>OX383903.1:15239166-16545833 GCA_947532125.1 Saturnia pavonia
TAGCAGGAAGGCTGGTTCTCAAGGGCAGCTGCCGGAACACACCTATTGGTTTTCAACTGCAGATTTTCAACTTGAAGGTGTTAGCCAGCCAGGCGGCCATTAGAAAAAGCCCTGTCACCATGCTATGGTTTCATTACGATATTTACGACACGATTTTCGAACACGCTACCACTGAGCCATCATTCCATCAAAGTCATAGCATTAGATAAGCTGGCCTTTTGCTGAATATTACAATTGTAGAGTTTTCTAGACTCATACGGAGTAACGGATCCTAAACCCTAACTGCACACGTTGGATGGGAAGTAATGCAACCGGTTCCTTTCAAATTCCACCCGACTTCGGCAAAATATTATTGATCAATAATCTACATCTTTGAAGTTCTCCTTGGTAAGTAAACCTTTATAATGTTTAGCATATAAATAAAATATTGCCTGGGATTACGTTAGATAACAACGGAAAAGGGGTTGATTTGAGCACATTGATATTGCATATTATTGTGTTATTAATTACAAACGAGTATATATAATAAATTAACTCTTAATTTTTTAGAAATAAATAAAAGCTGATGGGATATAAATACAAAACCGATACTTCTGAAGCTCTGAATTTACCAATAACAAATGTATAAAATATAATCTTTTTGTGTCACAGAGGAATTTTAAGAAAGGTTTTTTTGCAATTAACTTCTAAAAGGATGAAAAAAGTTTTTTATGTTAGTCCCGCCAGTTTAGAAAATTATATATACTAAATTTGTTTTATAGGTTCTAAGTTGCACTAAATGAAACACACTCAGTTTTGAAAAAATCAACGATTAAAGAACTAAAACAGGAATAAAATAATAATTAATTAAAATAAACTTATTAGAATTTGATTTTTTATCAGACTTGCATTTATACGCAGTCACTGACATCTACTTACCAGTGAGTACCTACACTTCACCGATAAACTTATCAAAGTATTCGAGCTGTGAATCACAAACTATGAAAGTCAATTACAACCATCACGTAATTCTACTGTCAGTATAGGTATTCAAAATAAACTACTTCATTGTACCGGATGCTCAACGTATAAATAGTTTAGTTGGATGATCAAGGGCAAGTTTATTCTTCATACAAATATTAATTTGCATTTTTAATAGGTAATAAATAACTCGACCAAAGTGCCTACAATCAAGATTTTTTCCTGATAACTTTTCCAGGACCATAACGACCTAAAAAAAATTAGTTATTTATATCCATTGTTCTAATCTCCGAGTTCATAAAATTCTAATAGAAAAGGCAATTTACGTTTTCCCATTTTAAAGACAACATTTCAAAATTTTTCTTTCCCTAAAAACCATACTCGAACTATATTACGAACATTTCTAAAAAAAAGACAATTTGGTTACAAAAATAAACAATTCTGTCCCCCCCGTCACCTAAATAGTTGTTTTTGTATATGCGAAAAACTATTTAAGGTAAGTAGACTTTACAAGTTAACAAGTAAGAGTCAATCAACTTATAAAATGTTTTTGGAGAAGTAATTTCGTACATAATCCTTTAAAAATTAAGCCCTTCTTCTCTAAGTCTGAATATTGTCTGCGTAATGCAACTACGGAATTCTACACTGCGCGTGGTCCTACAAGTACTTGGTAAATTCTATTTATTCAGATTTATTGAACTGTCAATTAACTTTAATTTCTTCAATGCATTTGTATCAGGTTTTCTAAATGAAACATGCGTATTTGTTCCTTTCAAAATGTGTTTAATGGTGAATTACATAAAACAATAATGGGTTCAATATAGATACAGAGTAGATAGAAATGGTATAGACTGAACTTATCAGTACAGAAGATCTAAAGAAAAAAGTATAAATTGTATCTATAAGACTATACTAACATTATAAAAGCTTAAAAGATTGTCTGTTTGTTTCAACGCGCTGATCTCCGGAACTAAAATTAATTTTGCATTTTTTATTCTACTTATTAAGAAAGGTTACAGGCTGTATAGCTTCACGCTACGACTCTAAGGAGTGGAACAGTAACCATAAACACCAAGCAATCTGGAAAGCTGTAGGCAAGTACGAGAAGAGAAAACAACGATAAGCCTACACGGGTACATTAGAGGCGCGGCGGTGCGGAGATTTTGTCGAATAAAGGTAACGGGTGAAACCGTGGGTCACAGCTAGTTAATACATATAGTGCCTATGCCAGAAACTAATATAAACTGAAGTATTTGTATATATTTATCAGTTTAATCTATACAATGTAAATGTCAAAAAATGCCATTTGTAGTAAACCCTTTGTTAGAATACTGTTAAAAATATATTAAAGAACTGTATAGTTGACACCAAAAGGCAGGCTAAAAGGGTTACCTTATTATATTACGTTATTGGCCAAGGGCGGTCGACCAATCCCATTATTTGCGTGGGCTTATGACAATATGTTTCTTTAAAATACGTTATTCATACGCTTTAGTTCGGTGACTCTTCATAGATTATTCTCTTGGGAAAGTCAAATGATTTTTACGGTGAATTTCCTAAACTGCTACTCGTAAAACACGCAGTTGAAATATATTGTAATGATTATTATACTTGTGTTTTGATTGGAAAGTGTCAAGCCCGTATACAACAGTTAAAGTCCTATTCTATGATTTTAAATGTTTTTTTTAATTCTATAAAATAAAAGTAAATCGCTACTTATTAAGAAAAATATAACTTGAATACAATTTATTCACAGAATAAGCAATAATAATAAGTAAGTATTATTACTAATGTGAGTTGCTAATGTATACGGCAAAATTCTTACGGATTTGGCTTGATTTTTATTGTCACATTTAAGTATATTTTCAGTAAGCACGTGTATTAACAATGTAAGGCTGGTCCCTATGCATTTGTAGATTTAAATATTGTTTTTAAATGTGTAAAATTATTAGAATATCACTATTATTTATTCATTTTACAGTTCGGTCTATTTTGTTCTATATTTCTACGACAGATGTCATTGTTTTATGTTTTTAAGCTATTTAGATTTATATTGAATTATACTAAATAGACATACTATAATATACATAATTCACTGGATATTAAAGATTAATAAAAATAAAATATTAAATAAACTTAGCTTTTCCTAAAGGATTGCAAAAACTTTAAATTTTTATATATAACTATTCAGCCTTAGTCTTCTGGATAATAATTAAATTCTGCACGATTAATATATACAATAATTTTACTTGAGTAACCTCAAAGTACTTTTGATTTATTGCATTACGATTTGGATTTAAATTAAATTTTGCAAGTGAACACTTTAACTTTCGGATTGTATTTATACTGTAATCAAACTGATTGCATTAGATTAAATTCACATTGAAGATGTATAGCAGAATATCTATCGTTCGAAAGTAGTGAAGAGTGTGAGGCATAGGTGACTGCTAACCGTAAGTATCACACTGTGTCTCGACAGTCAGAGACATTCACAAAGTGTAAAGCAAGACTAACTGCTAATCGTGAGTGTCGCGCTGTGTCTCGGGAATCAGAGAGATTTAAAAGCACGAGAAGCTAATAATAATTATATTGTACGGTAAGATACAAGAGTATTTTTTTAGTATTTTTCTTAAGTTAAGTTAAGTTTTATTGGTATTAATGCAAAAGATATGTATAAAACGCTTAGATCAGATTTTGATCATTTTTCAGGCGCTGAATAATAAAAGCGGCATCAATCAAGTCTCAACGTTAATTGCAGAGGGACTTTTGAGTCAGAACGAACGTTGAATGAAATACGAGTTAGACCCAGTTCAATCGATAGGATGGTTCGTCACGAGAGGGACACTCCCTACACCGGGAATTGTGCCGGCACGCGAAATCAGGGGGGAAATATTATACCTCCAGTTATAATAATCTATATTTCATAAAAACTTGCCTGAAATTAATTCTCTGTGTGACAAAAAGATAATGGTTAAAATATGTAAGTATAATTTGATTTTCTATAGATTTTACGGTACAGGATTTTTTCTCTGTGAGTAGAAATAATAAAACACAAGAAATTAATTGTATGTTTGTTTACATTAACGCGCTAATCTCTGAAACTAGCAGTCAGATTAGAGAAACTCTTCTTGTGTTTTATTATTCGTTTATTGAGGAAAGATATAGGATATTATACCTTTACCCTACAACCCTAAGAAACGGAGCAGAAACCATGAACGTAAGTAAAAGTAAGAATTACGATAGGGTACACGGGTTGCGGGTACTGTGGAGAGTTAGTCGAATGATTAAAACAAGGTTAAGTCTTTGGGCACAGTGCGTAATAGGCTTACAAGCTACGCACTGGACTTTGGAGCCATATTTTTACTGTGACCTCCATCTCGGTACGAATTAAACAGCTCTCAATGTCTTATAAGACTTTCCTTCTTGTTATGACATCGAATCCTTCAACTTTAACGCGAAGAGATATTTATCGATCTATCGTTGGTCGGCGTTCTTTTTGGATTCTTCTTTGCTTACCAACAAATATAGTGCCGACACTTTGGTGCTGTTCGCGCAGTTCTGTTGTTGTTGGGAGTTTGTTGGAGACATTAAAATGATTTACTAAAATATATACTTTTGGTCTGTTAAATTTATATTGGTTATTTGGTAAGTGTTCTCATTTAATCCTCCATACGAACAGCATAGTATTTTTATTTTCTGGCTTTTTTAAACTATAAAAAAGGTATTATAGATTATTATTTCTATTCATATAGACTGATGAACTTCTTTTTCCTTTACTGCTAGTTTCATGTATCATGTTTTATTCTGAGCAAATTTGAAATGATCGTTCAAATAATGTGTCACTGAGTAAAAAAAAAAATATATCACAGTTAATTTACCCTTGTTCCCGTAGTAACCACATAATTGCTGTTGATTTTCACTTTACCTAAAAACTTCATCTCGATGCCAGTATACAAACGACTGAGGTTCCAAAGAAACATGGTTTACCAGCAGTATCAGGATTAATATGAACACACACACACTTAACTTAGATATTTTATCAGTGTGGTAACCCTAAACTGTTTATAGACAAGTCCATAAATATTAACGCACTTAGCAATAACAAAGACAAAGGTGTCTTTACTAATGATAATACATTGGGTGCGAGGGAATGCACTCGTAGTTAATGCTTGACCTTAATTGTACTTGACAGAAAATTATTGTGAGATATGTGATCTATAATAATTCGTTTTTAAATTAAAACCACTATAAAACAGATTAAAATCTCGATAAAAACTACAATGAATGTCTGTTCTCCTTTATTTGAGGTAATTTTGTTGACTCTGTAATTACTTTCGCAAAACTGAATTCCAAAGTTAGCAATATCAGTTACGTTGTAAAGTACTTGAGTATAGTCAATGTAAGGCCGATGTCCAGTAGTAGGAAAATAAAACACTCGATTATCATACATTTCTAAATACAACAGTATTATCTGTGTGTAATTACTGATAAGTATAACCTCCATTACTGGACTTGCATTGTTTCTCATTATCTCATCTATTTCATTAAAACAATTAAGTAAGTTAGTTCGAAGTATGTGTAATCTTTTGTGATATGTGTATTTGTTAATTTATTTATTGCGTTTACTTAGCGTGTTAATGATAATATAATTCGAATTTTATTGGAGTTGCTTTTTTGATGATGATGATGGTAAGCACAGTAAATCCAAATACAACGGCGAATTTAGTTTAGACAAAAATTGACAAATCACTAAATACTTGTTCCTTTCTTCCTCCCAGAAGGCAGGAAAATGTATATATGTATAGATAGTTAGCTCGAATTTCTATGGATAGGGATTTAGTCAGATCGCGACTTTTTCGCATGATCGCCGAGGTTCGGCCGCTTTGGTACCCTTGGAGCTTGTTGTGATGCTTTCGCGGCTGAGTGCCTTCAACACTCGTCCCCAAGCCTGGTGAAACTGTAAAAGCCGTCTGAGGCTCAAGCCTCTTATAGCTAGCAGTGTAGCTGACCACACTGCTGACTTTTAAAAAAAAATACAACGACGACCACCCAGAGATCGAAATCTAGCTACATACTTACTTGAATTATTTGGGTACGTACGGTTTCTCATTCAGCCCATTAAAATGTAACTTACGTAGATATTTTTTATACTAGCTGTGCCCGCGGCTCCGCACATGTTGACTACAGAATTATTATTTACAAAAATATCGTAATATACTTTTTAAATAAGGAAAAAGTATCTAAGGCGTAGAATAAAAAAAATAGTTTAAAATCAATCCTGTAGTTTTTGCGTGATGCGTGCACAACGGCAAATATCTATGATTTTATTTATATGGAAATAAATAAAATAAAATAAATCCCAAATAAATTGGGATAAGGGCATCAGAATGAAGAATGATGAGAAGATTAAGAAAATAAAAACTTACTGCTAATAAAAACAATAGTAAACAATAATAAAATAAAATCGAAAAAGACGACCGAATAGAAATAGTTAAACCGAAAAGGTGAAGTCAGCCACGAATAGAACCATAAAATAAAACGAATTACAGTATAGACTTTGCTTAAAGGAAGTCTTGGAGAAGATAAAATTTTATTAAATAAATCAATGCAATCATCTAGGAAATTAAATTGTTTGTTCGCTTGGAAATATGCATAAATGCAATATGCAATAAATGCATTATGTCTATTTATGTACTCTATTGAGGTATTATGAAAACCGCAATGATGTTCTCCTTACCAGTGGCACATATAAATCTACTATGTTTAACATCTACATGTAGTATTTGAACGTATTATATGTTATTTGCTTTTTTAACTTTTTCTATAGCCCCAAAATTTTTCGTTCATCTATCGCATGTCGCATTACAGCTGGCCGTGGAGTAGGAATAAAGTGAAAGGCGCGAAAAAAACTTTGACTTGCATCGTAGTTTCACAATACTTTTTTATTTACATAAAATACACACATACTTTAACATATAATTTACATGCACTTCAATACTACAAATTCGTAGAATGAAGAAATATTTGCAAAATTATATGAAGGCAATTGGGCAATTGCATTCGTTTTAAATGATTTTGAAATCGACAAATGATATTTGCGCTATATACATTATGTACAAAAATGTCTTTCATATTTTTTATCGTAATTATTTTGTTTTTATTTTCGCAAGTATTGAAAGTTGGAAAAACTTAAATACCACTATAAGTCAGAGCGTCACTTTAATTATTATTGAGTATATATTATTAAACCTGCACATAGGTATATGAAATGTATCTAATAGCAATTCGCAATTATTAATCAACTTAAATAACAATTTTTCAAAAATAAATAGAATATGAATGTTTTGTTATGAGATATCCATAAAATTGCGCTGAGGTAAGCCTCGGAGATGAAGCATATAAATAGTTCTCTATAACATTGATGTTAGACAGTGGACTAATAAACTTGGTACAGACGTCGTTAAAAGCTAGTACTATTTGAAAATATAATTTGTACACTCAAAGGTAAATATATATATATATATATATATATATGGTGTTTTATTTATATATGTATAGTATAGTGTTGATCTGCTTTAATATGATACCAACAATCACAATGGACATACTAAGGGTTCTTATCGCACTTGTAAACAAATAATACGATGCCAACCTAATCATATACTTAGTTTTGATTAGGTTGGTAAGTTATTTTTTAAACAAATGGCGCAATTTTTTCAAATTTTTTCGCCCAAGAGGCACAGTAATACATATAACTCTATCGGTTTAGCCAACGCACGCCTGTAAAGCTTCCAGTCGGCATGATTTTTTCCGTCATTTATAGCAATCATAGTCATATTTCAGCCAATTTACACAAACCTTAATCACTCCGTCCATTCATGAAAAAACCGTAAGAAAATCCATTCGGTAGTTTTTGAGTTAATCGCGTTCAGACAGACCGACACGACGAAGGGACTTTGTTTTATAATATACACCTAATGACTATAATTTGAGAGATAGATAATTTAAATGATTAGAAATTATTAGTAGTATGATTTTGAGAACGTTCCAAAGAGTAATTTTACTCAGACTACCTTATTTAAAATATCATTATGAAATTATTAGTAAGTTACTCCATGGCCCAAAAATAAGATAATAATTCTTTTAATAAAATAATAATTCTACCATTAAGAAGAGTAAATTATAATAATACGACTAGCTAGACCGGTAGACAATGTTGTGCCCTTTCCGGTAGATAATGGCACGACCACAGTTCCACCTATCGGATCCTAGCAAATACTACCTAAACCATCGTCTTGACAAAACAAATATATTATGTGCATATATTATTTGGTAAAGGTTGCGGGAAGTCGCTGGATGCGGGCAGCACAGGACCGGTCGTTGTGGCGATCTTTGGGGGAAGCCTATGTCTAGCAGTCGACCAAGCCCGGTGAAGCTGTAAAATCCGCAAAGGCTCCAGGGCCCCTAAGGTTAAATTTATATTAGGTATAGCTTTTAAATATTATTATTGTCTCACACATTCAATTCATCCAATTTAATACTAATTATTTTTTTAAATTTTTTCTTTTTTTATTATTATTGCGGTATCACACGCTTCACATTTAATTCATACAATTTCATAGTAATTAACTTTTTAAATTTTTTCTTATGTAAATGTTGAAATATGTCTATGTCTTGAAAAAGCTCATTGCATTCTCGAGATGCCCCAGTCAGGAATTCGTTGCAAGCGTAATTTCGTTGGTAAATTTTTTGTTGTAGTAGTGGTGAGTAGCGTGTACGCCGTTTAGGAGCACAAAAACTTAACTCTAAAAGTAGTTCTGGACAATCCAATCGAGTCTTTATAATATCGTATAAGAAAATAGTTTCTATCAGAAGAATAGTCTGCTTTTTAACGGTAATAATTTTGTAGTTATGACAACTATCTTCATATGATGAAAAAGATTTACGTACATGATAATTTAAATAGTTTATGAATTATATTTTAATTTTTTCTAGTTGTATTTTATAGTTATCATATTATGGCGACCATATCGTACATCCATATTCTAAAAGGCTTCTTACATATGCACAATAAACATTTTTTATACATAAAGTATTATAAAAACAGAACACGTTCGAAAAAGAAAACCTAAACTTTTGTATGCTTTGTTAGTTATTATATCAATATGCTCATTCAATAGCAATTTAAGGTCAAGATATAAACCGAGGTCTCTTACTAAATATACTCTCCCGATTGGATTGCCGCAGATAGAATATGACTGTAGTATTGGCCCTTTTTTTCGCGTAAACGTAATGATTTGATATTTTTGGGTATTGACTGATATGCGATTATGTATTCTGTAAGATTATTAAGATCATTTTGTATAAGGTGAGTATAAGACTAGCTGTGCCCGCCGCTTCGCTTGCTTGGATTACAGAATGCTGTCGGTCGAGCGTACGCGCGAGCTGTGCTTATTGTGGGTGATCCTTAGAAGATAAACATGTAATATCGCTAACTTTATTTGTGAGGGTTTTTAAGACCTACCATTATGTGATAAATTAATTTGATATATCTTCTATGGTTAATCAGTGTAAGCCAAATAATCGCTCCAAAAGCGTCTTTTTTCCGGATTGATTACTCACTATTGTCACTGTTTATTTCGTACGTTATTTTACGTAACAAAACATATCCAGATAACATAGTTATGAATTGTGTATCCATATATACCATGTAAATCGGATTAGTGGTTTTCGCGTGAAAATAACATAACCGGACAGACAGAGAGACACGTTGAGTTTTATAATATGTATATCTAATGAATGCTACAATCATTTGTTATTGCAACGTTCTATATATATTTGTTTCAACAATGAATATTAAGCGAACTTTATACAATATATATTCCCATACATCTTCAAGGCTACGACCGGAATGAGAAACTTGAACCAAATGTAAAACCGGTATAAGACGGCTTGACTTATTTGCTTTTCAAGTTTTGTTTGATTTAGCATTCCTCATTTATAAATAATTTTAAGTATATAATCTATACATAATCTCAGTTTATAATGTAGATGACGAAAGTGATTTATATTTATGGGTTATTTAAACTTTTATTTTAATAACTACCTTCTTAGACACTTATGGACTTTTAAACTCTTTGAAGTTTACATGGGAAATATGAAATAACAATATTCGTATTTTAAAAGTATTCTAAATTTAGGTCTCACATCTCTAAATTGTGCGATGCCTGCCTCTCCAAGTTCGTACATTGATACATAAGCTGCTTCTGGTTGCACGAACATCTGACAGAGAACCATCTCCTCGCTTCGGAATATACCTCCCATGGTATAAGTTTATGTTGAAAATTTACTACCTGTGGAAAAAAAAATCGGTTAAATAAATAAAAGTTTTGCGTACGAATCTTATATATTTCTTGAAATGAGTGGTTAGTGAACAATACACTACATTATATTAACAATTTAAAAAATAAAGGAATTTTTTCACTGCACTAGTCTTTTAAAACTACCCTCATAAAATTTATTTGTGTCCTTTAAACAATATATAATCTAAGTAAAAGTCCAAAAAAAAAAAAACTAATATTACACCATAAAAAAACAATAAAAGCATTATTAATATTGTCAAAGTAGAAAATCCCAAAATTAAATAAATAAAACTTGCTTTATAAAAATCGAAATAATCAATCGGTATGCAAATTTTTCACCCAACTTGAGATTTTGATGAAGAAAAGTACTATGATGGACCCATATGGTCAATCAAAAATTATTTATTCAATTTAGGTTCTAAGAAGGCAGTAATAAATATCAAAATATTATTTATACCACCAGCTATGAAATCGGTTGGGAATCTAATATCATTCAACTGTATATCTCTAACATTACGGAGGGTTAGGAAGGCTATGGTAGGTACAATGCTGAGCCAAAATAGGCAAAAGAAGAAATCTGCAAATCTTAATCAAAATTACTTTTTCTGCATTAGGTACACATCTTCAATGAGAGTGAACATTTTTGCAAAAGTAATAAATGATCTACATTTTTTATAAAGCGTTTATTATTATCAAATAAGACCATTAACCGTTCGAATACTAAATCTTAATCTACAGTTTAAAACACACAGAACATTACCGGACGAGTAATACAAACAAAATAAATTTTCGAGACAAAACAAATGTCAAAATTAATCTAAATCCGTAAAGTTAAATATTGAGCATTCCACTCATAAAGTGGTTCGGTTAGTTAGGCCAGACACCGCCGCGTCGTCCCACGCGTTTGGATGTTCACGACTATTCAGACATAGTACAGGTATCTTACAACACTCATCGCTACTTGGCTTTGTGACAAATTATTTCTCACTCGTATACCAGTTTTTTAAAACAGTTCTTTTGACTGTACAAGTCTCTTAACCCGGTAGTAGTTGGTTACCTGCTTGATAGTAACCATCTACTACCGCGTTAAGAGATTCAAGCAGAGATGAAGGAGGTTAGTTTTCCGAACATAACGGACTACTTTTTGGTTGTTCATTACGTATATGAGATGTTTGGCTACTATACTCCAAACAGTTGTTAATTTGAATTGAATTGAACCAAAACCAAAAAGTAGTCCGTTATGTTCGGAAAACGAACCCCCTTCATCTCTGCTTGTGTCTCTTAACCCGGTAGTAGTTGGTTACTTGCTTGATAGTAACCATCTACTACCGCGTTAAGCAGAGATGAAGGAGGTTCCCGAACACAACGGACTACTTTTTGGTTGTTCATTACGTATATGAGATGTTTGGCTACTATACTCCAAACAGTTGTTAATTTGAAATATAAATAGAATGCTCGCACGTGAGATCGTCCTGCATAAAAAACTCACTCGAGTAAATTAATATAAGTACATTTATTATGATCTAAAAATAATTTCAAGTATGTTGATTTTATCATATTATGAGTAACCTAAGTTACAAACTAAGCCTCGAGAGATATGCTCCCGAGTGCAGCTACTGAAACATACCTAAAGGTAAGCTACATACATGCCTTGGTAACAGATTTTGAACTTATAAGCTAGCCAGCCGGGTATTAGAAAATGCCTTACCATAATACTATGGTTTCTTCACGATGTTTTACATCACCGAAAGCTCAGACTCATTTTGGGATTCGAACCCATGTCCGCCGACGTGCTGTCTGAGCACGCTATCACTAAGCTATACGTATAGTTATACAAAGCGTAATTTGAATTCTATCGGTTAAGTAAAGTACAGTAAAGAAAATTATTTTGAGGAAAACTGAGCGCTTGAGAAATTCTCCCGACAATGCCTTTGCTTAAATGTAATAGCTGCATGTAGTGGTTTTTTACAATATTTGGCGTTGAAAATCGTCAATGCAGGGGCCTAACATGGTGATTTGAATAATGTCTTTGCTGTGAAAAAACCTTTGCTCAGTGCTGTATAATTACAGGCTTTAATATATAAGCAGTTATGCCTATGGCTTCTTTAATTGCAATTATTGGTTGTCGACCACATTGCCTAGGATAGTTTAAAATTTAGATAGTGTAATTTTGCTACCACAGCTTTTAATGTTGTGTACAATTTTCTTTTCCAATTAGGCCCATCAAAATATGTGTTTAAGCACACCAAACACACATCAAAATATGCAGATTAGACAAAGATCGCTGAGATACTATTAACTCAAAGACATCGGTTTTCAAATGGGTCAAATGATTTTTTGGTTTATTTAAACTGGATATGGTAATGCAGATTCGTTTGCATTAAAGGATCTGCATGAACCACCATATTGGTGGTTGATTAATTGTCGATCAATTCTCACCATGTAGAGGAAAAAAAAACCGATAATACGCAAAACACATAAAAAAAATCCACATATTAAATGTGAAAGCAACTCTGTCTGTCTGTTTTTTAACTTTACAGAATTCAACTTCTGAACTGATTACAATAAAATTTGGCATAGAGCTACCCTTGGACATGGAGAAGGACGTAGTAAAGTACGCGGACGAAGTGACGGGGAAAGTTGTTATAAAATAATTCAAAGAGACGTTAGTAAGAGAAGTAGGGCACTGAGAATTTTTTCGGAGATTTATCTCTATTTTGGGGCAGTCCGACTGGAAAAATACCTTCTCCCTAGAGAAGATCGCAGCCAGATAATCATGTATTTTATTCCTGCGGTTAGTAGGTTTCCCGAACTCGTTGGTGAAGGGGGATTCAAGGTCGGAAACGCGCTATTGATACCTATGATGATACAAGCGTATATAGCCTACGGTAGCCGCTTAGCATCAGGTGGGCAAAGCGCTTGTTTGCCATCTTAAATGTTTAAAAAATGTGTTGCACGGCGTCAAGTAGGATCCCATCTTAGCATGAGACTTCAGACCTCCGAGCAAGGTTCTTCAAGCCTCTCGGCATGTATTATCGATTTACTAATAGATATGAAATTATTACCACTAAACTAAATAATAATTTGATCAACATTTAATGACTTCCTCGGCATGGGAAACTCTATTGTCTATCATTATAAAGGATGACTCATGTTACGGGACACGGTCAAACTATTTTGTATGTAGTAGGTAATTCACGATCCGTGCCACCGTGCCCGGCCAGAGCATCGATCCAGCATGAATTAACTACTTCATACAAAGTATATTATAAATGTTAGAGCGTATCCCGGCCCGGTGTAACATGAATAATCCTTTAATCGAATAAATTGGCGGCGGCGTACTCTCCTTTGACAAAAATTTTTACTTAACAGTGGCACCACTTTTCTTTAAGACTAACCATTTAACCATTTAACAATTACAACTACAACCATTTATCATTTAACTATTTAACCATTTTAAACCGTATACCTAATATCCATAAAAAACATTTCTTTCTTGATATATTAAAAAAGAAAATTTCTATCGACTGAAATATATAATATTTTTGATATCTACTTTTGTTTAGCCGTAACTATTTTAATTCAACATATTTCTGCTTTTTCCTAACCCTGATAGATTAACAATCCTAACAAAAAATAAGTATTATTTCAAATTACATACAAGGTTTGCTAAAAAAACGATAATCACAGTAAACTTAACATTTTACTAAATACATAATATCAAATTCAATATTTATTCTGGTGTTGTGGTCTTAATTATTACTCTATAAAACAAATATAATTAGTATTTCTATTCATTCAAATAGTGTGTAAAAAGCTCACTCCGGGGATTAGTCATTTGTCACGACGACGACGAAATTTATTATAAAAAATTTTTTTTTCATTGTACTCAATAATTATCAATATTAAATATCACGTGAAGACTAATATCTCACATTCTCGCAGACGAATTGATTCCAACGTAAGCACAGCTTATGCTATGGTAACCAAATAGCTGTAAATATTTAATCACTCCAACATAAATCTTATCATGTTTATCACAGAAACATCCATCATGTTCGGGAATCGAATAAGTAAATTGCGTTTGAAATTGTCATCAAATAAAATTGCAGTCGCTTGTCTTTTAACATATAGATTTTATAACGCAGTAATAGCAAGTTTGGATACAGAATTTAACGACCTACGTTCCAATATTACTAGGCTCGTTATTTACTCTCAAATTTTAAATCTTTAAGTAAGCATATATATTTAATTTTCGGCAGACGCACTTTAATACATAACGGTTTAAAACATTTAAAAATCTAAATACATTAAATTTAGAATATCAAAATGTTCAATAAATGATCCCCGTTAAGGCCCCGTCGTCACTATCATCAGTCGAATTCTGAGATCATTCCAATTCCAACTGAGACGGCGGTGGCGGCCGAGCGAACGGATGACGTGAATTAACACAGACCCAATTCCCAGGCAGACTTGCATCAAGACGACGCTAGGCATTGTATTTTTATATCTGGACACCTTCCAAATAGTACTCACAGTGATTTATCACTAAATATTAAACCGACGCTCATTGATACGAATTCGAAATTCCATTTGATAACTTTAATTTAAATATTTCACGATATCTTAATCATTACTTGGAACAATTATTCGAGATGTTCGAATTTATTTTGACATGATACCTTATCTATCATATGTAAACAGTTAATTTTTTCAACGAATTAATTATAGATAATTGTATATTATTCGTAAGTTAAACAATTAAATTAGAGTTTGGATTACTTACAAGGGAATGGGCAAAATCCGATTATTATAATATTTAAAAGCACTTTAGTTCACTATAAATATGTCATATAGTTTCGTTTATTAGTTTTTTTTTAATGTCACTACTAACCGACCGGACGGACTGACGATCGTTTCTCTCGCCCGATACGCGGGTACTGCGGGAATTATGTATAGGGTGACTAGACGTGTATTGTGAATTCCGAGAATACATTTTAATTACTAAATATTTTGTAATATAATATTCCACTAGCGTATTCTTCTACTTATGGCGTTCAGTGAAACAATAAAGACTGATAATTCCAACTATGTTAAGGCTAAATTGACCTTGTGTATGTTTAGAGTTACATTTTTTTTTGCTATCTTCTCAGTGTGTGTTGAAAAGTCATGCCCAGTAGTCTGGGTTTTTTTAGTACTCGGTAAAATAAATGTACAGCATATGGTAAGTACGGTACAGGATAAAACATCAGCATTAATCGGTGATAAGTAACGGTACTCATTACCGTTTGGAGAACCTGATGTCATAAGAAGGAGGCAACAAAATGTCTCAAGATCATTCCACATATTCACTTTACGACAAACATAAGAATTCAAATAATGTTTATTTATAAAACGTCAAATTATTTTTGCACATTAAAAATTCAGTAAAATGAATTAAAATTATTATGATTGATGGCTAATTTCATTATGTCGTACTTAATTCACATGATGCGCGTGAAGTTTAAATTTTACCCTTTACTAAACGCCCCAAAAAGTGTACCAATAACTTGAAAAAAAAAGTTTACTTGAGTTAAAAAAATATTACCAACACTTATGAATATTTTAAAAATATGGCAACTTTACCAATTAGTATTGTGCCAAATGCGATTGCCACCCGCGTGCTCTCAATCTACTAATATAAAATTTGTACATGTTTGTGTCATCTCATAAAATTCATTAGACCACACCAATGGACTATCAGACAGGATGCCGATTCAATTGTTTGCGTAAATTACTAATGTGAGGATTTTTTAACTAGCGTTTAGATAGCGTTCGTTATGGTAGATAGTTATGTCTACCCACAGCGACGAATAACGATGATTTTAGCGAAAATTGGTGTACGAAATCCTAAGAAACTTAATTGTTTAAAATGTTATATAATAATGTATCCAGCATACTAAAATCTATAAATCATTTCATATTTCAAAATCAGCTCATGTGTTTACATTGAAATATCAGTAGTACTCCTGTGGAGTAATCACGGATCCTAGATATAAGGAGAACGATCGTAATCTATACTATCATTAATATAATAAAGGTGAAGAGTTTTTTGTTAGATTGTTTTTTTTAAACGCGCTAATCTCCGGAAATACAAGGTGGATTCGAGAAATTCTCTTTGTGTATGATAGCCAGATTCATGAGGAATAGTATAGGCTATATAACTTCACGCTACAATCGTAAGGAACTGAGCAGTAACTATGTACGTCAAGCAATATGGTAAGCTATGGGAAGTGGAACAACGATAGGGATACACGGGCGCGTTGGCGCCGTGATATTTGCGGAATAAATTTAACACGAGTGAAACCGTGAGGCACAGCTAGTATATTATGAATGTGTAAAAATTTGAGGACAGATCTTTTCCACTAAAGCACGTCAGTGTCGCTGATTTTATATTTTTATTAATTACAAGTTATACATAAGAAAATTAAAACGACTCTCACAATTAATGAATTCTTCAAATTTTTATTAATCATTTAAATAATTATTTTTCCTAAAGTTAGCAATTAATAAAAATAAAATCAAATTGAAATTGTGAATTATTCAAATAAACATTATTACCATTTTTATGACAGCAGTAGAATATATTATAAGAGTTAGGTAGAAAATTAAATTAATTAACAGTAAATAATAAAGTATTACGAAGATTCTACTTTAATTTTGTATTTACACGACTCTTACTCGACTACTTGTATACGCATATTTGTTACACACTTCTTCGCCATTTTAAAATTACTATTAAATTTTGTAAAATTAAAATACTACTTAGAAAATTTATTTTTATCGCAATGTACAATGTGTAGTATGTAACAACGTAATAATTGGTATAATAAACCAGACGCTATGAACCTGACGTGAGCGAGCGTAGCTCTACCCTGGTGGTAAGTTTAAGAAAATAATATATTCTTTGTTTTTGGAAGCATTTACTATACAATCGGCCCTTTAAAGAAAACTGTGGCTTCATCTACCGATACGATGTCCCAAAGTAAGTTTTTTTTTTCATTGCTAAGATCACTGGATACACTTTATTTAAGCCTAACTTTGTGAGATGATAACCAAATGACATCACGTAAAATGCCACCAATATTGCATAATAAGGGGTAAAATTATATAGGTACATTTATGAAATAAAATAACAACCACATCATAATAAGTTAAGACCCCGCGAAAGATTATGAGATATTTTTAGTTACTTTATTTAATTTGGTGAGAGTCTATCGCCTGAGTAGACAATGTTCTGTGGAAAATTTTACATTGTAATACTATATAAAAATGTTCGGAACATAAACAACTTCAAAACTTATAATTTATAATGAAACATTAGACGTTATTAATAATGAAGATGTTTACAATAATAATCGACCTTGCCCCTTTTATCGACGTTTCGTAACAGATTATAGGTATGTTATGTTTTTATGCAACAATGATGTTATTTATATACACCGCTTGTCGAAGGAATACAATTGTTAGTTCCATTGCTTTTAATACAATTCATGCCTACCCTAGCTTAGTATGATATGATTCCATTCAACATGTTTTTTATGCACTAGCTGATCAGGAACACAAAAAATTAAAAAGAAAGTCACTGAGAAGGGTTTATTAACATGCTCTTGGTAGTTGCTTCGCAGAAACATTCGGCTACAGATCCCTACCATCCCGCTTCATTACTGGTAATACACTGGCTGATTTCGGAACGCGATACGTCCAACCTGCCGCCTTACTCTTAACGCGTTCGAGTTCTCAATCAATCGAATACCATTTGATTCGGTGCAATTTGGCACTCTTGAAATCAAACCTAGCGCACGGTCGTGATGTAGCTCGAATCAGAACTAACTTCGATATATTTTTTTCGTTAAGATCGTAAAATGCGTACTCGTAACGCTATCTGACAGCTATGAATCGAGTTGCTAAATCTAAAATAAACGTCAAAATACACGATAACAAAACAACAAGAACGATAAAAATCTCTGTCTTGATTCCTAATTCGGTTTGGTTCAAGAGTACGCTTGTACACTTTCAAGAGTAACCTTCCTGGTGTAACAAGTGAATGTCCTTATCTGTTAATCACGTCAGTCGAGTCCAAGTTCCATGCTAGCCCTCACAAATCTATAGATAGATAGATACTTCTTCTTCTTCTTTTTCCTAACTTGGGAACCTCGAGTGAATATAGTTTCCAGTTTTATGACGATTTCAGGAGGCTAACAAGATGGTGGCTCCCTTGATAGAACTTTTTAGGTAGGTTTTGCGGCATCTCAGAATTCATGATCCATGTTATTATTTCCAATCCACTTCACTTGTGCACAATAATCGAGCTTTATTATACAAAACGCCACCTGTATTAAACAATATAGGGTCAAATAACACAAATTTGTGAATAAAAAATAAAAACCACTACATGACAGTTTGAGATCCGGCCAAAAACTCCATATAGATACTTATATTATAAAACTCAATAATTGTTTTTTTATGCGCTAATCTCTGGAGCCGCCAGTCATAGTTTATAAATTCTTTTGCATTTTATAGATTCTGCCCGCGACTTCGTCTACGTGGACTTCAGAACTGGATCTTTACCGGGATAAAAAGTTTTCTGTGTGTTAATTAAGGTTAGAAACTGTGTGCCTTTCATCCAAATCCCATCAGCCGTTTTTGCGTGATTGAGTAACAAACATCCAAACATACAAACTTTCATATTTATATTATTAGGATTAGCTGTGTCCAGCGGTTCCACTCGCGTATAATAAAATTGCTGATCGATCATTTATAATACTTTAATATAGAAAATACTTTTATCGGACGGCCAGGGTTATGCGTCGCTCTCACACACTCGTTCGCGCCACTGCTGCTAAGTCATAGAACCGAACCGAGTGTTGAATTATATACATTTTCTAATATCTACCAAACTATGCGTCCAAATAAAATGTTATAAATGGCGAAGTTTATCAAAATAAAATTGTCTTGATGATGAAATAACTTTCGCTCGTAAGGATTAATATGCCATGTCTAATATTAATGCTCATATATCACTTTTCAATAAAACAAAATATTTTTGTAGAACATTGCATTTACGTATCACTAACCATTATGCCAGCGCACGCTGATAAAGCAGTTCGGGAACAATTTTGCTTCCGACTTACTTAACAAAAATCAATATTTAAGGCTAGCCAAGAGATGTAGCCTAATGCTAGATAGCCTATACTATTCTTCGTGAATCTAGCTATAACACACAGATATAAATTTTTGAATTCGTCTGGTAGTTCCAGATATTAGCGTGTTTAAACAAACAAACAAAAATAACTTCCGCTTTATTATATTATAATAGTATATAGTATAGATGTATTGAAGAAGGTTATAAACTATATAACTTCACGCTACGACTATAAGGAGCGGAGTAGTAACTATAAACGCGAAACAATCTGGCAAGCTGTAAGCAAGGACAGGAAGTGGGTACAACAGTTGCGTCACGTCGGCACGGCGCGGCGCGGCGGTGACGAGTTGGAAAATTGGTCGCATAAATCTATCATGGATGAAACCGTGGGGTACAGCTAGTGGCATATATTAAAGGGCAGCTTTATTCGCTTCTTGATACATCCTAAAACTTGCGTCGGACCGGCACTGAATGTATGATTATTGTATTGAAAATATAAAAACTATTCTGCATTATAACAGTTAGAGAGTGTGACAGAAATAAAGTTCGATTCACTGTCGACGGAAAACTTAATCAATATCATATTTTTGGCGCGTTCAAAAGTTTACTCACAATTTAAATTTTAGCTGCTTCTAAATTTTTGAGTGCCTTCCAAATTTTATAAATTCCGCCCTAAGCTCGAATCTCGTGGGCAAGTGGCATGTAATGATAAGCATAGCACATTCCTAAAACAATGATGATGAGAGATCAGCAATCGCCAGTTGTCGGTGTCATGCCGGCCTTCGTAAATAGTAACAAGATATGCTCCGGTTTATCCCGAAACGCGACTTTTTTTTTTTTTTTTTTTTTTTTTTTTTTTTTTTTTTTTTTTTTTTTTTTTTTCGAACTGACTACACTGTTAGCCTGAGGGGCCCTGAAGCCTTTACGGCTTTTACAGCTTTGCCGGGCTTGGGGGCGAGCGCTTAGGGCACTCAGCCACGAAAGCTAAGCAACAACATCCGAGGGTGCCAAAGTGGCCGGACCTCGGCTCGGACTGTTGCGCGTATGCAATTAAGTCGCGATCTGACTAATTCCCTATCCGTAATTCGATCTAAACTAACTATACAGATATACATGTTTCTGCCCCCTGGGAGGAGGGAAGGAACATGTGTATGTGTATTTAGTGGTCTGAAATTTTTGATCTAGACTAACTAGCCTCAAAAAAAAAAAAAAAAAAAAAAAAAAAAAAAAAAAAAAAAAAAAAAAAAAAAAAAAAAAAAAAAAAGGTCCCTTACAGCCGAAACGCGACGTGCATAAGCGAATTACTATGACGCGCTTTTCACAATATACGTGGAGGCGGCGACCCAGTCTATATGCTGTATAAGGCGTACCTCCCATCCCGCTTTTGCCATTTTTTGTTTGTCACTCAGGTGCAGGTGAGATTAGCTTGAGTGTCTCAAATCTTAACATATTATATGATACCCTCTCCATTGCAGTTTGCTTTAATTAATTTATGTTTATATTTATTCCGTTAGTAACGTTTAATTCTCTCTTGTATTAATGTTATGTTACACATGTACGTATTCATGAGGTCAATGGCTAATAAAGTGACCAATTTATTTATTTTTCTACGACGGTTTGTGTTTTTTTTTTGAAAATAGAACACTTTGAATCATTAGGTGCAATTAAATGTTGTAATGAATGCTGGCAGATAATTGCTCACGGTGATGGAAGACACGTTTATTTGTGTGTATTAGTATTTTATAAACATTAGACTTATAGAACTCTTAAGAATATGAGTTTAGCATAGGGTAAAACACCCAGTAGTCCGCCCTGTACTAGTACTCAGCCCTTACAACAATTATTTCCCCATAAATAGTGTTGAAATTTGTTTATACGTTATCGGAAATATTTAACAGAATCCTTACCTTTGTATTGTTAAATAATCACACCTACGAACTAATAGCACCTCAGGATGTCGAGCTATGATCGTTCATTTGCACTGCCGACAGCAAAATATCCGCGCGTGTACTATTTACTATTTTTTTCGTAAGAAATTGTGTTGTCACGTTGTCAATTTGCTGGAACTCTTATAAAAATATATTTAATAAACAATATACGTGTGAAATATTCAATAAATAAGAAAAAGAGGCTGAATCAGGCTGGCTGACTGTAGGGTCAAAGAAGGCACTTCTGGCCACACACTGACTTCTGGCCAAATGAGGCTGACAACTGGTAAAAATTGCCATATTTTATTTAATGTAGTTTTATTATATGATAATGAATAATTGGTTATTATTTTTTTAGGATTATTTTATTAGAAAACTTAATAAATAGCCGTTATAAAGTAATTATTCAAATTTTTTAATTGCGCTAAAAGGCCGACTACTGGTTGTTCTACCCTACATCTCGTGCTGAATTCGTCATGATAATTCGTTTCACTACCCTTTTTATGTTCACAAATCTGTCTGTTGTTTGGTCGATTTTACCGAGCTGATAAACGAAGTGTGTTAGGTATAATAGTTAATGTACGGATATCTTAGTGCATCTGTCTCGCTTACTAAAAATATGTTAGAGGGAGTAGTACCGCCAACTGTAAATTATGACGTTCTTACTCCCTAGCACAATGTTATATGTAATTATCATGTCTTACATAAACATAACGATTAAATACTGTAGTCAATGGCGTAGCTAGTTTTACATGGGTTGATTCCTGTACCAACACATCATATCATCGGATATAATATGTTAGTGAATCGTCGATGTAATTATGGAAACCGTACTAATGACCTAGTATCCGTACTATTGACTTTCATTACTATTAGCTGGGCGCGATAGAAAAAGGTGTGCTTTGTGACCAAACGCACTTTATAAGCAAGCAACGGCCGCAAAATTGTGTTGTGTAAGTTTTTATCTTATCCGAGGTCGGGGTTAGTGTTCTTATAACTCGAGAACCATTTGCGAAATATTTTAATTCTTATCAAATTTGATATAAGTATAATAATAATGTTTATTTAATTTTGTTATACCGGTCTTTCAGAGAAGTGGTGGAATGGTGGTGGTGGTGGTGAAGTGGTGCCTTGATAGAAAAAAAAATAGGTAGTAATAACAAACAAGACAGAATCTGCTTACGTCTTACCAGGAAATATGTCAAGGTGACGGATACAACGAAGTATATAATATATTATATATATATATATATATATATATATATATGTCACATTATAAACCGGCCAAGGGTCGCGACCTTTCAACCCTTACTGGCCTTACGTTTAGGGTTTTGTTTTTTCTACAACTTATACTTTTATTTATTCCAAACATAATGGATATTTCATACATCGAAAGGTTGATTATTAAATAATAGCAAAATTGTTGTACCCATATCTAGCAATACAAGTTGCTTTTTACAAGGAATTAATAAAAAGGAAGTCTCGTCACCTGATGTGACCTGTGTAGCTGAAGTTAGTCAATTTTTTTTTTTAATTAGTTATATATTTAGTTTTTGGCCACAATCTCACCTGATGTTAAGTAACGATGTAGCCCAAGAATGCCTAAGATGGTAACACACTAAGCCTAGTAGGGGACTCTCTTTCAAGTGCGGAACACACCTATATCATTAAAAAATGCCCTACAAACATACTATGGTTTCATCATTCCTTGAGCAAAAACTAAGGCTCATTGTGGGACTTGAATCCACGTTGATCGAAACGCTGCCTTGAATAAAGTTTGTCATAAGTAATCATGACCTGCAGTGACTACTTAACAACAGGTAGATTATACGTCTGTTTGCTACAAATTGATTAAAGCAATGTAAATAAAAATCCCTGCCTCGAAAATCCTATTGATAGAGATCATTTCAATGACATCGGGACACGATTCCTCTGCTGTAAGTCAATGAGGAGTTAGGTATCCAGCAGATTCGAAATGATGCTGCAGGTTAAGATCACCAGGTTTTTTTCAATATAATTGAAGTAATAGGATACCAAATTTCGTATCGATCAGATCTGTTGAAGTTGTTCACATCCTTTCATCAACTGGAAAAGCGCTGACCGCAACCCGCCGGACAGACCGCTAACACTCTCGATTAAGAAAGCTTCTAACCAAAAATAAACTAAATCAAAATTGATTCGTTCGTTTGCATAAGTACTACGATCATATATTATCAGTATTATTACTTATAGCTGAGATACGATGCCACAGGCAGATACATAGATACGCAAGTTCGGCTTATAACAACTCTCCATTTTCGCTTCATTTTTTATCAAAGGACTCTTTAGTAAAACACACATTTCTAATAGTTATTTGTGATAGTAGTGCGGTAAGTTGGTTTTTACAAACGAGTAGACGAATGTAAGCCCAAGATTAAACCGAGGGCGTACCATGGTCACGAGTTTTTAAAACAAACTTCTGCACCCGTGTCATACAACGTTTTTCAACACATTTGAGAGAAAACAGTACAATAGATAATGAAACAAACTTTTTCATTTGTTTAGTTTTAATAGATAATAAGAAATTATACAGATAGGTCACTACTCTTGGAAATTTTACCTGCAATTTGCATCTCATTCAAGATATCAGGCGGAGTAGATTCCATATTAATATCGGATTCCATGCTCTAACTAATATTATTATTTTGTTTATAAATATCAGTCCCAAAGTCGCAACAATTTCTAATAGAATTACATCTTTCGTCTCATTTTCTCTTTGTATTAAAATGAGATAAATGTATTGATCAAAATCGCTTCCAAGGAGGTTCGATTATTCAGCTTATTTTTTATTCT
The DNA here is from genome assembly GCA_947532125.1 of Saturnia pavonia. Classification (NCBI taxonomy): domain Eukaryota; kingdom Metazoa; phylum Arthropoda; class Insecta; order Lepidoptera; family Saturniidae; genus Saturnia; species Saturnia pavonia. The sequence goes on from OX383903.1 coordinate 15,263,433, forward strand.
CATAATATGAAACTCCTTGGTGAAATTCTTACATATTTTTTTAGGGATATTAAAAAAAATACCGTAAAGGATATGCACGGCGCTATACGACGGAGTATGCGGTAAAATAAGTACTTAGGTGAGAGTACATTTACCGCATATTCCGTTGTGTTGTGCGTAATTTTTAACTTTCGAACAACATATACAGGCTTCGTTTCGTGAATTTTTTTAGCAAATGTGTTGAAAATCTTATTATTTTAAAGCAGACTTACTTGCAGACACTTCAAAACATTGTTCCGTCCTATTTACGAATTCATGTCGTAACTAATAATAGGAGCGTCTAGGTTTAGCGGTCAAGGTGGAGTATTATGAACTGCAGATGTTGAAAGTTCTAATGACACATATATCAACCAAATTTATTGTTAGTGGCGCGAACAACTTACATCCGATCACAAAACATATTTACGCATGATCGGTTATTTACCACGGAATTGTAATTTGTTGTTGGACAATTATATAAACGGTAAAATGGGACGAAAATTGTGTACTAATGGATCGTGACCTTCATACACAATGTGTAACACCAACCATATTGGTACACAACGCCTAAGCGCGTCGTGTTCTGGAATCACCCGGTGTGTATGCTGTAAAGAAGTGGGCTATTAGGGATCTGTAATCGACTGGATGCACATGGTAGTATTCCCGTCTCAATGTCTCTCTTTTGCTTTGTCGTGTCTCAGCCAATATATCTAGCTGTCGAAAGCCCTGGTGGCTGGCGTGACAGCGACGACTTGCTATGAATTGCTGATTGCTCGGTGGTCCCTCCTGTTTTTTGATTGTAAAGTGCTCACCGTCAGGAATATGTATAAAACACTTATTTAACCCGAAATAGCTATAATATGAAAGTCGTGTCGGGAATAAATACGTGCGTGAGTGACGTCACACACGCCACGGCCATTCTATTTTGAACCACGTCCGTTCAGCACACTGTTCCTAATCTCCTATAATTATTTACAATCGCGGGAAGGGGAGAGGGCCAAATTAGATTTGCGTTATGACCAGAATGTAGGTCGGGTCAGGCGTGCCAACTGAATGCTCTTGTATATAATTAGTTTAACTACCTTATGTTGTTTAAATCTTATCATATTTTAATCTGGGAACTGAAACACACCTGTCCTATTTTACATGAGTGGGGAATTTATGAATTTACAAGCAACGGACACGAGATTCTCTTGATAATTGCTGGGTGACGATATGAGTTCAGATAAGGCTTTTGTAATGGTTTGTATGAGAGATTCAGATTAAGCCAGTATCTGTATAGATGGTACATGTATTTATTTTTAATATGGACACAATTTTGCTCTACCAACAATTAAAAAAAATATCGTTGTTTAGCTGATAGAAAATCCGTTATGACATTAAACTCGCCAGTGTTTAAACTAAAAAGTAGGTGCAATAAGGAAATAATTTGTGTTTGTTATACAAAAAAAAATACCACCAAGAAATTAAGTTACCCTTAATAATTTACCGTAGTTTTAATATTTTAATTACTCAGTACCAGTATTGCGTAAAACTACATACATTTCACGGTCACTGAACGATGAGGCTTGCTATGGTACGTTATGGCAGCACTTGATGGAATTTAAGTATACTAATAAAGTTCTAGAGATATTTATTTGTTTGAACTAATCTCTGGAACTACCACCATGCTTCATGCTACGACCTTAAATAGTGGAGCAGTAATCATCAACGTCAAGCAATGTAAGCTATAGGCCAGTACAGGAAGTGAGAACGACGATGAGCGCGTAGGCGCGGCGCGGTATAGTTTGTCGAATAAATTTAATACGGATGAAACCGTTGGGCTCAGCCGGTAATATCATAATTTGAGAACCCTTTCCTCGTTTTGCGAGGCTGACTTTGCACATCTAGGTATCAGTTCAGTTATTTATTTTCATGGTTACAATAGATTTTCCACTTGGGGTTTTTTTTTTTTTTCTGTGATAAATGGAATGATCATGTATAAGTTTTAAAACAAAACTACTTTTTTGTTTTTTTTCGCAATATTTCAAAAGTTATTTCAAAATAAAAATTAATTTTTGAATTTTGTACCGAAAACGCGCCGATCGTTCCCGAACAAACCCGAGCGCGTGTGACGTCACAATGTTAATGTCTACTCAGCACACATCAGCCACACAGCTGATATAGTGATTTGACTCTTAATATATGAAATTCCTCTAACATTATGACGACACAAACCTGGCGATCAATCGTGGCGCGTTCGTAGTCATGTGATTCTTTTTAAAATATTACAATGTTGAATAGTTTATGATTAATAAAAAACTGTTTTAGGGGTTTTCCAATTGACTATTATCATAATTATGATGAAGCTTTAAAATACATTAAAAATCGATAATAGTTTTTTTTTTCAAATACCCAATTATTGTTCACTTATCGTCGGTGATACTGCAAAACGGGCTATGTCACTAGGAACTGATTTTACAGGAGAGAGTTTTTTTGTTACTATTTGCGTACATATCGTGGTGTTACATCGTTAGTAAAATTTATATAATTTTATGCAAGTTAGTCCTGAATGTGGATGTAATGAAAAAATAATACTGAGGCCGAGTCTTTTGACATAGAACATATTGCAGTATCACAAACGTTATTCAGTGTAGTTTCTTGAGTAGGTACTAGTTTTTAACGCGGTTTAGTTTAATAAAATTAATGTTTGCTGGGTACTAGGACAAGATTACATTGTCCGACTGGATTGCGATCACCATATATAATGTGTAACAAACCGTTTATAACACGCTTCATTCAGACGGTGTATATGAAATAATTAAGCGTTTTCTTTATAGGTTATTCAGGTGTTAGGGAATTGTACCGGACTGGATTGTTGCAACTATGCACATCATGATAAGCCCGTCATAGTGACTCTCTTTGGATTTATCGCATTTCGGGATTTGTCAGTGATGACCAGCAATGGATTTAATTAAAGATTTACGATAATAATTTTAGTCAATTAAAAACGGATCTACAATTTTTAGAGATAAAGCTGTAAAACTTAATAATTTCTTGATTTGTTGCATTCATATTTACGATGTTATTCATAAGTATTGGGTATCGATTTGTTTTACAATCTTTACTAGAATGTTCTGGTTAACCACAAAGTTACTAAGGTTTTTTAATTTTAATAGTTCAAGTTATTAATTAAAGTGATTAATAATACATCTAATTACATTTTAAATGATTATGCTTGTTAAGAAGTTATTTTGATATAATAAAACACAGTAGGTATGTGTGCAACTCCGAAAAGCTTAAAGTCTTTATTAATAAAAAGACTGCTAGTAAACTGTAAAATTGCAATAACTAGATATATTTTTTGTAGTACCTCCGCGAAACGACGACTGTGTGCGTGATGGTAAGCACAGTACAATCCTACAACAAAGGCGACAACCGATAGCATCATGACATATCATTAGTTAGATTATTGTATTTATTGGAAATAAGTTGCTGTTCCTTTGTATGTTATTATTATATATTTTTAATTAAAATTGGCTTTTGTGATTACCGTTTTATATAAAAGATTGCTTTAGCTATACATTGCTTATTAAAAGTCATGTAATATTAGGTTCTTACATATGAAATAGGCGTTTTGGTGAACTGGCCACTTTGATCTCAAAGATCTGGCGTTTGGTTAGGAATTCCAAATTCAAATTTATTTCAAACTAACTGTGCCCGCGGCTCTGCTTGCGTGGGCTACTGAATTTTTATTTTTTATTTTTTGTGCGGAATCATAATTATTTTTCTAAAATAAAAGTAGCCTAAGTTATGCCTTATAATATCAGCTATCTGCCCGTGAAAGTCCCGTCAAAATAGGTCCAACTGTTTCGGAGATTACCCGGAACAAACAGACAGACAGACCAACATTTAAAAATTGTTTTTTTTTATAGGTATCTTGTATAATTTCATATGTATTTAGTAAAAACTCGTTATTTTGACATTACAAACGGACTAAAATATTTTTTTATTCACTTGAAACAAACTGGAAAAGTGAAATAGCTCAAGCATTGAGTGCTGCACTACATTGCTCAACTGTCACAGCAATGAGCGAATGGATCCTTTACGACAATCAGAAACGCTCATCACAGTGGTTGAACGCAGGAAAACTATCCAAATCCTGTCCCAAGCGAAAGTTCAATAGATTTTTTTTTATTTACTTACAGTATTAAAAATACCTGATAGCCTCAAAACTTTAATTAAAAGTGAAGCTCTACGAATTGATTTTATAAATTCATTATTATATAGGTACATACCATTATACATTTATACTCTATATAGTTTTGTAGATAGGTAGGTACTATTCAAAATGGAAGAAACCCATTTATTGAGATAATTCCTATGAGCCCAAACACGATATCTCTGCTGTAAGTTGGTTAAGTGTTAGGAATTCTGCATATTCCAGATAATACTACAACATCAGCTAAATGTTGCCATGTTCTCCTAATATCATTGAAGTAAAAGAATACCAAATTTCGACTCGATCAAACCTGTGAAACATGCTCCCACTAAATTATCAACTCGAAAAGAACTGATAATCTTCTAATGACTGAACAGATTTTTTTGAATCATAGCTAACACTCTCGGTCATCTTATAAACCAAAAAACCCAGATCCCATGCTGTTCAGCCGTTTGGGAGCTACGATGCCACAGACATACTCACAGATACACACGTTAAGCTTATAACATCCTTCATTTTCAGTAGGGACCTCGGGATTAATAAAACACGAAGTTTTAAATAGCGCCATCTATACACAGTTTTTAAGACATATTGAATGGAACTTAATTCATATTTATATAAGTGCTTACTATATATCTAAAGATGTCGTTGTAGCTATAAATTTACATAATTGGTTTAAATTTTATATCTGACAAGAAATACATAATCACATAATTAAAACGTGGAAAGATTTATTTTTCATAATAACAATGATCAAACAAGCAAGTAAACGGACACGATCATAGAGCTGACAGATGAGAAATTACTTTATTGTGAATCGTGTGGTTATTCAGCAGGAATTAACTACCTATTATTACGTAGGTATTAAAATTATTGCAGTCGTTTTCAATATCTATCCAATACTATTAAGTAAGCCATTCATGTATCTGTACTTCTATTATGAATAGAAAGAGTTTGTTTGTATAATGGGTCTACGGAACTAGGTATAATTGATTATTTCTGGAACTACAGATCTGATTGTAAAGATTCCTTCACTAATAAGAAGATACATTATCTCTGCCCTGATTGATGTAGTCTATTTTTTATTCCTATTCAATTTTATATTGTAACGGTAATAAATGTAATAATTGGTAACGTCTTACCATTTCGATGATTTTTTTTAAGTTAATGTTTTATTCGCCAAAAAATATACTTACTTAGACAGGATTTTTTGTCAAAACACTGACACGAGTGAATTTCGCCCAGATATTCATGAATTAATGAAAAATAATAAAGGTTAGGTTGGATACTATATTAATTAATTTTGCCTAAAATTCATTTTAAATACGTTATAAAAAATAAATGTCCGTGCATGAAGGTCATTATGCAACCTTGATCTTGAACTGGGTAGGAACTCAAAAATAACTTGTAAATAGAGTTATTTATGTCCGCACAGCTTCCGTCGTTCTGTTCAACGTCATAATAACACACACACGACGTCACATTTTCGCCGCACTTTTCATAGGTTATAATTAATAATTGTTAAAGATTGCAAATAAAAGTTATGAAGATTTTAGTGAATTGTGGATTTTTAATAAAAAATATTATCGTAAATATATTTGACTTACCGAAATGTCCCGCCTGAAGGTCTTTTCAGAGAAAAGGAATCCTATTGCTAAGTCTACGCTGTTTTGCGAGTAATCCTGCGTGTTATGTTTTACTAGCTGTGCCCGCGGATATTTACGCGGTTTCACCCGCGTATAATTTAAAAGAAATCACTGATTGATGATTTATAATACTTCAGTATAGACAATATTTTTATCGGGCGATCAGGGTTATGCGTCACAACTCACACGGTTCGCACCACTACATCTATAGTCATAGAACCGAGCCGAGTGTTAACTTATTTTAATTTTACTTTATCTCCCAAACTATTCGTCCAAATAACATGCTAAAATTTATCTAAATAAAATTGTCATTATGATGAAGTAACTTTCGTTCGTAAGGATTAATATGGCATGCCTAAATATAATACTCATAAATCACTTTTCAATTTTCAATAAAACAAAATCACAAAATACCTTATTGTGGCTTATGTATAAGAAATAGGCATATAGTATCATGGACTTTTTTTAAATGTACTAAGGAGTAATATTTTTGTAGAACATTGTATTTACGTATCACTAACAATTACGACAGCGCACGCGGATGAAGCAGTTCGGGTACGCGGTTTCTTCCGACATACTTAACAAAAATCAATATTTAAGCCTAGCTGGAAGGTCTAGTCTACTATTCTACTTGAATCTGAAAATTATATATAAAGAGAATTTTTCGAATCCGACTGGTAATTCCAGAGATTCGTGTGTTTAAACAAACAAACAAACAAAAACCTCTTCCACTTTATTATATTAATAAGTGTAGATAATACTATCTACCATAGTCTACACAGATTATGGTGGATATTTTAGCAAATAATACAACAAATCATTAGAAAATTGTTGCAACTGCGTGTCTTAATTTTTCGGGTCCTGAAGTCAAAGAGAAGATTAGCTTAGAGATTCATAGTACTAGAAAGTTATATGTTTGGTTTGGGTATACATATTAATAACGCCGACAAAGTGGTAAAATAAAATCTACAATAAAAAAACTGTTTAGGTTTTTCTCGGTCTATCACATCGTGTGGGTTATCGTTGGATAGGTCGTTCAAAAATATTGTGGGTGTTGTGGGTAACCGTTTTTCGATTCAAGGAACCGTTTGCGAAATATTAAGATTTAAAGTGCTAATTTATTTAGTTTAGTGTCACCCCCGGCCAGCTAAATGGTTGTTTTAGGATCAAATGTAAGTAGTCTTTACAAGTTAACGAGTAATAGTCAATCAACTTATAAAATATATTTGGAGATGTAATTTCGTATAAATTCCATTGAAAACAACTGAAAGAATCCTCTGTAAAGGATGACTCATGTTACACTAAGCCGGGCGCCACGCGCCACCGGGACACGGTCCAACATCTATAATATATTTTTGTATAAAGTAATTCATGTTACATCGGTACGAGGACGGGCCAGGCGCCAGCTGGGATACGATCAAACTTCTATAGTATACTTTTGTATGATGTAGTTCATGCTATACCGGGCCGGTGTAACTAAAGCATCCTTAAGCCTGCATATTGTGACTGGCAACTACGGAACACTGCACTGCGCGTGGCCCGATATGCACTTGGCAATTTCTATTATCAGATGTTTTCCATAAAAACATCTTTAAGCTGTTTTTGAGTTAAATCCAGACATACAAACTGGTATACAAAAAAATAATATTCGTGATCAATTGCTTTTATAATACACATCTATCTGTGTCACATCTATCTATCTAACTATAAAATCATATTCATGATCAGTGGCTTTAATAATAGACATATATCTAGAGATCCAAATAACTATCTATTTATTTATTCATATAGATCGTGAACACGCCCAAGCGCCAGTATTTTCTCATTATATATATATTTTTTAATTGTTATAGGTTTGGCGTAGTGGCCACAATCTCACCTGATATTAAGTGAACATGTGGCCCTTGATGATAACACGCTAAACCTAGTGGAAGACTGGCTCTCAAGTGCAGCTGCCGGAACACACCTATTGGTGCTTGGCGACAGATTTTCAACTTGATGGTGGCAGCTAGCCGGGCGGTCATTAGAAAAAGCTCTACCACCTTGCTATGGTTTCCTCACGATGTTTCCCTTCACCGAAAGCTCAGGCTCATTACAGGGATTCGAACTCACGTCAATCGATGCGAAGTCGTACACACTACCACTGAGCCATTATTGCTTGAAAATTATTTTATATATAAAAGTAAAATTCGTCGACGCCAACCAATGAACCGACACAGTTTTTTTTTGTATTTGGAGTTCAATCCTACAGAATTTATTTCCTTTTAGTCCGCGGTAAGTACAATATATATAGCAAAATCGAGTATTAGGTTATTCACCCACCATTTTGATGGTGTGGTGGTGATGCCTGGTTATTTTATTATTACTTTCTGTATACGGAAGTCATAATAATATATGTAAAAGAAAGAGAGAGACATCAGAATATACTATCGAAGACACCAGGGTTTTCCTTGACATCATTCTTCATTACGGAATAATAAATCTTGTGGGCGTAATCTGGGTTAAGTGCAAGCATTGTAGAGATGCACATGGTCCGACAATCCAAATGAGCATGATGTCTATTTTATTTGGGGTTGCCCCCAGTGGCCTCCAATCTCCCCTATAGCCACCCCATGCCTCGCATATCTGTGTTATCGCTGCCCGTAGGTGACCTAGTAATTCATCTTGAACATCCTCACGATCCGACAAGCTCCACCCAGAATAATCTTCTCTTCGGGTTCCGACTTAGTAGGTGGTCTCGAACAATCTTAGGATCCAATATTAATGGAGATCTGCACGTTACGAGGGCTCGAGCTAGAACCATCCTTCAAGCCCGTCGTTGTCTGCTTATGTGATTGCGTGGACACCTGTTGCAAGGGCGTGGCGTCATCTCCACTTTATTTCCATTTATTTTATATATGCCGTATTTTTGAATATCTGACAGGGTCTGTTATCTCGTTACTATGAGACATGATTTATTTTTAATAAATGACATAGACACGATTCTCTGATATATATGTTAATTTTGTTTATTGTATATATTCTAAAGGCTTCTATGACTTCAGACACTGTGCCGCAGACATGGATAGCAATTTTCGCTTAAGCACTCGCCCCCAATTCGGGGTGAAGCTGTAAAAACCGTCTGAGGCTTCAGGGCCCTTATGGCTAACAGTATAGTCTCTTAAAGAGTAACTCCAGTCGCGCGACAAAGTTGATTGACACGCTGACACGCACCATCTTTTTTGAATATGCTTTAGAATAGAAATAATTGAAAATAATCTATAGTACCTTAAATCTAACTTTAATATTTACGTCGCTATGACTACTTATACGTGATAAAGCAAATTAAAAATGTTTCACGCGACATGCAAAACATCAATCATAAACAAATTAAACAATTTGTCATGATAATTATATATAGTTCTTTACGGCATCCAATTAGTTTTCATTGTTTAGGAAATAAGTATTGTGTAAAAAGTGGTACTGCAATAAATAGTTACATATTTAAACAAAAACTTGTTACGTGATTTTTATAAAGGGTTGTTGAAAACATGTTATTTTAATAGTTCACGTGAGCGAAGCCGCGGGCATAGCTAGTTACGTAAGAAACTTGTAATCACATAGATAAAATAAAATATATGTTCGGAGAAACATACTACTAAGGTGGGGCAAAAAGCATACGGCCCGCCTGATGGTAAGCAGCTACCGTAGGCTATGGACGCTGGTAATATCATAAGTATCATAGGCGTGTTTCCGACTTTGAACCCCCGAACCCCCAGTAGCTGTGGAAACCCTACTCACCGCAGGAACACAACACAAAGGCTTTAATTTTCTGTAGGTTGGAGATATTCCACCAGTCGGGCTGTACCAAGTAGAGAGAAATTTCCAAACAAATTTCTCTGTGCTTTACTTCTCCTAATATAGTATGAGTAATCCCATTTTTATGGTTTCGAAGTCAACAAGGTTGTTACATAATATGGTTTATTATGTTATAGTTTCGCTATGTCCGTCTGTCTGTCCGAGGCTTAGCTCATAGATTCTTAGTATCAGAAAGCTGTAATTTGGTATGGGTATACCGTATACATATTAAAGACGCCGACAAAGTGGTAATATAAAATACTAGCAACCACCCACGACTTTGTACGCGTTAGTTAAAGCTTAAGATATCTAACAATCTTTACTAACACGATAGATATTTTTAGTAAAACATTAATATCCAATTAAAAAATATTTAGATAAATAGGTATCTACGTAGCCTTGTATACAATTTTATTTACAAATGTAATGTCTGTGTGTTCGAGTTCTATGTGTTCGCGCATCGGTCACCCGTTTGAACTTAAAGTTTGTAAAGATATTTATGGCGCTTACGTGAATGTTGGTAGCATGATTACTTCAAAGTACAGTAGATGGAGTGTGTGTTTTTTTTTCATCTGACTATACTGTTAGTATTAGGGGCTCTGGAGCCTTTGCAGCTTTTACAGGTTCACCGGGCTTGGTCGTGTTAGTTTTTAGGACGGAACCCGAGGAAATATCTACATATCATTACACTGTTAAGTAGGGGTCTAAGCAGTATTACATATAAAAAATACGATTGTGGTCCTACGGGTTCGTGCTTCGTTATTCCAATTGGCTTGAAACTTTATACCGTCGCTGTTGGCCCCCGTGTAAAGGTTTCTAGCATAGTAATATCAACGTAGGTAAAATATGTGACGCGCAAGTCATAAAAGGTGTATCTTGATGGCAAATAAATTAAAAACAGAATTGCAAAGTGCATGTCAGGCCATATGCAGTGAAGGCTTCCGTAGTTGTCCGTCACAATATGCAGACTTAAGTAAGGATGCTTATGTTACACCGGGCCGGAACCGCGGCACGGTATCGGCTCGGTGTAGCATAAATTACCTTATACAAAAGTATACTATAGGTATAGATGGTTGACCATGTCCTGGCCGGCACCCTGGCCCGATGTAGCATGAATTACTTCATACAAAAGTATATCATAGTTGTTTGATCATGTCCCGGCCAGCGCCCTGCTCGATGTAACATGATTTCAAGTCTTTAAGTTGTTTTCAATGGCATTTGTACAAATTGCTTCTCCAAATCACAAACTTCTAACTAACTTGGCAATTTTTTTTGACTTTGTATGAGAAAAGGTTTTAGGTAAGTGTTAGTTTCTTCAATAAATTTACAAATCGCATTACCAATTTGCCGGATAATAAGTTCAAGGATCATGTACTTTTTTGTCGTAAGAGTTATTATACGGTGGATCAATACGTAAATGATAGTGATGCCAGGAACTGACTTGCTCTCACTACATCCACTAAAATTAAAATACTAAATGGTTAAAAATCTAAAAAAAAGAATAGAGAACCCAACGAGGTATTTGTCGGTTTTCCCGTTGACTAGGATGGTTTCCAAACCGGTGGTAGTGTGTTCGCCCTAATTGCCTTAATTGTTTTTAATTTTATTTTGATTGTTGCCTACAATGTGATAGTTTCATTACGGATATTTCTATCACCGATAGTTTATATTAGGTGTACAATTCGAAGCCCCAGTCGATTGACGCGAATTCCGAATGCGTTAGAACTAAGTCATCATGACTTCAATATTTCATTTTGCACTTTTACTTTCATTATTCATACTATGGGTATCGAAATAACCTTGATAGCAACATACCCAGTACGTAGTGACAACATATAAAAAGAAAGAATAAATAAATAAAAATAATTAGCCATACACTTCTATGTATTGCCGGACGATATTACCAAGAGTATCTATCTAGACAGGCAAATAAAACACCAAAAACAATTTTGTGGAAAAACAGGGGCAATTTGTGAGGACGCGCAACTAGCGGCTGATTTCATTATAAGGGCAAATATATTGTGTATGGTCGAACAGTATGTTAAGTTAGAAATGAATTATTTGAATATCGATAATATTAGTTAAAGTTTATGTGTTATTTGATCTATAAAGTATAAATTATGATAAATTTACTTTATAGTATTAGAGTGTAGTTGTAATCACTTTTGATGTTTACTGACGATGTGGTTCAAGACGGTCATACGTTAAACCTAGAGAGGGAGTGACATCTCACAATATGTTTCTTCATTGCCTGCCGATATTATATATTAAATAAATTGAAATTATAAAAAGAAACACGTGAATTTAAAAAAAATGGTACTTGTTGTGGCTCGAACTTGAGTACCTACATCGTACGTATATTTCTTTCATATTCAGCAAATATATACAATAAACAAAATTAACATATATTATTATGACTTCCGTATACAGAAAGTAATAATAAAATAACTAGGCATCACCATCACACCATCAAATTGGTGGGTGAATAACCTAATACTCGATTTTGCTATATATTATATACTTACCGCGGACTAAATGAAAATAAAATCTGTAGGATTGAACTATAAAATATAATATAATAACTAATATAATATAATAATAATAAATAATATAATAACTAGAAAATACAAAAAAAAACTGTGTCGGTTCATTGGTTGGTTCCTACCTTCGACGTCGACGAATTTTACTTTTATATATAAAATAATTTTAAAGCAATAATGGCTCAGTGGTAGCGTGTACGACTTCGCATCGATTGACGTGAGTTCGAATCCCTGTAATGAGCCTGAGCTTTCGGTGAAGGGAAACATCGGGAAACCTTTCATATTCAGTAAATATGAAGAAATCGATTATGCATTTTCGCATTTCACGGTTATGTAATTTATGTAATGAGTGTCCTCTTTGAAATCCTTTAGTATCTATATTGAAACGTAGATTAATGGATCATATTTTTTTCGAGTATGTGAAGAACAATCAAGTATAATAATTATAAGTTTTTCTTCTTCTTGTACGGCATTGTGTGTTTATACACAATTACGCCAATGTCACGTGGGTAGAACATGTTTCTTAAACGTTCAAACAACGCTCTGTAGAAAAGGTAGCTTTATTGTTAGTCCAAGGAATAATCAAACTATATCATGCAAAATACCACCAATATAACTTAATATAGGGTCAAATAACATGAGTTTATGAAAATTAATTAAAAACCATCATATGACAGATTATGTCAATTATGTCTTTCTTTCTTGAAAACATGGGACATTTGTAACATGCAAACTTACTTTCTCTAATGCAATACAAAGCTCACTATCACTAAATCATCACTAAAATCAATATAGCTTACAAAGCTGATTAACCCGATTGAGTTTCTTGCCATCTCTTCTCGATGACTAGGGTGTTTTTAAAGCGGTAGTAGTGTTTTGTTTATAAGTGCCTTCTTAGGGCCTAAACTGAATAAATAATTTTTATTTTCTGAATTAACTTAATTTATTGCAAAGAGTATAAACGCTTGTGGTCACAGACCTATCGTATAGACAACTGGCGTTTCCCCGAGGAGTGGGTAGCGCCAGTTAGGGTGAATGTTACTGTAAATATTCAAGCATCTAAACTGTCTCCCCACATATTCCTGGAAATAAACTTGCTGTACTGTCAGTTTGGTATATTTGGTTGAATAACTGCCCCATCTAAGGCTCATCCCGTGAGGCTGGGCGGGGACCGCCCGCAGTTGCGTCCAGCCCGCCGTATGAGACGCACGTTACCTACTAGCGCCCGCATTCCCGCCACTCGCATCATTACGCCATGGACCTCGCTCGCAGCAATTAGACGAGACAATGGAATACACGTCACAAATAGGTAAAGGTTTATTTTTTGTCGTAGCCAGTTGTGAGATGACAGTCCGTGCGTGGTGACGTGTAAACAAAGTGGTGCTTTCTGATAAACACTGCGGAAGGTCACGATTTAAAGTGAGTTTAAGGCATTATGTATACGGTCAAGTGTGATTGATGCTTGCTTGGGTTACCGTGTTGCATGCTGGTTTACCATAACATTTCTAGGATAATTTCCTCGATATTATAATATACTACTGTCTCATTTATTTGTGTTTTGCAAATTGTCAATATAATAAATATGTAAAAAAAAGGAAATCCAAATTAAAAATATTTTGTGTATGGTTGTTTTCCCATAGTATTAAAAAGATGGTTTATCTCGTCATTTATTTGATGCATAAGTAATCATTTTACAGAAAGTTCGTATAAGTGAAATATCAAATAAAATACTATAATTACTTGTTGGTGGTTTGGAACTATGCTATCGCATTTTGATGTAATATTAATAACTCACAATTTTTCCAACACATCAAAACTCTTTTATAATTCTTTCATTAAAGTTTTAAAAACTACTTTTCGTACTATTTTACTACCAATTAATGATTTATTTGTTTACTTTTATATACGTTTCAAAAATAAATATTACATAATAATGAGTGGGTCACATTAATTGTAAAATATACCTTCATTAATTGGTACATAAAAACGAATCTGTCTTGACAAAGGTCCCTTCAATACTATAGGTTTAAAATGACAATTAATTATATAAATCGATCTCACACCAAGCAAATTGTCACCATGGGAATAACGGTCCGTTTTTTGTTCAATTGAGATGCTTGCCGGATTAAAATTATTAACACTACTGACAGCGTAGGGGATGCCTTATTCCTTTATTATTATAAACTATGAAGAAATAGTGTATATTACGTTTGGATATATAGTTCGCTTTATAAAGTTCTGTGATGAAGAATTTTTTCAATCAGTGATAGTAGTAGAGGTAGGTGTGTACTAAAAGAGTATATTTTAAACCAGTATTATTTCCCTTGTAGATTTTATTCGAGGTTACACTGGTTAAGTAGCTATCCGAGCTTTGAAAGCATACGAAATGTTCAAGCATTTTTAAAACAATTGTATTTAATTTTATTATATACAGGAAAAGAAAATTCTTATAATATTTTTAGATACATTTTACAATGTTATAATTAAAATACTTTAAATTTATTACAAAAAGAATACAAGCGTGAATAAAAGTGAAGTAAAAATTAGTATATAAGCATAGTTTATTTATCAGTCAAAACAAGACAAAATCTTGTCAAATACAAATCCCTTTGAACTATACAGCCGGGCATGTACAAATGTTTTAAAAACGAATCAGTTTTACTGTTTCCTCTTACAGTTATTCCTGAAAGATTTATTTGAATGTGTAAAGGCGTTAACCAAAGCTTTATAATGCTGCCCATGAAACTCTTATTGCTGTTGTTAAGCTTTCGTTTTGTGTATATAACAACTGTTGTTTTTGATGCTATTAACTTTTATTGGTTTTTTTTACGTAATTCTAGTTAGTGAACTATTATTGATTTATTATTTATTTACTCAAAGCAATGCTCACATCATTTTAATTCTTGTATAGAAATAAATATTTAAACAATGAGATTAGCACATACGTATATAATAAGTTAAATTTATTAATTATTGACCCAAATAAACACGAATACGAAGAAAAGACCTCAATTAAAAAAAATGAATTTACTTTATAATGGAATATAAAATAAAATTTAAGAATGGTATTAGTACCTATTAATGTCGTACCAAATATAGAAAAATATGTGTATGTATGTGCTAACATTCATTTATGAACTAGAAAAGAGCAGATAATCTTGAAACGGCTGAACAGATTTTGAATCATAGCTAAGAACACTCGATCAGATCATAACACCCCTCTTTTTGACTTAGGGGTTAAGAAGGTAATGCCAGTTTTTATATCTTATCACCCTGGTAAAAGTATGCTTTATTTTTGAAGTGAAACTTCTTATGCGACTTCCAACGCGTTAAACGTTTAACGCACATTGCCAGTGAGCCAGAGCGAGAGAGCAAATGTCGGTGTGTATGTATATTGCACACTGTTTAAATAAAATAGAAAATATCTTTTAAAATAAAGTTTCACTTCTATCGTGTATGAATTGCACACACACCTTTTTTTTAAATATTTTATTGACCAATTAGTATCTACAATCTATTAATATTATATGTTATTATTTGTATAATTCGCTAAAAATTTAAACCATACTTGTTCGAGTATTTGCAACTATTAATTTTACGATAGCTGTGCCCGCGGCTCCTCTTGCGTGGTCGATAGAAGCACGCGTAGAGCTTATAAAAATCGTAGTTTCTTAAAACTTTAATAACTTTTTATTCAATGAAGATATTGTGATTTTTTTTGTCTTAATCCTTAGATTAAGTATTTAAGGAGTGAAACAAAAAAAAAGTATCCTGTAGTTTTTGCGTGATACGTGCACAACGGCAATTCTCGATCATTTTATATGTATAGCTCGATATTTAATATTTATATTCCCGATAAACATCCTTGGCAAACAAACCAATACCGCTTTAGGTCACAATAAAATTCGTATGCTTAATTTTTTTTTCCTCAAGGAAAATAAAAAAAACCATCAAGAATTTCGTATGCGTTCGAAATATAAGGTTTTATTAGTTCCCCGTCGGAACTGAATGTATCGAAGATAGATGAAATATCTAAAATGCAAATTCGAGTGAAAGATAAGGTCGGGGTTACTGCCAGAATGGAATACGTAGAACGAATTACGCGAGTTCTCCGTGACTGTACTGCAAATTAAATTGGTTACAGATTCCTTTAAATCTTTATTTATTTGTGCCTTTTATTAACTTTTTAATATTATTTCATAATTGTTATTCGTTCAATTATCTTGTTACTGTCGGACGATCCATTTTTTCAACTTCCTTTAGTAAACTTTTATTTTTCTTCCATTGTTCTCTCGGAACAGCAAATTGCACAGCTTCTAGGGTTTTTTTTACACCAATAATTATTATTAATCTTTTTGTCGGATATATTTATTCTTTACACTTTCCCACATTATATGTATTATATTAATTTTGAACACTTATATGTAATGTTTTTTGCTAGGTACTACATAACTTTCATTTTTAGCTAGCATAGTATGATACACGCAATTATCGGCCTTAAAATTTAAATTTCTAAATTTTTCAAAGGGCAATATGTTTTTCTCATAGTGTCAAGAGTTGGGAATATGGTTTTGTCATACCTACCTAATGAGAACCAGATAGAAAGATAACCTGTTATCTCACTGGTTTTGCACCAAAAGTCACATTCGTTCCTCCCCTTATTTTTATTTTCAAAGTAATTTCAACCTAATCTAACCTAATTTTCGTAAAAACATTGAATTTGACACTAATAATAAAAGTAAAAGTCCATTATTTGGTGAACCTCCTTATTTTTCTTAATTTATTTACCTTAAATTTGTTTTTTATAACGGTGTGTTGATAAATTTATAACAAAATAGAATTGTAATATAGCTCGAAATTAAATCCTTCTACATTTTAATAAGTATATGACTTAAGTTTTAGCTATTGTCTAAAAAGAATATAAAAATATTTTATTTAGTATGTATCCATCGACAATGTATTTTGTAGACGTCTATTGCTTGGTTAGAATCCTGTGATTTCTTGATTTAGTCAACGCGAATTTACAACAATATAATTTTTGCCAAATAAACTTGGGCCGCCAACTATGTCATGAAGTGTTTTATATTATATGATTTATAAGTAAGATACATTGACAGATATCTCTTGTTTGTTTTTAACCGTCTTTGTGGCTAAGCAGTACATGGTCAGTAGCACTTATGTTAACAGACTCCAGATGGAAAAAAGCCAACTATCTTATCCATTACTTTTAAACAATCATTGCGCAACTGTAGGGGAGCGAGGTGCTTGTTGAAACAATTTTAGATAAACAAATATATCTGACATCTATTGACTGAATTAATGCTAACTGAACTTCTATTACTACTTTAACTCTTTCTGTATTAAACCAAATTGAAAAAACACTAAAACTATTGATAGTAACTTCCCAATTAACATTTTTACCAAAAAAATGCGATATTACAATATACATCGTACATGTAGTAACAGAAAAAATAATTATTTTTGATACATATCAGACCCTGTTTTTTTTTTTGTTTTTGAACAATATACCTTATTTTAACTACAATGTACTTCTAAAAATTTTCCAACATACAATTTTTTCGTTTTTGATAATTTGACTCTTGGATATAACTAGCGATTATATTCTTTGGTTTTTGAACTATTATGACTCCTATTTGATCAATTATCCATCAGAGAATATATATCAGAGAAGCGTTAAATTCATATTCTTGGGGTACTCGTTGATATGATGTATATTCCAAAGAAAACACTAACCTTGTTCTTATTGAAAGATGTTCCTGGGTTTATAAACTACAACTGTACACCTTTTCCTTTTTTGTCTATGTCTGGCCCTCTCTGACGTTATATTAAACACTCTCATTGTAAAATAGAACAAATGTAAGATGTTACAACAAGCCCCAAGATTTTGTTACAAGTTAACCCATAGCATAATTTTTCGCATTTATCAAGATAACTATTAAAATAATTTATTAATCGTAAAATCCGTTAAACAACCTCAAAGATAGGTAAAGTTGAAAAGTATAGAAGAATAGAATGTTTTTTTTACTTGACCAAAATTAAGCACATATACGAATTTAATCCTTGTGCCGCCTAGTGGGACAACGGTTGTAACGTCATGTTTTCATGCCGAATAAGGGATAAGACTGAGTCAAAAAAATAAGTTAAAAAAGTTTTAGTTTCAGTTGAGAAAGTCCTGTTACTACTTACCCCCGATACAACAAGCCCCTCGCTCCCCTACTCACATATTGAAATTTATTTTCTGAGAAAGCGATGATGTTTCCGTACAATTAAATAATACATTCGAATGTGACTTCGATGGATGTGGGTACGAATCTTCTAGATGACTTTAAGCTTCGGTGAAGTTATTGTGATGAAAATCTTACTGTGGTGGTAGGGTATTTTCTTACTGATCGCCTTTCTAGCTAATATGCACTAGTAAAAAATTTATATTAATAAGTAACTTTTTACTGAGTGGTAAGACAAATGTGTCCGACTGATGCGCGACCAACATACATTTTCTTCACATTATTGTGTTTGTTCACGAATTTCTATGTCGTTTACAAGATTGTGGTGAAAATGATTTGAAGAATGTCAAACATAATAAGTTAATGGTGTGATACAGTTACGGAGATATTTGCGATTTGATAAAATTATCATCTGGGTCTGTACCCCGTGAAATGATTGATGTTGAATGGTAATACATAGTTGATGATTGATGATGGCCAACATGAAATATACATATATTAGGTGTAACATCCGCTATAGTGGCACGTATCCAACATGACAGCGACGACCAGCGATGGATTACCAATCTTTCGATTATCGCCGTCGTTTTTGGCTTGCACTGTGCTAACAATCAGGTCGTCGTTTTGCCGTGCTACTATAAAACAAAAATATCTTAGATCATTTCATTACCTAATATTAAAGAAACTAGTTTCCGTACAAAAAATATGTATACATTTTTACAATTTATTTTATCTAGGATTAACACAACGACCACAAAATTATCAACTAATACAAAATGTCAAACTGAACGATTCAATTTCGTATGAAAGAGTTTTAGCTCATCGTTTTTGTTACTACCACCATACGGCCCCATGCTTAAGCCCTTTGTGACTCTCACGTAGGGCGACAAGCCCTTTACAGCGTAACAATAGGGTTACGAATGAAAAGAACATTGGGGTCCGCCAAGGGAATACACTAGGGCCCTAGCATTATAGTTTTGATAGTGCAACGGACAATTTATTAGCTGTATTTATTGCTGCGTCTTATCTCTTTGTGATAGCTTGGGGCTTTATTATTAAAAGATTCGTTTTTACTCTTTGTTTGGCAGTAAATGGTCTTGTGACTTTTAGATGATTACATCTATATCTGTACTATAATATATAAAGCGAAATAGGTTGTTTTTATTTGTTTATTTGAATGCACGAATCACTGGGAGTACCAGTTAGATTAAAAAAAATGTAGGAAGGTTATAAATGATATAACTTTACGCTATGGCGCTAAGGAGCGGAGCAGTAACCATTAAAGTCAAGCAATCTGACAAGCTGTAGGCAAGTACGGGAAGTGAGGACAATGATAGGCTATGCCTTGACGGCCGGTAGGTGGAGACTGGAGAGTTGGTTGAATAAATTTAACATGGGTATAACCGTGGGGTACCGCTAGTACTAAATATAATTTTAAGATATATTGTATAAAAAAGTTTTATTGAATTCTTAAAACTTAAAATTGTCGATTTCTGTTAAATTTATATTTTAACCAGTTCAAAACCCTGTTGATACTTAAGATGCATACTCTAGAAGGTCACAGGTCTTGCCTATTGGGGCTACACATATTTGCGATTCAATGAGGATCTCGCAGACGGCGTCATGGACGTATCTAAATTGATGTGCAAACTGACATTTCCAATAATATTTTTATAAATGGATGATGTACTACAGACACGCTCAGTATATAAGCAATCATTTGAAGACAAATAATACATCTTTATATTAATTTGAAGTGTGCAAATTCAACTTACGATAGTGATTATAAAAAGAATATGTTAAATAAAAAATATGTTATTAATATGTTAAAAAAAAAGTTTTTTTTTTTAATTAAATTACTAATTAAGTTTTACTTTACTTTTTTTAATAAGAAAATAAACTTGTTGGAAATTAACTTTTAGGTATTTACTCATATTTTGTCATATAGTTTCAATTATCACACTTATACAAGCACACGATGCGTCAAGTTTATTCTTCGGTTAGACAAAATCGATAATGCTTGTGTTAATGTTTTATTGTATAGTTTTATTTGTGTTACGTTATGGCTATGAAACGTGGTGGCTAAATATGGGTATCATAAGAAAGCTTAAGGTCATTCAAAGCGCAAAGGAAAGGGTTATGCTCGGAGTTTCTTTTCGTGATCAAATCAGATAATGAGGTAATCTGCATAAGAACCAAAGTGACCGACATAGACTTAAGAATTGCTAAAGTTAAATGGCAATGGGAGGAGCTCATTGCTTGTAAAACGGATGGCCGATCAGGTCGAATAGTTCTCGACTGGCGACCATGTACCAGAAAATGTAGCGTAGGCACAAGATGGACCGACGACCTGGTGAAGGTTGCGGAAACGCGCTGGATGCAAAAAACGCAGGACCGGTCTTTCTGTGGCGATTATTGGAGGAAGCCTAAGTCCAACAGTGGACATCTTTTGACTGAGTTGATGATGATGATTATTATTATTACCAATGTTTATTATATTATGTTATATTTCAGAGATTGAATTAGAAATTATAAAAATATTGATAAAATATGGGATAACTTATAACTGGTTTTCTTGTATATTATAATAAGGAACTTAATGTTGTATATTTCTGAAAATAATTTACATTATGAAAAATAATTGATTATCTAATTAGTTAAAATAATTACATACACTTAAATTATCGAGTATATTAACAATAAATTAATATAAATAAAATAAATGTAGCATTTGAATATGGCCCAGTAGAAATAAAACTAGATAGATCTGTACGTTGGATTTGTTGGTTAAGGTAAACAAGTTTCGTATTTAACCTTACGATTCATATTATATATGAACTGTTTTATCATATAAACATAGCAGGGCATAATAAATAATTGAATGTGCCTAATGTAATTAAATTGACTCAATTGAACTTTATGATTGAATTAAGTTATTTTTATAGATTTTTTAAAATAGGTAACATAGGTAGCAAGTCTAAATGCAGTATATCTAAAGTAGAAACTGGAGTCTATGATCAACTATAACGTACTAAAAACAAGATTGTAGTCCTATCCGAGGTCAGTAATCTTAGATCATTTAATGAATGTTTGCAAAAACTTAGACAAGCTAACACTTTTAAGCGACCGGCGTTATTTTAACTATAGAAATAAAATAAAAAAACTGTTAAAGGTATTTAGACTTAGTACAACCGGTAAAATTGTTCAGATAATAGTGTTAGATTCTTAACTCAGGTTCCAAAAGAAAATATCAATTTGCCAAAAAAAAGTTCAAGGACCATGTATTTTATTATAAAAGTATCATAGGATGGATCATTGTGTGAATGATAGGGATGTTTGCAAATGAATTCTGATATGTTGTATGTTGAAAAATGTAAACTGAGTTTCTTTCTACCTTTTTTTCGTTGCCAGTAATATTTACTGAACCAATAGTAGTATATTTAGCATTTAATGAGTTTCCTTTCAGGATTTAAATTCTTTAATGTAAATGTTATTTTGATTTGACTATTTTTGATGACTACGCCTGGACACCATGTATTTGTCTTTAACCAAATATATTCTTTAGACCGCAATAAAGCAGTGCTTCCACTAATATTGTGCAGTATTATTAGTAAAAAAAAAGTTTTACCACCCTAAAACCATCCCACCTATTTCTGCCGCAAACCAACAATGCTCGCACTACGTACAGTGTTTCAGTCCGAACGGTTTGGTTTACTAATTTTTATATTAAGGGTTGCAGCTAACTGAGCAAGCACTAGGGAACAGCCTGCTATCGTGATAGGATCATAGGATTTAAATCTATGTCAGTCATGTGATGAGCAGCATGCTACCACTAAGTGCATCATATTCAGTACACTACATGGCTTCTGGAATAGAACTGAAATGCAGATAATATTTCAGATGCAGACAATATTTGTTTGGTGGTTGAAGCACGCTATGTGTACCACGACTTTTATCTCTTTTTGCTATGTAGACGCTCACTAAGAACGGATTTTGGGAATTTCAACGTGTAAGGGTGTAAAATTGGGGTTGAAGATTTGTGTGGGTGAAAAAATATTGTCTTTTGACTTGAAATTTCGCACTTATTGTAAAACTCTTTAATAAAAATGCAGGTGTATCAGCATTTATCAAAATTAATTAGTAAAGGTCGTATAAATATGAATTGAATTTTTTTTAATGGATAGACTTTTTGTTCATTTATTTAAATATAACTCAAAAACGGCTTGACTGATTTTTATAACATTTTGTAAACGGGAAGCTTAAGTGAATGGTGGTGAATGGTCAATACTTTTAGAAATAGTAAAAACAAAATCCAGAAAAAAAAACGCATTTTTATTCATTGTTATCCGATTTTCATGAAATTTTGTACACGGGAAGTATTAGATAAGTCGTTATTGATGTATTATAAGAATTATCAATAATATTTTTAGAAATCGTAAAAAAAGAATTACAAAATAATACATTTTTATTAATTCTCAACCTTTTTTATGAAATTCATAATTGATAGGCTATAAGAATTGTCAACAAAAAAAAATCTAGTTCAATTGTTTTTTATTCTGAAGCGGTTTTTATGAAATTTTGTACACGAGAAGTGTATATCATTCCATAATTATTAGGCTACAAGAACCGTAATAATAATACTTTTAAAATTCATAAAATTTATTAATTTACAACCGATTTTGAAGAAAATTGTCACGGGACGTACATGACATTCCTCAATTGATAGACTATATAAATTGTAATTAGCATGCGTAAAATAAGGGGTAACAAAATTACTGCGTAAACAACGCGAGCGGAACCGCAGGCAAACCGCTAGTTATATTATAGAGGTGTCCCAATGCGTATATAGTTTGGTGTTTAACATTTCGTTTTAGCAATGTAAATAGCGCTAGAATAATTTAGCGGTTTTAAAATTGTTTGTGTTTAGTTTTCACCTGAAACTACACCACGGGTGTTCCCGTGTGTATAACGTTCGTAAAACTTCTGTGGCAAATAAAGCGTGGCCTTATTAAAGTTTCATAAAGCCACGCGGCCTCGAAATGAACGCGACGTGAATGCAAATGAGGAGGCTCTATGCTAGAAATTGTTTCTTTTTTATGGCAAAATGGCTATACAAGTGGGTAAATGAATTATTATTTTTTTGTTCCAGTATATAATTGAAACATGCTCCAATTGTCATAAATTATGAATGTCAGTAGACAGAAATTAGGTTAACATTGCAGGAGTCAATTTATGACGTTCTGGGTCTTTTTGAATCGTACGTAAAGGAGAAAAAAGTTTTTCATTAAAGAACTGGTAGCATCAAGCCTATACTAATGTTATAAAACCTTAGAGATTGTTTGTTTGAACGTGATAAACCAGTCAGATTTGTTTTTTTGTTTGTGTATTATAGCGTATTAATTTTGGGCCTATATATCCTTACTTAACGACCCTAAAGAGCGGAGTAGTAACCATGATTATCTAGCAGTCAAGCAATTTAAAGGCAAGTAAGGGTTGTAAGAACAACGATAAGGTACAGGGGTGCGTTGGCATCGTTGGCACAGTGGAGAGTATGACGAATAAAATTAACACGGGTTTGGATTGACGAAGGCGTTACTTTGCGGAAATCCATCATAAATAATTATCCGAAATTTCCTTACTACTTTCAAATATTTTTTACTAGCTTTCTTCTCGATTCTTCGAGTAATCTGTTAAGCTCTTCCGACTTTAAATGCAACTCAGAGAAATTCTTCTAATAATCCGCCGAAAACAAACTTAAACACATAAATATTATTGTATATATTAATAAAACAATACGGGACAATAACAATACGTACAATCAAGATGACAATAAATAATAAAACTTTAGGCATTTCAATCATGTGTGTTATTCGCCCCCATTTCATGTGAGTATACAATCAAATATGTGTGGTCTCTGATTAAAATCTGTATAAGCGATATACTGTTATAATATTAGGACGTGGCGCAAGTTGCGAGAACTAATGTAATACGCAGCCTTATTAACTGAAGACGCGATGCCGTAGTTCGAACAAGAATGACTTCAAGCTGCTTATAAAGTGCGCGGTCACCTGTTTTTATCGCGCCTAGTCAACAGTTCGGGTCAATACTACGAATATTAAGTCATTAGTATTGATTCCGTTATCACATCGACACGATTCTCCGACATATATTAAATAGTATCATATTTAATATGACGTCTTGGTAGAGAAAGCCGGTGCTTTAACCGCTTTAAACACTAACTGAATTCTTATAAATCTATAATGAGATTTGCCTACCTATAAGGACTAACTAAATATTAAAATTATAATGAAAAGTAGATATACTAAGCAACTATTAAAACGCTCCTAACTCATATTTGTACCACAAATAATAGGATTAAGTTAGACTTACGAGCAAGTGAGCCGTAGATGCAAGTAAATACATAAAACAGTTTGTGATGCAACCGACAGATCGGATGGGATTGCCGTTTATTTGGGTCAAAGTTTAATAACAATTTCAAACATTTGTTCAAGAGATGATTTGGTTTTAATCCCTGGTTTATGTGGGTTAATTAACAAAACGCCTGTATTTGATTCGGAATATTTTGTTTTAATGTTAGTATATTTACATACTTAGAGACATAGGATTTTTTTGCAAATTGTTGTGCGTACTGTCTAATTTAATTTCAAAGGAATATCTTTAAGCAATTTACTTAGATGTTAAGAAAGTTTATGATATTACGAAAAAAGTTCGAACTCAAATGATTTTCATTATAATATCGTAGTGTATAAAAAAAGTACAACTGGATAATTTTTTTTTTCTTTGACAAATAGGCCGAGTCAATGGTGATGTGATGACCCAAGCTCGTGAACCTCTGAATATAATGGACGGCGCAGCAACAGATTATTCCACAAAGACCAATCGCGGTATTCATTTATCAAAACCGCTCGCGTTTGTGATTCTCGTAATTTTTGGTTTAGCTCTTGTCACCGCTTCACTCCTAGTCTACAACTACGCTGCGTGTCCAAGAACCGATCAATTAGCAAACGTCACGAAATACGAACTGTGTCATTGTGACCAGTCGAAACTCTCGGTTTTACCCATAACAACAGAACGGAGTAAGAATGTTTTACCTTTACAAACAACAACTCCGAAACCATTGCCAGTACCATCTCCAGTGGAACTTCGTTTGCCTGGTAACGTTAAACCTGAGAGATATTATTTGAAGATTACACCTTACATCTTCGAAGGTAACTTTACCTTTGACGGTGAAGTTAGTGTGGTGCTAACCGTAGTAAACGAGACTGATCAAGTTGTGTTCCACGGTGTAGAGCTAATGTTGCATGAAGTGAAAATGTATGAAAAAGAGGATAAAAGGCCAGTCGTGATAACAAGGAGAACAGAGGAACCGTTGAGACATTTCCATATATTATCAATCGCTGAGGCTTTACAAGTTGGGAAGCAGTATGTGCTAAATATAACATACACCGGAATATTAAACGATAATCTACATGGTTTCTACAGAAGCTCGTATGAGTACAAAGGTGTAAAAAGGTGAGTTTTGTTAATGATTATTAATTTTCGATAGCACATTTTCTTATTACCGAATTTGTGTAATTATTTTATAGTAAGGACTATTCAGTTAATAGGTTTTATTCATATTTATGACTTCAAATATTTTTTATATTTTACATTTCAACTAGAATTGTAATCCTATAGTCTACTTTCATGATGGGATGATAAAATAACTTTAAAGTCTTACTATAAAACTATTAATAAAAATTGTTTTTGAACTTCATATCGTTTCAACTTCTCAATATAATATTAATTTTAAATTACAATTTTGATATATTGAATAAATTATGAATTACGAAGGACACAATAACGATTGATAAGTTTGCTTGATTCATTAATAATTTGAAAATCACGTTTATCATGAAATTGTTTAGACAATAATTAATGCATTAATGACACACAGAATTGTAGTGCACCCTTTTAATTGAAATATTTCTTTTTATATGAATTTTAGTCGGAATCTTTTAAGTTTTATACGAAATTTAAAAATAAAATATTTATTTTATTCACTTCTTTGATTCGATTGAAGATGCTCATTGCAGATTTACTTATATTAAGGGGCACATTTAAAAGTAATTATATTATAGTAACAATAGGCTATTATTTTATATTCAGATGTGGGAGGTCATATATTACACGGAACACGTCCGCTATAGATACATTAATAGAATACTGATTATACTTACTACGTAGGTAATACTAGAAAACTATGATATCATATTTCAATTCTTCCAAGCTTGAGGATGTTTAAAAAATCAACAATAGTATTAACGATTTTAGATGTTCATGGAAAGTCTGAGTAAATTTCGTTTCCATTTCGAATTTAACAGCGTATAGTAGAAAAAACAAAAGGAAATTATAATCGAAAATCATTTCATAGTTAGCTCTAAATCATACCATATAAAAATTTGTCCAGAATTGTTTTGAATTCACTAATTGGTTTTGCGTGTGTGCGTTATTCCGATGCACCTACCATTCCGAGAATATTGTTTTTCATCATTTCTTCATTTATCCTTTGAACTGAAGTTTGTGTATCTAACTGGTTATTCAATACTCCTTAAGTCCGTACGTTCACCTAATTAAAAGCACACAACAACGAAAATAAACAGTGACCACCGAGAAATCTACAATTCATTGTAGATCGTCACTTTCATACCGACTTGCATACATAACTCTTCTTGTTACCTGATGGTTAAGAAAGAGCTGGAAGACAATTCCATAGCTTTACGATACGACAAAGAACCCCAGCGCATGTGGTTCTGTTATCATTATCAAGAGTTGCAATGATTTAAAAAAAACACACTGAGACTGACGTGAATTTATAGATCGATAGAATTGACAAAGATTGAGTGGAAAGGCAGACGCTTGATTAAATCAGGAAAAATTCGGTAAGAAAGCGAACGCTTGACTAAATCTAGGATAAGACTATAAGAAAGACAAAATTGAAAAATACGTCAACAATACCAACACTGTTTCTTCATATTTGTCTCTAGTTGCATCTTATTTGAAGAGTTTGATATCAGCAATAAGGTCACCCTTTGTACCAATTATATATAATTTGAAAACTTCTTCTTCAATAAAGCTTAAATAAAATGAATATTTCCAGATGGATAGCAGTGACCCAGTTTCAGGCGATGGATGCTAGAAGAGCTTTCCCATGCTGGGACGAACCTGCTCTAAAAGCTAGATTTACTATTAGTATAGCAAGACCAGTCAACATGACTTCACTCTCCAACATGGATATACAACGTAGAGAACCACAGTAAGTTGAAATTGGGTAAATTTTGAGTCATTTTTATTTCATTCATTTTATAGTGATTGTTAAATCACTAAAGCCTTTAGGCGTCGCAACCAAGAATTATCATCAATTTAAGTAAAAATTACACCGGCTAGAAGTTTTGAAAGTAGTTTTTTATTATCTTCAATAAAAATTATGTTGAGTCAGACAGTTTTTATTTGTGGAGGATTACAAGAAGACATTCCTTGTTTCAAAGAATCCCTTATTTCAGATAAACTGTACAAAGATATATTTATAAGCAAATCTTGTTATTTAAAATGCTCTTTTTTATAATAAACTTTCAGTTTATTTCTCATCTGTATATGTGTAATAAATAAACGTTTTTCTATAAAACCTTTCTGCCTTTCTAAGTCGGACAAGTTATCCAATTTTGAAGTGAAACTCACCGTATAGCACTCTTGTAATAAGAGTCTCTATATCTTACAGTAAGGCCTCTATCGTCGCGACACTCGCGTTGATTTGTTTTCCCGATACAAAAAGGTACACGGCGTGTACGCGACGTGAGCGCTGCGTTATGCAGCCGCGCGACGAAACGCCGCGTGCTCGCTACGTAAGCGCCTGGTCAAGCGTTAGTGGAACGCGCAAGCTCGACAAACGCTAGTCTTATAGCAGCCTAAACGTTGTAGAAAAGTAAATTATTGTCAATAGTTTTAGAAATTAAAATACAGCCGGAGAGATATACATCTTAAAATTTCTATTCCAATCAAGAAATAATATTACACGTAAAGATGTAGAAAAACTCACCTTATAGAAAAGAGATAATCTAGTGTATAAATTTATCGGATTGAGATAATTAAAAGTTTCAGATTTAAAGTAACTAATATATTCCATTATTTGCAGCGCGACTTTAGAAGATTACGAGTGGGACCATTTCTCCGAATCTTTGCCGATGTCTACATACTTAGTGGCGTTTACTGTTACTGACTTCAAGAACATGAAAGAGAATAACTTTTCCGTATGGGCACGGCAGGAAGCTTTGCCTTCAGCTACCTTCGCTCTCGAGATAGGTCCGAAGGTGCTCAGATTCCTGGAGGATTATTATAAAATAAAGTTTCCATTGCCTAAGATTGACATGATCGCTTTGCCGGATTTTAAGAACGGTGCTATGGAAAATTGGGGTCTACTAACTTTCAGGTAATTTTTTTAATGTCAGATACAGTTTTCTTTTAACAAAGAAAGGCGTTAGATTATTCTTTGGGTTTTGAGTTTTAGTATTTATCATTTTACATTTGATCTCGCACCTTAACATGCACCAAAGAATTTTTCGAAATTGATATAAATTATATAAACCAATATATACATACCAACATAAACATGATTAGTACTAATGATTTGCCAATACGTAATAGGCTGGCGTGGTTATTAAAATCCTGCAATCGATTAACCGATCACACAAGACATAAGCTTGCGCGTTCACCACTAAGAAAACTCCATTTACTGTGGTGCCACAATTCCAGGAGACACTCCTAACCATCTCAGAGAGTATTGGAATCCTGGGTGACGTCATCTCCAGTGACGTTCAGTTCCATAGACATTAGAAGACAAGGATGTAGATACACCAAGTGTAACATCCGCTATACTGACATACTCAGGCGTGTTGTTTCCCGGGACCAGCCCTTGTATATCCAGTAATCAAGCGTATAAGTAGGGTATCTGAACCCGACTGGATCGCGACCATCATACACATGTTGATAAACTCATCACAGTGTCTGTCTCTTGATATGCTACATTTCGGGATCACCCAATATATATCCAGCTGCTAAGAGGCTTACAGGCCGGCATGACAGTGACGACCATCGATAGATTGCCATAGATCTCGATGGTCGCCGTTGTTTTTTAATTGTACTGTACATTCCATCAAGAATAGTGTCGTCACTTTATCGTGATACTATAAAAAAGAAAATATTGTCATATATTGCAGTTGTTATTTAGCCGAATTATTTGGTAGTCACTTATCATAGGGCGATCTCAAACATAGTCCACCGATGATACCCAATCTGAATTCTAAGAAAACAATATTTTACTATTTAGAATAATAAATAACGATAAAACTTAAATATAATCACAAAACTGTAAAAATACCCAGTAACTTCGCTTTTGTGTCAAACTGAACACGTACTTGGACGTCACGATTCGATTTCACCAATAGCGTTGCGTTTTGCGATTTTATTACTGAAAATCTATAAACAAAACGCGAATAAATAAAATAAAAACGTTAAACGTGTAATTCTACAGTAATAAAGATTCCAAATAAAAATATTTTACCTACATTTAAACTACATCCATATTCCCTATTGTTGACGATCCCAATCTTACTTATCAAACTTTTAAGTCTAAGGAAACACTTTGCCTTCTTGTGCGTGTTAGACCGCTTGTATAATTGGTTCTGTTCTGAGGAAATGTTCGACCTGACGCTAACGGCTATTTTCCACCATCAAACCGCTTGCCATCGGCAGGGAGTTCATCCTTATACATTGGAATCTAAATCGTCGCGGATAGTCCGAATTTATAGGAGTTTTCTTCCGCGTATGCTCCGAATGTGGAATGAGCCCCAGCTGAGCTTTTCCCAGGGGACTACAGTATAGGATTCTTCAAAAGGGTAGTTAATAGGTTTTTAAAGTTTTGACAACGCGCATGTGGTGCTTCTTGCAGCGTCCAAAGACTGCGGAGACAGCTTACCATCAGGCGGGCCGTAAGCTTGTTTGCCACCATCGTGGTATAAAAAAACTTGTATTAATAAAAAAGTATTATGCGATGTTACGTGTTTGTGATTTTGTCCTAGTACTCATTTATGTACTTAGTATTACTGAGTACCTGAGTTCCAAAGCGATTTTGGATGAGTTTCCCCGATATATTTACATTACATAAAGAAGTTTTTATTCTTAATGGACTTAACTTTTACGAGTTTTCTCATGTAATATTAAAAATAAAGTGAACAGGCTTTTATAATTGTTAACTTGGCATGAAAATTATTCACGAGCATAAGGAAATTATTATCAAGTTTTCCTCTTTGAGAAAGTATTTGGACCGTGACATATGCACATTGAAATATGGAGTCACAAAATTAAAACAACCTCGGTAGATTTGGGTGAAAAACAAATCAGGGACAATGGCGTGATAGATGATACTACATTGAGGGGAATGTTTTATGAGAATGGGCTGCCCTATTCATTAATAAAAGCTGTAGCTTAGAGTTCCTCTTTCTTTAAAATCTACGAAATATTCCCGTTTAATTGAAAAAAACAAGAAATAATTTATAAGATATTTTGTGAACAGTATAATGATTGAATCCAATAATCCTTACGTAAAAAGCTGTATTTACGTGAACTTTATAAAAGATGGTTAGAAGAGAACTACTACCTATATATCTACTTATTCATCATTATCAGCTAGTATTTAATCTGTTTATATGTAATACTCTTTCGAAGAACCGTAAACAAATGGTGTGCAAGATTTCTTAAGAGACCGCGTCTTGCTAAATGTAATGAAGGACGCCCTCAAGCTAAATGGAGCGAAGAATTGTGGAAGGCTGCTGGAGTAACGAGATGTGGAAAAGCTCGAAATTGTATCCGTTGATCAATCTTGGGAGAGGCCTACGTCCAGTAGTGGACTATTAAGGGCTGATAATGATCAATTAATAAAAGCCCATCTAGCTTCTTTCTGATGTTACTCTTTCTTCTTTATCATCGTGTTATTCATTCCTGTCAACGTCTTTATTAGTCACATATACTAATGAAATGAATTTTGTCAATTAACTTCAATTATTTTTAGAGAAATAGCTATGCTTTATGAGAATGGAGTATCAGCGACGACAGACAAGGTGCACGTAGCCACTGTTGTGGCCCACGAAATCGCTCACCAGTGGTTCGGTAACTTAGTGACGCCGTCGTGGTGGCGCGACTTATGGCTGAACGAAGGTTTCGCCACTTATGTAGAATACGTTGCTGTTGATGCAGTAAGTGTACATTATTACTTCAGATACTTCTAATCTATTTAAAAAAAAAATAACGCCTTTTTTGTAGCCGTGAAAGCATTTTAGCAAAACGTCTACAGAGGTGCTATTGGTTGATTGCGGCCGATCGCTAATTAGCTTGTCAAAAACTATACGTTTTTTTTTTGTTTGCTTTTGTTGATGATAGGTTATTTCTGTCTCTTTCTGCGCAGGTGAATAGTTTTGTGAATATGACTTATATTTTAGTTATTTAATCGATTCATAAGTTAACATTTGACAACAATCTCACCTGATGTTAAATGACGAGTTGGCCGAGAATTGTAACAAACTAACCCTAGAAACTTGCTCTGATATGCGGCTACCGGATACACGAAAACAGTTCCCGTCAAGTAACTTTCAACTAGACGAGGGAAGATAGACAACCGAGTACTACAAAATGTCCTACCACCATCACGTTATGGGTTCATCACGATATGTTCCATGAGCGAGACCTTTGTAGTATTTAATTACACATAATTGTTTTAATGATGATTATACTTAAATTATATTTTGCAGGATTAATTAGAAATTTAATATGTCCAAACTGTTTTTGCATTACAATCTATAACCCCATAAACATTTCGTGTAAATTTGTGTTGTGTTTTTAAAAGGTGGCGAAATCATGGAACATAACAGAGATCTGCATTCTAGATCAAGTGCACAACGTATTTCAATTGGATGCTCTCAACTCGTCTCATCAGCTATCCGTCGATGTCACAGCATCTGAGGAGACTGACGCTATTTTTGATAAAATATCATACGGTAAAGGTAAGTCGACTTGTTTATTGTCTGAATGAGCACAATCACGTTTCATGCTAAGTAATAATGCAGTCCAACATGGTGCTACGCCGAACTACCAAAAAAGGTTTTAGGTTGTGGCTGCTGAAACACACGCTAAGGTGTTTTCAGATTCTAAGTCGAGAGTGGTAGAAAATCAAGCTACTAGAAAAGACCATTGATAGCTGAGTACACATACGATTGAGGTCAAATAAAGTTAAAAAAGTGGCGAACCATGTAATCTTATTTCAAGTAATGATGTTTATTTATCGTTTTTGTCCTTTGATTCATCCTTAAAACCTGCTGTCGTTAAGCAATTGCCAATTTTGTCTACAAGTTACTCCGCCGCTGCTGATTTGGTTTCACTACAAAGTACTCTTTCATTATTGTAGAATTCACATCAATGTCTGCTTAGCCAATACGTCTCACCAAAACGCCAGCTTTACTTCACATTTTGTTACTTACTGCGTTGATCGACTTGTCATAAGTCCTAGTTTTAGTTGATGAAAACATTGCAGTGAGACTACATTTAGCATGGTGGTAGGACACTTTCTAGAGATCGTCTGGCTAGTTAATCACCTTAAGATAAAAATCTTACTAGAAACACTAACAACGAATCATATAGGCTTACCATGTTACCATCTTTGACTACATCGTGACAATGGACAATGGTTATATGCAACAATAACCTTTAAAAAAATTGATAATAAAGCAGAATGTAAAAGCTTTTAATAGTCATAATTTATTTAAATAGGTTCAGCACTCCTGCGCATGTTGAACCACATCCTCACAGACGAAGTGTTCAATTCTGGTGTAACGGATTATTTAAATTCGAAAATGTACGGAAACGCTGAACAACAAGATCTGTGGAGCGCACTCACAACGGCCGCTAGGAAGAAAGGCGATTTCGATGCTGATGTTGCGGTGGTGATGGACTCTTGGACTTTGCAGACCGGATTCCCCGTTTTAACTATAACAAGAGACTATGCGAGTGGAATTGTGACATTGAGTCAGGTTTGTTCATATGCTAGTGTAATCTCACCTTACTGCAACATGGAGTCCTTAAAAATATAGCGTGAAGAGACATTTGAACAGGCCGGCATGACAACGACGACTGTCGATGGGTTTTAGATTCATCGTTTGTCACCGATATTATTGGATTGCACTTTGCCTACCACCAGATAAAGTGCGATCAGTATACTGTAAAAAAATATATATATTGTTCCTTGCATAATCTATATATTATAGACCTCAACGTTTCTTTGTCTGTCCGTTTATGTTCTTTTCATGCGAAAACCACTAATCCGATTTACATGGTCTTTCTTACCTTTAATCCATAGATATAATATCAGGCCAGGTTATAGGATATATTTTGTTACATTAAATAACAGAGAAAATAAGCAGTGACTGTAATGTGAACCAATTTGGAAAAAAGACGATTAAATGGCTTACGCTGAGTAAACCATAACAGATATATCAAATTAATGTACTACATAATTGTAGATCTTAAAAAGACATACAAGAAGTCAGTAATAGCATATGTCTATCTTCCAAGGATCACTTACAATAAGCATTTTTGCACAATTCGCGCATGTGCGCGACCTATGTGCTAACTCGGAATAACTAGTAACTTATAAACTTATAATATAAATTTTACATATTATACATGTATACATGCATATACTAATTTAGTTTATAAATTAAAGTTATACATGAGTGATATATCAAATTATTATTCTACATAATGTAGATCTTAAAAAAACCATCAAAAAATCAGCGACAGCACATATCTATCTTCTAAATATCACAATAAGCATTTTTGAGGCAGCACAATTCGTGCGTGCGTTCGTCTTACAGCATTCTATAGACCACGCGAACGGAAACACGGGCACAGCTAGTAAGTATTATAAAAGCCAACGTGTCTCTGTCTGTCCGTTAGTTTGCATATAACTCGAGAACAACTGAGCTGTTTTTTTTTAATCATAGGTGTATTCTCTGGCCGGGTTATAGTAATGTTTTTAATTAAGTAATATATACAATAAATTATGAAGATAATAATGGTAAAGTAAGACGAAAAAAAAAAAAAATTGGAATGTTTTCTTGCACTAGTTTACCTGAATCTTTAAACATTATTATCAAATAAAATACAGTGGAATATGTATGGGTTTGAATAGGAATAACTCAAAAAATCGACGGTACCATAAATCTAAGTTTAATATTTACTAAGTTTAGTAAGTATTATGTACAAACAGGTACTATGATAAATATTTAGATGTAAAATAAACCATGTATATAATGTTCCTTTTTATATTTTTGAAATATAAAAATATAAAGTAGTAATATTTAAGTACTTCATACGAGCGGAGCCAGAGGCATAGCTAGTTCAAATATACAATATTCAATGAACAATCTTATGTCTAGGTGTGCACTATAGAAGACCACTACAAACATAGTAAAGGTCTTAAAGTTTTTGTCGTGATATTTGGAGTTCTTTGACACAATCTAATCTTTTGATGAGTGACGATGTAATCAAAGATGGTAGCACGTAAAACGATTCCTATAGGCCTTAAAAGTAGTTGCTTGAGCACGATAGGTGCTTGGCAACAGATATTCAACTTGAGAGTCGTAGCTTGCAAATTAAGCAACATGTCATAATTTCATCACGATGTTTTCCTTCACCGAAAGTAGAGCTCAATGTAGAGCTCGAGCCAACGTCGAACGAAGCGGTCATTTTTTTTAGTTATAGTAGCAAAATGACAGTACCGTGCCTGATGGTAAATTCCAAAAAACGACGATGAACACCGAGAAATCGGCAATCATTCCTCGGTTGTCGCTGTCATGCCGGTCTTCAAGCTTCTCAGCAGCTGGATGTACACTGGCTGAAACCCAAAACGAGATAAGCCAAAAAAATCACCTTGCCGGGTTTATACCACATGTGCAAGGTGGTTTCGATCCAACCGGGTACAGATCTCTACCACCCTTAATTCATCCTAGCTGATCTAGGAACATGACAAGCATAAGCAAGCCCCTATAGCAAGTGTTACCACCTTGCGTACAATGGTCGCGATCCAGTCGGACACCACCAACCAGCAAATATATTTTTATATAAACTCGCCATCTAGTAGCTGTTTTGGGTAACTTACTGATAAATAACAAAATCCTCCAATAGATGACGCTATCGGTAACGTTTCGAATTCCTTTTCACAATCCTTCTCCAGTAATATCTAATAAATAAAAGATAATTTATGTAATCTAAATACGCGCTAGGCTGAGTTTTAAAGGCCGATTAACTAATTCGGTAATCTGTTTGACAACTGATAATGATAATATTTTATTTACCGCGTTCTTTGAAATTATAATAGCATAATTGAAGGTTGCGACAAAATAATTTTACAGCAAGTGGTTGTTGTTGTTGATGGAATGCACCGCGATGAAACCATAATATTATGATCATAAGACATTTTGTAAGGTTTGCTTGGATAGCGACAAATCTCAAGGCAAATAGGCGTGTGCTGACAATCTGTACTTAAAAGTCGATCGCTTTTACACTTGACATCAGCTGTAATTTTAATACAATGCAAGCAAAAAAATAAGCATTAACTTGTGACACAAGCTTAAGCTTTCATTAGCTATTTCCAATAATGCTTATTGATAATAATTCATATTCCAATGTTTTCCTGGTTAATATAGCAATTGGTTTTATTGTTATTGTGCGTTTGAAGCAATGATGGCTCAGTGGTAGCGTGTATGGACATCGCGTCGATTGACGTGAGTTTGAATCCCTGCAATGAGCTTTGGCTTTCGGTGAAGGAAAACATTGTGAGGAAAACATTGCATGGTGGTAGGGATTGTTCTAAAGCCCACCTGGCTAGCTACCACCCTATAGTTAAAATTCTGTCTTGAATCAACCATAGGTGTGTTCTGGCAACTGCACTTTAGAGAAAGGCTTCCACTAGGCTTAGCGTATTATCATCTTGGGCTACATCATCACTTAAGATCAGATGAGATTGTGGCCATGACGCTAAACTTATAACGATAAAAAAGCAACGTAATTTATTTGATAAGACAAGATTTTTTAATACATAAATAGTGTAACGCTAACACATGTAATCAACGACCTTGAATTTTAAAAACTATATCCTTACTAGGGCGAGTATAACTTGAAATGTTCTGACATCTTGAAAAATGAAATAAAATTAAAAGTAGTGACATCTAGCGGCTACCAGCTAATTTTTGGTTCTGAGAAATAAAACATAGGTGCCGCTATAATACACGATTTCTTATTAATAGATTTTTGCTGATGTTTTTGAACAAAATTACACAAAATTACCCATATTATCGTCTGTCGAGCAGTAATCAATATGAATGGGCAATATCTAAATGCGGATTAAGTTATCATTAAAGAGGATTGCCAAAAGATGAGCCATGCGAATCGGATAACTTAAATTTCAAACATTAAAAAATAATAACAATACTTATTCTTTATAAAAACTAGCTGTGCCCCACGGTTTCACCCGTTTTAAATTTATTCGACAAACTCTTCACTGCGCTGCCGCCAACTCGCCAGGATAGCACGATCGTTATTCCACTTCCCGTACTTGCTTACAGCTTGCTAGATTGCTAAAGGTTCATGATTACTGCTCCGCACCTTAGGGTCGCAGCGTTAATTCATATTAACATTCCTAAATAAATAGGCTATAATAGAAAAAATATTTTTTATGAAGTCTGCTTGGTAGTTTCAGAGATTATCGCGTGCAAACAACCAATCTCTAGAGCTTTGTAGCTTTGTAGCTGATGGAAGGTCATAAAATCTTTAAAAAAATATTTATATGCGAATATTAATTTGCAACGCTGGATGTCATATGCCGGCGCAGAATATGCCTAAGACATCCCCGAGTCAGACATAAGGTTATATTTTTTCTCACATGTCAAACATTTCCGTAGGAACGCTTCGTCCTTATAAATGACACCACAGAAGCTCAGAAATCACCGGTGTGGTGGATACCAGTCTCCTACACGACGTCTTCTGAGAGAGATTTCGAGTCCACCAGGCCGAAGGTGTGGTTGAAAAGTGAAAAGGCTATAATTGGTAACTTAACCCTCAAGAAAGAAGATTGGTTCGTAGCTAACATCCAACAAACAGGTACTGGTGTATTATGATAAAAACTGGCTGATCTATGCGAATATTTAGCATGTCATAAAATGTAAACTAACAGCTGTCATGTTAGTTAAACGAATTGTTATTAGATGGCGCCTCGTACATGTTAGTTCAATATATATTTATTAGAAATGCCATCAAAGATTTTTAAATGTTTTTTTTTATTTTAAACTATTGTAAATTTTTCTTTAACAGCAGGCCTTAATGTAATTGGAATAAATTGTGATGAAGATTTAAGGGAGATATAGAGTTGCCACAAAAATTTTTTCAAGGAAAATATTTACCTACCTAGTGATTATATTTCATTCCTAATTTAGTTAATTACATTTATTATTATTATTTATTTAATTAATTGAAGAAAAATGTTTACAGATTTTTAATATATTGATAAAAACTTTTAGAGTTTAGACTAAAAAGTTAAATGGAAGTGTTCGGAACCGTTGGTATACTTCTGTAATTCCTGTGCGGGTCAGATTTTGTAAACGCTGTAACTTGAGATACAAACGAAGCTAATCAAATGGTAAATTTAAAAAGATTGGTGCTTAGTTTAGGCTTTTACGGGAATCGAACCCATGTTTTAGTAAATAAATGAGTTCGGAAAAATAATTAAATATGTATCTTACGGAAATATCTTAGACAAAATTAAGAAGTCAAAATGTCAAGTTGAAGGCAGTATCAGAATTAATTATACACATTTATCAGCAAAAATTAATCCGGATTATCAATTTCAGTCTGATAAAGAAGAATATTAAACAGATAGAAAATATAATATGCATCGACTTTCTTTTGACCTTAAATCCTTCACAAACAGATAAAGAGTGTTTTGGTACGTTTGATTGATGTAAATTTAAGCAATGCTAGGGTTATTATCTATCTACCCCAGTAATAAAATTAACAGACTTGGGTATTTATCATGTTCTATGAACTTACTGTAACAAGTTATAACTTTTCAAAATTGATTAAATAAACATCTTCATATTTCATGAAATCATCATTATTATTGCCTCAGCTCTCCAACGGTGCTTAGGAGTGTAGGTGATCTACCTTCAGATTTGTTCCTAGTAATTGATTAATCAAAAGTACATAATTATTAAATATTCCGCTACTTGCTTTCTGACACCAACCAAAATAGTTAAAGTTTTTACAATATAAATTGTAATTCTATTTTTAACAATTAATTTTGACTTTATCAGAAACTTCAATAAGACACATAATATTTATTTCAGGTTTCTACCGTGTGAACTATGACCAGAGAAATTGGGAACTGCTGATTAAAGTTCTTAAAGACCGAACTCGGTTTCAAGAGGTCCACACCATCAACAGAGCGCAGATGGTGGACGATGCTATGAACCTAGCGCTGACCGGCCGGCTGGATTATAAAACAGCTTTGGATGTGACCAGCTATTTAGCACACGAGAGGAGTTACGTGCCATGGAAAGCCGGGTTGTCCGCGTTGGGGTATATCGATACGATGCTGTCGAAAGGTGCACATTATTTGGAATATGGGGTATGTGATTGTTAGCTTAATTAAGCTTTGTAGTAGAAAAATCTTTGCTCGCCTGGTTTAGCTAAAAACTTCAAATAAAAATAATAATTGTCAAACATTGTGAAATCTGACATTTACAACTTAGAGCCTTCCTTTTCTTCTTGTTTTGGCACCGCAAAAAGCACTTGCCAGCGTCAGTGTGTTTGTCTTCGTAGTATCATTTATATACAAAGTTGGTCTAACAAGATGCTGGCTATCTTGTTAGGTAGAACTTCCTTGGGAGTTTTTGTGACATCTCAAAATGGATGTTTCCAGTTAATATTTATAATCCACATCACGAATGTACAATAACCAAAATATATCACTCAAAATTCCATCTATACTACGTAACTAGTGGACCGCCCCGGCTTCGCACGGGTTTTTAACAAAAAAATTAAAATGTATAAATTTTCATACGGATCCCTAACTTTTTATTCTATCGCCTATGTTCACCAGGGGTGTTGCAGGATTCTAATGGTGAAAGAATTTTTCAAATCGGTCCAGTAGTTTCAGTTGCCTCTTCAATGCAAACAAACAATCAAATCTTTCCTCTTTATAATATTAAGTTTAGATATAGGGTCAAATAACCTAAGTTAATGATGAATTAAAAA
Organism: Saturnia pavonia; assembly: GCA_947532125.1. NCBI lineage: Eukaryota > Metazoa > Arthropoda > Insecta > Lepidoptera > Saturniidae > Saturnia > Saturnia pavonia. Next base: position 15,303,334 of record OX383903.1, read on the forward strand.
TAAAAACCACAACATGGTAAAACAAATCCTAGTTTGTAAGATTTGAAAGTTTTATGCTGTCAAGAAGTTTGTCGATCGTGGTTTAAATATGAACTTGAATCCACAAGCGGTAAACTTGTTCAGTATTTGAATGCAGAAGCATCGTTTCCATACCTTTTTTGCTTATTGGTTGACTTGTGATAAATTGAACTGCAGTGATCATTTTACATCAAGTGATTCCATACTCGTGACTACTTACATTATATTACTTCTTACTTAATATTATAAATGTGATAGGTGTGAAAGGCTGGACGGATTCTAATGAATTTTAGCATAGAATCCGATTTCTTTACGTAGAATTGGTCAAGGGATACCTACTTTTTATCAGTTACTATTAAAGTTTGTTATTTATCCAGCGAAACGGGCAAATTATAGCTAATTATTATATATATGATAAAGTTAATGGCTTTACAAAGCACACAAAATAAATTTGCTATGTACAATTTTTTTGGAGATTTGCATGTACTACTATAAGGATTCCCATTTACTAATATGTCATATTACAAGCTCGGATAGTATATTATAGCCATATTGTATTCCTGCGTAAGATTTATGAATTAATGAAAATTCATTTTTAAATTTGTTTACTTATATTTATACTAGATGGCGTGAGCTATAGCGTTCCGCTTCTTATTTACATGGTTTGGTTTTATGGTTGAAAATGTGAAGTGTTCAATATAGAACGAAATCTGATTTCTAATGGATTTTATGCTACAAAAACATGTTATTGTTTTATCACGATGTCTTTAGTCACTAAATATTAAGGATCGATGTAGAATTCGTATCCACGTGCTTCAAATAACATATGAGTAGGTAAACCCCTTATCTATAGATAAATAATATAGTTTAAGCACTAAGTATAGATATTACTCATAGGTATTATAAATAACTATACAATGACTCCGATATCGCGAAATAACTTTATCAATAAATGTTCTATGAACTAATTTTTATTATAAGGACATGCTATCAATGGACTAGTGACCAAAGTTTAGAACAACTGAGGATGCGGCTGCGGGTTCGCTTTTCACTAAATAAACATTGATATATTCATTATAGCATTCATTGCAATGAGCAATGATAGCTCAGTGGTAGCGTGTACGACTTCGCGTCGATTGACGTAAGTTCGAATCCCTGCAATGAGCCTGAGCTTTCGGTGCAGGAAAATATCGTATTGAAACCATAGCATTTACCATACCATATTTTCTATTAGCCCGTCTAGCTAGCTACCACCCTCAAGTTGAAAATCTGTCGCCAAGCACCAATAGGTGTGTTCCGGCAACTGCATTTGAGAGTTGAGAGTCAGTCTTCCACTAGGTGTAGCGTGTTATCATCTTCGGCCACATCGTCACTTAACATCAGATGAGATATTGGCCACTACGCCAAACCTATAAAGATAAAAAAATATGAACCTATCCTGAACATTTATACATTTATAAAAAAACTTAGAAGCGGAATGCAATAAGATTAGAAACTAGTAATAAACATGTGAGACATCAGAAGACATCCTGATAGTAATAACTAACGGTTAAATAAAATAAAATAAAAAGTCGAAACCGTAACCGTATCCCGTATAAATATTTCGAATAATTTCGGAGTAACAGAGTCGAATGAACATTGTCGAATACTAAAACATGATTTAAAATTTAGCTAATAATTATCTATGTAAGTAAAATGATTGAAATTTGCCGTTGTGCGCGCATCACGTAAAAACAACTGAATTGATTTTGAACTTTTTTTGTTTTACTCATTAGATACTTAGTTCTTGTCTATAAAAAAAAAAAATTGAAGTGTCTGTTTGTAATGTCAAAATAACACCTTTTACTAAATGCATATGAAACTATATATATACAGTACATATAACAGTTTTTATATTTTTGTCTGCCTGTTTGGTCTGGCTAGTCCTCGAAACGGTTGGACCGATTTTAACGGGACTTTTACTGGCAGATAGCCGATGTTATAAGGAGTAACTTAGGCTGTTATTAAGGCTTAGGCTTTTATTTTGGAAAAATAATTTAGGTCCCACGCAAATAAAATAATAAGCCTTTTTAGTAGTCCACGTGAACAGAGACGCTTCTATAAACATAAAATGATTGAAGTACGCCGTTGTGCACTCATCACGCAAAAACTACTGGATAGATTTTGATCGAATTTTTTGGTTTACTCCTTAGATTTTCCGTCCTTATAAAAAAAGACGATGTCTTCATTCAATAAATGTTATAAGAAATTACGATTTCTTGTGAAGTCCACGCGAGCGAAGCCGCGGGCTAAGCTAGTCTAAAACAAAGTTGAAGTTGTTCATTTACAAATGTTCTATTAATAGCTTTTTCCCACTAAATACAATTCTTTGAAAATGTATTATTAATACCCACAAATTATCCGACACTATCGAATATTTTTATACTTCTATACTAATATTATAAAGAGAGAGTACGAATTTTTTGAGTTTGTGTGTATGTATGTGGAGGGTAATCTTTGGAACTACCAGCAATAATGGCTCACTGGTAGCGTGTATGGACACTGCATCGATCGAGGTGACTTCGAATCCGTGCAATGAGTCTTAGCTTTTGGTGAAGGAAAACATCTTGATGAAACCATACCATGGTGGTAGTACTCGTATTTTCTAATCCCATCCTCAAGTTGTAGGGTCAATAGTATGACTTGCTACGAGGCCTGTTATTTAAGTTTACACCAAATGTTTTTAAGTATTGAATTGTAAAATCCACTTTTAATTGGATACTAACATGATTTTGTTTCGTTGAACATTATTTTTCTCAAATTTATTATTAAACAAAACATATAGCTTATTTTTTTAAGCTCATCGATGGCATATATGTATGCATATTTCGCTTATTGCGCACATAAAAACAGATAATGATATACATTGATATACCTAAATGTTATCGATTTGCACTTATAGTTTATCACTGAAAATAACAATAAACGATGACTGCTATTCTCAGATAAGGTTACAAGAAACCAAAGTATTATCGATACAAAAATATGCGATTATTATCAAAAAATATGCCGATTTTAATCAAATATCGATTGTTATCTATTTACCGTCTAATTAGATAACCAAAATACGTATGGTAATCAAAAGATGACAAGGATGGTCAAAAGGTACCTTTAGGCTACCGTACCTACTCAAAATGTTAAACTAAACTATACTACATTAATCATAAGACGGCTTGCATGACATTTCCACAGAACGTCAATCGTTGCGTCGTGCAAATTATGACATAACCTAAAAACATGCATTTCGACTATTCATAAACATTAAGACATATTATTTATACTGATAAACGTTATAAAATCATTTTGCACGACAAAATGCTTTAGATATAACTTCCTTTATACAATGATTTTTGTGATTTTTCTTTTTTTTCTTACCTTGAGCATCGTTACTTTTTATGTTACTTAAAACTAAAGTAGGCTAGGGTAATAAAACCAAGAATCGAAAATTAATCGTATTAAATGCACGTATCGATAATTAATCGAATTGATCGAACGCCGTTGTAGATTAAATTTATTAATTCCTATTTTAATTTCTAATAAAATTTATATTGATATAATTCTACATTTTTACTGCAGTAACACGCAACGAAAAATATTGTCTAGAAGAAATAATCTTGTTGTTTGGCGTCAGGCATTCAATAATTCAAGTATTCCAGATTGCGATCTTAATTTTTGGTATAGCTTAATTTTATTGTTTCATTTCCATAGCTTACACAGCCCTCAATTCATTTAAAGCATAATCGTATTATCAATTATATTTAGCTCTAAACAAGAATCGATAATCGTAAAATCAACTACAAAGTTAAGTTATGCTATATCTCTAAAAAAAAATTACTAAAATAAAATACAAAAATACAAGCCTTCTTATGATGAACCAAGTATATTCGTAGTGTTTTGTAGTATGGTGTTAATTAGAGATAAAGCTCTTAAAAATATAAGCGATAGCTTATTCGTTACGGAATTATATTTAGGAAAATGTATCTCGAGGATGTATTATCACACAAAAAACTGCAATTGCTATTAACAAAACGTCACGTCACCATCATTCTATATATTTAACATCGAATACATTATAAAAAAATATAATTTTCGCTTGGGGGAGAGGGTCTTAGCCCTTATGAACCCTCCACCCCCCTCTAGATGCATACCTATACTTACTGGGATAGTTGCAGCTTTAAAGCAGCTCGTTGAAAGAAGATTCTAATGCCTGTTCCTGTGTATAGTACCTAAACTGTTCAATTCGATGCGGTTTTTAAAAGTAACATTTTTCATTCTTTGTTCTCTATTACGCTTCAATAAAAACGGTTTTAAATACCCGTTAGTTAAGGCAGTTATATGGAGTGTAGGGATAAGGAGACGTATCGCCATGTATTTATACATAGAGTTCATAAAATAAAATATAGGTACTAAGCTGGGGCTTGGCGTTGCTGTAACATATTTTCAATTGAAAAGAAAACGCCATTGAAAATTCGGTTTCGAATTATTCATTAAAAGGGCATTTCGCAAATATTTTTTTTTTATGAAAAAAAAAAATCTGTGTTTTTATTTATTTTTGTCTTAACATATATGCGAATATCAAAAGGGCATGTTACATTAGTAACATGTATCATACTAAGTCTAATATCCGGAACACACCTATAGGTGTTTGACGATATATTTTTAACTTGACTGAGCCATCTTTGTTTCTCGTTATTTATATACTGCGTAGTTCTTAGTTATCCTAACCTCTTTTTTATTTTCTAGCGTTACGTTCTTCGTCTTCTCGGTGGGGCCGTCGACGAAGTTGGCTGGGAAGTGGCCGCTAACGAAAGCGTCATCACCGCCCAGTACCGTGTCGATCTTCTTGCGTCCGCTTGTCACTTTGAACATGACAGCTGTATGGAAAATGCTGTCAGGATGTTTACCAACTGGATGCTGGCACCTAACCCTGATCTATATAACGAGTATGTTGATTTGATTAATCATAACTTTGTGACGTATTGTATCTATGTTATTATAATTCAAATGTGTAATTTTCCAGTTGTACCATACATTTTCTGTTTATTCCATTAAGAAGTACGTACAATTTAAAAAAAAAGCGTATAACCGTCACACACGATTGAAGTAAAACTTTTTGGCGTTATAAGAGATGGCGATTAAGTTAAAAATAAATACATCATATGAGAGTTTTTGCATAGCAGTCCATAGATTTCAAGAATTCGCAGTAACAAGAATTAACACGTTTTTGAACTTGTTTACTAGACTATTTATATACTATTTCTACTACCACCACTGTCCCAACGGTCACCACCATTCCGATAGTCACCACCATCCCGATGGTCACCACCACCCTGATGGTCAACACCATCCTGACGGACACCACAACCCCGATGGCCACCACCGTCCCAACAGTCGCCACTACCCCGATGCTCACCACCATTCCGACGGTCACCACCATCCCGACGTTCACCACCGGACTTCCGTTGCATTGTCGACTAGCTAGTGGAACTATAAAATTTGTAAATCAATCAATTTAATAAGTTGTTTATATGGGGCCTTAAATGAAAATCAAAAATAGGTCTTGAGAAGGCATTTATGAATATTAAAATAGGACCACCGATTCGGAAAACACCCTTATTAACAAAAAGAGTAGACAAGAAACTCGAACGGGTTACATATATATATATATATTGATTAATTCGATACGTTTTTTTTCATAGCAATTTTAGCTATACCATTTCATTCGTTTATTTCATCATTCCCAACAAGTTTCTTTGGAGAGTCAAGTCCTACGATAAATATTATATTTTGTTTACAACCAGGATCCCCGTGGACGTCCGCGGTATAGTCTACTGTGTCGGTGTTCGAGCTGGTGGGGCGCGTGAGTGGCAGTTCGCCTGGGAGAGATTCAAGGCTGCCACAGCACCATCAGAGAGACACCGGCTTCTTTCCGTACTCGGGTGTACTAGAGCACCGCATCTGCTGCATAGGTTTGTATGACAACCCTTGATTTTGTTATATTTTGTGTGAACTTATGCTATGCTTTCCTTCGCTTACTTTAATGGCAAGGTGTGTATATACATCATTCTGACATTGTCACGTGGATAAGATATTTATGTAATCTTCAAAGTTCAAATAGGTATGCTCTTGCTAGATGGCAGCACCCTTGTTAGAACTGTCCACGGTATTTTTGTGGCAACTCAAAATACATGTTTCTAGTGTTTTTTTTATTGTTATTTTTTATTATTAGTGACCACAATCTCACCTGATGTTAAGTAACGATGTGACCGAAGATGATAACACACTAAACCTAGTGGAATACTGACTCTCATGTGCAGCTAGAACACACCTATTGGTGCTTGGCGGCAGATTTTCATTTTGAGAGTGGTAGCTAGTCACGCGATCATTAGAAAATACCCTACCCACCATGCTATGGTTTCCTCACCATATTTTCTTTCACCGAAAGCTCAGGCGTTCGGCGCGAAGTAGTACACGTTACCACTGAGCCATCATTGGTTCAAATAATGCTATAATCCAGTTCACTTGTGCACAAACATTTCTCTCGCAATACGCCACCAACATTACACAATATAGGGTAAAATAAGATTATGAATTAAAGTTAAAATCACTACAAGACATATCAAGAACCCGCCAAAAACTCTTTATGCTATGTATCTTCTCAGCGATACCGGTTGTATAAATTAACGTAAGAGATTTGACAGCAGCGCAAAATTAAGAAGTGTTCTTATAGTAAATGTATAAATGAAGTATTAAAATACAGATGTACAAACGTCTCAACGTTTAATTTACGAATATATCTTGAGCTGGTGTTAATTAAGCCCTTGCATTTCTTCAGAGTTTTTCAGCTTTCTACAACCTTTGCATAGGTGTGAGATCTTTATGGAGTTGTTATTATCATTTTTTAAGTCCTAGCTGTTTCACCCGTGTTAAATTTATTTGCTCAACTCTCCACCGCGCAGCCGCCAACACACATATGTTGCCTATCGTTATTCTCATTTCCCGTAGTTCCTACAACTTTCCAGATTGCTTGACTTTCTTTACTTTTTGTTACTGCTTCGCTCCTTAGAGGCGTAGCGTGAATTTATGTAGCCTATAGCCATCCTCATTAAATAGGTTATAAAATGAAAAAATAATTTTTCAAATCTGTTCGGTAGTTCCAGAGATTGGCACGTTGAAACTAACATAAAATAATTTAATGAGCTTCATAATATTAATATGTATAAGCATATGAAATCTACTCTCTCGTTCATTATATTTCAGATACCTAGAATTGTCTTTGCGCAACGAAAGCGGTATTCGAAAGCAAGATGTGGTGCGTGTATTCTCTGCTGTTGCTGGAACAGCGATAGGCCAGCCGATAGCGTTCAACTTCATAAGGGTTAACTGGCTCAGACTTAGATCATTGTAAGTAAAATAATCAAGATGTTCATGTGTATCTATTTATGGCGACTCATATATTTCCATGCGGTAAAGCTACTTCATTTCTCTTTTTATGGTTTTCGTGTTTAAAACTGATCGTGTATTAAAATCTATTCATAGTAATCACACTAGAAAATGCCCTACCATCATGACTATTTTTTTTTTTTTTAATAGAACAATATTACGCAATGATCGTAGAATTCCATCTTATTATATATATTTATATATCAATAATTGTTCTATTTGAATTTATATTTTGTTAATACCAGTTTCAGTTTTTTAATAAAGTTTTCTTTTTATAGTTAAAATTCATAAGAATCTTTATACTCGTATAGTCAGACAGACATATCTTAGTATATTTTTTTGATTTCTAGTACTTATTAAGGCACATATTACAAAAAGCATAAGAATAATATTTTAACTTAAGTTGCTACTTACAAGATAATATTATGTACGTACTTTGTATTTTATATCATAAATACCTATAATTTAATAGGTCATAAGATAGTTCAAGATCATATTTACTTGACATAAAAGGAAAATGTGCATAAGTGTAAGCTTGTAAAAACAATTATTGCTTTTCATATCCATTTATAATTAACAATTTAAATTCTGGTAATTAAATATATCCGCACATTGTACAATGTAAATAATCTAATAGCTATCATGTCAATTAAACAGAGTGTTCATAGATGGCGCCTCCTACCAGTATATCCTACCAATAAGTATATCAGTTGTAATTGAAGTGTTGAAAATAAATTTCGTACCATTAATTTTGCTGAAGAATAAAGGAAGCTATATTGTTGCCACAAAAACACCTTTGCGAGATTATATAATATAGAGATTTTATACGGTTATATAAAACAATTAATTTACCTACAAGTTTTAACAGACGTTCTTTATTAATATAAACCGTCTCAATTTACGCCTTTTTATATTTCTGAAACAAAGTTTAGGGATAGTTTTCTACTGATAATTAACAGTATTTGTAGTAAATATCATAGTATTACGGTAATTTAGTATTTCATTTATTGTGCAACATATATATGTATATAAATACACATATAAGTTACGTTACATGAATAAAATTATGAATAATAATAAATAGGCTAGTTTATAATCTACCGATAAGCCTATGTACATGACTTGAACTACGATTATCTATGATTATAATTATTTTATCTATGTAATTAAGCTGTAGACATTAAAATAATGCAGGATCACGATGTCGGCATCTGATTAGAGGTTGTCTTAGGTATTTTTTTATTGTAGTACTGATGTGTTGAAAATAGGTATTTGACTAGAGACATTATTATTTCGTATTGTATTTTGAAATTGTTACTTTCATGGAATGTTATTTCAACTCTCGTCTCATAGGTTAATTTTTGAAAATCAAATACGAAAATACTTATTTAATGTAGGCGGTAAGAAGGCTCTTAAGAACGTTGAAACACTATAACCGGTTCGAATAACATCCCAGTCATCAAGCAGAGCCGGTAAGAAACTCGATCGGGATTATCTTTTTTTACTGTATATATAAAGTTTCCAGTTAATCATTATATTTGTTTTAGTACATACTACCAACCAGCCCCGGCTTCACACGGATAGCAGAGTAATGCATATAACTCTATTGATTTACACAGCACATGCCTGTAAAGCTCTCAGTCGGCATGATTTTTTCCGACATTTTCAACATTTATAGTCATATTTCATCCAATTTATAGAAAACCGTAATGAATTATAGGTACATCTAAACCTTTCTCATGAATCACTCCGTCCATTGATGTAAACCGTATGAAAATCCGTTTGGTAGTTTTGCCTGTAAGCTCTCAGTCGGCATGATTTTTTCCGACATTTTCAAAATTTATAGTCATATTTCAGCCAATTTATAGAAAACCGTAATGAATTATACATCTAAACCTTTCTCATGAATCACTCCGTCCATTGATGTAAACCGTATGAAAATCCGTTTGGTAGTTTTTGAGTTTATCGCATTCAGACAGACAGACAGACGCGGCTGGGGAATTTATTTTATAGTACTCGTATGTATTTATGTTTATAGAGCGAGCGTTATTTCCAGACATAACTATCATTCAAGTAATGACAATAATATCACTATTGCCAGTAAAACCTGCTTGACATGGTTCTTAAACTTATTGTCCGGCAAATCGATTCTGCACTGAGGAACCTTATTATAGAACGTAACATTATTACCTAAAAAACTTCTATTATTCTTACCGAGTTTAAAACATGAGAGGACTAATTTATGTCTATATCTAGTATTAATACTATCATCATGCCGGTCATTTACTAAATCTAGCTTATCAAATTTTTGCGAACATAAGTTAAATTGTCAAGGATGTGTTGTGAGGCCAAAGTTAAGATATTAAATTTCATTCAAATTGTTCTTTAGTGATTCGTGAGGTCTCATATTGTAAATTGCTGCATTGCCTGTTTTTGTAATCTACCACTGCTGTTATCACCAAGAGTAATTAAATTAAGGTTATTAAATAATTTTTGACGTCGTTTTAGAAACACGGTCGTGTGACATTGAGTAGTTTAAGTTGTACTTATTTTTGTTGCTTTGAAACGTTCAATAAAAGGTATTTTCAAATGTAATAATATAAAATATTTTTATTTGATAGTGTCGGTTCGTTGTCTACACTCAATTTAATCGTAAAAGTCGTAACGAGAAGGCTGAATCAGCGACACGAGTATGAAGAGGTAAAATTATTTATTATAATTATAACAAATTCCTTTTTTGTTGATGCCTGCCGCTTTAGTCAGCTGTGCAATTTTAAAATATGACAATGGGTATAAGATAAATGAGATGGTCATATGAGAATAATTAAAAATACTTCATCGAGTATCTAAATCTTATGTCAGCTGGACTCAATGCGCGATAAAGGCGATAAACCCTTCACAAAGGGCTGTAAGGCTGTTTTTTTAATCGTTTTAGGTTTGGCGTAGTGGCAACAATCTCACCTGATCATAAGTGACGATGTGGCCCAAGATGATAACACGATAAACCTGGTGGAAGATGGGCTTTCAATTGCAGCTGCCGGAACACACCTATGGGTGCTTGGTGACAGATTTTCAACTTGAGGGTGGTAGCTAGCCAAGTGGGCATTAGAAAATGCCCTACTACTATGCTATGGTTTCCTCACGATGTTTTCCTTCACCGAAATCTCAGGCTCGTTGCAGGGATTCGAACTCACGTCAATCGACGTGAATGAGCCAGTGAAGAGGTTTGTAGACTTGCATGACAGCGATGACTGACGATGATGACTGTTAGTCGTCGTTGTTTTCGGATTGTATTGTACGTACCATTAGGCACAGTGTCAGTACTTTTTTGTGTTAAATTTTTTGTGCTTCTTTGTTGCGTCCATTAGTTCATAATATTCCTGGGGAATAACTGCAGTCTCTTTGGCGAGCATATGAAAATAAAAACATACATTTAAGCAGTTTTTTTATTTATTTTTTCATTTACAGTTGAAGAGATTCGTCTCCGAGTCGTGCAGTGACCTCGGTCGTCCAGTACAACAAGTCTTGGAAACTATATCAGCAAACGTACAGTGGCTTGAGAGGAACTACCAAACAATCGTGGACTGGCTATTAACAGTTAATAAAATTAGTTAAGTCTATTATCCTATAGGATTTATTTAGGAATAAATATTGATTTACAATTTAGACAATTTCTGTTACAGTCTCTATGTATTTACTAGTCTAGTAATTTTGAACTCAATGCTTGTCACAATTTCAAACGACTTGGCTGGCTTGGCTGATGAAACGCGTGTCTCGTGGACCGCAGACATAGGAGAAGATACAGGAAGGGAGAGGCAATTGTGCAATTGACCTCTACCTTTCCCTCTCCTCCATCTTCCCTCTCCTTTCCCTTCTATTTAACCCTCCTCCCTTGGCCGTTACTCATGACGGAAATACTTTATTTGGATCAATTGCCACCACTTCATATTATTACATGGATAAGCTAAGATCTTATCTAAACGAAATTTCTCCCTCTAATCGTAATTACCTAAAAAAGTAAATTTTGTATCTTTAGATGAAAGTCATATTTTAGAGCAATTGGTAGTAGTACTACTTGTATTCGCGGCTGAGTGCCTTCCCCGCTGGCCCCTAAGCCCGGGTGAATCTGTAAAAGCCGTTTGAGGCTCCAGAGTCCTTAAGGCTAACAGAATAATCAGTTTGAAAAAAGAAAAAAAAAGTCGATACTACTTGCACTAACATACTTCTACAAAAGAGTAAGTGAAACAGATATACTAATATGCCACTAGATATTAATGGCTTTCTTAGTAGTTTTTACAGTCCGGTTCGTTGGCGGTCGATGGATCTCTATCTTTCACTTTTGTTTGATCGTAAAATACATAGTTACGAGTGCTGTACAATTTACCCAACCGGTCTAAAATAAATAATGGCCTTAATTTTATATTATGAAGGTGAAGGATAAAACATTATCAACATCGGAGTATTAAATTTTGTTACCGGTTATTAATATTTACAATCTAACTATGGGTATTTAGATAAAATTATTATGTTCATTACACAAGTATATTATTTATCCAAAACCCAGACAGGAAAAAAGATAAATTCTAAATTTACTCTCTTTATCGCTAGATGGCGATAGTTGTTACAAATGAAACTACAATATCTTCTTCGTTAGGCAAAAAGATACACGTAAATTATCACATAATATATCTATTATTTATTGAAATCCGGAAAGGAATTAATATAAAATCTAAGTTTACTTTCTGTATCACTAGATGCCCTTAGTTAGCACAAATTAAAAATTCCAGTTACGTCCGTAGGGCAAAAACATACGATAACGTTTATTATCTATCTCCTATTTCAGTAACTCAGTTTTGTATACGATTATTTTTTAATCAATTCAACCGTATATACAATTTTCGTGATCGGGGTATTTTCTCGTTACTATTTCTCAAAAGTAGTTAATATATACTAATCTTCTATACTAATGTAATAAAGAGGAAGAGTTTTTTTGTTTGTTTAATCACGCTAATCTCTGAAACTATCAGTAGGATTCGAAGAATTCTTTTTGTATATGATAGCTGGATTCACGAGGAATAGTATAGGCTAGCATTAGCATATATCTAGCATTAGGCTAGACCTCTCAAGCTGAGAGTTAAGGCTAGATGCCTTAACTTGATAACTTGATATTGGTTTTTATTAAGTCGGAATTAATATCGCACCCTAACTGCTTTATCCGCGTGCTGACGTAATGGTCAGTGATACGTAAATACAATGTTCTACAAAAATATTGCTCCTTAGTACATCTAAAAGAAGTCCGCGATACTATGTGCCTATCTATAATCAGGTAATATTATTGTATTAAATACAATAATTTTACGAATTTTTAGAGAACAGTACCAGATATTTTAATACAAAGCTGTCAAGGTGGCCATCTCACCCTCCTCCTAGGAGGCGGTGGGGAGACTGTACCAGGGTGTATTCTGTGGGTATCATCGCGTCCCGTGAATACGGAGCGGTGCTTTGGTACTTGCTAACGCAAGTGGCGTTCGGTGTTTAATTCGCCTCAGCGATAATAAGGTGAAGGTTTGATAACCTTACCCGGGGGGCGGGCGTGGAGCGGCGCGATCCCTCTTACGAGGAGGTGGCACGTCGCGTCCGCTCTACGAAACAAGTTAGTGGTCTTTCGGCCGATAAATGTTACAAAGCTGTCAACAATAAAAGTCTTAAATACTAAATCATTGATTCCTAATCCTTTAAAGCCACCGAACACTCAACATTATTTTCAAATTATTTTATGGAGCTCTACTTTACTTTATAGCAAATGAAAGACAATTAAAATGAAAATGCAGTTTGAAATAAAAGTAAAAACCTTAAAATTACAAAACAATATTTGTAACCGAATTACTTAAAAGCAAAAATAATTCAACTGTAACTGATTCGCGAAATCCTAAGGACCATGACACGGAACTATTGGATTCCGTGAAATAAGAGTTAAGGACCTTTAAAAATAATTCGAGTTATTCTAAAATAATATTTGTAATAGTGGAAGTCCTTAACAGCTAAAATTTTTGTAAGTGATAAGCTCAAATCTTGGTGACAATTCCGCGTAACTTTAGTAACAATTTCATGGAACCCTGGTGACCATTCTACGGAACCACCAACGCTGCCCTAAAATATAATATCATTGGAGCTGTAATATGCAAAATAATGGTGAATGCTTACTTTGAGATTAAATAGTATGGGGCGAAAACACTACACTTGACACTTGATTGGAAACCAACCGATCACGTGACACAGGCTAAGTCAAATTTTGGGTCCAGCCGTTTAATATTTAGAAACCTAGTGGCATTCGCCGACTGTCTATACTTATCTTTGAACAGTCTCTGTTGTTCTCGGATTTTACTCGTATTCAGCTGAAATACAGTCATTTGTGGTCAGCTCGTATAAAGAAGTATGGAGTAACGAAATCTCATAATGTATTCCAAAGATTTTTCGATAAATGCCTAAATACAAATTTCTCATATCACTACATTCGTTTTAGTATATAAATAATAAATTGTTTGTTAGATAAATTTAGATGTATGTAAATACATAATAATACTTTATAAGTAATAATAATTATTTATTGTATTAGTATAATTTTTGGTAAATAAAAATTTATTAAATTCGCGGTTTATAAATTCGTGAGTTTTATTTATGTTAAGTTTTAAATATACATGTTTTTATAAAACAATTCTTTTTGAAAAACATTAAAGTCACCATTTGATTGTAAAGTCTTAAGGATTATCAATTAAGAACGATAATTATCCACTTAAGTAGATAACCTAAGAACGAAATGAAAAAAAAAGTAATGCTATACTTTGACAAATTTAATAAGATTAGTTAATAATTTTTTTTTCTAAGTTATTGGTTATCTGATATGACCATTTTGAAGCAATGATGGCTCAGTGGTAGCATATACGGACATCGCCGCGATGGACTTAAGTTCGAATCCCTGCAATGAGCCTGAGCTTTCGGTGAAAGAAAACATCGTGATGAAACCATAGCATGGTGGTAAGGTTTTTCCTAATGACCCCCTGGCTGGCTACCACCCTCATTGAAAACCTGTTGCCAAGCACTAACAGGTTTGTTCCGGCAGCTGCACTTGAGAGCCAGTCCTCCACTAGGCCATCTTGGACAGTATCAGTATAGTCAACGTGCCGAGCTATTATAATATTTTTTTTTTTTTATCTTTTCACGACTAATGTCTGAAACTGGACAAAGATATAGTACGAAAAACACGAAGATAAAATTACGATAAAGAGGTAGTATTTTATAAAGGTCACTTAATGAGTACTTTGGAGTCTCGGGTCTGATATCTTCGTCGAAAATCAGGTTCTATCCAAGACAGTACAGCGGTATTTTTAGTTGATATGTAACTATTTCCAAGTATTTTTTTTAACTTAGTCTTGCTTTTTTTACATGTTTATAAGTTGGCGTAGTGGCCACAATCTCACCTGAGGTTAAGTGACGATGTGGTCCAAGATGATAACACGCTAAACCTAGTGGAATACTGGCTCTCAAGTGCAGCTGCCGGAACACACCTATTGGTGCTTGGCGACAGATTTTCAACTTGAGGGTGGTAGCTAGCCGGACGGGCATTAGAAAAAGCCCTACCACCATGCTATGGTTTCTTCACCATGTTTTTCTTCACCGAAAGCTCAGGCTCACTGCAGGGATTCGAACACACGTCAATCGACGCGAAGTCGTACACGCTACCACTGAGCCATCATTGCTTCATTGCTTGTTCATTGTCTTCACTGCTGGTAAGTATAGGTAGTACAGTATTACAGGTGAGGGAATATGGACTACTTTATCAAAATGAAAAATATTTTATTCAAGTCTCGAGAAGGCATTTATGAATGTTAAAATACTACTACCGGTTACAAAAAATTTCAGACATTGAGAAGAGCTGGGAAGATATAAGAGGGGAGTAAAAAGGTTTTTACAGGATCGGCAACGTGCATATGATGCTTGTGTTGTTGCAAGTGTCCGTAGGCTGTGGTGATCGCTTACCATCAGCGGGCCGTATGCTAATGCGTCGCGCGCGCATCACGTGACGTAATTGCGTCATGATGAAGTTAGTCATAAATGATAATAATGTAAATTCATTTTACTGTTTTTTTATTGAGATAAAAACTATATCATGTTGTTGGCACATGGTATAACATTTTTGGAATAGTTTTTATTGTTAAGACAAAGAAGTATAACTTCTAACGTGCTTGATTAAGTGCACATATTTTTTTTTACTCTGCTTGTAGTGTTTACAGATAATAGTTACATTATTAATTTTAGTACATGTACAGAGAGTAATTTCCATACTTCACTATCTAATTTACGAAATGGTTGATTGATGTATAATAACCTTTTGATAGTAAAATCTACTTTCTTACTTTTCATCGAATCAGACATCGATTCTTTTTTTTTTTGGTAAAATTACACATTAATTTAGAATCGAAATAAAAATATCACTTTAACAACTTACTCACTTTAAAAACTGATAAATGGATTTGGCGTCCTTGAGAAAAGTCTATTACTACTCTTATCCAATATGAAATATACGTACTTTTTCGCATTTATTTGAAAATTTATAGGGTTAATTGAATTTCTAAAATTCTTATCCAAATTCCTTGCATCCTCATATAAAGTGAAATTCGTGAGATCTTAATGCGTCCTTTGGAAAAAGGAAAACTAGAAATATCTGTGATATTATTACTTAGAGAAATTTAATTTCGATTGATTGAAAAAATAATTATTAATTCCTAGTTTTGGCAAGTAGTGCGTAGAAAGGATAGTCCATGGGGCCGAAGAGTTCTAAAATTGCAACTTCGTCAATGTCGGGGGTCGTGTGGGTGTCAATTTTTTTAGACCAATAAAAGATTGAACAAGGACACTTTGTACAAGAACATTTTGTAATTTGTATTCTTCTAGTAACAGGAGAGTTGATAGGGCACAGATAAATTTATTTAGAGATTTCCCTCTACTTGGGGCAGTCAGACTGGTGGAATAACTCCACTTTAAAGAAGATCGCTGCCAAATAACATAGTGTTGTGTTCCTTTTTTTTTTTTTTTTTAACGTGGAGGAACCCTTCATGGGTACACACCCGCCCGGGGGGACGAGTGGTTATGTGATACTCCTACTCACTAAATCCACGGTGTACCATCCGCCGCCTTAACGGGGCGACGCGGGCTTCGCACTTGGCATTCGTTGCCGCGTCGCCCCAGCGGCAGGCCCAGCAGCTTGCTGAGCCTCCGGCATCAATGGGAGACAGTTCGGTACACCCTAACTGTCTCCCCCCATCCGCCGGACCTGTGCAATGGGAAGACGGGCCCCCCGACCCGTCCCCCCTGGTCCGGCTATGGTGGCGGCAGGAGGCGCACAAAGCGCCTCCTTCGGCCGCCTGTTCTTCTTTGGCGGAGAGGGCCGCTCAGAGGATCCACCTCGCGAGCCCTCTCCGCCGTCTCCTTCTGCGAGATGACCTCCTCGCAGTAGGAGACCACCGCTGACCATGACCCCTCGCTGTCGAGCATGTGATTTACCACACTCGGCAGCGAGAGGTCCCCTCCTACCACCGCGGCCAGAGCGCGGCGCTGCTCCACCCGCGCAGCACACTCAGAGAGAGTGTGCTGCGCTGTATCTTCTGCAGCACCGCACTCGTGGCACGCAGTGGTGGGCTCCCTCCTGGCTATCTTGTGCAGGTACCATCCGAAGCAGCCATGTCCGGACAGCACTTGCACAAGCCTGAATGTTAGGGAGCCCTGCTCCCTGTTGCACCATGCCCGGAGGACCGGGCGGACGGCGTCTATGGTATAACGCCCATAGCGCGCATCCGCCAGGTCCTCCTCCCACCTCCTCAAAACTCTATCCCGGGCCTGCCTCCGCAGGCCCTCAATTTCTCTCGGAGCCGGAGGCTCCCCTAACTCTTTCCTCGCCGCCATGAATCTATGCACGGCGGCGAGCACCTCCGCCTCCAGCTCCCACGGCGGGGAGCCGGCGAGCACAAAGGCCGCCCCCGCGGACACCGACCGGTATCCACGGATCACCCTCAGCGCCACGACACACTGCGCCGCACGCAGCGTGCGTACGTTGCAGGCGCTGAGGGCGTCCACCCAGATCGGTGCCCCGTAGACGGCCATGCTCCGCACGACCCCCGCGTACAATCGGCGGCAGCTCGCGCCCGGTCCCGAATTCGGGAGGAGCCGTCCGAGAGCCGCCGCATAGTGTTGTGTTCCTGAGGTAAGTAGGGTTAACAGAGCTCCTTGGGGAAGAGAGCGTTCAAAGAGAGGTACGGCACAGAGAAATTTATTTAGAGATTTCCTCTACTTGGGGCAGTCAGACTGGTGGAATAACTCCACTTTAAAGAAGATCGCTGCCAAATAACATAGTGTTGTGTTCCTGAGGTAAGTAGGGTTAACAGAGCTCCTTGGGGAAGAGAGCGTTCAAAGAGAGGTACGGCACAGAGAAAATTATTTAGAGATTTCCCTCTACTTGGGGCAGTCAGACTGGTGGAATAACTCGACTTTAAAGAAGATCGCTGCCAAATAACATAGTGTTGTGTTCCTGAGGTAAGTAGGGTTAACAGAGCTCCTTGGGGAAGAGAGCGTTCAAAGAGAGGCACGGCACAGAGAAATTTATTTAGAGATTTCCTCTAGTTGGGGTAGTCAGACTGGTGGAATAACTCCACTTTAAAGAAGATCGCTGCCAAATAACATAGTGCTGTGTTCCTGAGGTAAGTAGGGTTAACAGAGTTTCTTGGGGAAGAGAGCGTTCAAAGGGAGGTACGGCACAGAGAAATTTCTTTGGAGATTTTTCTCTGCTTGGGGCAGCCCGACTGATGGAATAGGAGGTATTTCATTCTGTAGGATGAAGTACCCTACAGAAGATTTGTGTTCCTGTAGGGTTTTCAGAGCTTTTGAGGTAGAGGGGTTCAAGGTCGGCAACTCGCTAGTGATACCTATGGTATTACAAGCGTTCATATGCAATGGTAGCCGCTTACCATCAGGCAGGCGATAAGTTGCTTGAGGACTAAGTAGGAGCAGGTAATTTGCCATATCATGACTTCAACCACAATATTTTCGGTTTCATTGATTTTTACCTAATTATTAAAAAAAGATGATAAGATATGTAAAGTGATGTAGCGTCAATACAATGCTGATGTATCATAAAATAGTAGTGGAATTATTATTCATTTTTAAAATGCAAATGATGACACCATTCTTTGTAAAATACTCATCACGATTGTTATTTTATTTATCATTATCTACTGTTTTAAGCCATACCACGTCAAAGTAAAATTTGCGAATTTATAGATATATTAATTTGAATAATGGATAAAATGAAAAGTTTACGAAATAATTAATTTCATTATAACCCGTCACCACAATACAGAAGTTGCGCTCCATTTTTATCCAATTATCCCAGTAAAGTCAGATTATTATCCAATAAGATATACTGCCTGCATTTAAGTTTGTTGAGGTACCTCTCTGATATATCATTGGAGACTTACACACTAAATAAGATTTGTTTTGTATCATACAATAGTCAATATGGCAAGCATTAACGCGACCAGTAGACTAGGTTACGGCAACGATAGAAGACGTATGACATTTCATATTAGAATGTGCTCGATTTCAGATAAATAGACGACTTCATTTATGGGGACTCTCAATGTTGAATCCTCGTGATATTGGCATGTTTCATGTCCTATTGCAAGCCCTATCAATGAGGAGGCCAAGGCACTTTTCACATTGATGAGTCGTGATCACTGTTTTTTTTTGTAATTAGTTTTATGTGTTACATTTTAGTCATATTTTTTTTTCGTGTTTTAGTTACTTTTACTGGTAAAAAAAGCACTAAAATTAAAAAAATCAAGGCGACTTCTCGAGCGGTACTTATATTGCTTGGAAATTTAGTATGTTTTGAAGCAAAGCAAAGAAGATACGGAATTGAGGTAATGCGTTAGCCCGTCGTATAAAAAGCGATAAGATAAACTGAAAATGCGATTATTTATTATGGTATTTAGATAATTGAAACGATAGGCTATCGCTTAATGATTGCGGACTAAAAGGGTATATTTCAATAATTTGATTATTTTAATCCAGTTTGCGGGCTGTTGGTGGACCTGCATTGTTGGTGCTGTCGCCGTAATCTTTAAAAGTGAGTTTCATTCCATCTTTCCTTAAAATTGAGCATAATCTTATGTAGTATCTGAAAAGAGATAATTTTGACTTTTGGAAATGTTCATAGTTCGATTTTAAATATAACACAAGCTAAGTGACGATAGGTCGAAGATAGTAACACGCTAAGCTAAAATAAAGCGTTGGATCTCAAGAGCGATCACACGACAAATTTGAACTTGAAAATTGTAAGAAAAGCCAATAATAATAAAGGATTTGTTGCCATTAAAATCAAATAATAATAAAGGTTCTGTTGTCATTATATCTTATTTGAATAGTTAAACATTTAAAATGCTAGATAAAGAAAGCGATATTGCAATAAAATAAAAAATGAAACTTTATTTAATTAATGTATTATAACATAACTATATGTAATATAACTAGCGGACCGCCCCGGCTTTGCACGGGTATTTAACAAAGAAACACAAAAAATATAAATTTTCATACGGATACCTAACTTTTTATTCTATGGCCTATGTTCATCAGGGATAATGCAGGATTCTAATGGTGAAAGAATCGGTCCAGTAGTTTCAGAGCCTATTCAATGCAAACAAACAATCAAATCTTTCCTCTTTATAATATTAGTTTAGACTAGTTATAAATTAAATAAAGTAACATATACTTATTAGTTTGGTGTTAAGGCCAAAAGAACTTTTAACCTGATTTAGTTAAATCAATTTAATAAGATTCCCCCTATTCACACAAAGCGTTTCGCTTCTTCATTTTTAATGCTATGGGGTGGAATTTACTCCCGACGTCCGTCTTCTCGTCTACGTATAACTTGGGAATGTTTAAGCGAAAAGTGAGTCTGTTGGGTAAGCGTGTTCCATCATCGCTGAGATGAGGTCAGGTGTGCCTGTATCATATAAAAGAATATGGTCGAAATCGAGTTTTGTATTTCTTCACCAGATTTTTCTATGTAAAACATTGATGATATTTGTGTTTTAATGTAATTAGGTCAATCTCAGTTTTTGCTCATTACGACAAGATTTGGAAATATATTAAAGGTATCTGATATTATACATTTTAAAACAATTTCATAAATATTTGTTTTAGTCTATAGGAGTACGAATAGTGAACGCAAATCTGATACCAAATTACTTATTATCTTATCAGTACTTACTCACCGCACTTATCATGTGTTATTGATGAATCAGTTCTTAAGTACGAAAATCCGGTTTGGACTAGTTAAAAAATTTAGAATCCTTTTTTAGTCCTGTCCAATTATTAACCTCTGTTAAATTATTCTATATTAGTTCTAAGTTATCCTTTGATCATAATCTCATCATATCTTTCATGAAAATGTCTGCAAATATAAATCTAAATAGTACTTGCCAATAGATTTTCAAATATAGGATCGTAGGTAAGCAGATAAGACCTGGCTTTGGCTTCACAATGATATTTTGCTCTTAAACTGTTAAGGTTAGGGGCCCTGGAACCTTACAGCTTTTATAGCATCGTCGGCTTGAATCTTTTCAGTCGGTCGTTATAAAGTGCGTGCGGTCACAAAGCATAACTGATGCTATCACGCCCGACCACTAGTATTAAATTCAATAATACGAATATGAAGTCATTAGTACGGATTCAGTAATCACGTCGACACGGTTCTCCGACATATATTAAATAGTATCTTGCTTAATATTTTGTGCTGGTAAAGGAAGCTAGTCCTTGTAACGGTCGATCGATACTGAGTCATCTTAATTTCAATCATTCTCAACGGTTATGTCAAATAAAATATAAATAAGACGTTCGTTTTGTAATATAATTATAAACATACTAGCTGGCCCAGCAGACACTGCTTTGCCCTTTCTAATAGTCAATAACTTGACCACAGCGCAATCTATCCTGTTACTTTCTGATAACTTTTCCATGGCCATAAATAAAACAAAAAAGAATTACACTTATCCATCATTTCAATCTTGAGTTATAAGGTCTTGATTTCATACAAAAATCTGATAAAAAAAGACGTTCAATTATTCCCGAATAAGAATTTTTTTCGAAAACTTTTCCAAATTTTCTTGGCATAAAAACCTAATTCGGACTATTACGAACATTATGAAATAAACAATAGACAAATCGGTCCAGCCGTTCTCAATCGATGTGCTTACTAACGAACAGCATTTTATTTCTATAGATATAAGTATTCCTAACTCTCGCGAAATATTGGCATCAATTTTATAGCGATATTTGATACGAATTACATTTTATATTTTTTATGGAATTGTTCTTCTTCCCCTTCTTCTACTTCTTATATTAATCCCACACAAGTAGAGTTAGAGCACAACACGTTTTTGACTTCTAATCTTATTTATTAGCCGTTATCGCAGAATTTACAAATAATGCCATTCCTCACACAGTTCATCCATACCTTGTTCGATCTTCATCTACTCCTATATCCGTCTGCCTTCATACTTAATACCCCCTTAGTCATATGACTTATTTGGCGTAGAAGTAATAAAATATATTTATACGAGTATACCAAATGTCTGGAATATTCCAGAAATCTTAAAGTTAAATGTTACCTATGACTTCATTCGCGTGGCCTTTGATTTAATGCTACGAACTGCAATGAAATACACTCATTTGTTGAAACGACTCATGCGCCATCTATTGTAAACGGGTTGTACTAATTGAGAATTGTACTTATTACAACGGCATGAACTGTATACGAACGCATACTGGACATCAAAGCAACATCAGTTTACATAAATATATATTTTACACATATTTATAACAATTTTATAAAGCTCAAAATATTGTTCGTTTGAACGCGCTAATCTTCTGTGACTACCAGTTATATTGGAAAAATTACTATTGCATCCCATAGATTATTTATTGTGGAAGGTTGTATGATTGTTTTATTTATATAGGTTGATTATAAATTACGTACCTGCTACAAAATTATTATCTATTGTTATCGGTTCGTGTTTGACGCACGTTCATCGAAAATTCCAATGTAGATTTCATGCAATAAACAAGTTATAACGTATTATAATTTATTATACGCTTGAAGTTTTACGATTAGCGTGTAATAAGGAGACTTTAAAATATATATCAAAGATATGGTAGAAGGATTTTAAATGTTGATAGGGTATAAGCGTTTATGTAATATGCAGTGCGATGGGTAGCGAGGGTAGTCAGGAACAGTGTTTATTGGTTTTCATGGTCCGATAGCTCGAGCGAAAATGTCTTAAAGCTGGTCGTTGCCTGTTTGCAAGGTGCGTGCGGTCACCGAGCACACCCATTGCTGTCGCGCCCAGTTAAATAGTGCGGGTCAATAATAAAGTAAATAGTACGAATTCCATAATCAAATCGACACGATTCTACGACCTATATTGTATTTCATTTACTATGACGTGTTGATAGGGGAAGCCGGTCCTTATAACATTTGTCGTCAATGTAACATAATGTTAAGTAACGATGAGGAAGATGATGGTAGCACGATAAACCTAGAAATAGGATTACACAGATATGTGCTTGACAATGCGAAACAATTCGAGCGTCGCCTTCTAATATGCCCTACCAACATGTTATGGTTTCATCACGATGTTTTTCTTCTCCGAAAGAACTCTTTGATTTGAACTTCTCGATTTTTTTATTCGAATTTCTCGATTTGAACTTTCGTCGGTTGATGCGTTGTTTGATTATGTCACCACTTAATCATTATTGTATATTAATAATAATGTAGCTCAATCTCAACCACGGCCATTTAATTCCATACTAAGCTTAGCTTCAACTATCGCAAACAAACAAATTTTGTACATAACATACCTACATACTCACATAATTATATAAAAACTGACTGATGTCCGGCTGCTTCTCTGGACGCATTTTTATTTTTTGTATGTTATTTTTATCGCACTTGTGCAATCACAACGAAAACTTTTCATTAAAATCCGTCTAACAGATTGTAAGTTAAATCCGTTCAAACATACACACAAATCCATACAAAGATTCAAACAGTCAGGTAAAGAAATAGCAGTTGTGTTACCACATACTTTCGACTGTTCAGTTTTATAGTACGGCTGTAACTGTGCCACTTAGACTGGCATTATTATTAGCCCGCACTTATAAAATAAAATGACAATATAAAATAAGAGGAAACCACATCAATCAGCTTCATACTTCATACATACAACCGTAGAAATTTGCCAAGATTTGGTTTAGCTTTTTAATTAAAAAAAGAAAATGTAGTCACAACAATTTTTAATTATCAATTTTGAAATGTTCACTTAATTAAAGAATTAGAAATATACAATAAATATGAATTAGGACTGCCACACACGGATAATGATAGAGATATCATGCCCGGGAGAATAAGTACTGACTTGGGCCCGCGCTCTTTGCTATATTTATAAAGACAAAAGTGCTTGATGGCACTTTTGTAGAAAGGGAAAAATTACTTGTTTATGGTTTTTTGTAACATTTAACGTATATAATAAATCCAAGTAAAAAATATCGGTCCTAATAGAAATTCAAACTTCGATAATATTAAAATCTACATACTACGCTGTTTTTGTAAAATCATTTCTAACTTATAAAATTTCTAATGCTCATCAATTATCATAATAAATATTAACCTCGCCATAAAGTTAATGAAAGTAAAATTGAATAAAACAAAACATTCACATTGGACTCTAATAATCTATGAGGAACCAAGTTAAGAAAATTGTAATCAAGAAAATTCATTCGTTTTAGATGGCGACAACAAAACTCATCGTCCTGTCTTTGGCGTGCGTTATGATACACGCTTTCCCTCAAGAATCAATAGTACCTTTAAACAGAAACACCATTTTTGGCGATGAAAAACTGAAAGGGGAGATCTTCGAGCACGTTGATAGCTTAAGCGGTGGTGAGTTGCGAAACGACACCGCCAATCTCTATAGATTGCCAACGACAACTCGGCCCCGTCACTATAACGTCCTCTGGGCAATTGACATCGGCAGATTAGCTTTTAGTGGGACCGTTGAAATAGAACTTTATGCCACTCAGGCAAATGTAAATGAAATTGTCATCCAAGCTGATGACTTGGATATTTTATCCTTGAGGCTTCTGCAAGGTAATACTTTGCTGGCCTCCAATTATACTCTTCAAAAGGAGTACCAATTCTTGAGAGTTCAATCGCTTGGAGGTCCTTTAGTGTACAATGCAACTAATCCTGTTATTTATACTCTATCAATCCAATTCGCGGCTCCTTTACGTACCGATATGTACGGTATATACCAGAGTTGGTTCAGAAACAACGGCAGCGATGTTCTAAGGTAAGCATTGAAATATTATAACTAGTTTGAATAATTATAAATTAATAAAATATAATTCATCAGTATGCAACATACAGAAGTTATTTAGTTTATAACACGAAAGCGTGATTACTAAAATCTCTTAATCTTAATTTAATTTTAGTAAAGAAATATTCAATACAAATACACCTACACCACAAATAGGACAAATAACCTACTAACCCAACCACAACGTTTCATACTCGCTAAGATTTGGTTATCATTTTGGTAAGAGAGCTTGGTGTCAGTGTATTATTTGGTGGTCATTATATTAAATTCCAATTAAAAACAGTTATGCGATTATAGTAGGCAAACGAGTATTGGAAATAAATTAAGTAATTGAACATTTACAGATGGATGGCCACAACACAATTCCAGGCCACTTCGGCTCGTTACGCTTTCCCTTGTTATGATGAGCCTAGCTTTAAGGCTACGTTTACCATCACCATTAGACGCCCGACGACACATAAAAGTTGGTCATGCACCCGAATAAGGCAAACAACACCCGCAGCTATTGCGTGAGTTCTTACATTATTAAGGTTTTTTATTTTTTAGTATTAAGCAACCCAATCTATATACTTTTCACATCTTTTGATTCGTTAAGTAGAGGATAAAATTAAGAACTGCACGCGCATCATGTGAACGAAGTGCAACAAAATTAAGTTAGCTACCAATGATAAAATTTAAATTCATTTTACCGAATTGCTATTCTAACTTATAATTTTAACGTGCGCACTTAACACACATTTTTATATTAACAAGTTAATACTCGAGCACCGAATAATAAAATATTGATTGATTGATTTGATTTTAACAATTCTTTTAATTTCAGTAATTACGAAGATGATTTCTACTATACCACTCCAGTTATGTCAACATACCTTATTGCTATAATTGTTGCTGAATACGATTCTATAGAACACAGAGAGAATGGACTGCTCATGTATGAAGTCATTGCTAGGCCTGGTGCTATATCCACTGGTCAAGGACAGTATTCTTTTGATGTAGGACAAGAACTTTTAGATGTGATGAGCAACCACACCGCTATGGACTTCTTCAGTGTCCATCCTGACATTAAAATGACACAAGCCTCTATTCCCGACTTCTCGGCTGGTGCTATGGAGAACTGGGGTCTTCTAACTTATAGGTTAGTTGATGTAAATGGAATTTCTAAAACTAAGAAAAGATAACGTAATGCTGGAGATTGAAATTTACAAGAACCTAATTGATCTGTCAGAGTTCCTAATGGTACTACTAATATTACATAATAAAAAATTGATGTTTTTTTTATAAACTTGAAAGGCATATTTTTTTATTATATAGAGAAGCATACCTCATGTATGATGAAAACCACACAAACGGCTACTTCAAGCAACTGATTGCCTACATACTTTCGCATGAAATCGCTCACATGTGGTTCGGAAACTTGGTTACCTGTGATTGGTGGGACGTGCTTTGGTTAAACGAGGGCTTTGCGAGATACTACCAATACTTCCTTACTCACTGGGTATGTCATTGTATTTATTTCATAATCAAAACGTAATATAGTAGGTACAATTTACAGAATTTAAATACGTCATTATAAAAAATTTTGGCAATTTCGAATACATAGATGTATTGGTCTGACAATAAAGTACTATATCGAATATAAAAAAATCTTGTAACTGTTATACGTATATTGTAGCTTACAATTTACAGTTTCAGTTATAATTCAAATAGTTACCATAATATATAGAATAAATAATACTAGTTATACGTACAATTGATTAGTTTCGTCCGATTTTTAACGCGTAAATGGAAAAGCATATTGAAAAAGAAATGTTCCAAATAGTTATTGCAAAAGTAACCAGAATGTAAAAACTATACCGTTTTCAAAGCGAAATCTATATTTTTATTTAAATTATCTTATTTTTAGGTTGAGGATTACATGGGATTGGAAACACGTTTTATTACTGAGCAAATCCATACTTCTCTACTCAGTGATTCGGCTAACAATCCGCAACCGCTCACTAATCCTGGAGTTGGTAGTCCTGCATCAGTTAGCGCCATGTTTTCAACTATTTCATACAACAAAGGTGCTGCTGTAATTAGAATGACTGAACATCTGCTTGGATTCGATATACATAGACAAGGACTTAGGAACTATTTAGTTGAAAGGTACATAATAATTATTTTTAAAATTGAAAGCGAATGTTTTAGTCTTGAGATAAGACAGTGGTGCTTAAATTAGTGTTAAATTAAAGAAAAAACGTTATGTTATCTTTACACGTCAAATTTTTAGTCAGATAAACAGTAAATCTTTATTGCTCGTTTAATCTAAATAATTTAAGTTTTATTTATCCTTGCTTTTATTTGAACAAAATGTGTTGTCAGATAAAATTTCATTTTTGTGATTGAGATCTTTATATAATATTTTCTTTTTGTGTTTCTAATATCCGTGATATAAGGAATTTCTTAATTAAGATGTATGAATTTGAACTCGGTTAAATGTTAAATTTATATGCTTAGTTTAGTTATATTTATATTTATCTAAAATGCTTATTAACCTTTATATTTTATTATCCTTAATCTTCTTCTTCTTAGATCTTTTGACACTGCCCTCCCAATCCATCTATTCCAAGCTCTCGAGAGAGTTGCTAATTCAACTGGAGCTATCGCTGCATATGGAGCAGACTTTAACTTTGTCGAATACTACCGAAGCTGGACTGAACAGAATGGTCACCCTGTCCTGAATGTACAAGTCAACCACCAAACAGGTGAAATGACAATCTACCAGGTGAGAATGTACACTTTTCTAAAACTAAGTGAAAACGATTATACTAATTTCATTACTGAAATCATAACTTTAAAAGTATGACTAATATGATTTTTCATAGTTGAAAAATGTTTCTAAATCTAGTTTAAGCAATTATGGTAACCATCGATTCATTACAATTCCTAGCGTCGGTTCAACATCAATACTGGATACTCTCCAATCAACACCAACTACATCGTACCTATCACCTTCTCGACTGCCAGCAACCCAGATTTTGCCAACACCAAACCCACTTACGTCCTAACTAAATCAGTGGGAGTTATCAACAAGGGAACTTTTGGTGATGAATGGGTTATCTTCAACAAGCAGCAAACTGGTAAGCACTCATATATCGAACACTAGTGGCCCGTCCCGGCTTCGCACGGGTAGAAAAATATTTTAAAGATACAAATTTTTATAGATTCATTTCATAGATCTATCTTCAAAAATGCCGAATTTTCATACAAACTTTTATTCCCTTTTTCACTACCCTAGGGGTTGAATTTCCAGAAATCCGTCCTTGGTGCTCACTCATACAGTAAAAGGAGCATGCAAATTTTCACGGGCCCAGTAGTTTGGGCTGTGCGTTAATATATCAGTGACTCATTCAGTTATCCTTATAATATTATACAGGATGGAAAAAAAGACGGCAGTTGGAGGGAAAGTACCCTAAATATTGTTATGTTATTTAGAAGAAATTGATCATTATTGACCCTATCGATTGGTATAATAAAAGTATAAAATGTTTTTGTTTTCGGGTTTTGGCCCGTTAGATTCCCGGCTGAGACAAGTCATTTACGAAACATCTTTGAATGCAGTTTTATTTATTTAAAATTTTAAAGGAACGTTATCTTTCAGTGAAATTATTATCAGAATTTTTTAGGGTACTTTCCCTCCAACTACCGTCTTTTTTCCTTCCTGTATATATAGGTAAATAAACTGATAGATATCGTCGTCATGATAATAAATAAATGTTAATGATTGTTTTCTTTTATGAACAGGTTTCTATAGAGTGAACTATGATGACTATACTTGGAATCTCAATACAATCGCTCTTCGTGGAGCCAACCGAACTCTAATCCATGAATACAATAGAGCTCAGGTAAGCACATCATTAAAATGTTTACAGTTTTATGACAACTCAGATATTATTATTAGCAAAAATTTGTTTTTATTTAGATCGTGAACGATGTCTTCCAATTCGCTCGCTCCGGGCTCATGACCTATCGTAGAGCCTTCAGCATTCTTTCTTTCCTGGAGAATGAGACTGAGTATGCTCCGTGGGTAGCTGCCATGACAGGGTTCACATGGATTAGGAACCGTCTGGCTGGAACTACCATCCTGACTCCGCTTAATGCAAGTATTTAGATCAATATATGTAAATATGTATATCAATAATATTGATTCATAGTTTTGTATCTATATACTAGTTCAAATATGTTTCGAAAATAGGGCTACTATATAATTAAATAATAAAAAACTGATCCGAAGTTTGTGGATCTTCTCACATGATATATTATATATATTGCAAATCTAAATTAGAATAAGGTTTTTTGTCTGGAAGGTTTCATTGTTTACAATGTCGCCAACATGGACTATGACAGAATTGCTAGACTTTAGTTACTTTAGAACTGGTCACTGTAGCGATCTTTGGGGGAGACCTATATCCAGCGATGTACGTCTTTCGACTGAATGGATGTCGAATTTTTAATAGGAGATATTTTGGCCAAGTAAATTGTTTGTAATTTCTGAACTAAGTTAAACTTCTTATTTCAGAACATTATTACAAGTTGGTCAACTAGAGTTATGAATGAACTTACCTACTACCCGGCTGCGAACGAAACCTTTATGCGCTCTTATCTCAGATATCAGTTAGCTCCAGTTTTATGTACTATCGGTAATCAGGCCTGCCGTACTGCAGCAGTTGCTCAATTTCAAGCTCTGAGAGTCAACGGAACTGAGTAAGTTTTACTCATATTGGGAATTACTTAAATTGCTAAACAGCCATACGTATCTATCCTACAATAAATAAGATGACATAGAATAAAAATAATACCAACCAGTAAGTGTACCGTTGCTAGGAAAAGACTTCTTCCCGAGAGAAGATACAGGCTTAATCACCACGTCGGCTCACGACGTGTTGCTAATTTCAAACGCCGACAGTTCTATATTTTTTCCACAAACAGTGGTACTGCCAGAACATTTCTCAAATGTTCTATTTTCCTCGCGATGCTTACCTTCATAGTAAGCCGACAATATTTCTAATTTGAATTAGTAAATGTACCCGATTTCTGAAAAAATCGTTGATACATGCCGGTGCTTCAACCTGTGGACATCAAATAAATATTCCGCCGGTCTGAACCATTCGTGCAATAATTTAGACATTCAAACACCATATTTCAGACACTTTTACAGTTGTTGATATGCAAGTAAATATGTATGTTTTTAAATCTCATTTTATTGGGTTATTTTTTATAGCACTGTTTTGAAGCTATCTTTTTTTATCATGCTTCATTATTTATAGAGTACCCGTAGACAGTCGCAACTGGGTATATTGCAATGGTCTCCGTGAAGGTACCACCGCTGATTTCGATTTCTTATACCAAAGATTTATAAATCACAACGTGTATACAGAGAAGATTCAAATTCTTTGGGTTTTGGGCTGCACACCTCATGCCGCGTCTCTCAATATGTAAGTATCATGTACATAATGTAGCACACATTAAACACTTGCTATTAAATTAACGAGAATGAAATCCTCTAGAATGTATTATAATATAACTGGCTGTACCCGCGGCTTCGCTCGAGTGGACGACAAAAAATGTTGTTACCGGAATAAAAAGTATCCTATGTTATACCTCTAAAAATATGTGTACAAATTTTCATGATGATCGGTGAAGTAGTTTTTGCGTGAAAGCGTAACAAACAAACTTACATTCAAATTTATAATATTAGTAGGATGAAAAAATAAGGCTTTGGAGACGTTAGGGTCAATTTTACACTCAAAAAAGGTATAATGAAAGCTGAAAAAAAGCAATTACGTTTGCTCAGTCACCTTGATTGTTGACTAGTATAGTTGCTATAGAGAGTTGTTATAGTTCATCATTTTCAATATACCATACCTTTAAAGCAAAAACAATATGATATTATTTAAATATGGAATCAATTAAATATGGTGTGTTGTAATAATATGAAATATTATATTCGTTATCAGACTGTTGAACGCGATCATCCAAGACAACCAAATAGTGCGTCGCCAAGACTACAACAATGCTTTTAGCGGGGCCGTGTCTGGAAACGAAGGAAACACACAAATTGTCTTCCAGTATATACAAAACAATTTGGCCGCTGTAATTAATGCGTGAGTATTTTTCTTTGTTCTCTAGTTTATTTACGGTTTATCGGATCATAAATAACCAAGTAGTTTTTGTAAACATTGCCTCTACTAAGTCATTATAAAAAAAAAAAAAATAACACTGTAATTCAAATTAAAAGGTTCTTAAACATCTTTTGTAAAATTATCAACTTTGTTATTCTTTTAGGAAGCCAGTCAAATTTTTCAGTCAGACTAATACTAGCTGATAAGATATACTAGCAGACCCATTTTAGTTAAACAGATTGTTGTTAGATGGCACCTCGTACATGTTGTTACATTACATTTTTATTAAAACTAATCACCTTTTAATCGTTTTCTTTAAAGACACCTTAGAGAAATAATAGACATAGGAATGTAACGATTTTTTATCAGTAATGAAATCATTAATCTCAAAGTATTTGTTTATGTTATGTATATATCAATAGAGTGAAACAAAAGCATTGTGATTCAATCATTAATTTTGATGAAGAATTAACGGACATATGGTATTGCCAGAAGAATAATACCATTAAAAATCTAATATATTACAATAAATTAATTACAATATAAAGTTTTCAAACATTATGTTCTAATGAATTCTTCATTAATCCGCAAACGAATGACTTTGTGTCTCTAATCAGGTATTTCATGTTATTGTCAATTTACAGGTTTGGCTCGGCGACCACTCCGTTGTCCTTTGTATCGGCTAGATTGAGAACAGAAGCTCAAATCACTGCAGTAAGTTTGAATGCTATTTGCAACTTAAAAATTTACAATCAATGCTTAGTCTGTAGAAAAGTTTTATAAAGTGTAGTTAAAATTGTTTCTTTTCCAATAAACTATGAAGATGATTTGAAGTGATGAATGTTACACGGTAACGCTCGACTGCATGTTTTAGTAATGAAAAAAGAACACAATCAAACTGAAAATATACCGCTAATTGTAAATAGAGACGTTTTTTACTAGTTACAGCTAGGAAAAGGCATTTTCTTGTCAAAATCAACACAAAATAACTATAATTAAAGGTGAAATAATTTTATTAAATTAGCAATACAACTTTCTCTTAGCGACGTTTTGCGATCAGGTTGTGCTAGCATTTTAAAACAGTAATTTGTACATTGATCTTATTTTGGCAACAAAGCACTGCTAAAATTGGTCCTTCGAGCCGGATTTGAGTCAGCGACTTATGTTCCAACTTTCTAACTGTATATATAACTGAATGCATTCCACTTGTTTATTATATTTTACACGTTACAATCATCATTTGCAACGTCAAATAATATCAGTAACTGTGATTAAGCATTAAAATTACTACTGATAGCAAAATGTATGAGTATTGAGTTTAGCCTACTTTGCTTTTTTATGTTATGAAGTATTAGGTTACAGTCTACCTGATGTTTAGTAGTCACTGCAGGCAGTCGTAAAAGGTGGCTCATTCTAACAGTGAAGGTGGAATGCCACGTATGCTAGTGCCAGCCACACCCTTCGGACTGGAACACAACAATGGGAGC
Source organism: Saturnia pavonia (assembly GCA_947532125.1). Taxonomy (NCBI): domain Eukaryota; kingdom Metazoa; phylum Arthropoda; class Insecta; order Lepidoptera; family Saturniidae; genus Saturnia; species Saturnia pavonia. The sequence goes on from OX383903.1 coordinate 15,335,971, forward strand.
ACTACTACTTTAGCGCTTCAATGGATGTGGTCGTGGTGCTTCCACAGTCAAACTAAGCATAGGCTTTATTCAAAACACTGAATATGTATCTGTAATACGAATTGCTGTTATTTTTTAATGCAAACAATTAAATCCTCTTATCTAGTTCCAAACCTGGGCAACACAGAATCAGGCAACACTAGGCACATCATATCAAGAAGTGTTCGACGATGCTGAAACTTCTCGTGAAAGCCTCGCCTGGGCTGCAGAAAATCAAGCGGATTTAAACTCTTTCTTCACGAATGGACCTGAGGCTTACGAGTATACAACTGCCGCTCCAATCGTTACCGCTGCACCTACTACCGTAGCTCAACCCAACTTAGTTGAGCCTGTCACACCGGACCTTCCACTACCAGACTCGGCTGTAACTAGCGTCCTCTCTGTATTCATAATTACTTTAGCAGCTATAGCTAATTATGTTTTATAAGTAATTATAAAAATTATCTATTATAAGTTTGTTACAATATTTTTCCTTGCAATGTAGATTTTTTAAAAATATATTTATTTATAAACAATAAACTTGCTTGTCTTATTTATTTTAATTCATCCATCATTAATATAACAATTTATATCCCCATTAGTCTTACCATCCATAAACTTGGTCTCATATTATGGAGTTATGTTTATATTTCTTATCATGCATAGAAAAAATATCAATCTTTAATATACTTGTATAATTATGATTTAGCAAACATCAGGAATTACCGAATGATTTATTTTCGAAGTTACGAACACTAAAGCTGTTAATTATAATATGAACTAATCAATATAAATTTGGAGTATTGTTGTAATTAGAATTTATGAATACCAAACCTATCAATAACATGATCAGAAGAAAGTTGATAGAATTTTTGGTTCCGTATGAAACAGTTACTTAAAATTACTAGTATCGGCATTTTATAATGTTGTTATTTACATACTTCCAAGTGCGCTAAAACTTCACTCCAAACCATAAGAACCATATAATTATAATTTTCAGTATAATGTTGAATTGAACGTTTTAAAAAACTATAATAAACAATATGTATAACTTAATAATATTCAATTTCTGATAATGTATAAATAATAGTATCTATTATTATGTACAATAATTTTTAAATGATCAATAAACTAACAAAGAGAAAACACATAATAGTAATTAGAATTTTATAAGTACAAATAATTATCATCTTGTTAGAACAATATTGATGTATTTTGTTTTGGAATTTATGAAGATTACAGTTATAAGTATATCGCTTATTATATTATTTGTGGTTAACTTCTTTATTATGTCTTTAGGTTATATATATATATATATATAAATGTATATATAACCTAAAGGTAGCAGGTAGCAGCGCATTAGTTGCTTTAAACAGGGAGGCACTTGCTAAGATGAAAACTGAATAAGTCGTAACTTTAAATTATGAGGTATTTGTTTGCTAGGGAGGGTATTTGTCAGTAATTTATTAGGTAATATTAAACATGATATACTTTGTATCTTGATTAATTATTCGAGTTAATATCAAAAACATTTAGTTGAAACAAAAGTGACGTGATTCGATGTGTATGATGATACAAAAGGTCGTAAAAATTATGTAAAGCTCGATAATGAAATACGTATTTATTTCTGCTACATGAGAGCTCTTCTGATTATTTTCCTTTACGTTAAATGCGATGAACATATCGCACGAAGAGTTAGCAACTTATTAGTGCCTAAACTTAGAACTGCTACTGCAATTAGTCATATATGACCATACATTAAAGTTACTGTTAACAGCTGGTGGATTTCGTACCCAGTTGGTTCTACCATATAAAAACGTCGTAACACAGCATTCTTCTTCTTACTTTATCCCACTTAAGTAGGGTCAGCTATTAGATTTTTTTTCCTTTTCCACTGTACTCTATTAAATGTCAACAGTATTTACATCTTTTTTACTCGTATCATTTCACACAAAACCATACATACATTCTTCGCTTTTACTCTAATTCAATATCCGTCGAAATTCATACTTAGCATTCTTCCAGTTTTTTCATTGACATAATGGATTTATTTAACAGTCACAGGTTCATAATAAGGAAATCTAGCAATCAAAATGCAGGTAGAAAATTCTGACAATGAAATTTTTGTTTACATCTTTGAATCAATAATTATAACAGATAAAAACAGTTTTTGAAGTGAAACTTCTTATGCGACTTCCAAGCGTTAAACGTTTAAAGCACATTATCGGTCTCTCCTCTTTGTGTGAGCCAGAGCGAGAGAGTAAATGTCGGTGTGTATGTATATTGTGCACTGTTTAAATAAAATAGAAAATGCCTTTTAAAATGAAGTTTCACTTCTATCGTGTGTGAATCACACACACCTTTTGAAGTGAAACTTCTTATGCGACTTCCAAGCGTTAAACGTTAAATGTTAAACGTTTAACGCACATTATCGGTCTCTCCTCTTTGTGTGAGCCAGAGCGAGAGAGTAAATGTCGGTGTGTATGTATATTGTGCACTGTTTAAATAAAATAGAAAATGCCTTTTAAAATGAAGTTTCACTTCTATTGTGTGTGAATCACACACACCTTTTGAAGTGAAACTTCTTATGCGACTTCCAAGCGTTAAACGTTAAATGTTAAACGTTTAACGCACATTATCGGTCTCTCCTTTTTGTGTGAGCCAGAGCGAGAGAGTAAATGTCGGTGTGTATGTATATTGTGCACTGTTTAAATAAAATAGAAAATGCTTTGTGTAGTCAATGTGAATCGCACACCTTTTTTTTTTATTGAAACCGACAACGGATAAAAACTATTACAGCAAGGTCTTTCTTAAAAGTCACCCAGTGAGTTGAATTGGACTGCACGGTTGATTTGGAAACTTTGTATTATCATTTTGAAAATTGATGTTACGATAAAAACGATAACTGCTGTAAATTATTAAGAAACGATGAATAATTGAAAAAATATCTTGGAAGGTTAAAAGAAAAAGTAAGAAAAGGAAGCGATGATTTACTGGTTGCAGCTGAATACATAGAAAATGTTAAAGTAGGCAATGGTCAATTTTTGGAATTTACTTCTCTCAATAGTCGACAAGAATCTACTGTGAAATATTTATGTAATGATGGAAACATTAGCGACTACTAATGTAATGATTAGATTAAATATTTTGACTATTTTGAAGCATATGTAACAAATTTTTATAGTCTTAGTAATTATTGCTTTATGAAGCAAATATGAGTTCATAGTTATTATAATGTTAGGTATTAATAATAAATAATTGATATATAATCATATTTTTCCAATATCTAGATAACTTCCTTTATATATCTAATTAAACTCGATAAGATATATAAATAGTGGATTATTTAGATACTGGTAAACTTTTCGGTCTGTTTCACTTTGCATCAACCAGCGTGATAATGGTAAGTACAATATAGAAATTTTAAAAAAACATGCGAAACTTATCATTTTTTTTTTTAAATAGTGTAACCTTAAGTAAGCAATATAAAAATATAAGAATCTAAAATGTGGAAGCGTATAACACATTTTAAAAATCTAATTAACAATCATGTGTAATTATCTGATTTTTCATTGCATGTGCAACTGACCCCATAAATTTTATTGTAAAAATTCTGAAATTACCATAGATTTAGTAAATTCTGATTTATATTTATTTATCCCTATATTCCTGCCATATATATTTTTTTCGTGTACAAATAGTGTCTATAAATTCCGTTTAAATGGGTGCATCAGTTGAAACATTGATATTGTTTTATTATTAATAATTTATCTTATTTTTAGGCAAATCGCTGGTTTGCTCTCCTATTAGGAGTAGCCTTCGTCCAAGGCTCATTCTCTTTTAGTCCCATTCCTGTACCAGAAGAAGAATGGGCTGAATTTAGCAGAATGCTCCGAGACCCAGCCTTCCGTCTCCCAACTACCACTCGACCAAGACATTACGAAGTAACTCTAACACCGTACTTCGAAGTAATTCCAGCTGGAGTTACAAACGTACAACCATTCACATTCGACGGAGAAGTGACTATTAGCCTGTCAGCTACAGAAGCTAATGTTAGTCAAGTAGTTATACACTGTAATGACTTGACCATTCAATCTTTGTCTATTGGCTACCAATCTGGAACCACATTTGTCGACATAACTGCACCCGGGCAGAATTTCACGTGTGAGATGCCTTACAGTTTCCTAAGAATAGCGACATCAACTCCCTTATTACTTAATCAGGAGTACATTATCAGAAGTACATTTAGAGGTAACCTGCAGACAAATATGAGAGGATTCTACAGGAGTTGGTACGTGGACAGTTCGAGAACAAAGAGGTAAGTTTGACACAAATCAAAATTAAGGTCTAAGAAAAGATTTGCTCTTGATGTTAAGAGCAGTATAATGCAAAAATAGTGCTGACCACTGAGAGATCAGTAGTAATCCATCGCCGGTGGTCACTGTCATGCTTGCGGCTTGGAAGCTTCTTGGCAACTGGATATATACTGGCTGAATCCAAAAAATATCAAACCAAAAGAGAAGCACTGTGTCGGGTTAATCAACATTTGCATGTTGGTTCCGATCAAGTCGGGTACAGAACCCTACAACCTCTCTTGATTAATGATCAATCGCAGAATGAACGCAGAATGCCTAAGCGTGCCACTATGAATGGTGTTATACTTTGTGTATGGTGTTTGCGATCCAGACTCAGCTAACGTGTCCCAGAAAAACAATTGTTATACAAAGAAATAATTCTCTAAATAAAAATTATCAAAGTTACATCAATAGAAATCCGTTACGGCATCTATTAAATATATACGATGATGGCTCAGTGGTAGCGTGTACGACTTCGTGTCGAGTGACGTGAGTTCGAATCCCTGCAATGAGCCTGAGCTTTCGGTGAAGGAAATCATCTTGAGAAAACCATAACATGGTGGTAGGGCTTTTTCTAATGCCTGCCTGGCTAGCTACCACCCTCAAGTTGAAAATCTGTCGCCAAGCACCAAGAGGTGTGTTCCGGCAACTGTACTTGAGAGCCATACTTCCACTAGGTTTAGCGTGTTACCATCTTGGGCCACATCGTCACTTAACATCAGGTGAGATTGTGGCCACTAAGCCAAAAACTAAAACAATAAAAATAAAAATAATACCACAATTTACATAATTATTTAAACCTAATTTTTATATTTAAGGTGGATGGGCACCACGCAGTTTCAACCAGGTCATGCTCGCCAAGCTTTCCCTTGCTACGACGAGCCTGGATTCAAGGCTTATTTTGATATCACTATGAACCGGGAAGCAAACTTTAGCCAAACCATATCTAATATGCCAATAAGAAACACAACGACGTAAGTTTAAAAAGAATTATCAACATTTTCAACTGTATTGGAACGATTTAAAGTTGTTTAATTGCTTTTCGGAAAATATCTTATTGTTTTGTTACGTTTTATCACGATAACATTATCAGGAAGTTTAAAATTATAAGTGTAATGTATAGTCAGAGATAAGGCGGTTCTAAATATCAGTGAAATGTTTAACGAAATGAAACGATGGCAGATCTTGCGAGACTAATATATTATATTTAGTAGGGTATGTATAAAACTAAATATTTAGAACCGCCTTATTTCTGACTATACATTACAATAAGGAAGTTAAGGATAAAAATTTACTAAGGTATTTATTACTAACATATAGAAAAGATGATGCTATGAATTTGGATTTAGTTGATAAAGATTTGAAAGATATTGACTTTAATAACTTGAAAAAAGCGTTATTAAAACCATATCTAACTTTAATTTTAATTGTATATATTAACAAATGATCAATGGGACAGTTATGTATGACGTCATCGATCTTGATTATATGAATTTAAAACCTTATCGCAGCAGGTACAGCAATAATAAATCTGAATGTAGCTACGGATTATATCAAAAAATTTGAATGCGCCTCAGATCCCAGTAATAATGTAACCCTGCGGACTCTGTGAGACACATTTACATAAATTGCACTTAACAAAACATGTCTTTAACTAATAACATTTTTTGACAGCAGTTGCATTATTTTTAGATAGTAGTTAAAGCCTTTGCATTGACAATTATGTCAGTATATTAATACTTATTATCTCATTAACCGAAGCATGCAAGTTTAAATGCCTAAAGTTTAAATTACCTACATTGCAATATGATAGATATATTTAAAATGTTTTTATCTTTATATTATTTATATTTAAGTAACTATTTCATTTTTGTTTAGTTTGCAAAATGGACGTATCTCTGAGACATTCTACACTACGCCTTATACATCCACGTACTTGTTGGCCTTTATTGTCTCCCACTACCAAGTTGTCGCATCTAACAACAATGCCACAAGACCTTTCAATATATATGCTCGTGACAATATTGAAAACCATGGTGAATATTCCCTGGAAATCGGAGAGAAACTACTTTATGCTATGGAGGAATATACTCAGATTCCTTATTTCACAATGGCCCCTAATATTAACATGAAACAAGCAGCGATTCCAGATTTCTCCGCTGGTGCTATGGAAAATTGGGGACTTCTCACTTACAGGTAAAGTTATTGACTTTAATTTTTTTTAATTGTATTTTTTTTAAATATTAATAAAGGTTTATATTAAAACGTATTTTCGTGAGTGATGCAATGCCCTACCACGTATTTAGTACGATTTTTCAGACAAACGCAACAGATTAACGCCTACTTGTGGGCAATTGGTATTAAACTTAACAACAATTAGTAAGCTTCACGACAATTTGTATAATTTCCCATTATCCAATAAATATGTAATAATTATTAACAAATTTAGAAATAAGATAAAATGGTTGTATTCTTTTGCAGAGAAGCTTTAATCCTATACGATCCGGTTAACACTAATCATTTCTACAAACAAAGAATTGCCAATATTGTATCCCATGAAATAGCACACATGTGGTTTGGTAACCTTGTCACTTGCGCGTGGTGGGACAACCTATGGCTTAACGAGGGCTTTGCACGATTCTACCAATACTTCTTGACTGGTTCGGTAAGATGTTTTGAAATTTTAATACTACTATTATTCTTTTTTTTTCAATTAGCACGTCATCTTTGTCATGTTATGGAATAAGCATAGACTTGTAGCCTGGAACAAAAACTATCACACATTCAAACAGCTTCCTTGTAGTAAGGGCTGGGGGGTTGTGGATTTAATAATGTACGACTTTTTACGGCGCTATTCACTTAGTGTGTAGTGTGGGTATTTTAACAAAGATCGCTCCCCAATTTTATTTACAAAATACGAATTAAATTATGATATCCATAATCATGATATCGGATGATATAGTAATATCAGATTATATGGAGTGAGTCCCTAGTATATTCATGAATGCGACATTTACATAGTCTTAAGAGAAAATTTTTGTCGTATAAGCAACTACTTGAATTTGACACAAAATTAACTATTACCCGTTGGCCACTTCTGACAATGGAACTGCGCTATTATAATACATAAAATATAAGTCATTATATTATATTAGGGCCGCAACATACAAGAGATCTAAGAATGATTAAGGATGATTACTTGAATGCATTTTTCGGTTTGTACAATGTACCTAAAATTCTACAATACAGTAACCTCCAACTAACAAGCATTCATACATTTTATATAAGATGACCTCTTTTATCAGTTCTAATACAATGTTTAGGCATAATATATTAATGTTAAAAAAAATTACAGGTTGACTCTGACCTCGGATTTGAAACCCGTTTTATTGTGGAGCAAGTCCAAGTAGCCATGTTCTCAGACTCTGTCGACACTGCTCACGCCCTCACCGATCTCAACGTCAACGACCCCACGACGGTCAGCGCTCATTTCTCCACCATCACATACGCAAGAGGAGCTTCGATCCTTAGGATGACACAGTATTTGCTTGGCGTAGATACATTCGTCTCTGGATTGAGAAGATATCTCCGAGAAAGGTAAGGAATTGATGATATACTTAATAATTAATATAGCGAATTGTAGTAGTAGGTAGTATTTTGTTATATTTTAATAAATTTTTTTCGTTATTTGAGAGAGTCAAGAAATATGCATTGGAAATATACATATTGGAGAAGACACTTTTACCTGAAACCTTGGTTAAACCTAGTTCAGGTGACATGGTTCAGCCATAATGGATGTGCTATAAAATATTGTAAAAATAATAATTATTATTATTATTAATCGGACCATTAGAAACAGGAATGTTATTTAATTCTTAACATTATGGAGAACTAAGTAATGATATTATACTAAGTTATAATAATTTAATATTACATTATATATTTAAAACAAATTAAGCAAGCATGTTATTTAATTACTTTACAATAATACGTACGACGAGAAATATTTATTGAGCAATCTGGTATTCAAAGGTGATGTCCTTCGACGTGATCTGATAGTGCTAATAACTAAATTATTTTGATAACTATTATCAGATACGTTCATATAATTGAAAATTAATTATTAGTGTAGGTATATTGTTGCCCTTGAACGAAGTCGGTTTGCTTTTTTTTTTCTTACTATTTTTATTATATGTGTCATTCGTCCACGATCTATCTAGCTTAATTAATATTGTCTCGTTTTATTCCATATATTCTTAATGCTGTATATTGTAAAGTTGAAAAATGACAGATATTATTTAAAAAAAGAAATCGACTTTGTTCAAGGGCAACAATAAACACAATTATCATATCTACAAGTCTACATAAACCTACATATTATAGATTATTTACTTGAATAAAATAATCATAAATATCATCAATTATCAATCATACAAAATAAATAATCGTATTTTGCAAGACCAATGCGATAGCAGACAACGTTAATGTAGATAACATTAAAATCGTAAATTCAGATTATGTTTAGTACATTATGGCCGGTACATAACACGAATTTGCCGTTTCCAAGCCAATATTTAGTAATTTCTGCTATCGTTTTGTTCTTGAAAAATACATAATAAGGGCCGATTTTATGATAATTTTACTGAGATAATCTATATATTTGTGAATTGCTTTTAGTATATAAAGTATTCAATATAATAGGTATGGGACATGGATAGGTATGGATCGTGTATAGTGGTATGTTACCGCTTTGCTCTTGCGAGATACATAATTAGGTAGGCCGATCATGTCAACCCGGCTATGGAAAGCATCGCCATCTGAAAAGTAGGTTTTATACTTTTAAAATGTGCTGAATAAGCCTTTTCATATGATACCTTATACGGCACATTACAAAATTATTTAAATACGGGAAATTATGTCCCCTAGAGGGCGCCATATTTAATGCAGTCTAATCTCTTTCTATATCCTATAACTATCAAACAATCAAAACATTTGTAAAGATATCTCATTCGTCAAATTATGATAAATAGTTAAAAAAATATGCGCAAACAGATTAATATACGTATAAGTCTGCTGAAATAATAAAACTCCTTTTGGTTTTAGTCGTGTAAAAATCACCCTTAAACAAACATACTAGGGAAACAGAGTAACTTTCGTTTTTTGAAATCGGTTAAAGAGAAACGATACTTGATGTCATAACACATGATTTTTTTTACTTTACTAATTTACCGGCCACACCTATACCGATTTTGAAAGTAATGTCTGATGTCAACAGATCATTTGACGTAGCAGAGCCTCATCATCTCTTCAATGCATTGGATACTGCCGCCATTGTGGACGGCGCGCTCTCAGCCTATAACGGCATAACCATAGACGCTTACTTCAGAACTTGGTCAGAGAAGGCCGGACATCCCTTAGTCACAGTAACTGTTGACCAACAAACTGGACGTATGACTGTTACTCAGGTATTGGGAAATAACGACTATGTAGATATTTTAAAATTGTACTATTTTTACCACTTTTACATTTTTTTATTTTATTATTTACTATTTTGTTATTTCACTATTTAATTATTATACTCTTTAACTTTTTTACTATCTTCGTCCGTATTATGTTTGCTATTAATATTAATGTTAAGAAAAATGATAACACAACATTGCTCTTATTAAATGACAGAAAACATACTAAACAGAAATACATTCTATTTATGTAGGAAAGATGGGAACGCAACACTGGAGTCTCTCAATTCCCAAGCTTATGGCATATTCCGATTACTTGGACAAGAGGTGGAGCTCCTGACTTTAATAATTTGAAGCCATCACAAGTGATCACTCAGCAGAGCTCTTTCATCGACAGAGGAACCATTGGACTCGAGTGGGTTATATTCAACAAACAAGAGTCTGGTAAGTTTTTGGCGAATGTTACAAAAAATATTACGCACGAGATTACTAAAAACGGAACGTGGTACAGAGAATTTAATAGCTAGAGAATTCTCAATTGTCAATAATTCCATTTCCAACACATTAGAGATCTATAGAGATCTAGAGCAATAGAGTATCTGGAATTGAATTTGAGTTATGCTCGAGTGACTGATAAATTTTGCTCTTGCTCATTTCACTTGCTTCCGCGCCACGCTCGCTTTGCTTGCTCGGCTCGAGCGTTATGGACAGAATTCCAATGTAATACTGAGAGTGTATTTGAATATAAAATTTGTCTTTGCAAATTCTAATATACTTTATAGGCTGCTATGGCGACTATGGCGACTACCCTTGGGAAAGGGCCATAGTCCATCAATGAGACGTTCATGATGGTGTTATAAGTATTTTTTTTAATTTCAACTACACTATGTGTTAAGGATGCGTATCTCATTGTATAAACAAAATATGAAATTAAAAGCCCATATCCCTATTTTTTATTTCCTAATCGAACAGTTTTAAATGAAAGTATGATTTCAGGTTTTTACCGAGTCAATTATGACGATACTAATTGGGCTCTAATTACGAGAGCATTGAGGTCCGATGAGAGAACAGTCATCCATGAGCTGAACAGAGCCCAGGTTTGATATTAACTTGTTTAATTATTGTATAAATATCTTACTTTCATTGAATTTATTACTATTGTGTTGGTTTAAATGTGTGCATTACAGTTAACATGTAGTTAATATATTTTATAAATAATGTGGCTATTTTGTATAAAAAAATATTACATACTTTTAAATCTTTGTGTGTACGAGAGTACTAACGTGACTGTAGTCATTAAAGCACGTTGAACTCTTTTACTTAAGAAACCATAATGTGTATACTTAACATACACAAAATGGTATTTTACATATATAAAAGTTATTAAATTTTTCGACATAGTCATATTGCAAGAATAATACAAAAAAGAAAAAGTAAGTTTCATTATGATGCAATTTATATCAGTTGTATATATATCAGATTACGAAAGACGGGAACTAGACGCTATCTTTTTATTTATAAGTTAATTCTGTTTTGAATCTGTCACTCGGTGAAATGGCATAAATAAAGTGCTAATAATGCATATATGTTAATGAATGAATTCTAATAGAATCCGCCTTCCCAAACTATAATTATACTTTCTGTTGAATTAATTCAAACTACCTACTTAAAAATGTAATCTAATGTACACTGGTTAAGTTGAAATTTTGAATTTTTTATCTATAAGTTTCTCTGTAAAGCGAATTGTATATATATTCTTAGAGAAATAAAAATATCTTAAACCATTATTATAAATAATGGATTAAGAATACCTACTCATTACTAGAAACTAATTTTATTAGGATACTATACGTGTGCTCAATGGGATTCAAGAATAATTCTATTTTTAACCTCTTATCTATTAATCTATTATTTATGAATTTTTGATGATCATTTCTTTGTTCTCACCTACATTATATAAATATACAAAATTGAATGTATGTAAAACCTACCGATTTAAGCTGTGCGTAGTCTGTTAGACTTAAGAACTTTATTAAACATATTCGATTTTATTTTATAATAGAACTTTTGTTAACAGATTGTTGACGACCTATTCCAACTGGCTAGGGCCAACGTGGTGCCTTATGAAAGAGCTTTTAACATTCTCTCATTCCTACAATTCGAAGATGCGTACGCACCGTGGATCGCCGCAATCAACGGTTTTAACTTCGTTATCAGAAGACTCGCTCATGATTCTGCGAACTTGCAGAGATTACAGGTTTGTTTTATATGTATTATGGAAAAACTGTTCAAAACTAGAGTGGTTTTTATATTAAGGTGCAAGAAATAAAAAAAAAACTGTTAATTCCTGTAATTTAGGACACACAAAATTAATTACAGTAATAAAAAAAACAACAGCTTTAAATACAATTAGTCGGGGAAAGGGAGGTATAAGTTATAAGGGGAATCATATAATATCTTAAGAGTTCAGACACCCAAGCAAATCTTACCTGAACGTACATTTTGATGATTAACAAACGAAGAAACTAACTAGCTGGGTTGTAAGCTGTACAGTTCGACTAGGTCTCCACCATCGTGCATATGGTGAAATCATATCTATACAAATAAATAGAAATGAAGTGTCTGTTTGTAATGTTAAAATAACATATTTTACTAAATGTGTATTTAGTATACATGGAAACTATATATGAAAAAAAAACAATTTAAAAGTTTTTTTGTCTGTCTGTTTGTTCCGGCTAATCTCCGAGACGGTTGGACCGATTTTCACGGGACTTTCACTGGCAGATAGCTGATATTTGAGGAGTAACTTAGAAAAATAATTATATAATAAAAAATAATAATAATTAGAAAAAATTCCGCGCAAATAAGGAAAAGCTTTTTTAGTAGTCTACGCGAGCGGAGTCGCGGGCACAATTGGTTAATATATATAATCATACCAATGTACTCTAATTTGTAATTCTAATTTAACTCTAATTTCGCATACTAGTATGACAGCGGCGACTGTCGATGGGTTGTACTAAATCTTCTCGTTGGTCGCGGTTGTTTTTGGGATTGACTCTGCTTACCATCAAGTACAATGCGGTTAATTCGTTAAGCTACAACATATATATATATATATATATATATATATATACGCACACACGTACGTTACAGTAAAACAATGTTGTTTCACTGTTTATAGTAATTTCTATCATAGTCATGATTATTTGTAAAAAAAAACAGTCCACAAATATTACTTTCTAATTTTCTTTTTTAATTTTGTTTTAAAATTGACATTTGAATGGCTCTGCAAATAAATTTTATAGAATCTGATCATCAGCTTGAGCTCGGCGGTGGTAAATCGTCTCGGATTTGTAGAGCTGGATGGAGGCACCTACATGACTGACCTTCAGAGGCTGCATGTCATGGAATTCCTCTGTAATGTCGGCCATGAGCAATGTGTTGCTGCTGGTAGACAAAACTTCCAAAACTGGAGAAACGGTCAATTGTAAGTAGAAGTTTTGCCGATTTAAAGCTGAAAATAATTTTGTCTTTTCAAAATTGAAGGCGTATTCAAGTCGTAATTTACGTCCGAGGTATTGATAAGGAAAGATTATGATAAAATCATAGTGTATAGTGTTATCATTTACTTGAACTTATCAAGTAATAGCATCATCATCATCTTACTTAGCATCTCTTTGAAGTTGTAATGATCAATCCTTTATTAATCTAAGATACCTATTACCATCTTCAATAGCATCATTATTTAACATCAGATGCGATTGCGGTGATACAGTTGTTCAAAATATAAAAGATGTTTATAACCTATAAGATATATTTAAACGTGCATTCCATTTACACTAGCAAAATGTTGTGTGGTGCCCATAAAAAAAAAACATTACAGTAAATAAAAATAATAATGATAGCAATAATTTGTTGAACTCTCACAGCATCCCAGCTAACATGCGCCCATGGGTCTACTGCACTGGTCTTCGTCACGGAACAGCCGACGATTTCAATTACTTCTGGAACCGTTACCTGGCAGAAGACTTAGCTAATGAGAAAGTTGTGATGCTCGGAGCGGCTGGCTGCACCACCGACCAGGCCAGTCTAGAGCGTTATTTGTCCGCGATCGTATCCGGAAACGACGACATCAGACCCCAGGATTACTCGAGCGCTTTAAGCTCTGCTATCACCTCGAATGAAGTTAACACCATGAGAGCCTTCCAATGGTTAACAAATAATGTCGCGCAAACTACACAAACGTAAGTCAATTTTCGATTAATAATAATAATAATTGTAAACTAAATCTAGTATCTTGTCGGTCTTTTCGATGACTACGATGTTTTCTGAACTGGTAGTAGTGTATTGATATTCAAAATGTGCCTTCTCAGGACCTAAATTAAATTAAGAAGCAATGATGGCTCAGGGCTAGCGTGTACGACTTTGCGTCAATTGATGTGAGTTCGAATCCCTGCAATGAGCCTGAGCTATCGGTGAATGAAAACATCGTCAGGAAACCATAGCATGATGGTAGCAGTTGTTTGGTGAACAAAATTACAACTCCTGTTTATCTAAACAATGTACAGATTGCGTCCCGAAGCAACTTCAGCTTTACAATATTATTATAATTCAGGCCGGTTCAGACCGGACAGAAATCGCTTGTATTTATGTATGAATCCAACAATATGTTAACTTAAAAAGTTGTTTTAAATATTTTTAACAATGTAATTTATTTTTATTTTGTTTTATAGCCTTGGTAGCATTGCTACTCCACTGAGCACTATCACAGGTCGACTTCTTGACGAATCACAGATTAATCAGGTAATAAAATCATTACTTACTCAATTATATCATCAATACAAACGCATGTCTGACAACAAAGCTTCTCTTTGAACTTTTATCGAATCCCACCGCTGGATTCAGATCTTAAACTCATACTGACAACAGTGCCAATTATCCACTATTCAGACAGTGTATGTATTAAAGTTGATCTGTATATATGGTCTACTTTTAAACGCAGTTAGTGTACAATTATAATACTCGTGAGAATTCATTTATATAGTTTGCTTATTACCATCATTCAGCTTGAGTACAATGCCGTGTGTCAAGATCTATTTAAGTTTTACCATTTACATCTCCAAAAACAATTCTACTTATCCATATAAGAATAATGGCTATGCCCGCGGCTCCGCTCGCGCGGACTACAGAATGCTGTCGGTCGAGTGCACGCGTGGATAGTGATGCACCAAAAATGATTATTATGGGTGATCTTTAGAAGATAGACATATATTATTCCTGATTTGTAGGTCCTTGTAGGTCTTTTTAAGATCTACAGTTATGAAGTATATTAATTTTATATGTATCTTATGATTTACTCAGAATAGGCCATTTAAGCGCCCCAAAAGCGTTTTTTTTTTCGAATTGGTTAATCATTACGGTCACTGCTTATTTCGTATGTTACTTTATCTACCAAATTATATCCTAGAACCTGGCCAGATAATATAGCGATTAATTTAAAAAAAAATCATGTAAATCGGATACGTGGTTTATGCACGAAAAGAATATAAACGGACAGATAGACAGAGAACATTGAGTTTTATAATATGTATAGATATAGATTATAAAACCCAAGAGATGTTTGTTTGTTTGTTTGAACGTGCTAATCTTAAGTACTACTAGACCGACTTAAAAAAAAAACATTTTTCAGTATTATATAATCTACTTATTGAATTAGGCTATATAATTTGAAGCTACGACTCAAAGGTGGCGGTGCGATGGAGGAGTTGTTGGAATAAATCTATCACGGGTTAAACCGAGGGACATAGCTAGTATCAGATATGATTGTGTTGAAATTCTAGTTTATAACATTAGTTTTTGAAGTGAAAACTTCTCCAGTACCGTTGTGATTTGAAACGCGATGAAACGAAAAAGCGACAGTGAAAATAGACAAACAGATAGGATTTAGCCTACGAGAGAATGAGATAGAATACATTAACATTATGCACGGTTAATGCAAGTCTTGATTATCATGATTGTGATCGTCATCGTATTGGCCTAGTAGTGTGAGACGAGCAGACTTTATACGCAGTTGTACGAATCCCGCTGATTTAGAATATTTAAAAAGATTTTTTTACAAACATATTTGTTTTTTAAGTTTTCATCTTGGACATGTTTGAACTGCTGCTCACATTATTTTTATCATTTCACAGGTCCAAACTTGGCTCAACGCTAACAGAGAATCGATCGGCTCAGCCTATGACACGGGTATCAGTGGCATAGCCACCGCGAGATCCAACCTACAATGGTCTCAGCAAAGGCTGCCCGAATTCACTCGCTATTTCGATACTGGTTACGTTGAAGACGTTATTGACGAAATCACCGAAACTCCTCCGACGACGCAAGCGCCTGTAGAAGAGCCCGTACCTGATTCAGCAAACATGGCAGTTTTGAGTTTCGTCACCTTGCTTTTCACGCTTACAATTAATATGGTAGCGTGATAGATGATACTAATTTTTTTAAGCATTTTGTTTTATTTTAATAAAGTTAGCCTGAAAAGACGTTTTATTTATT
Organism: Saturnia pavonia; assembly: GCA_947532125.1. Taxonomy (NCBI): domain Eukaryota; kingdom Metazoa; phylum Arthropoda; class Insecta; order Lepidoptera; family Saturniidae; genus Saturnia; species Saturnia pavonia. Next base: position 15,352,355 of record OX383903.1, read on the forward strand.
TATTATTCATATTTTTTTTACACAGTTGATTGTTATAAAATTGTTATTTTAGTTTAAGCTTATCAAATTAAGTGATGAGTAGGTACAAAGGGCGGCTTTATTGCTGACAGTAATCTCTTCCAGGCAATCTTTGGATAGTACAGTTATAGAATAATATAAACAAATATAATAAATAAAACATCAACTATGCCACAAATTATGTATACTATAAACTATACAATATGCTATATATATATATATACATGTCGTACATAAAAATATAATGTGTAGGTATGAAAAATAGTATATTATGTACCTAATCATCTCTATACATTAGTTTTCAAAAACGATTTTTGAGACAACGTCGATGTCCCTTAATTATTTATCAAAATTAATGATTGCCATCAGTTTAAAGCTTTCCCGGTATTGACGAAAAATAGACAAATAGATTAAGTTTAATGTTTTCCTTAAGAAATTGATTAACATCGTTTTCAAATCAGATTAAAGTAAAATGTAACAGGCGCCATCTATCAACATTCTGTTTAACTAACTTGAAAGCTGTTAGACTAATCACATTCTATTATAAATGAACTATTCGAATGAGTCAGCTAGTAATAATTGTTATGAATATTTTATTGCATACCAGAGGAAATAATACATGTTAAGAAGAAATACAAACTATTTACGTATCTACTAGTTTTAAGTGTCCTTATCGCTTAGAGCGGTTTCTTCCCGGTAAACCTTTATAAAATTTTAAAATAAATTCTGCGAGGCAAATAAACAGAAATACTACTAACAATACAAATGTATATTATCCAACATTAAAATTATACGAACTCTAATAAGTATATAGTTCCTACCTAATACCTAATAAATATTAGGTCTTTACCTATGAAATTGCCAATTTTTTATATTGAATAGTGTGAATATCGATATATTTCCTTATACTTAATATTGCAAAGTCATATTAAATTTATAATATAGTTCATTTCTTTTAAAAATCAGTTTTTTAGTTATTTTCCGCCTTTACACTTTTCTTTGGTATCGCTTTTTCTGAAACAATGAAAAAGCGAATGTTGCTTTATTTTCGAATACGAGTTCCATCCTGGCGCCAACGCAGCACAGACGGCACGCAATATTAACGATGTGTTTGTATTAGGTACTGCAAGTCAACGCACGAAATGTTTTTGGTTTAATCGCTTACGTTTTGGAAATTTTGATCTCGACAATGAGTCCCGTGGCTAACCGGAAACGAAAGTCGATAACGATGAATTGAAAGCCGTAGTGGCAGCAGATTCATCTCAAACCACGTCAGAATGAATAGCAGCCTTCAACGTAAGTGATAAAATGATACTGATTCATTTACGTCAAATAGGAAAGATAAAAAAGCTCGGAAAGTGGGTGGCGTATGAACTTACTGAACAACAACCACAAAATCGCGTCGAAGCCTGATTTAACTTGTTGAATAAGCACACGAATTTTGAATTGATCGTCACTTTTTATGAAAAGTGGGTACTGTATGATAATCGAAAATGTCCGTTGTATTAGTTGGTCATAGGGAAATGCAGCCAAATCATGTCCTAAATACAAATATCTATATTATAAAATAGCATTTTGCTAAGGTTACACTAATGTAAAAATATATATACTTATCAATGTTTATTTAGAGCTTAATAATCATAAAAATATATGCTTGAATCTTAGGGAACACGCAAAAACTTGACTATAACTTGTACAATTATGTCAGGCTCAATAGTATGAAAATCTTTATATAAACTAGCTTCGTCCAACATACAACCGGTTTTTTTGCACTTGTGTCGTATTACGAGTAGGTAGAAATACTGTTATATACCAAAATGTAAATCAAAGAGAGCAGCAGGGAATTACGAAAGAGTCATAAGTACCATAAAAAACCACTTTTTTTTGGTATTCGCATGTTTTTGGTAAAGAAGGTGTACAGCATATATATTAGGTTGGCATGTACTGAAATATAATAATAAGGTGATAATATATTTCTCCACTCATATATAGGGATAACTGTTTACAATTAACAAAAAAACATTTTATTAGTTTTTATCGCTGCATTTTTCTTCACAATACTATATGTATATGGTCCTATTGAACCTTATAGAGTTTCTTGGCGGCTCCTCTCGATGACTGAGGATGTTTTCCGAACCGGTGGTAGTGTTATAACGTTCATAAGTAGGTGTTTAGAAGAGTTAGATAAGTTTATTTACTGGCCAAATTCTAAAACTATTAAAAGAAAAATCGTCTCTTAATACAAACAATTGTTACAAGTGTTCTAAATTCTGTATTTATATAAAATTTTACTATCTAAATTAACCTACATATAATTTTTTCAAGACTACAAGAAAGGTTCTGCCACCTATATAATTTTATTAAATTAGGTAACATAAGGAGTAAACGGTGACGTCAATATTGAATCAAGTAAGAAAGAGTTGGTTTGTATTACGCTATTTTGTAATACGCTACCTAAGCCTTAAAGGTAAAGTGGTAAGTATGATTATGTATTTTTTTTCGCATGAAGCAACTGGTATATATATTCGTTTATAAACATGTACTTAATCAAATGCTTTTAAGGGTCTTCGCTAAATTAAAACTGTGATAAAATCAAGTAGCATCCTTGGTTTATGAAATGGCTATTACACAAACTCTACAATTCAGACACCATAGTTGTTGCAATGATAAGAAACGATAATCAAAACCGGTTTAAAGATAAACGATGATTTCGAGCACTTGCTTCTGATAATATAATCGAATTATACGTAAGTAGAGATAATATAATAATTAATGATAAATATATAATATTCTGGGTTGTTTTTTTTTGTAGTTGGACTTGTGTTGACCAATCGAGCGCAATGGGTAAGTTCTATCACGAAAGTAATTTTATTGATTGAAAATTATAATCAAGTATGTTTAAGGCCATGAAGAAGCATTTATGAAAGATAAAATGCATTCAACGTTTCGGAAAACTCGTTGTTAAACATATGCTGTAAAAAAACTGAACTGAAATTGTCCACATTAAAATGACATTTTTCGAACATGATATTTAATTTTGACATAAAATTGGTTATAATGTTTTAATTGAGTTTAAGTGCAGAGAGGGGTAATTTTAAGATACTTTCTACTGCAAAAGCTGCTTACTATGGTCAATGAATTTTTCATCCGCATATCGATATTTTTATGGTTATAAGTCACGTTGCAAAACCTAAAAAAACTAATCACCAAAACTTGAGTTTTTTTTACTAAGTTTGAATGATACGATTGCTAAGGCATGTTCCTTTTATTAAAATTGCGCATATCAATTTCGAGTACTTTAGATTGATTAGATTTGTCTATAAATAATGTGGTAAAAATTGGGAGTGGTGTGAATTAGGTAAGTTGGTCTGGTTTTATATGCACTTTACGTTATATGTCATTTTAATTGTTATTATGACTAAAGCGAAAACAAAAGTTCAACGATCTAAAGTCCCTTTAATTTCTCAATATTTATAATATAAATAAGCAATCTTGCAATTTGATGCATTTAGTAGACGGTATGAACAGTTGACAATTGGCAAATTTACTAACTTATTAATATTGTTATTATTATCGTATTATATTAATATTATTGTAAAGTTGAAAAAAATAAAATAAAAACGATCGAGTTTCTTGCCGGTTCTTCTCGATGACTGGGATATTTTTTGAATCAGTAGTAGTGTATTGACGTTCATAAAGGCCTTCTTATGGACTCAATTGAATGAATTATATTTATTTTATTTTTTTAATTTTACTTCTTAGATTTGCAACGTAAGTTATATATAACCAAATAGTATTTTCCATACCTGACTGGTAGTTCTAGAGATTAGCTCGTACAAACAAACAATTGGACGTAGTTTTGGGTCAAACGCAAGGTTTTTATAATATCTATTTGTCATCAAGCGACATCTCAACTTGTGTAGGCAAAAATAAAGTACAACTTTTGTGTACTTCTATTGTTTTTATTAATAAAGTAGAGTATTAATTTTTGTATTCCTTGGTTTATACCAGGTACCACCATGCTGCGCTCCGCCATATTATGTCTTGTTATTGGATCACTCAGCGCCGTTCCTCTAGAAGAACTGAGGTCAAATTTGGAGTTTCTGGATTACAGCACCAATTTGGATGAGCCAGCATATCGGATCCGTGATACCGTCTACCCTCATTTTATGAGGGTCAACCTCGACGTCCATTTGGTGGAAGCACGGTTTGACGGTTTCGTTAGCATGGACATAGAGGTAAATATCGTTTGTACCATTTGTTTCTAAGTTTATTTCATTTAATTGCTTTGTTGGGTCTTTTTTTCTCATACTGGGAGGGCGTATAGGGGAGGGAGATTACAATGTACTACGGGAACAAACAGCATATAGTAGTTGTTATTAAATTTGGAAAATTGGTGGAGTGGTTAGTAGATGCTCATGCTTAACTTGATTGCACCTTAATACATAATATGAGATGGCGAAACGCTAAGCCTAGCGGGTGAATTGGCTTTCAAGGGTAGCTGCCGAAATGCACCTATAAGTGCATGGCGACAGATTTGCATCTTAAAGACTATAGCTAACCAGGTGGGCAATAGAAGATGCCCTATCACCATGCTATGGTTTCATCATGTTGTTGCCATTCACGGAAACCTCAGGCTCTATATAGAGATTCGAATTCAAGTCGATCGAAGCCGTGTCCGTACACGCTACCACTGAGTCATCACATTGGGTGCTTCGTGTTGCGGGATCAGCTTGTAGATACCTAACTACTTAATGGATTTCATAATCCTATAAAGTTGTGTAAAAAAGCGTGACTATGAATAAATCCTTATAATAGTTTCTTGAAATACACTTTACTAGATTTGGAGTAATAATATTTTATCCCAAGCAAGAAAAATCCCAGTAGTTTAAACGATGGTTAAAAATTGGTACTTTTTTATGAGAAGAGAGTCATATGTCAACCTACCTACATTTATATATAACTAACCTTGAACGGGAATTGAAGTCACTGAAAGGTTGTCTACTTTTCTCTCTCAGTGCATGTTGCCAATCCAATCGCATAGTTAGAAAAAACGTCTATACTATGAATGTATTATGCATTACAATGTTTTTCTTTACCGATAAATGAAAATTATTGTCGAATTCGTTCGGATGTTGAATTTGTTCGCTTTCATAAAGCTATCATCTATAAGATGAACTTTTGTTGAATAGTAAGAGATAAATTTGTCGAGGCCTACTAGAAATTTAGTCAGATCTAGCTGGAATCAAATTATTTGCCTCCATATTTTTAGAGTAATATGTAGGCATTCAAGCACTTTATTTATTTTATTGATTTAAAGCATTTTACAATAATCTTTATGATATTAAGGGGCCATGTGGTAGAAAATAGTAACACGGTAAGCCTGGAAATATTCTCTCAAGTGCGACATGTTTTCAACTTGAGGGTTGCAAATGACCTATGACCATTGTATGGTTTTCCGTTCTTTTATCGTTGAAAGCTCACGCTCATTGCAGGATTCGAACCCACGTTAATCGACGCGGCGTCCTAGCGCGCTCCCACCATATCAAATTTAAAATATCTATACTAATATAATTAATCTGGAGAGTTGTTTGTTTGGTTGTTTGTTTACACGCGCTAAATGTCTGGAACTACCAGTCGGATTCAAAAAAATCTTTTTATATATGATAGCCAGATTCAGGATGAATTGTATAGGTTATAAAACCTTACGCTATGACCCTAAGGACCGGAGTAGTAACTATGAACGTCAAGCAATCTGGAAAACTGTAGGCAAGTCCGGAAATTTGAACAACGATAGCGCTACACTGGCGTGTTGGTGGCGGCATTTGTGGAGAGTTTGTCGAATATATTGAACACGAGTGCAACCATGGGACACAGCTAGTTATTTCATATTCCAAAACTAAATAGGCATTTTGGAATGATTACAGTCTATGATAAATTACTTATAAGTCTGTCACTGTGTTATCACTTGTAATATAGTATTTAATCTTTGGTCTCATAAAAATGAATTTTTTGTTGATAAAATACAAATGATATTTTATCATTCTGATTACGATGGTCAAATAAGCGTGACTAAACCGGATTTAATAGTTGAAACTGACGTCATGAATCATTTATATCTACTATATTAAATAATAATATAGAAAATATAATAACGGCGTTATTATTTTATGTATAAACTAGCTGTGCTCCGCTGTTTCACCCGCGTATAATTTAAAATAAATGGCTGATTGATGATTTATAATACTTCAGTATAGACAATTATCGGGCGACCAGGTTTATGCATCATAACTCACACGGCTCTTTCACGCCACCACACCTATAGTCATAGACCCGAGCCGCGTGTTGAATTATTTTAATTTTCATTACCTCCCAAACTATTCGTCCAAATAAAATGCTATAAAGGGAAAAGTTTATCTACATAAAATTGTCTTGATTATAAAGTAACTTTCGTTTTTAAGGGTCAATATGCCATGCCTAATTATTACATTATCATGTTCATAAATCACTTTTAAATTTTCAATAAAACTTTGTCACAAAATACCTTATTGTGACTTATGTATAAGAGATAGGCATATGGTATTACAGACTTATTTTAGATGTATTAAAGAGCAATATTTTTGTAGAATATTGTATTTACGTATCTCTAACCATTACGCTAGCGCTCGCGGATAAAACAGTAAGGGTGCGCTATTTATTCCGACTTACTTAACAAAAATCAATATTTAAGGCTAGTTGAAAGGTGTAGCCTAATGCTAGATAGTCTATAGTATTCCTCGTCAATCTGGCAATGTGAATTCGACTAGTAGTTTTTGAGATTAGCTTGTGTAAACAAAGAAACAAAAAAACTCTTCCGCTTTATTATATTATAAGTATGTAATTATTCAAATGACTATCATCTATTCGCTTACACTGATAACAAATACTGCTGATAATTAAGTTTCACGTTTATTTTCTTTCAGGTTAGAGAACAAAATCTAACCCAGATCGTGTTCCATCAAAACGTTGTTTCGATCCAAGCGGTCAATATTGTTACTGCAAGCGGTAGTCCCGTCAGTCTTCAGTTCCCCAATCCTTTCACTACTGACAGTTACTACGAGCTGCTGCTTATCAATCTCGCTCAGCCGATCCCCGCTGGCAACTACACTGTGTCCGTCAGATATCTCGGTAGGATCAACATTAACCCAATCGACAGAGGGTTCTATCGTGGATACTACTACTACAACAATCAGTTGAGGTTAGTACCCCTTTTTACACTATTAGAGCTAAATTATATCATCAAAATGTTTGATGCTAGTGACACAAGATTTATAACGGCTAACTAATATGTAAAGTTAAGTTTTTTAGACCTTTCATATCGTATATCATACTAGCTTTGCTCGCGGCTCCGCTCACGTGGACTAACGAATGCCGTCGTCGGTCGAACACGCACGCGAAACGTGCTGTCCCGCTCCCACCCACGGTGGCCGTCCGCCGAACCGGTTATTTTATAGACAAAATGCTTATTGAGGTTCATTCTTGGAAGATAGACATATGCTATTGTTGATTATTTTGTAGGTATTTTTAAGATTTACAGTGATTTGGTCTATCTCGTATTGTTTACTCAGCGTAAGCCAATTAAACGCGCCGAAGGCGTCTTTTTTTCTAATAGATTCACCATTACCATCACTACCTATTTCGTAGGTAAATTGTATGTATAACCTATGCAAATCGTATAAGTGGTTTTAGAGTGAAAACAACATAAACAGGCAGACAGATAGAGAGACGTTGAGTTTTACAATATGTCTTAAGAGATTACTAACCATTGCGTGTAAGAACCTAATAATGCCTGCCTCATATTTGTGTAAATGATTTTATGATGGTTACTGTGTTTGCTAGATGCTTCTACATATATAATATTTTTCAACACATTTGCTCAAAAATGCATTAACGAAGTCTGTATAAATTGCTCAAAAGTTAAAACTTACGCGCCATACAACTGCGCGTGCGGTAATATTTACCGCGCGCTCCGTTGTATAGCGCCATAAAAATATATAAGAATTCCACCAAGGAATTTCACATTACGAGAATAAGTAAGCTGAATGATCGAACCTTGGAAGCACTTTTTATCAATACATTTGCCTTACTTTAATACTAAAGAGAAAATGAGAGAAGACTTCGTTCTAATTTTTACCACGCGAACGTGGCGCCATTTGCAAATTCGCGTCATTTTTATATTAACAACATCTAATATTGTTGCCACAAAAAACATATTTGAAAAATAATATATAGATATTTTCAAGTACACTTTTACTGTATACGGAAGGATGTTAAAAACAGCTTTATTAATTAATTTATAATATTTCAGATACTATGCCACTACACAGTTCCAACCATTCCATGCAAGAAAAGCGTTCCCATGCTTTGATGAACCTCAGTTTAAATCTCGATACGTCATCTCCATTACGCGCGATTCCAGCCTCAGTCAATCTTACTCAAACATGGCAATCGCTGAAAGAGAAATGTAAGAATTATTTATAATTGAAACGATATGTTAAGACCTTAATGGGATGCCCTTAAGTCGATATGAAGTTACTGACATATTGTTTGAATTCCTTAATAATAGTTTTTACATTTTTTAAATATTTTTTTACAGCTCTGGCAATCGCACTCGCGAAACTTTCTTCCCGACTCCGATCATCTCTGCCTACTTGGTCGCTTTCCACGTCAGTGACTTCGTTGAAACAAACCTCACGGGTACTGCTTTAAGGCCCTTCGGAATAATTTCCCGTGAAGGAGTAACTGATCAACATCAGTATGCATCTGAGATTGGCTTAGAAATTACTGACCAACTCGATGACTACTTCGGCATTCTTTACCATGAGATGGGTCAGGGTAACTTGATGAAGAACGATCATATCGCACTTCCTGACTTCCCGTCTGGTGCTATGGAGAATTGGGGAATGGTTAATTACAGGTAATAAATAATTTTAATGCATGTTTTTCACTACATTAAATATTAAAAATCTTTAATAAAAAATACATTCGTAATTTGCTCGCCTTATTAAACTATATTTGAATTTTACTGCTGTTTATATCCATTTTTATATCTATTTATTTCAGGGAAGCTTATCTTCTTTATGACCCTCAAAATACGAACTTGATTAACAAAATCTTCATCGCTACAATTATGGCTCACGAGCTCGCTCATAAATGGTTTGGTAACTTGGTCACCTGCTTCTGGTGGAGTAACTTGTGGCTCAATGAGTCCTTCGCCAGTTTTTACGAGTATTTCGGTGCTCACTACGTAAGTAAAGTTATTTTCATTAATCGTACTAATAATTAATTTGATGAGTGATATTTATTTATAAACTTTATTAGGCTGATCCAAGCTTGGAATTGGATGATCAATTTGTCGTAGACTACGTGCATAGTGCTCTTACTGCGGATGCGGCAGCCAGTGCCACCCCTATGAATTGGACCGGAGTTGTCAATAACCCTTCCATTTCCGCCCACTTCAGTACAACCAGCTACGCCAAGGGAGCCTCGGTGTTAAAGATGATGGAGCACTTCCTCGGTTTTAGAAATTTCAGAAATGCTCTTAGATACTACTTGAGGGACAAGTAAGCAGTTCTCAAGTTAATTATTTAATTGTGATTTACTTAAGTAATTTTCCATTCCGAATCATCATGTGCAATTCATAAAACCAATGAGAATTTATTAATGAGAGAGAAAATTTGAATTGTAATATTAACTTTCAACTAAGGACCATTATTTTCGTTTAACTATTTCATAAAAGTTTTTTATAACTTATAACACAATCTTTCTATCAGTATTCTATAATATACACTATTTTTTTTTTGATTAATAATGATATAATTTTGACTTTTATTGTAATCTAGCGCTTATGGTGTCGGTACTCCTGAAGATCTGTATGTGGCCTTGCGTCAAGCTGCATCCGAAGATCATGTTTTCGTTCGTGATTTCCCGAACGTAGACGTTGGAGCTGTTCTTGACAGTTGGGTGCAGAACCCTGGTTCACCTGTCGTGAATGTCAACGTTAATACAGCAAATGGCGTGATCTCTCTTACTCAGGTTTGTATAACTTAAAACGTGAACTACATAAATATCTAAAAAGAGTCTAGAATAATAAAGAGCTGACTTAACAATCCAGTTGCCAGAATACACCACTTGAAAAATTTTCAAATTGAACATCTGGTAAACAGGTAAGTATTAGAGAGTGACTTTTTCATGCTATGGTTTCATCACAATGTTTTCCTATAATGAAGGATTCTTCTAATTCAATTACTATTAATTGCAACAATTTATTTAACAGGAGCGATTCCTTTTAAGCGGCACCCCAGCAGCACAGTTATGGCAAATACCTATTACGTGGACTGACGGTAGTTCACGCAACTTTAGTAGCACCAGACCAAGTTTGCTTATGAACACAACGACCGCTACAATCCAAGGCACGGCAGGAGATCACTGGGTGCTTCTTAACATTAACCAGTCTGGTAAATTTTATTTGTATTTTGACTTATCACTTTATTATTATTCTAATTGATCCAGGTCTACTATCGTTCTGAAAGGATGTTTTTTTTTATCGTTATAGGTTTAGTGTTGTTGCCACAATCTCACCTGATCTTGAGTGACAATGTGGCTCAAGATTATCAACACACTAAGCCTAGACTGGCTCTCAAATGCAGCTACCGGAACACACCTATTGATGCTTGGCGATACATTTTCAACTTGAAAAGCTAGCCAGGTGGGCTTTACAAAAAGCCCTACCAACATGCTATGATTTTCTTACGATGTTTTCCTTCACCAAAAGCTCAGGCTCATTGGAGGGATTCGAACTCACGTCAATGGACACGATGTCCGTACACGCTACCACTGAGCCATTATTGGGTTCAAAACTGATTTGGTGTTGGTAAAACGTCGATAGTTTTTAGGTCTATTGAACAACCGATTTTGATATATATTACATACACGGCGTATTCTTGTAATTACAGGGAATATTTATGCGAACGAACTTTTTTTTAGTTCGCTATTTACTATAAAGTACGCAACCTTTGGACATCCGCGATGACCTTTTATTTCACGTAGACTTTCGTAGACCATCTTTTGCTCATCTATATCTTATAGCCAGACTAAAAACAATCGATTGTCGATCGATTAATAAATTGTTTTTGAAATTGTTTTGAAAAAAAAAAAAACATTTTAAAACTATTTACTATATACTACAAAATTATTATATATATCAGTCTCAATGACATTTGTTTAGAATTTTTTTGATCAAATTGATATTCTCAAGGCAAATACAATAATAAGTTACGATATAAAAAATACCTAGAATATCTTGTTTAATATACAACCATTTGTATAACATACAACTTAATATTTTATTTATTTAAGGGAAACAAACAGTTATAATTTCGTATGACCAATAAAAAACAAGGAGCACAAACCAAAATCAGTTTCCACTAAATCTAGAAATATACAAAACGATAGGTAGTACTAAAACAAATAAAAGTCCAAATAGTTTCCATAAATTACAGCCAGAACAGTAAAAATTAATTTTAAATATCAGTAGTAACAAAATTATAAATATTGAAAATGAGCTAAGAAGAATAAAAAAGAAAAATACAAAAACAAGGTCATAAAATACTTTGTTGTATGATTTTATTAAATGCACTAATAGAGCAAAAAAGGTATTTGCTATATATTTTGCTAAAGTCCCACATTTTTAAACAATTGATGCTCTAATATTAGAATTTTACGTGATGCGATTATGTAAATTAATTTTACAAATTTATTAGCTGCATTAACCATATTAACCTCATTTTAGGTTTGTACCGTATAAACTACGATGACCGTAACTGGGAGATGATTGCTCAGTACCTTCGTACGAACAGGGAAAACATTCCCAAATTGAACAGAGCACAGGTTTGTTAATTTAAAATAAGTTATGATTGTAACTTAGCTGCCTAAGCTTCATTTAAGAGTTGAAATACCCTACGTACTATACTTAGCACATCCTTGAGATGGAAAAAATAAAAGAATATAAACTGGCTTTTCAGCAGAACAGCTTACCCAATACGCAGTACTGAGTATAAAATTTCTTATTCCACCAGGATCCTTATCCTTTTGCTAACTGCCTTCAAGACTAATCTGTATAATTATTCCATATCAATGGTTAACCCAAGATGGAAATATAGGTTAACAAAGTTTGTTTTATTATTTATTAGTAGAGAAAAAAAATTGAAATTTTATTATCCTTATTAAAAGTTTACTACCACTGATGTATCTATATTATTTAATATCAATTAGGTAATATATAACTTTTACTACGACTTGTTTCGTAATGATCGTCTCTTTTTAGATTGTCAACGATGTATTGTTCTTCATCCGTGCTGGTAAAATCACCATCAGTCGCGCCTTTGACGTTCTTTCATTCTTGGCGAGCGAGACCGACTACTATGTGTGGGCAGGCGCTATCACTCAGTTGGACTGGATTCGTAGAAGGATGGAGCATCTGCCTGGACCCTACACACTATTTACTGTAAGACATTTATAAAAGAAAATATTTTTTCAAGTTGTAATACTTCTTAAGGCGCGTTATGAAATAGGACGAGAGTGAATTTTTACGATATTGTAGCAGAGAGTCTACTACATTAAGTTGCTTGCTGAGCCTCTTGTTTTATCGTGGTGGAGATTGTCTACACTCGATGTTATGTGACGCATAGAAGTATAACTTCTAATACCCTTGTTAGTTATCTTAAATGACTCTACAGCTAGTTAGAAAGGCACTTACCCATTAGAGAAGGAAACTCTAAGATTGCTATTTTAAACAAAGATTTCAACCAAGAACCAACAGAAATACATTGCATAGAATATAAATATTTAGCTTGGTTTATCAGCTCAGAGAAAATAGGAACACCATCCAATCATCGTTCACAGACTCTACTAACTAACGTCTTCGAGTCTTAATGTTTTCTTAAGAATATAGGTACTCCAAGGATATTTCGCATTAACATATAATAACATCAAACGAAAGAGGTCGTTTAATTTATATTATTATATAATATATACTTTAAAGACATTTATTTAGTTTTATCCACATAAGCGCCATTCTGTCACAAGCCCACATATAAACACATATAATTTACTATTACGGTCATAACTACTCGTACCCACTTTTTTGTTACTGTACTCAATTATATACAATTGAAGACTTAGGAAAGATTTTTCATTTTATTATTGTTAGTTTCAGAGATTATCTTTAGATATTAGACCGATTCACTAAATAAAATTATAACACGAGTATATTATAAATTAAGTTTTGTAAAACTCTTTACTTTACAGGAATATTTATTAGAACTCCTAGACACTGTCATCAATCATCTAGGTTACAACGAACGTGACACCGATTCCACTTCCACCATCCTCAACAGGATGCAGATCTTGAACTTTGCTTGTAACCTCGGCCACTCTGGGTGTATCAGTGACAGCCTACAGAAATGGAGAGCTTTCAGAACTAATGACACACAACTGTATGTGATTTTGAGCTTAATTTATGTTATTTTGGGCGAATTTTTGCTTTTAAACAAAATCTACTATCATGGTCTAACAACTAAAATTCTTATTGTAGAAAATGCATAGTGATGAATAGGTGTTTGCTAACCGAACTGTAATTGGCTTTATTCTTTATTTAAGCTTGATTAATTAATTTTTATTTTGCATGACACATGGTACTGGTATTCATATAGTGTGTTTTTTTTATATTTTTGATTTGGTATAAATATACTTTTTTCGTACTTCTTACGGTTGTGCTAAAAGTAAATAAAAAAAAATAGTGTTTATCGTATAAGCAAATAAAATAAATTTAATATTGAATATTTTAACAGGGTTCGCAGTACAAAAATACCGCTATAATTATTTGAAGTTGGACTCAAAACAGCCGGTTCAAAAATTACCTTAAGCGTTGATATTTAAGTTTCACTGGCGTAGCACGTTAACCTTATTGAATTGTATTACAACTTTATACAGTAACTACTGTTAGGACTGCAATCATGATACTACCACCCTGTAAGGGTCCCATAACTGTGCTAAGACCTTTTCCGAGGGAAGACATGTAATTAATCACCACGCCAGCTTACAAAGTACCACGAATTTTCAAACACTGAGGAATTCTCAGTTCCATATCTTTTCATATACAGTGCTACTTTAAGAACATTACTCAAGTGTTTCCTTATGAAGTTTTCCTTCACGTGAACCGATAGTGCTACCAATTGAAATAAGTTATTATCTTGGAATCGATATTCCGCTAGTCTAATCCATTCAACCACCACAGTAATATTTAGTGTAATGGTTGGAACATGCTGTGTTGTTTTCCATCAGGGTTCCAGTAAATGCTCGCCGATACGTCTACTGTACAGGTCTTCGTGAAGGGGATACTTCCGACTACGAATTCCTATTCCAAAAGTACAACACCTCTGAAAATACAGCTGATATGGTGGTGATTCTTCGAACTCTCGCCTGCACCAGAAACGAATCATCACTTGTACAGTAAGTGTTATATTTATTTTTAAGTATTAGGACTAAACATTTTTGAATAACTTAAATAGCAGAATAAACCACAGAGTCGAAATCGGCTAGGAGGATTAAGTTATCTTCATTATTATTTTTTATACTACAAAAGTGGCAAACAAGTTTACGGCCCGCCTGATGGTAAGCGGTTACCGTAGCCTATTGGCCTTGTAAATATGTACCCGAACGAGCTCTGAAATCATACTCACAGCAGGAACCCAACAATAGGTTTTTTGGCTGATATCTTCCGTAGGGTGAAGGTATTCCACTTTTTTTCCTACCTCTATAAAATTATTGAAAAGAGAAAATAACAAATATATATAATATAAATATATATAATCTTTATCTCTTTATTAAGTTTTCATTAAAGAAATTATATTTATATTTTTCTTATTTAATAAGAGTGCCATTATATGATACATGAAGAACAATGTACAAACTAACCTCAAAAGGATCGCAGTCCTGAGGTTGTCATAACAGTTTGCTACTCCTGAATACTGAACTGAAACAGTTAGTATGCTAGAGTGTGTTGTCAATACCACACCCTTCTGACCAGAACACAGCAACGCGAACACTCCTGCTTTGAAGCAGAAATAAGTATGGCGGTTGTACATCCGCAGTCGAAACTTGCAAAGTTCAAACAATTAAAAAACCACGTAAATGCTCTTAATCTTTAGAATATTCGTTACAGTCTTATCGCTTAATCTATATCAGTACTAGCTGGCCCCGCATACATTGTTCTTCCTTTCCCGGTAATCGATAAACAAGCCAAACTGTCTCCATTAAAAAGTATGTGTGCAGCAGTTCACACGTCTCAGACTGGAAACTTAAAAAAAAATGTTATTTATAAATTATTTTTAAATATCCTAAATCAGTGGGATTCGGACTATCGACCACTCGTACGTACTGCGTATGAAGTTTGGTCATCTCACACCTCTAGGCCAATCCGACGACGATCACAATTATGAACATCAGGACTTGCATTAACCGTGCATAATGTAAATGTATTCTATCTCATTCTCTCGTAGGCTAAATCCTATAGATGTATATATGGTTCTCTCTTTTTACTGTCGCTTCGAGTTTCAAATCACTAAACACATAAACTAAATAAAGTTTTCACTTAAAAAATCGCTGTGTGGCTGTGTCGTGGATAATACGGCCGTGTATCATGAATAAATGTCCACTAGGACGCTTGTTTACGTTCTCGGCACCGATTCACTCTCTCATATAGTGATTTATGAGTATCACTGATTGCTCTTGAGAGATTTCCTTTTCCAACCGTATACAATTTTTATATTTTGATTTGGCTTTTTGTCGAGCACAGGCTGAAATTGTATAAAGTTTTCATAATTTTTAATTTTAACATCGTAATTATTACCTAGAACTAGTCCACAATAACGTTTTGTATGCACAATCAATAATTAATCTTGACGGGAGCTGTCGATTTAAACTAAAAGGAGTTTCTTAGCTTCTCAGCGTCATAATTTATCCAAAATTCAAGTTATGTGATGTGGCGAAACGACCTCAAAATTGTGACGCGTCTCCCCGAGTGCGGTCTGTAAAAGTCCTCACTCGAAACAATGAATTATTTGATCCTTTAACTATCGAGTGGTGTAATTAAATTTTTGATGTAGATAATAGATATGTAACTGCAATGTTAAATTGTTTGTTATCATCAGTTTTTTTGAATTGCCTCCCACTATTAAGTAAATTTAATTCTTAAATTTATTCACGTCAAACATTTAGAGCTATCAACTGCCATCGTGTTCGGTCACATGGCTTTGGAGTTTATCAGTTTCCTATATACAAACATCTAAGGTAAAACCACCAGTAGTTGACACTGCACCAATAGTTGACACTCTGACGAAGAAAATTAAATATTAAGAAAAAAAAGGAAGCCAAAGATCGAGATGGCCAAAATCACTGATTACTGATATATTTTTAATGTTATAAATACATATAGATACAGTCAGTTATAAAAGTCGGTTAACAAACTCAAGACTTCAAATCAATTTAGTATCAAATATTTAATTTTCTTCGTCAGAGTGTCAACTATTGGTGCAGTGTCAATTACTGGTGGTTTTACCTTATTTTTATTCATATAGTTAAATGTGGAATTCTAATTTTGTTATTGTTGCTTAAAGTGTTAACTCATTTTTATTTTGCAGTTACCTACAACAATCTATGTACAACGATAGAATTCGCATCCACGACCGTACCAACGCTTTCAGCTTCGCCCTTCAAGGAAACAGGGAAAATCTTCCTATCGTGCTTAACTTCTTATATGAGAACTTCGCTTCTATCAGAGAAACGTAATGTTAAATTTGTTTGTACTATTAGTCGTTTCTTGTTATCTTTTTAATATTGATCGAACATTTAGCATTTAATTAATGTTACTTTATTATTGTCCATAAAAATCACAAGTTTAATTTTGTTTCTTTAATTTCAGTTGTACACATTAATAGAGTTTGTGTTTAGATTATCCCATACTTAACATTCCTTTTATAAATTATTTATATAAATACTTTATTCCAATTAATTAAAATTGAAGGCCTAGACGAATGTTCCACGATCAAATCGGGGACGTTTTGAAGAAAGGTCAGGTCGACGAGCATGCATGAAAAGATTGATGAATGTTGAGGAAGTGAAAGTTGAATGTAAGGATCGTAGCAAGTGGAAGGGGGTGGTCTCTACCTACCTCGTTGGGAAAGAGGTGTGATTTATGTATGTATGTAATTAAAATTGTTGATTATTTTGCAGATACGGCGGTGAAGCGCGTTTGACTCTTTGTATCAATGCCATCGCTGCCTTTTTAACTGATTTTGCTATCATCAGAGAAGTAAGTTGCCTCTTTCATTGGCTTTGATTAAAATTATACTACTTAAATAAAATAAATAAATACAATAATTTTATTTAATATATAAAAATTTTGATTATCTGAGAGTTTCTATGTATTTTATTAATTTAGGACATTTGCAAAATTTGATGTTTGTTTTCAAAATGAAAAACTGATATGTCTGAAGATGAAACACTAAACAGTTTCTACAAAATAATTATGAAAAGAATTAGAACGCGTAAGAATTATGTAGTCTAATTATTGTGATATCTAAACATTATTTTAAATTCGTTGGTTGGATCTGCGTTAGAATCAACTGCGATTCAGTTGACTGAATCTAAAGCTTTTCCATTTTATTTATAAAAAACAATAATAATAAAATATGTATGATATCTACGTATAATATATCTAGGGTAAGAGAAGTCAAGAAAACTTAAGATTTGAGACATCCAAGCGCCCCTGAATGTGGTGCACTCTGCTGAGTAACGAATGAGGAAATGGCGGTAGTGAGGTGTGTAGATACAGTCCGACCAGGTCGTGATTACCATATATGTGATTTAGTCATGCACATCGCGCTTCTGAATCATCTGGTACATATTCGGCTTCTTTTTACGTTGTCCAGCATGACAGCGGTGATTGGCGATTGATTGTTGATTGCTCGGTGATTTACGTTATTTGTAGTATCTAACTTGCTTAAAATTAGGCACAGCCACGATATTTCGCGGTGTTGCAATAAATAATAATAATAAAAACATTCAATTTCAGTTCCAGTCGTGGGTGTACGCGAATCAAATTGCATTAGCTGGGTCCTTCTCCGACGGTGTGTCAGTAGTGAATACAGCTATCAGCAACTTGCAGTGGGGTAACGCTGCATCTCCTGACATCTTCAACGTCCTCCTTGAAAGGAGCTCTGCTGCTGGGATCGTAACATCATTCACACTCCTAGCTCTAGGTTTAATTGTACAAATGTTGATTTAAATTATTCTTAATTTTTAACACTTTAAATGTATTTTATTTTATTATTATCTAAGCTAGCTGTGTCTTATTAAAATTTATGTTTATCCATTTTTTTATTTACAGGCTCCTTATACAATAAACTATAATTTATATAAAGCAATATTTTTTTTATAACTTCATTGTTAATTTCATTCGACTAACTTTCCATCTCCGCGGTCGCCAAGGCATCCGCGTAGGTATCATTGTTATCACTTTCCGTACTTGTCTACAGTTTTCTATATGCAATTCAAGCAATGATGGCTCAGTGGTAGCGTATACGACTTCGGTGAAGGAAAACATCGCGAGGAAACCATAGAATGGTGGTAGGGATTTTTCTAATATTCTCCTGACTAGCTAGCATCCTCAAGTTGAAAATTTTTCGTCAAGCACCAATAGGTGTGTTCCGGTAGCTGCACTCGAGCGCCAGACTTCCACTAGGTTTAGCGTGTTATCATCTTAGCCCACATCGTCACTTAACATCAGGTGAGATTGTGGCCACTACGCCAAACCTATAACGATAAAAAAAGATTGCCTGACGTTCATAGTTTCTGCTTCTTTCCGTATGGTCGTAAACTTTCCTTAAGATTAGGGCGTTAACACACTAAAAAAATGAGCGTTTTAAAATTGTATGGATTATGAGAATTAATTAATGATATTGCATTATTTAGTTACACTGGCGAGCTTAATGCAATAAAGCATTATCAACCAGGTAACCAGCATATTGTAAAATGAAAACTGTTGTAATATATTAAAAATCAAAATTATAAATTTAGAAAAAAATTAATACCATTACATGAATAGTAATTAAAATAGATCCAATAAAAATATGAAACACTTAAACTTAAGTAAAGTTCACCTCCTTTCGATATAGAGAAGCGTGGATAAGGAACAATATATAAATTTAAATATACCTATAATACCTAAGTATGTTTTATTGATATTATCAGATATGCCGATAAGCTTAATCACATATTTTATTACCCAATTAATGATTAAAAACTCGATTAGAGATAAAAACCGAAACAGCATATTTTGTATTTATATAATAACTTATGTTTCTTTAGGAAAGTATTTATAATACTAAAATTTTTAACTATTGTATATTAATATAATTATCTGAAACCATGGAGGGCCTCAGAGTAAAACTTTATGGCCTCAGTAGATCCTCTATCCTCTATGGTATCTCACTGCGCCCGACAGTCTACGAACAGAGAGAGATGGCGGGAGATCGTGCGGAGAGCTGTGTCCGTCTCTACCACCGACGTGGACGCCTCTATGTGATCACGACCGCTCTGCCACGAGCGAAACGACAGAGAAGAGGTCCTCTAAGCGAGTTGGTCTTCAAATAAATATGGACAAGACGAAGGTCATATCTAACGCCCATGGAGTAACTAATCTCGTGAAGATTGGAGACACTATGTTTAAAGTTGTTAATGACTATGTATACCTAGGACAAACTGTCCAGTCAGGTAAATCCAACTTCGAGAAAGAGGTCAATCGTCGAATCCAACTCGGTTGGGCAGCGTCACAAGACGAAAGTCTTTGACCAGCGTGTGTGATTCCAGTGATGGCAAATGATACTCAAAATGTGAAATGAAACATCTATAACTATAATGCTCTAGTTGTGTTCCACGGTACAATCCGTGTTAAATTTATTTGACCAACTCTCTACCGCACTGCCAATGCACCCGTGTAGTCTATTGTCGTTCTCACTTGCATATAGCTTGTCAGATAAATTGACGTTCATGATTACTGCTCCCTTCCTTAAGAGAGTCGTAGCGTAAAGTTACGTAATTTTCCTCAATAAATAAACTATAAATACAAAAATATTTTTTCAAATCTGACTGATAGTTCCAGAGGTTAGCGCGTACAAAAGAAGAGTCTCTGGAGCTTGAGTGGCTACATAATTCTGTCGGTCGAGCGCTCGAGTGAGTTCTGCTGCCTCAGATATGCTTATTGTGAGTGATCGTAAAAAGATATACATACGTTTTCGCTGACTTTTTTATAGGTTTTTAAGATCTATAATTATGTATGTAGGTACTCGGGTAGGGTAGTAGGGTAGGGTAGGTTATGTAGAATATTATTTTGATATATCTCGAATAGTTTACTCAGCGAATGCCACTGAAACGCCCCAAAAGCGTCTTTTTGCGAGTTGATTCATCGTTATCGTCACTGCTTATTTCGTATGTTACTTTATCTTACAAAATATATCATATAAGCTGGCCAGATAATATATCTATGAATTAAAGGAAAAACCGTGTAAATAGGATTAGTGGTTTTCACTTACGTATAATATAAACGGACAGACAGACGGAAAGACGTTGAGTTTTATAATATGTATAGAAGTATAGATATAAATGAATGATTCTCTGTTTGTTTCGTATGCATTCCAAAACCATTCATACGATTGCGATGAAATTTTGGTGATTTGTTGTGCGCATTATGTATGTACTACCAATCCACAAGGGGGCGCGCGAGGCCTTTTAGAAAATTAGTAAATTTCATCTATATTAGCGTCATTGGCTTTAAAATTAAAAATCACTCAAACGAAGGTGCAAGTAAAAGCTACTTAGCTCATAAAAAGGAAGCTGGCTCATTATGACGTATATTTTTCTGGATCAGGAGCCGATCGAGCACGGATGTCCACACCCTTACTTTTCACATATTTTATAACACGCAAAAAAATTGTGACAAAATTTCTTACAACCTTCAAAAATCTTTACAAATTTTGATTGTATAATATCCAGAAGTAATTGACGTGTGTTTTTCCATATGCTTATGTTATTATCATAGTGTAATAAATTAGGGCAATTATTTTTATTTATCGCTGCTTGTTTGATGCGATAATACAAGTTATCTGGTTTTACTTACATATCCTCTAGTAATCTAAATTACAGAAGTTAGTATTTCGCCGAACATCCAGTTTATCAAAATCGGCACATCGCAAAAGACATTCTGTTATCAGGTAAAAATATCTAAATATATTGTTTTGCTGTAAATATTTTACAAAATTTATTTAAAATGAAATAAATAAATATTGTCATTTTTCAAAGTAATTTACTAGATTCAGATATAACCAAATTAATTTCCACACTGATTAATAGAAATTATTATGTTTTATTTTCATAAAATTCAAATTTGGTATGTGTATATATAAATAGGAAAATGAAATGTTTAAAACCTTTAAGTACAGATATTCATAAATTTTTCACCTGTGGATACTTTTTTCTTTGATACAATAAGGACAAATTTAATAGCAAAATTAAAATTATGTTAGTTATTTCATATGCGTTTTTTAAGTGGCACGTTATAGCGACAGAACTTTGTCTAATGGCTGTACCGAGAGATCAAAGGTCCATCGCCAGACGCCGCTGTTACACTGGGGCTTAGTTAATAGAAACTAGATCTGCACAGGCCGATCCCAAAACGTGACGAATATAAGCAAATTACTATTACGAGCTTTTCACCATATGCGGGGAATCGCGAACTAGTCAGTAAAACCCTACCAACCCGTTATCACCGATTCCTCATTCGTTACCCAGGAGGGCGAGGTTAGTTTCACAAGTCTTAAGATTTGACACCAATTACACCCTAATGTCCTTTTTTTTAGGAAAAATGTACAAGTTTTTCATTACATCCTTGAGCTTTATGCTCATGGTAAATGTGAAGGCTGATCATCCGGTGACCTGGTATAAGGATTTCGAACCGGTACCCGTCGTTGATGACGTCTCTCGTAATGCCGAGCAAGTTTACAGGTTGCCTGAAACAGTGATTCCTATCGAATATGATATTTACATTGATATGTACTTCGCCGAAAGGACAGATAGACCTTTCAGCTATGATGGACGAGAAAATATTGTTATTCAGGTGTGTAATAAAGTAACAATTAAACTTGTAGCTTAATTATGTTCAACGTATTAAAGGTATTCAGAAAATGTATACTCAAGCACAGCGTGTAGATGTTGAAGTGCTTGAAGAATATATATTTTATTGTTGAATGAAGACATATGTAAATCATTAATTGGCGGAAGTATTGTAATAAAAAATACACGGAAGTATTAATATGTGATGATTAGACTATCTCTGATTGGTTGGTATACCAAACATGTGAACCTTTTGTATTGACTTTTGTATTAAGACCTTTAAATGACACTAAATAATTGATGAGCTTCTAAGGTAAAGCTATAGCTAGATATATATTTTTATGTTATATCGAAAACCATTTTTATTTTAGGCCGTACAAGAAAACGTAACAGAGATCACTTTGCACGCTAATGTTGACAGCATTAATGAGGTATCTGTATTAACAGACAGTGGAAGCCCATTCCCGATCAATGTTAGGGAGCCTGTTACTCTAACACCTCAGTATCATTTCTTGACAATCAACTTAAACGAGCCGCTTGTCGTTGGAAGAAATTATACTCTATATATTAGCTATTCGAGTACAATGAACGAAGGCCCAATGAAGAGGGGCATTTGGAGAGGATGGTACATCGATGCTAATGGAACCGAAAGGTATGCGGTGTATTAAAGCATAGGACTTCATCTGCAATATTTATGAATAATACCAGTTGATAATCTGCTTATGAATCTGAACTAATTAAAGTCTTGGTTGCTAATATAAATAAACAGTACCATTAACTCATCTATAACCTGAACAACAATTTATCATCTATAGGATGAAACTGAATTATTAGCTGGACTTCCTCTCTAGTTAATAATTCCTATCACCTGGAGAGGATGTCCTAATAGAAACACTTGAAAATTGACATATTATTGAAAATGATGGTTCAGAAATTATTTTGTTCGAAAGATCACCTCCAAAATTACTTCTTAATTTGATGGGAACAGAGTATTTGGATAAATGGAGAGCATTTTTTGTTCAAAAGTACTACAAGTCGATGGAACTTTAGGTATAGACGAATATCTGCGCGTTTAAGGGAATATAAAGGATATCCGGGGAAGGACAAACTGATTGTGAAACCAATCAGATCCGCTAATTTTGCAACGTACGCGTTTTTATTCCTATACCACTTAATATGATTATACCACTCAGTATTGATTTTATTAAGTTAAGCTATAAATTAAATAGCAGCCTTCGAAAACTTATATAGTGAATTAGCTAGAACAGTTCTATCATGAAAAAGAGAGCAGAGGAAAAGTAAATTAATTAAAAACAGTGACAGAAACCTCGAATAAGCAAAGTGATATAATTATTCTTTGCAGGATTTACGCAACAACCCATTTCCAACCGTACAACGCAAGACAAGCCTTCCCATGTTGGGACGAGCCCCTGTTCAAAGCTGTTTTTAAACTCCACATATCAAGACCTAGGAGCTATATTGGAACGTTTTCCAATACCGGAATTGATTTTGTGAGGTTGTAAGTTTAATGAATGTCATGTACCGGATAATAGTAACTTAAAATTAAATTCCAATAGAATATTATGTTTTATTTTTAAAGCAAGCAGCTCGGTAAAGCAGTGGCGCTGTGCCTGACGGTAAGCACAGCGCAATACAAAAACAACGGCCACCATCGATTTATCAACGATTGTTGCTGTCATTCTGCAAGCCTTCGGCAGCTGAATATAAACTGGTTTATCACGATGCGCGGTAAACCAAAAGAGAGTCTCTTTAACGGGTTTATTATCATGTGCATCATGGTAGCAATCCAGGCGGGTACATACACCTGCCCAACCACCCTGCTTGAATACTGGATATACATCAGCTGATCCTGGAACACGGCACGTTTATGTTTGCCACCTTGGCGGGAGTTACACCTGGTGGAGGTTGAGATCCAGTCGATTACAATTCTCTGCCTTACCACTCATCAAATTAAGTTACTAAGCTTAAATAATAAATATACACGACATGACAAATATACTGGTATCTACAACAATATATAATATTAGCTTACTATTCACTTATCTAACTATTTAAGACATCAATTTGACCAATTTTATTTGTTTATAGTGAGTCCGATGATCGTATCTTGGATCATTTCCACTCCACTCCTAGAATGTCATCCTACCTTGTCACCTTTCTTGTCAGCGAGACATTCCAAGTTATCGCTGAAGATACCTCCTTCAATCCTCCAATCAGGATCATTGGCCGATCAAACACAGTAGGACTTGCAGACAACGCACTGCGTCTTGCTGTTAGAATGACTGAGTATTTTGATGATTACTTCGGCATACCATACTCGTCGCTCCATCCGAATTTGCTGAACGATCACATTTCGTCTCCCGACTGGGCTTCAGCTGGTACTGAAAATTGGGGTATGGTCAGTTACAGGTAGGTTTTTTGGTTTGTTTTATATTTTAAATGTACTTTTATACTTCACGGTTTTTAAAAGGTAAAAGAATATGTTTTTCTTTTACCTAAAAATTTACACATATGTTTATTCAAACTAAATTATATTTTAGTAATTATATTATATTTTTCTTCAAAGGAATAAAAATGAAGATTTTACAATGAATATAGGATCGCATTATCTCTAAGTAAGATTTTAATTTGCAGAGAACTTTACCTTATATTAGATCCAAGAGAAACAGTAATGTCTGTTGAACATTACGCTGCAACTTTGGTTTCACACGAGCTCGCTCATAAATGGTTTGGTAATTTAATCACTTGCTATTGGTGGAGTAATACTTGGATAAATGAAGGCTTCGCCAGTTACTTCGGTTATATTCCTACTTCACATGTAAGTCTTATAATAAAATATCTTGTATATAGAAATGTAAAATAACAATAATATTAATATTACTGACATTACAAAGCCTCTTAAATGCTGTCATTGCAAAAGAAAAGTAAAGTATTATGATACATACAAATCAATTACAACTACACGTGATTTACCCGAATACCAAACAACCAAGTAATGTAATGGGAATGAAGAAACAAGGAGGACCGCTTTCAGTAAATCGCAAATAAATCTGTATGTAATGTATATTGATGAAATGGTTAAATACTAGTGGAAGATGCAAGATTTAGGAAGAAAACGAGACAGCTATCTGGCAACAGTGTGTCACGCACATTCTTATTTTTACTGTGTGTATATGCCTAGCTCTATGCTCTAGCCACGAAAACATAAGTTGACCAAAGAAGTTTCACTTGTAATGGGCGAGGGTCTTTTATGTTTATTTTTAAATTACATCAATGATTATATCAGATTAAATGAAATGAGCCGTATTTTCTTGTTTACTGCATTAACATTAACAGAATAATAAAAACGTTTTCAATCGCGTACGTGTCAATGACTTTTTGTGTTTAAGCTAGTCCTCTGTTACTGTTCCTCTTTTTTGTGAATTCATTAGATAATGTAGACAAATCATTTCGACCACTTTGGAATCTTTCTTGCATTTTTTTAATCCTTCACATAGCTCAGACTACAATCTTTAAATTTGACCTTTTACAGATGTTCCCAGAATATGATCATCAAGAACACTTCAACTCTCGTTACGTCCAGTCTTCGCTCTCTTTCGATTCTGGTGTTAGTACAGTACCTTTAAATCATGACGTGAATACTCCAGCTCAAGTTACAGGTCATTTCGGGACTATCAGCTACTCGAAAGGAGCCGTATTTCTAAGAATGACAGCTAATATGATTACTGATGAAACATTTAGGAAGGCTTGTCGATACTTCTTACTTAACAAGTGAGTAAAATTTTTGAATATACCATAAGAAAAACAAAAGCCAATATGGTTATAGTCTTTGTCTTATTTTTTAGTGCTTATGAACCAACCGATCAATATGATTTGTATGATGCCTTCGATCAGGCTATCAGAGAAGACGGAAGCTTATCACAATACAACAACTTTGACTTCGCTGAATACTACCGCATTTGGGTCAATGAGGCCGGTTATCCTGTGTTAAAAGTTGATGTTAACCATTCCACTGGTCAGATGAGACTCTCTCAAGTATGATTTTTTTATATTTTTCATCAAACGATTTAAGTATAAATTTTGAACTTTGTTTTTGTATATTGAAATAGTGTAAGGCCATCGCCATATTGCCATTTAAGTTATTGTGTAACGATGACAATTACATTGTTTAAGGCAACAGAAAAAATTTAGTCCTAATTTTTTTTGTACGTTTGTTGCCACAATTCCACCTGATTCTAAGTGCTGATGTGACCCAAGATGGTTATACGCAAACCTAGTGAGGGAACAGGCACTTAAGTGCAGCTGCTAGAACACACCTATAGGTGCGTGGAAATAGATTTTGAACTTGAGCATGATAACTAGCTAGGCAGACAATTAGAATATAATCTATCTCCATGCTATAGATTAATCACATTGTTTTCCTTCACCAAAAGCTCAGACTCATTGTAGGGATTTGAACTAACGTCGATCAACACGATGTCCATACACGCTACCACTATCATTGTTTCACTAGAATTCATCATAATAACTATACAATTAATTGATTCTATCATGTTTTGCCAGCACACAACGGTTATGGGGCTTTATCTATAATTCACATTAGCTTACAGAATTTATAAATAATAGCAAATTCTATTATACTATCTTCCAGGAGCGTTTCTTCCTTAGCGCATCAGCTAGTCCGACAGGACAAATCTACCCAATTCCTATAACTTATTCTACAAAGAGTAATAACAATTTCTATAATGTTCGACCGGTACATATTATGACAGAAGCCAGCGATGTTATTACTAAAAATGCAGGAGAGGAATGGGTTATATTTAATAATTTGCAACATGGTAAGTCACATGGAACATTAGCTTCGGAATAATTTAATCATTAAAAAGTTATACTATTTGCTGAAATAATAATACTAAAATGCGAAGGTAGCTGGGCTTCGGAGCCAGAGTTTTACGAGATAGAATCTCGGTACGGACAAAAAGTTTACAATGCATCATATAACATACATTGACATATACCGTGAACCTGTAAAATAATCTCCTAGATAGTGTTTTTCTTACTTCATATGAAATTATATCTTTTTAGCGTATTTTGAAGAGATATTTATACAGGTTGGCACTCCTTTATATTCGCTATATAATAATTACAAAACTAAGTTCGAAAGAAAAAGTACTTAATCCGTTCTTTTTTTTTCCAGGTCATTACAGAGTGGACTATGACGATACAACTTGGAATTTAATAGCAGATGCTCTATTAAATGAACCAGATACAATACATCATTTGAACCGTGCCCAAGTGAGTGCCTAGAGAGGTTTTAAAATCCCTAGTGTATAAAATAAACCTTTCTGCAAATTATAGTGATCAAATAATTTTATATTTTAAATAATCTCAATGGTGTTTAAAGGTATTTTTTGTGACAACGTTATATCTTCCTTAATTCTTAAACAAAATTAATGATCCAAACGCTATTTTAAAGGGTATATCCCTCGCTATTGATGGAAAAATTAATAATGTCTTGAAAAATGATTTCAAAAACTTTTGCATTAGGAATGATACCTGTTTATGGCATTCCTAAAGAAATTATATTCAATTAACATGTAGAAAGTGCAATCTATTAACAAAATATTGAACGAGTATGACAGCTGTTTAATTTATTTTTTTATTGCACTTTCCCTTTATCTATTTTCTATAAAATATATGTGTTTCTAGTTAGGAATCATAAATATGATAAATTACATGACATTTCTAGATTGTAGATGACATTTTCGCACTTATGAGATCTGGAAGGATGTCTTATAGTTTCGGTTTCCAAATTCTTCGTTTCCTTCGCAATGAAATCAACTACCATGTATGGGATCAAGCTATTACAGGATATACTTGGCTTAGAAATAGATTGAGACATTTACCTGAAAGCCAGGCAACCTTCGATGTAAGTTTCTTCATTATTAAAATTAACAGCTATCATTGAATTATTTTTATTTTTAAATTAATTCATAGCATACTAGTGATCGTATTTTTTCAAGATTGAACATTATTGAGGTTTTTTTGTCAAAGAGTTATAGAACACAAACGCCACAGCTCGAAACAAATGCAGTTAATTTTTCAATGATTATTTATTGTCAATATTTTAAAATTTTTCGAGGCAAAATCTATTCTGTGCGACTATTTTGTTTAAAATCTGCAGTATGAATATAAAAAAAAAACGAAAGAAAATGAAATGTTTGACAATGGTATTTTATTTTATTTGTATTGTATGTATTAATGTATTTATAACGCATACATATTATATATATTAATTTTAGTTTTCTGCACTCCTTCCCTATATAAACTTTAAGTTTGCTAAATCTCACACTACTCTGTGCTCGTAATTAGCTTAAGAAGGGGAAATGTAAATAACTATAAATTTCGAATTCAAAAATTGCAATTACTTATAAAATGAATTGTTTTTTTTTGTCATAGCTAAAATGTGTTTTATTTTTACAGACTTTCTTACTAAGTCATATGGATAAAGTAATAAACGAACTCGGGTATGACGTCGTTGAATCAGAATCACCTACTATTAATATGGCAAGGCAGACCGTCTTCCAGTTTGCCTGCAACTTGGGACATAGTAAATCCATCCAAGAATTTTATGATCGATTTGTTGATATGCGAACCACCGGTACATGGTATGTGTTTTTTTAATACAACTAAGGTGGCATACAGGCATAAGGCCTGCCTAATGGTAAGCGGCTACCGTAGCCTATGGACGCTTGTAATACCGTAGGTATCACTAGCGCGTTGTCGACCTTGAACCTCCCTACCCCAAGGAGCTTTATTTACTTTGATATTATAAAATTAGTTAATTATTACAATCTTCGTAGTTGAAGCTGAAACGATCAGTGGTAGCGTGTTGGAACACCGCATCGATCTACGTAGGTTCGAATCCTACAATGAGACTGAGGGCTTTTCTAATATCTTATTAGCTACCACCATACAGTTGAAGAATCTGTTGCTAAGCTTTTATCGGTGTATTCGCCGGCACCTGCACTAGAGAACCACATAGGCTTAGCATGACCTTAGACCACATCGTCTCTTAAAATTAGATAAAATTGTGTTCAAGCGCTAACAGCTAAGCTTACATTTCTAAATTCAGAGATTTAGTTGCTTCTAAAAGATCTAAATTAAATCATTTGTATATTAAAAGAAACTTCATACACATTTCTTGTACTTTAGGGTTAGCCCTCATAATCGTCGTGCAGTCTACATGACCGGAATGAGGGAAGGAGATAGCTCTGATTTCGAGTTTTTATTAAACCGCTTCCGACAATCCAACTTTGCTAATGATCAGCTAGAAATGCTTCGTGGTATGGGTGCTTCGAGAGATCCTATCCTTTTGATGCGGTAAGTTCTATCAACAACGAAAAGCTTGTCTTTATTGTGATAATAACATTAATATTTTTTCATTAGTAACTGGATGAGGTAACAAAAACACAGTACATAGTATACTATATTGCCTAATAATGATTTTGCCAATAGATGGAGCAATAAATTTTACAAAAACGAAATAGAAACAAAGTTAAGTTGCAGGATAATTTTAATGTGATTTGTGATAAAGAAAAATGTAGCATACTTAATTTTAGTGTATTACTGTCTTTTATAAGTAATAAAATAACTATTCCAGGTACTTGGAATTAACTCTTACAAAAGAGGTCAGATATCATGATAAAGTGAACGCTTTTAATTATGCGCTACTTGGTAATCCGGAGAATGCGTACACTGTTCTTCAGTTTGTCAAGAACAACATCGATGCAATTAGAGTAGAGTGAGTATTACTATTAAGTATAAGGTAATAATGATATGTAATACTTAGTAGGTAAGTTTTTAAATTCTTAATAGGTTTAGAGTTTCAAGATGCAAGTTTCCTTTACTCTCTGAAGATTCTTATCATCCGTCGCTCACTATTGATGCTACAGATTTAACGATTCCCCTCTTACAACGCTCTACAAAAATATAAATACCGAAATGCGAGTTATGAAAATATAAACTATTTCCTTTCCGAAGTCAAGTGGGATGACGAACTTTCACACAGAGCCATGAATAATGCAGTTGATTACTTTTACCTTTTCGTTCCTACGTTTTTATCAAAGAACACACACACATATCCAGAGTGGTACTCGCATAGCCTACTGATAATTATTCGAGAGAAATACTGGGCCCATCAACGTTGGAAAAAATATAATAATTATGCAGAATTCGCATTGTTGAGGGCTCGTTATAAGCGCATACATAATTCCGTTAAATATCTAAATTTAACGGAAATATCAATTACAAAAAATCCCAAGCAATTTTAGGGTTATGTAAAATCAAAAAGAAAAAATAGTGGATATCCCTCTTCCCTTATTACTGAAAATAAAACCTTATGTACTGGGCCTGACATAGTACGCGGCTTTAATGAATTTTTCTGTAGTATGTTCTCTCCAAAACTAATACATTAGATTTATCACCTCCTCAAAACGGCCTTATTGACAGTATTTCTAATTTAACTATAAGTGAAAACTCGATTTTTATCCTTCTACAGAAAATTAACATTAATAAAGGAGCGGGATCAGATAATATTCCGTGTATTTATGTTGTTAAATCCGCTGATTCTCTTAAATATCCTCTCACTATACTATTTAATAAATCTATTCATGAATGTTTATGCCTAATATATGGAAAGAAGCACGTATAGTTCCAGTTCACAAAAAGGGGTCCTTTCGACATGCCGAGAATTATAGACCCATCTCTATTTTAAATGTATGTTCTTGAAAAAATTGTTTATAACACTATATATCCTATTATCAGAGGAATACCCAAACCGCAACATGGCTTGCTTCGAGTAAAGTCCACCATAACTAATTTAACCTTATTTACTTACTTACTTGTTTGACAATATGAATAGAGGTAACCAAGTTGATGTGGTCTACACGGACTTCGAAAAAGCTTTGGATCGTATAGACCACTACATACTTTGTGCGAAACTAGAAGTTCTCGGTATCCACGGAGACTTGTTGCAATGGCTCAAATCTTACTTAATTAATAGGTCGCAGGCGGTGGTGATTGGTGACTTCAAATCAGATTATAATAATATATCGTCTGGTATACCGCAGGGCTCTCATTTAGGACCGCTTTTTTACAATGCATATCTATACGATATCTACACTTGCCTAATTATTCTAACTTTCTTCTTTATGCCGACGATACAAAAATCTATCGCCATATTAACTCTTTAGATGATACTCACCTTATACAAAGTGATCTTAATAGTCTTACAGAATACTATATACGTAATCGCATATCAGTCAACACCCAAAAATGTCAAATCATTACGTTTACGCGAAAAAAAGAGCCGATACTACAGTCCTATTCGATCTGCGGCAATCCAATCGAGAGAGTATATTTAGTAAAAGACCTCGGTTTATATCTTGATCTTATAAATCGCTATTAAATAAGCATATTGATATAATAACTAACAAAGCATACAAAAATTTGGGTTTTCTTTTTCGAACGTGTTGTGTATTTAAAAATTCTTTATGTATAAAAATGTTTATTGTGCATATGTAAGAAGCCTTTTAGAATATGGGTGTACCATATGGTCGCCGCAAAATGATAACTATAAAAAACAACTACAAAAAATTCAAATTAAATTCATAAATTATTTAAATTATAGTGTACGTAATTCTTTTTCATCATATGAAGATAGTTGTCATAACTACAAATTATTATCGTTAGAAAGCAGAAGAATAGTTCTAGACACTATTTTCTTGTACGATATTATAAACACACGATTGAATTGTCCAGAACTACTTTCAGAGTTGAGTTTTTGTGCTCCTAAACGGTGAACGCGCCACACACCACTGCTACAACAAAAAATTTACCAACGAAATTACGCTTGCAACGAATTTTTGATTAGGGCATCTCGAGAATACAATGAGCTTTTTCAAGAAATATATATATTTCAACATTTACGTAAGACAAAATTTAAAAAGTTAATTAGTATGAAATTGGGTGAATTGAGTTTGAAGCGTGTGAGACCACATTAATAATAATAACATTAAAATGCTTTAGTTTAAGTCGTAATATTATATATAATATAAGTCGGGGCAAACTATAATTGGCTGTACTTTTTTCATATATATGTATTATAACAACTGAAATGTAAATTGGCTGTTGGAAGCCCAAATAAAAAAAAAAAAAAAACGAATTTAAGCATAATCTTATCTGATGCTTAGTGACGATATGGCCCAAGATGTCCCAAGTGCAGCTTCCAGAACACCTACCTATAGGAGCTGGGCGACAGATTCCAAAACTTTAGGCAAATAGCTAGCCAGTTACACCAGCTTAATGCTCTACCAGCGTGCTATGGTTTCATCACGACATTTTCTACACTGAAAGCTTAAGCTAATTGCAGGGATTTGAACTCAATAAGCTATCATCATTAATCATTCATTGATTGCTTGCTTGAGTTTCAGGACATATTTGATAAACTTTCTTAGAAACATCAAGAACAATATTTTTTGAAATTGCAATTTTTAGATTAAAACTATGTATAAGTTCAGTTATCAGAATATTAAAATCGTTGTGCAATTGAAATAATTGATAAACACCATTTTTTAAACTCCGCGTACTTATTTCAGGTACATTGAAGATGCTCCACCAACTCCCGTAAACACAGCATTATCGAATCTTGCATCTTATCTTGATGAAGAAGGATTAGTTGAAGTAAGTGATATAGGTGAAATAAATTAACCTAATAAATTATATACTTATTTACCTATATAAAGTTTTCTAAAGTATTCTGCGTACTTTATCTAATCTATCTATCTATAATATGATGTTATTAAGTGAGTAATTCCTGTGTATACGAGTATAATTGTTTTCTGGGAAACGGCTTTAAAAATTTGGAAAAAATTTTGTACTTCGATTATATTTTATTTTCCAAGTTTACCTAACTGGGTGTTTTTGTGTTTTTTTTTTCATGATAATATCTGTAATTACTTATTGTTGCATGTCTAGTTTCTGTTCCAATTGTTTACTTCTTAAATTAATTCTTGCAGTTCGAAAACTGGCTCCGTACAACTCAGACCAACACTCTTCAGTTCAATACGGCTATATCAGCAATCAACTCTGCACGATCCAACATGGCCTGGGGCACTGCTAATGCTGATATCATTTTGGCTGCAGCCAGGGATAGTGCACCTATGGTTGTCACCTCCGCTACATTATTAACCATTATGGCAATATTCGCTATGGTTGTGTAAATAAATATTGGATAGTTGTTAAGTTTTTTTAATATAATTTTTTATTTTTATTTTTTTGTTGTTCATTTTTTTCCTATGCAACAATTAGTAGAAGTGATTGACATATAGCTGAGGAAATGTAGATTATAATAGAAATCTTCATAATGATTGCAGTTTGAATAATTTAGTTGTAGTTGATAGGTCGGATCGCCATACACCAGGTAACCAGGCTCTCTTTGGCTTCGGCTTTATCAGCTGGTATATACCCAGTAATCAAGCGGGATGTTAAGGTAGGTATATATAGCCTCCTAGGTTGATATTCACCCATAATACATAATGATAAATCCATCACTGTGACTCTGTTTTGGTTTCTTGCGTTTCGAGATCAGCCAGTGGCTTGCAGGCTGTTATGACAGCGACGGCCATCGATGGATTGCCGATCTCTCGACGGTTGCCGTTGTTTTTGAATTGTACCCTTTTACCATCAGGCAAAGTGCTACTTTACTGTACTTTATCAGGTACCGTGCCACTTCGTCATGCTAGTATAAAAAAGAAATAATCAAATGACCTAATTTAAAGGAGTAACTATCGATTTTTTTAAAGTTTATTACAAGTAAATTGTATTCTTTACTCCTTCCCTCAAAGTATTAACATGAGGTCGACATCATATTATTGTTTTATTATGTTGTAGGCAATTGTTAAACCATGACATTGTTGCCATGTTAAATAGTGATCTGGTTAATGATGTTGTGAAGCTTAGGGTCAGCAAATATACCTTATGGAATACAATGATAGTTCATTGAGATTTGGGCATAGACATTTTTTTCATATCCTTCGAGAGATATCTCTACCACGAAGATTTTTGTAAAAATAACATGTTAATTATAATTAAGATTACTCTTTAGTTTTTGAATAATGAGGATTTTAAAGCAATGAAGGCTCAGTGGTAGCGTAGACAGACATCTCGTTGATGGACGTGAGTTCGGCTCCCTGCAATGAGCTTGAGCTTTCGGTAAAGGAAAACATCGTGATGAAACCATAACATGGTGGTAGGGTTTTTGTTATGGCCGTCTGGCTAGCTATGATCCTCAAGTTGAAAATCTGTCGCCAAGTACCAATAGGTATGTTCCGGCAGCTGCACTTGAGAGCCAGTCCTCCACTAAGCTTAGCGTTTTACCATCTTGGGCCACATCGTCAATTAAGATCAGGTGAGATTGTAGCCACAACGCTAAACCTATAACAAATAATTAAATGTTGAAGTTAAGTTCTGTCAGTTGATGACTTAGACCATTGAAACGGTGTCGCTAACTATGGGTCTCGTAAGAAAACTCAAGGATACATTGTGTGACACAAAGTGCATTGGAAAGGGCTGTCTTTGTAGTTTCTATAGTGATCAAATCAGAAACATTAAGATCCGCACAAGAACCAAAATCACCGATATAGCTGTAAAAATTGCTATATTTAAGTGGGATGTTATAGTAGACACCAAATATTGGTAATGAATACACTAAAATATTAAAGTCGTCTAGAATACTCCTCAAAGTTGGTAGGTACATAAAATATGTACATAAATAAGAGATATGGTGATAATATTATTATCGTAAAAAGTTAATTTGTATTGATAAGACTGTTATCTTAACTATATGATTATGATAATTCCGATAAAAATTATGACAAATAATAATAATCAAACTTACCTACAAATATGCATAGGTGAATATTTGGTACGTTTCTATCATATTTATTTTCCATGGCGTAATCGTTAGGTGAGGTAAGACGATATTATTTATTTATTTAAATATATTTATATGAAATTCATTCTAAACAAATACTAAAATTTAATAGAAAATAAACAAAATTTTTGAAACTAAATATAATTTCATTTTTCTATTGCCATCTTAAGATATTGATTTTTTATATTTTTAGCGCCATGATGTACACTGTAAAATTTCTTGCTGTATCAGCCTTACTGGCATTAGCCAGTGCTGACTTTCCTTTGGATATCGAAGAACCTATTATTCGTAATGATGTCGATGAGACCATATATCGTATCCCTGAAGACTTGGATCCAATTCATTATGATGTAGAGATAACGCCTTATTTCGAAGCCACAGCGGAAAGAGAGGCATTTACTTTCGATGGTACGGTTACACTTAGTGTCAGGGTAAGTACTAAATTGATTAAATATACTAAGATTTTATTATATCTAACAAACTGGGATAAAATATATCAAACTCAAGAATATGTAATTTACTTTTTGTACTTTTTGTAGATACTTGCTCATTTTTATAAACTTTTTTAGAGCTTTTTAGAACTTTTTTACTCATCTCTAAATAGATCCTAAATGTAATATGATTCAATTTGTTTTTATGTGAATATAATATGAATGTCTGATATATTTTATTATAACAGTAACTGTGTAAGGCTGATAATATTTTCATAAATTATCTGACATTTGTATATTTTAATTTTGCTGTACAATAATACTATAATATATTTTTCAAATTATTATATTTGAAATATGCTTGAATTCTGTCTCCTTATCAAGGTTTTAGCTTGTGTCTCAGTCTTAGTGTCAGTGTTTTTCGTGACTTATACATGTAGTCGCTGAATTACAACATATAATCTGTTATATACGTCTGATATTATACTGATTAATAAGAATTTACTAAGATGACCATAATAACGGAAGTTCATCGTTATAAGATAAGCCTTGATTGACGGATTAGTCAGTCCAGGATATAAGAGGAACATAATCCTTCATAGATAATTCCTTTTGCCTTCAAATACTTTTATCTAACCGATTATATATTGCTATAACAGTGTTTTTTAAATTTTTAAAATGATAATTTAAAACTAGTATAATATTAGGAATTAATAAATGACTAACCGCTATATAAAGTTTCTGCTAAAACTAGGAAATTATAAACAATGGGTACAACTGATTACTTAAATAAACTATTCAAGTATATAGAGTATTTTTATTACCGTAATTAAGTTCTTAATACGTTTTATATAGTGTCATTATCATCAAACTATATTGGTCCACTGCTGGACATAGGCCTCCCCTAATGAGCGCCATAGCGCCCTGTCTTCAGCTTACCGCATCTAGTATCTGCCTGCAGTCTTTCGCAGATCGTCATCCCATCTGGCCGGAGGGCGTGCTACACTACGTTTGCCGAGTCGCGGTCTCCACTCAAGAACCCGTTTACCCCAGCGGTTGTCGGTTCTTCGCGAAATATGGCCGGCCCACTGCCACTTCAGCTTGCTAATTCTTTGAGCTATGTAGATAACTTTGGTTCTCTGTCGGATGTATTCCTTACGAATCCTATCCTTCAGAGATAATCCGAGCATAGCTCTTTCCATAGCACGCTGAGCGACTTGGAATTGGTGGACCAGCCCTACCGTAAGTGTCCACATCTCAGCTCCGTAGGTCATTACGGGTAGGACATACTGTTTGAAAACTTTCGTTTTCAAACTTTGCGGTATGGATGACGAAAAGACTCTACGTAGTTTCGCAAACGCTGCCCAGCCCAGCTGGATCCTTCTCTTGGCCTCCTTCTCAAAATTATTTTTACCTAACTGCACAACCTGCCCGAGGTAAGTGTACTCAGAAACAATTTCAAGAAGGTGGCCATCCACGACGACCGGTGCTGGAACAATGTGGCCATTGATCATGACTTTGGTTTTATCCAAATTCATGCCTTCAGAAGTTCTAAAGTAATTCCGTCCTCACCGGCGGCTTTTCCATTTTTAAGCTGCCTCAGAGCTAACACTATCTCGTCTTGACTGATATCAGGCAGTTCGTCTGTATAGTGGCGTGACAGGGTGGCTCTGGAATCATGGTCGTCTCGTTGGGAATAGGGGGTATGTGCAGTGTACAGACGGCCATAGAAATCCTCTATCTCGGCTAAGATCTCCGGCTTTGACAATACGGTCCTCCCATCGTGCGTTTTAAGCTTCGACAGGTGGCTCCTGACAAACTGCTGAGTGCATAGTTTGGACCCTCGGTTTCGCTCTATCGCCTCTTCAATGAGGCGTGTGGTGGAGCTCCAAAGGTCGCGCCGTACCATCTTCGCAATTTTCTTGTTCAGGTCTGACCTATCTGACGAAGTCGCTTGGGTGGTTTCCCGTCTTCTTGTCATCAACCCCAGAGTCACATCCGAGAGTTTGGACTTCTTGCCAGTACGCTGTTTTTTGCAGAACTTGATGCCCTCATCCCTCAGCGTTTCGACCAGATTGTGTATGATCTCGTCAATGTCATCAGTGGATTCCATGGTAACAAATCTATCCCCGAGAAGCTGCTGGAGCCAACATGATTTGGATGGGTTAGGCCGGAGCGTGGACATCCTCACACGGTTTCTTTCAAGCTTCAGGTTGATATTCAGAGAGCTTCTGAGCAGTCGGTGATCAGATCCGGTATTGAACCTGTTGATCACTGAGACATCTCTGAATATGTGATTGCTATCCGTAATGATGAAGTCGATCTCATTTTTAGTCACAGCGTCGGGGCTTTGCCATGTCCACTTCCTTTGAGGCTGTTTCTTAAAGAAGGAGTTCATTAAGAACAGCCCCTCTTTCTCGAGGAATTTGACAAGCATTTGCCCCCTGTGATTCCTAAGTCCATAACCATGTGGGCCTATTCGGGATTCGTTGCCAGTCTAGGTTCCCACCTTAACGTTAAAGTCCCCTATAACAACGTTGAAGTGAGCCTTAGTGGCGTTGTACAAGGCTTTGGATATGTCTTAATACATATCCTCCACGTCATCATCCGAGTGTGCCGAGGTCGGTGCGTAAGCCTGAATTACCTTCATGCTATACAGCTTGGATAGCCGAAGGATCAGGTACGCTACCCTGGTCGACACGCTCGAGATTTCCTGAAAGTTGGTAGAGAGAGCCTTATTGACGAGGAAACCTACGCCACCCTGGGATGTTCTCTCACCCTCGTGAAAGTAGAGAAGATGTCCCGAGTCAAGGGTTACGGTGTCCTCGCTCTCTCTACGGACTTCACTTAACCCGAGAACATGCCATTTAATGTTCTCTAACTCCACTTTCAACTGCCCTAGATGATGGTCAAGCCTCAAAGTGCGACCGTTAAACGTAGCCAGGGTCAGTTTATAAAGCATGTGGTAGCCTAGTGTAGCCCGGGGATTCTTAGCACCCCCTGCTCCGCCGTTACCATGGCCGCTACAATGGCCAGGGATAGCGAGGTGGCCGGGAACTGGGGGCCATTTTCTATTGGCTGTAATCTCCATAAGGGGGTAATGCCCATAATCCCCACGCTGGACAGGCGGGTTGTGGATAGCAGTTTGGTGGTGGGGTTGTTCTGCAGAGGCGCTGCTGCCCGCCTCCCGATATGTCCCTTAGTCGCCTCTTACGACACACACAGGAAGAGTTGGGGTGATACAATTCTAGGCCGGCACCACACGGTATAGTGTACTATAACATTATTATTGGTTTTTAAATCATGAAGACAATTATAATAGTACATAAAACTGCCGGTTCTCCTACAGTAAACGCAGGAGCCATTCGACAGAAAAGGAAGAAGCCTTTTCGAAACTTTCATTTCTTATTTACTAATTTATGTATAAAGTTAAAGTCAAGAATATATTAACTTATCTGTACATTAGTAATTTCTAAGTTTTTCGAGATTTATTTTTGTGTATATTGTATCAATATGCAAATTCATATCTATAGCAATTTTTTTTTTAGGCTCTCAGGGGAAATATTTCATCATTAATCATTCAAGAGAATGTACGTCAGATACTTGGAATCAGTCTTACTGACGAAACTGGTGTTCCACTTAGAATAGACGTAAGAAATCCCTTCGAACGCATAAGAGAATACCACTTCTTGCAAATTAATTTAGCTGAAGGAATAACTTTGGTTAACGGCCGAGTGTACTTACTTACAGTTGTCTACATTGGTAACATTAATGAAACTCCTTTATCCAGAGGAGTTTTTAGAGGCAATTATATCGGCGATGATGGAAGACTGCAGTAAGTATTTTTTTAACTTTAAACTGACAGGCACAATTTCATTACTACAAATTGTTGTAATTTTGTATTATTAAATAAGAAAAGCCGTGTTTATTTTAGTTTGTTTATTATTGGAAGTATGGTTACCTAGTTACATAGAATTATTGTAAGAATTTTGAATACTAAAGAATAATATAAAAGCCAGTATTATTACAACACACCCCCTTAATCAATAGATGATGCACAGGAGCAGTTTCCTACTGCGGAACTGGTTGCTTTGGGGGACTTTAAGGCACACCACGAATCGTGGTTGGGTTTCTCCAAGACAGACCATGCAGGACGAACTGCCCATGCATTCGCTCTAACTCATGACCTGACACAACTGGTAGTCCAGTCCACCCGGATTCCCGATGTAGACGGTCATGCGCCCTCTTTGCTGGACCTTCTGTTGACGAGCCATCCAACTGGTTATGTTGTGTCAGTTAATGCGCCCTTGGGCACATCGGACCACTGCCTGGTTATGACGTCTGTGCCATGCGCTCCGCCTCCACCCTGCGTAAGGATTAGGCGTAAAGTTTGGCACCTTTCGTCAGTAGATTGGGATGGAATGCGTGATTATTTTGATGGGAAAGATCCTTCAGCGATTGCTGAAGCAATTGCAAGCGAGATTGGAATCGCAATGGAATATTATATTCCTTCTTCCGATATCGTCTGTAATCGCAGAGAACACTCTTGGTACAATCACGATTGCGCTGATACTGTAAGTCAGAAGCATGTTGCGTATCGTGATTGGGCCAGGGGTCACACAAACAAGGATCCCAATATTAAGTCCCTTAAATCAACGTACAACTCTGCCACCAAGGCCTCTAATAGAGCCTACATTATAGCGGATTCCCATCGCATTGCACGGATAGATCATGATCTCATAGGTCAACCGGCTAATAGTCGAGTTTACTGGAGTCTGGCCAAAGCCGTGCAAGCTAATTTCTGTCGTCCAGCATTGCCCCCACTGAGGTACTCTGATGGATCACTGGCTCACGAGCCGCAAGAGAAAGCAACTTTACTTATCTTACTAATCCCTTTGCAGCTAATTCCCGGCTCGATGATCGCAACGCACAACCGCCTATTATTCCCAGTTGCGGTGTCACAATGTCTGAGTTACGATTTAGGCAATGTTACGTGCTTAGAGAATTGCGATCGCTCGATGTTCGGAAGTCCAGTGGTCCCGACGGTATCCCAGGGGTTGTACTTAAAAAATGTGAGCTGACTTGTCTCCAGTGTTGACGCGCCTTTACCGCCTGTCCTACCTCTCTAGTGTCGATCAACGGGTGATCTTCTGGCGTATGTACTGCACCGCTGGGGGGAGGCAATTGATAAGCGTTGCGAGGCTCTGGCGATCAGTCTTGACATAGCTAAGGCTTTTGATAGGGTCTGGCACAGTGGTCTTCTCTCTAAACTTCCGGCGTATGGACTTCCCGACAACCTCTACAACTGGATCTCCGGCTTTCTACATGAACGCAGAATTCGTGTCCTTGTGGAAGGATGTGATACGCAGTTCATGTCGATAAACGCTGGAGTTCCTCAAGGCTCTGTGCTTTTGCCCACTCTGTTTCTTCTGCATGTCAATGATATGTTACCTTTAGGTCATACTCATTGCTATGCAGATGACAGCACCATTCATGGGTGCTATTATAGCAAGCCTTCATGTGGTCGGGAAGAAACAGAAAAGAGACGGGAGGAACTTGTCATTGAACTTAACCAAAACTTGCAACGTGTTTCTACATGGGGAGCAAGTAACTTGGTTGAGTTCAATGCCAAGAAAACTCAGGTGTGCGCGTTTTCCTCAAAAAAGTCACCGTTTTCTCCCCTCCCCACTCTTCAGAATGTCTTACTAGCAATGCGTGACAGCCTCAATATCCTAGGTGTGGATATTCGCAGCGACCTCAACTCCAGGGATTACATCGGGAGTGTCATCTCCACTACATCTCGGAGACTAGGGATCCTGAACAGGGTGCGACGGTTTTTCACGCCCGGTCAACTGTACCTTCTTTATAAGGCACAAGTTCGGCCGTGTATGGAATAATGTTCGCACCTTTGGGATGGATCCGCAAAGTACCTCCTCGATGCCCTGGATAAGTTACAGAGACGGGCTGTTCGCTTTGTTAATGATGCAGACGTTACCCATTGCATCGAGCCACTTCAGCTTCGCAGGAACATCGCCTCGCTAAGTGTGTTTTACCGTCTGTATCATGGTGAGTTTTCTGAAGAGTTGTTTAATCTAATTCCCTCCTCTCCTTTCCATAACAGAACCACACGCGCTGGGCTTCGGAATCAAAGTTTTACCGTAACTTCCATCTCGGCACGAACAAAAATGTTTCCTTTGTCTTATCTTTGTCGGACCGTGAAGCTGTGGAACGGTCTCCCGGCCGGTGTTTCCCTCCTACTTATGACATCGGGACCTTCAAGCGTAACGTGAAGAGATATTTAAGCAGGCCGGCATAACAGCGGCGACCACCGATGGATTACGATCTCTTGGTGGTCGTCGTTGTGTTTGGATTGTAGTGTGCTTACCATCAGGTCCAGTACAGTCAATGTGCCG
This sequence comes from Saturnia pavonia, assembly GCA_947532125.1. NCBI lineage: Eukaryota > Metazoa > Arthropoda > Insecta > Lepidoptera > Saturniidae > Saturnia > Saturnia pavonia. The sequence continues at coordinate 15,394,498 of OX383903.1, forward strand.
AGCTATTATAAAAAAAAAAAAAAAAACAAAATTCTCACAAATAAATTACATAATTAAAAGAATGGACTCAAAATATAGTAAACGTGTAAAAAATATATTCACACTAAACCTAATCCTAGTACACATCTACTATGTGCAACACGCTGCAATGGTTTTGTTAGTATGTCAGCGGGCATATCACTTGATTTGGTATATTTTAAGCTAATCGAATTATCACCAATCTTTTCTCTAATAAAGTGATATTTGGTATCTATATGCTTCGTCCTATGGTGATGTACCGGATTTAAGGCCAAACTCTGTGCACTCTGACTATCAGTACATGTAGTTACGGTATCAGGTCATCGAAAAATCATCAAAAAACAGTAAAAAGTATTTATTTTCCTGAAAAGAACTAACTGACATTGGTCCACAAAGATCAGAGTGGATCAGTTCTAATATTGAAATTGCTCTTTTATAAGTAATACTTTTAAACGGTTTCGTGCTTGTTTCGCTTTAACACAAGCAACACATGGATTTTTATCCACATCCTTATAATCAATAACCTCATGATTATTTTTCAGCAGATTCAAACCGATGCGACATAAATGACCTAAACGCTTATGCCATATTTGATACCTAGGCATAGAATCAGAGTGCACATCATATGCTCTAAATAGGGGAGTATTTACCGCACAATCAAGTGTGTACAATCCACCACAGGGCGAGCCATGTAGAACCACATCACCTGTAAAGGTTTTTGAATTAAAGAAATTACAACCCGACTTATCAAACATTACAGTAAACCCTTTTTCTACTGCTGTCTTCACAGATAGGAGATTTGTTTTCAGGTTAGGAATATAAATCACATCACTAAGTGTGTCAACGGTGTTTTCGGTATTTATGGATATTTTACCAATACCTTTAGCGTCAATCTTAGTCACATTCGCAACTGTTACTTTGTGATCAACAGGCTTTAAGTCTACAAACCAATCTTGTTTTGAATTCATATGTTTGGTAGCGCCCGAATCAACATACCATTTGTCCATGTTATAATCATTTGTTGCTCCTAAAGCAGACAAGGAGGTTGAGTCCGTATTTCTGGGATTCTTCCTATCCACGATCTTCTTTTTCTTCAGAGGACAATTTGGTCTCAGGTTGGTGATCAGGTTTTCCACACCCATATCACACGATTATTTCTTGACTTTTGACTCAACAGAGGAGGTATCAATCTTTGTCCTCAAAGCTGTCTCCATTTTTTTAGAACTTTCCTTTGATAATAGTAGTCCGATTTTTTATAATTTTAAGACAAATTAAAGCTTTTTAGGTAATTGTAATAGGTTATATAATAAACGTCCTAAGCACATTGCTGGATAATACATTCAACAAGATTCATATTAAGCAAGTTTTATTGTCAAAAGGATATTATAGGATGTTAATGTGAATAACCGTTATTTTTGGAAGTGACTCCCCCTCTGTACATCCACTAAAAATGAAAATAATTGTAAATAATATGTACATATAGTTTAAAAAAAAAAAGTTTCTTGCCGCCTCTTCTCGATGGCTGGGATATTTTCCCATCCGTTGGTAGTGTGTTGACATTCATAGATCCTTCTTAGGGCCTTAAATCAATAAAATATATTTGATTTTAATAATTTTTATTCCTCCGATAAGCATAGGATATATAACAAACTATAGCTTCTTTCATTTACAAAACATATCCGGTAATAGCTCTGTCATTTTAATTGTAAAATCGTATGCAAGTATTAAAATTAAGTAATATATTTTTATAGCTGGTACGCAGCCACTCACTTGCAACCTACACACTCAAGACAAGCCTTCCCTAGCTTCGACGAACCAGGATTCAAATCAACTTTCAACATCATTATTAATAGACCCGCTAACTTTACAGAGACATTCTCCAACATGAGAATTAGACAATCCACACCGTGAGTATATAAATAAAATTGATACACGACATCTCTTGACAGGAAATTTATTGTCTTTAGATGAGATTTTTGAGCTCATAATTTGTTATATTTTTTTTTATTGAACACAATAAGTTTAAATTTAATTAGAACTAAAATGTATCGTTACCTTAAAAAATATAAAATTTTTTTGGTAAAGGATATCCCAGTTTCTGAATTTTGACAAAAATTTTATGACGTATGTGTTACAAAAAATATATTACAGAATAGGTGACCGCGTTAAGGAAATCTTCCACACCACACCACGAATGTCAGCATACCTAGTTACTTTCCACATCAGTGAAGAATTTACTGTGATCGCTGACAATAACGACCCTATAAGATCGTATCGTATCCTTGCAAGACCAAATGCTAGAGGGCAAGGTGAATATGCATTGGAAGTTGGTCCACCTCTAACACGTTGGATGGAAGATTATTTTGGGATAGATTATTATACTATGGCGCCAGATATGAAGAATGATCAAATTGCATCTCCATTTTGGGCTTCTGGTGCAACTGAAAACTGGGGTCTTGTTACTTACAGGTAAGTAAACTAATACCAGAAATTGGATATAAGTATATCAACTAGTATCCATAGGTGGCGACTGAATTTCATTACTAACTAATTTGCTAAATTACAATGTAAAAAGTAAATTGAAATTTAATATTGCCATATTTTTTAGGACATACAAATTCTTCAATAAAAATAAAAGTCAATGTGTACATTAATATTTTATGCATGATATTTCCTTGTTCTAGAGAATTACGTCTGTTATATGAAGAAGGTGAGACAAATGCTCTCGATAAAATGTATATTGGCACAATAACATCTCACGAGCTTGCCCACAAATGGTTTGGAAACCTTATCACCTGCAGATGGTGGGATAATGTGTGGATTAACGAAGGCTTTGCTAGTTACTTTGAATACTTCGCTATGGATGGGGTTTGTATTTATGTTATAAATATTTAAGTTTTGATTCATATAATAATAATGAACGTTACATTGAAAACATCCAAAAATTAACAGAAATTTCTGGATAAGAACAACATGGAAGTAGGTTTTTCAATAATAGTTGTAGTTCCATTATTTAATTAGATTGTTACATAAAATTTACAGACACCTTTTGATAATAACATTATTACTCTACAGAAACTCGCTAAGGAAAAATGTGTTTATTTTAGTTATGTTATAGATGCCTTGAATTTGCAACTCTTATACCTGGCAATATTTTACAGGTAGACCCATCAATGGAGCTTGCTGACCAATTTAACCTTATGTATCTTCAAAACGCTCTGTCAACTGATGCTTCCCTCAACACCAGAGCTCTACGTCACACCGTAAATAGCCCAACACAAGTTACTGGGCATTTCACCGGCATCAGTTATTCGAAAGGAGCTTCATTCTTGTTGATGATGAAGCACTTCGTTACCGAAGCTACTTTCAAAAAGGCTTTGAATTATTTCCTCGTTGACAGGTTAAAGCATAAAATTAATTCATTGAATTTTTTCGAATAAGCGTTTGAATTACTTCCTAATTTAATTTAAAAATTGAAGAGGCGTAAATACTTTTTCTTACCTTCTACTAATATCTACGGAATCTTTTTTTTCTACAATTTACTAATACATATTTATCATTTATTTGTAGATATCTTGCAAATAAAAGTTTTATTTATTACACAAAGCAATCCATCCTAAAATATTTATCAACTGATTTGATAGAAATCACAAATATTTAAGTTAACTCCAGTTATTTCAAACTCGGCAATAGAATCACGCTGTTCTTAGCTTATGTTAAATGTATATATTTAATGGGTTTGCAAAAAATTAGATCAATACTTTATAGAAAAGACATCGTTAAGATATCTTAAGATAGGGTCAATTTTTAGGTCTTTCGAACATGCGTTCCCTGAAGATTTGTATAGAGCGTTCGCGAATGCAGTAAGGGAAGACGGAACTCTGTCCAGCACATTCGATATAGAATCCTTTATGCAATATTGGGTTGATGAGCCAGGATACCCTGTGCTTCATGTCGATGTCGACATGAATACTGGAATAATGAGCCTTAGGCAGGTAAGATACTCAATAACATAATTTTCATTTATTTTTTTAGTTTCCAGATTATTAATTTTCTAGCCACGCAGTTACAAATGAGGCATTGTGTTTTAAAATTCTAAATTGAATATACTTAAATTAAAGGTTTCATGTTTTGTATGAAGGAGAATAACACAATAAAATGTATAAAATATGCCAACGATAAATAATAATTAAATTGCATAAATTATATCGCAAGTAATAAATGAACCGAGTCGTATTAAAAGTTGTTTCATATTATTTAGTTCGCATTTAAATGAGCTTTCTTTTCATATTATGAAAAATGTAACGCTTTATCCAATTATAAAATGTGTTATTGAAAACACTAATGATGATGATAAAAGACACCAAGTCGTAATGAAATTACAAAAACTATATCTCTAGTTTAGTCAAATAGTAACTTGATGAAAGATTCTTATGATTTAAAAATACATCTAAGTCTAAATGATGGAGCTTTTAAATTTCCTATTGACGTTATACAATACTATGTTATAGGAGCGGTTCCTCGTAAGTGCTACAGCTTCACAAACTGAACAAGTTTGGCCTCTGCCTTTAACATTTACCTCTGGCAACAACCCAGACTGGAATGCGTTGAGACCGACCCATGTTATGACTAATAGAACTGATGAGATCCGAAAAGCTTCTGGACATGAGTGGGTCATTTTCAATATACAGCAGAAAGGTGACATGATTTTCTCTATGTAGAACAACTAAGTAATAACAAGTATATATATATTTTTTAAGTGTATAAAAAGTAGATATGAGCAATGTAGAATTGAGGTGGGACAGCACTTATAAAAATAATACATGAAGAACAGCAGTCGAACAGGATTTTTTACGCTGTCATAGACTAAGCCATTAGATGTGAGACAATTGTTTTGTTATGGTCCATCGACTATACTGCATGCTATAAATAACAAAGAATGGTATCGTTTCTTACTAATTGTTATTAATAGCTCAGTTATAGACATGAGAAATATTATAAGTGAAAATAATGATTTACTATATTATATATTTAATATATGAGGTAATTTCAGGTATATATAGAGTAAATTACGATCAACACAACTGGGAAATGATTACTAATGCACTGAACAGCAACTTCTCAAGTATACATCATTTGAACAGAGCTCAGGTATTAACGAAATCTATCTACAGAATTTTCGATTCTAATTTATGGGCCATGTGTGTTTTATACATATTTTTCTAATAATTATAGATCAAACTATGCTCTAGAATAAGATAGTGGCTCCCTTGTTAAGACAGACAAAGGACAACACAAAACACATATACCTAGTTATTATTTATAATCTACTTTACATGTGTACAATAACCAAACTAAATCACACAAATATTCTATAATATAGGGCCTAATAACTTATATTAAACGTGTGAGTTTCTAGGAGGTTTTTCTCATAATTTTACCTCGAATACAAAATTGTGTAGTTTCGTAAACTTACAAACTCTCTTCATATAATTATGGTAGGTAAAGCCCAATACCCACTTACCACTTTAAGTGATAGCATAATCGGTGAAAGCGTTGATCGACGTGGGTTTGAACTAATAATAAAGGAAACATCGTGTAGATACTTTGGCAAATTGGTAGGACATTTTAACCTTCAACTTGAAAATCTGTTTGACTACACTTGTAAATCAGAGCTTCCCTTTAATATTTTGCGTGTTATATAGCAGACTACTTTAACAGTAAGTGAAATTAAATTCAACAGGTTCACATATATTAGATTTAAAACATTCAAAGCTGAGGTATGAAGTTTAGTGTCTATTTTTAGATTGTGGATGATGTTTTCGCGTTGATGCGCTCGGAAAGGATGACCTACGATCTAGGTTTCCAAGTTCTGGATTTCCTGAAACGTGACAACAGCTACTACGTGTGGTACCCCGCTATCAACGGTTTCAGTTGGCTTAGGAACAGATTCCTGCATCTTCCTGACGTTTTAACTGAATTCGACGTAAGGCTATAAAACTAAAGCTATTGAGATATTTCATTCAAGTATATTTTTGATTAAGACTTTCTAGATCAAAGTAATACTTACATTTTGAATATAATTATAAAAGCTTTGAATAAAATAATCTATATAAATTCTATTTATTGATATTAGAAAGAAGGCATTATTGAAAAAATATTACTTTTGCGTAACATGTTGCTTTTTTTTTTGAGAAATACATTTATATTTTCATGCTTATAATTCGATTAGTAACAATTGGTTTATTTAATGGATATACCTAGTCACCCTTTAAAATATTGTTGTCTATATTTTTGTCACCGGATATCATGACATAATTTATTTAACAGAAAATTTTGTACGAATTCTTGGATGCCGTGATAACCGATCTTGGTTTCAACGTGAACCCCACTGAACCACTCACCAGAACGCTGAACAGGTTCTTCGTTCTCACTTTCGCTTGCAACATCGGGCATTCAGCTTGTATCAACGACGCAGTGCAGAAATTCACAGCGCTTAGGACTAGCGGTACAAGGTATATTTTACTCTTAAGCTAGAGTCTCACCACGACTTAACTTGTAGTTAAATTAACAATTCGTCTGAGTAATAGATTTGACTAACTTAGATGTAACTAACAAGGAACTAGACAACGATCTTCCCCCATGAAGGTCAATGTAGTATTCAAAACGACATCTTTTGGAACGAAGTTTAAATGGCTACCATATATCTGGCAACATATTTGACATTCATACACTTTTTCCGATTAAATTGTTGTTGAAAACATTGTAAAAAATGCTTGAGAATTTAGTCCAAAAATAAAACATTTTATTGTACAAGACAAAATAGTCTTGTTTTGTTTCTTTTAACAGTTTGAGAAGTTACAGCTTCATTAAACAGGAATATTTAACAGTTATGTTGCGTGTATATTGGAATAGCTTATATGCGGAATAATAGTGTTTCTTAATATTATAAAGTAACTTCTTTGTCTTCATATTTAGGTTACGAGGAAATTGACCGTGCCTTCATTGCGTGCGAAAAATATCCAACTATGTATCATTTAATATTAATAAAATATAATAGATAAGAGAGGTTGGGTATAGATAAATTTCTTTGGAGATTTCTCTCTACTTGAGGTAGCTCGACTGGTGGAAACCTCCACCTTAAAGAAGATCGCAGCCGGTGAGTAGGGTTTCCAGAGATCTTTGGGGTATGGGAGGTTCAAGGTCGGTAACGCGCTAATGATACCCATGGTACAAGCGTCCATAGGCTATGGTATCCACTTACCATCAGGTGGGCTGTATTCTTGTTTACCACGTAAGTAGTATAAAAATAAATAAATACAGAACCTAAAAATTAGTCAATGTGATAGGATATAAATACATATCACATAATATTTATAAATATTTTGGGATAAGATATATCTTCATATTGACATAAATAAGCATATTACCTATGAAAGGCTTTTTAAATACATATATTTTTCAAATCTTATAAATTTTAATAATAGTTTTACTCATCTAAAAAGTAGTGTACTAAATTTAAAATATAACCACTGACTAACTTTAATAGATTTTAGTTGTGTCGCGTATCGTGATTGAAAATCGAGCAAATAAGGATCCTAATATCTATTCTCTTAAATCAGCGTACAATTCTGCATCAAAGCCTGTATGTAAGAGGGCCTACATTAGAGAGGATGCCCAGCGCATTGCACGAGTAGGTCAAGATCTCGTTGGTCAACTGGCTAACAGTTGAGTGTACTTAAATTTGGCCAAAGTTGTGCAAGCCAATTTCTGCCGTCCAGCATAACCCCCGCTGAGGTACTCAGATGGATCACTGGCTCGTGAGCCACAGAAAGCGACATTACTAGCTAATCTATTTGTGGCTAATTCTCGGCGAGACGATCGTAATGCTGAAACGCCTATAATTCCTAGCTGCGTTGTCACAATGTCTGAGTTACGATTCAAGCAATATGACGTGCTTAGGAAATTGCAATTACTCAATGTTCAAAAGTCCAATGGTTCAGAAGGTATTAATAGTACTTAAAAAATGTGCAGCTAAATTGTCTCCAGTATTGACACGCCTATAACTCCTGCCCTACCTCACCGGTGCCGTGACGCGGATTTGGAGGAAGGCTAATGTGCAACTAGTTTCCTAGAGGGGGGCCGATCAGACCCTAGAAATTCCCATCTATGCCATAACCTATGTTTTGTGATCATGGAACGGTAGAGCGGATCATCAACACCAGCTTGTCCGTTACCTAGAGGATTACTATTTTATTGATGATCTTCAATATAGTTTTCACCAGAATCGATCATCGGGTGATCTTCTGGCGTATGTAATGTATCACTGAGAGATGGCAATCGATGAGCACGGCGATGCTCTGGCTATCAGTCTTGACATAGCGAAGGCTTCTGATAGGATCTGGCACCGTGGATTTCTCTCCAAACTTCCCGACAACCGGTGTAACTGGATCTCCGGTTTTCTACATGAACGCAGAATTCGTGTCCTTGTTGAAGGATGTAATTCACAGTTCATGTCAATAAATGCAGGAGTTCCTCAAGGCTCTGTGCTTTCGCTCACTCTGTTTCTTCTACATATCAATGATAGGTCTTTAGGCCATATTTATTGCTATGCAGATGTCAGCATCATTCATGGGTGCTATTATAGCAAGCCTAGTTGCGTTCGGGGAGAAACAAGAACAGAGACGGGAGGAACTTGTTATTTAACTTAACCAATACTTGCACTGCATATCGACATGGTGAGCAAGTAACTTGATTGAGTTCAATACCAAGAAAACTCAGGTGTGAGCGTTTACTTAAAAAATCCCCTTTTTTTCCCAACCCACTCTTCAGAACTTCTCGCTAGCAATGCATGACAGCCTCAATATCCTAGGCGACCTCAACTCTAAGGATTATTACATCGAGAATGTCATCTCCACTACATCTCTGAAACTCGGAATCTTAAACAGGGTGCGAGGGTTTTTCTCGCCCGGTCAACCATCTCTGGGATGGATCCGCAAAATACCTCCTCGATGGTCTAGACAGGTTGCAGATACCCGCTGTCTTCATTGCTAACTATGCAGACATTACCTAATGCAACGTGCCGCTTCCGCTGCGCAGGAACATCGCCTCGCTAAGAGTGTTCTACTGTCTGTATCGTAGCAAATGTTCTGAAGAGCTGTTCAATTTTATTCCCTCCTCTCCTTTCCTCAACAGAACCACACTCGCTGGACTTCGTGGTCACAATTTTACGGTTACCTCCATCTCGACACGAACTAAAAAGATCTCCATGTCTCATCTTTGTCGTACCGTGAAACTGTAGAACCATTTCCCGGCCAATGTGTTCCCTTCTTCTTATGACATCGGCTCCTTCAAGCATAACGTGAAGTGGCATGCAATGCAGGCCGGAATATTTGGATTGTACTATAATTATCATCAGGGGCAGTATAGTCAATTAACCGAGCTACTATGAATGTTAGCGTTATGACCTTGCAGAATAATTTATCATTAATGGATACTATAGCCCATGACTAGCAGTCGTATCACGTTTCTGCTAGTTTGATGTAGATTAAATTGCAACTACTTAAGTATCAGTGTATATTTTACCTTTCAAATCCAAATACAGAAGTGTTAACAGAGCTCCTTGGTAGCTGAGAAAAGAATGGCGGTGTTGCCTCTACATTCAAAACCTGCTTCCACCATTCCTATTCAAAATAAAATTTATATCTACTATCGGAATGAAAACCACTTTATAATTGATAAATAAATTACCATTAATACATGTGTACATAAATGATTCTTTGTGAAAAATATTCCAGCGTGAACCCCAACCTTAGACGTCACGTTTTCTGCGAGGGCCTTCGTGACGGTGGATACGACGAGTGGCGTTTCTTATACGAGCGTCGTCGCAACTCCAATAACCAAGGTGACGAAGTTGCTATGTTGAGATCTCTCGGCTGCACCACGAACGACCAGGCGAGGCGAGAGTGAGTATTATTCACTTTTATTTGTCGTAATGAAATCTTGTTTGCCATCATTATTATATAAACATATTTATTAATATTATTTAAAATATTGTACTAGGTATGCCTGCTACTTCGTCCGCGTGGGATTTCATGTATGAAAAATAGCGATAAAAAAGACATATAGGAGTTCATAAATTCAAAATCGGCGATTTAACCGAGTTTCTTACTTTTTGAATGTCTCGGATTCTCGAATGTGACGTAGCGTAGTACTCACGGATAGCAGTCAGCCTTGTCACACATGTGAACTTTCATATTCTGCCATACGCCTACGCTGTGAAATTAACCCTTGAACGTACACCTTAATTTTTTTTAATTCATAACATTTGTTGACGAATGTATATACTCTGGCGTAAATCATAATTCCAAAAAGAACATGCATTAAAAATCGTGCCAAGTTTCGATTGAGATGATTTGTTTATAAAAAGGAGTGAAATCTCATAAACAGATAAGTCTAGGATATAAGAACTACTTTGCCTAATAATATGAGCCTAAAATGTTTTAATAAATTACAAGACAATAAGGTTAGGATATTTTTGTTATATGGTGTGGAATTTTATATGACTTGGCCGTCGTTGCTATAAACTCGAGGCTCAAGAAAACAGAAGTATGTAATAATACAATGGCACCTACAACATTTTCGAATGCCGAAGAAAACTTTATTAAGTTTATGTTATACTTTACATTAAATATTATGTTAAGCGTAAATCATAGCAAATTTGATTAAAGTGTGTGAAATTAGCAGTCAAATATAAAAGAATTAAAAACAAACTTACTGTTGATGATTCGATGACTGAAATAGTTTGGATAGAATTACGTTTTCTAATAGTCCCGTAAGTGTTACCCAATAACAAATAATTACATGAGGCCTATTTGAACTAAAATACAGAAATGAATTCCTATTGTTTAAGCATATTAAGATATTAGTTATATTCCTGCAACTTTGCGCCCCGTTTTACTATCGCTGCTTCTTATTCTATATTCATAAACTATTTACTGTCTTTCTCCAGGTTCTAGGCTACTAGTGTGCCAAACTTCATTGCGATCGGTTCATAGGCTTAGTTGTGAATAGGTAACAAATAGACATATAGAGTAACTTTCGCATTTATAATTATATAAGTTCGGTTTAAATAGTCAATACAATCAGAAATGTTGAATAACAATAATAAAAAAAATACAGTGAAGATGAAGTTGCTAATATTAATACAGTATAATCTCACTAATCCGGCACTTCGATAGATCGGCACGTCCAATAATCCGGCACCCTCCGCCCACGCCTCCCTTTCCCCTCTATACCTGTGCGCTTTGGTCGCTGCGTCATCGACTAGCAGTCTAACCTCAAAACTTATCACGTGCACATGTTAACGTATTGTTTCTTTCAAGTGAGACTAGTTTATAGTTAGTTCTCTATGAAATGCTTTATTTTATTTATTACCGATGACTTTTTCAGTATAACCCAGTAATCCGAACATTCCAATAATCCGGCACCCTCCGTGCCGGATTAGTGAGATTACACTGTAATCTTAATAAATTATAGGATTCCCCTTTGTGAGGCCGAATTCAAGTTCAATCAATTACCACTTATAGTGATGATATTACAATAAAACCTATATTTATCAGGTACTTGGAAATGATACTGACCGATGATGTCAAGGCACAAGATAGAGTCAACGCGTTCACATTCTTCTACATGGGAGATCGGTCTAACACGAGAGTTGCTCTGGAGTTCTTAAAGGAGAGGCACGAAGATATCAGACAGGGGTGAGTATAAAAAACAATTTATAAAAGCGTATCCAATGATTCTACGCACTGTAATTTTAACTCTGAAATTAAGATGATTACAAGGAAATTGTCTATAATAGTAATACATACTTCAATTTAAACGTAACTTTTCTTAACATGAAAAGCGAATGATGTAAAATTTCGTTAGGTCGAAGTAAATAAAATGGAGTTTTTGTAAAACTGACTCATTATTATTTATTCTACAGAGTGGTATTGCCAGCATGGTTTGACAACATCCTCTTCAATTTGGCTTCTTACATGGATGCAGAGGGCTTGCAAGATGTAAGTAAAATAATGTTTATTATTTGTCGGAAGGTATTTCGCCATGTAGGAAGTAGATATAGGAGTACCTTAACAATAAAGACTGATCAGGTTTTGTAGACAGAAATGCAACAATATATACGATATAATTACTGGTTTTTCTGGTCTACGTAAAATCAGCACAGGTTCAACAATGTTAAGAATCTTTAGCCAATCATTTGAAAATAATAATTAAAGTAAATGTTGGTTTTCCAGATGGAACAATGGCTTAGAGCAAACCAAGCCAATGTCACAAACTTCCAAGTCGGATTGAACGCTATTACTTCAGCTCGAACCAGCATGCAGTGGGGTACCGATAATGCGCAAATAGTATTGAGAGCTGCTAGGGGATCAGCTGCTATAGTACTTCCAACAACTATGGTGATCTTTACAGCACTAATAACTATATTACTGAAGTGATTTGACATAAAGAATTGAAATAAATAATATCAATTTAACAATTAATATGTTTTTTATTTTATTTACTCAACCAATTTATGTTAAATTTACGCCATATCGTTATTAAATTCCTAGTAATTATTGACCTTCATTTTGAAAATTATTATAATGTACAAAGATTATATGGGATATAGGGCTTTTTAACTCTGGACCTATTCATGAAATAATTTTTAGAATTCCTATTTTTATTAATTTCACTACTCTAATTTTTTTAACTAAAATTGCATGCCAATATTAATTTTCATCTGAAAGTATGATTTAATAAAAGTAATGTATTATATTTTAAGAATATTTAGTGTTTTATTTATAAATTTGTTTTTACTTTCGTAAAGTTGATTTGGGTATTTTAGTATTTACGTTTTATTTTGTCTTTGTAATCTCTATTCAAATTGTATCAAGATACGCTTTAAGTATTAAATAATTGTTAGGCGCTTTATTCAGACATAAGTAAATATTGTGCAATACCTAATCTTTTTATATCCTTCTGTTTGTTCATACATTCTTCGAGCATTTCAATCTTAAGTAAATACTTGATATCAGTATGTTTAAAAGCGAGGGATAACATCAAAATTTTGCAAATAATAAAGATAGGTGATTAAATTGTAAAAGAAGCAATTCTCGAAATGAATGAAAAAAAATACGAAAAAAGTGTTTTAAATACTGACAACAGTATTCTTATGTAAAACTTAGTTCCAGACTGTAGCATAAGTAAAAACTAATTCGAGACTTGAGTAGTATTATCACGAATGATTTGATAAGACATACACTCAAGATGAATCTTATCAGTTCACTGTTCAAATGATACATAAAACAGACCAGGGAATTGCTGTTTATTCAGTAGTTGGTGATAGTTATGACATCAGGTATGTCAATTTTATTATTAAAGGATAGATATATAAAAAAATATTATAGTCCCGTGAAATGTTATAAAAATTAGAACAATTTTTTTAAATCAAATAACTTTAATAAAATAACTGCATTAAAAAATATGAATTTACAAGCATTTGTAATATTCATAATATCTATTTAGAATTGTGTACTACTTTTTAATTTATCCAATAAACCGATATTTTTAGTATGATCTATGTAAACATATGTTAGTATGGTATATATACACATATATAATTTCTTTTCAGCCATGAATCTTTTAATATTAATAGCAATATTATGTCACCTATCACTGGTATCGACAAGTGATACAAACTACAGATTGAACACACCAATCGTACCGAGTGCATATTCGATAGCCGTTACACCATACTTTGATACAGGTGACGACAAAGCATTCACCTTCGATGGAGAAGTAAGCATAACATTCAATACTCGGACAGCGACAAATCAAATTAAACTACATTCAGAAGATTTGGTATTTTCTTCCGGAAACATAACAGTTACAAGTGTTGTAGGTATTACATCTCTGAATTCTTCAAACCCTTTAGAATTTCATACAAATTATACATTCGCTTACATTAATTTACAAAATGAATTGCAAGTTGGTGTGGAATATACTTTAAAAATTGCATATAGAGGACCAATTAGAGAAGATCTTAATGGATTCTACAGAAATTATTACATCGAGGGAGGCGTTAAAAAGTAAGTGTAATTTAGTAAAAGATGTTTTACTTTACTCACTTATATTAGTTAACTATCGACCCAATTGTCGCAGATGGAAAGCCAAAATCGGTGACACTTATTATAAAATGATTTACATGTGGCTTTGCAGTAGTAAAGGTTTTTGTTCAAAATAAATAATAAAAACCAGACAATAAATCCTTACCTACAACCACATGATCTATGATTATTATGCCGTTTTTTATAGTACTAAGGTGTTAAATAAGTAAACAGCTCGTCTACCTTGAACCCCCTTCACCAAGGAGCTCAGGAAACCCTACTCGTCGCAAGAATATAACACAAGATTATGTAGATGCGCTCTTCTGTAGGTTGGAGGTATTCAACTAGTCGGACTACCTTAAGTAGAAATAAATCTTCATAGAATTTTCTCTGTACCCTATCACTCTTCCGCTCACCGTTATATTATATGAAGAAAATTTGTTAATAGTTTCTATTAAACATACAATTAACTCTTACAAATTTTTGTTTTAAATATTGTATTTTCTAATTCGTACGTGCCACAATTCATTCTGTTACTTTCTTTGATATGAGATCAATAACTTGGCAAGTCTAAATTGTGTAGGTCTAATAATATTTGACTTATAGAGGGATTGAAATTAAATCGAAATGGTTCGTGTGAATATACGCATTGCCGTGTGTCTAGATTTTTCCATCTGTTTACTACATTATCTAATATATAAAATTCTCGTGTCACGGTGTGCGTGATTGAACTCCTCCGAAACGGCTCGACCGATTTTCGTGAATCTTAGCGTGCATATCGGCCAGGGTGGAGAATCGGACAACATCTATTTTTCATCCCCCTAAATTTAAGGGTGTTCCACCCGAAATTTTTATTTTTTAAACGCTTCGACCGACGGCATTCTGTAGTCTACGTGACCGGAGCCGCGGGCACAGCTAGTATTTTATAAGAATTACTAGAATTATTTCATTGGCAACTTCACATATAATATCAAAAAGGATTTTTCAAGTACTTTTTATCTCGTATATCTTCAATACTTTAAATTGAGTCAATATAACATGTTAGATATTCTCTTATCTAAAGATGTTGTCGAACGAACTTGTCTATGTTGACGGACTAACGTATCTCTTGAAGACAATGACACACACGTAAAATCGCTTTTATCAACGTTTGAAGATTTAAGCAATATACTTGTACCTATTCGAAAAACAAAAGTATCTCGATGTAAAGCAATATTTGGAAATGTGTGCACTAACATTATGAGAAATCCATAATAAAATGTTTTGAAAATTGAGAAAATTATTTAATAATCACAACTGTGAAAATTTAGGCTCTAAATATTATTACAGATTTAAAGGTGTTCTTTGATATAAAAAAACTCATTTAAACACTTAGAATTAGTACCCAAAAAAGCGTCAAAAATACTTTCGCCTAATATAAATCGGAGATTTTACTGTACTCCAGTCTATTGAGAATTCTCTTAGAATGCTGTATTATAGTTTGGTCAAATAGATTAAAATTGGAGCGTATACAATAAGGTTTTCTTTGACTTCTTTTATTCTTAATAGATTAAAAATCTTACATTTAATAATAATGGTTACCTATTAGAAAATCGTGGAGTTTTTATACACCCATAATTTGTTTCGAAAATTAATTCCTTTAATCTGCCCAAATGTTTAAAATTTTTGTAATATCGGTGCATTTATTCGATCTGTAAAAAAGCTTATGAGAGGTTTTCCTCATGTCTCACTATTAATTTCTCTTTCTATATTTATCAGGAGTGTGACTGATATCACAATTAATTTAATTAATAAACATTGTATACACGAAATTAATTCACTTAGGACCTATTAATTTACTTGTATAACTGATGTACATAATTTGTTGGCGGACATTATAAATTGGGGCATCCTATAATTGGCTGTATTTTTTTAATATATGTATTATAACAATTAAAATGTAAATTTGCAGTTGGAAGCCCAAATAAGAAAAAATAAAAATAAAAAAAGGCTGAAATTGGACCTATACTAATTAAAACAGATATTAACCGATTAAATTGTTAAAAGTCCGTCAAAAGTTAGGTATATAATAAACTAGTGGTGCCCCGCGGCTCCGCACGCATTAATTAAGCAATAATTATTAATCTATAATTTGAGGAATGACAAATACTTCCCGAGTACAAAGTTTCAACAAATCATCGTTCTCATCTACGAATCATGACCGAAAATTCGATAGACAATGTTTTTTCACCCCATACAAACTTTCAACTTCTATTTTCTACCCTTAGAGATTGGTCCCAAAATCTACTCTTAGTGAGTCTTGATCGCAAAAGGAGTAACTATGTTAAATTTCAAGTCAATTGGACCTATAGTTTCGGAGATCTCGTGATGAGTGTTATTTCGATTTTATATATATAATAAATATAATGAAGTGAAGAATGTGACAAAAAGCGAAAGATTTCTAAATGGAAAAAAGTGATGACATACCATTCTTTCTACATAGATATATACTGTTTTTATATTTATTATTTATATTTAATTATAGAGTCCAAAGCTTTACACTGATACATTTTTAAGTAACTCTGAGCTTTTTGCCATTATTTACTGAATACCTAATATTCTACAACTAGAGAAGCGGTATAATATAACGGTATTGAATTTTTTTAACGTGAACCGTGAACATGAAAGAACCCTATCCACTTTCATAGCATGAGCCTCTTAGCTCTAGTTACTTGAATAAATTTTTTTTGAAGTTAAATCTAGTAATTTAAATGTGATCAAGTAAATAAACCCTAATGTTCTCTAATATAGAATATGCTATACATTACTACTAACACATTTACCAATTTACAGATGGCTTGGAGCGACGCAAATGGAGCCCACGCACGCGAGGAAGGCGTTCCCTTGCTTTGACGAGCCAGACCTTAAAGCCACCTTTACTTTGATAATAGATCGTCCACAAAATTACAAACCATCTTTAGCCAACACTAAAATGCAAACATCAGTTACATTGTAAGTTATATTCCTGGTTTAAAAAGAAATAGCAAATACATTCAGAAGTACAAATAGAAACTAATGCCCATTCATACAAAGTTAAAACCGAAAATCTATCAGCACCTTACAACGTATTGCAGAAAGTTCATTTAAGAGGCTTAGCATGTTACTATTATCGACAAATTTTGAACTTTCTTTTTGGAACTCTATCAAACGAGATGAATAGAGGCAATTTGTTATATAAAAAATGAACGCATCTGAGGAGTAAAGAAGGCATGAAAAAATAAACTGCTTTCAAATATAACTACACTACGATACCTTAAAATATGTATTATGTCTTCGCAAATTTAAAGCAAAAATTGAGTACGTAAATCATTTTAGGGCCCTAGATGTAATCTGGTGACGGTAGTCGAAATTAACTAGCGATATATATATATATATTCGGACGCATCTTCCCATCAACACTACATATAATTGTAGGATACACTTATAAGAATAACTCATCATTGGAATTCTTCTTTAATCTTTATAATTAAACTGATTAATGAAATTAGCTTTTGAAAATATGATACTCAATTAAATTTTAATTTTTATAAGTAACACTACTTTATAAATATAATCTCATGTAAGACAAAAATTTAAAGCTAGACTTTAATTTACAGATCTAATGGGTACATCAGAGAAATATTCTATCCCACGCCAGTAATGTCAACATACCTCGTAGCCTTTGTGGTCTCAGAACTGGACCCAGCCCTTACAGAAAATATTAATGGAAGGGAGTTTGGCATCTATACTAGACCAGAAGCCGTTAATCAAAGTTTATACGCATTTGATTTCGGAAGGAAAGTAGAAGAAGCTTTAAGTCAGTATTACGGAGTTGATTATTATTCTGTAGATAGCAATTTGAAGTTGGATCATGTAGCGTTACCGGATTTTAGAGCTGGTGCCATGGAGAATTGGGGCTTGATTAAATATAGGTTTGGATGTTAACAACTTTCGTTATAATTTAAGGCTAATTTTATAAGAGCATGCAGAGTTTAGACCATTAAAAAAATGCCTTTGTTTTATTATATCCTAAAAATTAGCTTAAGACAACTGCAAATACTTTGCCCTCATAAATATGTTTTCATATCTATTTCACATTAATTACTATGATATAAACTTGGATTGTAATTTGGCTTTTAATTTCATAATTTCAGAAAATAATTTATTACAACAATGCTCTTTATTTTTGATAGGGAAGCCCTTCTACTGTACGTGCCTGAAGAGTCAACTCCTTACTACAAGTACAGAGTAGCACAGATTGTGGCTCATGAGACAACTCATATGTGGTTCGGCAATTTGGTCACTTGCCATTGGTGGAGTAATACTTGGTTGAATGAAGGTTTCGCGAATTACTTCCAAGACTACATCACGGCGTTTGTAAGGATTAGTTTTTTTATTATCATTAAAAATGTTTACTTTTATTAATAATATTTTAAATTTTGAAAATACCGTGGCATATAATTTTCCATTATAAACTGAATTGCATGAATTTATTATATTTTGTTTATTGTAAAAGTAAAACTAACAGCTAAATATAAGAAATTAAATAAACAAAAAATTTTACAGAACGACAATTAAAAGTTTTCACAAGTATAAAAAGAAGAATTGTAAACAGTTATAGATAGGATGCATATAAACAATTTAAAAAACTTTAAATTAACGATTAGAGAAATATTCAGTTATAAATTTTACAAAAAAGAGATCGAGAAGTATTAAACAAAACAAGGTCAATGCCTTTCGCAGTATAGTTGAAGCACCTGCATGCCCTAATTAGGTAACTGTTTTGCCTATAGGAGGTCATTGCAAAGGGTACGTGTAAGAGATTTGGTACTCTTACCGAGACTATAACCATATATCGGGAGCATATAACCCGAGTTGCCCAAGCAGCTCCAGACAGTCGATCGTACCATTCTCTATATTGAGGAGGAAGGTTATGCTAGCTACATGTCTCTTCTCATGCAGTGTTAGTAAATGAAATTGTTTGCATTGGGAAGTTCGATATGAGTGGTGTAGATAGTGTAGCTTGAATTCCATACTTGAGAACCGTACTCTAAGTGGCTGCCAACATATGCACAGTATAAAATTTTAAATGTAAAAAAATCTGAGGACATTTCAATACAAAATGCAAAGCTTTCGAGATTTTGTTAATTATAACGTTAATGTGGGGTCAGCGAACAGAACTTTAGAATCAAAAGTTACCCCAAAGACATTAATAAAGGAGACACTTGCCAACGGCTTATTTTCAAAATAATAATTAGTAATGATAGGCTATGATCTCTGCGTGAAAGAACAGACGTAACATTTTGATATATATAAATCAAACTTATTAAGAGAACACTGATTTTGTAATCTATTTAGATTGAGCTGAAGTCTTGAAGCGACATCAGGCGATTTAATAGAAAGAAAGATTTTCATGTCATCAGCATAGAGGATGATTTTAGAGGAAAGA
This sequence comes from Saturnia pavonia, assembly GCA_947532125.1. Taxonomy (NCBI): domain Eukaryota; kingdom Metazoa; phylum Arthropoda; class Insecta; order Lepidoptera; family Saturniidae; genus Saturnia; species Saturnia pavonia. Next base: position 15,414,136 of record OX383903.1, read on the forward strand.
AAGAAAGAAGATATGTCAGATATAAATATTATATAAAAAAGGGGCCTGAGCAGTGAGCCTTGCGGGACTCTAAAAGAATACACATTGCTGCAGACGTATAACCATTGAGTAGTACAGTCTGACATCTATTTCTGATAAAAGAAGAGAACCACTTTAACAGATCATCATTGATGCCTTTTTGTTGGAGTTTCTACAATAAGTTGGAATGATATATTCTATCAAAGCACTTACCATAATATATACAAATAACGTCAACTTGAGATGGTTCTGAAATGTACTTTGATAGGTATTCACTAAATAATACAAGACTAGAGGTAATAGACCTACCCTTCAAAAAGTCGTGTTGTTGATCGCTGATTGAGGGGAGTGAGAATATAGCTGTTTGTGGCGATTTTTTCAAGCATTTTGGCAAAAACGTATAATTTGGAAATTGGTCTGTAGTTTACAATTTCATCTTTAGGCCTCTTTTTATGAATGAGCTATAAACGCAGATTTCCATATTATTGGCACAACCCCTTCGTTTAGAAAACGTTTGTAGAGTAAAGTTAGGGGGGCCAACTTTTGGCACAGTTCGTAATAAAGATAGGAGGCAAGCCGTCCGGACCGGAAGATTTGTTAAAGTCTAACTAATAGTTTAAAGAGTTTAAGTACTTCTAATACTAATAACGTTATAACTGAAAATGTTTTTTTAAATAACCTTAAAAGTATTTCTTTAAACACAATTCTTTCAAAACATCTTGAAATTTAATATGTTAGAAGAGACAATAGTATTTAAAATTGCACAAATAACAAAAACAATGATTACATTCATTCTATGTACACTATAGACACTTCAGAAATGTTATCTTGGAATTTATGTCAAGGTTTTTTACAAGTGTTCTAAGATTTGATATAGTAGGTATTAAGTAGTGCTTTTGAAGTAAATTGATGTATACTAGTACCTAATTTTATTATCAACAGTAAGTCATAAGTATTAAAATTATACCTTTATAGGTTGATCCCGAGGTTGGTTCTGCAGATATACTTGTAACGGGGTCAGTGTATTCAGCTTATGACGCAGACAACTCGCCCACTTCACCCCCTATCACAAACAATGACGTGAACTCTCCAGCTGAGATAAGTAACCATTTTGGTACTATCACATACCAGAAAGCCGGATCTGTTATACGAATGATGCATCATCTTATTGGAGATGATGCTTTTAAATACGGACTCAATGCTTATTTAGTTGCGAAGTAAGTTGTATATTTTTGTAATATTTCTGATTTTATCAAATGCTACTAAGGGAGCGTTCAAGTAATACGTAAGCAAACTTTCAATAATTTTAGAACTCCTTATGTAAGCAAAAATAAGAAAATTGTGAACTCTATCCTTCGCTAAATCAAAACAGTTTCGAACCCGGAATCTACCAACGAATTTTTACACTATCAGCTGACGATAAAGTAAAACATCGTTAGGAAACCTGGACGCTTAAGAAATGTTCACGTGGTACCACGTCGTGGAAAACAATTAGAACTGTTGATTTCTCGACGTTTGAATTTGTCAATATATCGCCCAGCAGCATAAAATAAATAGAGTTCTATTTATTTGTTTCAAACCATCCTAGTACGTCGGGAATACGCCACAATGAGCATTGCTATATTTAAGAAAACTATAATTAGAGTAGTATTAATAAAATACATACATACATAAATCACGCCTCTTTCCCAACGGGGTAGGCAGAGACCACGTCCTTCCACTTGCTACGATCCTGACATACAACTTTCGCTTCCTCAACATTCATCAATCTTTTCATGCATGCTCGTCGGTTTAGAGTACTCTGGACCTGACCTTTCTTCAAAACGTCCCCGATTTGATCGTGGAACGTTCGTCTAGGCCTTCCTCTTCCAACGTTCCCAATTACACTCATCTTAATCATTAATAAAATACAGTCGTTAATTTGAACGCTCATTTATCTCTAGTAAGAAATGCGAAAATAAATTCAGTATACCATAATAAAAGTAGTATTATTAATTTAAGTTACAAATATAGTTTCGAAAAAATTTTCATATTTTTGTTTACCTTACGTAAGTTTTATAATATTCCCCCGTTTCTTTTGTCGGCAATAGTAAGAAAAAACGGTAAAATCCCCTTCCCCTAAGCCTGCTTACGTAATGCTTGAACGCCCCTCTAAGAACAAAATATGATAAACTGTTATCACACCTACTAAAAGGTTATTGCCCTTTCACATAGAATACAATGTATTATTTCGGGAATATGGCAATAGAATTTATAAATCAGCACATATAAAAAAAACTTACGAGACTTCTCTAAAAAATATGTTTTGGAAATAACCTTTACATAGCAAACAGTTAAGGACTTGGAGACAACTATAGAAAAAATCAGCGATGCTAACAATACAATATTATACAACCGTTAAATATAAAGTGTTGGAATTATGATAGTTGCTATTCTATCCTTATTTCTTTTGCAGTCAGTTCAGCGCTGGCTATCCAGACTTATTATATAATGCCCTCGACCGTGGCGTCTCTTATTACAACAACACTCTAGCAGCCTATCCTTCCGCAAATATTGCAGAAATTATGAGTTCCTGGATCACACAGGCAGGACATCCCATCTTGGAGGTCAACATTGATTATTCTGATGAAATTATTACATTATCTCAGGTAAGTTTTTGCTACGATGGATTCAAATTGAAATTATATTATTTAATTTAAAATGTTATTACCATGTCATTACATTTGGTACATATGACTAGATGTTGGAGTTATTCAAAACTATACTATCTAAATATCGACAATTGTTTGATTTCATTTCTTCATTGCTATTTAGAACAAATAATTTTGAAGTGAAACTTCTTATGCGACTTCCAACGCGTTAAACGTTTAACGCACATTATCGGTCTCTCCTCTTTGTGTGAGCCAGAGCGAGAGAGCAAATGTCGGTGTGTATGTATATTGAACACTGTTTAAATAAAATATAAAATATCTTTTAAAATGAAGTTTCACTTCTATCGTGTGTGAATCGCATACACACCTTTTTATAAGTCATCTAGAATATGTCAAATTGATAACACGTTCTCTTCTTACCAAATAATAAAGTTTTATAATATCATACTAACACATTATGAGCCCTTAGAAGAATTTATAGCACATACTCGGATGTAAAATAGATTATCACTATTTTGTGTAGCGTTATAATAGGTATTTCACAAAGAGAATAAAACACGCTAAGCGAAGTCGGCAATTATCATTACGCGAATTCACTTAAACATAGGCTGTATAACTCTTGACTGAAATAACAAAATGTGTAGTGTGTGTGTGTTTTTTTTTTAATTAACTAACAATTATTTTACTTTCCTATACAGAAACGATTTTATATCAACTCATCGTATTCTTCAAACGAAACTTATCAAATTCCCATCACTTATACGACACAAATGTCGCCCGACTTTAACAACACGAAGCCTGCGTTCGTAATGGCAAATAAAACCCATGAGTTTACCATTGCCAATATTAGTCGAGACCATAGCTGGGTGATATTTAATATACAAGAGACAGGTAATTTATGAAATTATAGTATTTTATCACACCGATAGATTTTTTTCTGTAATCATTATTTTTTTATAAAGTCAATCGATTTAAACTTTGCATGACAAATGGTGACATATTTTTTCTTTTTTCATATATTTTTTAATTTGTTACAGTGATGAAACGTTTATATTATTATTTTCAGGTTTTTATAGGGTGAATTACGATAGTCATTCGTGGGGAATAATCACAAGTGCCTTAAAAGGAACTGAAAGAAATAATATACATCATTTGAATCGTGCCAAGGTAATTAAAAAAACAATATTTTTAAGGCAAATATACTCAAATCTGTTTTTATTTGGAAGGAAATATTTATTTACTTATTAGCATAGTGTATTCATTTTAAAAAAAGGTCTATGTAGTAGCTGTAAAAATATGACTTTTCATGCATATTCATAAAAGATATACGAGTAATTTTGGTAGAACAAACAGCAATTTATTTTCTTCGTAACCAGTCCTTTTAGTTTTCTGCATAGTGTTAAGGTTGACTGCTACGTGCTCATAGATGGCGCTATATCACAATTTTAATAATATTAATTATGTATTTTTATTCTCAGATCGTAAATGACCTATTTGCACTTTTCTACGCTGACGAAGTTGACTTTAGCCGTCTGCATGATACACTACAGTTTCTACACGATGAAACTGATTACTCAGTTTGGTTCGCGGCAATACGAGGTTTTAATAAGCTGTGGCACAGTTATCTGGGAGATGACGCTTTACCTGATATTCAGGTAGTGATTTATCATTATTAACATTGGCGTTGTTCTTATACTTTACTAAGTTCATAAATCAAGTTTGGTATGAGGACCTAACTTAGAAAAAATGAAACGTCACGAAAAGAACAAAGTGGGAGTGCGACTGTCACGGAATATTAAAAACCACACGGTTAACCTCACTTTTCTGGTTTAAAATTAATATTTCTTATCCCTTTTTTTATTGCTAAAAATATCCAAATAATAATTTACTACAAGGTATATCGAAATTAGATTATATTAGCTAGACACTGATTTAGTTTATATACAAAAGATAAAAAGCTTTCTTTATGTTGTGTGCAAAAGTGGCTGATGGAAAAATGTATTCATGAGTGTTCACTAAAAAAGGGAGAAATTGTCTTACCTATCATTACGTGTAAACATTTTAACTTTAATGCCGAAAACAGCGCTCACTTTCTATTGAAGTGATAGTGACAATACATAATATTATGTAACATTTTCCAAAGTTTCATGCCATAGATTCTAAAGCGTAGTTCATCAAAAATGGTGTGTCAACGTTGTATTAGTATTCTATGTTAAAATTACTAATAGCTTATTTTTAACTAGATAAGTACTGAATTAAACAATATATACAACTATTCAAACAAAACCATAGTGTTCGCAAGTGAAGTAACTGGCTGTCTTTAATACTGGAGCGCAGGAGCGCCGCTCCACTTTAGTTAATTTCTCATACAAAATCTTTTCTTCACGTGTCGAGTCATGTATAAAGCTCTCTTTCGCACTCATTGAATTCCGTGCTTGTCGTTGTACTGAACTTTGTTATGGCGCTCCACTCAGTACATCTTAATTCGAAATCTTTTTATTGTACGTAATTGTTATTAGTGAAATGCTTCCATATAATGTTACTATTAGCTATATTATCAATATAAATAAAATGATTTGGGTTTGCCGTTGTGCGCACATGACGCAAAAACTACTGGATAGATTTTGTTTTGTTTTTTGTTTTACTCCTTAAATACTTTGTCTTTATAAAGCAATATCACAATATCTTCATAAACAATAATTCTGTAGCCACGTGAGAAACAGCTAGTAATAGATAAAATAAAATACTGTAACTACCGTTTACCTTTATTTGTGTGTAATTACTAATATAAAGATGTACGATTCTTGATAAGATCGATGATTGGTACTGATGGTAACAGATATATAGCGATCACCACACACAGTGAGATACGTGTCATCGTAACTACCTTTGGACAATTACGTATATATTTATTTATATAGAGGTTTCCGCTGTAGTATTTGCAGGCAACACGATTATATTATATAGTGTTGGGTGTTAGTAGTCGTTGTTAATCATGAAATTTAATTAACTGTACAAAATGCAGAATAAGTATTAATTTAAATATTTTTTCGCAGGAGATGATTTTAAATCTGATGGAAAACATTATAACCACATTGGGTTATGAGGTCAAACCTACAGACAGTTTTGAGACACTCCGAAATCGAATGCAAGTACTTGAATTCGCGTGTAAGCTGAGCCACCAAGGCTGCGTTGATCATGCCGTGGGGACATATAGGAGACTCATCGATACCGGATCTACGTAAGTTATTATGCGGGAACTTTTTATACTTTATACGGTTCAGCGTTTAATCTCAATCTCACCTTATGTTAATTGTCGATGTGGAATAAGATGGTAATATGCAAAGTCTAGAGAGAAACTAGCTCCTAATTGCAGCTGCCGAAATCCTTCTATTTTTAATTTAATTCTATTCACAATGTTTTTTTTTTAATATTAGCACAACATGATGACGTAATTATGCCTGATGGTAATCACAATCCATAAATAACAGTGACCACTGACCACACAGATATCGACAATCTATTGCGGGTCATCGCGGTGCGTATTTTCACCATTACCAACAAATCAAATTTCTTATTGAACGGGTTTTTACAACATGTATGTTTTTATCGTTATAGGTTTGGCGTTGTGACAACAATCTCACCTGATCTTATGTGACGATGTGGCCTGTGATGGTAGCACGCTAAGCCTAGTGGAAGACTGGCTCTCAAGTGCAGCTGACAGAACACACCTATTGGTGCTTGGCGACAGATTTTCAACTTGAGGGTGGTAGCTGGCTAGCTAGGCGGGTATTAGAAAAAGCCCTACCACCGTGCTATGGTTTCATAACGATGTTTTCTTTCACCGAAACCTCAGGCTCATTGTAAGGATTCGAACTCACGTCGATTGACGTGATATCCATAAACGCTACCATTGAGCCATCATTGTTTGAAAATGTGTGATGTATGGGTCGGGCTTCACAGCTCTACCAATTCGCTATCGTTATTTTATCGTTTGTTATTTAGCAGGGTGCATCACGTACAGGTGAGGTTCACTCGGGTTTTTCAAGTCTTAAGATGCTAACCGAGCCCCTACACACTCGAAAGCTGGTCCATTTTCTAAATTTATCGAGCTTGGACACTCATAAGCCAACATCAATAATACAATAAATCAATTTTTCTATCAGTATATCTCCGAGCTTACGTCCAGTGGCGTACTGTAACGGACTGCGCTACGGCAATGGCGCTGATTATGACTATCTATGGCAGAGAATGTCAACGACTAATGTGGCTAACGAGGCCAGAATTATCGGTGATGCACTTGGATGTTCCTCAGATAAAAGCAGCTTGAGGAGGTACCAATAGATATCTTTTTTTACTGCTCACGTAAAATCAATACTATGTGTTTTTATCATTAACTAGCTGTGCCCAAGGCTCCGCTCGCGGACTGTGGTCAAGCATACGCGCGAATTGTGCTGCCTCAAAAATACTTATTGTGAGTGATCCTTAGAAAATAAATATATGTATGCTATCGCTAACTTCTTTGTAGCACTTTTTAAGATCTAGAATAATGTAATACATTCATTTGATATATCTATTATAGTTTATTCAGCGTAAGCCATTTAATCACCCCAAACCTCTTTTCCCGAATTGATTCACCATTATCGTGACTACTTATTTCTTATGTTATTTTATCTTACAAAATATATCCTATAACCTGGCCAGATAACATATCTATCAAGTGAAGGAAAAACCATGTAAATAGGATTAGCGGGTTTTGTGTGAGAAGAACATAAAGGACTGAGAGACACGAGAGACGTTGAGATTTCTAATATGATTAGAAGATTTCGATAATGACGGCACAGTACCGATTCCAAGAGATCAGCAATCCGTCACTGATCGTTATTATAATGCAGGTCTGCAAGGCTTCGGAGCTACTATAACTGATCTTGAATCAATGAGAGTAACTGTGAAAGGGTTTATCAACATGTGGAGATCACGGTCCAGTTATATTCAGATCCTTACCACTCCGCTTGATTTCTGAATATTCACAAGCTGATCCTGAAATAAGACATGGTGTGAATGTTGGTAGTAAGATAGAATTGTGTTGTAGGAATAACACAGCTAACTGTTATAAAATTTAAGCTATTTGCGAAGTGTATTTTCAATAGAGATAATTTTGTATTGGGCGACAGTTATAAAATTCAAATCTGTGTACAGTGTACTTTCATGAGAGATGATTTTATGTTAATGGTTACAATGTTCAGCAGCTAATGTAACTTAAAAGTAACCAAGCACTTAAATAAAAAATGCTTGTGTAACTTACGTGTTTCTAGTTTAAACATGAAAACTAAAATTTTAAATCCAAAATGCCTATTCGAGGTATATTTTGAGAACACAGTTGTTCGACCGGAAAACATCACGCCAATGACTAATGAATTCACCGGAGCCTACTATGACGGCTACGACCCCCCCCCCCGCGCCTGTAGGATCGTTTAGGAAGAGTGAAAGAAAAGTAAATGGGAAGTATGGGTATGGGATGAGAAGTATCCGTTTAACTTCATTTTTAAGTTTCTAATAACGATCAAGTAATTTAATGTACCTTATAAACGCATATGTTCTGGAACTGCGAACACATTGTTTGAATTTTTTTATAAATAAAATTATCATGGAAAGTGCTAACTTAATATTAAGTGCTAAATTAATTATCCAAACATTAAATACCATAAATCTTTCTTTCTTGAACGTTTTCTTTTTCAAATGCTATCTTGGTAATTATGCTAATGCCATTCTATAATAGATCTTTTTGACGTTATTGGATTTCTCAAATTACTCGAATACATTAAGAACAGATAGTTTCGCTTTTAGATGCGGAAATGTAAGTTCATCCTTATTTTAAACTGCGGCTCAGTAATTTATGCGAAATTCTATATCATTCCCAATAGGTATTTAGTTCTTCGCAGCAAACTTTGTTTTAGAATAAATAGCTATTTTTAAAGTTTTGTAATTTTTCGTTTACTGTAATTTAATTTTTCGATGTAAGACGATTTTTTAATTTATTTAAATTTTTAAATAATTTGATGTATTTCCATTTATATTTCTATGAGCTTCTATGAAATCGTGTCAAAATTTTTGTAAGTTTATTAATTAAAAATAATTTTAAACACGTTAACAGGTTCCTCGTTTCAATGCAAGAAGATAATAGTCCTATTAGAATACAAGATTTAACAGTCCCTTTGACGAGCGTTCTTACCAACTACAGCCATCTCCATATCGTGATGGATGAATTGAAACAAAATTATAGTCTATGGACTTCTATGTAAGTACCAAAATGCAATATAATTTATTTAAATTTGTATTAGTTTCTGTAAATAGTTTCTATATTTAAAATATTTTTTCTTATTTGCAATAAAATAAAATAAACCTACATTTATTTTAAAATGCAGTGAGTTCTCTCAGTCTCATGTAAAATTCTGGTTCATTTGATGCAAATTGCAAATAATGCATCTGCATGCAAAATCAAAATGTTAAGAAAAACATATCATCTTAATGATATACTCCACGTACTCTACATTCTTTATTAAAATTGCTGTGTCTAGTAAAAAATGCCTTAATAGGTCAGAATGTAGTTTATTTTCTACTGACACGTAATAGTGACGTAATAGTTTAGGACATAAGGTTCCCAAAAAAAAAAGCGTGTTACTTATTGAGAATTGTTTTGTGAATCTTGTTTTTAATTACAGATATACAAATATGGATACAGTATTAGCGACTGTCGCATCGGTATTACATACTGAAACTGACTTTACGGAGGTAAGTTTTTGTAATTTATTTTATACGTTTAAACCTTGCACTTCACTGAGGTCGTTCACTTTTTGTAAATTAGGTATAGGTCATTTAGGTTTAGTGTTTATAAATTTATGCTTAAAGAAACAGTTAAAAGAAATATGATAGGACGGACTATAAATAATTATTTTGCAAGCCGTATTGTGCACCTCAGACAGTTGTGTAATTTTCTGTGGGATAAAATAGGAGCAAAAGTGATAAGCAGTGAAGGAGAACATCGTGACGAAATCAATGTGTCAATCAATCACCTCGCAGACCACCATCGTCAAGGTGAAAATCTATCGTCAAGAGCATATCGATATGTTTCGGCTAGTATCATTTTCAGGCTTAGCGTTTTATAATCTTCGCTAATATTGCCAAATAACATCAAACATAAATTTTGGTCAAAAGCGAATCCATAAATTAATTAAAAGAAGTTAAGATGAAGGGTTAACGGGGTGGTAAGGATGTGTACCCGGCTGGGTTATGACTAACATGCATATTATGATAAACCCATCACAATGACTCCCTTTTAGTATCGGTATCAGCTAGTGTATATCCAGCTGTCGAAAGGCTTGCAGGCCGGCATGACAGCGATGATCGGTGGTGAATTGCCGATCTCTCAGTGGTCGCCGTTGTTTTAGGATTACACTGCGCTTACCATCAAGCACAATGACGTCACTACCCTATGCTACTATTAAAAATAGTTATTTTCCTTCAATTTCAATAAGTTACTGGATTTACAAATGTTTTTAAAGCAGTGAAAAGTGTTTATATTGTAACAAATGGAGTGGAAGAAGCAATTTGGCAATTTCCTTTAAAGCCTTTTGTTTCTATTTTGCGGACCGTTTCCCATCATTAGCGGTCTCGTTGTCACTACAAACAAAGGCTCACAGCTGTTAATGAGTGTGCTCAGCCTCGAGTGTTGTAAACACTCATTGGGGTCAACGTGACCTGTTTTACTCTAGATTAACTTTTATTTTTTACGTACTTTTACGTCACTTCCCATTTAAGGGAGTAAAGATTTGCATGAAAGAATTATTCATACAAAGGGACCAAATGAAACTATAGCTAAAAACTAGTATTAAACTCGCAAACCATCTCAATTTTTCTATTATCTATTTATCTATCAGTTCTGTCTGTACATGTAACTTTTTCCAAATTTTCTTATACCCATCCTATTTCCAGGACACTGGTGACATTGAAGGACATTTTTTAAAGTCATTCTGTCTCTTAGTATTTTAATGAAATTCAGTACAAGCTACATTGCTCATATGATAGACTATAGGATTTGTCAATAACACTTTTCGAAATCGTAAAAAAATACAATTTTTATTATTGATTCTGAACTGATTTTGTACACGAGAAGTGTATAATATGTCATTCTTCAATTAATACGCTATATTATGCTTTGTCATTAAGTAATATTAGTTGAAACAAAATTACCAGATGAAAATAATTACTGAGTATTTTTTTTTTCGAACTGACTATTCTGTTAGCTTTATGGGGGCCCTGGAGCCTTTACGGCTTTTACAGCTTCACCGGGCTTGGGGGTTTACTGAGTAATAAACGCATGCGTAGCAGTAGGACACCGCCAATTAATTATAAATATGTTCTAAAAGTGATTATTCTTAGTAATTACTCCCCCCCTTGTATGCACACCATAATTTTTTTTTTCCGTCTAGATAATAGAATGCTGTATAAATAAGTGCGTCGCAACGTAGATACCAAAGGAATCAAGTAACTGAATTATTCAGTTTGTACAATTTGTAAAACCTTCAAAATGCCGTGGTCAATTGATTCGTGCTATGACAAGTTTATACAAGATTCAATGGTCTACATATTTACTATGTCGTAAAAGTTCTAACTCATCAGCGACTTCATTTTATTTTAAGCTTTCTTCAGAATAAAACCTCAAAAGCAAATAAAAATGATTTGTGTGATATGTAATATTTGAAACCAGACCTCATAATATTGTTTCCTACCATCAGTTACTCCATATGATGGTTAGACCAAGAGAAGGGTTTAGAAATACTTCACTTAACTTCGTATTTTTCTTAACTTCATCGTTCAATTCACGTTTAATTAATTCTGTATTTAACAAAATACATATTTGTAATTTGAAAAAGTTAAACCATGATGTAAACGACCTTAGCTCAAGGACAAACTTATTGTTTCAAATTATTGTTACGTATAAATGTATGTTCGGATGACATTGTAATATTTACATTGTTGGTCGCACTAATAATATATAAATTTCAATGACCTTTTCATAATATTTATTTATATTATTTATTAACACATATGTAACAACACACATATTCACAGAAAACGTTCACAAAATATACGTAGAAACGAGAAGTGACCGTTCTGAAAAGAACGTTTTTTAACGTTAGAAACGAAGTATTTAACATCTGATACTGAATGTCGGGGTGGTAAGGTTGTACAGTCCCGACTAGGTCGCGACAACCGTGCGTCAGGTGAAAAGCTCTACTTATGCGCGTCGCATTTCGGGATCAGCCAGTACATATCCATTAATATTTTGCAAACGGATCTTTAAATTAAAAAATGGTTTCACACACCCGCAATATTTACGATCTATTACGATCTATCCAACGATACCCCACAACATTTTTGGATAGACGAAAAAAATCATCCTCACTTTACGTGTAGAGGAAGTACCCTAAAAAATATTTTTCAAATTTTATTTTGCCACTTTATCGGCTTGTTTAATATACATATCCATACTAAATTACAGCTTTCTAGTACTGAGAATCTCTGAGATGAATCTCAGACAGGCAACCTATAAGGGTTCCTTGTTGACTTTGGAACACTAAAAAAGTACGCAACACTCGACACCTCTGTGCATGTAGGTGTCTCGATAAAATAACCGCTATTTGTAAATTAGCGTCCACTGCGTTCTACTGACCAACACACGGAGTCAGATCCGTTTCTCCTTCACAAACCTTTGCAATGTAATGACGTGGTATTGCAGCCACGTTTATATTATATTGATATGTTAGCATTTCTGATTAACTTTTTTAAGTAACTGCGCATCCGTCCTTATCTATGACTGCAGGACATAATGAGTCTCCTGTTACGGACTAAATTAAGGGGTAGTTTCAGCAACCAGCATAGCCAAAATACAAACACATCGATACACTTTACTTTTTTTTTTATTTTATTAGATAGGTATATTTTGATGCTCAGATAATTTTTTAAGTTGATCGATCAATACTTTATATGGTACAATCTATGTCCCATAACCGTGCGATCGGCATTTAGTTCAGAGTCATTCATGAGTATCCGTGCTTCAGCACTGTAAGCTATTGCAAGAAGGACACGTCGGTTCAAAGTATAGATCTTCTGGCTTTGCGATATAATTTAGTTGAGTGTTATTAGAGTGTAATTACAATGAAAATATGTTTACATGACGTCATAAATTTCAGAATGTTTTTTTCTGCATATAAGGTTCTCTATTATGCTTTTTTGCTGGCCGGCAAATTATACTAAATGTTAAATTCTACACACAATGATTTCGATCTCGCTTATTTTATTTCTATCATCAAATATCAGTTAGTGTGATAAAATCTTTATTTGCCCTCAGTTCGAAACGTGGCTGGAGTCTTGCAGTGAATGTACTGATCAGAGTAAAGTAGCAGCACGTACCGCTCTTGGACAAGCAAGAGCTGGAAACGCCTGGTCAAATACTCATAAAGAAGATATTTTGAAGGTTATCAGGAATCGTTCACCGTTGATGACGCCGTCTGCTGTAATACTTCTATCCGGATTAGCTTTAATTTTAAGCGTATTCTAAGTAACTAATAGTTACGTAATTTAAGTGTTAATTTGTTAAGTATTATTATTACTAGCTTTACCCGTGTCAAATTTATACGACTATTATATAACTATTCACTGCGCTTTCCAAACGCCAACCCGTTTAGGCTGTCATTGTTCTTACTTCCCGTATTTGCCTATAGGATGCCAGATTGTTTGGTGTTTATTTTTACTCTTCTGCTCCTTAGGATCGTAGCGTGAAGTTATATAGTATCCTTTCTCAATAAACAGGCTGTAAATTACTAAAATAATTTATTTGCTTTAGTGTTTCGGTTCTTTACAAGTTTCATAATTCGTGTACGATTAGCTCGACGGCCGTAAGCGCGACCCTCGTAATGGTCTGCGGTACACGGGAGGGCAACACGACCGACCAATGAGCTAGTTTGTTGCCGGCCGCCGGCAGCAATAGACGTTTGACGTATGTGCCTACGTGGTTTTATTTTTGTGACTGCTACACATGAGATCAATTTACCCAAATAGAATTACGGACGCTACGTTTAAAAAACTATATAGTAAATCAAAAGTAATGCTTTACTATTAAATACACAGAAGTTTCACTGCAACTGCGTGTTATGGTTACAGTGTGTGTTAAATGTATTATTAATCATAACATATCTAACCCAGTTGCAATAACATGCATAAAGATCTTAATATATAGATTATCATCTCAATATCGTGTATATCCGTGCACACATGCCGCCCCGCGTCCCACAACCATCAGGAGGTTCTAACTTATAGCGGTCGACCTATAACTTGATTGGAACTAGTGTTACCTAATGTCAACTGATAGTGAAGGTAAATATGTTAAGGAAAGCTTAAAGCTACAGAAAAAATATATAAGTACCTCGACTTGGGCAGACAGGACAAGTAGGCAAGAGAGGTAGGGCACAGATAAGTTTCTTTGGAGATTTTTCTCTACTTGGGGCAGTGCGACTGTTGGAATACCTCCACCTTACAGAAGATCATAGTCAAGTAAAATCTTATGTTGTGTTCTTCCGACGAGTAGGGTTTTCAGAGGTCCTTGGGGTAGGGGGATTCAAGGTCTCCAACGCGCTAGTGATATTTATGTTATTAGAAGCGACCATAGGCAAATTTAACATGGAATGGAAATGGAACATGTAATAAAAAAGTAAGTAGAGTTAAAATAGGATTAAAATATTATTATATAAAAGAAGAGATCCTTCTACACTATTAAATTAATTATTGTAAAAAAAAACGAATGATTTATATTTTATATTGAATTATTAATATTATTGACTTTATTACTCGTATTTTAATTAAAATTTAAGATGAACTAACTTTGTTTTTATGTTATTGTTATTTTTAAAAGTGAACAATTAAAATTATTATTTATTATCATATCAGCATTTTCAACTCTTTTTGCACCTTTTGATCTTAGATTTGTAAGTTAAGTGATTATGTGGTTGTGGCTTAAGATGGTAACACGATAAGCCTAAAGTGGCTATCAAGTACAACTACCGGAACAATGTAGTTGATTACGTCATCATAATAATATAAATGATATGATTCGGGTCCAGAACGAGTATTGCCTTTTTTAAATACTCGATGTTTCTGCCTGGTTATACAGGCCGTGTTCAATAACCGACTCAATGTCTGTACTGCCAACACAAACTGTATAACCAAGCCAAAACGTCGAGTAATTAAAGAAGTTAAACCAGCTGTGCCGGCGGTTCCGCTCGCGTAGACTATAGAATGCTGTAGGTCGAGCGCATGCGCGAATTGTGCTATCTCAAAATCGCTTTTTGAGGGTGATCCTTGGAAGATAGACATATGCTATCCCTGACTTTTTTGTAGGTCTTTTTAGATATACAATTATGTTATACATTAATTTGATTTATATCTTATGGTTTACTCAGCGTAAGCCATTTAAGCACTCCAAAAGCGTCTTACTACCATTATCATCACTGATGATTTCGTATGTTATTTTATCTAAAAAAATATATCCTATAACCTGATCAAGTAATATATCCATGAATTAAAAAAGAACAATGTAAATCGGATCTGTGGCTTTCGCGTGAAAAGACCATGAACGGACAGACAGACAGAGAGACGTTATGTTTTATTTATTTTCACATCAACGACACATTCACAAAATATCGAATTAACAATCAGTCATTCACAAGTTACGAACTGTGTATCTTTACACATGTGCACATCTTATTATAATATATCGAAGCATAACGACAACAAAAACAAATTACAAATATCAAGTTATATTATAATATGTATATAAGGTGTAGAAGAAAAAGAAGATATATTGTATACGCAATGTATAGAACCTGCCTTCAAACCTCAATACAACAGTTTTTACAAGTCTGGTCGTCACACCGCTAGGCCTATTCGACGACGAATATAGTCGTGCAAATCAGGGCTTGCATTAACTATGTATATTCTATCTCATTATTTCTCTGGTAAAATCCTATAGATCTATGTGTTTGTCTCAAATACATGTATGAGATCTCACCAAAAACTCCCACATGATGATATTCGAAACGAAACGGAAATATATTTCATACTTTGCCTGAATAGCATTTGGCATTACATAGAATACCTAGGCATTCTTTACGTTACATTACTTTGGCTAGGCAAAGTATGTAATAATTCGTTTTATGTCATACATTGCCGGGTACCCTTAGGCATTCTATAGGAGGCCGGCGTTTCATACATTGCTTATAACATATACAAAACGTGATAGTATAAAAAGTGTTATTTTCCTCATCAAAATTAAGTAGCCGTAACGAAACCGTGATTAAAAGTTAGTATAACTGTATAAACTTCTCCAGTCAGTGTGAATAAGCCAATAATAGTTCATTGCTCATTTTAATATTCAATCTCCCGTATGTAGGTGACATCATGAGCACTCGACGTGACCTTGGCAGAGCGGCGTTTCGCTATTTCAGTATTCGTAAATAGGAACTAACAGTAGTGTCTCATAGTGGACATTTGGAAGTTTTGTAATGAAAACCTCTTAATCTGGTAATACTCTATAATCTTTAATTGTTACAAATATAATAGATTAATAATTATAGAATTTGCTCGACGCGACACTACTGTGTACTGTTGTTCGTTGCGAGAATCCAAAAGGTGCGGTTGAGAGTAAAAAATACTCGAATGCGACGTGCCGGCCATCCACCCGCCGAATCACAGAAAAATGTACAGGTGCACGGCGTAGACATCTTCCCCCCGTTGAAAGACTCCTTTCAACTTCTTCAGTCGTGATCCGGTGAAGAGGAAGGCATGGGACAAATCCGAGTAAGAGGCCTCCGGACGCAGCCTCTGGTAGTCTCAATGTCTGCGACCCGTGTGACACCGTCCGAACCAGGAAACAAGTGGCTGACATGTCCCAATCGCCAGCTGAGTGGTGGGACGTTATCTTCCTGGAGAAGTACTAAGTCTCCGACTTTCAAAGATGCTGATTTGGTACGCCATTTGGAGCGCTGTTGTAGTTCTGCTATATATTCCTTTAGCCAGCGCTGCCAAAAATGATGATTAATTTGTTCAAACTTCATATAACGTTGAAGGTTGTTCTGATTACCTTGCTCCGGCGATGGACCAGGCAATGCATTTAGGGCACGCCCTATCAAAAAGTGACCTGGAGTTAGGAAATGGTAATCGTTAGGGGAAGAGGAGAGTGGACATAAAGGTCGACTGTTAAGCACAACTTCCACTTGTGTGAACAGAGTGCATATTTCTCAAACGTTAGATGATTATTCCCCATAACGCGTTTTAAGTGGTATTTCGCGGATTTAACGCCGGCTTCCCAGATGCCGCCGAAATGTGGAGCGTACGTGGGAGAAAACACAAACCTTATACCTTCATTAGATGCGTAATCAGCTACAGGTTCATGATTAGTTTTAAGAAAATTGCCTATACCCTTAGCTGCTGCAACGAAGTTGCGGCCGTTATCGCAAAATATCTCCGCTGGCTTGCCCCGTCTTGATATGAATCTACGTAACGTCATGATGAAGGTGTCCTTAGACAAATCACTGACGGCTTCCAGGTGCACGCATTTGTACCGGAAACAGACAAATAGACATAAATAGGTTTTAGTTAATCTTGCACCTCGACCCTTTCTATTTAGAGTGAAGAAAGGACCAGCGAAATCAACGCCAACAGTACGAAAAGGAAAATCAGGTGTGATGCGCTGTACAGGTAAGTTTCCCATCATGGGAGTTAATGTTTTTCCTTGAATGCGTCTACACCTGACGCAGTTATGAACTGTGCGGCGGGCTAAATTCCTACCGTTTATAAGGCCACATAGTTTCTCTGACACAGGCCAGCAATAGCTTGCAAGAAACTGTCCGAATTCTGAAAGAAGTGATCTGTTGGAGTCGGATCCGTGGAGTATGGTGGGTTTCGGAGAGATTCCAATCGGAGTTCATCTAATTTAGCGACCGTCTGTCGTGAAGTTTGGGGTCCAGCGTTGTCCTGAAGCAACAGTGGGCTAGAGAGATTTACCAGTTTCGGTTGTTTAACAGCTAGGTTTTCCATCATGGTTTGCAATTGTTGACAATACAGATCTGCGGTTATTGTCTGGCCAGATCTTAAGAAGCTGTAGTGTATGACACAAGCACTGGTCCACCAAATACACAACTTTCACATGGCACGGGATTTGGCCGGTTCTCCTGGGTTCAACCACTGTGATGAGCGTTTCCGATAGTCGTTAAGGATCCTTTTTTTGGCCACAAATAACGATACGATTCAAAATTCCGTCGTTATTGTTACGGTTGTGTAATATAACGCAGCACTTAATGCCTGTTTGTTGGTGTGCTTCACTCAATTCCTGCGATACCCAATTTTCGAGATTTTTCACTTTTCCAATTTGTTTCAAGTGAATTAAAATTGTTTTATCACTCACACATGTTTGTTATTAATGTCCTTTATAAGATATTTGTTTCAGGAAATTTGAACAAAAAAACCTACCAAAACAATTAATCTATGCAAAGCAAATACTAACAGAAAGTAAGTCGTAGGTCAGACAGTACCATAATAAATTATGTATAAAATATAATGCGTATGTCCCAGTGCATCAAGACCTCTGACATTATATTGCATTTCCTCTGTTGGTAAATAAATAAGGAGAGGGAGGGAGGAGTCACAGGTCAAGTGTATCTGGTATTTACAGTCTGGCGCCAAGTTTCGATCTTTGGAAAGGAACGCAACGAAAACGATTTTCGAGCGCGTCGACAGCGGACGTATCCGACGCATTGTAAAAAAAACCGCGTATATTTAAGTTGTATTGGTGGTAGTCATAAAATGTAAACAATAAATAATTGAAAAACTGTGCACTAGCTAATGCCTGAAGTACATAAAAAAATCCGTCGTTTGTATTTTATTTTATATTAATAAAAGTGACAGACCGGTAAAGTTTACAGACTTACAATGTTCCGCGCATTTTTGTTATTTATATTTTTTTCTTTAACCGACGCGAACTTTTTGGTTGAAGAGGAATGTTTGAACTACACAGTTTATCCGATTCAATACGAATTGACAATAATTCCTTATGTTTACAAAGAGAATTCACATTACCACTGCGATATAGTAATAACGGTTATCGCTAACGCGGGTGTGAGAGTGATTGAATTAGATGCGAAAGGTTTGGACATCCAGAGAGGTTCGATAAAAGTTATGGACGGAAACATCGACATCGTCAACGGAGCTCGACCCTACGAATACGATGAAGTTAATGGAAAACTGTATATACATCTAAAAGAACCATTAAAAATATACAGTTCTAGTAACGCACAATTTTATTATATAAAACTGTCCTTCAACAAATTTGTAAGCGAGGATAGTGATGGTTTGTTTTTAGTAAAATACTACGAAGATGATGAGCGTAATATGAAGTGAGTTCTTCGACATATTTTTTTAACAATATTACATATATACTTTTTATTATTTTCACGCTTATATCGTAATATTAATTTCGAATATCATAAAAACCTACAAATAGATATATTATTACATCGATTTTGAAATTAGGAATATTTGTCTTTTAAAACGCTTACAGTAGTAACCTTTTTGCACTATGATCTTTACAATGAAAAAACAACCACTACAATAAACCAAAAAATATAACGCAATCGATATTTATCGAGAGAGATTATAACTTCCATTACAAACTTTTTTAACAAATAAAATAGTAAGCTATAATCAAATAAAAAATAAAATAAAGTGATAAGCAGGATAATAATTCAAAAGCTTTGACACAATTTCATATGTGTGTTTCCCTAACGCATTATTTATAGCTGATCTTGATACACATACGCCAGTCGCGAAGGTCAGAACTGATACACTTTCGTACAATCAGAACTGGTAAAAATAAAAATATGACTAATTTTCTTACTTACGACAAGATGTAGATAAGTATGTGGTCTACCGTTTTTTCGTCACATTACTCATGTATCCAGTGAAACAATCTTATTATTTTTTGTTAACATTATTGCTAGTAAATAATTTACGTATAGTGCGCGATTTAGCGCCTTTTCACTATAATACATATTATGAAGCTCTACGTCTCTCTGTCTGTCTGTCCGTTTATGTTCTTTTCACGCGAAAACCACTTAACCGATTTACATAGCTTTTCCTTTAATTCATAGCTATATTATCTGGCCATGTTATAAAATATATTTTGTTAGATAAAGTAATATACGAAATAAGCAGTGAAGATAATGTTGCATCAATTCGAAAAAAGACGCTTTTGGGACTTACGTTGTGTAAACTAAAAGATATATATCAAAATAATGTTCTATGTAAATGTAAATTAAAAAAAAAACTACAAAAAATTCAGCGATAGCTTATGTCTATCTTCTAGGGATTATTCACAATAAGCATTTTTGTATTCAAAAAACCGGCGGGCAAATGCCGTGGTTGAGAGCGGGGGTATTACTATTCGACCGTCTGCTCGACCCACGGGATTCTGTAGTCCACGCGAGCGGAGCCGCGGGTAAAGCTAGTATATATAATAATGCCAAGCTCTAGGTCTGGTTTGTGTCAATCTCTGGAAATACCAGTCTATTTATTAAGAATGGTTATAGATTATACAAATTCTCGTTACGATTCTAAGGAGCGGAGTATTAACCATGATAGTCAACCAATCTGGAAGGCTTGCCTACTGCCAAGTTGTAGGATAGTACGGGAAATGAGAACAATGCCTACACGAGTGCGTTGACGGCAGCACGGTGAAGAGTTATCAGAATAAACTTAACACGAGTGAAACCGTCGGGCGAACTAGTTATTTAAATAAGGATGACCAGACCAAGCCACTAAATGTAATGAGCATCGGGTGGTTACTTTTCAGAGTTATTTGCGCATAAAAAACCACATAAATTAAAAAAAATACAAATTACTCAACATTAGGCCTCCCTTATCTCTGTGTTCGAGGTCCAGCCAGAACCTTGAACACGTCTAAATTATCAATTAAATACTATATTTTAACTACTTATGTTAGCTATAAATAAGTGAAGAGCACTGTGATGTAGCAAAAGATAATAATAGGTCTTTACCTATGAAATTGCCGTTCTGCAGTACTGGCCATTTCAAATCAAAATAATTTTTGTTTGGCTAAGTATTCTAATTTCAAATTAATTTTATTTTAAAAACATGGAATTCTTTTTCCAAAAGTAGTCATTTGTTTATTGATTAGTGTTACATTTTCATCGCATTAAAATCTTTTTTGTCATCATGGATACGTTAAAAATTCGAGTAATTATGGAATATGAGTACCGTCGTGGCAGTAACGCGGCACAAGCGGCACGCAACATCAACGACGTTTACGGAGCTAACACTACAAACCAACGCACCACCTGGTATTGGTTTGCTCGCTTTCGTTCTGGCAATTTCGACCTGAAAAATGAACCTCGCGGTCGTCTGAAGACTTTGGTCGACAATGACGAATTAAAGGCGATTGTGGAAGCTGCTGATACACAATCTACAGCTGAATTAGCTGCAGCTTTCGACGTTAGCGTCATAACAATATTGGTCCATTTGCGTAAAATTGGCAAGGTAAAAAAGCTTGACAAATGGGTGCCCCACGAACTCAATGATCGCCAGCGCGAAGTACGCGTCGAGACGTGCCTTGCACTGCTCAACAGACACACAAATGAAGAAATTTTGAACCGCATTGTTACCTGCGATGAAAAATGGATTCTGTTTGATAACCGCAAGCACTCAGCAAGTTGGTTGGATCCTGGTTCAGCACCTAAACGATGCCCTAAACGAAAACTTACCCCTAGAAAAGTGATGGTCACTGTTTGGTGGTCTAGCGCTGGTATAATTCATCACAGCTTCTTAACAAACGGGGTGAGCATTACTGCATATGTGTACTGTGAATAACTGAACACAATGATGGAGAAGCTGGCACATCTCCAACCAGCATTGGTCAATCGCTCGTCTCCGCTGCTCCTGCACGACAACGCGCGATATCATACTGCACAACAGACGGTCTCCAAGTTGCAAGAACTGGGGTTGGAAGTTCTCCGTCATCCGCCCTACTCACCAGACCTTGCGCCTACAGACTACTACTTTTTTCAGAATTTGGATAACTCCTTGGCGGGAAAAAAATTCAATACCCGAGAGGCAGTACAAAATGCCTTTGAAGAATTTGTTGCCTCCCGTCCAGCTGATTTCTTTAAGAAGGGTATCAATAAACTGCCACTGCGCTGGCAAAGATGCATTGATTGCACGGGTGATTACTTCGATTAATACAAATAAAAAATACACGAAAAAACATCATTTAAATTTTATCATACAAAACGGCAATTTCATAGGTAAAAACCTAATAATAGTATTTTATTTTATTAGAAAAGTGACTGACTCGTGTATGCAGTTGCTTGCGTGTCTTGACACGGCAAGAAAAGTGTCAGCAACGCAAATGTGATGCTTCTGATTTTGCAAGCATATAATACAGGCTGCATGTCATTGTCATAGATTAAGAAATAAATAAAAGATTACATGCTCGCAACATTTTTTAAATTTAAGCACAGTATCTAGCCATGTCTAGAATATACCCTACCATTATCATATTTTATAGTAGTAGAGTTTATGCAAGGTTTGACGGTGGAATCAACACCATTGATGCCTGTTTCTATCGTAAAGCAGCATTTCTTATGCTGTTGTATTCCGGTCCAAAAGGTGTGGTTGATAGCACGCACTGGCTAACGAGGTTTTCCAGTTTAGTCCTCAGAAGAAGCAACGTTTTGTTGATTGGATTAGAGTAGAACTGCATTCATATTAAAGATTAGTTATAAATAGCCATAGACTGCATTGACCACATAAAATCAGCTAAACAGTACGCTAATAAATATCATAAAAAAATATTGTTGTTTTTCTTCACTAAATGTCCTAAATGAATGCACTAAATGAACTCAAAATATCGAAGTATGAGTATTCGAGAGCTACCTGCGAGCCACATCGACTATTGAAGTGTCTTAAAATGATGTCTAAGCGGAAAAATGGACGATTTTTTGTAGCTCGTCTGATAGTGGAAGATAGACCAAGAGTATACTTATAATTTCCTGAGCTAAAGAAACACTAAAGAACAAGTTTCAGGAATTTTATATGTTAACTTTGCCCTCCTAATACGCACTTGATAATTTTATGTATATTCGCAAAAACTTAAGTAAACTTTATTTTGTATATGACCGGCATAATGTTAATACTAGAAAGAAACACATATTAGTCACCCACAGCCCAGTAAAACCAATATTTTTTTAGATTATGGTGTTAGATCCTACTATAAGGATGTAGAGCATAGTAGCGATTTGTAGACAATCAGTTCAAGGATCATCATATCAAGATTTTATTGTCAAAAAGTGGGTTCACATAAATTGAATGATAGTAGTCTGGAAGATACTCTCTCAACATCCATACATCCACCAAAATAGTATAATTTGCATTACATACACATAATACAGACATTATTTACCCTGTAAAAAATGGCTCGAAATTCTTGCCAACTCTTGTCGTTGAAAAGTTTTTTTTTCCAGGACTTAAATTGAATCAAACAGATTTGTTTTTGAGCTAAACTCGGTCTCTGAACTCAGCTTATACTCCATTTTGCGGTGAATATACGGTAAATACTATCATAATAACCGCAAGTTTCGGTATCAAATTAGCAGTGCCCGTATAATGATAACATGGTCTGTTGCTTTGAAATTTGAATTCACACTTAGGGTTAACAGTTTTAATGTAAGATTTAAAATAAGCATGTCTAAAGCATAATGCACATAGAGTCAAAGACGCAGCAGCTGAAGATACGTCCATTTAGTACCAGTGAGTGAACCCGACTGTGAACATTGCGAGTGTGGAAAGTAGTTCACGTCGCGTGGAGTTCACGGCGTGAATTCTCGCCGTGACTTCACGGCGCGAGTGTAGAGCTGGCAATAGAGAAGAACGGAAGAGAAAAATATGTTGTGCCGATCCCACTTGAGTGGGATATGGGCAAGAAGAAGAAAGTCTTAATTATTCTCTTAAACAAAAATAAATTGAAGCTTCTGGAATTAACCAAGGCAACGACCTTGATCATAAGAGAGGTTTATTCAATAAATATGTCATTTAACCGCAATGACTTTAGCAATTATGTCATCCACTCTATTGGCTTGTTACAATTAATTAGTCAATGTACATTAGCAGAACATTGCAACGTAATTCATTTGAATTTATTATAAATATGTTGTTTCCTATTCTCTGGAAACATATATTAATAATATTTATTATGATTGTAACAATTAACTATGAGGTTCCGTTCGCCATTTACTAATAGTAATACAAACAAGTAAAGCTCTTCAAAGTCGAAATAACCAAAATGAAATTGATTTTAACTAGCAAATAACAAATCAATAACAAATAGCAATAAAAAACTCGTTTGTAATCAAAAATATAATTATAACAAATAACAGTAATATTATGTAGGATCGAAAAAACGAACACGTTAGCAATTAAAATTTTTAACATTGCTGAAACTTATATACTACAACTTGTAATTGAAATTTATTAATACATGATATTGTGGAGTAACTTAAATATACACTTTACTTTATAAACTAAAATTTCTTGAATTATTTTAAATAATTCAACTTTTTTTAAACTATTGCCCTATTTTGACAACTTTCTCCTACAAATAATTTAAGATTAAACCCATCACCTTATATTATAAGTTTACGTTTATAAAATTGATTTAGCACTTTTATAATTTATTAATAATATAGTAAATAATTAAGAATAAAAAAACGTTATGATTAAATATTGTCACGTTTATGCATTATTTTCATCAATCCACTCGTAGACGTACTCCAAAAACCTACCGTCCCAATCTAAATTTTCATTTACTAGATCTAAAGCTCGATTTGCAATCATTTGAGAATCATCCAAATTGTTATTCTGAGCGTTGATCCATATGCTGAACTGCAAATGAAAAGACAAATAAGAAAATTTTACTTAAGCACTTATTTTACATATTTTACAAGTCTTTGTAAATTGGTGTGGTCAACGTTAGATACCAATAATCACCGGTTATTAGAAATTGTATTGTGATAATCCTTTTTGTATTTCTCCTTCTTCTTTTTCTTAACCTTCTCCCACCAAATTAACTTCAGCACAACATGATTTTTCTTCCACTTTCTTCTATCAGCTGTCATCACAGTATTCGCACCTATTCTAAGCATATCGTTTCCTCAGATACTCCATCCATACCTTCTGCTGTATTTCTCTACTCTTAAATCCGTTCAACTTCACGCTTATTATTCTTCTACTTACATATTAATTACTTTCATACTTCCTCATGACATGCCTATACCACTCTAGTCTTTTACCCCTCAACTTCACCTTCACTGGTGCTATTTTCATACTTCTTTAGATATACTAAATTCTAATCTTATCCATTCTAGTTGCATCATACATCGATCTTAACAATCTCATTTCTGCCACATTTATTCATCTTTCATCAGTATGTTTGATAATATTTTATTCATAATACTTGACCAGCATAATAAAACCTTTTCTGTTATTACATATTTTCAATAACTACCTCAAATATAAGTAAACCAGTGTGCAATTAACATTTACCATTTCCACAAGTACATTATTTATGATCTATAGCTACTTAAATTATTTTCGCTTATTTCTCTTGTTAGTATTGAGAATTTCTGAACTTTCCTTTTCTGCATATTGATTTCTTATTACGTTTATAATAACAATAAGTAAAATAATATTATATGTACATTAAAACTTACATCGGTTGATAATCCTCGATCAGCCATGTTTTCAGCGAGAACGAATATCAACTCTTCCAGTTTTTTCAACCCACCATACCTGAAAGTGCATTTAATTTTCTCTTAAATAGCTTCGAGTAAATAAATAGTTTTAATTAACTCTATATTAAAACATAAAAATCAAAAATAATATTAATTATTTTAAAGCAGTTATATCGATTGGTAATATCGATAAAATGTTAGCAAACAATAGTATTGTAATTGTATCTATAACACATTTGATAGTAATCAATTGCGATAAACCAAGCCCGGTAAAGCTGTAAAAGCCGTCTGAGGCTTCAGGGCCCTTATGGCTAACAGTGCAGTCAGATCGAAAAAAGGTTTTGTTATATTTTTTTCATAAGATCAAACATGGTTTAAGTAAAATGAACAATACAAAAAGTTAAAAGCTTTCGTAAACGCTTCGTAAACGTATCAAAAAAATTATATAAAATTATTGATTTCAATAAAAATTAATCAATAAAAAATACACTTGAAGACTTTACAAGTGACATAATATTATTATTAAAAATTTTTTTTATAAAAAAGTTTTTCTGTCGTTTGGTATATTTTATTAATATTTAATATTATACTATATTTATGTTTATGAACTCAGAATTTTCTCTCTTTTCATTTGACATACCACTCGATAGGATACCAATAAATTTGAAGGACCCATTCTTGTATGTTACATCTGTTATATTGATTTTATTCGTGTGAAATATAGATTATGTTATTTGGATCATAATAACGAATCTACTGATACCTTACTCATGAAATAATATCATCGGATAATTAGTTTAAACGCTACATGGACGCTAGATGGAGCATACGTAAATATATAGACTGCTACAAACATAACCCTTTCCATAGTCGGTTAAAAACGAATGTCTATTTTTATGAAAATTGTAGGGAGTTAAAATTAATTATGATTAATATTATAATTAAGTAAATAACAATTTATTTACTATTTTATAAATTAACTTACATATTTTGAATTTCAATAGAACGTCTTGATATAAAGTTAATAGCAATCCACGCATTCTTGAAGCTACTCTCGGTGACGGCTTTGAATATTTTCACTCTTTCTTCAACTCCAAACCGGTTGCCGGGAGTCACAGTCTCTTCGAGGAGTCTACATTATTCAGGTTACATTTACATTATATGGTTATAGAAAAGTTACACCAAGAAAATTTGCCAAAATTTTGTAAAATTACTGATTTCACTTTGATTAAGTTCACATGGGCGCTTTTTATATTCAAAATAAAAGAATAAGGCTTGTGTTCAAAAAGCACCTTAGTCAATTTGCAATTGATTTTGCTAAAACACACGCTTAAGTCACGTTGGAAAAGCGCCGGTACTAACATGATCAAATAATATCTGGGGACGGTGGAAAAAAAACACTGCGATGAAAGTATTAATTTCAGCCAGTTCTATAATTAAAAAACAAAGCATTTCAGGTCAAATTATGGAAAAGAATTCATTGTCCTTATAAAATAGTTCGTTGGAGTTTTCACGTTTAAAATGGCGATAGTCACAGGTATAACGATTTTAACATTTATAATAACACCAAACACATACCCACGAATATAGCCGTCATCTTGGGAACAAGCCAAAGCTTCTAATATAACAACTCTTTCGTAATGACTGGGTTCAATTTCAAGTCTTGCGTTTAGTGCTTCAATAACCTCCTCATCACCTTCCCTGACCATCGTGCAATATACTGCTGGCCTGATGTCATACGGTATGTTTGGATTCCTAAAAAAATTGAGATAAGTAAAAAAGCTTAAACTGCATTATTACGCTGTTTTAATTCTCGGATTGATATTAACGGTACCAGATTATCAGTAAATATCAACACTGACAAAATTAAAATTTGATATATCAGAAAAAAGAACATAATTTATTTTCATACAACAAAGGTGACAAACAAGCATACGGCCCGCTTAATGGTAAGATGCTACCGAAGCCTACGGTCGATTGTAATACCATAGGTACCACTAGCGCGTTTCCGACCTTTAACTCCCCTACTACAAGGAGCTGTGGGGTTCTCACTGCAGAAACGCAACACAAGGTTATTTGACTGCGATATTCTGTACCATGGAGGTATGCCATCAGTCGGACTGCCTCAAGTAGAGATAAATCTCTAATGAAATTTATCTGTGTCCTAGCTCTCTTTTTGTAACCCCTACCCCAAAGAGCTCTGGAAATCCTACTCATCGCAAGAACACAGCACAAGATTATTTGGCTGCGGTTTTCTTTAGAGTGGAGGTATTCTACCAGTCGGACTGACCCAAGTAGACAGAAATCTCCGAAGAAATGGCTCTGTTCTCTATATCTCTTAAAGTTGTATTACTAGTATAAGGTATAAGTTAGTTATAAATACTAAACAAGTCTTTTTTCGTATTTTTGGATAAAGCCTCATTTAACATTACGTAAAAAAAAAGGAAGAGAAAAACTTAGAAACCTCCAGACAAAATAACGTATTGATGGATGTTCTATCTTGAAGTTCCTGCTTGTATGTGAAGGCTAGCTTGAATATCGAAGATATTATTCAGCACCTTACATTCTAAGGCTATATTCGTAGAAAAAACAGAACACAGTATTAGTATTATTTGCATTAGTTTATGGCATATTAAAAAAAAACTTCATTTATTTTGGTACTTTGTTAAGATTATCACATCGGATGACCCAAATGTAATTATTTGTTGCTAGTCATAAACAAATTGTAAGTAAAAGGTAATTTTAACAAGTAACTTACACCAAATCATTGTTGTTAGGATCATAGAATAGATCTACTGCAGCAGCTATACAGGGTTGATAGTTAGCTCTACACGCATGGTCCATCACAAGGCCTCGAGTCAGCGAGTCCAACGATGGCTCATTGAGCAGCGGGTCAGGGTTAAAACCCAACTCAGCTTCTACGGCTCTGATAGTTCTTCGCACCATTCTCTGAATTAAATAGAAATTTTATCCTTTTATAATATTGATATAATCGATAGTATCAATTCTCAAGTAAATTAAGTACGCAAAATACAGACATTAAAAAAATAAGTGCAATCAACGAAAGACGAAAAAATTTCGAGAAGAATCCTAATTATTTTAGGAATAACATAATTTTGTCAGCAACGGCATTTTAGTTTATATTTTTTAATAATTTATCTAGCACTGTTGTTTTAGGGTAAAAATAATGTTAAAAATAAATGTGCGTAAGCAACATAAACTGTATATAAAGCAATATTTTCAGAATCTACAAGTTAATATATATAAATTTGTAAAGCAGTTAAAACTATCTGCTGAAAGGCATATATCCTTAATCAAAGTGTTTACATGTTTTTCCAAAATTTAAAAGTAACTAAAGATAACAACCTTTAAAATCATTAAGTACAACTACACATACGACGACGTTGAAAAACAAGAAATTGTATAGAATGTGTCTTACCAAATAGATATCAGGCTCAAGATCTTTATCTTCTGTTACCATGGCTACGAGGCGTTTCCTAAGGAAGTCCATATTTCTTACAAAGGCTTTCCAAACGGCATACTCTGTCTCATGCTCCATAGATAGAACGACTCGGAATGCAATATCATAATCGATCCTACCAGCTCTCGCCAGGTTGAGAGCATCGTCTACAAGCTGTAAGAAAATAATTATATCAAATAAAGGTAAAAAAGGTATTGTGAATAGTTTTATAATTGCCACCAATGAAGCAACTACTTTGTATATAATTTAATATCTAGAGAATCAAGAAGTTATACCAGAAGTTTTTGGTTTACTAATAGTTTATTAGATGCCGACAAATTTGGCCTATCTTTCATGTCAAATTCAGCCTGATTCCACACTGAAAAATTCAGTAAACTGCCACTTAGAGTTTCTGGCGGGATTTCGATATTCCATTTTGTGGATTTTTTTTTAATTTATTACCATACAAATAATAACTATTATAGAAGCATGAATTTTAAGTTGCCATAAAAACTCCCTGGAAAGTTTTAACAGGAGGGCCACCATCTTCTGAAAGCGATACTTGAACTCCAAATATATGAAAAAATTTCTGCCAACTTGACTTTAGCATCATTATATTTTATCACACTTGGCATATAACAATAAGAAGAAGACCTGACTTTAATCATATGAGCTCATATATACTCAATAAATTTCATGGTATCCAATACTGTCGAAAATACCACCAGGTAGACAGATGGATTTTGACCTGTCGGCGGTCGCCGGTGTATGTGGATTGTACTGTGCTTACCATCAGGGACAGTACCGTCAATTGCTGAGCTGCTATAAAAAAGACTAATTTCTTCACAATGATAGTTGTTGTTGGTATCATAACTTTTGACGCAATATAAGGGAATTATGCTAAGTCTGCACGATTTACCATCTATTATATTTAGCAAATATTTTAAAGTTTGTCAATGCATTCTCTAGGCTTATTCTGAATTATATTTTAGATTTGTACCAAGTTTCTACAAATTTTTACAAACAAATATATGATTTTTCTCAGTTTGGTTTGCAAAAACTAATACATTACATACATTTTTTTAAAGAAGTAGTTCCTTACTTATCTGTGTACTCGTATATACCTATTTTACAAATTTACTCATTTTAAACTCCTATCAGTTTATATACAGTTATTTAATTTCAATATTGAAAGATAAAGATAATATTAAATGATCACCGTATATGAAAATTATAATAGAAAGTTCCAAAGCTGCAAATTTTATATGGTAAGATGTAAAAAGTACATATTTTTCGAGCATATTAGTGGATCTATTACTTAGTATCTATTAAAGAAATGAGCATGAAGCTCGGCGATAGTACGTTGATGAATGTATCTATATAGTATCAAAACTTACAGTAGCACGGTTCAGTGGATGAATAACTTTCCTTCGCTCTGGATCTTCGAGAGCCTCGATTATCCTTTCCCATAATTCAGCGTCATAGTTGACACGATAGTAAGCTGTGAAATATAAACTTGTTTTCACATTTATATATTAATATAAATATTAAACTAGTTATAGCAGGGGGTGTCGGTTAAAAACATTAATTTTATTGTATTCAATTTTTGCTTATCTACCGTTGTTCTGTGCTTTCATGGTGCAATGTCAAGATCAAGCAAGATCCAGATATTGGATCAAGAAGCATAATCTGAAGCCATAAGTTCAATTCGCGCTAAGATCTATCGCATTTGTACTAGGTACTTCGTGTTGTTTGCTGTCAAGAAGTCAATCGCCAAAATCGTTTATAGTTCGCACACTCTCAGTACAAAAGAAGCCCCATGTTCTAAAAAGGACTAAGCGGCCCTCAGTGAATTCTCGCTTCCTCCTGTGATATAATTGATATTGCCCTCACCTTGTCCTTGTATGTTGAATAAGACCCAGTCTTCCTCATTTAACACCATATTGATCGCCATTGTGGCAGACATGAGCATTTCAGGTTGAATGTTGTCAAAATCAGGGTTAATACTTGTTGTGTAAGTTATCGGTATATCGTAATTGATGTGGGGTTGAGATGTTAAAGAAAAACGCTCCTAAAACAAAAAGGTTTAGATATAAGCAAACTTATTGAAATTTAGATGGCCAGAATGAATTTGAAATAACTTTAACAAAATATAGATATTTCTAGGAGATTTTACCTTTAGAAGTTTCTCATAGGAGATAAGCATCCAGATATCGGTGATGATTTAAGAACTACTGTTAACAATTATGCAGAAACCTAATAATATTTAATTAGCGCACGATTTTCATTACATGTACTAACTTCAAATAAATTAAAATATGAAAGTAAAGGTCTCTGTTAGTGAAAGCATTCAATTTGTTTGATTGCAGCAGAAAAACCTTGCTGCTTGATTGTTCGTCGATTGATAAAAAGTTCGTGATAAAATGAAAAACTTTGTAAAATGAAAAGATTTTGGACACTTAAGTAATTTTAAATCTTTCACAACGTTGTGAAATTTGAACAACATAATATGTGACGAAGTGACAATCAGGAAAAAAAAGCGGATAGAATAATGCCTACAAAACTATATGAGCGGTGTTATTTAGAATACTCTATTCAATGAAACACTCAACATACCCTGAATTCTTTCTCTTTGACATCTTAGAATCACAAGAATGAACATGATACGGGAAGATTACTTTACAAACAATGTTAACCTGAGTTAAAAATACTCCGCCTTGCCTCAGACCAACGTGAAGCAATGGGTATCCAGTACTCATGATCCATGGCTCAAGGAAATCTAAATCGAATTCTTTTATCATATCATTGCCTATAGCCATCCAATTGCTGATGACGGCATCGATGAAATTGAAAGAGTTCACTGCCTGCAAAGATCTGTGCACAAAAGATTTTTCGAATGAATTACATCATTTTCTATAAAGTATAGATCCTCATAAAATAAATCTAATCAACGAGCCTTTCAAGAATTGTAAGTTTACCGATTTTTTGGCTATTGCTGATGAAGATGATATTCGGTTAACATCGATAACAAGATTCTTTACACTTTTACTCTGGGTGATAAGACACTACAGAAGTGTCCAACTTGTATTGCGACAACCATATATACATCATAGTGGCACACTTAGGTGTGTCGCATTCCGAGATGATCAGCCAGTGTATATTAAGTAATTAAGTTGGGTGGCTGGGTATCTGCACCCGACTAGTTCACGGCCACGATGCACATGGTGATAATGCCGTCACAGCCTCCCTTTTAGTTAATTGCGTTTGGGATCAGCCACTGTATATTCAGCTACTAAGAAGTTTGCAAGCCGACATGATAGCGACGATCAGCAAACGATTGCTGATCTCTCTATGGTCGCCTTTCTTTTTTGTTGTAAAGTGGTTACTTTCAGAAATAGTGCATTAAATATTACGTGCTGATAAAAAAAAACGCTTTTCATAATAAATGAATGTTTAAACATGAATACTTCGGAATAATATAATTTTGTGGGTGTCTCCAAAACGTATAAGAAATTTGGTAGTCTGTACGACCATTATAGCCAGCTTATTCCTACCAATTTACCTGGCAGTAAGTAGTGTTCTGCCTATTAACTGTATAAAATCTTGCGAGCCGTCACCTAGCATTAAATTTAACATGTGCATGATAGCTGGTGCCTTGTATTTCAAGGTGCCATAGATTTGATTTCTTATAGCTTCCTCTTCGAAAATATCATCTTCTAATTCTAATGGTTGAGCACTTATGTAACTGTCTCGAAGTAAGCTTTCTTGAATTATATCAGAGACGAACAGAGTGTTCATGTCCAGGAGAGTAACATCAGTTCCTAGTCCTGCAGATTGGAACTGAAAAGAAAAAAAAAACATATAGATTCCTTAAAAATTATAACTTCATACTTTTTAGATTTACTATTATAAAATATAAAACTCCGACTTAACGATTGATCATAAACATCCAATACTTTTACCACAAAAGGTTCATATTTTTAATCTCATAATTAATTATACGCATCGTCAACATTATCATACGGGTCCACATTTACTTTTGTCTTTGCTCAGTCAAGCTTTGTGTCACCTATAAGTGTTCAATAAATATTTGGCCAAAATTAGTACTTCAAGGCCAAAGGCTAAATCAAATTAACGGGTTCATAAAATCATTAAGTACTTATTGCTTTTTGAAACTTTATTGTTAATTACAGAATTTATATTATATTTGTTAAAATCATACCAAAATATTAAGTAAAAGTTCAGTCGTATAGATTAAAATATAAGGTTCACAATGGTATGGATTTTGCTTATTTCTCTTTCATATATCCCATGCTCCCGGCTTCTCGGTTTTGCTTTTCATTTACTCGACTTGATTCAATATAAAAATAGATATTATTGCTGGTCGAAAATCCTATACGCATCAAATTATATACCGATATGACTATAAAGTTTGGGCAATATAGTATTTCGCCCGATATATAGTTTTAGTACAGACCGATATACGATTTAGTGATATTGTAGCAATACATAGATTCAATATCTATATGCGATTCATATCATGCACTCCTAGAAATGATTGTATTGGATGCTTACTACTAGCTTCAAAAATTGATTAAGTATCTGTAAAAATGTTTTGAATATTAATAACAAACTACAATATTAATGACACTAAAAGTATCAGACATTTGAAAGTTATCATCTATTAATGGTTTTCGCATGAAAAGATCAGAAACGGGCAGACAGACAGAGAGACATTGAGTTTTATATTATTTAGATTGCAAACTAAAACTGTAGGTAATAAATAGATTCCCAAAAAAATAGATTCAGTCCAGAAATCAATGATACTTCGATATATTTCTGATGAACCTATAATTGCCATCTATCAAGATTCAACTATATAAACTTTACTAATGTGAAGCAAAAATAATTCACTTTTATTAAGAAAAAAATTATAAAACGAAAACGTACATACCTATTTTATTACCCGATTTTAAATAAAGAATTATGTGCTAAAGTTTTGATACAAGTAACGAAAAAAATAAGATAAGAAGCAACTTTACATAATTGTGAAAATTGTAGGTATGGTTTTGTTGGCGTAAGAAATTAAAAGAGAAGGCAATGCTTGGATAGATTTAGGCACAAAAGAGAAGGGAAGCTTCTGCTTAGACTAAGATAGAGTGCAATTAAAAAAGAAGGGAAGCATTCGTTTTGTATGAAAAAATATAATATTAGAATTAATTCGATATTTTTGTAAAAAATATAGCCTTGGGTTTTTCAGGATCTCCTCATGGTAGTACGGGAAACGAATAAATTTATTTTAGGTTAATAAAAAGACATAAGATCCCTAATTTTGCGTTAGGAGTGTCGATAGGGACATAAAAAAGTGCTATGAAGAAAATATACATTTCACGTTCCTATGATTACTCGTGAAGCTTTAGTTTGCTATATAATAAATCCGGGTTCAGTATTTTTAAACGTCTACTAACTTCATATTTTAAAAATAATTGTCCCAAATTTCAAAATTGACCTAGCTTCCACTCAAAATATCTTCTCATTTTATCCGCGGAACCAAAAATTAGTTTTCGTGTATAAATAAATTTATTATTACAATACTTACAGATTTGACAGCTTCGTAAGCTGCATACGTAGCTAACCCAGAAACAACCCATTCGTATCTCCAATTCTCTGGGAATATTACGAAACCGAACCATTGCTTCGCTAATGATTCAGCTATCTTCACTAACACTGTTTTTCTTTGTTTTACTGAAGCTGCTGTCTCCATGAGAAGGTACGGCTCCCTAGTAAAATAAACATTAATTTATGGCTTGCATTGTATCAATGCAATAGCATACAACATGAAAACTTAAGAAATTACTATTTATTAAATATTTAAATACCATATAATATATTCTTTGTCTATGTGGTAATTTCGCACTAAATATGATTGATATGACGTAAATTTATTTACCATGTTGAAATGAATGTTGTCAATTTCATATTTTAGAAGTATTTCATTTAAATTATTCAAGCTATGAAAATACGCTAAGACAAATTTGCCGAAAACTTCATGATTATACCGTAACTGAATTAGTATAATTTACGACAGTATCCACAAAACATGGTATAATTTATATAGATAACTAGCTGACCCATGTGAATATCTTGCAGATAAATAATGTAAATAAAGTAAATAATCAAAATAACTACTGGAATGTTAGTTAAATAGATGACGCCTCTCACATGTTATTTCATTTTATTATCATTACGAACGGTATCAAAAGGCTGCGTTTATAATTAATGTTTCAAATATATATTTTTAACGGAATCGTTAATATTAAAATATTTGTCTATTGTTCGTCAGTAGCGCCGGGTACGAAGGCTTTAAAATGATGTTCGAGAAACTGTTGAAAATACCTAAATGTATTAGCCCTTAATTATTCTATAAAACTCACCATATTCCAACAGTCGATAACGAGTACCAATCTGTGTCAACATCTGGTATCGCAAGTATATGCAAATTTGCGGCTTGGTTGACCACGATTTCAAAATATGGTTTGTTTGTCCATTCATTGAAGAAGTTGAAATAGGAGTTGATTGCTAGAGATGCCTGGGAATCCTGATTGGTTAATCCTGGTCTTCCCGTCAAAATAACATTTGTGATCGGTATGTTTAAATTGATGAAGTTGTGAGCAACCATGCCCCATAGGTGAGCTGGCCCTTGTAGAGCTCTAAATTGGGTTCTGTAAAAATTACGATATAATTCTTTAACTGTAAAAAAATAAGACTGTGTTCCAAAATAACCTTAAATAATTCGCTCCTTATTTTTACATTTAAATTGGTGGATAATTTAACAATGCATGTTGTTTAATAAAAGAGACGCAATGTTGGTTTACTTCAGACTCAGTTACAAAAATTCAGACAAAAAATAATACATTTCAATTAACTTTATTATATAGGTATGTATAGTTGATGTTAAGTTGTCTAACGTTATCTATAACCGTCCCCAAAAAGATTTGCAGTTTTATCTATGGTCAGTCCTTTATAGAATTATGTAGAACTCTGAATTTTAAAAAGACTATCATAATCTGTGCTAAATGATACAAATGTTGACATGGTTGTTGTAAATTATATTTATTTGGTCGATTGCTAATTTGTACTGTGATATACTGATATCGCTGGTAGGATACGAAAACTGTCTTTGACTCGATCGCGACCACTATATACAGATGTATACCCGCTATACTGGCATGCTACGCGTATCGCGTTTCAGGATTATGTGCCAAAGGTTCGCTGAACGGCATAACAGCTACAACTGGGAGTGTATTGTAGATCCTCTCGGTTGTCGCCGGTGTTTTGGGATTGCAATGTGCTAACCATCAGGCATCGTTCCGTCACTTTGTCATTCTACTATAAAAATATTACTCACTGGCTGTTTTCCTCCAACATTGAATTGGAAATAATATTTGTATACTCGATGTCATTGAAAGTGAACCTTATTATTGATGCTTCAGTTGTTTCATCCATGCAAGGGAATACGCGACGAGCATTTGTTGGGTGCAAGTTCATTGCAATGTATGAGCTGAAAGAAATAATTTTACAAAAATCGTCATTATTTTATTCATACCCAATACATGGCTTCTTCTAAGTTATATCAGCAAGCCATGTTTCAATTAATTTAAAAGTTTAAAGTATCTATAAAATATTTTACATATTATATTCTCTTCATTTGTTGCCAATATGACGATAATCTATTTATTTCAAAATGATAAGAACAAGAATAATCAATATAAAAATGGATGTTACTATATATGAGACTGATAAACTCCAACACCATTTGTCCAGCCACCGTGAAAGTTGGTAGATATAAGTGTTTTTTTTATGGAGAAGAATATATGCTATCCATTTTATTATGAACGCATAGTAAGTCGCGGGAACAGCTATTCTTATATAAAAACACAGTCAATGAAAAATAAAAAAATAATATTTACAGGTCATTGCCTTCACCAAGATAAAGACCGGAACCACTGTTACTTAATTGAATTGAATATTCTATTATAACAACATAAGACGTTGCAAGTTGTGCTGGAAATATTTCTAACAGTCCGTTATCCAATCCAAAGTCAGAATCTATTGCATTCGCTTCTGTGAATATTCCAGTCATTACTCTATTTATATTGAGATCATCGGCATGGAATACTATGGGATCCTCTCTAGTCGCTTGTGTTAAAACAACGTCTATTACTGTACGACCGTTAAACTGGTTTCCATCGTACGACAATTCAATATCATAATTTCGCACTACCTGTCCAGGCCTTACTTGTCTTAATAGAGAGTTTCGTGAAATAGCATCACTTGTAGCTTCTGTTTCATTAGTAATCACTTCGGATATTTTGATTTCATTTTGTAGAGTATTAGTATGAAGTGTTGTTCCAATAGTAGAGGTATCTGAGTCCAAATTCACGAAAGACGTTTCAGATGTAACTAATGAAGGTTTTGTATCGATTGGGGACGATTTAGTAAACACATTTAATAAAATTAAATATAAAAAGAAAGGGAAATTCCACGTGTACTTATTCCGGACCATTTTTCTTGTTTTAAAATGGCCGGTCGTTTAACTGTTAACACAGCATACGATAGCTTAAATACTACTTAAATGATGATAGTATCAATGAGGTTTTGAGATAAGATATAAAATTTATTGATGAGCATCAAGTATGGTTTCACTTTTCACGTGTGTAATTTATTAATTACAAATGACTACAAAGTTCATTTGCTTATAAATCAGAAGTATTTTACTTTAAACTTATAAATCGAAATTACCTGACCATCACCAATATTATGATCATTACAGCTGTCTCATTTTATTTTATATGTATGTATATTGTCCAGAAAACGTTAACGGTGTGATCCACTAATCCCTTAGAGCAAAAAAAATTATAAACTATAAATATTTCTGTTATATAAATACAGTACTAACTATTGCATCAACTCTAACATTTTGATCTGAACTAAACTCAAATTCAACAAACCAGCGTTATGGGTAAATAAATATGCATATTTTCTAAATAAATATTAGAAGACAATTTAACAGACGGCCATTTCATTCCGCACTAAGCAAACTAAGCTAAACAACTAGTTTGTATGCATAATGCATATGTAGAGATTGAATACCCAGTTACACAACTAACAATAAAATTATGCTCATCGCACAAAACTCCGTCATGTGCAGAGATCGAACCCGCGACCTCTGGGTTCAACAGTAGAATTTACTACCACTACTCCAAGAGGCCTGTAAAATTGCCGATAAATTTTGTATTTGAGTTTTAAAATTTTATTTTACTATTGGTAATTTTATGTTCAATCTTAATTTTCTACAAAAAAATACCTCAGAATCTATAAATAAAATTTTGACACTATCTTGAAATATTACTAAAGGCGATAGATAAGATGCCAGATAATGTTATCTTGCACCACTAGCAAGTAAGATCACATACTACAATAAATACTTTTATGAGTATATACTCTATACTCGAAAAAGTATTCCCAAGTATGGCATCGTTAAGTAAAACATAATGTTCATACTTTTTTTTATTAATAATTTTAAACTTGACGAGTTGATTTTTAACTTCTGCATATACATTCGTGCAAGTATGTATTCTGGTAAAACGAGCTTTGTAGTAGGTCCCTTTATTAATTGCAAGAATTTTTAACAATTCAAATTGGTTACTATGATATCAACTGCTAAATAATTACTAACATGTCTCAGATGATTGAACAATAGCAGAGTAACTTGATCATGTAGCATCTTTGAAGTATAATCATAATAGATCAAACAGTAAAATTTGATGAGAAGCTATAACTGGAAGTAGTTTTCTATTTAGCTAGTCAGCCCAGTTAACTTAGATAACGCATGATAAAATAAACTATATAACTGGCAATTTCCAGTAATAAAATATGAACTAAAAAAACACAAGATTCACAGAGATCCAATTATAATAGATTTCAATGTAAATAGAGATCAATATTTGGCGTTTTGTCCACTTACTGATATTAGGTTTTCTGTAGTTAAGCTCTTATTTTATCTTATTAGCTTATGTACACGAATTATAAGCTAGCAATTAAAACCCAACCCCATCTTAACAAGTGCTTAACTGATGATGTACTTAAAAATTATAACACACAAAGTGTAAAGGAACTGGCTTTTATTTGCGACTGCTACAACATATCTGAAGGTGTTTGGCAACAGATTTTCTACTTAAAGAAGAGCACGGTAACCTACTGCCATATTGTGATTTCATCACGATGCTTTCTTTCATCACAAGTTATGGCTCAGACTTGGGATTCTAAGCCACGTCGAATAACGCGGTGTCCGGAGGTACACAGACCCATGATCGCTTCAAACAATATGGGTTGTAATTAAACATGAAAGTTAAGTATTCAAGGATAGTTAACTATCAAAGACTTTTAATAAGATTAATTCAATAACGAATTTTTGTAACAGAAGCCAGTAATGACAGAAATTCTTGATAATATAAATCTAAATTCACTAAGGCTTACTTACTTCTCGCAATAATGACCTGTCCGTAAAGCTTTTCCAGCAACTTCCAAAGACCCACTATAGCTGATCACAAAATTATACAGAGTTGCTTCCCTGCCGGTTTCAATTTCTAAAAGTCCTTCATCATCATCCACATCACAATCTGCATCAAACAGTAGTGTACCTCCATTTAAGGAGAAATGCACTGATTCTATATCTAAATCTCTAACATGGAACATAACTGGGTCTTCTCGCGTATTCATATCTATTATCGAAACTTGAATCATAGCAACACCACTAAAAGTACCACCATCTGTGTCTGGTTCTATTTCTATTACGTAGTTAGTCACTAACATTCCTGGTCTAATTGTGTTCCTTGACGTTAACCTATCGTTTACTTTAATAAATTCTTCATTTTGTGTGAAAACATCATTGACACTTTCCGTAAACACTTGTTCTTCAAATGGCTGTAGAGTTTCAGTCATATGCAAATTTTCAATCATAACTGGTAAACTTTGTACTGATACAATTAAAAGAAAAACACCACAAATCAGAGAAGCTGTAGCCATTTCTTTACTTTACTTCTAAAACTTTAATCTTTAAAATTAGGTGAAACTGAAATATTTCATCATTTACTACCATGGGTGATCGACTACATGTATAATGTGTGACTGACAAGAATACTTTAAATGTGAAAACTGATCGAGATTAAAATTTACGATCTGTTAAGGGGAACAAAATTTCTGGATGATACGGATCTTTCTTACGGAGCTTATTTAAGATACGTTTTACAAGTGTTATGCTTATTTTCATAAAGAGTTCGCTATATAAAACATATTTATACGTAGTCGTCACATTTAAAATATTGACATACGTATTTGATTGTTGATATTTGATAGTATTTATTAATTTCTTATTATGGCACTTTTTACTGCTTGCGTGCAAGTCGAAAATCTGTTGATACGAGTATTTGGAAAGGTGCTGCCAGACCTTTAAGTATGTTACCACAGATGTACATAATAGCTAGATTCTTTATTAATCCTGCCCTTTTAAGTTAGTCTTTAACAGAATTAAAGAAAATACTAATAAATAAACAAGCAAATCACACGTATTCTACTAATTAAAAACAATTTCAATCAATGTCACATAGACTTGATATATCTACTTATATGTAATCTGTTTAGATTTTATCATAGCGGCAACTCTATTTTACCAATGAATCGGTTATTTTGAAGTATTTATTTTTTTAGGTACATGTATTTACGAATATGTAGTATGCATATTGGTATTACTATTTCATAATATTTTTTCATTATCTTGACGTAAGTAAGTTATTTTAAGATTTTTTTACAGCACAACTTCAATTATTATGATCTTATATACGGGTAGTGCTTCAAATGAATTTCATATAACTAGAAGAATGTTAGGTATGAAAGTGGATGGATATATGAGTAGAGGAAGACCGAAGAAGGTATAGATGGACTGTGTGAAGAATGATATGCGTATAAAAGGGGTGAACACTGAGATGATAGTTAAAAGAGTGGAAGAAAAAAACCTTTTGTGCTGACCCTACTTACGTGGGATAAGGGTAAGAAGAAGAAGTGCTATAAATCTAATGAACTAAACGTCAACTAAAAAACGCACAATAGATCAACCCAAAATTATACTCGTATAAGAAAACTAAACAAAAATTGAATATCAATGTATTTATTACATGAATATACAAAATATATTCCTAATTAATGGCATTATGTTGGTACAAGTATGGTCAAGTTTGATGAATCATAAGAATTTTGCAAGATCTCATAATACTTTTATGAATACAAATAAAATATAATAAACTGATGTTATTAAATCAAAACTAATCAGAAATTGTTGAATTATAAAAACTGTTGATAACTTTACAGATAAAGGTGTATATTATCTTTTAATTATTCAAAACAGCAATGACGATAGAAAACAAAACGAGCAAACTAGCAACTAGATTGTTAGCGCTGCTTGGTTCTGCATCTCCAAAGTTTTTATTCAACCAACTGTGGACTGTGGCAGCATTAAGATTGTTCCAAGAGATAGAAGCGGCAATATTCTCTCTAATAGCTGCTATCGATGCTTGCTCACTGGCACTGAAGATGGCCTGGTGACGCCTGACGAACTCATCAATCTATAAATAGAAACAGTTCATATTAATAATTACGCCTTAACTTTCATAATAATGCTCAATTTGTCATTGTCTTAACATACTAAGTGACATATTCTATAGATGTAAGTTGTTAGAATAAAAAAGGATAAATTGCATACCGGAAAATTATGTTATCAGGTTCAATAAACCACTTCAAATTTTCTTTAATCCAATATCGAAATAACACTTTTTACAACAACGGTATAAATCCGCATTCCCGCTAAATATAGACATTGGATATTTGATAAAATAAACACAAATACAAGCAAATATTATTAGAAAAAAAAAATGATGTTATTCTCAACGCATTTGTAGTTAAAGATTAGAAGTAAGATAGCATTACAAATTTTAAAAATTATGGGAAAAACTAATTTCAGAGCGGCTTATGAAACCGTGAAACATCTGTAGGATTTCTCTGGAATAGCTACTGTATTCGACTATCCATCCACCTCTGTTTTCTTTTAAACAAGTCCCTACTTAAAATTACTAATTAATAATTTGTATCTTACCCTTTCAGAATGCCTTTGTGATGTTAATCTCACTGCGAAGGCGCTGAGAATATTTGTGGTTCCTGTGAGGCCTTGTACCCTAAAATAATTCATTATTTTTATCATATCAATCAAAAATAAAATTATCTATTCTAATAGTCGAAACAAAATCATTGTTATCATCATCGACTTATGTTATCTATTATCAATAATAAGCTTTTCTAATAATCATTGTTTTCTTTGTAATTAAAATATTTTTATCGATATTGGCTCCACATTTACTTAAGTGAGTAGATAAAAAAAATCGG
Organism: Saturnia pavonia; assembly: GCA_947532125.1. Classification (NCBI taxonomy): domain Eukaryota; kingdom Metazoa; phylum Arthropoda; class Insecta; order Lepidoptera; family Saturniidae; genus Saturnia; species Saturnia pavonia. Next base: position 15,456,672 of record OX383903.1, read on the forward strand.
AAAAAAACCTGAATCATCAGCTATTTATTTCAATTCGTGAATATTACTAAGAAATTAATGGTCAAAAATAAGATAAATCTCTGAATAATTTGTCTTAAATATTAAAATCCAAGATAAATAATTGCTCTCTATACTCACAAACGTTATTTAATCGATCATAATCGTAGTTATATAAGAAGCGATAAATTAAAAAGTATATACGTATTACCAAATAGCTAGGTGGTAAGACATGACAACCGTGTCCGACTAGATCGTGACAATCATATATATACCAGTTGAAACACCAGTAGGTATATTTAGGCGTGTCACGTTCAGCCAGTGTACGATTATATCCAGTAATCAAGCAGGGTGACATGGATATGTACGAGTCTGGGTCATGATCCGTTACAGTTATTCCTTTGGTTTATAGCATTTCGAGATCAGGCAGTTTACCTATTTCCCACTCGCGTGACTTGCGATGACCGGCGATGGATTCCCGGTCTTTCGGCAGTCGCTGTTTTTTGGATTGTAATGTACTCACAGACACTTTACTGTGCATTCATATACATTTTATCATGAAAGAGTTGAAGGCTTCATATTCAAATACAATTGAGGTTTAAACGATTTAATGGTTACCTTGGTTGAATATTGAGGAAGTTTTCAATGACAAACTCTAAAGCTATATCCACATTCTGCGGGCTCGAGTTGATGACGGACACGATAATCGTGTGGCTGTCCTGCTCCCTTACATAAGAGTTGTCATCGATCACTTGATTCAGGTAGCTAAGAAGAAAAAAGGGAATCATTATATTTCCTATTATACTGCGAAATTACCTAGAAATAGAAATCTATTTGATTCCTCATAGCATTCCAATTTAATTTCATTCCATTAAAAATTTTATAAAGTGACGGTCAGTTTCTTTAAAATATACTTACAAAGTACGTAATTCAGCATTGGTGGTGCAACCAAGAGAGTTCAGTAGAGGATACTGTGCTCAGTGGAATCGGTGCTTGCCAGGTATTGCTGCCAAAGGAAATTGAAGTTCTCGGCATCTCCACCTCGAAGACCAGAGCAGTAGACTGTTTGCTGGATATCAGGGTTCAGACGTTGAGCTGCAATAATAATATAAATATAACACACTGCAAGTACTAGTAACAATAATGATTAAATCAAGATCAAAATAAAGAATCAATCTTTCTCTTTATAATCTAGAGACTCAAGCTTAATCTTAGAAGCGCAGTTCGATCACCGATATAGCTAAAAAATTGGGCATTTATTAAGATGAGAAGACGGGTGATAGACTAAAAAGTTCTCAGGATATTGTTCTAGTCATGAAACACTTTTACCAGGCAAACAACGAACACGATGATAAAATGATGGAAATCCCTACAGCGCTAAATCGTGAAAAGTGACTTGTGGTAGGTTGTTTTTTTTTTAAGTACCTACAGCACCCCACGTCAGGGAACTTGTGTCTCTTAATAATTTTTATTACTACGCCCATCCTTCTGCGAGGAGTTACCCAAATAACCCCAAGCTATATTATTTACAAATTTATTCTAATTCTTAATTAATCGTATGCTTCCCTTCTCTTTTTTTTTGTCTAATGCTAACACTGTTAATTAAATCATGCCACAAAAAATGTGCTCATTGTGTATAACTAATTCTAACGAATTAAATTTTACAACACTGGGTCAGTCTCAACGGCTAGTCAGAATTTTTAAAATTCAATAAATAATAAAAGTAATTAATAAACTAGTAAAAATGTTAAAATTTTATGTCAAAAGCTATTTTTTTGGAAAACTATTAGCCACTAAACTTTAATAAAATTGAGGTAAATTTGAGATAATTTAGTAATAAAAAAATCTAATAAAATTAAAAATATTACAATTAATTGAGGTTTGAATAAGATGTTAATTGCTGTTGTAACAGTAGTTAGATTTTTTATTTATTGTCTATATATTGTGCCTCATGTATTCCTTTGCGAAACTCTTCTTGCAACGTCTTCTATAAAACCAAGGAAGGCGTTGCGATGCTCCACATCTAGCATTAGAGCGGGCAAGATATCGAGTCCAATTTTGGCTCCAGTACTTGTGGAAGGTTAACCCTATGCAATGAAGCAATGAATAGATATGCGCTGATTAGATATATAGATAGTAATAAATATTTTCAGCTGGTTAAGGCTTAGGTATATAAAAGGTATGAATACTAGGATGACAGTTAATAGACGAGAGTGAAAGAGGAATACATGTTGTATCAAACGTACCTACGTGGGATAAGGGCAAAAAGAATAAGATTATTCCTTAGGTAATTAAAAAGAAAGGCAGAAAATGAAGGCAAGTAATGCACATACTCGGATTATTCCTGAAAGCTTGCAGGAGATCCTGGGCTCAGGTGACGCAACCTTGATTGCCGAGACGGCAGTTGATTTCCAAAATAAATTTCCTGTGGTAGGGAGATACGTGCTCTTCTCCAGGTACAACTTCGAAACCAAGTTGATTGTATAGAGGATTCGTAATGTTTAATAAATATGTCCGTAAAAGTAATTTTTGCATTGCCATAAACTTATTTAAACTCTTTTAACAGCTCTTGATACAATCAATATTTCTTCAATATGACATAGTAAAAGTATTTAGAAGTATTAACCGTTGGTAACTGCATTTTTATGCATACTTCAGACGAGCATGCAGTCTAACTGACGCCAGTTATTAATAACTTGCTAGTCGTGAGGACTGAATTTGTAACGCCTCCTGGGCTATGGCGTGTTGTCAACCATGCTTTGTGGACCGGAAGCAGCGTGAGTTATAGGTTCCACCATTCCAGTTGTATTCTGTTTACCTTGTTAAAAAAATCTATAACACTACGCTCAACAAGCTATGAGTATTCAATATGTAGGTGCAGTTTGATGGTATTTGCATTGGCTGTCGGGGTCGAAGTTCGATTTAATTCGCTCGTTCGTACGGAAACTGAATGCATATTCGAGCACACAATGAGATGGGAATTTCTTATTTATATCTATATCAAACAAATAATAATATAGTATAATAATTTATTATTTTATTATTATTAGACAAATCTACTATTTTATTTACGTGTATAAGACACCAGCCTATTTTGAGTATTGGCAAATTGAGGACTATGTGAATAAATAATACTTAATAGAAGGCCATTTAGTACCTATACATAGACATAAAACTTACAATAATGTAGTTTGAAAATATATAGACAAAGTTTCTAAGGAAATAGACTTTTTCTGTTTTAAATCTATACTAATATTTTATATAGAGATAAAGTTTAACTGCGAGTTGGTGAGTTTGTCTGTAAGGAAGCATCCATAGGCAATTGTAACATAGAATGAAAATGGAACATGTAATAAAAAAGTAAGTAGAGTTAAAATATGTAAAAAAAATATAATTAAAAAAAGAGATCCTTCAACACTATTAAATTAATTATTGTTTAAAAATAATTATTTATATTTTATATTGGATAATTAATATTATTGAACTTATTACTCGTATTTTAATGAAAATTTAAGATAATTTAACTATGTTTTTATGTTATTGTTATTTATTAAAATTATTCTTTATTATCATATCAGCATTTGCAACTTTTTTGCATCTTTTGATATCGTGGCTTAAGATGGTAACACGATAATCCTATAGTGGCAATGTAGTTGATTTCATCATCATAATAATATATATTATGTAATTCGGGTCCAGAATGCGTCTTGCCTTTTTTAAATACTCGATCTTTCTGCCTGGTTATACAGGTCATGTTCACGAACCGACTCAATGTCTGTACTGCCAACTCAAACTGTCTAACTAAGCCGAAACGTCGAGTAATTAAAGAAGTAAGGCACTTTCTAGGCCCGCATTAAATGTTACTAGCTGTGCCGGCGATTCCGCTCGCGTAGACTATAGAATGCTGTATGTAGGTCGAGAGCATGCGCGAATTGTGATAGCTCAAAATGCTTCTTGTGGGTGATCCTTAGAAGATAGACATATGCTATCCCTGAGTTTTTTGTAGGTCTTTTTAGATATACAATTATGTAATACATTAATTTGATATATATCTTATGGTTTACTCAGCGTAAGCCATTTAAGCGCCCCAAAAGTATCTTTTTCCGAATTGAACCACCATTATCATCACTGCTGAATTCGTATTTTATTTTATCTAACTAAATATATCCTATAACCTGATCAGGTAACATATCCAGGAATTAAAAAAGAACCATGTAAATCGGATATGTGGCTTTCGCGTGAAAAGATCATGAACGGACAGACGGACAGAGAGATGTTTATGTTTTCTTTATTTATTTATTGTCCCATCAACGACACATTCACATAATATCGAATTAACAATCAATCATTCACAAGTTACGAACTGTGTAAAGTGTATCTTTACACATGTGCACATCTTATTATAATATATCGAAGCACAACGACAACAAAAACAAATTACAAATATCAAGTTATTTTATAATATGTATATAAGATGTAGAAGAAAACGAAGATATAGAATATAATGTATATGTTATACGCAATGTATAGAACCTGCCTTCAAACCTCAATACCATAGTTTGTACAAGTCTGGTCGTCACACCGCTAGGCCAATTCGACGACGAAAATAGTCGTGCAAATCATGGCTTGCATTAACTATGTATATTCTATCTCATTCTTTCTCAGGCAAAATCCTGTAGATCTATGTGTTTGTCTCAAATACATGTATGAGAGCCAACCAAAAAGTCCCACGTGATGATATTCGAAACGAATCGGAAATATATTTCATACTTTGCCTAAATAGCATTTGGCATTTCATAGAATGCCAAAACATTCTATAGAATGCCTAGGCATTTTTTACTTGACATTACTTTGCCTAGGCAAAGTATGTAATAATTCGCTTTATTTCATACATTGCCGGGTAACCTTAAGCATTCTATAAGATGGCGGCGTTTCATAAATTGCTTATAACATATACAAAACGCGATGGTTTAAAAAGTGTTATTTTCCTCATCAAAATTAAGTATATTAACCGGACGAAACCATGATTAAAAGTTAGTATAAATGTATAAACTACTCCAGTCAGTGTGAATAAGCCAATAATAGTTCATTGCTTATTTTAATATTCAATCTCCCGTATGTAGGTGACATCATGAGAACTCGACGTGACCTTGGCAGAGCGGCGTTTCGCTATTTCAGTATTCGTAATTAGGAACTAACAGTAGGTATACTAGTTTTTTTATTCGAATTCATATATGTTGTTGGCCTTGCCAGCCTCCGCAACGCCACTGAACGATTGTATCAGTTTTATCGTACTACTCAGAAATATTTTATTTGTAGAACAAAACTCAAATTTAAACAACTAAATATATAGTTTTGTACAATCTTCTTCACCCGTATGAAAATAAAATACTATTTATTATTTTATCCCCATATAAAGTCTATAAAGGGATCAAATACAGTACAAAAAAAACCAAATACAGTAAAAAAAGTATTCTTATATACCATTTACTAATTACTAAAGAAAATTAAATATTAAGAAAAAAAAGGAAGCCAAAGATCGAGATGGCCAAAATCACTGATTACTGATATATTTTTAATGTTATAAATACATATAGGTACAGTCAGTTATAAAAGTCGGTTAACAAACTCAAGACTTCAAATCAATTTAGTATCAAATATTTAATTTTCTTCGTCAGAGTGTCAACTATTGGTGCAGTGTCAATTACTGGTGGTTTTACCTTATTGACAATTCTAAAATAAATTCAATTGAGATATAATAGTAGATCCTTATATATGAAATTAGCGTTTTATATGAAAAAAAAAACGAAAAAAATATTGTTAAATTATACATTTAATCAATCGAAGTAAATACCATTATTGTCTATGCACTTTTGCCATTTTATATGTAGTTCATTGATTCCATTGCTGAAAAAATTGTGGGAGCGAGAATCAATAAAATCTTTGAAGGCGGTTTGGACAGCCTTATCGCAATTGATTTTTTTTCTTTGCAAGAAATTGTCCAATTTTCGAAAAAAGTGGTAAATATTGGAACAAGGTCTGGGGAGTAAGGTGGATGTCGGAGACATTACAACCGCAGTTTCTCTAAATAGCAACCGTCTGTCGTGAAGTTTGGGGTCTAACGTTGTCCTGAAGCAGCAGTGGGCTAGAGAGATTGACCAATCTCGGTTATTTAATGGCTAGCTGTTACATCATGGTTTGCAGTTGTTGACAATACAGAGCAGAGCGTTATCATCTGACCAGATCTTAGGAAGCTGTACTGTATGACACTAGTACTGGTACACCAAACACTCACCAATACATTTTTCTGAGTCAACTTTCGCTTGGCACAGCATTTGGCCGGTTCTCTGGGTTCAGCCACTGTGCCGCCGTTTCCGATTGTCGTGAAGGATCCATTTTTAGTTACAAATAACAATACGATTCAAAATTCCCTCGTTATTATGACGGTTGAATGATTTAACGCAGCACTCATTGCGCGTTTGTTGATGTGCTTCACTCAATTCATGCGAAACCCATGTCCCGAGCTTTTTCACTTTTTCAATTTGTTTCAAGTGAATTAAAATTATTTTATCACTCACACCAAAGACTGCCGCTAACTTTAACGTCATTTGCGGTGGATCCGCTTCCATAATCACCTTTAATTTTTCATTATCACTAGTGTCTCCGGCCGTCCACGGGGCTTGTTTCGTAGGTCAAATTTTCTAGAACGAAACAAAAATGTCCTGTACATTCTTTTAAGTAGCATCCCCATACAAATCATTAATCCTTCGAGTTGTTTCTGCAGCGATGATGCCACGGTGACACTCATATTCGTAAATAACGCGACGCGATATGTTAAGTTTTCCATTTTCTAAAAAGAACGATGTCAAATAAAAATCAAATGGAGTGAAATCAAATGAATCACTAAATTCGAAACCCAAATACACAAACCTAAATTTGAATTTGGAATTACTAACCAAATGCCAGATATTCGAGATCAAGGTGGCCAGTTCACCAAAATTTGATATGTAAAAACCTAATGTAAGCTTCCCGTTTACAATTATTTTATTTTAGTAAAAATCGGTCAATCTGTTTTTGGGTATAATCTGAAAACACAAACAGACAGCAAAAAATTTAATGAAATGTTCGTTATTAATGTCCCTTATAATGTATTTATTTTAGGAAATTTGAAAAAAAAACATTTACAGACAGACCTAGAGATTTATTAATATACTAGCGACCCGCCTCGGCTACGCACAGGTGCAATGTAGATACTAATATGATGCAGAGTGAGTTAAATATATACCATCGCGAACATTTTTATCGATCTTTTTAAGATATACAATTCCGTAGAACGTTTGCGATTTAAGCGCACAAAAATATGTTAGTTACGACATCACATTACAAATCTTTGAATTCTTCGGCTTTTCTGTACCATAATATGTATGTATTTTACATATAAACCTTCCTCTTGGATCACTCTATCTATTGCTAAAAACTACATTAAAGTCGGTTGAATACTTTAAAAGATCCAGACAGCAGAAGTGATTTCATTTTATACTATGTAAAGATATTGGTTTCTGTACTCACTAAAATGTATTTTTTTAAATAATAAACTAAATTTTCTCTGTTGAATTACACACAAACCATTTAGGTAGTTTTTTAACCTAAGAACTTTTTTTTTACAAAATTAATATTTACTACCAGAATGATTAATCTATGTAAAGCAAATACTAACAGAAAGTCAGTCGTAGGTCAGACAATACCAAAATACATTATGCATAAAATATAAAATACAATGCGTATGTCCCAGTGCATCGAGACCTCTGACATTATATTGCATTTCCTCTGTTGGTAAATAAATAAGCAGAGGGAGGGAGGAGTCACAGGTCAAGTTTATCTGGTATTCACAGTCTGGCGCCAAGTTTCGATCTTTGGAATGGAACGCAACGAAAACGATTTTCGAGCGCGTCGAGCGCGGACGTATCCGACGCTTTGTTAAAAAACAAAAAAACCCGCGTATATTTAAGTTGTATTGGTGCTAGTTATAAAATGTAAAAAATAAATAATTGAAAAACTATTCACTAGCTAATGCCTGAAGTACATAAAAAAATCCGTCGTTTGTACTTTATTATATTTTAATAAAAGTAACAAACCGGTAAAGTTTACATACATACAATGTTCCGCGTATTTTTGTTATTTATATGTTTTTCTTTAACCGACGCGAACTTTTTGTTTGAAGAGGAATGTTTGAACTACACGGTTTATCCGATTCAATACGAACTGACAATAATTCCTTATGTTTACAAAGAGAATTCACATTACCACTGCGATATAGTAATCACGGTTATCGCTAACGCGGGTGTTAGAGTGATTGAATTGGACGCGAAAGATTTGGACATCCAGAGAGGTTCGATAAAAGTTATGGACGGAAACATCGACATCGTTAACGGAGCTCGACCCTACGAATACGATGAAGTTAATGGAAAACTGTATATACATCTAAAAGAACCATTAAATATATACAGTTCTAGTAACGCACAATTTTATTATATAAAACTGTCCTTCAACAAATTTGTAAGGGAGGATAGTGATGGTTTCTTTTTGGTAAAATACTACGAAGATGATGAGCGTAATGTGAAGTGAGTTCTTCGACATACTTTTTTAACAATATTATCTACTTTTTATTATTTTCACGTTTGTATCGTAATATTAAGTTCGAATATCATAAAAAAACTGAAAATTGCTATATCATAACATAGATTTCGAAATGAGGAATATTTGTCTTAAAAAGCTTACAGTAATAACCTTTTTGCACTATGATCTTTACAATGAAAAAACAACCACTACAATAAACCAAAAAATATAACGTTTAATATTCCATTGTAAACTTTTTTATACAATAAAATAGTAAGCTATAATCAAACAAAAGAAAAAGTGATAAGCAGGAAAATAATTCACAAGCTTTGACACAATTTCATATGTGTGTTTCCCTAACGCATTATTTATAGCTGATCTTGATACACATACGAGAGTCGTGAAGGTCAGAACTGATACACTTTCGTACAATCAGAACTGGTAAAAATAAAAATATGACTAATTTTCTTACTTACGACAAGATGTAGATAAGTATGTGTTCTACCGTTTTTTTTTCGTCATATTACTTATGTATCCAAAGATACAATCTTATTATTTTTTACACATGAAAGAAGATTTCACAATGAAAGAAGTATTAGGTGTTCTATAATACATACTCATTCATATAATAATGGAAAGTGTAATGATCGTATTATCAATCATTTTTTATCTCTTAATTATATATATTTATTTCACTTTATTTGATTTCTCATTTATTCATTTATTGTGTTTATGCTCCTTTCCGAAGGCATCTCATCTATAGGTAATTTATTATTTTAAATATTGTATTACAAACGTATTTTACATTCGTATATATATATATCAAATAAGTAGGTCGTATATATTGTATTTTGGCTGAAGAACTTTTTAAATTTAAAATATGAACAAGACGGTAAAATAATTGAAAACATGACGGATGGATTCTGACTTACGGAGAGACACGGATCGCTAAAGCAAATGTACAATCTTAAATGAGATTTGTATAAGTTTATTTATAACTACTATTATATTTATTGTTTTGACTCACACATATTTATCTGGAGTCTATAAAACTTATTTTGTTACAACAAGAGACCTTGCATTTGTATAATCTATAATCATTCTTAATAAATATACTGGTATTTCCAGAGATTAACATAAACCAAACTCTAGAGCTTTTGTCACGTGGACAATTAAATAAGTATAATATACCAGAAAATAACATTAAGTGAGATATAAAAACAGAGTACCTTATTAAAGTCTATTAATGATAGTAACACCTTCACTAATAAGAAATGTCCAAGTTTTGAATATATCCGTAACAGATCTGCTAGTAAAATTCCGTCGTGAGAAGCTTGTGTTTAATTAGAACTCCATTCTGTTCCATTTTTATATCTGCTTCCTCAAGCCAGCATGAATGAATGCATCCGCCAGGTTTTTCATTCGTTTTATAATTTCGAGTAAAAGGTTCCAACTCCTTCGAATACCGGTTATAATTCGAGAGGTCTCTTGTTGTAACAAAATAAGTTTTATAGACTCCAGATAAGTATGTGCGAGTCAAAACAATAAATAGATTAATAGTTATAAATAAACTTATACAAATCTTGTAAGATTGTACGTTTTCTTTTCTCTAGAGATCCATCTCCTCTCTCCGTCAGAATCCATCCGTCATGTTTTCAATTATTTTACCGCCTTGTTTATATTTTAAATTTAAAAAGTTCTTCAGCCAAAAATACAATATTAGTATAAGACCTACTTATTATATATATATATACAAATGTAAAATAAGTTTGTAATACAATATTAAAAAATAATAAATTACCTATAGATGAGATGCCTTCGGAAAGGAGCATAAACACAATAAATGAATAACTGAGAAATCAAATAAAGTGAAATAAATATATATAATTAAGAGATAAAAAATGTTTAATAATACAATCATTACAATAAACATGTCTAAAGCACAATGTACATAGAGTCAAAGACGCAGCAGCTGAAGATACGTCCATTTACTACCAGTGATTGAACCCGACTGTGAACATTGCAAGTGTGGAAAGTAGTTCACGTCGCGAGGAGTTCACGGCGTCACTTCTCGCCGTGACTTCACGGAGCAAGTATAGAGTGGCAATAGAGAAGAACGGAAGAGAAAAATATGTTTTGCCGATCCTACAAGTGGGATATGGTCAAGAAGAAGAAAACCTTATTAATCTCTTAAACAAAAATAAATTGAAGCTTCTGGAATTAACCAAGGCAACGACCTTGATCATGGCCATAGGAGAGGTTTATTCAATAAATATGTCATTTAACCGCAATGACTTTAGCCATTATGTCATCCACTCTATTGGCTTGTTACAATGAATTAGTCCATGTTCATTTGCAGAAAATTGCATTGTATAATATACTTGAATTTATTATAAATATGATCTTACCTATTCTCTGAAAATATATATTAATAATATTTATTATAGGTGTAACAATTAACTATGATACTAATGGCAATACCAACAAGTAATAAGGTCTTCAAAATCGGAATAACTAGTCCAAAATGAAATTAATTTTAAATAGCGAATCCAAGGTTATATTGAAAAAAAATCTCGTGTATAATTAAAAATATAATTATAACAAATAACAGTAATATTATGTAGGATAAAACCACATTAGGAATTTTAATTTTTAGTAGTAATCGATTTAGCAAATAATGTTTGATAGATCAAACCTCTGTACCTACTGTTATTTTCAAAATAATTTCTATTAATATTTTAATTAATTTATATGTAATATTCAAATATTAATTGGAGTATAATTATAATTCCAGTTAGTAAATGATCTAGTACTGGGCAAAGAGAGGTTACGGGCTTAATCATCATAGTAAGCCAAGACGTGTTAGAAATGTTAAAGAACGAGTAATCTAGAGTACTGAATTTTTTCACTACATAGTGATAACAAGAACATTCTCGAGCGCTTAGGTCTCCTGAAGATATTTTCCTGTACCGCCAGCCGATAATGTTACCAATCAAAATTAGTACACGAAATCCAAATATTTGATGGTATAAACTGAGGCTCAAATTGCGGCTATCCATATTCCTCTTAGTCTTAGCCATTTGACCATGACGACTTATAAACAAATACAATTAATATTTAATGTGCTATTACAAAACACCCATGATGTTAATCAATACTAGCTATTAAATTGAACTTGGCTGTGTCTATAATCGGACATGTCGACCTTCTTTCCCACGTGCTGTCCAGGCTTTATATCAGATCCGATATGGTAAAACACAATAAAACATTGTAAAGGTTTAAAAACATTATTTTAAAATTAAACTATTCAAATATTATTCATATGCTAAAATATTTTATCATTTTCTCAAAAGAATATTGTTCACTTAATGAGAAATAGATACATTTTTGTTAGTTTAAAAAATCTCAAAATATCCAGTGTGTTAAACACCAGAATAACTTCAGACAGATTAATTGCAAAATATTAACATTAATAACAATAATTTGTGAGGAAAAAAGTACATACTTATATAATGAAAAAAAACTATATACTTAACTTAAAATAATTATATTTTTAATCTTCCTACTGTCCTATAACCTGGCCAGATTACATATCTATTTATGGATTAATGAAAAACTCATGTAAATCTGATTAGTGGTTTTCGTGCGAAAAGAACACATAGAAAAGGACAGATAGACAGACAGACGTTTATAATATGTACAGATTTATAGGAAATATAAGATTACCCTACCAAAAGAGATTCATCTCTTGTACAACAAATGAAAACGATGCGATGCATCCAATCATAATGATAATTTATATGCAATAGTGATCATAAATGTGGTTAAACAGTCAGTCCTATAGACCTTCAATGTAGTTTCGCGTCACTCAGTACACTCCATAGTAACTTATATATACAAATATCAGAAGGATTTTGCCATGGTAGTAGTAGTAATACGCTAGACAAAGATAGTCGATGGACATCTCAGTATTCTTGAATCATAATCTAGTTGTCATTAGTAGAAATTTAATATTAGGCTTTAAAAAATCATAAAGATATGGAAACTCATCATTTGTATGTTCAGATATGTTTCGATATGGATGACGTCACAAGCCACGTTACAGTATTAACTTTTGCGTAAATTAACATTAACATTTAGACCACATCGTAAAGGTCACAGGATAAGCATCCTGTAACCTACTTTATAACAATGGATCATAGTTAATTAGCTTGGTAAATCGTTTGTTGTATGGTTCGTTAAACGCTTATAGGGGACAAGACTATTGTCGCAGTCAGTTATAAAAAGCGTTGCTAAAACGAAATGTCTCCAGTGCGTAACAATAATTTGCATATTTAAGCGTCCTGCTAAAAACAAGCATTTTATTTATTTAGTTTATTTGCAAAGAAACTAAACCAATAATAAAATCAATCAACATCTAGGCAAAGAAGTTTTGAATTAAAATAATCTTTCCATATGAGAGAGTAGATCATAAAATATAGCCCATACGTCATTTGTAGTCTAGCACCGTGTAGGCGTTTTATGGCTACCACAAGACACACAAGTGTTCAATTATTTGTAAATAGTTTTGCATTAATCTGCTCTTGGATACATATTATAAAACTCAACGTCTCTCTGTCTGTCTGTCTGTCCGTTTATATTCTTTACACACGAAAACTAATCCGATTTACATGGTTTTTCCTTTAATTCATAGATATGTTATCTAGCCAGGTTATTTTGACTCATAAAGTAATATACGATGTAATCAGTGATGATAATGATGAATAAATTCGAAAAAAGACGCTTTTGGGAAAATTAAATAGCTTACGCTGAATAAACCATAAGATATATACCAAATTAATGTACTACATAATTGTAGCGATAGCATATGTCTATCTTCGAAGGATCACGCGCAATAAGCATTTTTGGGGCAGCACAATTCGCGCGTGTATTAGACCGACAGCATTCTGTAGGCCACGCGAGCGGAGCCGCGAGCACAGCAAGTTAAACATAAATTAATTTAAAGTTAATAATGTCTTCATGAAGGCCAAAAAGTTATGGTGCATACCTGTGAAAGCTTTGAATTACCTAAAAAATAAAACACAATAACATAATCAACAAAGATTAGTGAAGTCATTGAATTAGTAAAACATTATGAGTGTTACTTATTTTAAAAAAAAAACTTAGCGTCATTCACCTTTACGGCACTAGGCAGCACGATACGACGTGCAGGCGATGAAATATTTATAATCACAGACTTTATTTACTTTTAATAAATATCAAACTGACAGCAACGCATATGCTTGTAGACAGTCGAGCTTAGTCGTATTTACATTGGAAATAGATCAGCTAGTTCACTTCGCATTAACGGTAGTTCTATATTGAAAATCAGTAAACCTGCTGAACTCTGTAAAATTTCGTGACGATTGTCTTCTGTAAAATACGATTAGAAACGCACAGCTTGTTTTGCAAATCATAACGCGTTCACCACTGCCCATACTTACGTCATAATTTGCTATAATATGTAAATGTACTAATTATAAGACTTATCACTAACAAAGTGGTTAACGCACGCAGATACAATGCCAAGGTCTTTTTAATTTTGCCTTGATTTATTTATCACAATGAAAGACTACTACAAAACTCGAAGAGACAAAACAAGTTCTGATTGATTGTTGACATTACGATAAAAGTTCAAGCTTTAATTGTTATTTATTACGTAAGAATTTTAATTTGTATATTAGGTATCACTAACGTGTTGCCGACCTTGAATCTCGCTACCTCAAGTAGCTCTGGAAACCCTACTTAGTGCAGGAACACAACACAAGGTTGTTTGGCTGCGATCTTCTGCAAGGTAGAGGTATTCCATCAATCGGGCTGCCCCAAATAGAGGGAAATCTCCAAAGAAATTTCTTTGTGACCTACCTCTCTTAAACTCTCTTATATGATACACAAGAAAGTTATACCCGTATCCTATATATGAAAAACTAGTTATTAGGTAGACTTAAGCAAATATTCTACAAAAAATCGTACCTAAAGCTGCTTACCTTAACATGATTTGTTTTTATTTCCAGGTATCTCTACACCACCCGCCTATCACCAAACAAAGCCAAGTATTCTTTCCCCTGCTTCGATAATCCGCGTTTCGAAGCAGTATTCAAATTCAGAGTATACGTACTCCCAGAAAACCCAGGGATGCAGTACACTAACACCAGCCTTGTCATATCCCAGGAATTGAAAAGAGAGAGGTAAAGACTAACAATACTAAAACGTAATGAAACTGCATTTAACCCAAAGGCTGCTCTTGAATTCTTGACTGTTGAATTATAATATAAATACGATCAATAAATGTAGCTCCTAATGAATAAGTTAAGGCCAAAGTTGCGATCTGTGAAACGCACGCTCAAACTCACACATCACCAGTAAGTGAAACTAGCAGACACATCTAGTGACTGATAATTCACGTTAAGTTGAGTGGCCCATGACCTAAAGATTTCGTAAATATAAAATAATCTTCGATATCTATTCTTCTATATTGGCATCTAGTTTGCGGTTGTCACTCTGTAAATACTTGACGTCCTGTGAAAATTACGCGGATGATAATTATGCAATGCCATGTATCACTATACAACAATTTTTGATTCGTGAGTTCGTACCCTTATTTTGTACCTATTTAACTTTAAAATGTATTAAAAGCCTTTTCGTAAGCATTGTGTTTTTTTCCTTGCGTAATAGTAGTTTGACAGTCGATCACTTGATACTATAAGTTTGAACACCTTTACTGGTCAGTGTATACGGTAATCAACTAGAAAGCGGAAATTACGCGGCTAACATAAAAACCTAGATACTATCCTATAAACTACATTACTTGCCATATAAATACAAGTAAAGGTTTTTCTAGTACTCTTAGATTCATGATATTAACTTTCTCTATTACCCAAAAGCGGCGATAATTGGAAATGTGTTACACACTTTCCACCGATCTAAAAAACATTATAGTTGTTGTAATGAATAAGATTGGTTTATATTGTACGCTAGATAATTCTTTAAGAATATTTTTGTATTTAATATAAATTCAGTAGAGGATCACGAATCATTTTGCTCGTAAAAGTTTATTCGATTTTTTTTTGGCGTGGACAAACTTTTTTATGTCATTTTCAAACTATTATTTTGACAATTTTGACGGATTAATCTGATGAGCAAGGGGTGTATATTTTTGAACGACCTATTTAACGAAACCCGTTACGATGCGATAGACGAAAAAAATATTCCCATTTTACGTGTAGGGGAGGTCCCTAAACTTTTTTTCATTATTTTATTTTACCACTTTGTCTGGGTGATTTATATTTATACCCATACAAAATTACAGCTTTCTAGTATCTACTAAGAATCTTTGAACTAAGCCGCGGACAGATAGACGGATGTAGCGAAACTATAAGGGCTCTTTGTTGAATTTGGAACCCTAAAAAAGAACGCACGTTTTTGAGTGAACACTGCTCTAACTGTAGGGTTTCCACTTACGAAACATATTCAGTACTGACATGAAATGTCATGACAGTGTGTCGAATGCGTTGAAGTTGTTTAAATTCGAGTAATTGTTGAACAATGAGAAAAACAAATTTGAAATTTTAATCAGAGGTTATGAGGAAACAGAGTTTATAATTAAGAGAAAGACCTTGACTACGCAGCATTTATGTTTTCTCAATGAACTGTCTGTATTTATTTTGTGATTTTAACGACGCATACCTTATACGGTGGACGGTTTAAACGTCGCTCTTGAGAACTGTGTCAATTATTGTGGTTTCACGTCGCGACTAGTATGTTGAATTATTAGTCCAATATAGGGAGTGAGGTATACAGCCATATGTGGCATTCTCCGTACTATGAGATATGAAAACGAAATGGAATTGTGAAATCAAATTCATGATTTAAAGAAATCTAAACTTTAACTGCTTAGCATACAATTATTGGTGGTGAAAGATAACCATTAAAAAAAATGTCTAAAGGCGAGTGGAGAAACACACAAATGTAGATTTTTGATATTGTCTCATCGTGGCCTGGTGCGGCACGGTGTGTTGATTCCGACCTTGGCCGCTATCAGCTTATAGGGTAATACGAGTATTATAGTTTTATTATTATACTAGCGGTGTGCCCGCGGCTCCGCACGCGTTGGTTACGTAGTAATTTTGTCACCTCGTAATTTTATTTTACGCATGTGATTGACAATTCATATAGCCTATCAATTGAGGAATCTCATGTACTCCCCGTGTGCAAAATTCTATCAAAATCGGATGACAACAAAAATTGTTTTTTTTCCCGTGTACAATTATTATCAACAAAATTTGTAGTAATTATTTTTTACAATTTCTAAAAGTATTATTGAAAATTCTTATTACCTATCAAACTTTCAACCCCTATTTATACACTCAATACTAAAAAAAATTGATAAATGCTCATATACGTGTTTCGTTATTTTTATTAAATAGTCTACGTACAAAATTGTTTTTTTCAAACTCCCCATATAAACTTTCAACCCCTATGTTACACTCTTAGAGGTTGAATGTTCGAAATCAGTTCTTAGTGAGCGTCTACTTCGCGAAAGGAGTAATTATGCTTAATTTAAAGTCAATCAGACCTATAGTTTCAGAGATCTCGTGATGAGTGGTATTTCGTTTTTAATTATTTAGATAAATACACTTTTTATTCTATTCCAGTACCAAAGACAACTATACAATTATCGAGTACATACCGTCGCCCCAAGTATCGTTATATCAAGTTGGGTTTCACTACTCGAAGTTCACAAGCGACCACAGAATATCTCAAAATATCAACGACACCATTACGATCTGGGCACCGGGGAACAAACTACAATATTACGAATTCATATTGAATTTCGGTGAAGCAATTTTAAAACACATACATAAATACTCGACGATAAAACGGCCAATATTGAACGGACCGATAAATATAGTAGCAGTACCGGCCGACATTAATGGATATGAGATCGGAAGCTGGAACCTGCTTACAAATGGGTAAGAATTGGATAACAATATATTTTTTGAAAAGTTTTTTATGTGACGAATCCGTTTTAAAAAAATCGTTTGCATTCTCTAGTTTTTTTTTTTCATTTGTTTATATAAGCAACTCCTAAACTTTAAAAGATACTGTACACTCACAATCTTTTTTATTTTTTTAATTTATTTAAACGATAACAAATAAAGATAATTCTTAACAAGGTAATAAAATGTAATTTATAACAGCAGACATATTTATTTAACAAACGAAATAATGAACGAGTTGATAAATGTAACTAATTTGCGGGATTCAATGTATGATCAATAATGGCTCTTCGTCCTTGTCAATTAATTAAAAGAAATACTCTTTTTTTATTTGTAATACAAAATAAGATATAGTTTAAATGTAAATATTAGAAAAATTGTTATAAATAAATATAAATTCTTACAGTGCGTCATAAAAAATCTTTGATTCACAGTTATATAAATAAGTGTTCTAATCACAATTCAAACGAAATGTGAACGATATATATAATTATCATTTAAATGTGCCGAACTAGTTGAGATCATATCATTATTATATTCTTTTATTAGTTCAGATCAAACGAGCGTGACCTATTTCTCTGTAAAAATATTTTCTCCAGCTTTATCCTGTTACATGCAAGGCCAAACATATCTCAGTAATATGCGAAATTTCTTCCAACTGTTAAAACAACGTGTCACGGGCTAATTTTATTATAATGTTTAAGACGTTCGTTATTTTCGACGCCATATTTAATAAAGCGATTGATCTTTCTTTTTGAGATATTAGTTATTTAGGATAAATCACGGATAGCATGTACATTGGCAGTAACTTTATTTATATAATAACGTCGTTGTGCCTGAAAAATCCATTAAATGCAAGTGCAGTGTATTCGTCTTAGATGTAACTATTACTGATTTACACATAGCTAGTTTTGCAAGAGCATTGACGATATATAAGTATTAAACATCCCAAGTCGGTATTAAGATATGTGATTATCAAATGAAAGTCAGGCCGATCTCGCGACTTTTGAACTCAACAGCAAGATTTATTTTACCTTTGTCCGTACACCTTATAAGTTTGCTAAAAGTATTGTACCGTGCTATAAAAAATATACAGTGGCTTAAAAAAGGATAGATTCGAGATGAACAAGGTTAATATAGCTGCTAATGTTAAAACTAATGTGCAGCTTACTATATTTATGTTTAATAACATACCTCCACGTAATATATACTATAAATAACTATTCGAAGATGAAGAGGATAGTTCTCGATTTGTTGATCTCAAATTTATTTCGACAAAAATACCAGTTACTATCCATTTTTATGCTTACGGTGAAGTGATATATGCATCCATTTCGGTCAACGGTCAGAATGCTGTTATTGATATTACGATGTGAGTCTTCAGAAAAATTAACAGTCGCTGTAGCCGAAATCAGTCATAAAAATATAACTATTTGATGTCGTAATAGTCAAAGTATTTAATTTTGCTCATTTCAATTTTAAATTCGCATTTGCTTTGTAACCGTGAGTTCGACCTTGTTTTGTTCATAAAACTGATTTAAATTTATATCAATGTATTTTAAAACAAACTGAAAATTGCCAGCTAAAACAACTCTGAGTACATCAGCGATTACCGTGTGATAAATTACTATCTTTATTCACCAAATTCATCATAATTATTTCGGCCGGCGAATTACACATGAACACAGATTTTGAAATACTGTATTAGGTCAAGATGATTATTTTAAAATGATATCTGCATAATACATAAAGTTACATATTTTTCTAGTGCAAACAGAATAGCAAATGTAGAACACCTAACCAGCATCCAACAAACTGAACAAATAACCTTCGAACTAGCCCAACAACTAAGCAGAATTTGGCTCGGTAACCCTGGTGAACCGGAAAGAACACGATGGAAGGAAGAATGGTTTAAAGAAGGGGTGGCTACGTATCTAGCATATTACTTTTTAGCTCAGGTATTCAGTTTATTCTATACTTTCTGTTTTATTATTTCGCTCAGTTTTTTTTATTGGCTAGCAATTATTCAAGCCAGCATTTTTTAATCTCCATGGGATGATGATGTTTAATACCCAATGCAGTCCATGACTTTTTTAAATTACTCCATACAGGACTATAGTTATACCCGAGGTATAAAATCACTTATAAGTTGCTACCTCTTTGCATGAAGTTGGAATGATTCGTTTGCTACATGGCTGTTAAGTTATAAGTAGATGTGATGGTGATACTATCATAGACAAATTTTGCAGTCCATCAAATGAGCATTTTAATAGGCTGACATAAATATGGATTAAATACTATAAATTTATAAAATAAACAATAGACATATACTCGTATATACCTATGGGGTTTTCAAATAAGAACCGGGTATATCTTCTCTACATACTCGTATGATAAAACTCAATGTCTTTCTGCCTGTGTGTCCGTTTATGTTCTTTTCACGCGAAAACTACTTATCCGATTTACGTGTTTTTTATTTTAATTCATAGCTATGTTATCTAGCCAGGTTATATGATATATTTTGTAAGGTAAAGTAACAAACGAAATAAACAGTGACGATAATGGCGAATCGATTCGGAAAAAGGCGCATTTGGGGAACTTGAATGGCTTATGCTGAGTAAACCATACGAGATATGTCAAATTAATGGTCTATATAATTTTAGATTTTAAAAATACCTACAAAAACGTATGGATAGCATATATCTATCTTCTAAGGATCTTTTGAACGGGGGCAACATAATTCGCGCCTACGCTCGACCGACGGCATTTTGTAGTCCACGCGAGCATAGATATATATATATATATATATATATAATATAATTGTAAACATTCAATGTCTTTTAATTTATTTTAAAGTTACTCGGTTCTTATTGGAAAACCTTATAAATTATATTTAATATTCGTAAAGTGATCATCACATCTAAGATGAACAATGAACTAAATTTATGATAACCAATTAACGTTCCTATTATTTTACACATTAAGGTCTACTACTTATGTCGATTTGATTTAGTAAGTTCTTCAATTTACTTAGAACGATATTATTATCATTAAATACCGAAAACTATTATTTTTTTTTATTTACATTTTAAAATCATTTACAGTATACTTCATTATAATTTATTATTTCATTTTTTGTTATTAAGACAATTTGTTGTAAAAATAAATTTGTTTAGTGTTTACCTTTAAAACTTTTTATAGTTAATAATCGTTTTTCTTGTTATATGGCTCTAATTTATTTACTTACAGTACAATTATGGAATAAACACAAATAAATTCAGACAGCCGCTAAGTTATTACGGTTTGAAAATGAAACACAAATCTATGGCAATCGACTGGCATAGAAGTACTCCAGCGTTAGAAACATTTAATACTACATTGGCAATAGATATTCCAGCGAGGTATAAAGAATTAGTGACAATGAAGACCGGTGCGTTGCTATGGATGCTTGAGAACTGGCTAGAGTCGGAAAGGTTTCACCAGGCTTTTGTGAAATATATCAACTCGAGGTAGGTATGGTTACCAACAAAGTTTATTAGTTTATTAGGTGTTTTTGGCGAAAACACAAACTGTGTTGTAGTGGTTTTTGTTATTTGACCCTATATTATCTAATAAATGTGGTATTTTGCATAATAAAGCTTGGTTATTGTGCACAAGTGAAGTGGATTGGAAATAATAAAATGGATCATGAATTCTGTGATGCCACGAAAACTCCTTAGAAAGTTCTAACAAGGGAGCCACCGTCTTATTAGGATATTGAATTCATCATAAGACAGGACACTTTATATTCACTAAGTGATGGCTGGTCTTCAATAAAGATTTCTAGTTGCCAAGTAAAGAAAGAGAAGAAGAATCTACTTCAGGATCTTAATATAATAAATGAATGAATTTAAACAAAATTTTAAGTGTACTTTATTAATTGACTAAAACAAATCTAGAGATATTATTGAAATAGCCGAAATAGTTGAATTAGAAAAGTTTTGGATGTTATGAATAAAAACCTAAATTTAATCTTTAAAAAAATGAAGACTCGTACATATGGGTTCAATTATTTTTTTATAATTAGTATATTTCTTATTTCCTTTGTTCTATAGGAGAGGCAAATATATATCAATGCAAGATTTCTTGACATCTTTAGACATTGATACAGTGGAGTGCTCTTATCAATTCTTTAATGGTTCTACCTCTTCAAGAATTCTTAAGTCTTGGTTCCATCGTCCTGGCTACCCGATCATCAACGTACAAGTTTTGAGAGATCGTACACCTAATGCTATTCGGCTGAAACAGGTAAGTGGCTTATGATAAGCAAATTTTTGTTAAGACTAACTCTTAAGTGACTATTTCCAAGCAGTATATTATGATACTAACATTTAATAAAAAAACACTATAGCTAATTCAAATACTTTATTTTCTATAGAGAGAGGAGATTAGTATCAGTTATAGTATAAGTACAGTAATATAATATAGTATAAGTTAAAGATAATACCTTATTATTTACCAGAGACAATTCAGTTTCACTCAAGACAATCGCCACGAATCCGAATACCTCATTCCGATCTCTTATTTGATCCAAAATAAAGAGAACTGTTTCAATTGCTATCGACCGAGGTTCACTATCGGTGGCCAGACTTACACTTTTGGTGAGAACTTGGATGGCGGATGGATTATACTCAACAGAAATGCATCTGGTAACTAGAATTATCATATTATTATTTTTTACATTCACCGTGGTGTTTTAGTATTGGTGAGAAGCAAGTCCTGCCTCTTACACATTAATTAAGTATCTGATCATCAGTCTCTGACCAGATTATAATTTTAATAATAATTTTAGGCAAGTTATTGTCGAATAGATATTAAAGGAAGGGATCATTACGAGAGTCATAGTAATAATTGTATACTAAACAATTATTTTAAAAATGTTGATAAGAGTGATCGAGTTGCTTGCCGGCTCTCTCTTTTGGAAGTTTTTCAAACCGCTAATAGTATTTTGGCATTCATAAGTGCCTTCTTAGGACCTAAAAAGAAAATTATATTTTTGGATTTTGATTTTATCATCTTATATACTATTACGCATTTAGCAATCGTCATTTTCAACCCGTAGTTTTTTTCTTACTCTTATTTAAATAATATTATGGACAATTTATATAGTCTTTCCACTGAGGAAGGAGGAAATATTTAGTAAACCATTTCAAAATTTCAATTTCAAAAAAATTTTTCACTCAAAGTATTATTAACTATTCTTATAACGTCTGATAGGTTAATGAATGACATAGACTTCTCGTGTACAAAATTTCAGCAATTAGATAGTGAATTAATACGTATTTTTTGTTAACATTTCTAAAAGTAATATTGTCAACTCTCATAGACTATTAATTGATCAATGACATAAGGTTCTCGTGTACAAAGTTAAATCGGTCAAGACGTTTTTGAGTTTAATACAGTCATACAAACAAACAGACGGACTTTTTATTGTATATTCGTGATCAGTGTCCCCTATCTAGAAAGTCTAATAGGAAATTTGGAAAAAAAACACATGCAGAACTACCGATTTATTAATATAAATTTAGAAAATAGCAACCTTCAATTACATTCATAAAAAGAAGAGTACTTGAGTTATTGTATTTTTCGGTATCTGAACATCCTCAATTCCATTATTTGATTATGAAATGATCTACGTACCGTCCGTATGTACGTAGGATATTTACATTGCAAATTGGCGCGTGGGGGTACAGAAATAGACGGTTAGCTGACGGCCAAGGACTTTGACAGACTCGATAATGGTTCGCAGAATTGTTTTAAGTTCACTTAAAGATTTATGCTTCACCTAGTTTTATTATTAGATTTATATGCGTTCATTAATAATTTCAACCATGAATTTTGCAACGGTTTTCGATTTTCATACGCAGTAGAAACGATGCTCGATGCTTTCGGAAAATCATAATATGCACATATTATGATTAATTTCAATATAGTTTTATTAAAATATCAAAGTTAAGATGTCCGAGGGTTGAACATCTTATATAATAATATGGGAGAAAGAAAAAGGTCATGATTAATGTCAGCAATAGTTTCTTAACATCGTAGTTCAATCTTAATTTAAAAAATACAAAAAAGATATACATCAGATAAGTACGCAAATTTATGACTCTATGAGAAAACTTATAAATGAAAGTATTATGAAGTAAAATTTAAAAAGATATAGAAATTATTCGATGTTTTTAATATAGCGGTAACACATCGTCAATATTTTAAAGAATAATGTAATTGAAACATATTTCAGGGTATTATCGAGTACACTATGACACGACGACTTGGATGCTAATAGCAAAAACTTTAAGACAAGATCATTCAACTATAGACGAAATGAATAGAGCACAGGTAATTGTTAATTTTGTATAAAAATATATTAATTTAATTTTACAGTATTTATAGATACTTATTAAAAATCTATTTATTTTCTAAAATCCTTGTAAAGGTGGTATATAAATAAGTTTTAAATTAAGCATAAAAAATTAAATAAATACTTAACCAAGTTTAGAAAGTAAGCCACTTATTATGAAGCATAATATAGTTACTTACATATTATGATATATTGTTCTTTTCTCGTTCAAATATATGACATAACTTTTATGTCTTACTACAAAGACAAATTAGTGACCTAGAAAAACATTATTTTTCTAGTCACGTATAAAATCTAATTGTAACAATCCAATAGTAAATAAAATACGATGCACGCCTAGAGCTCAGTGTAAGCCAACTTCAACAGCAAAAAATATAGAAAATGTTGTTTCTATTTCAACTTTATGGATGCACATGACAGCCATTTTGATGAGAGGTTTTGCACAACAATTAGTAATGCAATATAACTTACATTTTTATTTATAAATATCTTATTCACAACAGATAGCTAACGACGTTCTAGCGCTTTATGTAGCTGGAGATATGGACATGTCGCTTGCATTTGAAGTGTTAGACTATTTGGAAAAAGAGCATAGTCCGATTGTATGGGATAGTTTAATAGCAGGTTTTGAACTGCTCAAAATCGAAGGCGCTTCGTGTGATATGACAAAACACTTGTACTGGGAGTGGGAGGTAAGCGACCTTTTTACAAAGTTTCTCTTGTTTGTCTTTTGCTATATAGATTCAGAGTTTGGAATTCCGGTCTAATAGGTTCACAATTTTAGGATCAATCCCTAAAATAATTACAAATTTATTCCAGAACTTTATGAAGAAAAAAGTAACGGCTATTTATAATCTACTGGTGAATGATAACGATCAGACACCAAAAAGGAGGCTTTTTAGAAGTAATATAATAAACTTTGCAAGTGAGCTTAACTATGAACCCTGTCTAACCTATCTACGTCAGAAGTACGATGAGAGTAGAAGAGGAAAGCAAATGTAAGTAGTCCTTTAAGTTCTATTCGATCTTTAACGAATTAAATAAAAATTCATGAAGAGTTTTCCTATTTAATTTGCCTTTTCATTCTTCAATACCTTACATTGCTTTACTAAGCATGTTGTTATCGTTGTTCATGATGAATGTTTTGAGAGAAGATCCTATCCATCAATTCCCTTCCAACACAGAAGCACAGCAATCATCACGGCACGAACAAAGGAGTTTGCAAATGAGGAATGATCAACGTGTTCTCTCCTTTTTAAGGAATTTGTATCCTTCAAACAAGGCGTGAAAAAACATTTCAGGATGACATCGATGACTGCCGACGAAATCTGTGTCACCGACGGCCATCGTTGTTTGTGGATTGTACCGTACTTGCCATTAAATGCTTTACAGCAATTTTGCCTAGCTATTATATAAAAAAAAATCTTTTATTTCAGCCTCGACCCCGACATCCGAGAAGCTTGCTACTACATGCTCACCAACGATACCAACAGCCATTTCGAATATACGAAGTTAAATGGTATTGAACAAGAAGACCGAATTCTTGCTCAACATAAAGTGTAAGCTTATCTTTTTATATCAATGTTAATATGTGTTAAATTAAGGTAAAACCACCAGTAATTGACACTGCACCAATAGTTGACACTCTAACGAAGAAAATTAAATATTTGATACTAAATTGATTTGAAGTCTTGAGTTTGTTAACCGACTTTTATAACTGACTGTACCTATATGTATTTATAACATTAAAAATATATC
The DNA here is from genome assembly GCA_947532125.1 of Saturnia pavonia. Lineage (NCBI taxonomy): Eukaryota > Metazoa > Arthropoda > Insecta > Lepidoptera > Saturniidae > Saturnia > Saturnia pavonia. The sequence goes on from OX383903.1 coordinate 15,482,481, forward strand.
AGTAATCAGTGATTTTGGCCATCTCGATCTTTGGCTTCCTTTTTTTTCTTAATATTTAATTTTCTTCGTCAGAGTGTCAACTATTGGTGCAGTGTCAATTACTGGTGGTTTTACCTTATATATATATATATATATATTATACTACAAAGCTAGCAAGCAGGCATATGGCCCGCCTGATGGTAAGCGGCTACCGTAGCCTATGAAAGCTTCAATACCATAAGTATCACAAGCACGTTGCCGACCTTGAACCGCCCTAACCCAAGAATTACTGGAAACCCTACTCACTGCAGGAACACAATACAAAGTCATTTGGCTACGATCTTTAGTAGAATGGAGGTATTACACCAGTCGGGCTGCCCGAAGTAGAGAGAAATCTCCAAAGAAATTTCTCTGTGCCCTACCTCTCTTCTGTCCTGAAAAATAATTGCAATAAGCCTACTAGTTACATTACAATCTAATTAAAGGTACCATGGTATACAATGGTCGATGGCCTAAACCATTTTGAGCTACTTATCCTAGTCTTTGTAAAATATTGAGCTACATAACTTTAAGTAAGTAATCTCTGTTTGGAGCATATTATTAATCTCATAAAGGAAATAAATAATTATTGAGAACAATGTAAATGAGATTAGTTGTTTTCTTTTCCTAGTCTAAAATTAACTTCTTTTCAGGCGAGAACATAACAGATTTCTGATTAAAATCCCTTACGGGGAGCGAAGGCCCCTCCCTTTGATATCAACTGAAATGGTGAGTTTGATTTTTTATGATTATTATTTATGTCAAATATATCAATGCAATTATAATCATAATTTTATTGTGTTCCTTTAAAAAAGAACCGAGTCGGAGCTCTCGAACATATATTAAGATATTAATGAGCCATGACATAAATACTTTTAAATCTGTCTGATTAACAATCTTATGGAATTTTAATATTATTTTCGGTATATCAAAATTAATTTAAAATGTATAAGGTTTTATATAGGTTTCTTATAATGGGAGAATCCGTGCAAGATTCGACTACGTAAACACCAACCCTATGACTATTTCTGCCGCAATACGGTAGGGTATACAATGCTGTGTTCCCATCTCACAACAGGCACTAGAATAGGAAGCGTTCCAACTCACTTTTCAGGAGTAGTAACCCATTAATTATTTGTCTTAGTTAGGGCTCCGGTCTTTCTGAGGTTGGTTTTTTTCTTTCTTTTTTATGAAAGCTTTTATAACTGGTGTATGCCAGCACCAATGGAAGATACCCAAGTAAAACAAAAACAATATTTATACTAAACTGTTAACTAAAAACAATATTACATATTCTTTTCCAAATAATAAAGTTTCACGGCATACTGGCCAAATCAGAAATCGGTCGAGGTTTTTTATGTTTTATATCGTTTTGTACTATTTCGTTTATTATTTCCAACTATTAAAAAAAGTTTATTTAGAATTACTTTATTATCAATAATTTTTTATGTTATTTATTTTCATCCTTAATGCTTATCTTTTTACAGCCGATTACTCAAGCACCAGTCACGGAGAGAATATCATCTTTACCTAACAGATCTTTGAAGAATATAGTTTCTTTCTCTACAATCAGTATCACTTTAATGTTTATTGCATATGTATAATAATTGAAATTTTATTTGATTATGAAAATAGTTTTAATCTGGATTATATGTTTTGTATGATGTTATATGTTATTTTAAGACTGATTTCATAATTTTATAATATTTATTAATTCAATTTAATAATAACATTTTTGACTCAATACTACATGAACACTAAGTATAGTTAAATTTCACAATTTGTGTAATTATCGGATGATGTAAACATATCCCTAAGAATTTCTACACTGAGAGAGGCACGTACCGTCAATTATGGTTTCTTTACCATATTTTTATACAAAAATTGACGCTTCTTGAAAAACACCCTATAAAACCTAAATGCTTTTATTTGAATAGTTAATACTTATAATATTGCACCAATCCTTTTATATGTTACCACAATATATCCATTTTTAGAATATCAAAAACGAAAAATAGAAATTAGGTAAAGATGCCCAAAAATTGGTATCATTACCTACTGCCTTTATTCCGTAAATAAATGTATTAAAGGCTTAAAATGGGTAAAGACAACACTACTACTACTATACATTAGTAATACTTAATTTCAATATCTGTAGGGGATTCAACTAAAAACAGCAAAACTTAACTATAGGTAAAGTTGGCAGCGGATTATGAAAAAAATCATGGTAATGCAATTTCGTGCTTAGGGTTGTCACTGCCATAGTGAAAAATTAAGACTTTTTTGTAATATTTGTATTATATATTATAAATATCAACATAAGAATTGGCTACAGAATAAGTAATTAAACCTTATAAGATTTTTAAATATGTTTCAATACCTTAGCTAATACCAAATTTAAGCAAAGTATTTTAAAATATCTTATGAAATATCAAAAGTACTTAAAACTATATAAATAAAAAAGAATATCTTACCGACAACTTTGCTGAGGGTATTTGTAAATGTACGTTTATAAAAAGTTGGCTTTAGTGAAACAAAAATGTACCTATCTTATATCAAATCGACATGAATACTAAACCCAATATTAAATTGAAGGTAAATAGGAACTTTTAATTCTTTTTTAATTTTAGTTTTGCTCGTAAAATGCACTTAACCTATCTTTTTTATTCAGATAACTAGTGTGTTCCAGAAATACAAATAGGTACCTACAAATTATAATTATAATTTGATTTAATTATAAAATAAATTAAAGTTGTTGAAATAATTTCAGTAGCTTCGATTAAAATGCTTCTGAACAAAGTTTTTCCATATAAAATGTCTATTTCATCATACTATTTTTATGAAACACGAAGCGACAACCAGTAGGTAAAGTTATCAATTCCACTATTGTAGTAACTTTACCAAAATATGAGTATCATTACCTAACACAATTTTAATTCAAACATCATCTGTAATGCAATGAAGTCATAATTGACGGTACTTCGTAGAACGAATAGCTGATGCGGTCAAAGAGCTCTCCGAGTGACGACCTCGCACCGAAAGACGTAGAAGTAGGCAGATACGCTACAAGCTAGACCGACGACCTAATGAAGGTTGCGGAAATCCGCTGGATGCAAGCAGCGCAATACCTTTCGTTGTGGTAAACTTTTGGGACGCATATGTTATAACAGTGGCCGTCTTTCGGCAAAAATGATGAGTTACCGAACGAGCTAATACTACGTACAGTATATCCACTAAAGATTTCAAATTATAAGGTGGTATTAGAATGAATTTTTGAGCGTAATGTTACCTATTTATTTATCTATCGTTGTCTCGAAATAAAGATATTTACTGCTTATTTAAATGCTATTTTAAATAAGTTATAAACTGATTTGGTGTGTACTGAGTACGTTCCCACACCTATAGCTTCACCGCATGTGAATACATATTACGAATTGAACGTATCTTTCTAAGACATACGTAATATGAATATTTAAAAGTTGAGGACTTAATATAAATGTGACAGATTATAATAAAAATTTAACGGTCCTCTAAAGTTTAATTATAACAAAATCTAGAGAAAAATGAATTAATTGATATGAAATGTTTATGTGCTAAGTTATGTAGAAGTTTTATTTAATTTTTAATATATGACAATGATGTTTGTGAACGACAAGATATTAACTCTAGTCAGTATAATGATAATGAAAAAAAAAAACTTTGCGTATGTTAATTTATTAAAATCATAATTATTTATTATAATATGCACATATTATAATATGTTAATCTATTTAAAAATAATAAAATGTACAATCAAATGTGTTTAAGTTCGTAAATTAACTTCCTAATTATAATATATACCTATTAAATTGTTATGATTATAAATTATAATATAAAACTGTTAATTATAAGACGAGATAACTAAACGTGAAGCAAGAGGACGCGTTTGCTTCATGTTTAGTATACAATATTAATTATAAATATAATTATTAAACCATAACTTAATCCTTATTTAATCCTTACTTAATTATTTTAAAAAAAGAACATTATTTTAAAAGCTATGAGTGAAAATGCATTAAATTCTTAAATCTAAAATAATTAGTAAAATCAAAATACAAGAGTTATATTATAACAAAATAATAAAACTGTATAATAATTAATAGTAATTCTGAATAATTTGTATAAAATCTACGTCTATTTAGATAATAATTCTAATATAAGTATCCACTTTGTGCAATTATGTTATGTACTTCCTAATTCACTACATTACTATAAAACAAACAAAATATACATCAACCGTTCTCATTACATACTGACATGTAGTAAGAAGTGACCGTTCATTTTAGCTACTGTTCGAATTTAAATCCTCATTAAAAGAAGATTTTTATTTACTGTAATTATTTCGCATAAAAAAATATTTATTCACGTGATCGCAGTTAAAAATTTCATAAGTGTACATTAAAGTACAATTTCGAGTACTTTGATAAAATCTATGACGTATTTGGCAACAAATACTCTAAAGATAACATCTGAATGATATCAAATGTCAATATGTCACAGATAATTTCGTCGCAAATATCAAATTTGTGATAATTTTCAACATTTATTAGCCTTGTATGGTTCCAAGTATTCGAACATTAGCTTTCTAAAACTGCATTTACTATTATTGAAAATAGTATAGAGTTTCTTCTATTATCAATCATTCTTATTAGATACTTATATACTACAACTTGTCATTAAAATTTATTAATACATGATATTGTGGAGTAACTTAAATATACACTTAACTTTATAAACTAAAATTTATTAAATTACATTATTTTAAATTATTTAACATTTATCAATTATTTTGACAACTTTCTCCTACAAATAATTCAAGATTAAACCTATCACCTTATATTATAATTTTACGTGTATAAAATTGATTTAGTACTTTTATAATTTATTAATAATATAGTAAATAATTAAGAATAAAAACACTTAATGATTGAATATTGTCAGCATAAACGTGATACCGACTAAAACGAGCGAAACAGCGAGTGTCGGTGCATCATTTTCATCAATCCACTCGTAGACGTACTCCAAAAACCTACCGTCCCAATCTAAATTTTCATTTACTAGATCTAAAGCTCGATTTGCAATCATTTGAGAATCATCCAAATTGTTATTCTGAGCGTTGATCCATATGCTGAACTGCAAATGAAAAACACAAATAAGACAATTTCACTTAAGCATTTATTTATCATATTTTACAAGTCCTTGTATATATTGGTGGTTAGCGTTAGATGCCAATAATCATCGGAGATTAGAAATTGTATTGTGATATTTTTTCTTGTATTTCTCCTTCTTCTTCTTGTTCTTTCTCTTATCCCACCAAATTAACTTCGGCACAACATGATTTTTCTTACACTTTCTTCTATTTGCTGTCATCTCAGTATTCACACCTTTTCTAGACATATCGTTTCCTCACATAGTCCATCCATACCTTCTGCGGTCTTCCTCTACTCCTAAATCCGTTCAACTAACACTTATTATTCTTCTAGTAACATATTATATGACTTTCATACTTACTCATGACATGCTTATACCACTCTAATCTTTTACCTCTCAACTTCACCTTCACTGGTGCTATTTTCATACTTCTTCAGATATACAAAATTCTAATCTTATCCATTCTAGTTGCATCATACATCGATCTTAACAATCTCATTTCTGCCACATTTATTCATCTTTCATCAGTATGTTTGATAATATTTTTATCATAATACTTAACCAGCCCAATAAAACATTTCCTGTTATTAGATGTTTTCAATAACTACCTCAGATATAAGTAAACCAGTGTGCAATTAAGATCCACCATTTCCACAAGTACATTATTTATGATCTATAGCTACTTAAATTATTTTCGCTTATTTCTCTTGTTAGTATTGAGAATTTCTGAAATTTCCTTTTCTGCATATTGATTTCTTATTACGTTTATAATAACAATAAGTAAAATAATATTATGTGTACATTAAAACTTACATCGGTTGATAATCCTCCATCAGCCATGTTTTCAGCAAGAACGAATATCAACTCTTCCAGTTTTTTCAACCCACCATACCTGAAAGTGCATTTAATTTCCTCTTAAATAGCTTCGAATAAATAAATATGTTTAATCAACTCTATATTAAAACATAAAAATAAAAAAGAATATTAATTATTTTAAAGCAGTTATATCGATTGGTAATATCGATAAAATGGTAGCAACCAATAGGATTGCAATTGGATCTATAACACTTTTAATAGTAATCAAATGCGATAATCCAAGCCCGGTAAAGTTGTAAAAGCAGGGCTCTTATGGGTAACAGTGCAGTCAGGTCAAAAAAAGGTTTTTTTATCTTTTTTTTTCATAAGATCAAACATGGTGTAAGTAAAATTAAAAATACATAAAAGTAAAAAGTTTGATCCTAAACGTATCAAAAAAATAATATAAAAGTATTGATTTCAATTAAAGTTAAACAATAAAAAAGTACACTTGAATGAAGACTTTACAAGTGACATAATAGTATTATTATAGAATTGTTTTTCTGTCGTTTGTTATATTTTATTAATATTTAATATTATACTATATTTATTTTTATGAACTCAGAATTTTCTCTCTTTTCATTTGACATACCACTCGATAGGATACCAAAAAATTTTGAAAGACCCCTCTTGTATGTTACATCTGTAATATTGATTTTATTCGTGTAAAACATAGCTTATGTTATTTGGAGCATAATAACAAATCGACTGATACCTTATTCAAGAAAATCAGATGAGTAGTTTAGACTGCTACAAACATAACCCTTGCCATATTCGGGTAAAAACGAATGTCTATTTTTATGAATATTGTAGGGAGTTAAAATTAATTATGATTAATATTATAATTAAGTAAATAACAATTTATTTTCAATTTTTATAAATTAACTTACATGTCTTGAATTTCAATAGAACGTCTTGATATAAAGTTAATAGCAATCCACGCATTCTCGAAGCTACTCTCAGTGACGGCTTTGAATATTTTCACTCTTTCTTCAACTCCAAACCGGTTGCCGGGAGTCACAGTCTCTTCGAGAAGTCTAAATTATTCAGGGTACATTTACATTATATTTTGATAAAAACTTTAGCGAGAAGGGGTTTGAAATGGGGAATGTCATGGTTTTTGAAAAGATACACCAAGAGAATTTACCAAAATTTTGTGAAATTACTGATTTCACTTTGATTAAGTTCCATCACATGGGCGCTTTAATGTGCAAAAACTGCGATGAAAGTATTAACTAAAGCAAGTTCTATAATCAAAATACAAAGCATTTCAGGTCAATTTACGGAAAGGAATTCATTGTCCTTATTAAATAGTTCGTTGGAGTTTTCCCATTTAAAATGATAGTGACAGTTATAAAGATTTTAACATTTATAATAATACAAAACACATACCCACGAATATAGCCGTCATCTTGGGAACAAGCCAAAGCTTCTAATATAACAACTCTTTCGTAATGACTGGGTTCAATTTCAAGTCTTGCGTTCAGTGCTTCAATAACCTCCTCATCACCTTCCCTGACCATCGTGCAATATACTGCTGGCCTGATGTCATACGGTATGTTTGGATTCCTAAAAAAATTGAGATAAGTAAAAAAGCTTAAACTGCATTATTACACTGTTTTAATTCTCGGACTGATATTAATGGAACCAGATAATCATTAAATCTCAACACTGACAAAATTAAAATTTGATATATCAGAAAAAAAGGTGTGTGTGCGATTCACACACGATAGAAGTGAAACTTAATTTTAAAAGATATTTTATATTTTATTTAAACAATGTGCAATATACATACACACCGACATTTGCTCTCTCGCTCTAGCTCACACAAAGAGGAGAGACCGATAATGTGTGTTAAACGTTTAACATTTAACGTTTAACGCTTGAAAGTCGCAAAATAAGTTTCACTTCAAAAAAAAATCATAATTTATTTTCACACTACAAAGGTGGCAAACAAACATACGGCCTGCTTGATGGTAAGAGGCTACCGAAGCCTACGGTCGATTGTATTACCATAGGTACCTAGCGGGCTTCCAACCTTTAACTCCCCTACCACAAGGAGCTGTGGGGTTCTCACTGCAGAAACGCAATACAAGGTTATTTGACTGCGATATTCTGTAGCATGGAAGTATGCCATCAGTCGGACTGCCTCAAGTAGAGATAAATCTCCAAAGAAATTTATCTGTGTCCTAGCTCTCTTTGAACCCCCTACCCCAAAGAGCTCTGGAAATCCTACTCATCGCAGCACAAGATTATTTGGTTGCGGTTTTCTGTAGAGTGTAGGTATTCTACCAGTAGGACTGATCCAAGTAGAGAGAAATCTCCGAAGAAATTTCTCTGTGCTCTATCTCTCTTAAAGTTGTATTACTGATCATAAGGTATAAGTTAGTTATAAATACTAAACCAGTTTTTTCTTGTATTTTAGGATTCAGCCCCATTTAACATTACGTAGAAAAAAAGAAGACAAAAATTTAGAAACCTCCAGACAAAATAACCTATTGATGGATGTTCTATCTTGAAGTTCCTGCTTGTATGTGAAGGGTAGCTTTGATATCGAAGATATTATTCAGCACCTTACATTCTAAGGCTATATTCGTAGAAAAAGCAGAACACAGTATGAGTATTATTCGCATTAGTTTATGGCATATTAAAAAAAACTAAATTTATTTTGATACTTTGTCAAGATTATCACATCGGATGACCCAATTGTAATTATTTTTTGCTAGTCATAAACAAATTTTAAGTAAAAGGTAATTTTAACAAGTAACTTACACCAAATCATTGTTGTTAGGATCATAGAATAGATCTACTGCAGCAGCTATACAGGGTTGATAGTTAGCTCTACACGCATGGTCCATCACAAGGCCTCGAGTCAGCGAGTCCAACGATGGCTCATTGAGCAGTGGGTCAGGGTTAAAACCCAACTCAGCTTCTACAGCTCCGATAGTTCTTCGCACCATTCTCTGAATTAATTAGCAATTTTATCGTTTTATAATAATATTGATATAATCGATATTTTAACAATTCTCAAGTCAATTAAGTACGCAAAATACAGACATTAAAAAAATAAGTGCAATCAACGAAATGCGAAAAAATTTCGAGAAGAAATCTAATTATTTCAGCAATAACATAATTTTGTCAGCAACTGCATTTTAGTTTATATTTTTTAATAATTTATTTAAAACTATCTGCTGAAAGGAATATCCTTAATCAAAGAGTTTACATGTATTTCTAAAATTTAAAAGTAACTAAAGATAACAATCTTTAAAATCAATAAGTACAACTACACATACGAGGACGTTGAAAAACAATGTGTCTTACCAAATAGATATCAGGATCAAGATCTTCATCTTCTGTTACCATGGCTACGAGGCGTTTCCTAAGGAAGTCCATATTTCTTACAAAGGCTTTCCAAACGGCATACTCCGTCTCATGCTCCATAGATAGAACGACTCGGAATGCAATATCATAGTCGATCCTTCCAGCTCTCGCCAGGTTGAGAGCATCGTCTACAAGCTGTAAGAAAATAATTATATCAAATAAAGGTAAAAAAGATATTGTGAATAGTTTTATAATCGCCACCAATGTAGCAACTACTTTGTATTTAATTTATTATCTAGAGAATCAAGAAGTTACACCAGAAGTTGTTTGGTTAACTAATAGTTTATTAGTTGCCGACAAATTTGGCCTATCTTTCATGTCAAATTCAGCCTGATTCCACCCTGAAAAATTCACTAAACTGCCACTTAGAGTTTCTGGCGGGATTTCGATATTCCATTTTGTGGTTTTTTTTTAAATTTATTACCTTACAAATAATAACTATTATAGAAGCATGCATTTTAAGTTGCTTTAAAAACTCCCTGGAATGTTTTAACAGGAGGACCACCATCTTCTTAAAGCGATACTTGAACTCTAAATATATGAAAAAAATTCTACCAACTTGACTTTAGCATCACTGTATTTTATCTCACTTGGCATAAAACAATAAGAAGAAGATCTGACTTTAATCATATGAGCTCATATATACTCAATAAATTTCATGGTATCCTATACTGTCGGAAATACCACCAGGTAGACAGATGGATTTTTACCTCTCGGCGGTCGCCGGCGTATGTGGATTGTACTGTGCTTAAAATCAGGGACAGTACCGTCAATTGCTACTATAAAAAAAGACTAATTTCTTAACAATGATAGTTGTTCTTGGGATCAAGACTTTTGACGCAATATAAGGGAAATATAAGTACACGATTTACCATCTGTTATAGTTAGCAACTATTTTAAAGTTTGTCAATGCATTCTCTAGGCTTATTCTGAATTATATTTTAGATTTGTACCAAGTTTCTACAAGTTCTTACAAACAAAGATATGATTTTTCTCAGTTTGGTTTGCAAAAACTAATGCGTTAAGTATACTTAATATAATTATTTGTAAATAAAAACTTTTTTTTAAATGAGTAGTTTCTTACTTATCTATGTACTCGTATATACCTATTTTAAATTATAAATGGACATTCTTCAATTACAAATTTACTCATTTTAAACTCCTATCAGTTTATATACAGTTATTTAATATCAATGTTGAAAGATAAAGATAATATTAAAAGATCACCGTATATGAAAATTATAATAGAAAGTTCCAAAGATGCAAATTTTATATGGTAAGATGTAACCAGTACATATTTTTCGAGCATATTAGTGGATCTATTACTTAGTATCTATTAAAGAAATGAGCATGAAGCTCGGCGAGAGTACGTTGATGAATGTATCTATATAGTAACAAAACTTACAGTAGCACGGTTCAGTGGATGAATAACTTCCCTTCGCTCTGGATCTTCGAGAGCCTCGATTATCCTTTCCCATAATTCAGCGTCATAGTTGACCCGATAGTAAGCTGTGAAATATTAACTTGTTTTCACTTTTATATATTAATAAACCAGTAAAAGCAGGGGGTGTCAGTTAAAAACATTAATTTTTATTTTATTGTATGTATGTATTCTTGCTTATCTACCGTTGTTCTGTGCTTTCATGGTGCAATGTCAAGATCAAGCAAGATCCAGATATTGGATCAATAATCATAATCTGAAGCCTTAAGTTCAATTCGCGCTAAGATCTATCGCATTTGTACTAGGTACTACGTGTCGTGACAACAGAAAGTAAAATGTTTGCTGTCAAGAAGTCAATCGCCAAAATCGTTTATAGTTCGCACACTCTCAGTACAAAAGAAGCCTCATATTCTAAAAAGGACTAAGCGGCCTCAGTGAATTCTCGCTTCCTCCTGTGTGATATAATTGACATTGTCCTCACCTTGTCCTTGTATGTTGAATAAGACCCAGTCTTCCTCATCTAACACCATATTGATCGGCATTGTGGCAGACATGAGTATTTCAGGATGAATGTTGTCAAAATTAGGGTTAATACTTGTTGTGTAAGTTATCGGTATATCGTAATTAATATGGGGTTGAGATGTTAAAGAAAAACGCTCCTAAAACAAAAAGGTTTAGGTATAAGAAAACTTATTGAAATTTAGATGGCCAGAATGAATTTGAAATAACTTTAACAAAATATAGATATTTCTAGGAGATTTTACCTTTAGAAGTTTCTCATAGGAGATAAGCATCTAGATATCGGTGATGATTTAAGAACTACTGTTAACAATTATGCAGAAAAATAAAAATATTTAATTAGCGCACGATTCATTACATATACTAACTTCAAATAAATTAAAATATGATAGTAAAGGTCTCTGTTAGTGAAAGCATTCAATTTGTTTAATGGCAGCAAAAAAACCTTGCTACTTGATTGTTCTTCGATTGATAAAAAGTTCGTGATAAAACTAAAACCATGTAGAGTGAACAGATATTGGACACAGTAATTTTAAATCTTTCACAACGTTGCGAAATTTCAACAACATAATATGTGACGAAGTGACAATCAGGAAAAAAAGCGGATAGAATAATGCCTACCAAACTTTATGAGCGGTGTTATTTAGAATACACTCTATTCAATGGAACACTCAACATACACTGAATTCTTTCACTTTGACATCTTAGAATCACAAGAATGGACATGATACGAGAAGATTACTTTACAAACAATGTTTACCTGAGTTAAAAATACTCCGCCTTGCCTCAGACCAACGTGAAGCAATGGGTATCCAGTACTCATGATCCATGGCTCAAGGAAATCTATATTGAATTCTTCTATCATATCATTGCCGATAGCCGCCCAATTGCTAATGACGGCATCGATGAAATTGAAAGAGTTCACTGTCTGCAAAGATCTGTGCACAAAAGATTTTTCGAATGAATTACATCATTTTCTATAAAATATAGATCCTCATAAAATAAATCTAATCAACGAGCCTTTCAAGAATTGTAAGTTTACCGATTTCTTGGCTATTGCTGATGAAGATGATATTCGGTTAACATCGATAACAAGATTCTTTACACTTTTACTCTGGGTGGTAAGACACTACAAATGTGTCCAACTGAATTGCGACAACCATAAGAGTGGCACACTTAGGTGTGTCGCATTCCGAAATGATCAGCCAGTGTATATTGAGTAATTAAGCTGGGTGGCTGGGTATCTGCACCCGACTAGTTCACGGCTACGATACACATGATGATAATGCCGTCACCGTGCCTACCTTTTGGTTTATTGTGTATGGGGTCAGCTAGTGTATATTCAGCTACAAAGAAGTTTGCAAGCCGACATGATAGTGACGATCAGCAAACGATTGCTTATCTCTCCATGGTAACCTTTGTTTTTTGGTGTACTGTGGTTACTTTCAGGCATAGTGCATAGTTTTTCGTGCTGATAAAAAAAATGCTCTTCATAATAAATGAATGTTTAAACATGAATAATTCGGAATAATATAATTGTGTGGTTGTCTCCAGCACGTATAAGAAATTTGTTAGTCTGTACGAGCATTATAGCCAGCTTATTCCTACCAATTTACCTGCCAGTAAGTAGTGCTCTGCCTATTAACTGTATAGAATCTTGCGAGTCGTCACCTAGCATTAAATTTAACATGTGCATGATAGCTGGTGCCTTGTATTTCAAGGTGCCATAGATTTGATTTCTTATAGCTTCCTCTTCGAAAATATCATCTTCAAATTCTAATGGTTGAGCACTTATGTAACTGTCTCGAAGTAAGCTCTCTTGAATTATATCAGTGACGAACAGAGTGTTCATGTCCAAGAGAGTAACATCAGTTCCTTGTCCTGCAGACTGGAACTGAAAAGAAAAAAATAATAAACATCTAGATTCCTTAAAAATTATAACTTCATAAATTTTAGATTTACTATTTAATACATGGCTTAATGGATCAGTTAGTACCCCCATCTTGCACTGAATTCTCCATAAGCTTGGTACATTGACGGTACTGTCCCTGATGGTAAGCAACGTACAATTCAAATAAAATGCGGCCACCGAGATATCGAAATCCATCGGCGATCGCCGCTGTCATCCTGGCTTATTTAGTTGTAGGTAAATATCTTTGTTTGGACCGATATTACGGTTGGATCCTTTATCGCCAACACGGGGATAAGAGGTCTCACCACCAATGATTGTGCGCAAGCAACTTTTAATGCGCTGCAGCCAACATCTAAAAAACAATTATTGTGCCGCAACCAATTGCCTCGCAACATATCTACCACTTGGCGGTATGTTGGCAGTACGCACGACTACGTCACTGCATTGAGAAAACAGGCGTTCTGATTATATTGGAATCTTTTGAAAAATTATAAAAATAACAATTAGTATATGGTGTTAATGACGTGCTAAACAAACTTTAAACGGCCAATACATTTGTATGTGTATTGTGGACGGCGCTGCGACGGATATCAGAGCTTGAGCTTCATAGTCTGGAACCTTAGACCACCACCAGGTGAGTGATACAGTTTATTTCCTTGGTATTGGTGAGAGAGGATCCACCGGTAGTTTGTTGCCTACCCCGTGTACCATTTATGTCGCTGTTATATAGGGGCCGAATTCTTTAGAATTCCCTGGTCGCTGCTACAATACTTTTGTCTTCCATTTATAAATCCGATTCCTACTTTAGGAATTTTAGGATTTTTTGGGCCTCACTTTCCAGAGTATATTCTATCTAGAAACATATGCTTAGGAGTGAGTAATATAGCTTTTGCAGCGCATCAAATTGATATTTGATATCGGATTTTAAAACTATATATTTTTGAATCTATATATTTTTGAGTCTACGTATTAACGGATGCGCATTCGAATTATGCATTTCGAATCACGATTTCGATATAGTGGTAGCTACATACGTATACAGTTCGTGTTTTCGATATCATAATACGATTTTTAACATTACAGCTAGAATAAAATACCGACATCAAAGACCTTTCCTTCATACTTTTACAAGGCTTCGGAATGCTACATTATTTTTGTTGTGTGTCTTAGGTATTTAAAATTAATGAATTTAGGAGACATAGAAGTTATTTCCAAATAAATATTTTTATTAAGAAGATAAATATGACGTTTGTGACTTCGTCCACGTGAATTTATTTTTATTTTTTCTACCTAAATTCATATAGAATATCCAGAAAATATTGCTGGCGTACCCATTATAAACTTTCAAACTTTGTGTCACCTATAAGTGTTCAATAAACATTTGGCCATAATTTGTACTCCAAGGTCAACGTGCGCTAAATCAAATTAACTGGTGTATAATCATTAAGTACCTATTGCTTTTTGAATTTTGAAACTTCAGTGTTAATTACACAATTTATATTATATTTATTATAATCATACCAAAATATTAAGAAAAAATTTCAGACGTATACATTAAAATATAAGGTTCACAATGGTATGGATTTTGCCTATTTCTCTTTCATACATCACATGCTCCCGGCTTCTCGGTTTTGCTTTTCATTTACTCGAGTTGATTCAATATAAAAAAGATATATTATTGCTAGTCGAAAATCTTATATGCATCAAATTATAATATGTCTTTACCTATGAAATTGCCGTACTGCAGTACTGGCCATTTCAAATCAAAATAACTTTTGCTTGGCTAAGAATTCTAATTTCAAATTAATTTTATTTTAAAAAACATGGAATTCTTTTTCCAAAAGTAGTCATTTGTTTATTGATTAGTGTTACATTTTCATCGAATTCAAATCTTTTTTGTCATCATGGATACGTTAAAAATTCGAGTAATTATGGAACATGAGTACCGTCGTGGCAGTAACGCGGCACAAGCGGCACGCAACATCAACGACGTTTACGGAGCTAACACTACAAACCAACGCACCACCTGTTATTGGTTTGCTCGCTTCCGTTCTGGGAATTTCGACCTGAAAAATGAACCTCGCGGTCGTCCGAAGACTTTGGTCGACAATGACGAATTAAAGACGATTGTTGAAGCTGATGATACACAATCTGCGGCTGAATTAGCAGCAGCTTTCGACGTTAGCTTCAAAACAATATTGGTCCATTTGCGTCAAATTGGCAAGGTAAAAAAGCTTGACAAATGGGTGCCACACGAACTCAATGATCGCCAGCGCAAAGTACGCGTCGAGACGTGCCTTGCACTGCTCAACAGACACACAAATGAAGAAATTTTGAACCGCATTGTTACCTGCGATGAAAAATGGATTCTGTTTGATAACCGCAAGCGCTCAGCAAGTTGGTTGGATCCTGGTTCAGCACCTAAACAATACGCTAAACGAAAACTTACCGCTAGAAAAGTGATGGTCACTGTTTGGTGGTCTAGCGCCGGTGTGATTCATCACAGCTTCTTAACAAACGGGGTGAGCATTACTGCAGATGTGTACTGTGAAGAACTGAACACAATGATGGAGAAGCTGGCACATCTCCAACCAGCATTGGTCAATCGCTCGTCTCCGCTGCTCCTGCACGCCAACGCGCGACCTCATACTGCACAACAGACGGTCTCCAAGTTGCAAGAAGTGGGGTTGGAAGTTCTCCGTTATCCGCCCTACTCACCAGACCTTGCGCCTACAGACTACTACTTTTTCCAGAATTTGGATAACTCCTTGGCGGGTAAAAAATTCAATACCTGAGAGGCAGTACAAAATGCCTTCGAAAAATTTGTTGCCTCCCGTCCAGCTGATTTCTTTAAGAAGGGCATCAATAAACTGCCACTGCGCTGGCAAAGATGCATTGATTGCATGGGTGATTACTTCGATTAATACAAATAAAAAATACATGAAAAAACATCGTTTAAATTTTTTCATACAAAACGGCAATTTCATAGGTAAAGACCTAATATATCGATGTGAGTATAAAGTTTGGGCAATATAGTATTTCACCCGATATATAGTTTTAGTACAGACCGATATACGACTTAGTGATATTGTAGCAATACATAGATTCAATATCTACATGCGATTCATATCACGCACTCCTATAATGCTTATATTGGATGCTTACTAATAGCTTCAAAAATTGATTTGGTATCTGTAAAAATGTTTCTAATATCAATAACAAACTACAATATTAATGACACTAAAAGTATCAGACATTTGAAAATTATCATCTATTAATGATTTTCGCATGAAAAGATCATAAACGGACAGACAGACAGAGAGACGTTGAGTTTTATATTATTTAGATAGCAAACTAAAACTGTAGGTAATAAATAGATTCTAAAAAATGTAGATTCAGTCCAGAAATCAATGATAACTCGATATATTTCTGATGAACGTATTAATGCCGTCTATCAAGATTCAGCTATTTAAATTTTACTAATGTGAAGCAAAAATAATTCACTTTTTTTAAGAAAAAAATTGTAAAACGAAAACTTACATACCTATTTTATTTTATTACTCGATTTTAAATAAGGAAGTATGTGCTTAAGGTTTTGATACAAGTAACGAAAAAATAAGAAGCAACTTTACATAATTGTGAAAATTGTAGGTATGGTTTTATTAGCGTAAGAAATTAGAAGAGAAGGCAATGCTTGGATAGATTTAAGCACAAAAGAGAAGGGAAGCTTCAGCTTAGACTAAGATAGAGTGCAATGAAAAAAGAAGGGAAGCATACGTCTAACATGAAAAAAAAATAGAATTAGTTAGATCTTTTTGTAAAAAATATAGCCTAGGGTTTTTCGGAATCTCCTCATGGTAGTACGGGAAACGAATAAATTTATTTTAGATTAATAAAAAGACAGAAGATCCCTAATTTTGCGTTAGGAGTGTCGATAGGAACATAAAAAAGTGCTATGAAGAAAATATACATTTCACGTTCCTATGATTACACGTGAAGCTTTAGTTTGCTATATAATATATCCGCAATCAATGTTTTTAAACATCTACTAAGTTTATTGTCTAAAAATAATTGTCTCTAAATTCAAAATTGACCTAGCTTCCACTCAAACTATCTTCTCTTTTTATCCGCGGAACAAAAAAATAGTTTAAGTGGATTTAAATTAATTTATTATTACAATACTTACAGATTTGACAGCTTCATAGGCTGCATACGTAGCTAACCCAGAAACAACCCATTCGTATCGCCAATTCTCTGGGAATATTACGAAACCGAACCATTGCTTCGCTAATGATTCAGCTATCTTCACTAACACTGTTTTTCTTTGTTTTACTGACGCTACTGTCTCCATGAGAAGGTACGGCTCCCTAGTAAAATAAACATTAATTCATGGCTTGCATTGTATCAATGCAATAGCATACAACATGAAAACTTAAGAAATTACAATTTATTAAATGTTTAAATACCATATATTCTTTGTTTATGTGGTGATTTCACACTAAATATGATTGATATGACGTTATTTTATTTACCATGTTGAAACGAATATTGTCAGTTTTCATATTTTAGAAGTATTTCATTTAAATTATTCAAGCAATGAAAATACTTTAAGAGAAAATTGCCGAAAACTTCTTGATCATACCGTAACTGAATTAGTATAATTTAGGACAGAATCCACAAAACGTGGTATGATTTATATGGATAAATAGCTGACCCGTGCGAATATCTTGCAGGTTATACATATAATGTAAATAATCGAAATAATAACTGGAATGTTAGTTAAATAGATTGTTAATAGATGACGACTCTGACATGTTATTTCATTTTATTGTCATTACGAATGGTGTCAACATGCTGCGTTTATAATTAATGTGCCAAAAAAAATTTTTTAACGGAATCATTAATATTAAATTATTTGTCTATTGTTCGTCAGTAGCGGGGTACGAAGGCTTTAAAATAATGTTTGAGATACTGTTGAAAATACCTAAATATATTAGAACTTAATTATTCTATAAAACTCACCAAATTCCAACAGTTGACAACGAGTACCAATCTGTGTCAACATCTGGTATCGCAAGAATATGCAAATTTGCAGCTTGGTTGACCACGATTTCAAAATATGGTTTGTTTGTCCATTCATTGAAGAAGTTGAAATAGGAGTTGATTGCTAGGGATGCCTGGGAATCCTGATTGGTTAATCCTGGTCTTCCCGTCAAAATAACATTTGTGATCGGTATGTTTAAATTGATGAAGTTGTGAGCAACCATGCCCCATAGGTGAGCTGGCCCTTGTAGAGCTCTAAATTGGGTTCTGTAAAAATTACGATATAATTCATTAACTGTAAAAAAATAGGACTGTGTTCCAAAATAACCTTAAATAATTCACTCCTTATTTTTACATTTAACTTGGTGGATAATTTAGCAATGCATGTTATTTAATAAAAGAGACGCAATGTTGGTTTACGCCAGGATTAGTTACAAAAATTCAGACAAAATATAATACATTTCAATAAACTTTTTTATATAGGTATGTATGTTTGATGTTAAGTTGTCTAACGTTATCTATAACCGTCCTCAAAAAGATTTGCAGTTTTATCTATGGTCAGTCATTTGTAGAATTATGTAGAACTCTGAATTTTAAAATGACTATCATAATCTGTGCTAAATGATACAATTGTCGACATGGTCGTTGTATATTATATTTATTTGATCGATTGCTAATTTGTACTGTGATATACTTATATCGCTGGTAGGATACGAAAACAGTCTCTGACTCGATCGCGACCACTATATACAGATGTATACCCGCTATACTGGCATGCTACGTGTATCGCGTTTAAGGATTACGTGCCAAAGGTTCGCTGACCGGCATAACAGCTACAAGTGGGAGTGTATTGTAGATCCTCTCGGTTGTCGCCGGTATTTTTGGATTGCAATGTGCTAACCATCAGGCATCGTTTCGTCACTTTGTCATTCTACTATAAAAAAATATTACTCACTGGCTGTTTTCCTCCAACATTGAATTGGAAATAATATTTGTATACTCGATGTCATTGAAAGTGAACCTTATTGTGGATGCTTCAGTTGGTTCATCCATGCAAGGGAATACGCGACGAGCATTTGTTGGGTGCAAGTTCATTGCAATGTATGAGCTGTAAGAAATAATTTTACAAAAATCATCATTATTTTATTCATTCCCAATACATGGCTTCTTCTAAATTATATCAGCAACCCATTTTTCAATTAATGTAAAAGTTTAAAATACCTATAAAATATTTGACATATTATATTATTTTCATTTATTGCCAATATGACTATAATCTATTTATTTCAAAATGGTAAGAACAAGAATAGTCAATATAAAAATGGATATTACTATAAATGAGACTGATAAACTCCAACACCTTTTGTCCAGCCACCCTGAAAGTTGGTAGATATAAGTGTTTTTTTTTTTTATGGAGAAGGATATATGCTATCCATTTTATTATTAACGCATAGTAAGTCGTGGGCACAGCTTTTCTTATATAAAAATATAGTTAATAAACAATAATAAAATATATATTTACACGTCATTGCCTTCACCAAGATAAAGACCGGAACCACTGTTACTTAATTCAATTGAATATTCTATTATAACAACATAAGACGTTGCAGGTTGTGCTGGAAATATTTCTAACAGTCCATCATCCAAATTAAAGTCAGCATCTATTGCATTCGCTTCTGTGAATACTCCAGTCATAACTCTATTTATATTGAGATCATCAGCATGGAATACTATAGGATCCTCTCTAGTCGCTTGTGTTAAAACAACGTCTATTACAGTACGACCGTTAAACTGGTTTCCATCGTACGACAATTCAATATCATAATTTCGCACTTCCTGTCCTGGCCTTACTTGTCTTAATAGAGAGTTTCGTGAAATAGCATCACTTGTAGCTTCTGTTTCATTAGTAATCACTTCGGATGTTTTGATTTCATTTTGTAGAGTATTAGTATGAAGTGTTGTTCCAATAGTAGAGGCATCTGAGTCCAAATTCACGAAAGGCGTTTCAGATGTCACTAATGAAGGTCTTGTATCGATTGGGAGTGATTTAGTAAACACATTTAATAAAATTAAATATAAAAAGAAAGCGAACTTCCACTTGAACTTATTCCGGACCATTTTTCTTGTTTTAAAATGGCCGGTCGTTTCACTGTTAACACAGTATACGTCCCATACGATAACTAAACTCTACTGAGTATAGAAAAATGGGTTGTTGAAAAAGGCACATGAAATTTAATCGAACAAGATAACTTAAATGATGATAGTGTCAATGATGATTTGAGATAAAAGATAAAATTCATCGATGAGCATCAAGTATGGTTTAACTTTTCGCGTGTGTAATTTGAAACTTTTATATGTTAATGTTGTAATAAATGTTATTACAAAGAATAAAGAGAAAAATATTGTAAATTACCTTTTTTAATGAAGTTTGCCTAACTTACAGTATAAGAAGAAAATATTTTTTTAATGCTTTATTACTTTTTTGTTAAGAATTTTACATCCCTGTACCGAATATGAGTGTATGAAACTACTGAATATTATGACGATACAAGATAAACAGTAAAGAAAACAATGTATTAGGTTTACCAATAATGTAATTTCGGTTTGTACAAACAGCGTTATATTTGTTTCATTACATTATTGTTCTTTCTATTTTTTTATATTGCGTAGTTAATTCTTTAAAGATACTGTCGAAACAAATTTTTGTAATTATTTCTACAACTGTTAGTAGCTATAGCTATGACCTAGCACCACTGGATTATCTTTTATTTTAATAAGTTTTAACAACTTTTAAATCGTAAAAAAATCAGTAATAACGATGACCTCAAATTCCACAGTTTTTGCCGATAAGGAGTAGAATTTTGATGAGTGCAGAATCATGAAGTTATGAAAAATATTAGAGTAATGAACAGAATGGAAGATATTTGACTAATTGAAGTTCATTTGCTTATAAATCAAAAGTATTTTACTTTATACTTATAAATCGAAATTACCTTCTGGCCATCACCAATATCATGATCATTAAAGCTGTCTCATTTTATATTATAAGCATGAACATTGCCCCGAAAACGTTAACAGTTTGCTCAACTAATCCCTTAGAGCAACAAAAATTTAAAACTATAAATATTTCCGTTATAAAAATACAGTAACAAATATTGTATCAACTCTAACATTTTGATCTGAACTAAACTCAAATTCAACAAATCAGCGTTATGGGTAAATAAATATGCATATTTTCTAAATAAATATTAGGAGACAATTTAACAGACGGCCATTTCATTGCACACTAAGCAAATTAAGCTAAACAACTGGTTTGTATGCATAATGCATATTTAGATATTGAATACCCAGTTACACAAATAACAATAAAATTATGCTCATCGCACAAAACTCCGTCATGTGCAGAGATCGAACTCGCGACCTCTCGGTTCGTTAGTATATCGTTAGTTCGATAGTAGAGTTTATTACCACTGCGCCAAGAGGCCTGTAAAGTTACCGATATATTTTGTATTTGAGTTTTAAAATTTAATTTTACGATTGATAAATCAATTTTTATACATAAAATATTATTATAATAATATTTTATGTTCAATCTTAATTTTCTACAAAAAATACCTTAGAAGCTATCGATAAAAAATTTATATTGACACTATCTTGAAATATTTCTAAAGGCGATAGGTAAGATGCCAGATAATGTTATCTTGCACCACATGCAAGTATGATCACATCCTACAATAAATACTTTTATGAGTATATACTCTATACTCATATATATCTATCATAAGTATTCCCAGGTAAGGTATCGTTAAGTAAAACACAATACACATACCTTTTTTATTAATAATTTTAAACTTGACGAGTTGATTTTTAACTTCTGCATATACCTTCGTGCAAGTATGCATTCTGGTAAAAGGAGCTTTGTAGTAGGTCCTTTTATTAATTGCAAGAATTTTTAACAATGCAAATTGATTACTATGATATCAACTGCTAAATAATTACTAACTTGTCTCAGATGATAGAACAATAGCAGAGTAACTTCATCATGTAGTAGGTGAGAAGAGATTACAGCATCTTTGGAGTATGATCATAATAGATCAAACAGTAAAATTTGATGAGAAGCTATAACTGGAAGTAGTTTTCTATTTAGCTAGTCAGCCCAGTTAACCTAGATAACGCATGATATAATGAACTATATAACTGGCAATTTCCAGAAATAAACAGAACTACAAAACAGAAACAGAAAAAAAACAGAAATACAGAACTAAAAAAACACAAGAGTCACAGAGTTCCAATTATAATAGATTTCAATGTACATAGAGATCAATATTTGGCGTTTTGTCCACTTAAATTAAATCACGTTTTACTTCAGTTTTATTATCTTATTCGGTTTTTATCTGACTGTGGTGATATTAGGTTTTCTGTAGTTAAGCTCTTATTATATCTTGTTAGCTTATGTACGCGAATTATAAGCTAGCAATTAAAACCCAACCCCATCTTAACAGGTTCTTAACTGATGATGTACTTAAAAATTATAACACACAAAGTGTAGAGGAACTGGCTTTTATTTGCGACTGCTACAACATATCTGTAGGTGTTTGGCAACAGATTTTTTACTTGAAGAAGAGCACGGTAACCTACTACCATATTGTGATTTCATCACGATGCTTCCTTTCATCACAAGTTCAGGCTCAGACTTGGGATTCTAAGCCACATCGAATAACGCGGTGTCCGGAGGTACACAGACCCATGATCGCTTCAAACAATATGGGTTGTAATTAAACATGAAAGTAAATATTCAAGGATATTTAACTATCAAAGACTTTTAATAAGATTAATTTAATAACGAATTTTTGCAGAAGAAGCCAGTAATGACAAAAAATTCTTGGTAATATAAATTTAAATTTACTAAGGCTTACTTACTTCTCACCATAATGACCTGTCCATAAAGCTTTTCCGGCAACTTCCAAAGGCTGATCACAAAATTATACAGTGTTGCTTCCCTGCCGGTTTCTATTTCTAAAAGTCCTTCATCATCATCCACATCAAAATCTGCATCAAACAGTAGTGTACCTCCAATTAAGGAGAATTGCACTGATTCTATATCTAAATCTCTAACATGGAGTATAACTGGGTCTTCTCGCGTATTCATATCTATTATCGAAACTTGAATCATAGCAACACCACTAAAAGTACCACCATCTGTGTCTGGTTCTATTTCTATTACGTAGTTAGTCACTAACATTCCTGGTCTAATTTTGTTCCTTGACGACAACTTATCTTTTACTTTAATAAATTCTTCATTTGGTGTGAAAACAACATTGACACTTTCTGTAAACACTTGTTCTTCAAATGGCTGTAAATTTTCAGTCATATCCAAATTTTCAATCATAACTGGTAAACTTTGTACTGATACAATTAAAAGACAAACACCACAAATCAGAGAAGCTGTAGCCATTTCTCTACTTTACTTCTAAAACTTTAATCTTTAAAATTAGGTGAAACTGAAATATTTCATCAGTTACTACCATGGGTGATCGACTACATGTATAATGTGTGACTGACAATAAAAGTTTAAATGTGAAAACTGATCGAGATTAAAATTTACGATCTGTTAAGGGGAACAAAATTTCCGGATGATACGGATCTTTTTTACGGAGCATATCAAAGATACGTTTTACAAGTGTTATGCAAATTTTCATAAAGAGTTCGCTATATAAAACATATTTATACGTAGTCGTCACATTTAAAATATTGACATACGTATTTGATTGTTGATATTTGATAGTATTTATTAATTTCTTATTATGGAACTTTTAAATGCATGCGTGCAAGTCGAAAATCTGTCGGTACGAGTATTTGGAAAGGTGCCGCCAGATCTTTAAGTATGTTACCACAGTTGTACATAATAGCTAGTTTCTTTATTAATCCTGCCCTTTTAAGTTAGTCTATAACAGAATTAAAGCAAATACTAATAAATGAACGAGCAAATCACACGTATTCTACTAGTTAAAAACAATTTCAATCATTGTCACATAGACTTGATATATCTACTTGTATGTAATCTGTTTAGATTACGTCATCACGGCAACTCTTTTTTTATCAATGAATAGGTTATTTTGAAGTATTTCCTTTAGGTACATGTATTTACGAATATGTAGTACGCATGTTGGTATTACTATTTCATCATATATTTTTTTCATTATCTTGACGTAAGTAAGTTACTTTACAATTTTTTTACAGCACAACTTTCAATTATTATGTTCTTATTAGCATTATAGTGCTATAAATGAATGTCATATACCTAGAAGAATTTTAAGTATGAAAGTGGATGGATATATGAGTAGAGGAAAACCGAAGAAGGTATGGATGGACTGTGTGAAGAATGGTATGCGTATAAAAGGGGTGAATACTGAGACGATAGTTAATAGAGTGGAAGAAAAAAACCTGTTGTGCCGACCCTACTTAATTGGGATAAGGGTAAGAAGAAGTAGTGCTATAAATCTATTGAACTAACCGTCATATTGCCTAAAAAACGCACAATGGATCAACCCAAATTTACGTAAGAAAACTAAACAAAAATTGAATATCAATTTATTTATTACATGAATATACAAAATATATTCTTAATTATTGGCATTATATTGGTACAAGTATTGTCAAGTTTGATGAATCATAAGAATTTTGAAAGATCATACTTTAATAATACAAATAAAGTATAATAAATTGATTTTATAAACTTTTTCTATCAGAAATTGTTGTATTTTTTTTTTAATTATTGAATACAGCAATGACGATAGAAAACAAAACGAACAAACTAGCAACTAGATTGTTCGCGCAGCTTGGTTCTGAAGTTCCAAAGTTTTCATTCAACCAACTGTGGACTGTGGCAGCATTAAGATTGTTCCAAGAGATAGATGCGGCAATATTCTCTCTAATAGCTGCTATCGATGCTTGCTCACCGGCACTGAAGATGGCCTGGTGACGCCTGACGAACTCATCAATCTATAAATAAAACAGTTCATATTAATAATTTCGTCTTAACTTTATAATAATGCTAAATTTGTCATGGTCTTAATATACTGTGTCATATACTATAGATGTAAGTCGTTAACATAAAAAAGGATAAATTGAATCCAGGAAAATATGATATCTGGTTCTTTAATCCAATATCGAAATAACACTTTCTAGGTTGATTTTACAATTGCATTAGACTACAACAACGGTAAAAATCACCATTTTCACTAAATATACGCATTGAATATTTGATAAAATGAACAAAAATAAAAGCGAATATTATGTAAAAAAATGTTATTGTTCCCAACGCATTTGTATTTAAAGAATAGAAGAAAGATAGCTTTAAAAATTTGAAGAATTATGGGAAAAACTAATTTCAGAGCGGCTTATGAAACCGTGAAACATCTGTAGGATTTCTCTGGTATAGCTACTGTATTCGACTATCCACCTCTGTTTTCTTTTAAACAAGTCCTTACTTTAAATTAGTACTAATTAATAATTTGTATCTTACCCTTTCAGAATGCCTTTGTGTTGTCAATCTCACTGCGAAGGCGTTCAGAATATTTGTGGTTCCTGTGAGGCCTTGTACTCTAAAATAATTCACAATTTTTGCCATATCAATTGAAAATAAAATTATCTATCCTAATAGTCGAAACAAAATCATTGTTGTCATCATCGACTTATGTTATCTATGTCAATAATAAGCTTTTCTAATAATCATTGTTTTCTTTGTAATTAAATTATTTTTCCTTTGGCCACTACACTTTTGATTGGTTAGTACAGGCTTGGCATTATTAGACTGGCTACTCTGCTACTACTTAATGTCACATAGTAATTTAGGCCTACATAGGTATTTACTTAGTATACGATAATATAATTTTGCATTCGGGTGTGACGCGCGATAGAATTTCGAAGATGTTTGAAGGCTCGCTGGCGTGCGTTCATGTAAACGGTTCGTGTAAATATATACAGAATCTAGTCAAGCGATTTCAAAACACTTGTTCATCCGAACGGGGCCTTAAAATATTTTTTTATGTATTACGTTTCATGTTCTTAAATAAATAATGATACATAGTTCGAACTTCTTATCACATTGATAATAGCATTATATTCATGTATAAAAAATATCACAAGTATCTTGACTACTATGACGCATAATTTTATCGATATTGGCTCCACATTTACTTATGTGAGTTGATAAAAAAAAATCGGGAAAAAATCTGAATCATCAGCTATTTATTTCAATTCGTGAAAATGACTAAGAAATTAATGGGCAAAAATAAGATAAATCTCTGAATAATTTGTATTAAATATTAAAATCCAAGATAAATGAAAACTTTATACTTAATTCGTATTAATAATTGCTCTCTATACTCACAAACGTTATTTAATCGATTATAATCATAGTTATAAGAAGCGATAAATTAAAAAATATATACGTTTTACCAAGCTATTTGGTGGTAAGACATGATAATCGTGTCCGACTAGATCGCTACAATCATATGTATACCAGTTGAAACACCAGTAGGTATGCTTAGGCGTGTCACATTCAGCCAGTGCACGATTATATCCGGTAATCAAGCAGGGTGATATGGATCATGATCCATTACAGTGATTCCTTTAGTTTATAGCATTTCGGGATCAGGCAGTGTACCTATTTCCCTCTCGCATGACTTGCAGGCATGATAGCGATGACCAGCGATGGATTCCCGGTCTTTCGATTGTACTGTACTCACTGACACTTTACTGTGCGATTTAAAAAAAGCTATATGCAAACATGTATTCACATAACTTTATCATGATAGGGTTGAAGGTTTTATGTTCAAATACAAGTGAGGTTTAAACGGTTTTATGGTTACCTTGGTTGAATATTGTGGAAGTTTTCAATGACAAACTCTAAAGCTACATCCATATTCTGCGGGCTCGAGTTGATGACGGACACGATAATCGTGTGCCTGTCCTGCTCCCTTACATAAGAGTTGTCGTCGATCACTTGATTTAGGTAGCTAAGAAGAAAAAAGGGAATTATTATATTTCCTATTATAATGCATAATTACCTAGAGAAATAAATCTATTTGATTCCTCATAGAATTCCAATTTAATTTAATTCCATTAAAAATTATATAAAGTGACGGTCAGTGTCTTTAAAATATACTTACAAAGTACGTAATTCAGCGTTGGTGGTGCAACCAAGAGAGTTCAGTAGGATACTGTGCTCACTGGAATCGGTGCTTGCCAGGTACTGTTGCCAAAGGAAATTGAAGTTCTCGGCATCTCCACCTCGAAGACCAGAGCAGTAGACTGTTTGCTGGATGTCAGGGTTCAGACGTTGAGCTGCAATAATAATATACAAATAACATACTGCAACTACTAGTAACAATAATGACTAAATCAAGATAATATATAAAGAATCAATATTTCTCTCTGTAATCTGGGCATCGGACTCTGGATTAAACTTAGAAGCAAACAACGAACACGATGATAAAATGATAGAAACCCCTACAGCGCTAAATCGTGGAAAGTGACTTGTGGAAGGTATTTTTTAAAGTCCCTACGACACCCCTAACACAAATCAGGGAACTTGTGTCTCTAAATAATTTTTATTTCTACGCCCATCCTTCTGCGAGGAGTTACCCAAATAACCCCAAGCTATATTATTTACAAATTTATAATTAACCGAATGCTTCCCTTCTCTTTTCTTTTGTCGTATGCTAACACTGTTAATTAAATCATGCCACAAAAAATGCGCTCATTGTGTATAACTAATTCTAACGATTTACATGTTACAACACTGGGTCAGTATCAACGAATGGTCAGATTTTTTGAAATTCAATTAATAAGTAGTGTATTAACTACTTAGTAAAAATGTTAAAATTTTATGTCAAAAGCTATTTTTTTGGAAAACTATTAGCCACTAAACTTTAATAAAATTGAAGTAAATTTGAGATAATTTAATAATAAAAAAATCTAATGCAATTAAAAATATTACAATTAATTGAGGTTTGAATTTGAGGTTAATTGTTGTTGTACCAGTAGTTAGATTTTTTCTATGTCTTGTACATCATGTATTCTTTGCCCAGTTCTTTTTGCAACGTCTTCTATAAAATCAAGGAAGGCGTTGCGATGCTCCACATCTAGCATCAGAGTGGGCAAGGTATCGAGTTTAATTTTGGCTCCAGTACTTGTGGAAGGTTAGCCCTATGCAATGCAGCAATGAATTGTTCAGCTGGTTAAGGCTTAGGTGTATAAAAGGTATGAATACTAAGATGACAGTTAATAGAAGAGTTCGAAAAAGGAATACATGTTGTACCGAACGTACATACGTGGGATAAGGGCAAAAAGAAAAAGATTAAGCCTTAGGTAATTAAAAAGAAAGGCAGAAAATGAAGGCAAATAATGCACATACTCGGATTATTCCTGAAAGCTTGCAGGAGTTCCTGGGCTCTGGTGACGCAACCTTGATTGCCGAGACGGCAGTTGATGTCCAAAATAATATTCCTGTGGTAGGGAGATACGTGCTCTTCTCCAGGTACAACTTCGAAACCAAGTTGATTGTATAGAGGACTCGTAATGTTTAATAAATATGTCTGTAAAAGTAATTTTTGCATTGCCATGAATTTATTTAAACTCTGTTAACAGCTCTTGATACAATCAATATTTCTTCAATATGTCATAATCAAAGTATTTAGTAGTATTAACCGTTGCTAACTGCAATTTTATGCATACTTCAAACGAGCATGCAGTCTAACTGACGCCAGTTATTAATAACTTGCTAGTCCTGAGGACTGAATTTGGAACGCCTCCTGCGCAAGTGCGTGTTGTCAACCATGCTTTTTGGACCGGAACACAGCAGCGTGAGTTATAGGTTCCAGCATTCTAGTTGTATTCCGATTACCTTGTTAAAAGATTTCTATATCACTTACGCTCAACAGGCTATGAGTATCTGTGCCGGTGAGTATCACATCCAGATATCTAAAGGCAGGATTGACAGCCGCCCAGGGGATATAGTCCGCTTCTTGCACTAAGTACCGCGAGATTTCGAACGCATAACTGTAGTTCTGAAAGGAAACGTAATATAAAAGTATATTAATTAAAAGCTACTTCCATACTTATAAGCCTGTAGATCGGCAATTCAAAAGAGAAAGAGCATAATATATTCTTGTGTCAAAATGAGATAGGGATACGA
The DNA here is from genome assembly GCA_947532125.1 of Saturnia pavonia. NCBI lineage: Eukaryota > Metazoa > Arthropoda > Insecta > Lepidoptera > Saturniidae > Saturnia > Saturnia pavonia. Next base: position 15,512,040 of record OX383903.1, read on the forward strand.
TATTTCGTATGTATTATCGGCCTGTATCGGTCTACGTAACGCGCTTATTTTTGCAAAATCTAAGGTTTTAAAGTGTAATTTAATCATTATTAGTAGACGTGTTTCATTATTCTGTAACTGCATGTAACTCATATAAAAAAGAAATAACAAAATAATGTGCACAACTAGTGTATTCCGTTTTTGGTGTAGTCTTATTTAAGCTATTGCCGATTTATACTATATTAGTAAACAGTTGTGTTTACTAATTGACAAAATAACTGCTTTATTTTGTTTTTTTATTATATACAGTAATTTAAATATATTATAAGCCTTTTTGGGTATCCTCTTGCACTAATTAAACTTTGACTGATAAACCAACTTTTAAGGCGTACAAGTGTGACAAATAATCAAATACGTATTTATTGATACGGTGGTGAAATTTAAAAGATATACTTATTTAATTTTTCTCAAAAAAAAAAAACTAGTATATTCCAGCAATTTCGTCTACGTGTTGTCGTAATGTAAAAAAATATTGTTATACGACCTGGTTTTACGACAAGAAAAGTAGTTTTAAGCTTTGCTCAAAATGGTATTACGCCCTTTTTAGCGGAAAGAGACGATATTATTATTTTCATATATAATGTACTTTTGCCTATTAAAACATGGGAAAACTTAGGTACGCTAAATATTATTTCACACATAACATTTGTATTGATCGCAGAAGACATCGAGAGAATCTCATAACATATTCCCAAAGCTACGAATGTATTCAATATGTAGGTGCAGTTTGATGGTATTTGCATTGGCTGTCGGGGTCGAAGTTCGATTTAGTTCGCTCGTTCGTACGGAAGCTGAATGCATATTCGAGCACAAAATGAGATGGGAATTTCTTATTTATATCTATATCATACAAATGCTAGTATAATAATGTATTATTTTATTATTATTAGACAAATCTACTATTTTATTTACGTGTGTAGGATACCAGCTTGGTTTGAGTATCGGGTAATTGAGCTCTATGTGAATAAATAATACTTAATAGAAGGCCATTGAGTATACATAGACATAAAACTTACGATAATGTAATTTGAAAATATATATACAAAAATTGTAAGGGATTTTTTTTTGTTTTAAATCTATATAAATAGATTGATGATATGATTCTAAAAATTATTCTAATAGTAGAAAGCTACGTTCTCCCTGATGGTTATAGGCTGTGTTTTATTTTGATTAAGTTTTATTGTAATGAATATTTGGGTCCATTTGTAAACCAAGTCTGAAAAAATATACCGTTTCTCTGCTATATTGGCGTGCGGTGACCAAAAATGTTTGAAATAGATGAATGAATATAACGTACTGCAATATTGTTGTATGTTAAAAATTCTACAAAGAAGTCCGCTAAAGTATATGTGTAAGTTTTATACATATAAATAAAATAAATTTGTAATAATTAGTATAAGTCGTGGTGGTCTAGTGGTTTAGACAGGCAATTCGATGTCCATATGTTCGAACATCGGCATGTACCAATGGATATTTCGGAATTCGTGTTCAGTTACTAAATCAAATTGGTAACACTATCGGCTAAACATAATATGGAGGTGGGGCTTTTTCTAATGCCCATCTGGTTAGCTACCACCCTCAAGTTGAAAATCTGTCACCAAGCATCAATAGGTGTGTTCCGGCAGCTGCACTTGAGTGATAGAGATATAGTAGATCTTTCTTCGGGTTCCGTCCTGAAAACTTACATTTATAACAACGAAAACTATATGAAGGACACACATTTGTTGAATTGACTCACACCCTACCTACTATTATACTTTGATGTAACTATGCCACCAACATTCACGTAAGCGCCAGAAATATATGTTACATTACATTTGTAAACAAGATTTTATGCCAGGCCACATAGATACTTGTTTATCTAAATATTTTTCAGTAGGATATTAAGGGTTTACTAAAAATTTATATCGATTTAGAATTTTTTTAGATATCTTAATGTTTAATTAACGCGTACGAATTCGCGAGAGGTTCCTAGTTTTTAAATAAATATGAAGGCCTTGCTTCGGTAGGAGATATTTTTACATAAGCAGCAGAATAAAATTTACGATCGTTTACTTTTTTAAATGTGTATTTACCAAAGTGTAATTTAAAGAATGTCTATCCCGCGATTAATATAATTATAGAGATGCAATTTTACGTTGAACACAGCATAGTAGACGATCGTTTACAATTTATTACAAACGATTTATGAGGCACTTCAAAATTATTTTCATATTTATAATGATTAAGTGAGAATTTGAGCTATAAATAAAGGATTGAAGTGCGTTTGAGACCTTTCTTTCGAGGAGTTGGACGTTGTAATTTCGTACGGCTTTATTACAAAATAGATTATTACAGAAAGCAAACTCTATACAACTAGCGATAACAAAGAACAAGCACATGCACGTGCGTACTCGGATGATTATCTCGGATCAAGTCGGTCGAACGTCGGTCGCGAATGTCCGCAGTTTGCCGATTTACTTATGATCATTTTGTGTTTGACACTACTAGGTATCATTGAAGAAATTGTATTGTATTTGTTTGTAGATATATGTACTACATCAAATCGAAATGAATTTACGTTTTTAACAGACTTCAAAAAAAAGAGAAGGTGAGAAAATTCGAATGTATATTTTTTTTACTAGCGGACCGCCCCGCCTTCGCACGGGTATTTAATAAAAAATTCAAAAAATATAAATTTTCATACGGATCCCTAACTTTTTATTCTATCGCCTATGTTCATCAGGGATAATGCAGGATTCTAATAGTGAAAGAATTTTTCAAATCGGTCCAATAGTTACAGAGCCTATTCAATGCAAACAAACAATCAAATCTTTCCTTTTTATAATATTAGTTTAGATGAAGGACAGACATAACTTCTTTGTTTATGAACCGATGATATCGATGCTTCTTTTTTCGTTGGAAAGGGCGGTCCTTAATAGGATCATTAGGGTCATCATTTAATGTCCTTAGCACTGAACTTTTGACTTCGAAGGTACACCAAGGAATCCTCAAAATAATTGAAGTTGGTTTTCTTTTTTGTTAAAAATGTCTTGTTAAACAATGTTTTCATTATTTTTCAGTAACTAATTTATAGATATGTTTTTATAAAGAAATTCTCTTTAATACTTTATTTAAAATAAATATTTTATATTGAAATTCCCAAATGTATATTTTCTTACAATATTATAGATGATTCAGCCCCAGCGCTACAGTCGAGCGTATATGAGTAAATTAAAGATTGGTTGGAGCCACCTTTCTGTACCTGTTTTGTGGCTTTATAATAATACATAATTCAGTTAAATTTATAACCCCGATCGGCAGTTAATAGAGGTATGGGTGGACCTTAGAAGCCCTTTATGTTTCATTTACATTTTACATCACATTCAGAAAACCACAAATTTTGCAAAAAATAAAATATTACACAAATTAACGTTCTATCCACAATTTGCGTAGAAGCGTAGACTTAAAGATTAGTACTTTTTTTAATTATCATTGAATTTATATACGTTGTAATGTCTATTGTTCATATATAAATTAACAAATTATGCAAACAGTATGCCTAATTTATGTAAACAAAGCTGGCGATAGAAAGTTAGGATTCAATAAAGTTCACTTATTTTATGCCATATTGTTGATTTCACTGTTTGGTGCTAAAATTACGAGGCTCCTATTGAAAATGACTTTGGAATAGGAATCTGATACAAAAATTAATATTTGCTCTTCCTTGAAATCTGTGTCTCATTTATTGTTTTGAAGTAAAAACGAGTTTCAAATAAATCCGAGCGGAAAAATATTATTTCCTGTAAAAAATGGCACCTATTTTCACAATTTAAAAGGTCGAATTTCGAGAAATCCCTTCTTAAACATTGTCTAAGACATAAAATGAACGTCCTCCATAAATTTCACATTTCCATCCTTATTCGTTTTGTGCTGGGCGATGATAAGTCCGTCCTTTTCACATAAAGATGAAGTTATATTTATAGATAATAACTAAAGTGACTTTTAAATTGCGTAAGATTTCATTAAAATTAGTTCCATCAGGTGTAGTTTTAGAATTACTTCGGAATGGGAAAGAATAATTATCCTCGAGGCTAAATCTAATATGTATATTAATATAGGTATTTGAATTAAAAAGACCTTGCATGATAAGATGTAAAGTAAAACAGCTTACCAGACGACCGTTCCTGGCTAGGTTAAAGGAGTCGTCAAGAATTTGGGCACGATTCAGAACTTGAATGGTCTGATGCGACGTAGTCAACACTTTCGCCAGGGCAATCCAGTTCTCCACGTCGTAATTGACTCTGTAGTATCCTGATTGGATATAAATTATATAACATTAAGTATTCCTAATCAAGAACAATGTTTGGAGCGTGGCGGAGAGATAATAGGCATCTAAGCATAAGTGGTTAGTTATGGAGATAAACAAAATAAGCTTTTCATATGAAACCTGTATTTTTTCTTAAAATATCTAGCTTGGTAATTTAAGTTGAAAAATCTTTGTGGCGGAATTGTTAAGACAAAATGTAAGTATGGTAGATGATATAGTGAAGAAACAATCTCACCAGTTTGCTGCTTGTTGAAGATGTACCACTCGACGTTGGAAAGTCCAGGAATGTCAATAGAAACGGCGGGGAATGTAGGTGGTACCCAGGCTTGAGGACTGGTGTCAGAGAAGTCGATGTTGTTGGACAGCACCCAGTTCACAGGTACATGCCAGCGGTCAGTTGATGAAAGAGAAGCATCGGTGAGGTATCGCTCCTGAGAGAAAATTTCTTCGGTTAAAGCTCGGCATTTTCAAAAATAACAGGTGTTTATAATTTCATAACTGCTCCCCATATTTCAGTATGGGATACCAAAAGACTGATCCTTATGAAATTCGAACACATATTTTATTTAAAGGTCACGATCGGTCACGAGTCGACCCATCAAATGAGACTCCCCCAGTTTACTAGGTCACTGGTGGACACTGGTTGGTAGGTCACTACTAGACCTTATGGCAGATCTGCCCATGCTGTGTCTTTCAGTATGTGACCACCACTTGTGAAGTTTTCAGCTTATATGAGCAATATGCCCCGCCCACTGCCGCTTAAGTCTAGCAATTCTTAAAGTTTATGTCGGTGACTTTGGTTTTTGTGCGGATCTTCTTATTTTTCAATTTGATCACGCAAACAAACTTAGAGCTTAGCACTTTCCATTGCCCTTTGAGTGACCTTGGGCTTTGTTATGAGGCACAGTTATCGAACATGTTTCAGTACCATAGGTCATCACTGGCAACACACATTGATCAAATTAGTATTTTTTTAATAGAGTTAATAATGAAATTATTATAAATATGATGTATGGTAGATGCGAAATAGTTTTGTAGTTAAGTTACAAAGGCAGGTGTAATTATAGGAATCGTTTCATTCTACATCGTGCGGTATTAGAGAGCGGACGCTCATCATTATGATTTCTGACACTTTTATTGTGTTTCACTCATTTAACTTTTTAATGATTCTTTTGGTGTTTAATATTTCAACTGTAAATTAATAACGATTTCTACAATAATGTTATTCTTTTTTTATAAGGATAAACACATTGTTTTTGATAATACAAGTTTAAATGCCGTGGAAATTAATTTAAAATAAGAGCCAAAGACAGCCAAAGCAAAATGACAGGGAAGTCATTATAATTTAATTCAGTCATCTGTGAGCCAGCAGACTCGGGATGAGCTGATTACGAGAGGCTTTGTTTAACACAATCTCATTATAAATAACTAGAGTAAGACCTTCCATTGTCTCATTCATTTGTAATTGGAATTATTATGACGTTATTTAATTTACAGTTTGTCTTTCTGTTATAGTTGAATGTGAAAATTAATTCAAATATTTCTTCAATGATCACGAGTTGTTTGGTGTAAATAAATAATGAATTGATAACTTGGTAGTAGGGCATTTTTTAGTTTTCTTCTGGTCAGCTTCTTGCACCAACCTTGTATTCAGGCAGGACCACTAAATAGACCGTTCCATTCCTAGACCTATGTTTCATACTTTATTGATATAGCGTCTGGCTATGAACTCACATGATGTTAAGTGACGATTTGGTCTAAGGTGATAACGTCCTAAACTCGGCGGGACCGGTTCTCAAGTACAACTACCGGTACACCCTTATGGATACTTGACGACAGATATTCAACCTGAGGGTGGTAGCTAGTTGGCGGATACAAGAAAATGCCCTACCAACATGCTATAGTTTCATCATGTTATTATCCTTCACTAAAAAGTGCTATCATATTATAGGATACGAACCTATATCGATGGGCGATTGGTTGTTGAATTATTCTTAGTTTGTCTCGTACTTACGCATTTCTACTCGTATATAATTTATACAATAAACTGCTGAGTTGATGTGTGCTAGTCCGTAAAGGTTTCTGAGTTAGTTCAAACACAAAAGGTGGCGCTCGAGTTGAATAATTTCAAATACGATGAGAACTAAGGCGAGGGTTTGCAATTTGCTTATTATAAACATTTACTCTTAAACCTATATCGGGACTGGTGATCTTAAAAAAGATTAATGCTGTTTTTGACGAGGTGTATTTTATAAATAACTATCTGGCTCTGCAGATGGTTTTCTGCTTGTTCCTGTAGTTAATGGATCGACCACAGCGCCATCTGTCAGATCCTTACATAGCTAATAACCATCGTCTTGATGACATAAATATATCATTCTGAGCTAAATCGGTCAATTCGCTTTGACTAACAGACATGAGTCTTATGTATAAAAATAATAAATAAATTTATTTTTTTAACAATGTTTAACAAGTAAAAAAAAAACTTACTTGAGAAATAAACACCGAGTTCGAGTTAGGTGCTGTTCTTCTAACTGTGAGTACGGGAAAACCACCCTGGGTGGTCCATCTCTCCATTATGTTGGCTATTGAGTAGGGGATGCTGTGCGTAGACTCGTCTAGAGCTTGTTGCAAAGCCACGTAGAGATTTTGCGGGCCGGCAGCTCGGCGAGAACTAATTTATAAAAAAAAAAATAGGGTACAGTATTACAAACTTTTATTTGATTTCATCATAATATAGATTTTTATGTGTTAAAAGCCTTGTTTAGGTAATTTTGTTGGTGTGAAGGGTGTCGAATAACATCTCGAGAACTGAGACACTCAAGCCATCCTCATCTGCACTCTGCTGAGTAATCAACGAAGAAATGGTCATATTGTAGTATATATATTGTGTGTTGTAGGGTGTTGTTGGAGTAGTGACATGGTGGTAGGCTACAGCTGTATTGGTTCGCAACCATCACACTTCTTCTTCTGACCAAAGCCCATACACCCGTTTTTATAATTTTTATCTGTCTGTTTGTTTGTCAAGCCTAATCACCAAAACAGCTTAACCGATTTTGACGATATTGGCTGGCAGGGGACTTTTCAGAGAGTAATTTAAGTAACTTTGAAGTTGCGTTGTAGAACAAACTTATGTTTATTTATTTACAGAATTGTCTAGTTATATAAAAACATTCACAACTAATTAATAGTTACTTACTTAGCTACGATGTAGATTACAAGGCCTCGCCTGAATATCTCAGGAGTCATAAAATGCTGCAGCATACGAATAACAGAGCCGGCTGAAAGAAAAAAAATGTTACGTCACGTGTCACGTCCTAAGTTCGTCGAAGATAATGAATTCGATATTTTACTAAAACAAAAATTCTGTCCTGAAAAATTGGTCAACAAGTAAAATAGAATTACCCCCAACTTTAAATAATTAGTTTTATTTCTTGTGAAAATACCTTTATGTTCTATATAAATAAAATGATTGAGATTTGCCGTTGTGCGCGCATCACGTTAAAAACTACTGGACAGATTTTGATCATTTCTTTTTGTGTTTTAATCATTAGATAAGTAAGTGATCTTTATCAAAAAAAAAATTTCACGTCATCTTGATTCAATAAAAAGTTATTGAAGTTTTATCAAACTACGTTTTTTATAAGCACTATACATTCTTCTGTTGCCCACGCGAGCTATGCCGTGGGCACAGCTAGTCATGAATATATTACATAACTTGTTTAATTGATAGTCGAGTAAAAGAGGGAAAAGTGGAATAAACACACAAGTTTTTTTAAGTATATTTTTGAAAATAAAATGAACGAAATATAATTTGTAATTATTATCCTTTAAAATTATTCTTAAAATCACAATTAAGGATCGCTGAAAACAAAGAGTTGTCGATACGATTTTACCGATCACGATCGACTTTTACTATTCATACGTCATCTAATCCCCAGTTACTCATGAAGAATTTGGTGTAAAACCCAACAGTATACAATAGTATGACAAAAGTTGATTCACACGTCAAACTTGTTAGATAGATAACTAGATAAGATTAAATAAAACATAACGTACAATTTCCCAATCCTGATAACCGGAATATTGGTCTTCTAGCGTTCATAAATCAATTGGGGCCATGAAGTTTGCGGATTTCAATAATCTCCCATCGGTAAATAAAGAGATAATTAATATTCGGAATAAATATGGGAGAAATTGAAAAATTGTATTGTGCTGAAAATGTGTTGATCTATAGTGCATACCGCGGTATGTTGGATGCTTTATTTCATATAATTCGTTTTTTCATATATCCAAAAGCTAATTTAGCTGGGAGGAGGGCACTTGGCTCTAACAAAACTTAGCACGTTAAAGCTTAATATTTACAAACGGACCCCTGAATCGAAAAATAGTTTTCAAATACCCGGAATATTTTGAAACTATCTATCCAACGACATCCCACACTATAGAATAGACGAGAAAAAAAAACATCCTTACTATAAGTGTAGTGTAGTGTGTAAAAAAATGTTTTTAATTTTATTTACCACTTTATTGCAGTGATTAATATGTATACCCATACCAAATTACAGCTTTCTAGTACTAAGAATCTTAATGCAAGTTTTTACGTCATTGTATGGTATTTCGCTTACTTTATAGCCACATATCGTTCATATTATTTGATAGAGAAATCTTTGTCACTTAAGTTTTGACATGTGATTTATCTTAGAAACAAGAAAAAACGAAACGTTAAAAGAAAATGTATCCGGGGGACGAGAATATTTTCTTTAAGTTTTAGAACTTTATTAATCTAAGTTACGAAAACTTTACGAGTTGTTTTGATAACGTACTATCATATATTCGCTTTGGAAAATTTTCAAACCTACTACTTTAAAAAAAATATAGGTTTGGCTATTATCCACAATCTCGCCTAATCCTTGCGAGAGGATTAGCACTCAAATGCAGCTACCGGAACACACCTATGGGTAACAAATTTTCATGTTGGGGGTGCCTACCACCATGCTTGATTTCAATACGATGTTTTCCTACACCGAAAACTCAGGCTCATTAGAGGAATTGGAACACACGTCGATCGATTCGTTATCCGTACATGCTACAACTGAGTTGTCATTGTTTGAAAACCAGAAACTAACTACAAATATTTACAAATGTATTGTAATTAATTACAATTCATTAAAAGTAGTAAAATAAATTTAAAATATCAAAAATTTAAGAATATAAATTAGGTACTTAATCTTACATTTTTGGTAGGCGACAGCGTTGAAGGTGCCGATGATCTGTGATGGCGTGTAAACCTCGTGAGTCATTGGATTCACGCTAAGAACAGCATCGGACTGGAACACGTTCTGCATCGCGATCACGTACTGATCCATCATACGCCATCCAGGCAGAACCTGAAAGTCAACGAAGAGAGTTTAAAACCACATAAAATAATAACGATACTAGACTACAATTTTTTTCCATCTCGGGAAATAAACGCCGTATGCCGGAAAATCAGGAACTAGAACAGCGAGGTGCCCCACATTTTAAACAAAATATATGAAAGAATAATGAATGGTAGAAAGAAGGTATAAGTATATTTTATTCGAATCAATTGTCAACCCCACTAGCATGTAGGATAATGTACCTTGATAAAAAACTAATGGAATTCTAACAACCGATAAGTATCAGTAACAAGTCATCTCAAAAATTAGAACAAGTTAGATGCTTTATGTAATTTTAAATATCAACGGTAAGTACCAATGACATTTCCAACCTCAACTATATCGTATGTAAACATGACAAAAACAATGTCAGAAGCTGATTACCAACTAACGCTAAAGAAGTACTTCCAGTACGGAAGAAAGCAAATGTCCACTACTTCGAAAGGTTTGTAGATAGAAAAGACTTGTTTTATTCGCACTAGTCCACGGCGTATATATTAACATATTGGGATAGCAAAAAAACGTGTATAAATATTTAGTCTTCGAAGATTGCGCGGAAGTTTTGACTTCTTGCATTTAAAATAAAATAGTACAGGAAATACCTGGATCAATTTGTTTAAGATTATAAATGCAGAGAATATAAGAAATTTAAAGGAAATAATGTACCAAGTCAGTAGCGAAGTTCTCGAAGAAGTTTGCAAAACCTTCGTTTAGCCAAGTATAGGTCCAAGAAAGAGGGCCAACTTCGTTACCGAACCACATGTGCACGTTTTCGTGGCAGATGATTCTGCCAACATTTTGCTTTGTTGCTGTCGTTGTCACCCCGTCTTGCACCAAGAGCGCTGCTTCTCTGTTAGTAAAATCAAGTAAATTAAGATCACAAGCAACCAATGTATATTTGTCACTCCACATTTGATTTTGCTCTCGGATTGTAAGTTTTAATTAGGCTCTATCCAAAAACAAACAGGTTAAAATTTTTACAAAATAGGTAAGCCAATTAAAAATTGTATAGTTTTAATTATTAGTGACTGCAGCTATGTTTGGGACTGATTATTAATAATTATTTAGCCTCACAAGTACAAACAACCAATGATGGCTCAGTGGTAGCGTGTACGACTTCGCTTCGATTGACGTGAGTTCGAATCCCTGCAATGAGCTTGAGCTTTCGGTGAAAGAAAACATCATGAGGAAACCATAGCATGGTGGTAAGGCTTTATCCTCAAGTTGAAAATCTGTCGCCAATCACCAATATGTGTGTTCCGGCAGCTGCACTTGAGAGCCAGCCTTCCACTAGCTTTAGCGTGCTATCATCTTGGGCCACATCGTAACTTAACATCAGGTGAGATTGTGGCCACTACGCCAAACCTATAACGATAAAAAAACACTGTTTGCTATTTTCTTCTCATAAAAAACCTTTACTTGTTACTAGTACATACATAATAATGATAAAATAATACACAAACCATAAAATAAGTTGCATGATATTTGAAAGGTTAAATTTAACGTTTCAAATTCCCTCAACGGCAGCTTGTACATTGTCTAACAAAGAACATATTAATACCAATTAAGAATTTCTCTTTTGACATCTCCCGTACTCAGATTGCAGTGCAGTTAAAAGCTACAATTTCTCCTTAATAAGGTCTGCCTGACTGTTAAATTTATAGAGCTCATTACTCTATTTCAGTTTTATTAAAAAATACAGAGTAATAAATTAAATTTACCCTTTAAGAGATTGTGGAGGGAATTTTTAATGTTTCAATAGAATATAACACTGTTCATTCTAAATAGTCTTACAAATAAATACAATACTAGTGGAGCGCCCGCGAGTTCGCATGAGCTTATTTCGCAATAATTATTTTCATTCCTTAATTTTATTTTTACTCTTATCATTTACAATTATAATCTATCAATTGAGAAATAACAGAATATATGTTATGTTATAGCCATGTATAGAATGTCGGCATTCTACAGAATTTCTGAAGCTAGCCGGCAATGTGTGAAATGATTCACAATTCATACATTGCCTAGGCATTCTATAGAATGCCAAACGAGAAACCGGCAAAGTATGTAATACATCTCCGATTCGTTTCGAATATCACGTGAGAGTTTTTAGCGGGACGTCAAAGTATCATGCGATGGTTTTTGTTTTAAATTCGTACCTAAATGCTAATAAAAATAAAAAATAATAAAAAAATAAACCTAATTATGTGACGTGCATACCTCAAAAATACAAAAGTTATTATTCTGTAAAAATAATAAGTAATCTTCAAACGATTATTATTTGTATTTGCTTCAAACATAGCTGCATAACAAGCATAACAAGATGGCGGCTCCTTGTTAAAACTTTCCAGGGTTTTTTTTGTGATATCCCAAAATGCACGCTTCGAGTTATTATATATTTACTAGCGACCCGCCTCGGCTTCGCGCGGGTGCAATGCTGATACTAAATGTCCTACTACAGAATGTCCTTATAAACAACGTTTACAACTTTTTTGTCATTAGACAATACAAACATGTTTTGTTTAGAGGTTACTCTTGAAAGAGCGACATATAAATTACCATGGTATATAGGGCCGGTACCGCCGCACCGCTATATCCCTGCATTTTAAATCTGTAATATCTTCGGAAATATTCATTTAAATTATATGCCGTAAAGAGCCATATTGATCTATATTAAATGGATATTGTATTTAAGGTACTTAATTGGATAAGGATTAATGCTGTATTGCTTAAAATCACTTTGTAAATAAGCCATTTTTCCCCGTAAAAAGTAAAGGTTAAAAAATGGATATTGTGGGTTATCCTTAAGAGATAGACATATACCATCACGGAATTTTTTTGTTGACCTTTTTAATGTGTACAATACTGTAGTACATTATTTTGATTTTGATATTTATTATTTATTTCGTAAGGTTCAGCCAGCGTTTGCAATGTAAGCGCAAAAAATTTGTTTATTTACGACATCGCATTAGAAACCTCTAAATTTATCAGTGTTTCTCTACAATATTATGCATGTATTATACATATAAACCTTCCTCTTGATTCACTCTATTTATTAAAAAAACCGCTTCAAAATCCATTGCGTAGTTTTAAAGAATTAAGCATACATAGGGATGGACAGGGCGACAGCGACTTTGTTTTATACTATGTAGTGATAATTCACTTCACTTGTGCACAATAACTAAATTATCTATAAATATATTAAAATTGAAATTTCTGTTTGTAATGTCAAATATAACAAAAGTATATTTTTTACATTTTTAACTCCGGAACGGTTGGACCGGTTTAGTAATAGTAAAATAGGCTACTTTTATTTTAGAAAAATAATTAGGGTTCCGAGCAAATAAGTAAGCCTTTTTAGTATTCTATGTGAACGGAGCTAGGATAATATAAATTACTGCCAAAATTACATATTATAGGGATTATAAAATATGGTTATGAATTAAAAAAAAACATCACATGACAATTTGAGATCCCGCTAAAAAGTCCCATGTAATATTTGAAACGAATCAGAGATGTATTTGAAACCTTGCCTAAATAGCATTTGGTATTCTATAGAATGCCTAGGCAAATTCCCTCTATTTCATACAAAGCCGGGTACTCTCAGGCATTCTATAGAATGCCGGCATTTTATACATTGCCTATAACATATACATCTAGTGTACAAAATTGTCATCAAATTCGGGTGAGAACTTTCTTTAGATTCCTACCACCAAATCCGGCCAGGCGATGCTGTGGCTTAGAAAATTTTTTTTTTTTTGATCCGATCGCTACCAAACTTTTCAGAATCACCCTCTGGGCTGATATGAAGATTGACTGAAAATTTCATTAAAATCGTTACGGCCGTTTTGGATGCAATAAGGAACATACATGCAAACATGCATTTATATATATAGGAAGAAGAAGAAGATCAGTTATGGAATGACGTATGCGTTCCGTCTACAAATTTTGATCAGAATCGATTGAGAATTTATTTGGATGTCTATCGGGACATTTGGAAAAAAGAATAACCTGTACAGACAGAACTATAGATTCATTAATATAGATAATATCTATTAAGCATATATACAATAGGTAGATATGACTAAAGCGGTGATAGATCAGCATTAGCGGTTGATCAGACTGTGTCAATCGACATAGTATAAAGAGTCCGAGGAACATCGTCATAAAACACAGTATGACTGTGATTCTAAGGCATTTTCTACTCCTGGCCTGGCTAAATACCTTTAAGTTGAAAATTTGTCGCTAAGTATCTATCAACACGTTCCGGTAGCTAACAATACCGGATGGTATTTTGTCCAAACGGTAAAACTAAGGACACAGACACATAGACGTAGGACACAGATAAATTTATTTGGAGATTTCTCTCCACCCCTAGCACTCCTACTGGTGGAATACCTCCATCCTACAGAAGATCGCAGCCACACAACGTTGTGTTCAGTTCCTGCGGTGATCATGGTTTCCAGAACTCTTTGTATGGGTAGGGATTCAAAGATGCCAACGCGCCAGTGATACCTATGATATTACAAACGTTCATAGGTTCCGTTAGCCGCTTACTATCAGGCGGACCGTATGCTTGTTTGCCACCTTAGTTGTATAAAATAATAATAATAATAAAAACTTTGACCGACATAAATTATACAAAAGAGTGAAATAAAGCTAAATATATTTACTTGATTAGATTAGATTAGATTATTGAAATTAAGTATTAGCTTTAAAAATAATGTCAAATATAAAAGGGCCTAGACATTTTTTCAGAAGGCATTTAGTATATTATTCAAAGATCATTTATGTTTTAAAATATCTACTTAATTTCTATTGAGCGTAAAAGTTGAAAATTATTCAAATAAACTGACAGGAGCGTCGCCATTACAAAATGAAGTCAACGAAGCGTACGTTGAGTGTTATCAGTGAAGCCGTGGACCCGTGACAACGTACTTAAACACACTTTATACTTTGTAATAAACGTAATCTGAAATTTAAAAACTCTTTTACTTGGTAAAATATATATATATATATATATATAAAATTAGCTTCCGTCCACGACTTAGTCTACGTGGACTTCAAAATTGGGTATTTACCGGAATAAAAAGTATCCTATGTGATAATCCATAATATAAACTATATATGTGGAGTTTTTGGGATCTGGAGTTGCCATGTTGTGGTTTTTATTTTAATTCATTAACTTAGGGTTTTTTACCCTATATTGTATATCATGTAATATTGGTGGCATTTTGCGTGTTATAGTTTGGTTATTGTGCATACGTGAAATGGATTATAAATATAAATTGGAAACATGCATTTTGAGTAGCCACAAAATCTCCCTTATAGATAGTTCTAACAAGGGAGCCACCATCTTGTTTGAACATATTTTTAAGATTAGATAAACTTGATAACTTGAATTAAAAGACTTGCATCCAGGGCTTGCATAATAAATGTAAAAATAAACCATATATGTGTCAAATTTCATTCAAATGTGTTCAGTTGTTTTTGCGAGACTCTACAATGTGTATTTTTTTACTACAAATAGGCTTTATAAGGTGCGAATTCGCACATTATAGAATGTAAACAAACTAAGGGCTGTCATATTAGTTAAACAATCTGTTTTAATAGATAGCGCCTTTAATAAATTATTTTTGATAGCATCAACAGATGACATTCGTAATGAAAAAGTGTTTAAATCATTTTTCAACGAAAAAATTATTATAATACTATTTGTCTATGTTTTGTGAATAGTGAGGAAAAACGATGTTAGGAAAAAATTTGATGGATAATTAACGAAGATTGCGTTGTCAGGAAAAACGCCTTTGAGAAATATTTATAATATTGTAGAAGGTTAAATGATAACTATATTCATGTAGGTACATATCATAGTTAAGATTCTAAGCTTTAGAAGTATAGCCAATATTTTAAAATATACATGTAATTATTATATTCTTATTATTTAATTATTTTGCTCGAATTTTATCGTAAACTTGACAAATAATGCTAGATTTAGGGTTTGCTACAATCTCACCTGATGTTAAGTGACGATAAGTAACACGCTAAGCGTAGTAGGAGGACACCTATAAGTGCTTGGTGAACTTGAGTGTGGTAGGTAGCCAGACGGGTATTAGAAAATGCCCTATCAACGTGCTATGGTTTTATCACGATGGTTTCCTTCACTGTAAACTAAGGCTTATTGCAGGGATTCGAACTCACGTCGATCAACGCGGTGTCCTTAAACGCTACCACTGAGCCATCATTGCTTCAGAACTATTCTACATTTATTGCCTATAATTAATTTAAACACGTGTTCGTTATAATGAAATGATATCAAATGTATTTATCATATTCTCAGCTTATCGTCAATATTGATGGGCTTTTTTTTGCTGTACTTAACACTTGAAATTATAGCTTAGAATATGTCACGTGAATTTATATCACTATCATGGTTGATAAGAATAAACATAAATTTTATAACTCGTCGGTGAAAAATTCCTAGATGCGAGCGGATTCGTTAGAAAAAATTGATGTTCGATAGATCGTGCTAGTGAAATAAATTATATGCAGCCAAACAGCTTATTGTTATATATTTTTTCTTCCTTTTATCGCTTGTTGTTTCCACTTGGTTGTCTAAAACAGAACTATCCTGGATCAGAGCACGGCTCACTTATATACAAAAATAAAACGATAGTCGAAATAAAGAAGCCTAGACCTTTACGACATCGTTTAAAAGAGGAAATGTTCTATTTTCAGCCCATTATTTGTTAGATTACGTAATCGAAGCGATAGGCTTCGAATGTGTGTGTAAACTACAATGTTCTTTTCGTATCTACGAATCATACTCGATGTTTCCAATAGATTCTAGATGTTTCCAGATATTTCGCGAATATTGTTTTTTTATATTTTCTACTCAGGTCATAACAATATCACGTTAATCTTTCAGCAGCTGAAATCGCTTGTATATTTTGAATACTATATTATTTAAGTCCTGTTTTCCGCCAGCAAGAGACTTTTTATAAAAAAAAGCACATTTACCAGTTGATAGTCAATTATGTTTTATGCCAACTGTACCCATATACGTATATGTCATAATATATTATATAAGTAGTTATTAAAGTGACCGTATCAGCGATGACATGGTTCTTTGCTTGGTTGACTATAAGAAACATCTGTAGCGATGTGAATGGTTCGACAATCCGAACGAGAATGTCGCTTGCCTTTTGCTTCAAACTGACTAACACTGTTGGCCTGAGAAGCAGTAACAGTTTCACCGTAAACCATGAAAGTTGATAGATCTGTTTATTCATGGAGAAGATTTTTATGCTATTCTTGAACGCAATAAGTGGTGCTGTTATCGAGTTATTGTCTCCTGGAAAGGGTAGAACACATCTGCTCAGGCAACTACTTTTATATAAAACCATTCTATAACTTCTAAGAAGGCGAGTAATTTGTTTATTTATCCCATATATTATTATTTATAGTTACCATTATATCTACTTTATAGTTTTTATGTAACATCAGAAATACGACAGATAACTTCATTTTGTAAATGACCGGCACAGTTTTATTGGTACTTACTCGTAGACTTAGTAAGATCAATAAAAGTTTTTAAGAAAATTTTGGTCGATTCTATAATTAGATCCCTGAGCATATTAGCGATTTGCGATTTGCCGATTTGAAACAATAATTAAACAGTTAAAAGACACATATGTCATCGCAAAAGCTCTATATCTAAGGTGAAAATAAGCGAACTACCGCCAAAAGTTGTAGTCAAAACATGTTTACATAACATGCTTGCTTTGAATACGCTCGACTACTATCGAAGAAATCCATATACAACCGACATCTGATGCAAGCGACATCCTTACTTGTATCGCCAGAATGTACACATCGCTACAGACATTCTTCAAAAAACTATGAGGCGGGTATAATGGATCAGTATACATCATTCTCCATCATATGAAATAATTGATAAGTCCGATCGAATTCCTTGCCGGCTCTTTCCGGTGACTGGAATGTTGCCTTTATCAGTAGTAGTGTTGTACCGTTCATAAGTGCCTTTCGAGTAGTGTAAGCTTTAAACTGTAAAACTGTAAGTAAACTGAACAAAGTATTTTTGATTTTGAGAAGCATATAGTAACAGTTATTCGTGCGAGTATATTATTATAATCTCGTTTAGTTAAAGTCGCGTATTAGGCATTCTTACCTACTGCTTCTTCTTCTTCTTACGCTCATCCTATCTAAGTAGGATTGGCATAACAAGTTTCCTCTTTTAGCTTTTATATGAGTATTGACACATTTATACACATATAATTTCCTCAAAGGATCCATCCATACCTTCTTCAATCTTTCGCTGCTCATACATCCGTCCATCCCTGCTCATGACATGCCCATACCACGGTATCATTTTACTCCTCAACCTCTCTGTTACTGGTGCTACTTTCATACTTCCTGTGATGTACTCATACCTAATCTTGCCCATTCTGTGGTGGTGTAACTACACCACACATCCATCTTAACATTCGCATGTCTGTCACATGTATCTTCTTTCATCTGACTTTTTTGTTGGCCAGCATTCCAATACATACATCATTACTGGTCATTTAATTCTTATCTATATTTTGGGATAATTTATTGGAAACTCAAAAATCTGATTCATCGAGTTTATTTCGAATTCACTGAACTTGAGCAAATAATCAAACTTTATTCTATAAAAGTCAATGGAATTACAAAAGAAAACGTAAAATAACGCACGCAAATTTTATATTTGGTATTTTTCGCGAGTGAAAATGTTGATTTTATTTCTAGTGTTTATTTTGTTACTCAAGTATCTTGAACTGCAGTAAAACGATTTTTTGTAATGGTTGGGCTCCCTAGTAATTCTTTTCAAGCTGTTTGTTTCTTTTGCACATACCTTGTAACGTAAGTACTTATTTACTATTGTAGTGATTTTTCTTATGCATCATAAATTATAAGTATTACAATTATGTGCTTAGAATAAGAATATACTTTCATCTCTTATCATAAATTTAATCATATATGTCCTACATTAGAACATTCTCCATTTTTATTTCTCGTATTGGGAACGCATAACCTTTTTAGTTTGATTCCAGCAATCATAAAATCTTTTCATTTCATTGTTATGCTATAACAATCCTGATTAAGCCGACTGTATTTATTATTACTAGTAATTTAACTGTCAAATAATTTTCACATACCTGTAAATAACCAGACCCCAGTTTTCCATGGCTCCAGCTGCGAAATCAGGCACCGCCGCTTTATCTATCTTCGGGAACGCATACGGGAACTCCGTGTAATTCTCCAACGCTATCATGTTATGTTGGCCAAAGTCCATTGCGAACACGGCAGTGTTCTGAGTTCCCGGTCTGGAGTAAACTCGGAAAGGTACGTTGTAAATAGGAGACTCTGCGTTGTCGACGTATTCGAATCTGGATACCAAGTACGCGATGAGGTACGTCGACATCACCAGTGTATCTTCGAATTCGTGTTTTACGTAACCGGGGACGTTGTCTCTGTAAATATTGTCAAGCCAGTTAAAGGAAAATAAACGCATTTATTATCTCTTAAAGATTATTGTACTTGTATTGATAAATTCTAAGATTATGAATTAATAATTATTATTTATCCCATTTCACCAACTGCTAAGGTTTTTGATGTAGACGTAATGGAGTATCTTCATGTATCCTAATCGAAAATACTGGATATTGCAAACTGCTTCCTAGTACTGCTTATGTTACTTCTACGTAAACGGATCTACTTCATCCCTACAATCCCTAGTAAATAAAATATCGATTGTTTTGAAAACTGTTTTAGTATTTTTAAGCAATACGATTCTGTCACAAAAACTTTAAGTTAATCCTATGGTACCAATTCATATTGACAAGATCAATTTAATAATTAATTTCTTCTTTTTCATCTTGTCTCATTTAATTAGGATTGGCAAAACATGTTTTCTTCCCTAGTGTTCTGAAAGGAGATTTGGCATAGTGTTTTATGAACAGCCGCATGTCGGACGTGAACCCTACTTTGGATCTCTTTGTGGCTATCCGACAATAACTAAATAGCCCCTGTCACTTAACGCATTTAACACCTAGCATTATTGCCTGTTAATTATAGGAATATATCAAATCTTCATATTATTTGAGACTAGTATTTCATGTATCCTAAATTTTGAAGTCAATATTGAAGAACTCATCCTATCTCCGTAACCACTTAACTAGTTGCTGCCCGCCTGAACATAAAAAGCTTACTTGTACTTCTCCATAACTATGTGTGGCGGTGTATGTGTTTATTCAGTTTGATTTTGCACCACTCACATTTTCTTTTTAACATGAAGGAATCTTGGTTTGATCATCACATTGGTCACACACAATAATTAACAGAACAAAAAACATTATTAAAAGACATACTTGATTGGAACAGCCCTTTCAGGTGTGTTACTTCTGACAACGGGATATTCTGCTGGTGCGTAGATGGTTGTTCTGAAAATGGCTTTCAGAGCAGGTTCATCGTAGCAGGGGAACGCACGGCGGGCAAAGGTTGGCTGCAGCTGAGACGTCACAAGATTACTGAAAAGTTAATAAGGACTATAATACGCGAAGCTTATACGCTTATAAGCTTATAAGATACTCGTGTGATATACATTAAATTTGCCTAGAAAATTTTACAAAAAATAAGTTTTTTTTTTTTTCGAACTGTCTATACTGTTAGCCTTAGGGGCCCTGGAGCCTTTGCGGCTTTTAAAGCTTTATCGGGCTTGGGGGCGAGCGCTTAAGGCACTCAGCCACGAAAGCTAAGCAACAACATCCGAGGGTGCCAAAGTGGCCGAACCTCGGCTCGGACTGTTGCGCGTATGCAATTAAGTCGCGATCTGACTAATTCCCTATCCGTAATTCGATCTAAACTAACTATACATGTTTCTTCCCCCTGGGAGGAGGGAAGGACCATGTGTATGTGTATTTAGTGATCTGAAATTTTTTGTCTAATCTAACTAGGCAAAAAAAGAAAAAAAAAGGTCCCTTACAGAACCTATGTACCTGTGTGTTGTGCATGTGTGTATAATGCAGTGTCATGTATGGCTGTGAAAGCTAGTGATTGTAGAGTCACTGTATCGCGCGGGCGGCTGCTTGGCTCAAGGGCTCCATACCGATGAATCGGACCTAGGCTTGAGTTGCCGCAGAGGAGGGGGTCGTGGCGGGTAAAATAAGATCTGTTCTAGGTAACCGTGAACAAGGATCTAAGAGGAAATCCAGAGGAATATGGGGAATAGTTTACTGATTCTAGATATGTTATGGCCATATTTTTTGAATGCATTTGTGTGTGACTTTCATCGGATTAGTGTGTGAATCATAATCCGTACATGTACATTTCAAACTATTTCACTAAAACATTATCAATTTTATCTGTATGGTATTAAATCTCATTACTTCGATATTATTTCATATAATTACAGTTTTGAAATGAAATCAATAATTTGAATAAATCAAAAATAAAATAATAATTTATGTAATGTAATGTTCTGTTGATATTTATGTCAAGATTTTTATAGAAAATTAGACTTAGGCAATGCCTTTTTTAATATCCATTGCTAAAATATATAACTAATTTTCGTTAAAAAAGTCCCTTACTATTATTGATACTTTAAGTATCGATATTTAATACTGATTTTAATTTAACATAAACATAATTAAGTCATTTAAATTCTAACAGGTACTTACATCCTTTGGCCATTCTCCTCATAAGTGGACACGTATACACCAAACATATTCTCAGCATATTTCGATACATAGTTGATATGGATATTATGGGGTTGCAATGCTGCTATTTCTCTGACCAACCTAATCCTTAAGAAATGTGTGTCGTCCGTCGCAAGGGTGTAATTTGCAAACAATTCTGTATTGTCTCTGTCACTGACAACACTTATGCTGTCAATAGACATCTCCATAGCCTGAAGAACGATCTCATCGGTATCAACATTGGGGATTATTCTGATGCTGACGTTACCGTAAAACGATTCCACATAACTAGGGTCGATGAATAGGCGGACGTCATAAAAAGTGGGGTATGTATTCTGGGGAAGGACGTAACGAGCTGCTAAGTCTTCATTCCTGGTGACCTCATTTGTACTTAGTGGAATCGCAATAGCTGTGCCTATGAAGGCTAAACAAAGCAGTAAATACATATCTGGAACAAAAGTTTACAATGCCTTATTAAAAGATTTGGATTATCGTAATATTCTACTGACCAGCATGATAGAATTTATTTTTAAATTATTGGTTAAAGGAAGAAAAAATATTTCATTTTATCTTAGAATTAATGTGGTAGTTCACAATCCAAAACATTGCTATACGTGTTCCAAAATTTAGTTTGAATTTAAAATTATATACCATCATCAAGGTTATAATGAGTCTGGTGAAAACCAAAATTCAAATGGCCACATTAGCTTAATCTCTTAGTCTTTAGCTAAATACAATCCAAGCACTTTCTACCTCAACCTACTATTTTAGGAAAATAGATCAATATGCATTACAATTTTAATTTACACAAAGAACAACACATACATTTTGTTTTTCTTCACATTTATCTCAAATATTTTATCAACATGCGATCAATATTAAATTCTTGACATGTACCTACTACGTCATTTTCACATATTTTTACAAACTTATTCACTTTGGTATGATGGATGAAACATTATTCTGTTATATTAAGAAATTTACAATAATACTTATTGTATATGTAAAATTCTGTCCTTGATTTACAGCAAGAATAACTTACATCAAGATTAATAAATCTTATATACTATTAACCTAATAAACTTACATAATATTCCGCTAATGATTAGTTCAATAAATATTTATAAATTAAAATGCTGGCTGCAATGATGGCTCAGTGCTATAGCGTGTACGGACATCGCGTCGATGGACGTGAGTTCGAATCCTTGCAAAGAGCCTGAGCTTTCGGTGAAGGAAAACATTATGATGAAACCATAGCTTAGTGGGTAGGACTTTTTCTAATGCTTGCCTGGCTAGCTACCACCCCCAAGTTAAAAATCTGTCACCAAGCACCAATAGGTGTGTTCCGGCAGCTGTACTTGAGAGCCAGTCTTCCACTTGGTTTAGCGTGCTATCATCTTGAGCCACATCGTCACTTAACATCAGGTGAGATTGTGGCCATTACGCCAAACCTATAACGATAAAAAAAACACCTGTTCGCTATTTTCTTCTCATAAAAAACCTTTACTTTTTACTAGTACATACATAATAATGAAAATAATACATAAACCGTAAAATAAGCTTCATAATGTTTGAAAGGTTAATTTTATCGTTTCAAATTCCCTCAACGGCAGCTTGTACATTGTCTAACAAAAAACATATTAATACCAATTAAGAATTTCTCTTTTGACATCTCCCGTACTCGGATTGCAGTGCAGTTAAAAGCTAAAATTTATCCTTAATAAGGTCTGCCTAACTGTTAAATTTATAGAGCTCATTACTCTATTTCGGTTTTATTAAAAAATACAGAGTAATAAATTAAATTTACCCTTTAAGAGATTTTGGAGGGAATTTTTAATGTTTCAATAGAATATAACACTGTTCATTCTAAATAGTCTTACAAATAAATACAATACTAGTGATAAGAGCCAGCCTTCCACTAGGCTTAGTGTGTTACGTCCTTGGGCTATATCATCACTTAATAATAGGTGAGATTGTGGCCACAACGCTAAACCTATAACGATAAAAAAACGGTAGTAACCAATCAAAAATACTTTATCGAACTTAGGCCCTTAGAAGGTACTTATGAACGTTAAACAATACCCTATAATAAATAATCTGAACCCTATAATAAATATTATGCTTGAGTTTAATACAGAACCCAACACTATTGCCTAAAAACCCACCATAGTCTCAAAGATAGAACCACCATTTTATAATTATTTCTAGTATTGCAATTATACCGGTTCCAAGTTCAAACTTAACAAAATATCTCTCTCTCTCTGTCTATCCGTCCGTTTGTGTTCTTTTCACGCAAAAACCATTAATTCGACTTACATGGTTTCGGTTTTCCTTCACAGGTATGTTATTTGGTCAGGTTATAGGATATATTTTGTTAGATTAAGTAATATACGAAATAAGCAGTGACGATAATGGTGAATCAATTCGGAAAAAAAAACAATTTTGGGGTGATTAAATGACTTACGCTGAGTAAGAGAGATATATTAAATTAATGTACCACATAATTGTAAATCTTAAAAAAACCTAGAAAACGACAGCGATATCATATGTCTATATTTTAAGGATCACCCACAATCATTATTTTTGAGGCGGCACAATTCGCGTGTGCGGTTGACCGACAAAATTCTGTAATCCACGCGAGCGGAGTAGCGGGCACAACTAGTTCATTAAATTTTCAAGGATATTTTTTATTAATTTTGGAAAGGTGGGTTCAAAAAGAGGTAGGGCACAGAGAAGTTCCTTAGGAGATTTCTCTCCGTTTAGAGCAGTACGCCTCGTGGAATACTTTCTCCCTACAGAAGATCGCAGCCACATAACCTGGTGTTGTATTCCTGTGATGAGTAGGGTTTCCAGAATCCTAAGGCTAACGGGCTTCAAGGTCGGCAACGCGCTTGTAATACCTATGGTATTACCATCTTACTTGTATGAAAAAAAAACTAAAATATATATTATAATATTGCATTCGATGGAATTGAGGGAGTCTGCAATATCATTGCCG
The DNA here is from genome assembly GCA_947532125.1 of Saturnia pavonia. NCBI lineage: Eukaryota > Metazoa > Arthropoda > Insecta > Lepidoptera > Saturniidae > Saturnia > Saturnia pavonia. Next base: position 15,536,547 of record OX383903.1, read on the forward strand.
CATATTTCCAGGATCTTTTAATTTATGACCAAAAATTTTTCTATTTAATTTACGACCAAAATATCTTTACCTTCCAGAATTAGGTATTGTATTGGATTATATTTCTTAGATGTTATACGAGTACTATACATATATATGGTATAATACAGTAAATTTTGGGATGTCATTTTATTACACTTCATGTAACGAAATTTGGCATATATTGTACACATTTTTAGTAGTTCTTCAAGGCGATAATGTTAATCTAGAAACAATTTTATTGACGCTATATTATACGCTGCGTCTAGATAAATTTGATAAAGTTCTATATCGCATACCCGTCTACCTGTAATATTATTATCAGTAACGATAAGATTGTGCTTAAGTATGAATATCTGACATATCTGAGACATACTTGCTCAATCGATTGAATTTTTTTTTGTGTTTATCGCTGAGCCTATGTATGATTGTTCTTGAGAATAGGTGCTAAAATTGTTTTTGGAAATGATATTTGACGCAAATACTATCTTTATAGCAAAAGCTGCTAGCAATAACTATAATAGCAACAACTTGCGACTTCACTCACGTTAATGAGTAACAATAAGTTATAGCTTTTAACCAGCAGTTTGAAAGTAGCTTCCTATTATTGCAATAATTTTTAGAATCAAATCAGTTTTTTCAGAGACTATCTCGTACAAACACATTGATGTTATTTTGAAATTTATATACTACATATGAAAGTTGGTAGATCCAAGTGTTTTTTCATGAAGTAAAATTTCATGATATCGTTGAACGCGATAAGTGACTATGAAAGGGCAGGACAGTGTCTAAAGACCTCTTTTACGATATAGGTACTAGCAAGTTTTCTTTTTAGTTTTGCTTCGAAAGGATTAGAACGTGCAGTAAACTTTGAAATCGGAGACTTGAAAATCAGTTGGACAGGGTACATACGTAATAAAGAAACCGTTTATTACGTTTTTTGAAAAAATAAAACCTCGTTTGTTCCGATAGCGGCTATTAGATTCTCATAGTTCAATAATCAAACTGCTTAAATATTGATGAGAAAAGGCTGGTATTTTCGTTTCATTTCAACTTTATTCTTAATATTGGTACCGTGTTCTGTTTTATTCTAGTATTTTAGTAGGTTTACAGTTCATAGTTAGTAACGATGTACTCCAAGATGATAGTATGCTAAGTCTATATAGAAGAATAGCTCTTAAAATATCAGGACACACCGAGAGATGTTTAGCGAAAGATTTAAGTCGAGGATGGTAGCTAACCAAAGGAGCTATACAATGCCAGCCACTGAATTTCTCACTGTGCCTAAGACCTCTTCCCCGGCGAAGTCACTTTAAGGTGGCGATGGCTCAGTGTTAGTGTATTCGAACGACACGTCGATAGATGCAAGTTCTAAACCGCCATTGACCTTGAGCTTTCAGTAAAGGAAATATCGTCATGAAACCATAGCATGGTGGTAGAATATTTTTAATCGCTGCCTGACTTGCTACAACTCTCACGTTGAAATTGCAATATTTATTTCGAAGATTACAGAAGCACAAATACTATTAAAGGCAGAACAAGTGCCAGCATTTAAATTACGCGTACGCGTACTATTGATTAAGCGACTATTGACTTTACTATTGACCCGCACTATTGACTGGATGCCGTAAAAGGTATACGACGACGAGGGCAGGATCTTCCTCGATCGAGTATGAGAACTATGAGTATGAGGATCTACTTACTTCACTATGTCGCGACCCAACGAAAGAATCATTCAAATTTGGATAGTCCGACTGTTAACTTTTGTTGTCGATCGACTTCAGTAACACTGTTTCTAAGTCCCGTCTCGTTTCATCTCTCGATACGTATATACCAAGCTATATAAATCCCTAAATAAATACGACAAAAATTTTAAAACAATTTTTTTTATAGGAATTTAACCTAGTATCCGTTACATTTCCGAGTTACTTTATACTATATTTCTTTTATTTATAAACTAGCTGTGCCCGTGGCTCCGCTCGCGTGGACTACAGAATGCCGTCGGTCGAGCGCACGCGCAAATCGTGCTGCTCCCGCTTTATTGTGGGTGATTCTTAGAAGATAGACATATGGTATTGTTGAGTTTTTTGTAGGTCTCTTCAAGATCTACAATTATGTTGAATATTAATTTGATGTATCTCTTATGGTTTACTCAGCGTAAGCCATTTAATCGCTCCAGACGCATCTTTTTTTTTAATTTGATTCACCATTATCGTCACTGCTTATTTCGTATGGTACTTTATCGTACAAAATATATCCTATAACCTGACCAGATAACATAGCTATGAATTAAAATAAAAATATGTGTATAACAAACATTTATCAAACATGTTACAATACATTTAACAAAATGTAACAAAAGTCTCTTCAAGATCTACAATTATGTTGAATATTAATTTGATGTATCTCTTATGGTTTACTCAGCGTAAGCCATTTAATCGCTCCAGACGCATCTTTTTTTTAAATTGATATACCATTATCGCCACTGCTTATTTCGTATGGTACTTTATCGTACAAAATATATCCTATAACCTGACCAGATAACATAGCTATGAATTAAAATAAAAACATGTGTATAACAAACATTTAACAAACATGTTACAATACATTTAACAAAATGTAACAAACATTTTGATATAATAAACATGTAAATAATTGGTTTTCGCGTTGAGTTTTATAATATGTATAGATAAAATAATATATAATTACCTGATATGTATTTACGCCTTCACAACAAAATATAAACTGTTACACTTGTGGTACTAATGTACTAATTATCCACATTAAAAATACCTAAAACGTGATTAATATAATCTTTACATAAAGGATATAATACTAAAACTGATTATTAGAATGTTTATCTTTTATTTGATAAGAACATTTATGTGTAACTAATCTGCTGGTAATTCAGTACGTTTGGATATATGTATGTAAAAATTTATTTAATATTCTTTTGAAAATAACATCAAAGTGGAATGAACGCAAGAAACATCAGTAATAGGGGTTCACTGGTAAATAATCGATTGGATGATGATAGATGTTTTCCATAAAGGCTTTTTTTCGACTATCTATAAAGCTTTCGGAAAATAGTAAAGTAGGTACATGTTAAAGTTGTATTTAAAAACGATTTACACATAATATGTGAGAAGTGATATGGTTTTGCAATGAACCAAGGAATACTTTATTGAATACATCTGCATTTACATTTATATTAATAAATTTGTTTAACAAAAACAACAACAACAAAACAAACACAAAAATATAAGTCTAGATCTATATCTATACATATTATAAAATAAAGTACCCCGCCGCGTCTGTCTGTTTATTAGATCTGTCTGTATGCGGTAAACTTAAAAACTACCGAACAGATTTTCATAGAGTGATTCATGAGGAAGGTGTATAATTAATTACGGTTTTGTGTTCATTGGCTAAAATATGACTATGATTGTGGAAAATGTTGGAAAACATGATGCCAACTGATAGCTTTACAAACGTGCGCCGAGTAAACCAATAGTTATATATTATATATATATTACTCTGCTGCCCGTATGAAGCCGGGGCGGGTTGCTAGTTAACAATAAAAAATAGATATCTACATAATAATCACGAATATGCCTTTAAATATTTTTTTTTGCCTTTCTATCTGTCTATCTGTTTGTATATTCGGATTTTACTCAAAAACGGCTTGACCGATTCTTAAGAATTTTTTTGTACACGGGAAATTTGTTATTGGTAAATTGATAGGCTTTAAGTAGCCATCTGTATCCAAGCACCTATAGGTGTATTCCAGCAGCTGTACTTGAGAGCCAGCCTTCCACTAGGCCTTAACATGTTATCATCCTGGCCCTCGTCATCAGTTAACATCCGGTGAGATTGTAGCCATAACGCTAAACGTATAAACGCCAAAAAAATTTTTTTCGATAATACTTTTAGAAGCTGTAAAAAAACATCAGTGCTGATTTTTATTACTTATTAACCTCATAATGGGCTATAAAAATTATAAATATAATTTTAGAAGTATTCCATTCTCAACTGATTTTCATGACATTTTGTACACGAAAAGTATATATATATCATTCCATAATTGGTACGCTATAAGAATCTGCAATAATACATTTTAAAATCATTAAAAAATAATAATATTTTTTAACTACTTACAACATACAAAGTACACATATTATCATTCCTGAATTGATAGGCTACATGAATTGTCAATAATATGAGTAAAAATCAAATTACGGGCCGAAAATATTTACTGCGTAACAAACGCGTCTGGAGCCGCGGGTGCACCACTGGTTTAATTATACAGTTTAAGAAACAGATGTATATTATTACCAATATAAATAAATAAATTGCATGGAGCAATAACTAGTTATAATAGTAACTTAAACATTCATTAACTTACTCCTAAATGTCCGGTACATTTTTTATTTCTACTTAAATAAGCCCTTTAGAGCTTTCCGTGAAGAAAAACATCATGATGAAACATATATATATGGTGGTGGGCTTTTTCTAATATCTGCCTGGCTAGCTACCGGTCCAAGATGAAAATTTGTTGCCAAGCATCTAGGGGTGTGTCCTAGCAACTCTACTTGTAAGCTAGTCTCCCACTAGCTACACTAGGCTTAGTGTGTTACCAATTTGGGCCACATCGTCACTTAATAACAGATGAAGTTATGGCCAAACGCTAAGACTATTACGAATAAATAAAAACATATTTTAATTACTTAATACTTTACAATAAAATACAAGTGATTTTTTAATAATTATGTAACCTACCTTAAATAATGATTTTTCATTCTTCTCACTTCTCGCAACTTCTTCTCAAGTTCGGTAACTTTTAGCAGAAATGAGTACGCCATTCCTTTGATAATTTTGGACTTATTTATTTCTAAAGGTAATTCGGTTTCAGCTGCTGACATTTCAATAAGTATTAGCACAGTAAATGTTCTTAACTATGTACAGGAAGTACTTCCTACCACTTATTATTTCGACAAAAAAAATATGCATCAACATTAGCAAGATCAATATAGATCTACACCTTACAGCCGGTATATATCTAGCAATCAGGTTAGGTGGTAGGGTGTATACCTGATTGGATCGCGACCATAATAGTGATAAACTGGTCACAGTGACTACACCCAGTGAACACTCTACCTATATTTGACATCAGTCTTACTTCATTTGTGTAAAAATTATGACATGTACGCTGTAAATGTGATGCCAAACCAAGGTAACGTGTTCACTAGGTATTGTATATTCAGCGTCCGAAAGGGTTACAGGCTGGCATGACAGCGATTGATCGCCAATCTCTCGGTGGCTGGCGATATTTTTAAATTGCATTATGCTTACCATCAGACACAGAACCGTCAATTTGTCATGCCACTATAAAAAAACACAACAGCTGCCATCTAGTAGAAACATACAGAACTTTACGTTTTTCAATGAAGAAAATTTCCAAGTAGGTCACGCGGGTTGATACATACTGATTTAACCCATCTTTCTTTAAAAAGGAATATACACTTTATTCACAAGTGAGTCGACATAATGGTATTATACCGCACCTTTAAAGATAAAACGTTCAAGAATTGAATTATCAATGGCAACTATCTAAAATTTATGTAAACTAGTCGACCAAATGTTTAGTTATCAAGCAAAATTTGACTGGTTTGGTAAATACGATAACTTTATTTAATTCAATTTAATATCTTTACATAGTATAAAATGAAGTAGTTAAAGTTAAAGTTAAGTATAAAAAGTTAAAGTTAAGTATAAAATAAAGTAGTAGTCTGTTCGCTTAGATCTTTTAAACTATTCAACGGATTTTAATACAGTTTTCAGCATTAGTTAGAGTGATTCAAGAGGAAGGTTTATATATATATAATACATACATATTATTGAACTGAAAGGCCGAAAAATTCAAAATATTTGTAATGTAATGTCGTAACAAACATTTTTTTGTGCGCTTAAATCCTAAACGGCGGCTAAACCTAACGAGATAGATCAAATTAATGTTCTACGGAACTTAATATCTTAAAAAGATCTAATCAAAGTCCGCGATGGTATATATTTATCTCACACTGCCCCATATTAGTATCTACATTGCACACGTGCGAAGCCGGGGCGTGTCGCTAGTAAATAAGACAATAGTATAATAACATCACCGTCTTGATTAAACATACATATTTTTTTGTTTAAGTATATTTTTACACCGTAATTGCATAGTGATCAAAACATTTCTTTTTTTAAGATATTCTCTCCTGTAAAATTTATTATTTTTGTTTAAGAATGGTATATCTTTAAAGGTGCCATATGTTCTTGCGTTTGTAGGTACAATAAGTGATCGATTACCGCTTAGCTATCGCTGTCAAGCTCGCTTATCACACTTTATCAATTCCTAATTATAATTCGATGTAATGAGTTAATCCTAAAGGGAAATAATATAAAGATAATATATAATTCTTTAATTATTTATGCATTATTATGACGGTAGAAATATTTGATAATGAATATGTAAAGTTGTACATTATTTATTTATAAATATCGGAAAATAAATAAATATTGGAAACGATTTCATACTCGGTAGTTTATTTCCAAACTAAGCAGCTGATATACTATACATTTATCGATATTTAACACCCAAGCATACAACCGACAATTATGCTCACTATTAGCGATTCTAATATAACTATGAAGAATCTGGTCGCTAGACTGAATACTTTTGCTACCCTAGAACGAGACGGTCGCTACGAAAACGCATATTAACAGATCTTTTCTTTTCTATATATATATTGCAACGTCATCTTAAAATATTTATATTATATTATTAATTTATGTAACATTAAATAAAGTTTTACTAATAAACATCCGTCTCGTACGTGCATTAACACGCGACCTCTCAGCTTAATAGTAGGGCTCGCTGTCACTGTGCCACAAGGCTTGTAATACAATCTTGCATAAAAAAATTAGTTTTTGTGTTCGTGTTCTATATACGAGTATTCACTGCTTTAATTGTTACTTTGTTGTATTCGCATGAAAATTGCTGACGCAGTACTATAAACGTACAATAGGTGGCGCGCCAGTCTTTTTGTAATTTTCAGGACTAAACCCGAGGAAGAATTAGTGATCATATTATCATGCTTTTCTGTAAGGGCATTGTTAAAAAATATAATAAATGATTGATTCAGACAAGATACGTAGTTGCCGAAAAACATTAAAATAATATTCACGTGAACAAAGTCCCGGGCACCAACTAGTAATAATCCACCAAAAATAATTTAATCTACCTAAAATTACTCAAGTAGCAACTAAATCATCCGCCCTTTCATCTAAAATATATTTTAATTTTCTTAACACAATAAAAAAATTGCTGATTGATATTGAGATAGATATTATTATATAGAAAGTATAAAGATATTAATTCACTAATCTGTTATACTAATACAAAGTGTTTTGATGCTTAAAACAATCAGCACATAAAAAGTTTTAGATTATTGATAAACCTATATTCACTTTTCTCAGCGGATATCTTTTTGTAGACTGTGTCACATCCGTATTAATGAATTATTGTATCTATGGAAAACAATACAAATAGTCATAGCTTTTGTTAAAATATTTAAAAGATTTCCCATTTGTGTTCTACATGAAATTAAACAAAAATAAAAACTTAAAACTTAATAAATTGTTCACAAACTCTTACGGATACATTAATGCGAATAACGCCATCTAGCGACAAATAGACGAACTTGGTTATAATTTGTCACATATTTTTTCTCACATATACTCGAGATGAACGTCAACAACACGACGAATTACTTTAAACCATAGAATTATACACTACTGGACTCTGTATGAACGATGTTTTAAAAATAAAGTTCCACACAATTAATATTTTTAATTTATTTTTTACTTCAGATTTATTAATATATCACATTACATATTTTGTTACGTTTTATTTTTATGTCATACCGATAATTACACATGAATAATATTTTCAATTTTCAATTAGGAATTTAGAAGTTTTATTAGTAATTAATAATAATTTCAATTAAGAAAAAAAACATGATTTCATGATTCACTGTAACTTAAAAATGTTTTTTTATTATTTTATATAACATTTAAATTTTGTGTACATCATAGCATGAGAATTTCAAAATATTAAAAAAAACTTTATAAATACGAGTTCTATAACAATAAATTTTAGTGTATCTACTAGATCAGGGATTCCCAAACTGGGTTCCACGGAACCTAGGGGTTCCGTAGAATAGTCATCAGGGTTCCGCCAAAAATATTTATTATTAGCTATTAAAGAATACCACGGTTACAAATATTATTTTGAAATAGCGCAAAATATGTGATTAGAAGGACTAAATTACATAAATATAAAAGGTAGGTAGTTTGCTAAAATTTACTAGATTTATAAGAGAAAATGAAGGAGCTAAATCTTAAAAAAAAAGAAGATAAGACGACTCTTATTTGTTAATTACCTGTTGGGAATTTCTGAGGAACCATATTATAAAATAATATTAGTATTTAGTTTTTTGGCACCAGCAAAGCTAAAACGACAATTTGATTCTAACCATGAAAATCTGGAGGACAAATATATCAGTTTTTTTTTAAAGACAAAGAGACGTATGAAACCACATTGACAAATTTGCATAAGATTGCAAAAACGGATAATGAAAGTGATATTGAAGCATCATTCCGCCTAAGTTACAGGATAGCCCGGTCTAGTAAACCACATACAATTACAAGATACTTATTTAAACCATGCACATTAAATCTTTAAGTTAAGAAAAGTTTGTTTCAATTATATTACGCATTCCTTAAAAAAAGTAGTTGTCAGTGTAAAGTACTGTAAAGTCAGTGTTGATTTGTAATAATTTGATATGGGGTTCCATAAAATAAAAGGTGTTTGGTTGGTGTTCCGTTATCTTTAAAGTTTAGGAACCCCTGTACCAGATAATGTCAGTCTCTATCACCATTATAATGTTGGTCCTCTACCTTCGGGACACCTGTATACTACGCGTAGTTTACAGATGGGCAAAGTAAATCTTCATCTATGTCAGTGCGTTTGTAGCGCCATTTAAATTAAACTCGGAGGCGTATCTGGAAAGCTAGTTTATGGTCACATTAGATAGCACTAAATTTCTACAACTTTTTATAACATAATATACTTATTTAATAATCGATTATCTTATCATTTGTATATTATAAAACATGATATTTTTGAATATAAAAGAAACTACTACAGCCCTTTAAAATTCACAATGACCTATTGTGCTTGTAAATATTTTAAAATCGCCATTCTATATGTCTTTGATAGAAAGTAACATTAAGCGGTGAAAATATAATATAAAACACTGGCTGTGCTCCACCGACTCACCCGTGTTAAATTTATTAGACAAACTCTCCACGGCGCAGACGCCAACGTGTTTGTTCCTCTTGCCGTAATAGCCTACAGTTTGCCAGATTGCTTGACGTTCATAGTTACTGCTCCGCTCCTTAGGGTCGTAGCGTGAAGTTATATAGCCTATACTATTCCTCATGAATCTGGCTATCATATACAAAAATACTTTTTCATATCCGACTAATAGTTCCAGAAATTAGCGCGTTTAAACAAACAAGCAATCAACCAAAAAATCTCTTCGGCTTTATTATATTACTAGCTGTGCCCCGCGGTTTCACCTGCGTATAATGTGAAAGAAATCGCTGTTGATTATTTATAATATTTCAGTATGGATAATATTTTATAAGGCGGCCATGGTAATACGTCACAACTCACACGACTCTTTCGCGCCACTACACCTGTAGTCATAGGACCCGAGCCGATTGTTGAATTATTTTTATTTTCTATTATCTCCCAAACTATTCGTTCAAATAAAATGCTATCAAGAGCAAAATTTATCTTCATAAAATTGTCTTGATGATGAAGTAATTTCTGTTCGTATGAATTAATATGCCATGCCTAATAATAATGCTCATAAATCACGTTTAATTTTGACAGAAAATACCTTATTGTGTCTTAGTTATAAGAGATAAACGTATGGTATTGCGACTTTCTTTTTAGTTTTTCTAAGTAGTAATAGTTTTGTAGAACATTGTATTTACGTATTATGAACCATTACGCCAGTAAAAACGGATAAAGCAGTTCAGGCACGGTGTTTCTTACGACTTATTTAACAAAAACCAATATTTAAGGCTAGCTGAGAGGTAGAAGATAACCTATACTATTCCTCATGAATTTGGCTATCATATACAAAAAAAGTTATTCAAATCCGACTAGTAGTTCCAGAGAATAGAATGTTTAAACAAACAAAATACTCTTCAACTTTATATATTAATTAATATAGATAGTATGGATTGTATTTTCACTTGATCCCAAATACAAAGAACAGTAATTTTGAAAGCATTAATAAATCTTTCGATAGCCAAATTCTAACTCTATAGAGATTAAAATTGTAAGTATTACATTTTTTCATACTTTCCATATTGAATGAAAAAATCAAAACGCTTTGAATGAATTCTGTCCTCTACATAATACTAAAAATCTGTTGACGTACGGTGATAAATATCAGATCAAAAATGTCGAGAAGGCCGAATGGTTAGACCATTGAAATAATGATACATGTCCGCAGGTTTGAACCTCGGCATATTCACATGATTTTTTCTGATTTCACATACATTTATTCATTTTAATATAATAACTTCGTCTAAAGTACTTATTGGTAAAACAAAAAAAGGGAGCAAAACGTCTCGAAAAACGTTATTAACGTGCTATAATGTAGAGGGAAAAATCTTTATAAAAACAGTTTTATTTATAAATTATTATCGAACTAAAAAGTAAACAATATTTTTTATGAATAAAGTTACAGAAGAAAGTGTTCTCCTGTATGGACCCTACCTTTGGTCATTGTTTTAATCTTAGTTCTAGTGGTGATCGTCTGGCTTCATCTTTGCAGACATCTCTTTACTTGGGGCAGTCCGACTGATAGAATACCTCCTTCCTACAGAAGATCGCAGCCAAATAACCTAGTGGTGTGTTCCTATGGTAAGTAGGGTTTTTAAAGCTCTTTGGGTTAGGGGGTTCAAGGCCAGCAATATGCTAGTGATATGGGTATGGTTGTTTTCCACATTTGTTGTATTAAAAAAAATCTTCATCATCGTCATCATGTGTTTCAGGCCAGCATGACAGCGGCGACCACCGATAGTTAGATCTCTAGATTTGAATTCTACTGTGCTTGCCATCATGGACAGGACCCGACAATGTGTCGAGCTAAACTAAAAAAATGAAGGTACTCATCAGAATAAGATAAATGAGCCCAGACCCGACTATATATCTGCAGTTTCTGTCAGGACCAGTAGCAATCTTCCAGCTACATCTTCAGACACTCATCATGTGTAATGGAAAGTACTCATGATTACAAAACAAACTAGCCTAAATTCTACTGTCCTACCATTTGGCATCAGATTTAGTCCCTACACCCCAGCTCCATCATCGGATCAGCCCCATGGTACATCATATTCCATTGTAATTGAACGTACATAAATATGCCAAATTTCATCTCAATCAGACACACAAGCAAATGGTTGAAAAATAGTTCGCAAATTTTGAAAGTTACAAATATACGAAATTGCAAGATTTTGGAATTTAGCCTATCTATAACCAATTATCCTTCGACGTTTGTCGTGATATGTTAAGCTAAGTATGACAATGGCCACTGATAATGGATCTACATATCTAAACGGCCATGACCGTCCTTTGATTTTACACATTTTTTTATAACGCAATATAATAAAAATATGACGTGTAAAAAACTACTAAAGGGATATTGTTTATTATAAAAATATCAATTTTGAAGCCCGCACCAAGCCCAATGCCGAGCCGTGTGACCGTCAATCTGGAAAGATTTAATAAGCATCGCTCAGTGATGCGTCAGGTTAAAATATTACAAACAACTTTACGGTATTACACATAACTGTACTTTATATATTCAGGTGTTACGAAATGTTGTTGTTAGTTCTCTTTTTATCGTTATAGGTTTCGCGTAGTGGCCACCAACTCACCTGAACTTAATGTTGATAGCCTAATGAAAGACTGGCACTTAAGTGCAGCTGCCGGAAGACACGTATTGGTGCTTGGCGACAGATTTTCAACTTGAGGGTGGTAGCTAGCCAAGCGAACATTTCAAAAAGCCCTACCACCATGCTATGGTTTCCTCACGATGTTTTTTCCTTCACCGAAAGCTCAGGCTCAGAGATTTGACATCACGTCCATCGATGCGAAATCTGTACACACTACCACTGAGCCATCATTGCGTCAGTTCACAGTAGTTCCTGGCAGATTCCAATTTGTCGATGTGGCAAGGGAGTGGAATTAAAATTATAATAAATACAATTGTTGTGAACATTGGTGACATTTTTCGACTGGTAAATAGATTGTTGATCTATCAGTGGTCCCCACTGTTTTTGAATTATACTATGTTACTATCACGAAAACTTCTATTACTTTGACGTTCTACTACAAAAACAATACTTATTTTTTGTGACCATGATTAAACAAATCATTTTAGCTGCACTTTCCTGATCAGTGAATATGAATGCTATATGGGTTTTGTTACGTCAGAATAACAATATAAAACCCATTATCCGCCAAATATGATCGCATACACTTATTCAACATTTATAAACATATTAGTTGGAAAGTGATTTAGCTTTTTGAAATAGGGTTCGCATTTTATAATTTTTGCAACATTTAGCTTTTAACAAGCCAGTATCAAACATGTTTATTCAACAAGACAAGTTGTTCCGTACTGAATCAGAAACTGAAGTGGTAATCAGAAACGGAAGATTATTATCACTTCACATAGTCACTGACACATTCGTGACAAGTAAGGTTCTAACCATATAACCTATGACGGTATAAAATTATATGGATCCGTAATAAAAAAAAGGATTTATTTTGTTTTCTTTAACGCGTTTTAAACATTATTTTAAGTAAGAAAATAATTTATTGTGTATTATCTTACAAAATAGTATTGATTGTAAATAGTATTGAATATCTATCTCGCTTACCCTTTGATAGAATTATGTTACTGTTTGTACTACCGTGAAAACTCTACACAATAATATCGACGTCACTCGACTTACACTACAGTCAAGCCCTTTTTATTTCTCAGAATTTTCGTTCCAAGCTACAAGTACAAGTTCGTTACAAGTATTAGTAGACTACATATAAGTAGTAGATATAAAATCTTTTAAGAAGCCCTCAGTAGAACCAAAAACAAAAATACGCCTTAAGAAGGCATTTAGTAATTGCAAAACACTACCACCGGCTTGGGATACATCATAGTCATCAAGAAATGCCGGTAAGTAACTAGCGAAAATTTCCTAAAGGCTTATTTTAAACAAACAAAATAGTAACAGTATCATGTATAACGGATAATTAATTAGTATATTATGCGTAATCACGTCGAAATTGCAAAATAAAACCTGTACAGTGTGCACGATTTAGAGGACAATAAGCCTGTTGCGCCGTAGGAGCGTAGCAGCGCTACGGCTCGTAGCCAGTTATTTGCGGCGTCTCAGGCTTTCCGCCCGCGTATATCGGGATCACCGTTTCACACAAGCAGGCCACTTTCAATTTGTCAGTTTTCAGTGCAACGAGAAATAAGAACTTTATTCAAATGACTACTTTATTTATGTGATAAGTTTGTTTGAGTTATGAATGTTTTATGGAGTATAACTTGTGAACGGTAAGCTGATTTTTTAACTTAACTTTGGTAGCACAGATTTAATAATTCTACTTTTAAAGTTGTAAATGAAAATAGTAATTAATTAATTTTGTTACGGCTATGTCATTTTTTATGCCATCGTAACTAGACTACTTAATGTGATTTTTTTTATAAAACCAAATTAAGCGTTATTTATTTAATTTCTTTTTCAATGACACAAAAACTTCTATAAAGTTTTTAACGAGTCTAAAAATATAAATCAGATAAGACGGAGATCTCTTCAAAGTTCACAACACTTATTTATTATAAAAAGTATCTCGAACGATGATAAAATCCACCTGACACAAAATGATCGAACTTTATGCGAGAGATATTATAATCTTTTACGTCACGCGTATTAAATTTTCTTATGATTTAACCAAAACCCTTATACCTTATTATATCTTTTTCATTATCAGGTTTAATAACTTTGTAGTATAAAAATTTGAAAGTTTTATGAGAAACTTTTATGTTTTTCCTTCAATCGTGTTTGAACGACTGGACGGGTTTTAATAAAATTTGGCATAGAAGATCCTTATACTGTGAAAGGGTACTGTTTATCAATTATTACTAAATTTAAATTTACGCTCCGCGAAGCGGGCAGGTAGCAGGAATTTATTTATAAGTTTAAATATTAAATTACCCTATTCCTCTATTTTCTAAATCCTCTATTTTCTAGTACCTTTTACCCGTGTTAAATTTATTCGACAGAATCTCCACTGCACCGCTACTAACGCATCCGGGTAGCCTATCATTGTTGCTTTCCGTTCATAGTTACTGCTCCGCTCCTTAAAGCTGTATCGTGAAGTTATATAACCTGTAATCTTCCTCAATAAATAGAATATAAAATGCACTATGAATTTTCTATATCTAGCGGTTAGTTCCAGAGATTAGCGCGTTGGAACAAACATATTTATAATATTAGTATAGATTAATACTTAATTTTTCACCTATTTTATTAAGCGACAGGTAAGGCAACCAAAATTGTAAAATGCTTGCAGTTAATATACATCTCACATCTCCAAAAATCAGTTAATTTATAAAATAGAGATATTTTTTACTTGTTAAGAGAACCGTCAGCTTAAAATCATAATGTTACTTGTAACGTATCTAAACCAAATGAAAATCAATAAAAATATGGTATTATTTATTAGAACAAGTAATATACAGGGCTAAAATTGATATACACTTTAACCGGGTCATAAATATACAGTCTTAAGTAAAATTGTATGTGGGTAAAAAAAATACAAACAGTTTCATTCGTTTTCTTAACAAAGAACTTTTTAACTTCTGCTTACAATTTAACATAACAAGCACGTATCGTGTAATGTATAAACAAAAACAAATATGACTTGGTTATTGAAATGTTCACGTTACGAACAAAGAAGTTCGCAAATTCTTAGCTTTTTTGTACCGTGCGGATGTGGAATAATCTCCCACTCAACGTGATCTATCCTTCTTATAATATTGGTTCCTCCATACGAGGTTTGAAGAGGCATTGCAGCTGAACGGTATGATATCGACGACTGTCGATTAAATCTGTGTCATTGACAATCGCCGTTTTTGTTAGATTGTATCGTACTTACCATCACATGATGTACAGTCATAATGTCGAACTAGTACAAAAAACGTACTGGCATGACCTGGTGAATAATCCCTTACCTTACTTCGAGAAGACGCCTTTGATTAGGTTACAAGACGGTATATTATTATAAGACAGAATAAATCTTGCCTTCTTTATTAACTTGTATAAAGTGGTATTAGGTCTAAAACTCTCGGTTTTTCATCTTCATATCGTGCAAATTGTATTTTAAATAAACATAGTTCATGCCTAGGTGATAAGATTGGTCAGTCAGTAAAGTTGGAATTGGAGCTGACTGCCCAGGGTGCACTGGATGTACTCGTCTATTGTCACCCTCCGTTGATCTATAGATAAGAATCCTAAAATTTGACCATTTGTCCTTTACAAATGTGAAACGTAGATAATAAAAGAGAACTTCGCAAATACTTGACGCTTTCGAGATGTTTTTAAGTTATGCTACCTATAAAATGGGCGTGCAAATACACAAATGTAGATATTCTAAGCCGTTCAAGAAAAATAATTGGAATTTGTCCCAATAATTAAATAGCAGAAAGTTTTTGTACGAGTATGTGTTTTAAGACAAAACCATTACTGGCTCCGTAAACCTATAATGATGGAGAAAATATTAGAAAATGGTAAGTGAGCTAGAAGGAAGATGTCTTGGTTGTGAAACGTTAAAGTTGGGATGGAAATAAAAACAATTTTTAAGGTTTTTTAATATTATTGGACGGCAAAGTGAAAGCACTGTGCCTGATGGTGAAGACCAAGATATCTACAGTTGGTTAGTGGTCATCACTCTCATGTCAGCCTGGAAGCCTCTCGTCGCTTGCTGATTCCGAAACGTGAAAAACCAAAAAAGAGTTAATTGTGACGGGTATAAATAACAATGTGCATGGTGGTACAGATGTAACATACTGCTTTATAAACAATATATTTATATTGGCTTATACCGGAACGTGACACGCCTAAGCGTGCCACTATAGCGGGTGTTGGGATTTGGAGGTAACCTCGACAGTACACAGTGCACGGTATACATATAAAATGTAATGTGAAACCTTACGTATTCCCAAAGTATGGTGTGTAAATAAAATAAAATAACGTTTCCTTTTATGTGTGCTTTGTCCTCTTGTATTTAATACAGGTTTCCCACGTTTCAATTAATCTAGGTTTTGTAGTGTATTCTACATCTTAACACTTTTGGCGATACTTTTTTTATAGACTTGTCTAAATTATAGTCGTCCAGCAGCGAAAGCAAATTGTTATTTATTTATATATTTTCCATTGTGTCCATTAAATATTTGGTGCACAATAATGTTTAACATGCTGTTCTAAAAATTGTTAGTCTTAACGGGAATTAATCCCGCGATATTTGAGATGTTATTCAGACTGCTATACCAGGGAAAATGATGATTATATTACATCAACGTCACAATTAATCATAAAAACAATCAATAAGTATTCACGTTGTTGCGTACATGTGCTTGAGTATTAAAGGCTTTAACAATTAAATCCAAATGAGCTTAAGCTCATTTGAAGCTCGGATTTAGATAGTTCACGTATGACGTTAAACTTTTGAATATGAAGGTACCATATAATAAGAGTTGTTTTAGTATTAAATAACTAGTGAAAGCTTCCGACTTTTCCTTAGTTATAATAGACAAAAGTTAAAATTTAAGGACAATGCATTCTCCATATTATACAAAAAGCTAGTGGAAGTGACTCTCTCTCTTTACATCCACTTAATTAATTATATATTTCACTGTAATTTATGTTCCTGTAAATCTTATTTGTACTGTTGGAAAAAAACCTGATCGCGATTTTTGAAGGCTATTCTTGATGACTGGAATGTTTTCTGAAACGGTAGTAGTGTTTTAACTTTCATAATTGCCTTATTAGGGTCTCAACTAAATAAAGTGTTTTTGATTTTTGTTTAACTACTTCGCACGGGTATTTAACAAAAAATTCAAAAATTATAAATTTTCATACGGATCCCTAACTTTTTATTCTATCGCCTATGTTCATCAGGGTTAATGCAGGATTAATGCTTTAGAAGGTTTTGCTTAATGTTCACATTGCGGTCGTTGTTTATTGTTATCGAGGTGGTTATTATAGTTATTATTGTTACGTTTTTGTTATTTAGCTATATAGTTCACCTGGTTTCTGTTGTTGTTTTCTAATTTTAGTCTGTTTTAGTTATTAGCTTTTAAGTGTTAAGCGGTCTGGTGTAATTTTTAAGTTTTGTTTGGTGGAGGGGTGGGGCTTAGCTCCCCCTGGCCTACCGTGGGCCTTTGATGGCAAATGTATCGCCCAGTGATGGGCAGATGGTTAGAAACTCGTCCTGTCTGGACAATGGTGTAGGCTTGCAGAAGCTCAACACGAGGTCGGGCGCGGGTTCTCGCCGTGCTGCAGCCGAGACCGAGGGGTCTTCCGGAGTTGGCATGTTGGAGGTGGACTGGGACGCAGCGAAGGTCCCTAAGACCAACCTGGCGAGAAGAGGAGCGGCACGTGGTACGTGCCGTTCACGGAGTTCTGGGCGACAGGTTGAGGTAGGTAAGGGCCCGGCTCATCCATTCATGGCTGAGTCGAGCTCGGTGGTGGTCGTCGATGACGAGTTGGAGGTGGTCCCTCGGGGACGGGAGGAGACTGGAGAGCCGGTCGAGGTGGATAGCCTCGACGCGGATGCCCTGAGGGCCCTCACTAAGGGCGGGGTTGCCGACATCCTTGAGGTGTGCCGCGTATCGGGCAACCTCAAGGGGACGTGCATAAAAACCCTCAAGAAGGCGGCGAACTCGCTGAAGGAAGTGGTGGAAGTCCTCCTAGAGCGGACGGTCAACGAGGAGACCGCCCGCCTAGGACGCGAGACGAGGGTCCTCCGCCAGCAGGTGGAGGACCTCAAGAAGGAGGTCCTCGCCTGGCGTCGTGAGGCCAGCGAGAGGAGGGTGATGCCCCCTCCTCCAGCACCGGTGCCTATCATTCCGCCGGTACAGGTGCCACCACCATCCCTGGAGTGGGAGAAGTTGCTGGCGGAAGGGTTTGAGAGGATGGAGCGGTCCATCAAAATCCTGGATGCCAGGTTTGATAGCCTGGAAGTTGATGGACGGCTCCTTCCTAAGAAGGTACTCCGCCCACCGCTGGCAGCAGACAAAAGGCATGTGACAGTCAGGCCTGCCGCTGTGCCTGGTCCCTCTGGCACAGCGGGTGGAGCTGTAAGGCCCCAGTCACTCTCTCGGGCAGTAGCGGATAGGCCCCGGTCTGTGTCCCGGGCAAGGCCGGTCCAACCACCCGCTCCGGCTCGGCAGCCGCTTGGCATGGAGTGGGCTGCACTGCCGGCCACGGCTCCTGCCCGTGTTGCGGCTGAGGCCGGAGACGAGGAGTCATGGACGACGGTTGTCCGTCGTCCAAAAAAGACGAAGGCGGCCCCAGCTGCGCCGGCAGCTCCCGCGCCGAGGAAGAAGGCCCCGCCAAAGGTACCCTCAGCGCCGCGCTCGGCTGCGGTGTTGATCACGCTGCAGCCTGAGGCCGTGGCGAAAGGAGTGTCTTACTCGGCGGCGGTATTGAAGGCACGGGAGACTGTTGGGCTGGAGGGACTCGGAATTGAGGACATCAAGCTCCGCACGACTGCCACCGGGGCCAGGATCATAGAGCTTCCTGGTTCCCAGGGTGAGCAGAAAGCTGCCGGCCTGGCGGAAAAGTTGAAGGTGGCACTCGCCGACGTTGCGGTGATCACCAGGCCGGTCAAGCGTGCGGAGCTTAGGGTCATCGGACTGGACGAGTCGGTGACCCAAGCGGAGATCGCGGTGGCAATATCCGCCAAGACCGGATGCGGGCCGGACATGGTCAGGGTCGGCTCCATCCGGCAGGATTGGGGAGGGGGAGTGGCATTTGTGTCGCTCCCCGTGGCGGAGGCAAAAAAGCTGGCGGAGGCAGGGCGTCTCCTGGTCGGCTGGAGTGTGGCCCGGGTGCAACCCTTGGACGAGAAGCCCATGCGCTGTTTCAAGTGCATGGGCTTGGGCCACACTCGCAACCTTTGCGAGTCGACGAAGGACAGGAGCGCCCTATGCTATAGGTGCGGGGGTCCTGGCCATACGGCGGCAAACTGTGCAGCTGTGAAGCTGCACTGCGCCGTATGCGCCGACGCGGGGATCCCCGCGGAGCATTACATGGGGGGGGCCAGCTGCAGGCCCCCCTCCGTAAAGAGGAGGCCCTTCGCAGGGAGAATTGTGAGGCCTAGGCCGGAGACAGCTGATATGGACCACTGATGCAGCACACCCATACCAGCTGTCTCCAGGCGAATCTGAACCACTCCGTCACTGCACAAGACTTGTTTGTGCAGTCAGTGGCGGAGTGGGACATAGGCGTTGCGGTCGCTGCGGAACCCTACTATGTCCCCGCCCAACCTTACTGGGCGGGGGACTTGAGTGGTTCCGTGGCGATCCACTGTACGGGTCCCCCTCTCTCCATTAGGGAGAGAGGAGCGGGATTCGTGGCGGCCGCCTGGGGAGGGTACGCCATTGTTGGCGTGTACTTCTCCCCAAACCGGGCCCTGGCGGAGTTCGAGGCTTTTCTCGACTCCCTGGGGCAGGCGGTAAGGCGGCTGTCGCCGCTCCCCATTGTCCTACATGGCGACCTTAACGCCAAGTCTCGGGCGTGGGGGGCGGCGGCCACGGACCCGCGGGGGGCCGTGGTTGAGGAGTGGACAGTCGAGGTGGGACTATCCCTCCTCAACAGAGGATCTGTGCACACGTGCGTGCGACAGAACGGAGGGTCCGTGGTGGACGTCTCGTTCGCCACGCCGTCTGTCGCACGTCGTGTGCAGAATTGGAGAGTGCTGGAGGAAGTGGAGACCTTTTCGGATCACCGATATATTCGGTTTGAGGTCTCCACTTCCCCAGAGGAGCTGGCGCAACGCCCCCGTCGGGGGGCAGCGTTCCCCCGATGGGTGATAAGCCGCCTCGACCGTGAGCTAGCGGAAGAGGCGGCCATTGTCCAAAGCTGGCGGGCGCCAGCTCCAGAAGCGGAGGACGTCGACGCGTCTGCAGCACGTTTCCGTGGGGCCCTCACGGCGGTCTGCGACGCGTCGATGCCGCGGAGCAACAACCGCCCGTATAAAAAGCGGGCGGTGCATTGGTGGTCCCCGGAGATTGCTGGTCTCCGGGCGGCCTGCTCCGCGGCGCGGCGGCAGCTACAGCGCTGCCGCCGGCGGCGAACCCAGCAACCTGGGGAGGAGGCCCGGCTGCATGGTACGTACAGGGACTGCAAAAAGTCCCTGCAAGTTGCCATCAGCCGGGCTAAGGATGAGGGGTGGGAGGAGCTCATAGGGTCTCTGGATAGGGATCCGTGGGGGCGCCCATACCGGTTGGTTAGGAAGAAGTTCCGAGGGCTGGCGCCCCCTTTAACGGAATCCCTAGATCATGAGTTCCTAGGGAGGGTCGTGGATACTCTGCTCCCCGACCCTCCAGAGCTCCTCCCACCTCCCATGTTATATGGGGGCCCTGTTGCGGAGGAGCTGTTTCCGCCCCATCCCGTCACAGACGATGAGATGGGGTGGGTGATGAGGCGCCTCCGCAACAGGCGGAAGGCACCAGGCCCGGACGGAGTTCCGGGCCAAGTCCTTGGAGTGGCGCTGGGCCACCTTGGGGGAGAGCTTCGGGAGCTGTTCGACCGTTGTTTGTCGGTTGGACGGTTCCCGAGGCTCTGGAAGATGGGGCGGCTCTGCCTTCTTGCGAAGGAGGGCCGCCCTCCGGACTGCCCGTCCTCGTACCGGCCCCTGGTGTTATTGGATGACACGGGAAAGATGCTAGAGAGAATAGTGGTTTCCCGTGTCACCCGACACTTGGAGGAAGTGGGGCCGGAGATGTCGACGTGGCAGTTCGGCTTCCGGAGAGGGCGCTCAACAATGGACGCCCTCTCCACCCTGAAGGCTTGGTCTGCGGAGGCGACCGAGGAGGGAGGTAGGTTGTTGGCGGTGTCGCTCGACATCGCCAACGCCTTCAACAGCCTGCCGCACAGTGTGATACGAGAGGCGCTCCAGTACTTTGGAGTGCCCTCGTACCTGCGGCAGCTGTTGGAGGACTACCTCCAGGACAGGGAGGTCGCCTACGTAGACGGCCGAGGGGCCATGGTCCGGCGCCACGTTGGGTGTGGTGTTCCACAGGGGTCGGTGTTGGGACCACTCCTGTGGAACATGGGCTACGACTGGGTGCTACGCGCAGCACTCCCCGAGGGGGTGCGTGTCATCTGCTACGCGGATGACACCCTGGTCGTAGCCCGGGGGGGGAGTTGGGAGGAGGTGAGGCGCCTGGCCACAGAGGGTACAACCCTTGTGGTCAGGCGTATTGAGTTGTTGGGCCTCAAGGTGGCGGTCGAAAAAACCGAGGCCCTGTTGTTTCACGGGCCTCGGTGCGGACCGCCCCCTGGGGCCCATTTAATGGTGCAGGGGCACAGGGTCCAGGTTGGGGTCCAGATGAAATATCTGGGCCTCATCCTGGACGGAAGGTGGCGGTTCGAGTCCCACTTCAAGGGACTCGGACCGCGCATTGTAGGAGCGGCGGCGGCTCTCGGTCGGCTCCTCCCAAATACGGGGGGACCGGGCGCGAGCTGCCGCAAATTGTATGCGGGAGTCGTGCGCAGCATGGCCGTCTACGGGGCACCGATCTGGGTGGACGCCCTCAGCGCCAGCAATGTACGCACGCTGCGCGCAGCGCAGCGTGTCGTGGCGCTGAGGGTGATCCGCGGATACCGGTCGGTGTCCGCGGGGGCGGCCTTTGTGCTCGCCGGCTCCCCGCCGTGGGAGCTGGAGGCGGAGGTTCTCGCCGCCGTGTACAGGTTCACGGCGGCGAGGAAAGAGTTGGGGGAGCCGCCTCCGGCTCCCAGAGAGGTTGAGGGCCTGCGGAGGCAGGCCCGGGATAGGGTTATGAGTAGGTGGGAGGAGGACCTGGCGGACGCGCGCTATGGGCGTTACACTATAGACGCCGTCCGCCCGGTCCTCCGGGCATGGTGTGTCAGGGAGCAGGGCTCCCTGACGTTCAGGCTTGTGCAGGTGCTGTCCGGACATGGTTGCTTCGGATGGTACCTGCACAAGATTGCTAGAAGGGAGCCCACCACTGCGTGCCACGAGTGCGGCGCTGCAGAAGATACGGCGCAGCACACTCTTTCCGAGTGTGCTGCGTGGGTGGAGCAGCGCCGCGCTCTGGCCGCGGTGGTAGGAGGGGACCTCTCGCTGCCGAGCGTGGTAAATCACATGCTCGACGGCCAGGGGTCGTGGTCGGCGGTGGTCTCCTTCTGCGAGGAGGTCATCTCGCAGAAGGAGACGGCGGAGAGAGCTCGCGAGGTAGATCCTCTGAGCGGCTCTCTCCGCCAAAGAAGAACGGGCGGCCGGAGGAGGTGCTTTGCGCGCCTCCTGCCGCCACCATAGCCGGACCAGGGGGGACGGGTCGGGGGGCCCGTCTTCCCATTGCACAGGTCCGGCGGATGGGGGGAGACAGTTAGGGTGTACCGAACTGTCTCCCATTAATGCCGGGGGCCCAGCAAGCTGCTGGGCCTGCCGCTGGGGCGACGCGGCAAACAGAATGCCAAGTGCGAAGCCCGCGTCGCCCCGTTAAGGCGGCGGATGGTACACCGTGGAGGTTTAGTGAGTAGGAGTCTCACATAACCACTCGTCCCCCCGGGCGGGTGTGTACACATGAAGGGTTCCTCCACGTTAAAAAAAAAAAAAAAAAAAAAAAAAGGATTCTAATGGTGAAAGAATTTTTCAAATCGGTTCAGTAGTTTCAGAGCCTATTCAA
Organism: Saturnia pavonia; assembly: GCA_947532125.1. Classification (NCBI taxonomy): domain Eukaryota; kingdom Metazoa; phylum Arthropoda; class Insecta; order Lepidoptera; family Saturniidae; genus Saturnia; species Saturnia pavonia. The sequence goes on from OX383903.1 coordinate 15,559,703, forward strand.
TGCAAACAAACAATCAAATCTTTCCTCTTTATAATATTAGTTTAGATATACATGCCCATGTATATAGTGTATATACAATTCATGTAAATGATGAAATATTTAATTACAGATATTAATTTTATTTGAATAAATTAATTTCATTATTTATAAAAGGGTATTTCTATTTTCAATTACAAATACAACTGTCTAGTTAATCTTGCAATAAATTATCTCTTTTACTACGCGGAGATAGCTTCAATCACAGACGATATAGTTAACCGTACGGGTTCGACCCAATATCCGTTCACTTCGGTCGAGTATCTCGTAGTGATTATGTCGACATCATACGTCAATCACATGCCGGCGTTTTAATCCGTATGAGACGAATAATTTTCCCTTCCATACATTTCACCACTACAGTTTCTCCTCTCAAATCAAAATATGTTATTATTGGCGAGACTTTATACTTAAATAATTTTGTTTTATTTTGACATTAAAACGTCTGTTCGCTCGTTAAGTAGAGTAATAGCCGGTTAAACTTTCTTGTGTTACAAAATACCTTCAGATTTCTATTGCTAATAATTACGAGTTTTGCCCGTGACGTCACCAGGCAGCGATTGTTGTGAATTAGCGTTGTGTAAAATTATAAATTAATATAGCGTGGGAAAGCGTGTAGCTAGGACATTGATTCGAGTGTCACTGTAAAGATCTTCAGAAGCACTACTAGGACTTAAAGTAAAACAATAAAAACATTCGCTGTAAAATAAAAAAACGTAATTGAAAGTTGAAAAAAAAATCGTCTCTTGGGTCGTAAATATGCGTGGATATACAGAAAATGCAAATCAGAGGAAAGCTCGCATCAAAAGTAATCAAAAAGTGTACAAAGTCCAGTACCGAGCAAATGCGAGAGCTACGGCATTATCGAAAAGGAAATGAAAAAATGGCGCTAAGCAATAATTTTATCCCGAGGTTTTCACGGAAAATCTACGGCGCGGACCTTGACTACGGCTGTTTAATTTTTACGGGGCTATTATTTATAACTTATGTCATGCTGAATTCTAAATAGTTTGAACAAGAATCAATAGTGTAGGTGAAGTAAAATAAAGTGATAATTTTACTAAAACTGCCATCATCTTGCGTGTGATCGAGCATACGAAGAACCAATACCCCACTTGATAATAATAGTAAATTCTCAGTGAATTGAATTTATGTTAATTGATGCGTAGTTGTTGGTTATTTTCTAAATAAATAATTAAAAAAAAAAACTATAAGTTCTGACCGTAGTTCCAGAGATTAGCGCGTTCAAACAAACAAACAGACAAAGTTTTGGGCTTTATATATTAATATAGATAAGCTTTTAGATTATGAAATTTTAGATTAAGATTGCAAAAATATAAAACAGTGAGAGTTCAAATATACTGAAGCCAAATTTTTCCCCATACAAATAAACATTTATTCCAGTTAAAGAAAGGGTCAGTACAAAATTGTATAATATTTTTCGGCAAAGTAATTTATGGCTGTGACGAAAGTTTGTGATGTTCCGAGACGTCAGAAATATTGTATAAAATACATTATGAATAATAACATCACAAAACATTTTCTGGGACCTTATTTCGATTTACCTAAGACCCGAGGTGCTGACAAAAGGATTCATGTGAAGTTTATGATAAATGTTTAACGTACGTTTCACGTACATATATATTTATGCAATAAAAAATGTGTGTATTTATGTACACACGTGAGAAGTTATACTTCTTAGACGTAATTAAATAAAAATAGCTCCAAAATGTTTATCCCACATGCCAGAATACGTTAAAATTGAAATAGTGTTAATTTATACAACGTTAAATAATTTTTCACAATAACAAAAATCATTGAAATGAGTTCACATTATTATCATATTTTTATATTATCATATTCCTTATCGTCTAGCAATACTAAAGACAGATGATGCACGCACAGCTCTTAATTTAACTCTGTATTAAAGGCGCATTTAATTTACATTATCTATACTATATATATATATAATATCTACATATGATGATACATCGTATCTCACGCAAAAAAGGCCCACCAGAGGCCTAGTTGCGATAACTAATCCGCTTACTAAGTAAGTACCAAATACATCGTATCACTTAAGAACTGTTGAACCAGAAAATACCTAACAGCTATTTTGACATCATAAATGTTAGAAATCTTCGTTTGAGCTACAATTTTGCCAGATATTACTGCATTTTAATGATTCCTAACTGTTTCTTCTACTTCTACTTCTTCTACTTCAGGTCTGAAAAGTTTCTTTTTTTAACCACACTGTGGCTCTCATGTCGATTTTTGCTGACAATTTTTAGTTCATGCACGTTCCCTATTAGTGAAAATATATTTAGAATCTGATCAGTAATTTCGGAGATTACCCCTAACAGACAAAGAAACTTTACCTTTTTATAATAATACTAGCTGGGCTGGCAGTTTGCCTTTTATTAGCATATAATTCTTAAGAACTGACACAATTAATAAATACAACGTAATATCTATGTAACATGCAATAGACAACTATTTTGTACGCAGCAGAATTCAACCGAGCAAATTCCCTTTGCTCGAACGAAATTCCTTTGTATCAGCATAACTTCCTGACAATATCGTTTGCAAAACAATTCAGAATTTTAATTGTTTCAGTAGTATCCTTTCATTATTTTATCTTTGTAGAAAGAAAATATTGTTGTGTAACACAATAATCTCAGTTACTTCGTATTTAATAATAATCTCTCTGGAAATTTTATTATTACTAAAACAAAAAGGTATTTTTATTATTTTTTATCAAGGCAAGTGACGGCACTGTAATTTATGGTAAGCACAATACAATCCATGAAACAATGACGAACAATGAGAAATCAGCAATTCATCGTCAGAAAAGACAGTCAATGTGACTGATCCACCATGTGCATAATCTTTGCGAGCCAGTCGGGGATAGATCCCTACCAACCCGTTTAATTACTATATGTACACCGACTGATCACGAAACGCGAGACACCTAAGCCTGCCACTATAAGTGTTATACCTGGTGTACAGTGGTTGTGATACAGTCGAATACGATTATAATTTCTTACCGCCCAGAACTCAATATTGTGTGGTATAGGAGAATTTTTGAATCGAAACATACAAAAGTTTGTATTTTTTAGTATAATTGTCCAGCCAAATATTAAACAATCTTTAACTAAAAACTTTTTTCATTTCAAATACCTATTTATTTATATATGAGTCTACCATGACTATACCAAGTGTTATTTCGCTAGCTGACCAGCCATCTAACATGGATTCGAAATTATGGCCCGCCGTCTGTAAATTAATTGGGCAGCCTTGTTTTACCATTTTGACATTGCTACACGCAATGTTAAGTGGTGGTTAGCTGGTCAGGTGAATACTACAAAATGATTTCCAATGTTCTGGAGAATATCTTAAACACCAGAACCCTTTCAGAATAATGGGAATTAGAGAATTCGGTTGAACAAAAATTATATTTGAGAAATAACTAACTGAAGACCGTCGTACGTCCCAAGTATCGATGGTCTTCTTCCGACAATGTAAGAGGAAGCCCGTCCTTGCCTCATCCCTTCTGATAAAAAGAAGGTTAATGGGAGGAGTATCCTCGATTAGGGTAACAGCTACTGGCCAGAGTGGTCAACGTTGCCCAGTGTGTATCACAAGGTGGTTCCTTTATCACATCCCAATAAAAAGTAATCTGGACAAAAGTTCACCAACTTCGGCATCTCAATTGTGAATACGGACGTTCCGGATCTCATTTTTATTTATTTATACTCCCAACTCTGTAACTTTGTAGACTTTCATCTCATTGTATACACAGAGAATTGAAGTACTTCATTTTTAATTTAAATAAACTTAAACTAAATCATATGTACGTAAGGCATATTTAAAGAATTACCTTTAAAATAGCAGATTCAATACCAAAAACTTGAAAAATGAAGTGGTAATTATTTTAAGGCTAAAACTAACAAGTGTTTACGTAACTACTAAAAGGTAATGGATCCCGTTTCGAGGATTTAATTAAAGGTTAATGAAATAACTTAGCCACTTTACTATAAAATTGCGTCTCGTTCACTTCACGTATATTGAATAACTTCTTCACCTTTAACTTAAAGTTTAGTTACATTACGTTTTACGTTAGTTTAGTTGTACGGAAGAATTTACTATTTAGGATTACTCATAGAAGATTTATTGGTTTATTACGCCCCATGTATTTTATGTAAATCGTAATTTTCATTATATTATTACTTGCTTGTATCAGCAACCTTACTTGCGTACATTTTTTGAAGTCAGTTTCTAAAAAGGTATGATATTTGTATTTAATAACCCCTTATCTATACATATTATAAAATAAAACCTCCCGCCGCGTCTGTCTGTCTTTCTGAACGCGATAAACTCTAAAACGACTTAATGAATTTTCAATGAACGGAGTGATTCATAAGGAAGGTTTAGGTTTATAAGTTCATTACGGTTTTGTGTAAATTGACTGTGACTATGATTGTTCAAAATGTTGGAAAAAATCATGCCGACTGGGAGCTTTACAGGCGTGCGCAGCGTAAATCAATAGAATTATATGTATTACTCTGCTACCCGTGTGAAGTCGGGGCAGGTCGCTAGTAAATAATTAAATCAGATATGTACGTTGTATTGTCAATACCTGTGTAAAACGGTACCAAAACGTATGCGTTTCAAAATGGTCTGATTTGATTGGAAGAACGCGATTGGTAGTTATTTTGGTGCCCATTTTACTATTCATTCTACGCCTATTCTTACTGTCTCTTCTCTCGCGTACACCTGGACAAACACAGTTGCCAGTTTTTTAATATGGTTTATAGGTACGCACTTGATCTCAATTTCACCTGTTGGCCGGCTATGATTCACATGAAAATTAGAAACCCGTGATTCTGATGGCTTAAAATGGTCCTAACATTGTCCTTATCAAACCTGGAGAGTATGAATCTATCCAACATATGTCTTCAAGTACTTACGTACTGACACTTACCTAATATCAGATTATTGACGTCATAATAGAGTAAAATTGTATAAATTTAGATTTAATAGTAGTAAAATAACTTTAGGGTAGAAATCGGAATGAAATATATTGTAGTAGATAGTAAGTAGTAGAAAATTTGACTGAAAATGTAAATTAATTATTAGAATAGAATTGAGTTTTGACTAAGACAATTGTATTAGAATGATAAGAAATATAGGGTAAGCATAGAAACAGGGGACAATTAGGGAGAAATCTCGGAGGCAAAACTAAAATTGTAAAATTAATTACTCTGATACAATACAGATACAATACTCTGAACATATTACAGATTAAAGAGAGAAAAAAATCAGATTTTTCTGAATATTCCACGTGCTTAATATATATTATAAAACAAAGCCCCCTCGCCGCGTCTGTCGGTCTGTGTGAACGCGGTGAACCCTAAAACTAACTAAGGAATTTTCATACGGATTGGATTGATCATCAATGGATGGAGTGGTTCATGAGGAAGGTTTAGATGTGTAACTCATAAGGTTTTGTGTAAACTGGCTGAATATGATGACGATTGTTGAAGATGTCGGAAAAAATACATGTCGTCTGGAAGCTTTACCAGCGTACGCCGCGTAAACCAATAGATTTATATGTATTACTCTACTACCCTTGCGAAGTTGCGTGCGGATTGCTATTATTTTATAATTAGGAGAATTCATTCTTCGATCTCAAAATAAAAAAAAAATACTTTATTCAATTTAGGGCCTAAAGAAGGCACTATGAATGTCAAAACACTAATGCCGGTTCGTAAAACATTTAAGTCATCGAGAAGAACCGGCAACAAACTCGATCGGGCTTAACTTTTTTTTTTCAACTGTACAAATAATATTTATTGTTAAAAAACATAAATTAATGATTTAATGGATTCATAGAGAGAAAGTCATTTCCAGACATCTTTATCATTCATATATTGAGCCACCCTATAATAACCTTTTGACAGTAAAACCTGCTTGACATTGTTCTTCAACTTATTATCAGGCAAATCAGTAATGAGCTTTGGGATCTTATTATAGACCTTAATAGTGTTAGCACTATTACATAAAAAGTTTTTTTTTCTAAATTAAAACACGGTATGACTAATGTCTGTCGATTACTAGTATTACAAATGTGTCGGTCTTTGACGAATCATAGCTTGTAACAGTTTTACAAAAATACATTAAATAATCAAGAATGTATTAGGAGGGAACAGTTAAGACATTTAAATCTTGCATAATGTAATTTAGTAATTCAAATTAAGAAAAAAATATTGTGTATGTGGATAAATAGATATTATAAGTGAACAAAAATAAAACTGAGGGAATAAATTATCTGACCCAATTACCAACCTCGCCCGCACAAGCCGATTAGTTATGTTAACAATAGGTTACCGTGGTCCTCACCCCTAAATAATAACAGGAATTTAGAAACAAGTCTTTGTGTAAATAACTCCGATATTCCTATATATTGCAATGTATATCGAAATAGTTTCCCAGGAAGTATGGAATACAATTTAGTAAATGTCCCGAACTTCGGACGGTATTAACGGGATCCACTTAATTTCCTATTGTCCTATGAACGTTCAAGTTTCACAAAGTTTTAAGTTAATTAACAGCCGTTGGAGTTTATAGCTTCATTGATTCCATCTTGAATTAAATTTGTTATCATGTGGTATTACCATACCATTATAGGCAATGTATAGAATCCCGACATTCTATGTATTCTAGTTTCGGGCCCTGGCCCTGGGTTACAAAGTAACGACGATGCCCGGTTAGCTTTAGTTGTACTTGCTAACAAGTACTATGTTATAATTGTTATAAATGACGCGCATAGCTCAATACAACAGTTCGTACAAATTTGGTCGTCACACCGCTAAGCCATTTCGACGACGAATATAGTCGTGAATATTAGGACTTGCATTAACCATGAAAAATCTATTTCATTATCTCGCAGGCTAAATTTTATAGATGAAAGAGTCTGTCTCAATACAACACTTAGAGATTCTGCCAAAAACTCCCTCATGGTCAAAACAAAATGAAAAAATGATATTCGAAACCAATTGGAGATGTATTTTTCATACTTTGCCTAAATAGCATTTGGTATTCTATAGAATGCCTAGGCAAAGTGTGCATAAATTCACTCACACATGCACACCCACTCGTACAAAATACCATTATTAAATGGATGCAATTAATAATTAATAGCTTCCTTAGGTTATAAGATTATTATTATGTGTATAATAACTGAAATCATCTTGGTTAAACCAATATGTTAATTTAGTATGTATTGTATATGAATTTAAGAGCTGTAGATTTCTTTAAATAAATAAATTCTCTTTTTTTCCTACATTTCTGGGTACTCTTAGGCATTCTATAGATTCTATACATTTTATCGTATAATAAAGTCTCTAATGCCTATTATTTCTTTTTTTTGGGCCGAAGACTCTTATTCTTCATCAAAATTAATGATTTGCTTGATTGAATGATTAATGATTGAAAAGCTTATGTTCGAATCATAGACACATAGTTAATGTTTTAGGTAAAAAATATTTATTGAAATAACATGTAGAAGGCGAGCGTACGCTCTGCAAGGTGCGAAATATTCGAAGGAGTCAGCTAGTGTGATATATTTACTGTATAATAATTTGGTTTTATACTGAATTTCTTATCTATTATTCCTAGTTGAACAAAGTTGATAAAATATAAATTTCATAAAGTGACTTCCACATTTAGTAAATGTAATGGTAATGGTAAATAGTAATGGTTTTTTATCTAAAACTAGTAATTGAGCAATTCTTATCTATAAACCTGGAAAGTAAAAAAAACTTGCATCAAAATCGTTAAAGTTGTTTTTAAATTATCCTATGCCTTATTCCAAAACGTAACAGACCGCTATGGCAAGTGTTATTCGTGACAAACTGATTTTTGAAAAAAAATATTTTTGTAACAAATGGACAGATCATATACTCGTATATATAAGTTTTATAACAAAACTATTTTTGTTTTTTCTTTTCGCTATAATTAAAAAGTTATATCAAATTAACAATAAATCATTCAATCCAGTAGCGAAAATGCGCCGATCGTTCCCGAACAAACCCGAGCGAGTGTTACGTCACAATGTCGATTTCTACTCATTTTTAGCACACAGCTAATACCACTAGTATTTTGACTTATAATCGATGAAATTCCTATAACATTATGACGTCACAAACCTGGCGACCAATCATGGCGCATTCGTAGTCATGTGATTTATTTTAAAATATTACCAATTTTAAATTGTTTATAAATAGATTTAAAAAAGGATCTTTAATATAATTATAATAAAGATTTAAAATAAAAAACGAGCCTTACAGTAGTCGCATATGATGTGTAACATCTGACATGTTATCCTATTATGAAATTGAGATGAAATATATGTGAAGGCAATTTATTCGTCATATTATTGGTGGAATATATTCTAAGCATGGAAATATATGTAACCCTATATTAAGTTTAATTCTAGTCGTGGTAAATAGTAATTTAAATCCTGAAAAAAATATCATCAATAAAATATTTATTCGAATAATTCCATATTAGTTACTCGCATTTTTTTAAGAATAATGAACTTTGTCAGACGCTCAATAGTAAATAAAACTTACACTATTAATATAGTTTAAACATATAAATATAAACCCAGATTTTATATACAAACGTTAAATGTTAAACGTTTAACGCACATTATCGGTCTCTCCTCTTTGTGTGAGCCAGAGTGAGAAAGTAAATGTCGGTGTGTATGTATATTGCACACTTTTTAAATAAAATAAAAAAGGTGTGTGTGCGATTCACTCATGATAGAAGTGAAACCTCATTTTAAAAGGCATTTTCTATTTTATTTAAACAGTGTGCAATATACATATACACCGACATTTACTTTCTCACTCTGGCTCGCACAAAGAGGATGTGGTGTACTATCCGCTCCGCTACTGAACTCTATACCGCGGTATAATACGTGACGTCATACTACCACCACCGCGGCTCACGGCATCGAGCGTTACGACGTGCGCCTACGTTCAGAGCGAAATATCCACCTCTAGCGCACAGTTGTTGACTCGCCGCCATTACATAATTTTAATTGTTAATCTCTGTATATTAGTTATACATATTGTCTAGTATTATTTTATTACTACGATTGACATATTAATGTGTAGGTGTAACCAACGCCCCCACAAGGAGATACCGATAATGTGCGTTAAACGTTTAACATTTAACGTTTAACGCTTGGAAGTGGCATAAGAAGTTTCACTTCAATAAAATATATTTTAAAATGAAGTTTCACTTCTATCGTATGTGAATCGCACACACACTTTTTTATTATTATTTATTATTGAGTGATTATCATTTTTATTTAATAAATAAATCTATAATATTACAGTAAATATAATTAATATCCATTTTTCTAATAATACCATATCGTTAAAAAACTTTAACTATCCTATTCTCATTGGGGTTGACTTTGAATTATAAATGTAGTAAGTACGCGATTTAAAAATTAATTAACCTATAGAAAATTCAACGTAACTTTGTGAAAACTAAGTCCATTGTTGAAACGTATCTTCACAGGTCAGCTTCCATCGATTTATCAAAGCTAACGAGCAACGGATCGGACGGCACAATTAATATTTTACAATATCTTCCATTGTAACAGTTAGACGCTTTGAGCACCTGAGATCTCGCTCCGTAAAATTATTAAAACGAATATCTCTTTGTGTTTATCTTGTCTTTATAATGACTTTCTCTGTTTAATTATTTGAGTTACTCTGATTAATAATTGAACTGTACCCGGACGCGCTATGAACACTCAATATAATGTTGTTCATACATTATTATATAAGTCGTATTAAATCGTATTTGCGACTATGAAATCGCCTACGTAAAAAGCTTTACAGTAAAGTTAGGTAGTTTTTGCATTTATACTTCTTCAGGCGCGTTATGAAAAAAATGTAAGAGTGAATATTTTCGATGCGCACACATATTGTAACCAAAAGTCTACTGCTTGGTAAACCTCTTGTTTTATTTTGATGAAAATAGTCATACTCAATGTTATGTGGTGGAAAAGAAACTGCGCATTATATTGGCCTTCCCAAGTCAATAAATTAATGTTAATTTCGTTAACCGATTACAATAGTTGTATAGGTCCGGGCAAAATACGCCTAAATACACAAGTACACCGCATTATTTCTCAAATTTGACTTCCAAGCCGTTTTCGCTTGTGTAACATCGAGGTCGACAGCACCGCGCCATTGCCTGAGGTACACACGAAACAGGTTACAACAATCAATTGATTTAAATAATTCAGTTTAATGATGTATGTTTCATTACCCGTGTTGTAACGTACGTGGACATCGATTACTTCATAATGAATTGTCCAAAACTCTAAACAGCTATTTGTATGTACGGAACAAGAGAAGCTTGGTGTTTTAACAAGGACTATTCCGTATTCAAGTAAATAGTTTAGTGGGTGATAGGATACGGCAATTGTGTTCAACGGAATCGCGACCACCATACACTATGTAGGTACATAATGGTGAACTCATACCAGTGAGTCTCTTTTGGTTTGTCACGGTTCAGAGTATATCCAATTGCCGAGAGACTTTGCAGGCTGGTATGACAACGATGACCATTGGTGGATTTCCGAACTCTCGATGGTCACTGTTATTTTTATATTTTACTGTGCCAGTGTATGTTGCCAGTGATTACATTTGGTGCTGAGACGTGGTCGGTAACTATGGGCCAGATAAGAAAGCTTAAGATTACTCAAAGGGCAATGGGCAGTTTATCTGCGTGATCGAATCAGAAATTAAGAGATCCGCAGGAAAACCAAAGTCGCCGACATAGCCCGAAGAATAGCTAGACTTAAGTTAAGGAGCTCTGGAAATACTCAACGCATAAACACAACACTAGCTCACTTGGCTGCGATCTTCTGTAGGGTGGAGGTATTCCACCAGTCAGGCTGCTCCACGTAGAGAGAAATCTCCAAAGAAATTTCTCTGTGCACTACCTCTCTTAAATTAATTTCTCCTAATTTAATTTCCCGGACATCACTATCATTCACGTAATGATCCATCTTATAATAACCTTTTGAGAATAAAACCTACTTGACATGGTCCTTGAACTTATAGTAATGTACTTGGGCAACTTATTATAGAACCTAACACTTACCTAGAAAAACTTTTATTAACCTTACTGGGTCTAAAACAAGGGATGACTAATTTCTGTTTATTTTTAGTATAAAACCTATTCCGGTTATTAACAAAATCAAGTTTGTCTATGTTTTTTTGAAAAAAAAAAACATTAAATTATGATTATCGTAACACTGCAGAGCTAGTTAGAAACACCTGCATTGTTCATCAGCATTGACCTTCAGGGCTCTTTTTATTTTGAGAAGCCGCGGTCGATTACACACTGCCTCTGCGTGAGGGTCTCGACTGTTACAAGGCTACGTAAATATAGATCCCGCACGCAAATGGCCTTTGTTTCATACTTGTTATATAAGGTACCATATCGCTACGAGATATTGGATTTTATAATTATGATCGCGTTAATCTCGCTGTATTAACATACGTATATTAAGGCTACAAAGCCCAAGATATTGTTTGCTTGTTTATTATTGAAATAATTTTTAAATACTAGCATGGCACATTGACTTTTCTATCCCTGATGGTAAGCACAGTACAATCCAAATACAACGGCGACCACCGAGAGATCGAAGTTTATCGGCAGTTGCTACTGTCATGCCGGCATGCATAAGTATCTCTTCACGTTACGCTTGAAGGACCCGATGTTATAAGAAGGAACACATTGGCCAGAGATGGTTCCACAGCTTCTCGGTACGACAAAGTTAGGACAAAGAGAACTTCTTAGTTCGTGCCGAGATGGAGGTTACCGTAAAACTGTGACTCAGAAAGACTCAGCCCAGCGCGTGTGGTTCTGTTGCGTTTTATATACTATAGAATGCCATTGGTCGAGCACATGCGAATCGTGCTGCCTCCTCTCTAACCCACGGCGGTCGCCCGCCGGTTATCTTAACGACAAAAACCCGTATTGTGGGTGATCCTTAGAAGAAAGACATGCTATCACTAATGTTTTTGCAGGTAATTTTAAGATTTTAAGCTAGGTATATAAATTGTTAATAATTGTATTTATTTAAAGCAATCTACAGTTCTTAAATTCATATACCATACATACTAAATTAACATATTGGTTTAGCCAAGATGATTTATTTACATTAAAAAAAAACTGATACCCTAACGAAACTATTAATTATTATTTGCATCGAAAAGAACTTAACAATGGTATTTTGTGCGAATGTGTGTATGTTAGTGTGTGAGTGAACGCGCTCTTGCGTGTCTTTATGTATGTCAACGAAGTCTGAATAATATCAATCGCTTTTCTTTTAAACGCTGCATTACTGTCAAAGAATCAAATAATATGAGTAACAATTAAATTAGGAGACGAAAATAATTACTGCGTAATAAAGGTATCTGGATCCACGGTTCGCCACTACTAAACAATAAAGTTATTTCCATGCAAAGCAACGATCATTTACAGTTATAGATGCAACATGGACATAAACGCGTAATCCCCGTTCCAGTTACTGACTGTCAACTGTTCGAACAATGTATTAATTGCACCTCTGTTAGTTTGTTTAATATTACAGTTTACTTAGTACAATACTTATAGCTTACTAACGGACAACGCACAACTTAACCAGTTTTTTAGTAGCACGGCAAAGTAACGACACTGTGAATTTTCTTATCGTTATAGGTTACCTGATGCTAAGTACCGATGTACCCCAAGAACGTAACACTAAGCCTAGTGGGAAGACTAGTTTTCAAATGCAGCTGCCGGAACAAACCTATAGGTGCGTGGCGATAAATTTTCAACTTGAGGGTGGTAACTAACCAGGCGAGTATTAGAAAAAGCCCTGCCACTATGCTATGGTTTCATGGCATTCTTTTCCTACACCAAAAGCTCAGGTTCATTGCAGGGATTCGAACTCACGTCCATCGACGCGATGTTCGTACACGCTACCACAGTGCAATCCCAAAACAACGATCACCATCGAGATTTCGGCAAACCTTTGATAGTTGTCGCCGTCATACGAACCTACAAGTTTCTCGGCCTGCTAGATGTATATCCATGATGTATATGATGACCAACAATAGTAGACCGTAGTAGACCGATTGTATACTTGGGTCACATCGGTCGCGTGACCTAATCGTCCAAAGATCCCTACCACAAATGTGTCCTAACCACCCACAAAACTAGGGGCATGAAATGTTACACAGGACCTCCTTATTACGAAGATGGGCACTAAGAAAGAATTATTGAAAATTCATCCCCTAAGAGATTTATATAGGGAGGTAAACTTCCTGACGTGCTACGTGGCTCGCAATACGGCTCGCTTATATACCCAAATAAGACAATACCGAGTTCAAGTACCTGCTTGAACTTGTAACATGTTGTAAACAATGTACGTCATCGTTTGTAAAAGGAGAATGTTATAATTTTAGGCCATCGTTTGTTGTCACAGTGTGAGCTATAAGGCTTTGCATGTGTGAATAAATTTAGTGCTTCCTCGAACCTATGACTAAATAGTTGACGTTTCGAGCGCACTTTAAACGATTCCAGAGATTTCGAGAATGGCGTTTTTTTTTCTATTTTTACTCAGACCGTAGCAATATAAGTACCTGAATATTTTTTTCTTTTTCTCTTTTTTTATTTATTCATATTTCAATATCATAATACGTGTATTTTTAGATGTTTCACATATGCCGGGCGTCCCATGAAGCCCTATTTTTTGTTTTTTATTATTTTATCATACATACGTCCCAAGTATTAAAACTAAATAAGAACCAAGAATATATTGTGGGCATACTTTCAGTCCAGCGATTCTATGTATTTTTCATTCATATCTCATAAACCATACAAACAATATTCTATTCTCACGATATTCCCTTGAATGTAACCGAAACAGATACTACGCGTCCTTTTTCTGCTCGAGTTGATGCAAGCGGTGAATCGCCTTTGATCTATCACTGACGAAAATAAGCAAACCAATGCATAAATTAAATAAGAGACTTATTTAATATATATATATATATATATATATATATATATATATATATATATATATATATATATATATATATATATATATATATATATATATATATATATATATATATATATATATATATATATATTATGATGATATATGATGATGATGATGAATAATAAAAATCTCAATAATCATGTCAAAATCCTCAAAAGAAACGAAAAGTATTAGAAATGTAATCATCCGGAACCGTTGGTTCCAATCGGCACAAAATAAAAGTGTACTGTCATAGGACTAACGATACTCAATCCTGAATATCACAAGGTTTTCCAGCTGGTGGATCAAACGTCGCTTCCTTTGCAGATAATATAAGGTCGGGACGCATGGACGGCGGCGGCGGCAAGCGCGGCCGGATGGCCAGTGTGCTCCGGGTCTTATCTAACCAGGTAAGTAAACTAATAGAGTTTTTGACGGAATCTCGATCTGTCATGTTGTGATTTTTATTTTTATTCAAATCTTAGGTTATTTGTATATATATAATTTATTATGTAATATAGTTTAGTTATTGTACTTACGTAAAGTGGATTATAATTTATAATCACTAGAAAAAATCATTTTGAGTACCCACAAAAATTCTCTAGATAGTTCTTACAAGGGTGCCACCATCTTTTTAGACACAACTTTTAAGGTGAAAAACAATACTAAGTTAGGCTAAAAACAATGACACTGGCAAGTGCTTCTGCGACGCCATACTAAAAGAAAAAGATGAATGCTTTTCTGCCTTTGGTTCTAAACCAATTACAGTTGCACCCCGTGGAGCACTTAGTGAATACTTTTGTTATTAATTTTTTTCCAAGCCTTGTTAAACAAAAGCATTCGATATAAAAGTTTATTTATTTTCTGGTGTGTAAAAAGACTACCGTATGTGAGATTATCTCAACCAATTATGCCAACTTAAATATTATTATTTAAAGATGTTTGTTGGCGCAACGACATACCTACCTTAAATAATCATTTTAGATCTTATATTCCCCACTATTGACGAAAAATAAACACATAGTTTAAATTTATAAAAGAGGTTAAAAACTTTTTTATTGGAATGCTTTTAACAACTGTTATTCTTAATGAAAATATTATATTAAGTTAACATTACGAAGGCGCCATCTATTTAAAATTTGTTTAACTGACATGACATACGTTAAATTGTTTACATTGTATAATATCTGAAATATTCGCACGGATCAGCTAGTAATTATTATTAACTTTAAACTTTATTTTAGATGGTGTAAGCTACGCTCTTCCCGCCGTCTTCCGCAGACAATAAAAACAGCCTTCGATTCATAATGAATGTAACGGAGATAAGCTTCGATATAAACCGCTCCACTCCAATATACACCATCGGCACCAGCTTCATAACACAATGGTCAGTATTATCTACTATTTTTTTTTATCTGTGACAAATCTGAGGTTATTTAGTATGAAAAAAGACGTCTTGTTCTACTCCGTAACTTTATTACTAAGCCAATGCCGTCTGTTCGTCCGTCTTTTATTCACAGAACTTCTGACCATGTGTCGTGTTCCTGCGGTCAGTAGGGTTACCAGAACTCATTGGAGAAGTCCCTACTTCCCAAGGTCGGCAACGTGCTATTGATAGTGGGTATTAACAAGCGTCCATAGGCTACTGTACCAGCTTATGGTCAGACGGGCCGCACGATTGCTTGCCACGACAGTTGTACAACATCAAACAAAAAGACAAAAGAAACATTTTTATTTAAATTGAAAAGTTTAAAGTAAAACAATTAATAAGAAAGACCGATAAGTATAAACGGGGCTCTCGTTAAGGATCCTGAACTAAACGAGTGAAAACACCAACAATTTTGGTAAATACATAACAAAATTTTATTGTGTAGTGTTAGGGAATCCTCAGCACGCGAGTCCAACGTACACTTGACCGATCTTACCAACACGCGATTATCTGTGGATGCCATTAAAATTAAAGGTTAATAAAAATGGCAACCTAGAAAGTTTTAGTATTAACTCTTTAATTGTAACGTATAAATCTGATCATGACTTGGACCTTAATCAAGAATAGAATCATTTCGTTTTTTGAATTATTACTTTCATAAAAACAAAACATTGACACTGGCGAATGTTTTGCGACACCAACTGAATAGAAAAAAAAACAATTGATTCAATTGAAATATATATTTCGCTGATTTTCTTAATTTTCATAGTGAAATTCCTTCATATTTCATTTATTGCATAACATGGGTACGCTATCGCTGAGAATAAAAAATCCTTAAAAAACACATAACAATACTACTGGGAACCATTTCAACTTGTCTACAGAAAATACCTACTGAATACTAAATTTTATGGGCAGTACGGACGTGGCTCTGTATCTCGGCTCACAGTTGAATTATAAACTACTTACACGAGCTTCCATTCCTTTTATTGTTTCGGTTAAGGCTTTTCTTGACCTGTACCATCTTTATATTTATAAATGAAAATAAATTTGTACAAACAAAAGATAAAACGAAACAGAATCAAATTTTTTGTTAATAAAAATATTTTGAATTTTTCACTTAAGACGATTTTAAAATATGAGAAACCTATAATGAGTTTTTGACGGGGTTTTAAGCTTACATGTGGTGGTTTTAATTCATAAAATTACGTTATTTGATCCTATATTATGTAATATTTGTGATATTTTGCGTCATGTAGTTTGGTTCATAAGTTGATAACAAATAATAACTAGAAATATGCGTTTTCAGTTGACACGAGAACTTATTAGACGATTCTAGCAAGAGAGCCATCATCCTATTAGAACAATTTTTGGAAATTTTTATTTTAATTCTTAAAATTATGTACATTATTTGACCTTATATTATATAATATTGATAGCATTTTATGTGGTTTAGTTTGGTTATTGTGCTTAATTCAAGTATATTATAGATAATAACTAGACACATGCATTTTGAGGTTCTACGAAAACTTACTGGATGGTTATAACAAGAAAGCCACTATATTATTATAGCAATTTTTGGAGATTTGTGTATCAATTATTAAAATTACATTATTTGACATTATATTATGTAATATTGATAGCATTTTACGTATATTCGTTTGGTTATAGTGCTCAAGTGATATAGATTATAAATAATAAGTAAAAACATGAATTTTGAGTTGCTACAATAACTCTCTAGAAAGTTTTAACAAGGCAAGCACCATCTTGTCAGAGCGATTTTTAAGGTTAGGTTTAAAGGACGTGTATCTAGAATTCTTAACAAATAATAAGGAACCGATAAAAATTGGTATTATAATAATTTTCTGCATTATTTAAGGATATTTCTTATTTAAGGATTCCTATTTATTACAAATATTATTGTAATTCGACATTTCTAAATAAAATTAATATCCGACGAGTGTATGACTTAGTTGAACAACATTTTGATTTCGCCAGAATGAATATGATAAAACTATGTTTTTTATGACCTCAAACCAAACTGAACAAGCCAGACCATGTGAAACAGAATCGCTTACACTTTAATATAAGACTTGTGTAACGTTCAAGTGGTTATAAAAAAGGTTACGCTTCCTCGAGCGTCTGCGGCGGATCGAAGGTTCAATGATAGTTTGAACAAATTTTACGACCGCCTGGAAGTTTTGCTATCAAATCAAATATGTTACATTTTTCGGGAGCTTATCGTCCGTAAAACAAGTCTTATAACTTATATGCTTAAAATTACACGGTACTAGAATTTGATATAGCATTTTTCTTTAGTAATTCTTACTCAATGGGATAAATTGTCTTGAAGATTAAAATTATAGAACGTGTACGCAGAATAACTTGTTCAATACATTTGTTAGAATGTCTACCTTCTTAGGACGGTCGGTTTCGTTACTTGACCTGAATTAAGATTTGTGATACGACAAATTTGATTCTTGGTCTATTTATTTCTGTTTGTGTTCCTTTTTGCACTTCTTTGTTTTTATAACAAACTAGCTGTGCTCCACGGTTTCACTCGTGTTAAATATGTTCCTCTACATTGCGTTAGGTACTGAAAAAGAAAATAATTGTACTTTAAAATACCTCTTCACGCCTTTCTTATTACCCCACAATAATTCTTACAAATTAAATATATAATAAGTACAAATCTAAAAAAACATTTCGATAAAAACATAATCCAAAACAGATTACGTGATTCCGCCCAGCTTGATTGATTATTTATTCATTGTGGGACATTACTGTATACGTATGAGTGTCTAAACAAAAACAATTCTTTGCGAATATCGCTTACATACTGTTTACAAAACAAATGAATAACCAGATAAGATTGATGGGCTTTTACTACAAGTTCGAGACCGAACCGAAGTTGAATAATTGAATTACATAAGTTTTTGGTTAATTACATTATTATGACCAATTATCATAATCATATTTTTTTAATATTATAGCTTACTGTGCCCGCTGCTCCGTTCGCGTAAACATAATTTATTTAGGTTTTTTTTGAAGGCTGATAACTTCTTGAGGCCCGTTATGATCAAAATATGATTTTAGGGTATGCACTGTAATCATACCAAGTTTGAAGCTTTTATGTATTAAATTGTTAACCCTTTTTACCTTAATATTGTACTTTTTAGTACTTTTATTATTTGCGAGAACATCCAACATTATAACTCATATTCTATGAAACTTTCAACCGGTTACCTATTATATTTCAAAGGTACAGCCCTTGAAAAATATAAACCGGACAGCGTAAATGTAGTAATAGGTTTCCTGTTCTGAAAACGGAAGCCTAAAAATCTACTACATGATTGATGTAAAATCGATGCCATTTTTTTAAATTTCTAAGTTTATTTTTGTCTTTCGTCACATGTCCTCTTTATTTTATATTTAACCAGTAAACGCCCGCGACTTCGTACACGTTCTTTTTTTTTAAAGTTCCTATCGACACCCTTAACTTAATTAGGGACCTAGTATCTTCTAAATTAATAATTAACTTCGTGCCCTGCCCTTCCTGCCATGAGGAACATTCCTTATAACCGGGGCTATATTTTTCACAATTCTAAGGTCTAATAATCCTAATTATAAAAAGTTTCGTAATGTAACGAAAGCTTCCCTTCTCTTTTATTTACTCTAACTTATACTAAGCAAAAGCCTTCTTTCTTTTTTTGTTGGTCTTACCGTACAAAATACTTCCCTTCTCTTTTTGTCTTACACTAATTATTAATTTAACATAAGCCACAAAAGTGCATTCATATAAAATAATTTCATTTGAAATGTTGCAACTCCGGGGACTGTCGCAACGACTCGTCAGAATTCAAAATTTTCATAAATAATAAAACTAATTAAAACTGTTTGTATAAATTTTTGTTATAAGCTAACACGCTATTACACACATACATATTAAACATAGCCTATAAACCGCCAGATTGAACGTATACTTTGTATCCGTAAAGTTTTTTTTCTGTCTGATCAGTAGTTTCAGAGAATCTCCTGCAAACATATCCAAAAACTATTTGAATGACGAAGGCGTCACTTTGCTGAAATCTATCATAAATAATATATCAAAAATTACTTTGCTTTTTCCACCTGAAACAGATTTATTTAAGCTGTTACGTCTTTCTGCAACAAAAAACGTTTGTTATTAATCGTTGATGTGAACTTGAAAATATTAAATCTGAAAAATGGAAAAGAAAGAAAAGTAAATTGTTAGCAATTGAAACGATCAAAGAGATGCGGTATAGCCCGTAGAGCCGATTGTTATTCACCTGTAAGGAATAAATTATAAAAGTGTAAAACAAATAATAACAATAAATTTAAAAATATTTGCAGATGAGACATAAAATGACCACATTCGTTTACACATGTTTCGACCCTCAATGAGGCATCCTTAAATCTATATTGATTCCTCCGAAGCTTTGGAGTAATCTGCTTCAGGCGGAAGTTTTGAAGCGATGATGGCTCAGTGGTAGCGTGTACGAATTCGCGTCGAGTGACGTGAGTTCGAATCCCTGCAATGAGCCTGAGCTTTCGGTGAAGGAAAACATCGTGAGGTAACCATAGCATGGTGGTAGGGCTTTTTCTAATGCCCGCCTGGCTAGCTACCACCCTCAAGTTGAAAATCTGTCACCAAACACCAATAGGTGTGTTCTGGCAGCTGCACTTGATAGCCAGTCTTCCACTAGGTTTAGCGTGTTACCATCTTGGGCCATAACATGAGGTGAGATTGTGGCCACTACGCCAAAACCTATAACGATAAAAAAAAGTAGCAAAGAAATATCAAATTAATGATTATATTCACACACTTTACTTATCTATATTAGTTGTATTGATTATAAACAAATATAATATAATAAATTATTATTATTATGTATTTATAATAAATATAATATTACTCTACCTACATTTACAATACAAAACCTCGACGTAAACTAAAGAATTAGCAGTACAATACACAATACATGTATACTATGGAATCTCACTCGGGAATACATATCACTGAAGGTGGACGTATTTCAAAACGTTGTCAATATGAGCAACGCTAAGCTTGAAATATGCATCCCAGTACAATACTTTGAATATTCGATTTTTGTTCAATTGTTGCAAAACTGGGGCAATTTTGTATTTCATTGCTCCAAGTTCTATTCAAATGCAGATGAATGATGTATATGATACAAGTAATGTATTATTAATATTTAGTGCTGAAATATAAAAAAAATATGAAAAATATATATAGTTTCAGTTGTATTTCATGCAAATGAACTTCAATATTAAGCCCGGTGCCTTTTAAATATAGTTAAATTTTGAAGATTATGTCGTTAACTTCGATTCTTGTGTGGATCATTTTTTATTTGATCACGTAAATGATTTGTGGTATTGTGTGCCTGTACTGGATTACGACCTCCTTAGATCTGGGAACTCGCTCGATACAAGTAGCAGAGGACCGGTTGTTGTGAAGACCATTGGGGGATACCTATAACCAGCAGTCCATATTTTTATATAATTATGATATATACTAATTATGACATATACGGTAAAATAGAGAAGCCACTCTCCGAAACGTCCTTTAATTCTTTTCGGTGGACACTTTTAGAGTAAACACCATATGAGAGTGGTAGAATACCTTTCGGTGAAGGAAAACATCGCGATGACATCATAGCAGAGTGTTAAGGCATTTTTAATGCCCGCTTTGCTAGCCCATACGTTAAAAATCTGTTAAAAAAGTCCTTCTTACCTCTAGCCTCTATATGGAGTTTGGTCACATCGGTATTTAATTGTTTCAAATGCTTATTTGTCTTTGGCAGGAAACTTCAGAAATTCAAGCAGCGCAATTGTCTTCCAAATAGTAATTACCAAGAGTGTCAGGGAGGATACTTAGTTTCCAACGGTACCAACTACACAGATGTATACTTCTTCAATAACACCTTCGAGAACATTCTAACTGTTAATGGCGGCCTGGTTAGTAAAGCTCCTGTTTCATATGCTCACTTAAGTTGTATATGTTTAGTAAGGTAAGCGAAACAGTTATTTAAAACATATATACAATTTTGGTATTTGGTAATTTTTTTTTTAAACAAATTTATTTCATAATTATACACGCTCATTAATTGTAATTTGCACTTGAGAGATAGTCTTAGCGTGTTATCATCTTGGGCTACATCGTCACTTAACATCAGGTGAGATTGTGGACACTACGCCAAACCTATAATGATAATTTTACGCTCAATTTTATAATACCTACTTTTAAAAACAATTATTTACAAGAGATTTGTTTGATACATAGGCTAAATAAGTACATGCTCAAGTTAAGTACTTATTAACTTAACTATTGCTACATGCATCGGTCCCTTTTCACGACATAAATATAATTTAGTATTATTTGTTTACCCTTTCACATCGCTGCAACCCCTTTCGCTTCCCCCAGCAAAGAAGCGTCAAAGGCGCGGTTCATTGTTTAACATCGGGTAGACAGTTAATCGATTTTACACCATTATCGACAACAGTAGTGTGTCACGGCCGACGTGTATCCAAAGTAGTAATGGAAACAGTAACTCATCTTTAAACCTTTGAAGCGGATTTATTATGGTCACCTCAAAGGACGTAAAGAATAAAAGTGATTATTTTA
This sequence comes from Saturnia pavonia, assembly GCA_947532125.1. NCBI lineage: Eukaryota > Metazoa > Arthropoda > Insecta > Lepidoptera > Saturniidae > Saturnia > Saturnia pavonia. The sequence continues at coordinate 15,581,966 of OX383903.1, forward strand.
TTATCTGTTTACGGTTTAAAGCAGTACATGAGTATTAAAATACAATTCCTAAAATTGTATTAAAAGCCAGTCCCTGGATAAAAAAAAAAGATTAACGAATTTGCTGAAAACCAAACCATACAAGGTGGAAGAGGCCGAATGGGGCATGGAGGGAAAGTTCATTAAATATTAATAAGAATAATTGCATTCACAGATTTTTTTAAAAGATTATTTGTGCCAGGAATCGAACCAACTAAAAATGCAAAAAAACAATATTCGCAATGTTATTGTGCCAATCGATAGGGTCTTTAATAAGGATAAACTGTAATAAACATTGACCAATAAACTAGATTAGTCACTGAAAATAATTAATGAGCATTTAAATTTTCTTAGAACTTTACGATGAGAGGGCGTAAATAAAAGAAAAGATAAAGTATAATAATCAGCTAAATTGGCTTTACATTACTTTGCACGTTTCTTTATTAGTCGAGATATTATGACTATACTGTAAAAAATGTACAATGTTTAAATTTCACACATCTCGATATGCTCTTGTTTTTATTTTACAATTTTAATGTCTGGTTATGTGCAAACAAACTGAGAAAGAAGTCATGTAAAAAACTACTTATGAAAAGTTCTATGAGACTGTAGAAAAAATGTAACATAAAATCTTCATAATAACTTGCTTTCACACGCAGTTTTTTGGAATCAACTTGTGTACTGCCTCTAGTTGTATCAGCTTTCCGGGCAAAATATTTTTAATGCCCTTATTTGGCATCAGCTCCGTCGGCCATCGTATTTTCGAGACCAGGTCGGTTAGAACTTCTTGGGGCCTTTAGCAACAATGTGAGCAACAGCGATAACACAAAAAACAAATTCATTTACTAAGGAGCGCTTTTACAAAATTTAACTATTTAAGATGAGCAAATATAGAAATAACATTAAAAAATGTCACACGCTTAGCACTAATAAGCGACGCCTATTTGAACCTGGCTTTTCCCTAAAGCCGACACTCTCTGTGTACATTCAGTATCTTTTAATATTGTAATAAAATATTACTAAAGTTTATTTATTAAACTCGTATAAAATTTTATCTTACTGATTGTCTCAGCTCTGTGTAAGTGCGTAATGAAATGTTTGCATTGCTCTAGAAAACCGTAGTAGGGCGCCGTACACCTATGAACTATAATAATAAAATTCTTACTTATGACTATTTATTGAAGGGTTTTCAAATAGTTTTATTTCAGTGCTAACTGTAACCGCGGCTTCGCTCGCGTGGACTACATAATTATTGTTTATGAAGATATCGTGATATATTTTTTTCAAGCCTCAATCATTTTATTTATATAGATAATTATATGACTTGACAATACAATGTATGCTCCCAAAAACTTAAGCTAGGCTTAAATTAAGTACCTATGTGTATAGAATTAGTATTGGAATTACAAATATTGTGAACACTCTATAGTAGAATGAATTATTTAATGTAGGTAAATTAATTCACTTGATTACCTTCTACTAGAAAAAGGAGGGATTTAAAGTGATTAATTAAACAGTTTCCTGTTCATCCCATGGCTAAGACAATGTTACTTCAAACAGCGTTCAATTTTTTTAGTAATAGGAGCAATCTGCAGAATTGTATTCAATTAAGGACCTTATAAAAGTGATAGCAAACCTCAAAAGAGTTCCCGAGTGTTCATATGAAAAAAATATATATCAGGTAAGCCGTGCAATGTTTGCATTGCACGACAAGATCGCTATAAATAGGCCGTAGACAGGCATCTAGGCACCCGGTTTCACAAAGAACCCTAATCCCCCACTCCGCCGTGAGAGCGCTCGCTGTGGAGTCCTAGATTACTCGTTGTATACTTAAACACGCCGTAAGTTATTACTCGGGTTTACTTCTAAAAGATGTATAGTTTTATCTATAGTACAGGTTTGCGCTTTATCAAACGTTTTGCTTTTAAATCAACAAACTTCTCCTTAACACCTCCGCACTACTGAAGTCTTCTTTAATACCTACATTTATAACTAGCGCATCTTTAACAGAAACGCTGAGTGCCTAAATTGGTAGTGTACAGATAATGAACCTTTGCTGTTGTTTGAAATTTATGAAAATATAGAAACCAGTTCTATTTTACATTTTCACTATCTATCTTCTATATAATAAATACTGTTAAGAGGAAATGCGGTCGGTAAGACACGTGAGAGAGCTTAGACAGCTAGGACTGTTTATACCTATGTAAAATAGACGGTATCTTAAATTGAGTATTCCCCTGTTTCCTCCTTCAAAGGTGTAATAATATATTAGGTATTTAATAAAACCTGTATAACTGGGCAGTTTTAGTAATTTTAGAAGGCTCCTAAATCTTATATTAGTTACTTTGAAGAAAAAACAAAAACAAACAAGATTATGGACAATGGTGGATATAGACTGTATGGTACAAAAATATTTGCTCTAGTCTTCATTATATAAGGACAAGAAGTGGAATACGTTTGTATTGACTAAACACCGCCCTCGTTTTATCGACTCCTAATTCACAGAATGTATAATTAATAAATCTGTACATTGTTTTTTTTTTTCCAAATTTTCAGATTGATATAATAAATAAAGGCTACTGATCAAGATTTTTTTTGTCTTTATGTCTGTTTGTATTTCCGGGTTAAACTCAAAAACGGCTTGACCGATTATTATGAAAGCTTGTACACGAGAAGCTTGTCATTGCTCAAATTATAGAGTATAGAGTTATTATAGAGTAATAATAATAAATTATACGAATTATCAATACTAAATTTTAGAAATGGAAAAAAAAATGAATTCTCAACTAATTTTCATGAAAATTTACACCATAATTGTAAGGCTACAATAATCCTTAATAATGATTTAAAAAATCGTAATTAAAAAACATTATTTTTTTTCAATCAAATTTGATTAATTTTGTACACGTGAAGTTTATGTCATTCTTATAATACCGGTAGGCTATAAGGCTATAAGTAACTGCGTAACAAACGCGTGTGGAGCCCCGGGGCATCACTAGTTTTGTATTTTCATTACTGATTTAAGATTATATTTATATAAAAGTAAGATTATGGACACAATTCTCAATTTTTTTAATATATATTAATAGGTTTAGCATTTGACCATAATCCTAGCTAATGTTAAATGACAATGTAGCATAAGATGGTAATTTGCTATTCCTAGAGGGGGACTGGCTCTCAAGTACAGCTGGCGGAACACACTTAGCGGTGCTTAGCCATAGATTATCATCTTGAGGGTGGTAGTTAACCAGGCGAGCTTTAGAAAATGAGTTCATTGCGATGTTTTAGTTCACCAAAAACTCAGCCTGATTGTGGGATTCGATCCTAGGTTGATCGACGCCGTACCTTTCCCACCACTGAACCATCATCACTTCAATTACGCTACATATTATTCTGCATAAATCAATATATCGTTTATCAGCAATTGATGTTACCAGAAAAATAAAACATATTTTTTTAATTATTCAGGTGCTGCTAATTTATTATGTTTGCAGGAACCAGTTCTGCCACCGTTTCCGTTATGGTTGGCCGTGATTTTCGCCACGTGTTTATTGCTGGTTATATTGCTGACGGTCAGTGGAAACGTTCTGGTACTGCTGGCCTTCCTTGTTGACAGGACTATACGACAACCTAGCAATTACTTTATCGCATCACTTGCAGCCACTGATCTATTGATTGGTAAGAATTTATGCCTGATCATAATAATAACTTATCTTCCAAACTGTTTGTAAAAATAAACATATTCAATACTAATTAGATATTATAATAAAAAAGGAATTGATTTTGGTCGTCACCACGCTGTTTGTACATCCTTAAAACTTTTGCATTTATACAAAATTAGATCAACTAATCTTTTCTATTGTCGACAGGAACCTTGTCACTTCCATTTTATACAGACTACGTTTTAAAAGGATACTGGCATTTGGGACCTCTGTTATGTGATCTCTGGCTGTCCGTAGACTATACAGTATGTCTCGTATCACAGTACACCGTACTATTAATAACTGTCGATAGATTCTGTAGTGTGAAGATAGCGGCGAGATACAGAGCTTGGAGGACAAAGAACCGAGTAATATGGATGGTGACAGTAACTTGGATAATACCGGCATTGTTATTTTTCACTACGATCTTTGGATGGGAACATTTTGTTGGCTATAGAGACTTACAGGAAGGAGAGTGTGCTGTACAGTTTCTAAAAGACCCTATTTTTAACACGGCATTAATCATTGGCTACTATTGGACAACACTTTTTGTTCTTATTGTGCTTTACGCTGGAATTTTTAAGACAGCATACGATATGCAAAAGAAAAGTGAAGCAAAACAGAGAAAAATGCAGTCGATGGTCGCTCTAAGTGCAGGTATGATGTCCGGCATGGCTGGCCGTGCTGCTGGTATGTCTGGTCTTACTAAACCTACGATTTCAAGCGAAGATCAAATGAATGTTTCCGAATCCATACGCAAAGATTCCACTTCGAAGGGATCGCTTGCTGCTCCATTATTAAACTTAGGAGTATCGACAGATTCAAACTCTAGTCAAAAATCTTCTGCGCATAAAAGTAGCGTAACTGCCACAGGAACATCGACAACTGCAGAATCGGACGATAAAAAAGAAGATCCGGTAGAGGCGGAAAGATCCAGCAGTCCAGCCTTTGATTCAGACGAGGAAAGCACTACACAATCAAATATCAAGAAAAGGTCATCAGTAGCAAATCTAGTTATGCAAACTGGTACCCTACAGCTGCTAAACAATATGCGTTTAAACGGTGGTATGCTTATTAAAACGGATTTAAAACAATCTTCCATGATGAAACACGAGTTAGAAAAACCAAAATCGTCTCTATCACAGATATCAGAAAAAAGTTTGCTCGATACTGATAATCCTGATACATCACAAAGTGATGGACACACTTCAGTACCAGCCATCCCACTATCCACAGCAAGCTTCATATCACCAATCTCCTCTGGAATAGCGACGCCGTCCGAACAACGTGAGGTATCAACTACTATTGCTCAAAGAATCATTCCTCCTCCATCAGAATTCAGAAGTAGTCCACCCGCATCTGAGAGTCCTCCATCATATTCGGAATCATCTCGAAATAGAACCGTCAGACTTGTAAAAGGTGATGGTACTTCGTACGATATACTTGTAGGTATGGACGGAGCTGATCTAAGATATATGGACGAAAGCTCAGTCACAGTACCATCACCTACTTACGAAAGTCCTCCATCATCAATAACATTTCCCACAGCGACTGAACCACCATCACCTCCAAATCTAAATTCTGGTAACGTAACAAATACGTCATTATTGCAGGCTGCTCTCATTAGAGCGACCGCTGAGGCACAAGTGACACAACCTAAAAGCAATTTCTCACCACCTTCGCCAGTAAAGGTCAATACAGAGGTAAGTTTGACGGCGGGCGAAAGACCAAAACCAGTTATTACTCTTGTATCATCGTCTTCCAACAACAATGAGCCCCAGCCGGCCAAGTCTACCGAAGTGAAGATATCCCCATTAAAATTTAACCCTGCAATAAGTCCCGCAGTCGAGAATAGCGATGTTTCAAGCACAGCGGTAACTGGGTCAGGTCGGAGCGATTCAAAGAAAGAGTTTGTAAAAAATATTGGAAAAAAATTAAAAGTTAAGCGGTCGAAGCGGGACGGGCTCTTCCCGAGCATCGGTCGTCAAAAGTCTAAATCAGAAAACCGAGCTAGGAAAGCTTTTAGGACGATATCTTTTATATTAGGAGCATTTGTTGTTTGTTGGACACCTTACCACATACTGGCGTTGGTGGAAGGATTTTGTACCAATCCACCTTGCATTAATAAACATTTGTATATGTTCTCATACTTCTTATGTTATGCTAATAGTCCCATTAATCCCTTCTGTTACGCTTTGGCGAACCAGCAATTCAAAAAGACCTTTACGAGACTCCTTCGTGGTGACTTCCACATCACCTAGTCCATGTACGTCGGTTACAGGGATGCGTAAACCGAACTATGTACCTTAGTAGTTCGATACAATCATTTACGCGTACATCATTGTGAATAGAATTAACAAAACTCTCTTTATGATAAGACAATACAAGTTGTTAATGATCAAGCTTTCAATGTATAGAGATTAATGAATTCGTTGTGTGTATTTGGATGTATAGAAAAGTGTCAGCTTTAAAAGCGATTTTTTTGTAAATGTATATAGGGTTACCTAGTATATTATATTTGTATAAGTTCGCGATTTATCTTTAAAGGTTCAGAAGTGACAATAACATGTTAGATTGTGTAAATAAATGGAATTAATCGAAGTTTCTTCATATTCCTAGAATAACTTATACTAACAGTAGGAACTCCTTAAGCTGTTAGCTTAATTGTAGAAGAAATGTTAAAAATTGGTAATAATGCATATTATTTAAATCTTAAATAAAATATAGATAATTATGTGTGACATTTAAAATGAATTTTCACATGTTAACAATATTTTTTGACCTTCCATAATCACAGGTACCTAGTTATAACAGATTTATTCGGTTATGTACATTTACTTATCTCATATAATGTGAAATTATATGTACTAAATGTCACACAAATATAAATTAAGTTACGCTGAAAAACTTTCAGCTTCGAGCCCGGCTAAAGTTTTTGAGCGTTCAGACATTTATATAGTCAATTAATTATTGATAATTGAATTAAAATAGTTCAGGGCCTAAACCCTTCATTAATAATGATTATTGTAATACATAGTTATTATAGTTGATTTCAATGAAACAATGACTAGATAGAAAGAAGTGAATGCTTTAAATTTTAATTCTTCGTGATTATTTACTTTCTATGTATTAACCAGTAGTCAATTAATAAAATAATTTAATCCTGTTTCTCGAATAATTTTCATAAGTTAATTCATATTTATTTCTTAGTTTTCAATGCACATGAATACATTAAAATAGTATTTGCATTTAAGCATTAAGACGTCATTTAGAACTGATTATAGGTTTTAATAATGATTTCATATTGATTACAATATTTAATTTTCTTTTTTTATTTATATACAAAGATGGCCGCAAAGGTCAACACAGTGCCCGTATACGCCATCACTGCTTAAGTGCGAACGAGCGATTTGTCATTATTTTCAATAGTTAAAGCGTTAATGGTAACGCTTTTGACTCCCGGTCACAAAAATGTACGTAAAATTGGCATAAATACCATCCTCGCGAGCCAAGTTATTAATTAAACATATTCAAATTATTTTCAATTGTTTCCTTTACTTAATATACAAATTGGATAAAAATATACTTATTACACAAATAAGGAGAAAGTGTAAAACTTTAAATTGTATATACTATTCCCGATTACAAATTAATAGCCATTGCTCTATCAGTAAATATTATAAGTTCTAATTATAAGTTCGAAATCCCATAATTTTTGGAAACTTGTGCACGTTTTAAACTTATTATAATCGTCCCGTCCTCTTTCTCTAACCTGCTTACGTATCGATCCTGAAGTACTGATTATAAAACGATAAAAACCTTCAATCTCGCTAGGTAGCAGTCTAGTCAGCGTAGCGTGTTATTAAATCACTGTGACTCTATATTCTTAAAAGGGTCAACATATTTTTCAGCATAAAAATCTAGATAATGCAATGAAACGATATACATTTTTATACAAAATTGGCATTGTGTTATTTTTTCATGCTTAACTGGTATATCAAATTTTACAATACTAATCATATTCTAGCTCGACATACCATGTGATCAACTTCGTTCAAATCGCCCTTAACAGCAGGGTTAGCTCAGCAAATTGACGACACTTTACCTGATGGCCGCATGACAACGAAGACCTCCGATGGATTTTAGATATATTGTGATCGGCGTTGTTTTTTTATTGATTGTACTGTGCATACCATCAGAGGAAAGGCCGTAATTTGCCGTGAACTATAATAAAATAAAGATTTAAATATATAACTAAATATAATAGTCATCGTTTTAAATAAGTTCGTTCAAAAACATGCAATATTTGTCTTCGAAACATTGTATAGGTTTTCTGTGAAAATGTATCTTTAAAATTTGAAGCATTCAAACATACAGTACGTTTTATTAAATATACTTTGTATCTTAACTGATCACTTAGAAGAATATATTGATACATGAAAAATGAAAGACAAAAGTGAAATAACATTAGTTAGGTATTATGTATTATGAATTGGAACATTGAGATATTGAATTAAATAATTATGAAATATCCTCAATTAGTTTGTAAAAGTGATTTGTAATTAAAATATGTAGTATTGTGATAAATTATACAACTATTTTAAAATAAACTTTTATATTTCAGATTCTACCTTTCTTATACTACAATATTGATGAACATGTTCTTTTATGAGTTTTTGTACATTATTTAAAATAAATATTAGCAGTATTGAATTGAATTGGTCGAATTTGCTGAATTAATTCGACTGCATTTATCAACGGATATTTCTAACTGGGTATTTATTAATTTTTAAATATATTTCTTTCGTAAATCTTGCCGGAAAAGTTCAAAGTTTTATTTAAAATAATAATAACTAATTTGAAATACTAATTTCTTAAATTATTTTATTTTTTTTTTACTTATAATAAATAGAGACCTACAATACTACATATTATATCTGTATTATTAGCAAGTAGGTAAGGCCGTTGATTTTGTCTCATTAAAAATAAGATAGCGTAGATTTTTTTTTTATTTTGCTTTAAGTCAAATGAATGTAAATGATTTTTATAAATACCTAATTAAATTACCTAATAACTATATTCCTGCAAGTTTAATAGATCGTATAGTAATTGATTTTGTTTTGTACTAATTAATTATGCCTTGAAATTTTAATGATAAATGATATTAATTCTTATTGTTTATAGCATAAAGTTTTAATTAGAACTGCACTTAAAGTACACCGCTTTTAATTGACCTGCTCAATTTTCAATTCATTCGATCGCTCATGAAAAGCTGTTCATTCAACCGGCTTTTAGCTTTTCAATCGGAGTATTAAAATAACTATTAAAAAAATATATTTTAATCATCATTTCTTTACTTTATTTTGTGTGAAAGTCCTTTGTGCACAGGTAGAAAAAATTTGCGTTACGTAACAGTACGTTACGCGTTATGTTACGGATGAAACATAGTGGTCTTAAATACATAGAGTTCAAATTCAAAGAAGTTTCACTTGAACCGCATGTAAAGGTTACACGCACAATTTTTTTAAATATATTTTAGTGTGAAGTATCATTAATTATTTATGAATTATATTTTAATAAATAAAATAATATAGCGTAGCGTTCTTGCCTTAGTACATTGTCAATAATTATGATATAAACATTGTAAATAGGCTTTGTATACTATATGTTCGGTGATGAATCGTTTATGTTAGAAGAATAACAAATATGGAATAAAATGTATTTAAGAATTCTTTTTTTTTTACTCACATTATTTCTCCTTTAGCGTTAATACATTTAGTTTATATTCTAAAAGCGAGTTTAAAGTAAAAGAAGATATAATGGTTCTACCAAACATCATTTTCTGTTGCTTGCTTGACTGGGGAACACTTGAGTTGGAAAATTATTCCCTAGGTGTCAATACGTATGTCGCGCAATTGGTAAGCGCAGTAATTAATTATAGTAATTGATTGAAATGTAAGGGGAGACAAATAACACCTTGAATTTTGAGACACCCAAAATCTTACCTGCACTTGTTGCATTGTTGTGTTGCAAGCAATGATGGCTTAGTGGTAGAGTGTACGACTACGCGTCGATTGATTTTGAATCCCTCCAATTAGCCTGAACTTTCGGTGAAGGAAAACATCGTGAGGACGTCAGGAAACCATAGCATGGTGGTTGGGCTCTTTCTAATGCTCGCCTGGCTAGCTACCACCTTTAAGTTGATAATCTGTCACCAAGCACCAAAAGGTCTGTTCCGGAAGCCGCACTTGAGAACCAGTCTTCCACTAGGTTTAGCGTGTTATATATCATCTTGGGTCACATCGTCACTTAACATCAGATGAGATTACTACGCCAAACCTATATCGATAAAAATGTGCTGAGCATTGAACTAGGAAATGGTGATCGCAGTGTGGTAGGGCAGTACAGTCCAATATGGTTGCGGCCACCGTGCATCTGATGACAAGCCCATCATAGAGATTCGCTTGAGTTTTTTGGCGGGTTCTTTAGCTGCCATGTTGTGGTTTTTATTTTTAATTCATTAACTTAGGTTCTTTGACCCTATATAATGTAATATTGGTGGAATTTTTTGTGACATAATTTGGTTTTTGTGGATTACAAATATTAACTCGAAACATGCATTTTGTGATGTCACAAAAACTCCCTAGTAAGTTCTAATAAGAGAGCCATCATCTTGTTGGATCAACTTTTTATATAAAAAACCCTACGAAGACATTGACACTGGCAAGTGTTTTTCGCGGCGCCAAAACAAGAAGAAGAGATTCGCTTATGTGCGTCAGTTTCTATTTACACAGGCCGGCATGACAGCGGCGACTGGCGATGTATGGTTGATCTCTGCTTAGTTTTTATTCTTATGCTTATAATCACTTTGCCGTGGTACTATAAGAAGCTTACCATTAGCCACAACTCAGTCCCTTTGCCGCGGTACTATAAAAAGAGCCAGCTATCTTACTAGGCTTTACCTGTGAACGTCAACGATCACTTTGTCATTTTATCTGTATTAGTTTATAGGAGATTGGATTGTCTGAAGAGTAGGCTTGTAGTCATCGTCAGTAAGAAACTGCGCAGGATCATGATAAGTAGCGAGCTATTGTCCAGACTCCAAGGCCCTTTTTAGATAATTAAGTCAAAGTAGTTGGCTAAATAGTTTGCATAGTTAAAAACCGGTGGTTTATCAATCCGATTGTCAATTTTTATTATCAATACTTATACTATTATACCTTATTATAGAGGCTTGGCGTTATGACCACAATTTCACTTAATGTTAAGTGACAATATGGCGTAACATGGTAAAACGCTAATCTTAGATGCTCTTATGTGCAACTACCGTAACACATCTATAAAATACTTGGCAACAGATTTTCAACTTGAGGGTGGTCGGATATAATTAATGCTTTACTCGCATGCTAAAGCTTCATGACGATGTTTTTCTTGACTAAAAGCTCAATCCAATTGTTGGATTGGAACTGACGTCAATTAACGCAGTGTCCGACCACGCTAAAAAGAACCGATTTTAATTAGTTAAATTGTCAACTGAACGAAAAAATGATCTAATTTGTTGTTTTTTTTTTTCGTTTATAAATTTAGCGTTATGGTCTCAATCTCACCTGATGCTGTGACGATGTGGCCCAAGATGGTGACACGTTAAGCCTAGCGGGAAAACTGACTTTCAAATGCAGCTGCTGCCTGAATACACCTATAGGTGCTAGGCTACAAATTTTCAACATTAAGATGTTAGCTAGCCAGGCGGGCATTTAGAAAACCATGGTTTCATCAAAATATTTTCCTTCACCGAAAGCTCAGGCACATTACAGGGATTACGTGTAATAAGTAAATATTTAACTATACATTTTTTGGCCTTCCAAATTACTAATGCACCTTGAGTCATTGTGCCCTTGAGCCAAGCAGCCGCTCGCGTGTTACAGTGACTCTACATTCACTAGCTTTCACAGCCACATATGACACTGCATTGCACCCACATGCATAACACACAGGTACATAGGTTCTGTAAGGACCTTTTTTTTTCTTTTTTTTGCATAGTTAGTTTAGACAATAAATTTCAGAACACTAAATACCCTCCTCCCAGGGGGAAGAAACATGTATTTATGTATAGTTAGTTTAGATCAAATGATAGGATGATAGGGAATTAGTCAGATCGCGACTTAATTACATACGCGCAACAGTCCGAGCCGAGGTTCGGCCACTTTGGCACCCTCGGATGTTGTTGCAAAGCTTTGGTGGCTGAGTGCCCTAAGCGCTCGCCACCAAGCCCGGTAAAGCTGTAAAAGCCGTAAAAGATCCAGGGCCCCTAAGGCTAACAGTATAGTCAGTTCGAAAAAAAAAATTGCCTCGGGAAGAGTCCTTTAATGTGAAATATAAAAAATATCTATCCCGTACCTGGCTAAAATTAACCAAAACTAGCATATTAAAAAAGAAGGACAAAGACATATTCTGTAATATATCCATGGTAAAACACAAGCAGGCAAGACAGCAATAGCAATAGCAATAAGAGTATCAATTCAAAAGTAAAGAATAATAGGTATAAATTGTCTCACGGGGATACTGCCGTGACTGGAACCATTAACCATTGCTTCGCATACCAAGGTTGAAATAATTTCAGCAGACCTTCGTACGAGTCAAAGAAGTTGCTATAGATACATTGCCTTTCTTTGCAATATCTACATAATGAACAATCCATTCGGTGGAATTCAACAGGAATACAACAATGCCTTTATTGTTGGACCAAAATCATATTGAATCAGATAATGTTCTAACGTTATTAATAAATTAGGTATTGACCTATAAAATTACCGTTCTATGTAAAAAAATCAAAAATTTTTTAAATGAAAAGTATATATTTAATTAGTCGAAATACTGGTCATTCTTGTCTATCCAATTATTCCAATTTTAATGAAAGCTCATTGATACCTCTGTTATTTCTATACTAATTAAAAGATAATCATTCTGTTGCTCTTCTTTAAGTAATTTAAGTAGGTCAATAATAAATATCGTAATTTCACAAAAGTTTTTGTGAGAACAGGTTAGTGTGGCAAAAGTGGTACGACTGTACGTTTGTCGCGGATATCCAAAGTCACAGAAGAGACTCTGACACCGAGTCCCTCACGAAGCGTCGGTGACGTTGCAGATGCTTCGTTAGTGATTTTTTGCTCAAAAGTACACTTTCAGAAGCTGCTTTATTTATTTAGGTTAGACAACAGTCATTCAATAAAAAATACATAGTAAATAACAAAAACAGGCAGTATCATTGAATAACTATTTACAGTCAACCGTAGGATACGTCAAATCAAGTAAATTTATGGTAATCGCTAAAATATATCTAGAATATTATTATATACAGAAAAATATAAATGATGTAAAGATTAAATATAAAAAAATCAATTAAAGGAATAAAATATAAACATAAGTACATGGTTAAATTAGAATTGTTATTAACGAATTAAAAAAATGCAACAAAAACTCATCTTAATAAAATCATTAAAATTAAAAATCATGAAACTAACAGTGTACAAATTTTTATTTTAAATAGAGAAGGTGAATTAGCAAGTATGTCAATAGTGTCATCTTTTTAACATGCTTGCAGAAATTTAGCGTTTAACCGATTTCAACTTTTTATATCATTAAATTCGTATATTCGTCAAAGTACAAAGGAAGAAAAACTTTCTACATAAAAGGACAGACACTCAGTTGAAATGAGTATATTAAAAACATCAAGTAGAATTTTTTCATGTTTTTTCATCATCCCGCTTTATAATGCGACTGTGTAAATAGCGTAATTAGGGGCGGTGTTTAACTACCACATTTTTCTCTCTAATCCGTTAGCGACACGGTAATGTGGGCTCGGAATAGACCCAGATAACACACGAGAGGACAGATTTTTATGTGATTTTTAAAATAACTTCCATACTTTAACATATTTTATGTACAATTGAATATATTTTTGTAGCTTTTGAAAATTAGTATTTAGATTCGTTTTTAATAGAGTCTAAATAATCTTGAAGAACTAAACTAACTACTAACTAGCTTTATAGTATTTGAAAATACTGTTAAAATTAAAAAATCATAAGAATCAGATATGATCCTAACCGTATCTTTGATTTAAATTTTTATCGTAAAAATGGATAGAATTGTATTTAAATATAAAAAAATTAAAAACATCAGCATATCAATAACTCTGTGTTACCTTAAAAAAAATAAACAAACAAAATTTAATAAATACCATAGAAATATGAAAACAATATAATTGTAATTGTGAATGAATACGAAACAAACATCACTTACGAAGGAGTACATTAAGATATCTATATTGCACTAGAAGTGGTATTCTGTACTAAAAAAGGGGTTAATCAAAAGACATTTGTTCTTAACCTCAAATATTCACATGCCCTTACACGATACCAGAATACATCAGTGTTAACATGCAACTAAGAAAATAATATATATTTCAATTAACCATTGATATAATTTCTTTTTTTTGTTTTTTTTTTAAGCTTTATATTCGATAAGTAATTTATTTTGAAGTTTCTCACATTATAATATTAATTTAAATTAAAGTACGCCAACAACATTTATGTCTCTACCTCTCTTATACTTTATTAGAATTATTTCAGTGTGTCTAGTGTCACCATTTATATGCATTACTAGCTGGCTCCGACTACAGCACAACCTTTCGCGCCTCAGGGGTAGCTTAAAAACCTTATCTGTGAAAAAACACTTAAATATACCACCTTTCGTGAAAATCGGCAGTGTTGGTGTTTATAAATCTCATATACAAAACCAATATAAATTTTTGTATGTTTAAAGAAATAATTCACGATCACCGCGACCTGTACCTCAGCTAAGCACTTCAAAATAGTTTGTCTAGTAAATACATAGTCATTGGTTATGTCATTAAACTCTGAACATGTCGCTGTTGAATCAGCTTCACCCTGTCATGGGCCTTATCAGCTAATTATACATATTTTACGGACCCAGTTGACAGTGTTAGCAAACTTGAACGTAACTCGGTCCCGATGCGGTCTCTTTACAAGTCATTTACCATCCCTTGAATACACCAGGAGATAGTTGTCACGGCGCGGAACAATCGACTTGACAGCACTATGTTATGATATGGTTCAAGTTATTAAAGCGGAGCGTGTATATATGTATTTATAGATTCGTCCATTTGTGATAGTGTAACTTCAGAACGACTTGACCGATTCGACATATTCACACAATTACTAAAATCCGATAGGTGGCGCTGTAGTCATTATTGATAAATTCTATATTATTAGACCAATATGACTTGTAAACATAATACATCTTAGTTTATGTGCCAAAAAAGAAAATAACAAAATCTGGGCTCGATTGGGGCGGTACTTTGATCGAATTCTTAAGGAGTAGAAAGCCCATATGCAGCAAGCGTTGAATGATTGTTGTTCACGCCAGAATGACGTGACGTGAGTTGGCTCAAAGGGCAGGGTTCCGCGCGCCCCTCAAAATAGACAAGTTATGTGTGGTTCGTGTCTGCCCGTTTCTCACGTACGCGTTGTTGCATCAAAAGTGACAAAAAAGTTCAGTATAACTTTAAAAACATTATAAGTTATAATAAAAGGGTAACCGGCGCCGGTTCAGTGCAATTACTTTAAAAGCAGCAAGTCTCGAATCGATCCGCACATTATCAAGGCGCAACATTCAGCTCATCGCAAGGTACACCTTTCCCTTAACATCTTAGTTTTACTCACTATAATTATTCAGCCCCAATCACATAACGACGAAGTGGTTTAACATCACCAATTGTAAACTCCTGGCTAATGAAGTGTATAAATTGTATTTGCCAAATGTTGCGAATTGAGGAAGCTTATATAACTTCATGCTACAACCCTAAGAAGTGAAGCAGTAACCATGAAAGTCAAACTGGCAAGCTGTAGGCAAGAACGGGAAGTGACAATAATAAGCTATTCGTGTGCGTTGGCGGCGGCGTGTTTGGTTGAATAAATTTAATACGGGGGAAACCGTGTGGCACCGCTAGTTATAAATGAGAATGTTACCTTGAATTAATCCTAGATTAGCCACCTGTAATTACATATTTGACGGATTTTTTACGTATATACCATATTACGCATATGTGATTCGCACACATTCCTACTAAACTAGTCTATGACTGTGTTGTATTATAGGCCTACCGCTGTAAGTGAAACTCTCCTGGTGGTTTGTGCGACGTGGGGCGGCGGGTGTGCACGAATATACACGGTATTGAGATGATACTCTATATCTTAAGATCAGTAGTTTATGCATGTTATTGGTTAGACATATTACATGATTTTCATCATTACAGATATCTAATGATAAATAATTAAGCAAAAATACATATGGTATTGTTTTCTTTATTAAAATGCTAATCAAAAAACTACTATATTGAAAAGACTTGTGCATGTAATCTTTACACGCAGTCGAAATGGAACTTAATTGTATATTGTATGTTATTCAATATAATTGAATAAAATCGCGCTAAAGCATTACTTTGGATAATATAGTTTTTTTAAATGCAGCAGCAATCGTAATTCCATCTTGGTAAAATAATCTCACGTGGAGCAGTCACAAAAATGGGCTATACGTCAAAATACGGCAACAGATGAGCCTATTGGTCGATCGTGTCCCCCTCCCGCGTCCCGCAGACCATTAGAAGAGGCGCGCTTACGGCGGACAAGCTATAGCAGCATATAATTTCATATTTTTTAAATTGTGTATACTTTTATCATTCCTATGGAAAATATGATGGACAAGTTGGCTTAAGTTCATTTCATTCATTATCGCTGCACCTTATGAATTTCGCCGTCGATAACCGTCGTCAACTCAAACAATAGACTGAAGGGTGGCTGCGGTATTGTTCGGCTGCGAGTCACTTTAATTTGTTTACTCGTATTGTGTCATCGCTTCAAGATTATAATAAACATTTCTTCTAAATTTATTATTAAAGATAGAACTGTATGAATAGTACCGCAAAACATCTGGCGACCCAACCCTAGCTCACTTGTTTGACCACAATTAATATATGTAGCTATGCAAACAAATCGACGACTCTAGCGAGAATGTCGCTTAAACTGACTAACGCTGTTGGCTTCAGGGGCTTTAACAGGTTCACCGAGCTTTGTGGTGAGCGAACAAGACAGGCAAACCATTAAAAACAGGCGCCAGGGTGAACCTCGTCTTGGACTGTTGCCTTGCATGCAGTTTCGTGATCTAGCCAAGCTATCCATTCGATCTAACCATACATATTTAAGCATATGTATTCAGTATATCTGACTATTATTTTCTAAGTCTACTTCAAAAGGTCTCCTATAGAACCTATAGCCCATTACGAAGGGCCTAATTGTCGCTTGCCTCATCTATTGCTCGTATTTAAATGAATTTCTATGATTGAAGTCGAATATTTTCAAGCAAAGACAAACAAATATTTTGACTATAGTAAAACTATTTGACGGAAGTTGCATTTATTTTGCCGTAGATGAAGCTTTTACGTCTTTTATATTTGTCATCTGATAATTGTACGAACAGATAGTTTATAACCAATCTAGTGAGATTGTAAACTGTTAAATTGTGAACGGACAATTCAAGCAAGTTTTATATAGTAGTGTTTGACGTTTATAAGTGCCTTCTTAAGGCATAAATTGAATAAAGTATTTATTGATTTTGATTTTTTATTTTACAATTTACAATCTAACGGTAACATTTTCGTAGGTTTTATAAACTAACTACATTGGTTAGGTTAAAACTGTGATCGTTACGCCAAACAAACAAGCCATTGAGAATTCATATTTTTTAAGTCTTATTATTATATTTTTGCTTATGTAATAGATGTTATCTAAAAAAATTTATATTATTGTCCGTTCACAATCAACCAATAGCTTACAGTCTCACTAGATTGTGTATAAACTAATGGTCCGGTGACAAATAAATATAAATTATATATTACAAATTTATTTATCTAAAATTCTGTAAAAAATAGGCTTCAGCAAACTATCAGCCGGTGTGCCCAACAAAAGCGCGTCGTCGTAAAATCTGCCATGCTTATTCAAAAACTCATCTCTAATTAGGACATTTAAACAGCCGTTGAGGGAAACGACGAAAAAAGATTCAATGGAAACCCGGGTATTTTTTTTTGGAACACTCACTTTTTTTTTGCAAAAAATTCCACATAAATTATGGGTTTGTTGGAAGCTTCAAATAGCGTCTTTTATTGTAAGTTGTCCTTTCAATACATCTTGGAAATTTAATGTGTTTGCACGAACTTATAAAAGTCGAAACTTGTGAACGTCACATACGAACTAGAAGTTATCTCTTTCTTATCTTTGCCGTACCGTGAAACTATGGAATCATCTCCTGCCTAGCTTTCGCGGCTGAGTGCCTTCCGCGCTCGCCCCCAAGCCCGGTGAAGCTGTAAAAGCCACAAAGGCTCCAGGGCCCCTAAGGCTAAAAGTATAGACAGATCGAAAAAAAAAAACTATCTCCCGGCCAGTGTGCTCCCTCCTTCTTACGACATCGGGTACTTACGTAACGTAACGTGAAGAGATATTTATGCAGATCGACATAATAACAACAACTGCCCACTGAATGCTGATCACTCGGTGGTCACCGCTATTTTTAGGTTGTACTACGCTTACCATCAGGGTCAGTGCGAGTCAATTTGACGAGCCAAAAGAAATGCTTTAGCAAAATGTTATTACCTCTACTAGAACTTTCCAGGGGGTCTTGTGGAAAATTCAACTTCAAGATTCAACTTCATTTTTATTGAAGTGAAACTTCTTATGCGACTTCCAAGCGTTAAACGTTTAACTCACATTATCGGTCTCTCCTCTTTGTTTGAGCCAGAACGAGAGAGTAAATGTCGGTGTGTAATATATGTGTATATTGCACACTGTTTAAATAAAATAGAAAATGTCTTTTAAAATGAAGTTTCACTTCTATCGTGTGTGAACCGCACACACACCTTTTTTATTTTAATTAACTTTACCTGAGCATAGAGTCATGACTTAGCCGTGCTACTTAAAAAAAAATGGGACAGGTATGTTTTGAACCAATGGATTTCGGATCAATATGTCGATCATTCGACGACTACATTATATTTTCACTTTCAACTGCGGACAGATACATTGAAAATATAACAATAAACTAGTTTCATAAAGCTCAACGAAATTCCTTAACGCGGCTTGCGGTAGAAGTTGTCACGTAAGTAAAAAGCGCTATGCCCCCTCCATGTGAATTTCTCTTTCTTTTTCTGTCTCTTTCTATTATATACGAGTGGGTATTTGCGTGCAAGTATCGTGATTCGAGCAAACGAGCATCGTGTGTGGCTGGACTTTGCACTTTGGGAGTGCCCCTCAAGGTGGTCTCGGGAAATAGGAGTGCTTTCTGCAATTCAATGATTTATCAGTTTATATATAAAACTTACATTGACGAATTATTTATGAATTGGACTAACTGGTTTTGGTTCCTCAAGGGCGTTCCAACCGCACACTTTTTGTTTGTTTGTTTGAATGCGCTAATATATGAAACTACCAGTCAAATTTGAAAAATAAATTTTGCATCATATAGCCTATTTATTTAAAAAGGCTTTAGGCATATAACTTCACGCTACGACCGTAAAGAGCGTAGCAGTAACCATTAACGTCAAGCAATCTGGCAGGCTGTATGCAAGTCGGCAGCGCGGAGGACGGTCGAGAGTTGGTCGATTAAATTTAAAACGAGTAAAATCGTGAGGTACAGCTAGTAGGTATATAAAACTAATATCAATATTGCATATTAATGTAGCCTCATTCGATATACAACCAACTTACGTTTCCTATCGATCCAATACATATCCACTTCGTTCCATCCGAGATACGATCTAAAACGCTCGCAATATACTCTGGGTTTGTACGATATAAGTCAGCAAACTTACATTTACCGTTGCTATAATATAACCTAGGTTTTAAATCTTCTGAGCGGAGAGTTTTACGACAGCGTAAACAAGTTTGTGTTATGTCGTACGCCATCATTACAATTAGCGCATCGTCCCCATTCTGTTATTGCAAGTGGATGCTTCATTCCTCGGCAAAAGAGCTCACGTGTATATTATAAAAAAATATTCACATAAAAACTCTTTATAATTTGCTAGATTACCATGGATTTATAGTTTCTCTAATATGTTTTTTTATATACTACCTCGGTAAAATTTCTCTACAGCACCTGATGGTAAGTACCATACAGTCCACAAACAACTATGACCGTCGGTAACATGTCGATACTCGTCGGTGATATGCCGGCCTGCTAACATGCCTCATCACGCCTTGGTTGAAGAATCCAATATTATAGGAAAGAAGGAATATTGGGAGAGCATTCCACATCCGCAAGGTACGGAAAGAACTTGCGAATTTCTTTGTTCGTGCCGTGATGGGTGCTACCGTGTGCTGTGGCTCCGTAGACCAGCCCGCGTGGTTTTATAGTGTACTGCTTGTATGTGTGTTTTTTTTTTTCAGAAACTACTCTACCAATTTTTAGTTTTAACTTTCACTAAAAATGCACGTATGCAAATGCACAATGCAAATCCTTTTTCTTCGTATCTATATATCCCTTTCTCTCATACCTTTTCACCGATGTAAGTTCGGGTTTGAATTTAAACGGCGAACATTGACAGAGACTAATATGAAATTTACGAAATCGAATAATACATATTTAATTTTAGCGAAAATTGTATGGTGCGTGCTATATATGTTTGTAATAATTTAAGTGAAAGAATGAGGCCTCCTAAACATTACAGGAACGCAGTAGTCTGGTAGGTTTCTTTACTCCTTTATTCCTTCCGTCATATATTGTAATCGACCTAGGAAGGTGGCCCCTACCAATTAACTGGTTAGTTTTTGAAAAAGAAATGAACCAGTGTTTACGTACATTTATGAAAAGGTTTTAGTCTATACATATTATAAAACTCAACAACTCTCTATCTACTCGGTATCTATCCGTTTATGTTCTTTTCACACAAAAACCACTTATCCGATTCACATGATTTTTTATTTTAATTCATAACTATGTTCTCTGGCCAGGTTATAGGATATATTTTGTAAGATAAAGTAACATACGAAACAAGCAGTGATGAATCAATACGGAAAAAATACGCTTTTGGGGCGATTAAATGGCTTACGCTGAGTAAACCTTACGAGGCATAGTCTTTTGAGCGGAGGCAGCACGATTCGCGCGTGCGCTCGACCGACGGAATTATGTAGTCCACGCGAACGGAGCCGCGGGCACAGCTAGTATAATACCTATATCAAGGTAATATAAACAGGTCAGTTATAAAAGAACGACGTCATATTGAATGACGTTTTAATTTTGAATAATTATTTTTTATCATTAACACAGTCATTAATACCTCTCAGGTCCACAAAGACGACTTATCAAAATCGGATAACAAATAAATAAAAAATGTTATGCAATTATGCATAATGTTTACTTCTCGAAGTACCCTTTATTCTTAAGACTTATAACCTATCACCTATAACCTATCAGATGTGATATAACATAACCTAAAAAAGATCTATAAAAAAGTCAGCGATAGTAGGTATATATATATCTTTCTTCCAAGGATCACCCACAATGAGCATTTATGAGCGGGGGCAACACGATTTGTTCGTACATTCGACCTACGGCATTCTGTAGTCAACGCGAGCAGAGCCGCAGACACAGCTAGTATATTATAAAACGTCAGATACCATGCTAATGTACAGTATATGTTAAACTTAATAATTGTGTTTATGGTTAATAATGAATTAAGTCAATTTATATATTTTTTACTTTTCTAGTTGAAGTAATACTTTTTTTGACGCGTTTAGTAGGGGGTAAATATTAATAATTAATTAATTCATATTATTATTATTGATGGATAACTTCAACGTGTTCTTGTCACGCAGGATAATAATTTTGTATTTATTATTGTTATGTTACAATTATAACTTCAGATGTGCTTATTTATATCAATCGGAGTATCGGAGTTATTTGCCTATTTTGTCATGAAAAAAATATCCCAAGTTCCATTAAATCATATTACTGAAAGCAATTAAAATACTCATGAAATTTGTCATAACTGCAACTTTTATTAACACCGCCGTCTGCTATAATCGTTAAATATTAAATGTTAGGGAACATAAAAAGTATTTTAAGCTAAAATACTTCAAATTAAGGTTTGAAAATAAACCCTGAGATAAAAATTGAAAATCCGGACATAGAGAACCCGTTCTCTGCACAACTCTATAAGTTCATGGAATGACTCGTTTAGTATATACTATTTTCCTCCCAATACATTTTAATATCTCATTCTACCAACTTGAAATTATTAACCAAACATTTGGTAATTACATTAAAATATGATCATATATATTATTTGTCAACGCCATATCTCCTCCGTTAATTCGTCATTAAAATTAATGATTCAGACATCATTTTAAAGCTTATGTTCCACGGAATAGACAAATATTTTAAAATGAATGTTAAAAAATGTTTTTTTTTTTAAATTAGTTATGTCATTTGTTGATGTAGCTAATAAAAATCAACGCTCCATCTATTAACAATCTGTTTAACTAATATTACACTCTAATAATTAGATTGTTTGTAATTTTAATTTTCGAATTATTCGCACGAGCCAGCTAGTTTATATTATAACTAGCTATGCCCGCGACTCCGTTCGCGTGGACTACAGAATTCCGTCGGTCGAGCGCACGCGCGAATCGTGCTGCCCCCGCTCAAAAGACAGAAGATAAAATTGCATAATGTGGGTGATCCTTAGAAGAGAGACAAGCTATCACTGACTGACTGCTATCGCTGACTTTTTGTATGTATTTTTAAGATTTAAAATGATGTAGAACATTAATTTGATATATCTCGGATGGTTTACTCAGCGTAAGCAATTTAAGTGCCCCTAATGCTTCATTTTCAGAGTTTGTTCACCATTATCGTCCCTGCTAATTTCGTATGTCACTTTATCTTACAAAATATATCCTATAACCTGTCCAGATAACATAGCTGTGATTTAAAACAAAAACAATCCCATAAATTGTTTTCGCGTGAAAAGAACATAAACGGACAGAGAGACGTTGATTTGTATAATATGTATTTATAGGTATAAATATTTCGCGAGTAAGCCGCAGGTACTCATTAAATTGCCAGGCATCGGATGTCGAAACTCAAAATCATTAATATTGAAACAGGAAGCGAGCTCTGACGCCCATACCGGACATCGATTATGGTAATAATACCATTAAAGTGCAAATATCCTGTCAGGTCGCCGATTTATAACTTTGTCTTTTACCAGCATAGGGTTGACAACACAGTAGCTAATGGTCGTAATGTCTAAATAGTGTCAACACGCCCTGCGTCTTCCCAACCCACGAAATTTTCTTACAGGCTGAAATTAATTCCTCTATCATCTCGGCACACACAAAGTTGTAGGCACACTACGTTTTCCTACAACATGGAGATCTTCAAACATAATGTGAAAAAACAATTTGCAGCGAAGACTGCATATAAATTGTAAATCCGTTGCGCTTAGCATCAGGTATAGTACCGCTACTTTTCCAAGAAACGATAAAAAAAAACGCGCGCTGTGAATATAATTTTGTGAGTATTTTAGTGGAAGCACCTTTTTTTTTTAATTTAAACTAAACTCTTACAAAATTTAAATTATTTTCGCTTATTTCTTGAAATTCACCGCTTGTATAATTTTACTTCCTCAATAGATTTTCGTATAAAAGTAAAGTTCCAAGTTATTGTTTTCATTCTTCATCTTACTTAGACAATTGTTAAGGATAATTGAGGTAATAGTGTTCCCGTAATTTGCTTCAACCACAGCTTTGGCGACAGCATTCTGGTGATATTTTTCAATAGATCTGTTTTTTATCAGTATATCCATGTAATAACACATACGATGTGAAACTTTACTATATTATTCCCAATATAGTCTAAAATCCAATGGGAACATCGGAAAATTGTTGTCTACGTACTATCACCTACATAACGTCTTAATAGCAACAACGTAACTTAATATACATACAGAACAGATACACGGACACAAATCGTACGTATCCTAAAAAATCCATTTTACTTTTGTTAACAAATCCTTCATCTTACTTAACGCACCCATATTTCTTGAAAATTACATAATTATACTTTATACTACTAAAATTACCATAAAAATAATTATTATTATTTCTATTAACTTTCTTTTTTTTTTGGACGAACTACAATATCCGTCACCAAGGCGGCCAAAAAATTGTAGATATAACCCGTACAATACACATTTACATTTTATATATGATTGTTTAGCAATTTGATACGGTAATTACTTTTCAAACACTCACAGAGACTTAATTTCATTTTAATTAATATTAATCATAAACTAATTTATCGCGTTATAATTGACAATTATTTCGCTACGCCTGCCTATCAGATGTACTTTACATAATGATTATATTTCTGTTATAATGGCAGTAAATAAAGTATCGTATTATGTAGTCACCTGTCTTTTCTTGTAGTTAAAGTTGGTTTTAATATTCGCACATATCAAAAATAATTTATACTATAGTGAAGCAATCATCGCTACCGCGTCGGTTGGCGCGAGTTTGAATATCTGTAATGAGCCTGAGCTTTCGGTGAAGGAAACATTGTAATTAAACCATATCATGGTAAAGGTTTACTTTCTAATACCCACCTGGGTAGCGCTACCACCCTCAAGTTGTAAATCTGACGCTTAGCACCTATCGGTGTGTTCTGGCAGCTGCACTTGAAAACCAGTTTGCTCACTAGGCCCATGCATGTCACACTAGCATGTCAACATCGTGGACCACATCGTCACTTGATGAGATTGTGACCACGCTAAACCTATAAACGAAAAAAAATCGAATTAACCCTTATTTTTTTTTTCTGCAATACTTATGTAGCATAAAACATCGGATTGGTGTAGCAACTTATAAAATGATAATAAACTGCTTATAAAATTGTTTCAGGTGACAACCCTACTGATGTAGATTGTTAGCATTTTATTGATTTTACTTTTTTTTTCAATTTCATCTTTGTAGAGTGACTTGATAAACTGATCGTTTTGTGTGTTATTCGAATTATAACGCAGCGTTCCTAATAAGGTCAGCATAAAGTTTTTTTTTTACGCAAAGTAACGGATTTGTGCATGATGGTAAGCATAGTACAATTCAAAAACAATGACGACCACCGAGTTATAACATTATTTCATCAGTCGCCGTTATGGCGGCCTGCGTAAATAAACTTGATATGCAGCGCTGTATCCAAAACACGACGCGCATATACGAATCATTATGACGGGCTTTTCACGACATGCATGATGTTCACGACGCAGTCGTAGAGCTGTACAGTCGTAACTCCAGCTATCGCCATTTTCTCGTTCGTTACTTAGCAGAGTGCATAGCGTACATATGAGGTTGGTAAACGATATATTAATACCTGATGAAAAGACCCCTTCTTAAGCATATTGAGCGCAGGGAAGAATGTGAGTTTTTGCATGGTTAAAGTTTATATGGAGAAGCAGTACAGATAGCGAATTTTTTTATATATAACTGTATTACAAGTACATTTTTATTTTGTATAGTTTTCTCTTTCTACGCGAAATGAAAAGGCGAAGGTATCTAGACCATGCAGCCAAGTCAGATGTTGTTTTTATAATCCATTTATGGTTTCATTTATATATGATCCATGTCCATGTCATCTGTTTTTGTTATAATCTTATTTTTCTTTCTAGTATAAATTTCATTTTAAAATTATAATCCACTTCACGTATACACAATAACTAAAGTTTATCACGCAAAATGTCACTAATATTACATAGGGCCAAAGAACCTAAGTTAATGAATTAAAATAAAAACCACAACATGGCAGTGCAAGATCCTGCCAAAAAACAGAATAGAGAGTTTCGCCAAATAATTTTTAAATATTGCCAACAAATATTGTATGTTTCGAGCTGTGAATTTTGTGTAATTTCAATATTGGTATACATTTTGACAAAAGAACCTCAATAACGTTCAATCTTAAAAATGCAATGACGTATTTTCAAATTTCGACAAGAGGGAGACCACTAGTATACATTAAATCTGTAATTCTGTCTATGCACGTATTTTTATGTATAAGCTACGAGTAGATGTAAGATAAAGCACTCTGGGAGTTTTTGGCGGGATCACAAACTGTCAACAGAGGTTTTTGTTTTATTTAACCATAGCATCGTGGTAGGGCTTTTTCTGATGCTCGCCCGGCTAGCTACTACCCTCAAGTTGAAAATCAGTCGTCAAGCACCAATAGGTGTGTTCCGGCAGCTGCACTTGAGAACCAGTCTTCCACTAGGTTTAGCGTGTTATCATCTTGGGCCTCATCGTCACTTAACATCAGGTGAGATTGTAGCCACTACGCCAAATCTATAACGAAAAAAAATAATTTTATGTTATTTGACCCTATATTGTGTAATACAGGTGGCATTTTGAATAATAATGTTTTGGTTATTGTGAACAAGTGAAGTGGATTGGAAATAATAACATGGATCATGAATTTTGAGATGCCACAAAAACTCCCTTGAAAGTTCTAACAAGGGAGCCACCATCTTGTTAGGATCCTAAAATCGTCATAAAACTGGAAATTATATTCACTCGATAATGACATTTAAAAATTGTCTGTCTGTCTGTACATTGTATGACAATAATGACATAAGGAAAGTATACTATCTGAAACAGTAAGATAAAACATATTTTTTTATTTATGCTCAACCGTTATTGAAAAAAAATCGAACAAAAAAATTATTTAGTCCATAAGAAAGCATGCGTGCGTAGCCGCGGGGCACCGCTAGTCTATACTTAATATTATAAAGCTCATGAGATTATTTATTTTTTTGTTCGTTAGAACGCGCTAATCTTTGGAACTATCATTCAGATTTGAAAATTATTGTTTATTGTATAGCCAATATTTATTGAATAAATTGAACACGTTGAACACAGCCAGTGATATCATAAAACTAGAGAGTTTGTAAGTTTGAACGCGCTAAATTCAGGAACTACCAGTTCGAATTCAAAGATATATTGCGTTAGGTACAGTTTCTAAGAGCAGGTTCTAGTCTATATAACTTCACACCACGAGCCTAAGGGGCGGTGTATTTAACACAGACACCTAATGTCATAGCTAGTAAAATTATTAAAAATAGTAAAATTAGGCGCTGTACAAATCTGACAATGTAAAAAATTTAAGATATATTTTGATACTAACGGCACTTTTGATCGATATCCTCAAAGAAATTTAAGGTATTTAATCATAGGCAGGTAGGTGTGACCGTGATTGCTATTATACCACTCCCCACCAACCACCAACGAGACCCATACCCATACCCACAGGATGCCATACGCACACGAGATAAAATATCCAAAGATGGGTCGTGCTTTATCTCGTAATGTGAAAGCTGTCATTTATTACGTGGCGGAATACTTTCGTAAAAAGGAAACTTTGAAAACAAAACAGACGAGTAGGGGAGAAACGGGTAATGGGGGTCAGCGGGCAATGGTAGTCAGTACAATAATAAAAAAACTAAAAGACGTTGACAAGTGGATATCGAGCGAAATGATCGGACATACTACACCCGGTACCCAGATCTAATCACCGTTTTAATTGGAACGTGACGTTTGGACGTAAAAGGTATGTTATTGTCCGCCGCGATTACATTATAATTTTTCCTGTGTATAACGTAAGAGATGAGATATTTATTTAAATATTTTTTTATTATAACTTTTCTTTTTATTTTAGTAAATTACTAAATAATCTTTTTGTGAGACATTTGTAATGAAATATTTAACGATTTATTTTCATTTAGATTTTTTTAAATTTCATTTCTATTTTGGGGTAATGGGAGTCAGTTGACCCCCACGGAATAGAAAAACGCAGCAAAGCAAAAAACCTTTAGGCAAGGCCAAGGGACGTGTTCTTCAAGATAAACACTCCTCCTGAGAGTCAGATACAAGTTTCTGTAATATATGTGATGTCGATAAAAATGACGATCCAAAGTAGGTCCTTGATTTGTGATGAGTTTAGTTGCAAGAATGAGTTATGGTAACGCGCTGGTACACTTCGTGTGGTTTATGGGCACACGCTAACTGCTTCCGATGGATTCAGCAAAAGGTTATGCGTACGACAAGTGCTGAAGATGTGTTGACTCTCATTGTCTAATATGATGACTACCATTACCCGCATGTCAGGGCAATGGTGATCAAAATCGTTATTTTTATAAATTGTAATTATAAGTATATTACTATCCAAAAATTTAAAAAACTGCTTTAAATTGATAAATTATTAGTTATAGTAATAAAATATGTTTATTGTAATTGTAATTGTATTGTAATTTTTTAATTAACCCGAAACAAATAACTACAGATTTATATCGATTTTTGCTTAAGTGACTCCCATTACCCCATTTTCCCCTACTCTGAAAAAACTTTGAAATATGTTGTAATAAGTGAAGGCATTTTATGTATTACCAAAAATGTAAAAGCCATATGGGTAAAAGACTTTGTTAATAATTTATTGATAAGTTCCTACATTTGAATACTCTTTTTATTTTATCAAAATGTGTAATATTTTTTAAAGAAATTAACATTACCTATCTCACGTCACATCTTACTTAATAAACGCATAGATCGAAAATGAAAAATGAATTGGAGCGAACAAAGTTTTCCAACAAATAAAATGTTGAAATAAGCGCGCCGGGACAACCGACCCATCGCAATTATAGTACATACCTATATTATTACTTGTAATAAAAAGTTCTTTCCCATTTCGATACATTTTTAATTCTCTTTTGTTAAATTGTTTTTTAATTATCGAAGTTCTCTTTTGTAGTTAGTAGTAGTAGTCGAATTTCATACGTTTTAAGTAGAAATTATATTTTTATTATAATTACATGTGTGTTTTATTAATTATATGATATAGTTTTATAACGTTATGTGGGCAAACAATAGCGTACAAAATCAATCGCTAGAAGCCTGAATATATTTAAGTGCAAGTCCCAGGGTAGATCAGCTATAGGTACATAGATATATATATATATACACATCCTCACTCCTTGGAACCTAAATCGTCGGGGACAGTCCGGTTTCAGAAGATTTTTCCTCCGCAAACGCTCCGGATGTGGAATGAGCTTCCTGCGGAGGTTTTCCCAGGAGACTGCAGTATGAGATTCTTGTGAATAGGTTTTTAAAGGGTCGGCAACGCGCATTAGTCTGCTTCTGGTATTGCAAGCGTCTATAGGCTGCGGTGACCTCTTACCATCAGGTGGGCATTATGCCCGTATACCACCAACGTAATATACAAAAAAAACAAACAAAATACAGGGTTAAATGTAACAAACACTTGTAAAATTATTATAAAATCAATAGACCCTATTTTTATTACATAAACAATTCATTTTTACGTAATAATTAACATATACCAAAAACAATAATAGTCTTAAATTATTATGTGTTAAAACACATAATACGAAACTTTTGCAAGCTTTTATTTATCTTGCCTTGGTAAATCTTGCAACTGAATTTTAAAACAGTTATCCCCAACCGATTAAGATGAAATTTGGCATATACGTTTAGTTTAGATTGACAATTTATAGTTAGCTATGTGACGTCATTCTAAATCCAATATGGCGTACTCCCAAAGATAAACGGACCAGTTACTTTTATGCACCTTCATGATATGAGTATCAAATGAAATGGTTTGCTAAGAAGAATAGAATATGGCAAACGGTTATCACTCCTTTCATTTTAGTACTGAAATATTGAATAAAAATCTATTTTTATAGTTTTTTAAATATTGTTGTTTTTTATAAATATTTCTGTCTTTATATCTTGCAAAGCTATTGTAGAACTTTGAAAATATTTATTTATTAAATGAAAATCAGTCATAAAAAGTCGCTGAATACATAATAATTTAACATAATATTATATGATTAAGAAACAAATTTTTAAGAATAAGGTAATTCGCACTAACGTGCGGTTGGAAGCTGTAAAATATTATGTTTTGAAGCAAACGTTATAATACTGAAACTGGACATTTAGTGGGCAGCAACACAAGGAGAGACCACGGCAGCATTTTATATTTTATCACAATCTATTGTTCCACAAGCATCATTCATCCAAACCGAGTCATTAGTGGAATGTTTTAGAAGTATTGTTTTCATTCACTCTAGTAATTATGATTTTTATACTATTATGTACAGTTGTGGTCATAAAATTAAGAACGCATATTCAAAGGGAAGATTTTTTCAAATAAACAAGTTAACTAATTGCATGTATTTTTTTGTATTTCTCTCGGTATGGCAAAACTTTTCCTTACTAGCGGTACATTCGTTGATACACATGATTGGCTAAAAAATAAATAAGTAGATAAACTTTATACATTAGATCTGAACCTAATATTACAACTTACTGGCTGGTTACATAATTAAGAACGCTGAATAGTTTATTTTTTTATTCAAATTTAAATAGGGAATACTCTGTGGCTGTAGGTCACTATTCGTATAATTTTGGTGTCATTTAATGCTGTAAAAGTCTTAAAGGTTACTATTGCTTCATATGAAAGCAATGAGGAAAAATAAAAGTTGTGATAAATTCACAAGGGAATTAATAATAAAACTTCGCGAGAAGAATTGGTCGTATAAAAACATAGCCGACCATCTGCAATGTTAAAAACAATGGTTTTCCATGCTGTGAAGCGTTTTGCCACGTATCAAACTACTTCAAATGTTCCGCGTGTACCAAAATAGAGAAAGTCATCTTGAGTATGTTCTGATGGAAAACGATATGTACCCTAAATACACAAAAGTGACATTAAAGCATAGTGAGCGAAATGTGAAAAATTGGGGTGCTTTTCTGAACATGGTGTTGGACCTGTTATGCTGATAGAAGGGAACATGGATCAATTCCTATAGAAAAATATACTGGAAGCAACAATGTCACCTTATGCTGAAAACGTGCTTCCGGTTATGTGGACACTCCAGCATGGCAATGATCTAAAGCATACTGCACTGTCTTATAATTTGTATCCATAAATAAGTCAATAAGAGTTTTTTTGGTTAAATAAACATAATTATTATATACTAGCTGTGGCCGCAGCTTCGCTCGCGTAGAACACTAGCCTATAAAAATCGTATATTCTTAAAACTTTTTATTAAATGAGGATATCGTGATAATTTTTCTTTTTATAAGGAACAAGTATCTAAGGATTAGAAAAAAAAATTTTGTTAAAATCTATATAAGTTTTGGCGTGACAACGGCAAACCTCGACATTTTATTTATATAGAAGATAACTTTCTATGTAAGAATGGTACCGTAATATTTTATATACTAAAACTTTCCCATAAGTGTATAGATCACTCCAGTAAAAGAAAGATAAAAGACGGTCGTGTCGTTTCTAAAAAATTCGCTCTCGAACAACCATACTACTGAAAAAACTGTACCATCTATTTTTAAGTCTGTCAAAAATAATAAAAAGAAAGGTGTGTGTGTGCGATTCACACACGATAGAAGTGAAACTTCATTTTAAAGGGCATTTTCTATTTTATTTAAACTGTGTGCAATATACATACACACTGACATTTACTCTCTCGTTCTGGCTCACACAAAGAGGAAAGACCGATAATGTGCGTTAAACGTTTAACATTTAACGCTTGGCAGTCGCATAAGAAGTTTCACTTCAAAGATAAAACATTTAACCGTAGAGTAATTTATTGGTCTCCGCTGCGCTTCAACTAAATACCGCATTACCAACAATCAATAGTTCCTAAATTACAGCAACTTAATATCGTATTGTGTTTACTATAGGAAATGAAGCTTGTCCGTGACAGTATTGTCGGTATGATACTGACTCGAGATACTAATCAGCGTAGTTTACATTGCCGCATTTTTAAAGAATACCTACGATGTCTAGTTAAAACAGCGTGGAAACCAATCAGTAATCTATACAATTAAGTTACAATAAATAGAATTTAATAAAATGTGAAATTTGAAATGAAACTTCTTATGCGACTTCCAACGCGTTAACGTTTAACGCACATTATCGGTCTCTCCTCTTTGTGTGAGCCAGAGCGAGAGAGCAAATGTCGGTGTGTCTGTATGTTGCACACTGTTTACATAAAATATCTTTTAAAATGAAGTTTCACTTCTATCGTGTGTGAATCGCACACACACCTTTTTTTATTATGCGAGATAACCATGATCACCGACATAGTTCTAAGGATTAAAGTGAATATGGGCCGGTTATTTCTCACAAAAAGATAACAACCATTGGGTTCATGAGTAGTTGAGTGGAGACTAAACATAACAGCGACTATCGAGAGATCGGCAACCCACCGTCGGACGTCGTTGCCATGCCAGCCTGCAAGTTCCTCGAGAACTCCCACTGATTGATCCCGAAACGCGACAAACCAAAAAAGAGGCAATGACTTGTTTGCATAGTGGTTGCAACACATTCGGGTACAAATCCCTACCATCTACTTGATTATTGGATTATTTCGGTTTCGGATTTAATCGGCTCATTTCGGAACGCGACGTGCCTTATCGTGCCACTATGACAGGTTTTATACCTGGTACCGTACCCTACCACCCAGCAAACAGCTGCACCTACAACAGTATGGTGACTCAAAGCGATACAAAGTGATACGAGGTGTAAGTAAAGCTATTGATTACCGCATCGCATTATAAGTTCGCGTGTCCTAGCCACAGTGATGTTGGCGTGCAAATCTAAAGCCATTATGTTGTGCTCAATGAACGTTCAAAGATTTATGGTTTCGAAAGCGTTGATATTAAATAACATAAGTATATTGGAGTACTAGCGGCGCCCCGCGGCTTTCTTTGCGTTTCATTACTCAATAATTATTTTCGTCTTTTTTTACCTAACAATTGCAGAATGATATAGTATATGTACGTCCGTTTACAAATTGTCATCGAAATCGGTAGAGAATTATTAATTTTTGAACATTTTCTAAAAGTAATATTGACAGATTTTATAACCTATCAACCCTAGAATGACATATACTTTCCATATACAATGTTTCATAAAAACCGGTCAAGCCGTTTTTGAAATAACTCCGACATAGAAACAGACGAACAAGATTTTTTTTAAAAATAATATTCGTCTCTGTGACAGATATGAGGTAAACGATGCCCGTAACCTAATAGAGAATTACAAATATTAAGAAATCTATTTCTATTTTATTTTAAACCAACGTTTCCATGAGATGTTATTCTTCACCTTCTGCGTAATGTTAGTAATAAATTTTTTATCGCTATATGTACGTCAGATGTCAACGAGGACGACGTATTCATGCTTTTGAAATGTGTTGCTGACGGCGCGTGTTACGCATTCCGTGGACGGCTTACTGGACAAACGCCTCTATTCTCGAGGAACTAAAGGTTTCTCAGAAACTTTCGAGCAAGATGTCTTCAGAGAGTGCTGCAGTACTTATAACACCTACCATATAACACGAAGGCCCTCCGACAATCTGGAGAAATTGATAGTAACGGGAAAGCTGGAAGGAAGGAGACCAAGAGAACGCAACCTGATAAGGTGGTCCAAACAACTAAACACAAAGACCGCGGAAAGTGAAAATTACTCTTCGCGAGAAGGACCGGCAACATCACGGCGCTCAGTATTAAGCTTTGCACTGGCGGAGGAGGTACGAGGTACGGAGCTGCCGTTGTCCAATTTTTATTCGACTAGTCAAACTATTTCAGAACTCATAATGATATGTAAATATAATAACATGATTAGTTTCACGATTTTATGATTTCATCCATCTGTAATTTCTAAAACTTATGATAGCAACGGAAGCATGATTAAGGTATCGTAAAACGCCAAGTATCATTTCATCGAAAATACCTTTACCAACGCGACACGATGTGACAGTGAGCGAAGCAGAAATGTTTCCGCGATAAGAGCACCGTCTAGTTTGCCCGTGTAAATCGACCTTAATCTGTCTCGTATCGTCCACAGTGGAAATGATATTAGTAAATCAACTCAACACACAGTTCCATTGTTTTGGTTTCACTCACGTATATTTAACCTCCGACGCAAACAGTGTTACAAGTTTTACATATATATTTATATGCCTCTCTGTGGCATCTTAGCACCCAAACGGCTGAATCGATTATGATTTAGTTTTTTTTGCTTGAAGCTGATTTGATCGAGATTGTTCTTACCTATAATTCAGTTGTTTGAAGATTATCAGCTCTTTTCTAGTTCATAAATTGATGTGAGCATCTTCGACAGATCTGATCGAGTCGAAATTCGGTAGTCTGTTGATATTAGATGAACACGGTAACATTGATCTGGTTATGCAGCATCATCTGGAATCTGCTCAACTCCTCACTACTTACATTACAGGTATTGTGTTGGACCAATGAATCAATTATTTGCGCGAGATTTTAATTATTTTTTGTAATTTTTATTTTCTACGGACTCAACCACATGACCGCAGTAATTGTACATGTGACGTCGAATCGAATTTGCAACTCCTCATAAGTTATCTAAATAGGAAATAAAATGTTTGAAGTGACGGTTTACAGAGACGTGGGATCGATCCCAACGTATCACCATTACCCTAATATGATAGGCTGCTGTTAAACAAACTTATTATCTTAGCTGAAGTAGTCAACGGGAAAAATTCGAGATAATTTGAATATGTATGTATAAATTTTATTGTAGTTCTATTTCGATTTCAAATACTACTTCGAAGGAAAATAAGTTATCCTTCAATATTACTGACTCGACAGAAAATATTATTTCAGATACAGATAGATTAGACAATAATCTACCTGTAAATGTAAAAGGCAATGTTCTGAGTAGCACATATTACTAAGGATAGAAATCACATATTTGCCGTAAAAGCCGACATGATATTGTAAGTATCGTTTAAGAAAGGATTTCTCGAAATTCATACCCTAAGATGAAAGGGGTGAGAAAAGAATATTTTCTGTGTTAGATATATTTGAAACTTTATTTTAATACTCATTGACATAATGTATGAAATCAATATTTCAGCGTTTTTCCTTTGCCCCTAAAGATGTGATACGGGATGACAAAGTTTGTATGGGAAAAAAAATTTCTCGGTTCGGATGAATAAATAAATAAACAAAATATTAATTTAATTATAATCAAAAAACATCCGCTAGAGTAGCCGAATATATCAATGCCCCATCTTTCTGTCATGCTTGTGAAGAAACTGTAATTTAATAAATTATATCTAATTATGTATATTATACATTGACCTACTTCATTTTTCTTAAACTGTGCTATTCTCAGAAAAATATTGGAAAATATTTACCGTGCCTTTACCGTGTTACAATATTCTTATATGAATCTCATTTACTCGCCCGGGCTTCTGTCAAGTGATTTGATTACATGTTACTGTGGTAAGGCATGTTTATGACAGTCTTGCGCCATTTTACGATATTGATTGAGTAAATAAAGCTTAATTAAAAAAATTACAATAAACAATTAAAGAGACGAATACAAAATACTATTGATATTCGAATACACAGTAATTTTCAAAATCCTACTATATGTAAAACTCTACAATGTGCAAAACTCTAAATACGAGACAAAAATACGAGATAAGAAATACTAAGATGCAAAATATAATAATCTACAAGTTTCTACAAGATGCAATACTCTACCATATGATAAATTCTTCAATATACAAAATTCTACTATATGCAAAACTCTACAAAATGTAATGTAAGATACGAGTCTCTACAAGATGTAACACTTTCCATGATTAAAACTACAAAACTACAAGACAGAAATTACTATAATGCTTGTTGCCAGTTTTAAATTTGATATACTGACAGATACTTACCAAAGTCTAACTAAATTAGCGGGACCTTAGCGAACTATATAGTAACTAATGGTAAGATGATGCTTACTCGACAGGGTGAACCATGTGCACTCGAGGTTAGCTTATGTGTCTCAAGCCCTCAGAAATTACTTGACACCCTTTAAATCAAAAATATTTTGCTTAATTTTGGCAATAAGAAGGCACTTGTGAATATCAAAACTCTACCACCGGATCGGAAAACATCACAGTCATCGAGAAGAGTAGGCAAAAACTCGATCAGATTTATCAAAAACAAATTAAATATATTTTATACCATATGTATTGTTTACAGTATCATTTCAGTGTATGTAGAGAGAGGAAGTCACTTCCTGACATCGCTATCACCCACAGCAGTGGTCGAATGGTACATTTTCTTTTTTTGTTTAATGGCAAAAACATTTAATGTTTATGTTTGGGATCAGATGCTATAGTTTTGAAATATATTGAAAATTATTATAGAGGATATGTGGCTTGAATGTAGTGGCTGTTCCAAAACTTTTAAAGTATACTAGGCTTTTCGGAAATTCCAGCGATCGACTTGAAAAGCTCTCCTGATCGACACAGGTCGATCGCGATCAAACATTTGGTCACACATGGTCTACTTCATCAATATCATCTTACAGCCCAACTAATGTGAGGAGTTTTTGGTGGCATCCTCATCTGTCATGTTTTGATTTTTATTTTAATTCATAAAGTTACGTTATTTGGTCCTATACTATTGTTACGGTCTGAGTAAGAAAAAATAGAAAAAGAATCACCATTTTCGAAATCTCAAAAATCGTCCGAAATGTACCCGAAATATCGTGTATTTATCATATTGTAGTCGTAGTCGTGTGATCTTAGGTTCGACGACGCACACACAGACAGCCTTATCGCTACAACTGTCAACAAACAATGGGCTATAAGTCAAACGTTCCCCTCGCTTTAAACGCGATGACGTAAGTTGTTTACAACATGTTAAGAGTTCAGGGACATTCTAGAGATTTCAGGATCTAATCATTTGGATATATAATCGAACCGTGTCGCGAGTCGCGGCAGTTATAAATTCGAAAGCGAAATGGCAACAATAAGCGAAATAAAAGAAGAACTACAAGTGGAACATACAGGCTTATTCTGTGAGTTCATACAGGTTGAATCTGCGAGTATATTCGGTGAGCGATTTATGAATTTATTTTGTTTTAATTTGTATTTCTTTGAGTACGAATAAGTTGTTTTCGAGAAAAACTACGGCATTTTACTACCCAAGGGCGTAACAATATGTAAATAGGTGGCATTTTGCATGATTAACTAGTCTGGTTATTGTGGTTGAGTGAAATAAATATAGATAATCAATAGAATCATGAGTTTTGAGTAAGCACAGAAACTCCCTGGATTCTTTTAATAAGAGAGCTACCATCTCCTTCAAGTGTTACTTGAATTCAGAAGATAAGAAAATATTCTGTCAAAAATAGGAAAATTGCCATTAAATAAGAAGTGACGTGAGCATAAGTGAGTCTGTCCAGTTATCTAGATATTTATTACACACATTTTACAATTGAATACATTATTTACCATGTAGACAGATTTCGGCATAACTCACTCATTTGCTGAAACTTTGTAAATGGCGAGTGTACAGAGTTAAATTAAAAACGATGTTACTCGAGCGACGACGCATGACCCAGTAACGTAGCGCAATCGAATAAACACGAAATTCCACTTTCAATTTAGTAATACATCGAGTTCACGCTTCAATAACTACAGGTCCGATCATAAAATGACGTATAAGCCGATTTTATATCTCACATTATCCAATTTACTAGTGAAACTTTGTTTACTTACTGTACACATAATTTCAGTCGAAAGACTGTTAACATATGCCTCTCCCAAAGATAACGACCGGTATTGTGCTGCGCACATCCAACGGCTTCCCGCAACCTTTACCAGATCATCGGTTCACGTTGTGGCGGGTGTTCCCACGCTGCGTCTTCCGCCACTCGAGAACTCTTTGGCCTCATCGATCATCCGTTCTACGAGCTACGTGCCCCGCCCACTGCTACTTAAGTTTTATAGTTTTAGGGCTATTTCGGTGATTTTGGTTCTCCGAGCGTAGTCCTCCCCATTGCCCTTTGAGTGAGCTTGAGTTTTCTTATTAGGCCCATAGTTAGCAACCACGTCTCAGCACCATATGTAATCACTGGCAATACACATTGATCAAAGACTTTCGTCTTGAGACACTGCATCAGCATCACACACATACATCTTGGACGAGAAAATATTATACGTAGCTTCCAAAACCCTCCCCAGCAGAGTTCGGTTCTAGCTGTACTAGTTGACAATAAATTTACTATTCTTGTCTCAAATAATTTATCGATGTATTAGGTGATAATGTTCAAATGGTTGAGAACAATTTGATCCGATGTCCACACTTTGTACCCCAGCAATACACCAAAGATATTTTCGTAATATAATTACATAAACCATCTTGAATTAAGCAACACTATATTCCAACGGTGAAAAAAAATTGTTTATAAACTCTGACAACGCGTCGATCGACTTAGATTCGAATCCTATAATGAGCCAAGTTTTCGGTGAAGTAAAAAAGTATTGTGATGAAACCTTAGTTGGTAATAGGGCATTTTCTAGAATCCGCCTGGTTAGCTATCACCCGTAAGTTAAAAATTTATCACTAAGTATATACGTATGATCCGGCAGCTACACTTGAGATCTAGTACCTCTAGGCTTAACGAGTTACTCTCTTCGCCGACATTCTTACTTAAAATAAGGTGAGATTATGACTCTATCTGTTTTATTTTAATTAACCTCTCAACTTCTCTGTGACTGGCGTTATTTTAAATCTTGCTTTCATATACTAATTCCTGATTTTATCTCGTTCTAATACACCATACATCAATATTAATAGTCGGATCTCTGACACATGTACCTTCTTTCATCCATCTCTTTCGTTGTCCAGCACTCAGATCCATACATCTATACAGGTCTTATAATAATGTTATGCACTTTTCCATTAAGTTTCAGGGGCTTTCCTAGTGTCATCATTTGTATTTATCCTATTCTGTACATCCCGGTTAATCTCACCATTGTCTTGGATTAATTAACCGAGGTACTATAATTACATTGCACACAATACCTTAAACATTTTACTTATTCTATAAATCCACTTGGCTACAACTGAAAATCAGCGCTGGGATCATTCGCAACAGTGGCATGCAGCTTATGCTGTGTTTGCTGGGGTAAATGAAAAAAAAATTCTTTGTTAGTGCTTAACTTTTATGTGATGTTAATTTTGTCTATAAAAACTGTATGCCCGTATGTTCTCTTCAATAAATATATGATCTTTCTGCTATAATGAAAACGTATAGAATAATAAATAAATGACAATAACTGCAACTAAGTACTATGAGTTCCTTTTGTCCTAATTGTATGCGAGTGCCTTTTACGCTGTAGGTAAGCACTAAGAAAGGAATTTTGGAATTACAACCCTTAAAGTGGTAAAAAAGGAATGAGGGTTTGTATGAAAATCCGTCATTTTCGAAGATAGATCTATGAAAATTGGTGTTTAGCAAAAAAGATGAGACAAGAATGCCAAAAAAATTGGCCGAATCTCGGTTTGGGTTACATATGCAATTTCTCGAAATTGAATGTAACAATTCAGAATTCGAGTTAATTTGACAATTTTGTCCAAGTCTAACTAGCCAAAAAAAAAGGAGGAAGTTCCCTTACAGAACCTATGTACTTACTGTGTGGATACAGGTGTGAAATGCACCACAGTATTTTTATTTTCAATCTGCCTACACTGTTAGCCTTAAGGGCCCTGGAGCCTTTGCGGTTTTTACAGCTTCACCGGGCTTAGCACTGTAAATTAGCGCTCCTTCGTTTATGTTATTCCCCCACCACCACACCTCAACACGTCATTTTTATATTTTATATATTAAATAATATAAGACGTCATTTTTATATATTAAATACGAACCTTTTATAATTGGCAAATAAATTAAATTTTACATAGTATTTTATTTATTATATTTTTATAATTCATTCCTATAAAAGTTACTCAACGTGTACGTCGGTACGGACGGTACAGTACGGATGTGTAGGGGTACGGACGTATATCTAACACAAACAATTTCTATCGTTACTACGCTTGTATCACTTGAGCAGCTGTACGTGTAAATGTAGCGGTAGGTAATGACACATTAGAAATGAACGTGGTAGTAAAGCAAAAAAAGCACTCGAAAGCACGTAGGTGCTATTTTATCTGGCGCGCGGTCTCGAAATGTACCAGCCAGTAATGTCAGTTCCACCTGAAACGTGACCGGCGGCACATTGCCATTTTTAAATAATTCAAGAAATATATGAACTCTTGGACTACGTGTAATGAGGGTATTGTCTTTATTCATAAATCCGAACCCAACGTACAAAAGACAATAAAAAATTGAAAAAAATAAAACGGAAAAGTAGCGAGTAGAACATGCACTCTGAGGGTTCCGTACACACTCCAATGCATCGAACACACGACGGCGCCTGCTTTAGTGAGTAACTTTTTTTGCGGGTGTTCGCATTGTAATACGTATAAGTATACAAGTTTTGTAATTTATTCATGTTTATTTTTTAATTATCAACTAATTAATATTATTCTAATATTTGGTCTCATTAAGAACATTTGGTAACACATTAAGGAGAAAAAAAATAAAAATAAAAAAAGGTGTTTTGCCCCATCTTGCCCCATGGTGCTGGTAAGATGGGGTACCCCCCTGAGGTAAGATGGGGTGATGAGAATGATCACAAAGAAAGATGATTATTCGAGCTGGCAGAACTCGCAGACATGAGTGGCTTCGTCATCATCATCATCTATTCCTGCGCAGCTATTATGAGCCCATCTTCCACATAATGAGCATGATATCCACCCTTCAATGGAAACGAAATATACTTCCTCACAATACATATATGGTGTGTCGCCCTCTTCTTCAGATGATGAGACTCTTCGTCGTTTTGCTGTTTTCGCTGATCGGCTATTCTTCTTTGATTTTTTATTTTGAGCTTTTGTAGTAGTTTTCTTCCGTAATTAATCTTTTCTTCTTTTTTGTTTCTATTTTTTCTAGTTTTTTCAATTCAGCATCTTCCTTTTTCTGGGCGATGACTTCCAATTCTTATTTGTAGGGAGGCAACGTGATAATGGCTGTTTTTCCATGCTTTTTAGCAACACGAGAGGATTTTTTAGTAAGCGGAAGTGGAAAGAGTTGTTTAGGAGAAGTCAAAACAAAGCTACTGTCGCTTTTACCGCATGTGGTCACATTAGCTGGTTGTGATGTCTCTGGTTTCTGACATATAGGGTTTTTAGCTGGTTCTAGTGAGTGCGTCTGCTGGTCAGATGGATTTTGTTCTGCTTGTGATGTCTCTGGTTGGTCTTTA
Source organism: Saturnia pavonia (assembly GCA_947532125.1). Lineage (NCBI taxonomy): Eukaryota > Metazoa > Arthropoda > Insecta > Lepidoptera > Saturniidae > Saturnia > Saturnia pavonia. Next base: position 15,623,036 of record OX383903.1, read on the forward strand.
GTTTGATACGGTGTTGATTCCTGATTAACTAGCCTGGGACTCCAGTGGAAACATCCTGGCAAAAAGTCATCAACAATGTCTCTGCTAAAAGTTGCAGCATTATCAGCTGTTTGTGCAGCTACTGTCTCTGATGTTGGGGCAGTAGTGACATTGCTTATATCTTGAAATACTTCTCGGTTTGTGGAAGTTTGACAGTCATTTAACTGGATCTCAGTTGTCAAAGAAGGGGCATAATCTGTTTCGGAAAACACGTTTGGATTATAAGGCCAAATCCCACATTTACGAAATCCATTTACCGCTGTAGACATAGTGGCTGCTTGAACAAATGAATTTCCAAATACTTCAGCGACTTGGCGGATAGTAACGACTAGTCCAGGGTTAGAACGCAGCCAGTCTGTAACGGCTTATTCATAATAAACGCTCTATGGTCGCATGAACGCAACATCCTCTCCTTGTAAACGGTGTGTCGTGTGTGCTCCATTTAAAAACATAAATCTCTTAAACCATTGGAGGAACAGCTCGGAAGTAATCCAGCCCGAATCACTACATGTACCCCAAGCACCAGCTTGTGAATTCATCATCAGCTCTGGATTTATCCTTTTCTTTGAAAGATAAGCATAGGTGGCATGGAATTTCCAGCTGCACTGAAGCATATCTCGACGTTTACCGTCTATGACCCCAACCTGTTTACGTCCTCTGTTTGTAGACACGAACCACTCTAAAAAGCCAACTATAATAAGCTCACAAAAACAAATTCATTTTTACGGGATACAAACAAGAACAAAATTATTCGTTACCCCATCTTGCCTGCAGAGCAATTTTATAAAAAAACAATAACAAAAAAAAAAGCAGCCTACAATCTTAAGGAAACGCAATGCCTACCTTATTACGGGTTAGTTTAAGCGTCAATCACAGCAACACGTCACCAGCTAACGTTATTTAACAAACCACAGTCACGTGTCAAACCAGAAGAAAATATGATAAACAATATGCAGTAAAACACTTTTTTAAATTATTTTTTTTTCCACACGGTGCACTTGTGAACCACTAACCACCGGGCATCTGACAAGTGTCATGGTGGCGTGTCGAACGATTAATGAACGAGCGTGATTGGTCAATTTGAACTGTGAATTTCTCTGGGTACCCCGTCTTACCCGCTACCCCGTCTTACCTCCCCCTCCCCTATATTGGATCATATCTTTTTACTGCGTTGACATAGAAACTTATTTTTTACTGCAGTACCTATTAAGCTAAATACCTAAGTATTTGTTATTAATTTAAACTTTGTACTTCAGGCCATTTTAGAGAATAAAATTGGATAAGTATAAACCAGTTTAAACGCTACGGACAAGTACTGTCAACATTTTTAAAGTATGCTAGTTATTCCCTTTCATTTAATACCCATTACGGCACATTACTAGAATATATTTTAATAGGACTTTATGTCCTGTAGAGGGCGTCATATTGAACTCAGTGTGATGTTATATGCCTATAACCAGAGAACGATCAAGACACTTCTAATGATATCTCATTTGTTGAATTATGATAGGTAGTTTTAGAATATATGCGGGGACAGATGAACAATCTTAAATAAATAGCCTGCTGAAATCATAACCCTCCTTTTGGCTTCACCGTAGTCTGGTAAAAAAAGGTCTTGATACACGGACAGACAGACAAACGGACAACAAAGTGATCATATAGTTTTTTTAGTTCCGGAACCCTAAAAACTACTCGAGAGCACGTATATGGATACTATTCCAGAAGATAGATATATACTATGGCTGACTTTTTTGTAGGTCTTTTAAGATTCACAATTATGTAGTATATTATTTTGATATATCTCTTATGGTTTACTAAGCGTAAGTCCCGAAAAGCGTTTTTATTTTTCTGTATTGATTCACCAATATCGCCACTGTTTATTGCATATGTTATTTTATCTTACAAAATATATCCTACATATAGATAACATGGCTATGAATTAAAATAAAAACCATGTAAACTGGATAAGTGATACTTGCTTGAAAAAAGCATAAACGGACAGATAGACAGCGAGACGTTGAGTTTTATAAAATGTATAAATAGATATAGATATATTGGAGTGTGGAAATACATTAACACAATGCAGAATGACTCTCGAACTATGCATCTGCTTATAATAGGTGCTTTGTGATAGATTTAGAACTTGAAAGTAAGAATTATTACCCAACTGCCGTAATGTAGTTTTATAACGATGACTTCCCTCACCGAAACTATTTATAAGATTAAAATAATCAGTTATTTATTACTTTTGGAAAATTTTAGCTCTAAAACGAAATCAAACAACACTAATAATCCAGAAAATAATATTTATAGGTACAGAAACTAATCAAATAATAATTAAAAAGTCTATTAAAACTACACTACTATTAACAAAGATATTATTTGAACATAACAAAAACATATACTCGTACCATATCGAACTGTGTGCATACGATTAAAATTCATAAATTGGCTACCATAGAGATAAGTTTCACAATTGTTTTTTTTATCGTTATAGGTTTGGCGTTGTGGCCACAATCTCACCTGATGTTAAGTGATGATGTGGCCCAAGATGATAACACGCTAAACCTAGTGGAAGACTGGCTCCCAAGTGCAGCTGCCGGAACACACCTATTGGTGCTTGGCGACAGATTTTCAACTCAAGGGTGGTAGCTAGCCAGACGGGCATTAGAAAAAGCCCTACCACCATGATATGGTTTCCTCACGATGTTTTTCCTTCACCGAAAGCTCAGGCTCATTGCAGGGATTCGAACTCACGTCAATCGACGCGAAGTCGTACACACTACCACTGAGCCATCATTTATATTTATCGCTAAATACAAAAGCAAAATGGATATTAAAACAGATGTTATTAAGGATGCAGATTATATTTTAGATTTAATTTTAAATGTAAATTTATATTTAATATTATAATACTCAAGTCGGATACTTCCTTATAAAAAGGAAGGATGCTTTATATCATTCCTAAGGTTCCGTTAAACGCGACAACGACTTTGCCTCTCTGGAATTACACATTAGAATGTCACATAAAATGTATTTATTTGATATTTAGAATAGTTATACACCTATTATACAAATTGGCCCAATATACGTTGTTTTGCCATTTTCGGAAGTTATTTGCTTGACCACAGAACTACCTATCGGATCCTAACATAGCTATGAACCATCGTCTTGATAAAATAAATATATAATATGAATATGATTTCAGTCGGTCAAGCCGCTCAGAAGTTACACGATCACTAACAGACGCCCACAAGATTTTTATATATGTATATACACATCATATAAAATGTTGTTGGATGTTGGACATAACAATGTCCTAACATCGCCCAGCTCTAACTACTAAGGATAGAAGTTTGAAATTAGGAAATGGTATAGACATTGAAGACTAGCTGTACCCGCAGCTTCCCTCGCGTGAACTACTGAAAAGGCTTATTATTTTATTTGCGCGGAACTCTATTTTTTTAAACTAAAGTAGCCTAAGTTACGCCTTATAACATCAGCTATCTACCAGTGAAAGTTCCGTCAAAATCGGTCTAACCGTTTTGGAGATTACCCGGAACAAACAGACAGACAAAAAAAATGGGTTTTTTTCTTATATGTACTTTCATATGCATTTAGTAAAATCTTTTATTTTGACATTAAAAACAGACACTTCAATATTATTTATAGATAAACAACATACAAATACAATGAAAGTCAAAAAAGTGTACCAATCTTTTTATCTAGGCAAAACAAGCATTTAGTGAAACCGCGGGCGGAAAGCTAGTCGCTCGTAAAACAATCTTTCGTATGTAATTTTTTCTTAGCATTATCATAAGGGTGTCTGCTACTTGCACCGATATATCGGTAATCGCAATTTCGGGAATATACATTAATTATTTCATTTAACACCTATAAAAGGTTTTACGGAAAAATCACACGTTGGAAATTTTGGCGAGATCTTTGTTAGTCAAAGTTAGTTAATTTAATTAATTCATAAATTTGTTTTATTTAGCCCTATATTTAGTAATTTTGGCGGCGTTTTAAGTGATGTAGTTTGGTTATTGTGTATAAGTGAAGTGCATTATGAGTTACGAACTTAAAGTTTCAACAAGGGAGCCGTCATCTTGTTAGAACTATGTTTGGAGATAATAATTAGTAAAATATCCTATTCGAGTGACATTGGCAGAGTTATGGAACACACGTTACCAATAAACAATGTAAATTTAAAAACTCCCGGCACAAGTAACTTATTCATTGAGACCATTCCAGTGAGCTCAAACATGATATTAAATGCTGTAAGTTGGTGAGGAATTAGGTATCCTGCAAATATCAGATGATGCTACAGCATCAGATCAAGGTTGCCATGTTCGTCTAATATCAAACGTCTCAACAGATTTCTTTAAATCATAGCTAGGAACACTCTCGATCAAGTCTCCTTTTAATAAAAAAATACTTAATCAAAATCGGTTCAGCTGTTTGGGAGCTACGATGCCACAGACATACACACAGATACACAAGTTAAACTTATAACACTCCTCTGTTTACGTCAGTGGTTAATAAAAGAATAAAAAGAAACTCATTTACGAACAATAAACGAAGAAACTAGAGGTTTCAAAGTGAAATAGATTAACTGCAGTCAGTATCGTCTCGTTCGCGCGGCATTGTGTCGACTTCTACTGTGTTTAATAGCGTGTCTTTACTTGGTATCATGGCCGTACTTATAATGTTTTGTCGTTCGCTTATATTCACTTTATCAGTGAGTAATGTTATACGATTTAGATGAATTAATCTTGAAAGAAAATCAAGCAAAACTGCTTTAGGCGAAATTTGAGGGTAAGTCGAAATTTTTCTCGGACAGAAATAACGTTCAATAAATCTTTAGTTGAGTTTTCTCATATTTATTGTTATGTAATATGATACTAATATTAACAAACATTTTATTAAAATTAAAATATATTTAATAAATTAAAAATAAAGAAATATTATATGTGACTATACGCGCGTTTCAAAAATGAATATAATAATTAAATTTATTTATTTGTAATGCTTGGTGTATATTATGTTACCTGTCAATAAATACAACTAAATTCTAAAATGACTTCCAACGCTTTTTTTACGGGATTTTATTTAAATGTTAAATTCATGAAGAAATATTTTATATTGCGGCATGGAATATCGAATGAATATGTACGGAGTTTCGTAACATGCAGGCCGCTGTGATCGTCTGGTAAAAATTGACGGAATATCATTTAAACGTCATTGGATCGGAACCTAACAATGTACCAATATTTTTTTTTTGTAAATTTACTCATCTAAATTCAATTAATACAGCTTTGGATAAAGGCAACATGGCAACATAAAAATTCAAAACAAGGACCATCCTAATGCATACATGTAGTGACAGTGTGCTTTGATTTAACTCACAAAACTTATCCTACCTCCATATTTCATTATTTTTATTTAACACTAGCAGTGCCCGCCACTCCGCTTGCTCTCAAAATATTTATCGCCCAAATCAAATTCATTATATAAAAATAGTCAATCATTTCGACTGTGACTTCTACGATTATTCTCGACAGTCCTTGAATTCTCAACGGAACGAGATTCTTCAAAGAGATACAAATTAGTATTATGCCGTCGGAATTTGCATAATTTTATTCCGCCAAAATGATAGAAGCGAACTGCATTATCCCTCATGCTTGTTTCTTTCAATCTAAGTCAGTTGATTACATTTTCTGTTCTTCTCCATTAGCATATTTAATCTACCTATACATTTTTTCTACATCTGTATTGTAAACAAATTGGTAATGTCTCAGTCTTAAAATGAATTCTAGAAGATCCTGTTTTAAATTGAGACCTTAGTACATAGTATCGTTCAAGATTAATCCGGAAGCTGATTTTGCAGAAGCGTTGAATACTACAAATATCTTAGTGGTTGTTGATTCAGCTCGGGTTATCGCGTGGTGAGGTAAAAAGCAATCGAGTGTTGTTTTTTATAGCATAGTTTCATATGATTTAAATTCTAATATTCATTAATAAATTTATGGTATTCTGTTTTGAGATTTATGTTTTTCTCTAATGTCTTCTCTAAACTACAAAATTGAACTAGCGCTAGTGATCTGGTCGTACCTAGCTTTTCCTTTAGTTCTTGTTTAAATGGTAGTCGGACTTCATTCATATCTTCCATCTTGTAAGCGTTTTGTGGTCATCAAAAAATTCTGTAAACATTCTTGTTCATGAGACGTCCTTTCAATCTGCTGGTTGATGTCTTCACACTCCTAAAATTTTCTCATATCTTCTATATCACGTAAAACTACATTACAATTATACATATTTCTTACCGCGCCAGAGAGCAACCATCCTAACTGCGTTTGTTGGGCTATTGGTTATTGATTATTAAGGTAATCATTCCAATAGTATCCTAATGAATCCAAACGACGTTTACAGTATAAAATGGTTTTTCGTTCGGCTCTTACTTATCGGCTTTTAATATTAGTAAGAAGTTTATTCAAAGAGTCATTTATTTCCGTTTGGTTTGTAAAATACTCTTACATGTTGAAAGAAAAATAATTTTATAATATCTTGTAATAAATAAATAAAATGGTAAGATTCCGCCTAGTAATTGATTTAAAAATGAAACCGCAATCTGTTTACACGCTTACGTTAGTTACGTCCAAGTTCCCGATTTTACGAACATTTTTTGGTACAGTCACTCGCGAAACGAAGTCCTGTACATGTCCGAGTAAATAAGTTCTAGTAAATTATAAAAGTCTGATTTATATTGATATTATCTAACAACGGTTGCATCAAAGTAGGAACAAAATTAAACACCTGAACACTGGTCACTGTGGCAAACTCTTAACGATTTGCAAACACGATTTGTCGTGAGAGCTTAGATAGTTTAAGTTTAGTAGATCCATTACCGGAGCCATGCCCTAGTAATGAAATAATGGACCGACTAACCGAGCGATGTGAAACGAACAAATTTTGTTTGTAGTGCCCAGGAAATTAAGTTAGGAGCCATTTCCTGCCGTATGGAAGAGAGGTTTTGTTTCGAAACTTCTCGGTTGCACGTTTCAAGTAGATTATTCATTGTAGTTTATTTGTCTCCTTGACCGTTATTCACGCTGCAGTATTTCGACTTATTTTAATTGCGATAAACATTTTGCAATTTTTTTCTTTTATTGTATTCAAAGAAAATTGTGCCGTTTATACTTGTTTCACCAAATTATTGCGTGCACTTATGTTGATATTATATATTTATATTGTTATACTGGTTGGTAATAAAATGCCGTTTTTTATTCACGAACATAAATCATTCGTACTCAACAAGACAGAAGTGGAAAAAACTTACTAATCAGGTGTTCTCAGTCACTGTCGTAGTTCAGAGAAATCGTTTAAACAGTACTTTGTGGTTCACTACTTTGTAGTTGACTACACTTTGGTTGTACTTACAGTATCTGTGGTTTCACTACTCTGTGTTAACAGTTTTAGATTTCTTCTGTTAATAGCTTCTTGTATTCGCTAGGTTGTCCAAAACAGAACTGTTCTTCGTAGAAATATATCTCGTTATAAAGTGACTTTGGCTAATTTATTGCAAACCGACAACGTTTAAAAAAGTGGGAAGTGTGCTATTTTTGGTCATTGTATGTTTACGTATTCGACCGGTAAGCTTTCAACGTGTGCGTGTTTAACGATTACTTTACGGCACAGAGATTGTAAGGTGCCTGTTGGTAAGTACAATACAGTCCAAGAACAACAGTGAACAGTGACTATCAAGAGATTTGCAATCCATCACTGATCATCGCTGTCCTGCCGGCCTCAAGTGAAACGAAACGTGAATCGCAGTCACTGTGACTGGTTTATCACCAAGTGCATGGTGGTCGCGATCCACACGGGTACAAAGTCTCTACCAGTCCGCTTGTAGTAAATTATTTTATGAGATTAGAAGCAAAGTTCATTATCTACTCAACTTGCTACGTAATCAAAGATAATAATCTCTGGCCGTTTTTTGTTTCAACGATTGCTTTTTATTTATGCCTTACTTTAAGTACTTTTGACTATATATGCTTATATCAATACATACATATCAAACACATAAAACAAACCCACTATAATAAATAATGTTTACAAGCACGACGTGTCAGCGGAGAACGTAAACTTTACGAGAATGTTTCGACATTAAAAGATTGAAAGGACATGGAACAGAGCTTTATGAAAAAATTACGCACACACACACACACACAAAGGGCTATAAACAAAATACGTGGGCTATATAATCTGTTCACGTGTAGGTATGTACCTCTTGTTTTACGGATCATAAAAAAATATTTCGGTGTATGCACTGAACTCACTTTTAGGTATATCTCAATACTATGATATTATAAGGGCCAAGAGATAGTTTTTATTTTGTTTAGTTGTTTATTTGAACGCGCTAATCTCTGAAATTACCAGTCAGTTTTGAAAAATTATTTAATCATTTATAGCCTGTTTATTAAGGAAGGTTATAGGTCATATATCTTCACGCTACAAGTGTATGGAGCGGAGCAGTAACCATGAACGTCAAGCAATCTGGAATGATGTAGGCAAGTACGAAAAGTGAGAACAACTGTAAACTACATGGGTATGTTGGCAGCAGCGCAGTGAAGAGTTAGTCATAGCTGGTTAGAAATAAAATCTAATCAAATAGTAATTAAGTTCAACAAAATCGTATATATAATTTTCATACCTGTTTAATACGTCTGAAATCGAATACAAATGGTAAACAAAATATTTTTCTAGTGTAAAAATACATAATAATGCTAAGTGAAAAACACCTTATTTTCAAGACAATAGAATTAAATTTTGACTATATTTATAACACCAATTTCATTAGACTTTTAAATTATAGAGTTTCTCCTAAAGTATGTCACGTCTCAGAGTGTAAGCTCTCCTGCCATAAAAAATCGTCTACGTCAAATAATGAAAAAGGTTTTTTATATAATTTTTCCCCGCATATAAACCCCACGTTTCAGATATTCCCAGAGTAGTAGGCAGTTGTGTCTAACTGGACCACGAGCAACCACCACACACACATTGTGAAAAATCTGAATGTCTAGTTTTAACGAGACGCATTTGAAAACAACCAATACATAAGTACTTTTGCAGGCTTAACAAAACCTGCCGAAATACAGAAAAAAAAACATTGCCTTTGTAAAACCGCGGAAAAATTCGGAAACAGATGCTACTTTTCACATACAGAGTAAGTATCGAAAATTATAATATTACTGAAAGTTACTCCTTATGAAAGAGAAGAGAAGAGTTAAGTTAAGAGTTATCTTAAAGTTCTTTGTTCTTTTGTGTTTAATATACACAAATACTAGAAGCGACACTGTGTTTTTAATTAATTATAACTAACCACGCATACTTGGTTCTGCCATATCCAGTAGTTTATAACTTGACCACAGCGCCACCTATTGCGTTCAGGGATGACATAAAAACCTTCTCAATTAAAAAAACTTAGATGCACCAACTGACATGGTGAATGGTATTTTTTTATTTATTATTAGTTTAACGATTTGGCCGTAACCTCAACTGATCTTAAGTGATGATGTGTCCCAAGATGGTTAACACGCTGAGACTAGCAACACACCTATAGGTTCTTTACCGCAAATATTCAATTTAAGGGCGATGGCTAGTCAGGCGGCATTAGTAAATACCCTACTACCATACTATGGTACTCATTAAGATGTTTTTCTACACTGAAAGCTCAGGCTCATTGCAGAGATTCAAAACCACGTTGGTTGATGTGGTGTCCGTACATGCTACCACTAAGCCATCATTGCTCGTGATCAAACAGTTTTAGAGTTTATGGAGCTCATATATAACAACATTGATTTTCATATATAATATATATTGTTAGAAATGAAGAACTCTCGTCTTGTTAGAAGAGCCATGTCTTCACAGTTCTGGTCTTAGATGAAAAATGTTCTAACTACCAAGAATATATTTTATAGACTACAAATATAATTCACGCACTACGAATTAGTGACTAGAAAATGTTAACTGTTCGACGGTCCAAGCGAGAATGCATCTTTTTTTTTCGAACTGACTATATTGTTAGCCGTAAGGGCCCTGAAGCCTCAAACGGCTTTTACAGCTTCACTCGAGCTGCATCCCCTCCTTGTGCGGTATGACTTATACCCTTTCACTCAGTGCGACCAGTAAGGTAGTTATTAATATTCGCTTATGAATATACCCTACTTGCACCAAATCATTTACAATCCACTTATTTTGACGGTAGTTATATTATTCTTAAGCGTAGAAAAACCCTCTCTGCTAATAATACATATATATATGTGTGTGTGTCGGATATATATGTATATGTCGGAGAGATACCACGGATTCCTCAGTAACGTCAACCGAATTAAGTGCAAGAAGGAAGGTATTCTAATTTATAAAGGAGTAGCCTCCAACCTCGCTTGTCTGGTGAAACTGGTAACTGAACGTCCTCCCGGTCCGGCTGCTCGAGTTAGATCGACCCTCTCTTTGGGCCCAGACACAGTAGGCAGCCCAGAATACAGCTATCTATCCGACAGCTAGAGCAAGACTTTCCACTCTAAAGAGTTCCAACGTAGCGGATTGCCTCGAGTAATCTCAGGACACAATATTGCCGGAGGTCCTCACGATTCGACGGCTCGACGAGACTTTGCTTTCAAGCTGGTCATTGCCTATTTATATGTGCGTGTAGTCTGTTGCTATACAACTGTTGCTATGGCGCAAGTCAATAGTGCAGGTCAGTAGTACGAATACAGCTTCAACAATCACACTAGATTCGCCGACATAATATTAACAGCTGAAAAGCAGGATAAAGTATATTTTGATCTGATTGGTTAACCGATAAGAGTCGAACCAATCCACGTTCGATATTCGCGCGCCAACTATAACTACGTCTTTTATCGAAAGAGCCGTTCTAGTGAGTTTATACGTCATAGTTTCATCTGAGTCGGTGAAAATCTTGCGATAAGGTTCCCGCAGACGATGCTAGTAAGATAGTGGCGAGACAGCGGTAAACTTTCTCGACTGGAAGTAATTATTATACTCATGTTTTTCCATACACTGCTGTAATATATATATATATATATATATATTTACATTATTTATACAAATGCTGCAAAAAGAGTACTATCATTAATATAAATCAGAATAATCAGGAATAAAATGTTTATTACTTTTTTTTATAAGTATTTATAAAAAGAAATTTACAATAGTAGGTTTTTTATATATATTATATTTATAATACGGCCATTTACTTTTGATCACCAAGCTAGCTTACGTATATACTAGCGATTTCGATCGCCGAGTTATCTATAGTTTTAATTTCATCCCTCTATACGTTGTGAATGCGTTTAGGTTTCCTCAAATTGTTTTCCTTCACCGTCAATTACTAATTACTACACACTAATAATTACTAAATACTAGTAAATAATTAAATACTATATTTTTATTTATAACTATGTGGGAATTCCGAAAAATTCTACAATCAACTGGTTTTCAAACGACCAAACAGTTCTTTACTTCAGTATTCAAACGAAGATGGAAGTTTCGATGAAGTTATGTAGTTATGTTCAAGCAAGTGTATGTGTAGCTTTTTTTATTCCCACAGACTAGATTGACAACCACTTATGTCAAACTTGAAAATAATGTTGGCACATTTATTTTTGTAGTGTTGTGCTACCGTATATTTTATACGGTACAATTATTTGAATCGTAAGATTTTAAATACTGAATTGACTGTATAATTGAAATATTTTGTGTTATTCAACATACCCAATTTACTATTATCATAACATTAATCAGGAAACTATAAAATATTGTGTATATAACGACAAAATTACAAAAAAAATTAATGCTTCGATTGGCCCACGAGAGCCGGTATTTTGTCTGCTTTATTCGTCCTTCATATTTGGAGGGGTTCAATGTTTTTTAAGATAAACTTATTAATAGGTATAGTTATTCTTAAGTTTTTGCGATTAGTTCCAACTGGTGACATTACTATTAAAAAAACCAATATAATTCCCGCCTCCTTTCCAACACAGAACCACACGCGCTAGGCTTCAGTCTTACAGGAACTTCTATCTTGGCACGAACTAAAAAGTTCTCTATATCTTATCTTTGTTGTACCGTGAAACTGTGGAACCACTCCCGGCCAAAGTGTTCCCTCCTTCTTATGACATCTGGTCTTTCAAGCGTAACGTGAAGAGATATTTATGCAGGCCGGCATGACAGCGGCGAACGCCGATGTATTAGCGATCTCTTGGTGGTCGCCGTTGTGTTTGAATTGTACTGTGCTTACCATCAGGGACAGTAAAGTCAATATGCCCAACTATTATTAAAAAAAAACTAGTGTTGGATTCATACAAAAATACTAGCGACTTCTGTCATCAGTCAGTGTATCCTGTCTGAATTATAATAATATTGTAAAGCGGAAAACAGGAAATGCAATATAAGGTATTGTTGAATGATTCGAGAAACGGTATCGTACAAGGAACAATAGAGTAAAGATGTTACGATTTTTCTCTGATACCAAGCCTGCGATATTATGGTTTCTTACACTAGCAACACATGAAATATCATGCCACTGTGTTGGAATAAAAAACGCACTACTTTATGTTTAACATTTTCAATACAATCGATTCAGTTGTATTAAGCAAATGACGTTTCCTATTTAAACAAAAGCATCCCTGGGATTTCAATTATTTTATTCATAATTTTCTTTAAAAATTTCATTAAATATTTTTGGTGTTTTATAAAAAATTTAGTGTTTATATTAAAACGAAATGTGTTCACCTAGCTTAGTACATTAAGCTTGCAGCTCATCAACGCACGTACATTATGCAGATTGAATCAAATTATACGAACGACGCTCGCTATCTCTCGTCTATGCTCATACTGCACCTTACCTATTACCGTGGAATTAACTACAAAATACACGGACGGAGCTAATTGTAATTTCTACTGACGGCCTTTTTCTTGTTCTTGTTTTAGCATTTTTTTTAATTATAATTTTTATATTACAAAGCTGGCAAACAAGCATACGGCTCGCCTGATAGTAAGCGGCTACCGTAGCCTATGGACGCTTGTTACAAATAGATATCACAAGCGTGTTGCCGACCTTGAATCTCCCTTCCCCAAGGAGCTCTGGTAACCCTACTCACCGCAGGAACACAGCACCTAGGTCATTTGGCTGGGATCTTCTATAGGTCGGAGCTATTCCACTAGTCGGGCTGCCGTAAGTAGAGAGAAATCTCAGAAGAAATTTCTCGGTGCCCTACTTCTCTTATTACCTCTCATATGTAGGTACTACTTATTTTGGCTATGTTACGTTCAAATACCAGTATCAGTTTTTACAATTAGAACACTAGATCAAAGATCATTCTCGTTCGAGCTGTCCAACCGTGAGAACGCCTTAGTTTGGTTACTGTAGTTATCTGATAACCAGGCCGCCTTGCAAAACTGGGGATTGGATGCTGGGCCTGTGGGCAAGCAGTAGTGAGATAACTGGTAGGAGAGCTTTGGAGGGTAACTCCAAATAAAATGTTCTCATTTAGATCGGCAGACCGTTCACATCTCTGCAGACATTTCGTGCCCGCGACAGCATACCTATGCCATGTGCTTGTATTCGATCCTAACGACGCCCACAAGACGTGTGATCGTCGCTAATGATGATAAATCGAGGAGACTGATGTTGTGTACGCGTTACGACATATAGGCACACGACCCATTCTCAGTCAGTCTTCAACAGTAACACTTTGGACTACATGCCTATTTGCTATTTTTTCCTCTTCTCACCCTTATCCAACTATGTCGGTTCAGCACATGTCTTCGTCTTTCACTCTTCGCTATCAGCTATCATCACAGTATTCACTCCCTTTAAACCATATACAATTCCTCATACAGTTTATCCATATCTTATTTAGCCTTCTTCTACTCCTATATCCCTTTACCTTCATACTTAACACTTCTAGTTATACGACTTTCATCCATTGTCCATACCACGCTCCCCAATTTCTCTATCACTAGTGCTACTTTTTTACTTCCTCTGTTATACTTATTCCTAATGTTATCCATTGTAGTCACACCACACATCCATCTTAACATTCTTATCTTTACCATGTGTTTACTTCTTTCATCCATATCTTGCGTTATCCAGCATTCAGATCCATACACCCGCCACGACCACCCTCTCCAGCGGCAACTCAAGCCTAGGTCCGTTCCTCCGGCATGGAGCCCTTGAGCCAGCAGCCGCTCGCGCGATACAGTGACACTGCATTCACTAGCTTTCGACACACACACATAACACTGCACTTCACACATGTACACCACTCAGGTACATAGGTTCTGTATGGGACCTTTTTTTTTCTTTTTTTGGCTAGTTAGTTTAGACAAAAATTACCAAATCACTAAATACATATACACATGTTCTTTCCTTCCTCCCAGAAGGCAGGAACATGTATATTTGTACAGTTAGTTAGCTCGAATTTCTATGGATAGAGATTCAGTCAGATCGCGACTTTTTCGCATGATCGGCAACAGCCCAAGCCGAGGTTCGGCCACTTTGGCACCCTTGGAGCTTGTTGCCTAGCTTTCGTGGCTGAGAGCCTTCCGCGCTCGCCCCCAAGCCCGGTGAAGCTGTAAAAGCCGCAAAGGCTCCAGAGCCCCTAAGGCTAACAGTATAGTCACTTCGAAAAAAAAAAAAAAATCAAATCCATACATCACTACAAAACTTCTAATGGTTACTACTTCATACCAAAAAAAGTACTGTACTTAGTATCAAATTCAATTCATTAATGTAACCCTGTCAATGTAAAGAAGATCCTAAAATTGAAATTCCGACATCGCGACATTATGATCGTAGTCTGCAACTTTGGCTAAAATAGTTAGGAAGTGAATCCATAGCACGGTCTAAAAAGCATTGTTTTATAGAACATAATAGAAAACAACCGCTACGTATTAAAAATAAAGCAGAATTGTTGTCGTGAAAATGCTGTCATAAGTTCTTATGACACAAAATATTTGTAATTTTCAACGGATATGATACCGTTTATGCTGTGAAATAAAGCTTTCATTTCACAAGGTGTTTAATTCTTATAGCGTAAAGAGTTGTCTTCTATATAAAAAATAATATGAAAGGGTTTTTTAATATATTGATATTGTGACGTTAGACACAAATACCGACCCAATACTTGAACGAATTATGTCGATAAATTAATGAAATTCTCATCAAACGACATACGATGAAGAAAGTTACGAAGAACAAATCCAATTTCAGTCGCAGTTCAAGAATACTTAAGAAATAAATCAAAGGAAAGAAAAGGCTCGTGAGGCCTAACAAGAGCTTTCGAGTTTTCAACCGAGCCCGAACAAATGGACCTGTAAAAATGGGATAAACCACATTGAAACGTCTAAAACAATGTCTTGTTAAGTCTCAAATTTCACGTACCGTACATTACGAACTATTTAGATTTAAGAGTACGCGAAAAAACCATTGGGAGTGTAATGAGTCAAACCTTGAAAAAAAGTAAATTTTAATGGTCTCGTAGGACTAGCACAACAGGTTTTTCAGTTCCAATCTTCTCTATCAACTGTCTTCTCAGTATTTACATCTTTTATAGACATAGGTATAAATCTTCACGCAATCCATCCACACCTTCCTCCGGTCTTCCTCTACTTCTATATCCGTCAACCTTCATACTTAACATTCTTTTAGTTCTTTCATCCCTCCTCATGGTATGCCCGTACAACGATAACCACTAACCCATAAAACACACACATACATAATTATTAATGCATATGCAATTATTATGCAATGCATAAATACCGTCAAATGGTTTTGTTATAGTCAAATATGTTTCAAAGCGTGTTCGACTTTGTTCGGATACACTAAAATTTTAGTGGTCCTTATTTAAAATTATTTTTAGGTTTAAGCTTCTTACCTGATTTCAAGTAACTATGTACCCCAAAATAATAACACTCTATGTGAGGGAATTGGCTCCCAAGTGCTTGGCCATTGATTTTCCAGGCAGGCATTAGAAAATGCCCTACCACCATGTGATAGTTTCATCACGATATTCTGATTAATTTTTTACTTTTTATAAAAAATTGGCATACTTACGGCACTGTCCATGATGGTAACTAAGCATAGTACAATCCAAACACAACGGCGAACACCGAAAGAACGGCAATCCATCAGGGGACTCTGCTGTCATGCCAGCCTGCATAAATATCAATTCACGATACGCTTTGAAGAACCCGATGTCGTATGAAGGAGAGGAGAAACACACTGGCCAGGAGAGTGTTCACAGTTTCACGCTACAAAGATATAGAGAACTATCAAGTTCGTGTCGAGATAAAGGTTACTGTAAAACTGTGACACGAATCCCAGCGCGTGTTATGGAAAGAAGAGGAAAGAATTAGATAAAACAGCTTATCAGAACACTCACCATGATACAGACAATAGGCCATGCTCAGCGAGGCAATGTTCCTGCGCAGCTGAACCGGCTCGATAAATTTGGTATAGACTGCATAACTTTTTATTATGATATGTATTGTAGGGCTCCAGAGCCCTAAAGGCCCTTAAGTCAATAAAAAAAAAAGCTGCATTACACATTCTCGTTCTGATCGTTGGGATGATCACTTTAATACTGATATTCCTAATTCCACCCAAGGACTCTTCATGCTCGATCTTGATGACGTTATTCTTAATAATTACATTTTCATAACCCTCCTTAGATAACGTTATCTTTGTATGCTGTACTTACCTTTAAACTTATTAGAATTTGATTGACGAAGGCGTTACTTTGCAGAAATCCATCGTAAATAATTTATTTTCATGCATTACTCCGATCAGATCTACTCCGGCTTAAAAAGAAAATAAGCAGGAAAACTCACTTCTCATACATCCAAAATAAAATTATTTACAAATATAAAACAATAGTAAAAGCCTCCTGTTTAATTTCCTCCAATTTAATAAACAGTCCTCGTTCTCGTCAAAGGACTCTTTGTTGCAAAGCAGTCAGTGCTATTCGGAGACGCCTTTTAAAAACTCCGCCGTTTCAGGTAACCTTTTACTTTATGACTCAGTTATAGTACTTTCAACATGTAGAAGAACTATTTTCATGACATAATATGTTCTTGGTTTATTTTATATTTTTAATAAACTGCTTTTAATAACGATCACAGCTTATTGGTAAGACAATGCGACAGAAGATAGAAAATATGCTCAGCTTAGAAAGGGGACTGCTTTACAAGTGCAGCAATCGGAACATATGTCTTAGGATAATAGACCAGTTCTATATATAATAAGTTAAATGTGATATTACTTCAGTTTATAGAATATAAATAAACTTGTAGTTGTGTATAGAAGAGCTACCGTATCAATATATTACAGAGCACGGACGTTTGGTCCAATATCTGAAAATGTGTCCAGACTTCTGTTTTTCTATTTTAATTAATCTGTAGTACTATCCATACATCTACCTTTTCCAAATTTCTTGATTTACTTCTATTATACAGGAACCTGGTCATGAAACTACCATTTAAAAAATTGTTTGCCTTTCTGTTCAGATTTAAAACAAAAATCCTCCATTTTTTTATGGAACTCTAACATAAAGGATTAATTACGATATTAATCCTAACAGGAAAGTCTAAATACACTCTAACAATGTTAATCCTAGCATGCACGTAAACTATTTGAACAATTCTGTTAGAAAGTTTAAGTTTTCCATCATGTAGCTACTTGGCAAATATTAAGTATTTCACTTTGATAGCGACCCTGTAATGCAATGGAAGAAACTTTACCTCAAGTTTTATTAATGTAAGATCTTAGGTACTAACGAACTAATAATAGAAACTTTATCTCTACACTGCGATATTAAATGTGAAGGTTATAGCAAAATGAGTACTAAGTTCATGTATAATGCTTGTTGATATTGTTGCTTGATTTCCATTGCTCACTAGTGCTTGTTAATTTATAATCAAAATCAAAAGTATTTCATTCAATGTAAGCCCTAAGAATTCACTTCTCGTCAAACTCTACTACCGGTTCGGTATCAACTTTTTTTAAATTGTTATGCAGTGTTTTTGTTGTTTCTTCATACATAGAAATGTCAGTCACTGCTGCCAAACGTCTTGTTTCCAAGTGGTTAAGCACTCTTACATATGACGATACTGAATACATTTTTAAAATTAAATCGTAACTACTCATTATAAACTTCATACATCATATACTTTGTACATTGATTTCGTAATGTGAATTCGCGAATATATATATTTGTGTGTTTGTATGTATATATTATTTAACATGTGTAAATAGATATACATAACCATTTAATAATCGTATTATTTTAAATTTAACTAATAAAAAAGAAGTAAAACTGTACTGCCACTTGAGGTGTTTTGTGTGAAAATATTTTATTAAATCGTATCTTGGCTTCCAAGATACAGACTCTGTCTAGTATGGAAAACAATGTATAAATTTTAATTTTCAAAAAAATAAATTATACGGATGTGATTTAGAACGGATATCCGGTAACACTAACGTGAATTACTTTATAAAACTCAAATGCTGCCCAAACAAATTTTCGCTGTTACTTCAAATAACTACTTGAAACAAAATATATATTTCCCTTCTATAATATAATTAGGCATTATTAAAAAATATGTATTCTGCTATTTAAATCGGAAAATAAATTGCTTTCTAGTAACAAAACAAAGAGGTATCAAATTTCTCGGCTTTAAACATTGCTGATACCTACGGCTGACGTGCAGTCCCTGCCTTTTTCTCGGATATTCTTTACCCAGCAGTAGGCCAGCTTGGTGGACTTATAGGATGAATTGTAATGAGCTGCCTATGCATCAAATTGTTATAATCTTAACATGCATGAATATCGGTTCTTCTAACGATATAATTATAAAAATTCCACCGTTTAAACTTCCCACTACTGGGCAAGGCGAATTACCTCACGAGTTACCAACGTACCAGCGATTGCAAACACCGAGAAATGTGGGCATGGTTGTCTAACCATTCAAATTTACTTGTGGATAAAAGGGATTAAGCTGATTAAATTCCCGAGGGTCGGCGTAACTTTGTCCCAGTTTAGTTGACTTGACCGCTGTACTATCTAACGGGTTACACCGATTTGTTAATTATTGTAACTAACCAATCGGAAGCCATGTGATTAGGTTTTCATACAAGTCAGTTATTAACGAAACATTCTTTATATACTCGCACTAGCAATGCCCCACGGTTTCGCCACTATTCGCCAAACAATCTCTCTCTAAATTTATTCAAACAAACTCTGAATCAATATGGCTCACTTATAACTTTTGAAGCAATGATGACTCAGTGGTAGTTTGTACGACTTAGCGTCGATTGACGTGAGTTCGAATCCCTGCAATGAGCATGAGCTTTCAGTGATGGAAAACATCGTGAGGAAACCATAGCATGATGGTAGGGCTTTTTCAAATGCCCGCCTGGCTAGCTACCACCCTCAAGTTGAAAATCTGTCGCCAAGAACCAATAGGTGTGTTCCGGCAGCTGCACTTGAGAGCCAGTCTTCCATTAGGTTTAGCGTGTTATCATCTTGGGCCACATCGTCACTTAACATCAGGTGAGATTGTGCCCACTACGCTAAAGCTATAACGATAAAAAAGTACCAATTTGCTGGTTTGGTTGTTTTAAAATAATAAAATGTTATTTAATATTTCCAAGACAAACAAAATAACTTACATAACACGTAAAAATATTATAAATCTGAACGTTAATCGCTAGGACCATGAAAATTTAAGTGACCAAAGTGACCTTATGTTTTAATATTAAACATTCTAGGTTGTTGTTCGAAAAGACAAATCGCGTGTAGAACCTGACACCAACAGAACTTATGTGCACTGACATTTCGAATAAAGGTCATTACAGTATAATTAGGGTTACCAAATTAAAATGAATATAAATGATATAAATATTCACTTGGCATATCTATTAACTCCGTAAACAATATTGATTTTTAAAATCCATGTTTAATTATTAATTCCAATATACGATGTAGACTGTATTACCACAGAAAAGAAATTTGTTTTCAATATATGATACAGTTTTTAGTAGTAATAAGTATTTTGACAATAAAATGTAATAAATTTCCGCGCGTGGAATTAATCGATTTAGCAAGTGAAGTATCCATATATTAAATCGGAAACATATCAAGTCTTTTAAATAAATCTTATATAATATATTATTTATTCAATTTATGTTTTTTCGTGGAACGCCATATATCCGTTAATTCTTCATCAAAATTAATGATCCAAACATAATATTAAAGCGTATATTTCTCACAATTGACGAAATAGATATAAAATTAATGTCATAGTTAAAAAAATGCAGATTTTTTTTTTTCATTGCAAATCTATTAACGCGCCATCTATTAACAATTTATCGAACTAACATGACAGATATTAGTTTGTTTACATTTTATAATGTGCAAATGTGCGCAAGGGTAAGTTAATGTTATGTATTTATAATTTATTGAAACATTTCAAAACAAACCCATTCGCATGACCATTTTAAAAGCGCGTATTAAAAAGCGTTCAAAACTACGTTATAGTAATTATATCCATGAAAAAATATTTTTTAATATACCACCTTTTTAAGACGAACTAAAGAGTACTAAATAATTTTAATATTATAAATTGTTGAAATTTTGTACACAAATCATTGCTTTCACTTTTTTATGATCGTTATTGACACCCCTTATTATATGACGACGATGTTGTTCCTTGACCTTCTCATTAATTTAAGGGCTATAGGGGCAGCACCTTTATACTCATTTGCTGAACCCTGACCGAATGAATCTATACCAATATCATAAAGCTCATGGGATCGTTTGCTTTAATGAGCTCATCTCAAGAACTGCCCAGTCAGATTAAAAAAAATGTTTAGCTTTTTATATCGTAGAAGGTTTGAGGCTATATAATTCACGCTATGGTTCTAAGGAGCGGAGCATTAACCATGAATGTCAAGCAATCTGGCAAGCTACAGGCAAGTACGGGAAGTGAGAAGTCTGAGAAAAAAACTATACATATGCGTTGGCGGCGGCGCACCGTTGGTCAAGTTGATCAAATACTTTTAACACGGATGAAACCGCGGATCACAGCTGGTGATATTATAGATAACAACCCAGAAAAATCGAAATCTCATGATCCATCGAGTAAGCATACTTTTTGAAGTAATTCAAACTCTTCAGTATGGAGTACAGAGTTGAGCGGACTGCAATGTAATATATTAACATAATAGAACATTTTATTATAATGTTAAACAAATTCTGTAGTACGGCAAGTGTGCGGGAGATGAGAAACGAGATGTTTTTCTATACTACAAAGGTGGCAAATGAGTATACGGACCGCCTACCGCGGCGTAAGTACCGTAAGCGGCTACCGTAGCCTATGGACGCTTGTAATACCAATAGCGCGTTGCCGACCTTGGATTCCCCTACCCCAAGCTGCTCTGGAAACCTTACTCACCACAGGAATACAACACAAGGTTATTTAGCTGTGATCTTCTGCATGGTGGAGGTATTTTACCAGTCAGACTGCCTCAAATAAAAAGAACTCACCAAAGAAACCTCTCTTAATATCAATTGAATGGCTGTTTTTTAATCATTAAATTAAGCTTGTATTTCCTGTTTCTATCTAAAGTATATTACAAATAAAAAAAAGTGACATATGTAAATAATTACAATGACAATTTTATAAAACAACTCAGGCCCGGAGCTAGCCCTCAGGTTATGGTCATGGTTATCCTTAATACTTCATTAAAGATTTCGCAGTTTTTGAAGATGAAAAAATGATGAAAAATATTTGTCATATTCATGATGAGCGTATGTCTGTGTATGTCAGAATGTCTGTGAAAAGATTTTGAGAACATCAGACAGAAACACAGATTTACTAATATAGTGGATAAATAAATTTAAATATATGTCAGAGAATCGTGTCTATGTCACTATTTAAAAAGAAATGATGTTTCATAGTAACGAGATAACAGATCCTGTCAGGTATTCAAAAATGCGGCGTATATAAAATAAATGGAAATAAAGTAGAGAAGATGCAGTGCGCTCGCTACAGGTGTGCTCTGTGATCCACGCAACCACATAAGCAGACAACGACGCGCTAGAAGGATGGCTCTAGTATCAGCCCTCGTATCATGAGGACCTCCGTTAATATTGGATCCTAAGATTGTTCGAGACCACCTACTGAGTCGGAACCCGAAGAGAAGATTATTCTGGCTGGAGCTTGTCGGATCGTGAAGATGTTCAAGATGAATTACTAGGTCATCTACGGGCAGCGATAACACAGATATGCGAGGCATGGGGTGGCTATAAGGGAGTTGGAGGCCACTGGAGGCAACCCCAAATAAAACAGACATCATGCTCACTTGGATTGTCGGACCATGTGCATCTCTACAATGCTTGCACTTAACCCAGATTACGCCCACAAGATTTATTATTCCCTAATGAAGAATGATATCAAGGAAAACCCTGGTGTCTTCGATAGTATATTCTGATGTCTTTCTCTCTCTCTTTTACATATATTTTTCAAATAATAACTTGTAAATATTTGGATAGGATTGGAAAGTAAACAAGCTTATCGGAAACGACGCGTCACGGCCGCGGTGTCGTATCGACGGTATGAGAAATCGTTGTAGTGGGTAATATCAATATTTGTTACATTTGAAATTGTAATATTATAACAAACTAGTGGTACCCAGCGGCACCGCACGCGTTTGTTACCGCTCGTTCACACGTACATCAGACATTGACGATTCTTTTTGTGGTAAAAACTTCTTTAGGACCGTTGTTATTTGAAACACGATGAAACGAAAAAGCGACAGTAAATAGAGGCAATCATAAGCATCTATAGGATTTAGCCTACCAAAGACTGAGAGAGAATACAATGTTACAATTTTCATCATTGTGATCGTCGTCGGATTGGCCTAGTGAGTGAGACGACCAAACTTCATACGCATTATGCACGAGTGGTCGATAGTTTTAATCCCGCTGATTTGGGATAAATAATTAAAATAATTTTTAAAGAACTTTTTTTTCTGAAGGTTTCAGTTCTGACACGTGTGTACTGCTACACAGATGACATTTTTTTTTCCTTTCGATTCGTTTATAATATCGATTTTTCAACGTCAAATAGACATTTCTAAACTCAATCGTAATTTAATTAACGATTCGTGATAAATGACGATTATTTGAAAAACGAATAGATGTTCAAATGTATTAAAAAACAGATCCGTCAAAAACGAATACTCTTTCATACGATTGCTAGTGACGATACCTCATGACGGATTCGTATTTTTAGGATGTATAGGTGATTTTTCACGATTCGTAATCGTATCGGTTTATCGAAATGTTACGTTTTTATATTGGGGAAATATATACGCTTGTGGGAAATTGTATTATATAAAATGTTTAGTTAACATTCTCATGTCAATCTTCACGCGATATCATGAAATAAGGACAGAATTTTTTTACGATGCGCGCGTATACTGTAATATAATATTTATACTGTGAAGTTGATTTCTACACCTCTTATTTTATTGTGATGAAGATAATCACAGTCGACGTTAGCTGTTACTTTAAGCATCCAATTATCTTTTCGTTTCTATTATAGTTTCTCTAAGTTGACTATTTTCCACACAAGATAATTTTATAAACCCCCGACACATGTAACTCATTCATTGAGACAATTCCAGTGAGCCCAAACACAATATATCTGCTGTAAGTTGGTGAAGAGTTAGTTATCCTGCAGATTCCAGATGATGCTGCAGCATCAGCTCAATGTTGCCATTTTCTTCTAATATCACAAAGGTACCAGAACACCAAATTTCGACTCGATCAGACCTGTAAAAGATGCTCACATCTATTTAACCACCAGAAAAGAGCTGATAATCTTAAAACGGCTCAACAGATTTTGTTTAATCATAGCTAAAAACACTCCCGATCAAGTCACCTTTCAAACACACCTTCCAGACCAAAATTAGTTCAACCGTTTGGGAGCTACGATTCCACAGACAGACAGACACACACACACACATAGTGGTCAAACTTATAACACCCCTGCTTGTTGCCACGGGGTTTAATGAAATTAGACTTATGCTCAGTGTACACCTAAGCAACGTGACACGTAATCTGACAGTGATCTGGCGCGTAACTTGTCACTAGCATCAACATTCAAAGGAATTGTATAAAGTAGTGCCCAGTCGCGTGGCGTGACGTAACATAACTGACAAAAGCGTGCTAAAATGACAAAATAAAGTGACGCCTGATAATGGTTCTCTAAATTTGGTCCACTGTTTAACTAGATGAGGTCTAAATTTTTCGAGTATAATAAGTTTCTTTTTTCAGTCCATAAAATGACTGAAATCTATCAGGATATCTATTTAATTCCTTTATGACGACGTATATGCAACCAGTTTCCCTGTTTTCCACATGGGATGCACCCAGAAGTGTCTTAGTCTGTTCTGATATTTAAAATTTGTAAATAAGCAAGAGCATCTTGTTCTTTATCAGATGAAAACATTGTCTCGAGCCTCGAGTGCCTTGTTCTACGAGTATGACACGAATCTGGCACGTCACTCCGGTGAGTTCATCGAATGTCGTGCCACATACACGTTTCTATCACGTTACTTAGGACACTGGGCCTAAAGTAAGCTGTTTTCAAAGTAAAAAAAGCGACAAAAATACTTAAGTAATTTTCACTGGAATTTGTGCAAAATTTTCCTTTATGTTTACTCGTTAACCTGTAATGCCTACTTAGCTGTGTTTTTTTTTACTTCTTTAAATATCACACATATCCAAAACAAGCATTTAGCTAGCAGAAGGGGAGACACTTGCCTCTGACGTATTCCTGAATCGAAAAATGTTTTTCACACATCTTTAATATTTTTGAACATTATCTATCCCACGACAACACATTCCATAAAATAGAAAAGAAAATAAATCAACCCTAACTTTATTACGTGTAGGGGAGATACACTAAAATAAATATATTTCAAAATTTTATTGTACCACTTTGTCAGCGTCCTTAATATATAAACGCATACCAGTTTTCCAGTACTAGTATCTCTAAGCTAAACCGCAGACAAACAAGCGGGCAGACATGGCGAAACTATAACGGTTCCTTGTTGACTACTGAACCCTAATTTTTGTAATTCGTTCATCCCAATCTAAAAATAAATGTCAACGCAGAACCATTCTATTTGCGGACAGCGTAATAAAATTGCTGTTGCCGAATAGTTATTAGCCCTTTGGGGTCCAATCCGGGAGTATTTGCTTTATAGCCATAAAAGTGTCTATTTTACGAGTAACTCAATGAGCTCGCGCCAATACGATGTTGTTTATTTAGGCGAGTAATAATGATTTATCTTTCGACTGGGCATTTCTAATGGCTATGAAGTTGAAAACTGTGTATTCAAACTCGGTTGCTGATCATTATTTTTTTAATTAGGAAAATTGACATTGATCTTGTTTGTTGATTTAATATCTAGCTAACTCATCGATTAAGTAATACGTTGGTCCTTTTGATATAAAACTTTTAATGGTGCTGTTAGGGGTAAAATTATACCTTATGACGTTACATTTAATTACGTAACAGTCAGATTTGTTTTTAAAACAAACTACATTTTCATTATTCACATTTTTTTAAATTCATTTTGTTAAAAGTGCCCAAATGTTTTCCGTCTCGTCCGATTTTAATACTGATAATACCGCGCCTCGCCGCCCGTGCTCCACGCACCCGCGTGTGCGCATCAAAAACCCGGCTGCGGGTCGGGCCAGTTGGCCGCGACCCATGACACGAAATAAACGCATACTCATACATCGCACCTGGCCGCGTGACGTAACGAAATACCTACTTACAATAATTTGTAATTGTTTTTTGTGCCGTTACTTACAATCACCATTACACTGGCTGCCCAACCCGTGGCTTTTAATACAAAAAGAGCTCACTAAAATCGGTAATTATTACGTAGGTATATACATATAAAAGTATTAATTGTTACGACAAATAGGTACTCTACAGTGTGTTAATAGTGTTATTCGCTCATCGAACTTCGCATGCTGCACCGCCAGGTACAGCACGGCCCAAGACGAATCGCTGGAAGGGTTTCTCGATGCAGTAGAGAGCTACAAGGAGCGTGCCAACGTGACTGATTCTACAGCGCTTCTTGAGCTATCGATGTTACTAACCCACAGTGCTGCCACTTGGTGGCAAGGTGTTAAAGACCAGACGTTAACATGGACTGACGCCGTGGCGAACTTGAGGAGTGCATTTGGTGATCGACGCCCGACTCATCGTATTTACCGCGAGTTGTTCGCTTGCCAGCAGGGTTCTACGGAATAGACCGACATCTTCGTGACTCAAACAAGGTGGTTGGACTTTGGAAACGCTACCGCTGAATTTGAATATGGAAGGGGGTGGGGGAGGGGGGGGAGGGTGAAAGATAATCCCCCTATAAAGGAAAAATTCCGGAAATTAATAGTTTTCGAGAAATTATTTTTTTAAAATTTTGAGGTTATGTCATTTATTAAGCAAAATTAGGTCACCTGCGCTAAATTTGATGACGCTAAGGGACGGAGGAGGGTCGGGAGGGTGAAAGGGAACTCCACAGTGAAAGAAAAAGTGCGGAAACAAGTAGTTTTCGAGAAATCATATTTGAAAATTTTGAGGTTAAGTCATTCAATAAGCAAAATTATGTTACCTACTGAGACTTGTATATAAATTCCCAACAGGTAATTAGTGTTCTAGCACTCGCCGGCCGCTCCCGCGGCCCGCTCGCTTCGCTCGCTCGGCTCGTGCGTTTTGTTCACAATACAAACCTAACCTAACCAATTGTATCAATACAGTACGATGTCAGCGTTGTTTGCGCAGCCACAACTGCAGCTGCTTCATCCGAGCAATCGGCATTCGTCATACAATCCAACATAGTTAAAAACAAAAGTACAGTAAAACAAACTAACAATAACAATGAACAATAACAACGAACAATACCAAGAAATAACAAACGGAACAAAGAAAATAACCCAGACACGAAAAACTCGGAACAGAATAAACAAACAAAACATTGATCGTTCAAAAACTAATAAAAACAAGTTAAGAAAAAAATACGAAATTTTAAATTAAATTATATATATAACTAAAAGCTTGTATTTTAATAACAATATGTATTAATTATTAATAATAATATGCAATAATATACGAAAATTTTGTAAAAGTTCAAAAAAAACGTTCAGAAACTTTAAGATAATTAGGCTCTATGAGTGAAATTCACTTGTCTATACATTACGTACTCTGTGCTATACGTTCAGAATAGCTTGATCTGACATTTGTATTGTCAAATTTACTAATTTAAATACGATTTTTAAAATTTAATTAATAAAAATAAACTTGTGATTATCTCATAAACTATAAATTTCCGGAGTGTAAAATTTTATAATAAGCCTAGTTATAAAGTGATCTAACTGTAAAAAAGGAGTGCGAGTGTGATTCCGACGGTAGCGTTTCCAAAGCTGAGCCAACAAGGTCATTACTCGCTCGGCTTCCGAAAGGTGACCTCACAGAGAAAGTACAAATAGATATGGTTTATGGCCTTCTTAACCATCGCATACATGAAAGATTACGCAGGGAAGAGGTATGCACATTTTCCGAGTTATTACGTCGTGCTCGTGAAATCGAAGATTCGAGTCCGGCGAGTTTTAGTAACTTGCCGCTCGAGAGTCCGTCGATCGCGCAGGTCGCGCGACAACCTGCGCCGGTAACCCCGCAGCGTGTCTCCGCCGACCCGCAGCGTGTCTCCGCCGCCCCACAGCGCATCTCCGCGGTCCCGCAGCGCGCAGTGCTTGCCCAGGAACAGGCTGTGCCCGCGCCTGTGACTTCGAACGTATTAAGTTGTGATGTATCCAAAGTTAAGGTCAGTCAACAACTATTTTGTATCTATTGCAAAAAGAAAGGACATATTCGAGACGAGTGTTTAAAGTTAAAAGCTAAAAGTGAATCAGTGTCGTGTTCATTTGATTATTATTCGTGTGTCAATTATCATGATATTGAATCTAAACATATGCATGTTTCTAACAATCTGCCTAGTACTAATAACCTGCAACTAAACCAAATTTGTTGTATTTCAAACGATAATGAACATGATCGTAATTCGGATACTTTGTCAAAGAGTAATAATTCACAGAAAAGTAATGATCATGATTTTAAAAAATTGTCAAAGAGTAGTAATTTCCAGAAAGTTCATGATCGCGATTCTGATATATTGTCCAAGAGCTATAATCTATAGAAAAGTCATGATCGCGATTCTGATATATTGTCAAAGAGTTGTAATCCACAGAAGTGTATGATCGTTATCCTGAGAATAATGTACGTTATGTCGACGATACATGTAATTCTAATTTGTTAAATAACTATGAATGTGATGATGCGTTACCCACTGGTCAGGTACATGTTCATATTCCGCGATCGGATATTGTACCGGGGATCGACCTATTCTTGATATCGAAATATGTGGTTATCGTGGTACCGGGTTGATTGATACAGCGGCCAAACGTTGCATCGTTGGCTACAGTCTTTACGTACTGCTTCGTAAATCAAAGCATCCGCTTCGTAGTAGCTTGATGACGATTAAGTTAGCGGACGGTGCTGTGCGTAACGTTAACGTCGAACTCGCGGACTTGTTAAACTCGAGCACAAGGTGTCGTTATCTTTCCGGACTCGAACAACAAACAACGAACTACGAACAAAAATCCCCCGACCTCCTCGTCAAGTGCGACTCCTGCGTCTATAGCCACCGTACCCTCATCCAATAGCGTGCAACTAACGACATCCGTCGCACCACAGGTATCGAAATAATAATCCCTTTAAATATATTTAATTCGATATTTATATCTATTTAATTGTCCACGCGACACTGTCAGAGATGAGGCTATAATTTACAGAAGGTGTCTAATCTTTAAGAATTTCAGTAAAAGGGTTCAAATACCATTAATAATACAGCCTTAGAGTTACCATTATCGACCAAGTAGATATCTTCTATCTGAGATCTGATTGACTTATTGTAAATTCTTACTTAAAAAAACTTTTTAGGTTTAGCGTTTGGTTAAGCCTAGTAAATGCCTGTCAGGTGCTTGACGATAGAATTTCAACTTGAGGGTGGTAGCTAGCCAGACAGGTATTAGAAAATGCGCTACCACCATGCTATGGTTTCATCACGATGTTTTCCTTTAACGAAAACTCAGGCTCGTGGTAGGCATTCGAACCCACGTCGACGCTGTGTCCGTACACGCCACCACTGCGCCATCATTGCTTCAAAACGCACTGTTTTAAATGAACAAACTCTTTTAAAATGTTCAGTCTACGTATTAATTTTTATATTAGTTGATCTATAGATTATTTATAAATAAGCTAGCTATATTTTAAATAGGTATTGGATACGATTTCAAAGGCGGATGAATCTCTACTATAATTTCATATACCACTAGTATGTACTATGTGGACATTGTTCTTTGTATTCTAGTTACTTACTATGTTTCACTTCAACGTCTACATTGCTTCTAGTTCAATTTAACTATTATGAAAAATTCTCGTTCCACTGGTCTTAACGATTCGGTCAACACGTATTCGATTATGACATCAGGAAGCATCCAGTGCCACTGTACATACATCTGTGAACACATACAGAATCGACGTTTATGATAATATATCTGAATATTAAAGGTATTTGTGTTCTCAGGCAAAACGGCTACTTCGCAACTGGTCTGCTTATAAGAAGCAGCACAAAAAGAGTAAATTGCCGCCAACATCTGAGGAACCGCCGCGTAAGTGTTCTGTGCATCCACTAACACTCGTGTACAAAGATAATATATTGAATTTCTACGTTTTTTATATGTACGATTATTTACTAAAAACAGGTCGTCTGTCCGGCTGGCAATCCCAAACTTGGCCTTTATTTTAATATTCCAAGTGCTGGAATAACACAAACAGAATGTGTGGTGCCATCTAAAAGTGCCAGTCATATTACAGTATCTTGCCGTGGTTAAGGTTAGAGAAAGTGCACATGGCAATAGTACAGATGTTCGTAATTCTGCGGAATTCAACAGTAACATGGTTGTTCTTTGTATTTAATGGAAACGTGTGTTTATACACAATTCCGTGAATGTCATGTGTATAGAATATTTTTATAAGGAATGCTCTAACAGACAAGATGAGGTCTCCTTGTATGAATTGTAGGCGGTGTTATAGTGGCAACTTGAAGACACTCAACGTCTCTCTGTCTGTCTATCCGTTTGTGTTATTTCACGCAAAAATCCACTTATCCAATTTACATGTTTTAATGTTTAAATATTAATTCATAACTATGTTATATGGCCAGGTTATAGGATATATTTTGTTACATAAAGCATCATACGGAATAAGCAGTGAATATAATGGTGAATCAATTGGGAAAAAATACCTCTTCGAGCGCTTAAATGGCTTACGCTGAGTAAACCACAAGAGATATATCAAATTAATGTACTATATAATTGTACATCTTGGTAGCGCGGGAAAGAACGATTCGCGCGTGTGCTGAATTGACAGCATTTTGTAGTCCACGCAAGCGTAATCGCGGGCACAGCTAGTTTATAAGAATATGCTTTTCATTTCTGCACAATAAGAAACGTGAAGTACTATCAAAGTTACATAATATTGAGTCAAATAAGTTTGAATAGAAATAAAAGCTATCATGTAACAGACTAAGATTCCGCAAAAAAACTCATCATCACACCTCGAAGTGTACAAAGTTTCCATGATACTAAAGAGTGAGTAATAATTGCAGGTAAAAAGCAAATGCTAGAAGACGGCGCTAGTTTGTCGCGGATCAGTTCGTGCAAGAACTGTAACAGCGCCGCACCAGGTGGGAACGTGAAGCCAGGGGTGATAGCGGAGCACGTGCCCGCAGTCGATGAATCCGCACGCCAACCGATTACACCTAACGCGAACAAATGGAGCGTAAGTACTACATTTTACTTCTTTTTATATAATGGCAACTGTGTTCATTCATAATTCTCCAACGTCACGTGAATAGAACATTTTTATAATTATTATTCTTGATATCTTCAAACATAGCTCTAACAAGATGGCGGCTCCCTTGTTACACTCGTCCAGGGTTTTTTTGTGCCAACTTTTAACATGCATGTTCCTAGTTATTTATAACCAAACTAAGTCACGTAAAATTCCGTCAAAATTAAATAATCATGTTTATGAATAAAAATAAAAATCATCACATGACTGATCCAAATTCCGGCAAAATAACATTTTACTTCTTGTTATTCTTACCCTTATCCTGTGTTACCAGATGCACTATAATTACGGTTTATCTACTATAATTTTATATCACCACCTGTGCACTGTATTAGTAAACATCTGTCGATCAAATTGTCTTTTGAAAGCATTTCTTTATTTATTTATTTTAATGAAAATGTCGATATCTATTTTTCGTCAATAGTGTGGAACATACGATTTGAAATGATGTTTGATGAATTAATTTCTATGATAAATAGATAGAGATATGGTGTTGACACAAAAAAATAGTTGAGAAATAATATTCGTACAGGCTGAGCCTCCGTATAGGTTGAGCATGAGAATTCAAAATTGGCATCTGGCTTGCTTAATTTACGAGTATATGGTGAATTAATTAAGCTTCTTTTTTGCACTCGTGATTTTTTAAATATGACTTACCATACAAATGTTAACTTTAAAATCACTGCCGTGAAAAATATGCATTTCGACTTCTCAACATATTCACACTTTTTTTGGATATATAGAAATTAATAAAGTGTATGATTTTACCTATCGCCAAATAAATGCACGTTTAGTGTCCTATTTAATAAGATTTGTCCCTAAAAGAATAGATGTATCACCAGAATTGACTCATCAAACAATATCAACCTAACCCAGCCGAACTTTCCGTGAATTCATCAACTAACTCCGTTTTTCCGAGACCGTTTTCATTAATATGATAACAAAACTATTTATCGGGAATAGATATTATGAGGGTTTACATATTGGTGATGAATATAAACTTCGATTACAGAAAATATAATTTGGTGAATATTGTTGTCATTACTAATTACATTACATTACATTATTAACAAGCGTATTTCTTTGTAAAGGTCGCGGAAGTGGCACAATTCATACACAACATACCGGGTGTGCGGGTTACGCACGCAAATCCGTCCTGCATGAAGTTGATGGAGAAGCCCTCAGGAGGAGATGCAGGCGCTTTCCATCAAGCTAGGACCTGCGATGAAGATACTCGCGCATTTAGTCAAGCTGCGTCTAGAGAGCGAGTAAGAAGACCATCATGACCATGATTAAGGAAAACTACATTCATACAATAATTATATCTACAGTGCAAACTCTACATAGGGAAAGTATTATAGATTACTATCTGGGGGGCAAACGTATACTTCTGCACTTTCCGGTAGTTAATGTCTCGACAACAGCGCCATCTATATGATCAAACCTTAGCAATTACTACGATTTAAGAAGTCTCGTTAACTAGTAGTTGCTATATGGAGTTTACACTGTATATAACAGATTATTTTTTGCCAATTTGAAGACAATATTGCTAGATATAAAGTCTAAATAGATCGGAGTTTTTTTAAGTTGGTAAAACTCAAACCCATATAGATCGATGTAGTTTTAAATTCTTCACGTATCCTTCTTAGATTTCGGTGAAGGAATACATTGTGATAAATACGTTTAAAGTCTTTGTAATTCAGTCCCATATTGATCAATAGTTTTTTTAAATTATACAATAAATAAATAAAAATGTACAATGTAATTGTCGTCTTTTTTTTAGAATGGTAAAGCAGTAGAGGAGTGATTAAACGAAGTTAGTTTATAATCATTTTAACAATAAATATACCTAAGAAAATAAATCATTTGTGTAAAATAAACGGACGATGTTCACATAGAAGCGTAAACGATTTTAATACAAATGAAAATTATACTGTTCGTCGATTGGTCTATAAATTATATTTGGTTGGTAAATAAACCTCGTCACGGTGAAACAATGTAGCTATGATTTCGATACAATCAATCGTAATATTTTGAGATACAACAAAAACATACAGGCGTAGACTATTATTCTATTATTTTAATTGCGTACTTACATGTCCTTTTTTTTCAAACTGTCTTTTTTGTTGGCCTTAACAGTTTTAACCGGGCTTGTGGGCGAGCGCTTAAGGCACTCAGCCGAGAAATAAAGGCAACAAGCACAAGCGTGCCAAGTGGCCGACCTCGGCTTGGGGTCTTGCCGTTTATGCAAACATAGCGATCTAGCTAATTCCTATCCGAATTCGAGCTAACTAACTATACACGTATGCATGTCTCTTGCCTTCTGGGAGGAAGAAAGAAGCACGTGTACATACATGTATTTGGTAATCTGAAAATTGGTCTAAGGCTAACTAACCAAAAAAAAAAGGTGTGTGTGCGATTCACACTCGATAGAAGTGAAACTTCATTTTAAAAGACATTATCTATTTTATTTAAACAGTGTGCAATATACATACACACCGACATTCACTCTCTCGCTCTGGCTCACACAAAGAGGAGAGAGACCGATAATGTGCGTTAATCGTTTAACGCTTGGAAGTCGCATAAGAAGTTTCACTTCAAAAAATCGATGAAATAATATATAAGAACTCACGTCAGTTTAAATAACCTGTTGACGTACCCAACACTGTAGCGCGCATGCTGCTTGTATCTCTCCCTCTCTCTATAGACAAAGTATTATTATTCTGTGCTATACAACCTACGGGAAGCTCATGTTTTTTTTTTATTACAATCTCACCTGATTTTATGTAACGATGTGAAGATGATAACACGCTAAACTTAGTGGAAAACTGGCTCTCAAATGCAGGTACTGGAACATATGTATTGGTGCTTAGCGACAGATTTTCAACTTGAGGTTGGTAGCTAGCCAGGCTTTACTAATTCTACTATTATTCAAGTAAAAAGCTTGGCTAAACCTATATTTCTTTTAAATAAAAAGTCATTATACGCTTAGAATGAAATAATAGGAACACAATTTACTTGTGAATAATAGAAACTATTCAATTAATTGACATTATCGAAATCAATAAAATCCAAAAAATCTATGATATCCATAATTTACAAGCAAACATCTTGTACCGCCAACAAATATACTACAATAAAATAAGAATTGTGAGTTTAGACAAGCGTTAGACAACGTTTCCTTTGTGTTTAAATTTTAGACGCGTTTAAATCGTGTTTTTTCTCTAAAAAACGCCAAAACACTCTTTTGTAAAACAAAATTTTTTATACGTGTTCAACGCGTAGTTATTTTTTTGTAATAATAAGACCGAATACGTTTCTGAACAGAATATTAAATGTTATTTAATTAATTCCTTATTGGGCCGTGTGTGGCGCTGTTCTCCCTCCTTCTTGTGCTAATATGTGTCATGTTAACGTCTTGCTTGTAACTACAATAAACATGTATTTTATTTAATACTTCAGTGGTATAATTTCTACAAGAAATAGAAATATACATGATAAAGATAAAGTTGAGATAGTGTTTCATTAAAATAAATTTCACGAACAACTAAGTCCCAAATAACAATGAACGAGACAATAAAAAAACCCACTGAAATGACAAAAAGCATTACGGAATCAGCACGAGTCGAAGCTGTAGCTATAAAATGGTGTAATACTGACTGCAAATAAAACTTTACACCCTTAGGTTTAAGTTGTAAGCGGTGGCGATTTATTAACTTATTTTTTTTAATGATATATATATATGTGTTTTAAGTTAGTTAATATTTTAAGTTTCACTTCTTTTATTCTGAAAATAGACGCTTTATAATGCGTATCCACCAGAGATGTGCGTGATAGCTAGATGGTGCGAGGATGTGTAGCGGCGCTGTGAAATGGTGTGGATGTTATGGTTTCTACCAAAGCTGTGCAAGCATTTTCGTACCATGAAAGGCGTAACGAAGCTGTGAAACGGTATGTAGCGTAGTGACGCGAGGATGTCTAGCGCTTCAGCAGTTCTAGTTTCCCACATTGCACACATCTCTCGTTTTTTTGCATGTACAATTATCCAATTCCGCTAATGCTTTTCCACCAGAGCTGCGCTAAGCGAAGCTAGGAAAATGAAGTAATCCTATTGATGGGTTTTTTCTCGTGCACCGCCTAGCAACCTCGCACTTATGTGGTGAAGACACAGCCTTATAGTACTTATATTTCTGTGTCTGTGACATCTAGACACAAGTTTTACATATGTATTAGCTGTGCCCCACGGTTTCACCCGTGTTTAAATTTACTCGACCAAGTGTTGATTGTGTTGTTGCCATCGCACCCGTGTAGCCTATCGTTGTTCTTACTTCTCGTACTTGCTTACAGCTTGCCAGATTACTTCACGTGCATGGTTACTGCTCCGCTTCTTAGGGTCGTAATGTGAAGTCTTCTTCGTGAACTTCCTCAATAAATCCCTATTAATATTATTAATTCGAAAGTAACTCTGTCTGTCTGTCTGTTACGTTTTCACGCCTAAGCCACCGAACCAATTTTGTTGAAATTTGGTACATAGATAGACTAGACCTTGGTAAAGGACCTTTTATGCTGAAAACAAACGCTTGAGGGGGTTGAAATAGGACATGAAAGTTTGTATGGAAGTTCGTCATTGTGGAAGATAAAACTATGTATTTAGGCACTTGATAAAAAAAAAATATTGCTCTAGCGTTTTTAAACTTTGACCTGTGTGGGGATGAAAGATCGTATGTAAGTCCAATTAAATCTGTATGTTTACTATGTATATGTATACGTAGTTATAAAATAAGCTAAAATAATACTAAGGTATAAAATAAGCTATATGCAGTAAGCCATATCATTTTGTATGTGTATTATCCGTAAAATAAGTATCCTAAAAAAATCATAATGCTGCCCAAAGAAATTATTCTATGTGGACGAAGTCGCGAGCAAAAGCTAGTTGGCTATAAAATTCAAAACGAATATTTCCAATCTGACAGATAGTTCTAGAAATTAACGTGTTCATTGGTAAAGGTAACAAGAATAATTGCAAAAATTACCTACAAATTTATAACTGAAAGTTTATAACTTAGACCAAAAACTGGGTTAAACTTCAATAGTATTGTGGTACTCACCGCAGAAACCGCAACATTCAAAGTTAGTTTCACAAATCTGCCATTCGTTCGTTGTCGGAAAACTTCGCTTTAAATTTTAATCGAAGCTTTCGTCTCAGTCGGTGCGTCAAATTATACATAATATATCGTCCATATATCAAGCATTTTAATATCTTTATTTTACTGATTTTGTGCATGTATGTTTTTCTAGAGTACCTAGAAACCTATGTTAATTGACTATATGGCTCGAAATAGTACGACTTTAATCCTGAGGGAGATTGGCTCTTAAGTGCTGCTGCTAGAACACATATAAAAGCGTTTGACAACAGATTTTCAACTTGAGAATGATAGTTAACCATAAGGGTATTAGAAAAAGCCCTAATAACATGCTATGATTTTATCACGATGATTTCCTTCACTCAAGCTCTTAGTATAAGCCACGCGGTAATTTACCATTATCGCTTTATGTTGCTGCCTCGTCCGAGGTTTAATTCGATATATGACAAAATAATTTAAATAATAATGTTATAAAAAATCTATATCTATAAAAATAAAATTGTTCAAGAGATGTTCCAGAGTTACATTCCTTCACTTAGTTTCTGACTAAATGACAACAACGATAAACTAACTACACAGGTGCGTAGCAGGCGCGGCGGCAAATAATAGAAAATAAAATTAAAACAAGTGAAAAAGTGGTACACACCTAGTAATTATTGTATAAAAGGGAGTGTAACAGTCAAATCGGGTTGACATTTATTATCGGTTCGTTTCAATAAACACAGTTCCTAAGTGCCTACAAGTTTTTCTTATCACCATCCTGCCGTCTCGATGCACATCATACCACATATTTCATTTGTAGTCTACTCTGTAAAACAAAATAAAGAAAAGGTTGCCTTCTCTCATATCCTCGTTAGTGACGTCGGATTAATATTATCATTTGAGAATGTCAGGAAAAGCGATGATATAAATGCGTTTCAATGAATTTTCAGATGGTGTTAAATTCAGTGGCAGGTTTCAGACGAGAGCGTGGATTAATGTAATGAAAGAGAAATGCACGAACATTGGAACCAAGCTATACTTTGTAACCATTAATAACTTTTTAGTTGTTTTAAGTACATATTACCTTGAATTAATCAAATAAATTAATTAAAAAAGGAACAATTTCATTTGAAACAATGATGGCTCATTGGTAGCTTGTACGACTTCGTGTCGATTGACGTGAGTTCGAATCCCTGCAATCAGCCTGAGCTTTCGGTGAAGGAAAACATCGTGAGAAAACCATAGTAGGGTGGTAGGGCTTTTGCTAATGCCCACCTGGCTAGCTACCACCCTCAAGTTGAAAATCTGTCGCCAAGCACCAATAGGTGTGTTCCGGCATTTGCACTTGAGAGCCAGCCTTCCATTAGATTTAGCGTGTTATCTCATCTTGGGCCACATTCGTCACTTAACATCAGGTGAGATTGTGGCACTACGCCAAACCTATAACGATAAAATAAAAAAAAACATAATTTATTTTGACTTTTATATATAACATACCCTTATAACAAATAAAGTATGATTGGATTGATGATAATACTATCTGTAAACAACATAATTTAAACATTTCCTACGAGTGGTTGACTTTTTGGTTTCTAGAAACCATTTTAAAATATAACCTCGCCAAAACTGTTAGAATAATTAATAATTAGAGCGGTTCAAACTTAGAATAGATTATTCTACGTTATTGTAAACCAACACTATAGTGTCTATATTTTAAAAATGCTGTGCTTGATACAAACGTTCGCCTTTTTGCTAAAACGCTAAAAGCAACATGCTTTAATATACTTAAATGTTGTAAGAAGACAATTCTTCTTTGAATTTTATTTAAACATCTCACGTGCCATTATTTATACATTTTTATAATAATGACACAAAAGCAAGTAGTTATATATGATACTAGTACAGTAAGTTAGTTTTTTCAAACGATTAGAAGAATGTAAGCCCTAGACTAAGTCGAGGTCGTACCATAGTCACGAGTTTGTAAAAAAAAACTTCTGCACGCGTGTCATATAATGTTTTTAACACATTTTCGAGAAAACAGTACAATAGGTAATGGTACAAACTTTTTCATTACATTATTTTTAATAGCAAATAAGAAATTATACAGATATGTCACTATTACTCTTGGAAATTAATAGTAAAGTTGGAACAATTATTGAAATTCAGTGAAATTTGCTGCTTTGGAAGCTGACTGACTATGACTTGATTTATGATTGTTAATTTCACACGTATTATGCTATAAATATGTGCACGTGCTCGTGGTAAAAATTAGAACTACATCTTTCGTCTCATTTTCTCTTTATTATTAAAGTGAAACAAATGTATTGATCAAAAGCGCTTACAAGGAGGTTCGATCATTCAGTTTATTTATTTTTGTAACGTGAAACTCCTTGGTTTAATTATTATATCTATTTTTTATGGAAATTTAAAAAAACGTGAAGAATATAAGTATATAAGTACGGCACTATACAACCGAGTATGGGGTAAAACAGGTTCTTAGGTGAAATACCTATTTTACCACATATTCTGTTATATGGCGCGTAACTTTTAACTTTCTAACAACGTATATAGGCGTCGTTAATGGATTTTTTGAGCAAATATATTCATAAATTAATATGCTGTATTATACAAATATTAAGTGGAAAAATAGGGAAATTTAATGTTAACCGTTTATCTGGCAACACGCGAGTCCACATTCGATTCAGGCAAACATTGAAGTTTTCCTCACTTTTTTAATTTGGGAAACAAACAACCAGTATTTTGAATATCCATGTTTAGATTCCCAATTGTGCTAACGAACTAGTTTTGTAAACAAAGCATGAATACGTATATTTCATCGGTATTTCTGAGTATCTAAAATAGTTGATAAGTGATTGAGCGCTGGAATCCATAGTTTTGGCGTCGGCTCAACTGTAAAATTATGAAGCATCTCGGAAATTAGACTCTAGCTGTACCTAATAAGGATCACACCTCAGGGTTTACTTACTTAGTTTATGTACTATGTCTTTTTATGGTATGAAATAACAAACAAGTATGCTGTTCACCTGATGTTAAGCGGTCCTTGTAGCCTATAGCTATGTATGTATAACCAATCTCAGGAAGACCGCAGTCTTTAAGCCTATCAGATATACCCATAATAACCCTTAAAGGTTTGGAAATATGCCTCGGTTTACTTTGTATACTTATTTCGAACCTGGACGCTGTCAGAGCTTAATCTGCTTAGTGATAAAATTCAATTACGAATGCAGGCGTGCGCTCTCAATGAACCGCAAAAGTATCGTTTATGGAATGTAGCTGTGTTTGGAATATAGCTCATTCATTAAATTACTTCAATTATTATTATATTCTACTAGCTATGCCCGCAGCTTCACTCTCGTGGATGATAGAAGAAAGCGTAGTACTTATAAAAATCGTAGTTTCTTAAAACTTTAATAGCTTTTTGTTCAATCAAGATATCGTGAATTTTGGAGGACCAAGTAAAGTAAGGCGCCCGGCTTTAGTCCGGCCCGGTATAACATAAGCATCCTTAAGTCTGCATATTGTGACGGGAAACTACGAAACCCTACACTGCGCGTGGCTCAATACGCACTTGACAAATTTTCAATAAAAGATTACAAATTCTTATTTAATCACAATGATTGTGATTAAATAAGAATAATATCAATGAGAATTGAACAACAGTAAAAAAGATATAGCACATTACTCGAAAACCTCTTGGGAACAATTAATCCTATCTCATTAACAAAACGGTTCACACAAAATACTGTAGAATCCATTTCATAGACAACTTTCCACGGTAATGTAATCCCTAGACGATGTCGACTAGTGGATTAAAGATAACAATTCCACTTTCTACTGTGTATTAGTTAAAATTCATCCTTAACACTTGGATGCTAAGTATAAATTACACTACAGAGAGCGATTTCGTTGCAAGCTTGCGACTAATACGCCCAGTTTCAGAAGAACTCCACAAAGGTCTTGTTACCTCCCTCTGCGTGTGTGTTATCTCAAAGCTGCGGGAACTGAGGTAGATCAAGGAATACTAGTACAGTATTATTGTATAGTTGAGTGGAAGCGTTACGGTAGCCAAAACCACAGGCTGTAGAGACAAAGCTGACATATTTGCCCATGCTTTGGACCTATATTAAGCTTGTACAATGAAATAATATTAAAGAGTATCAAGTAAAATGAAGGAAAACATCGTGAGGAAACCACAGCACATAGATTTAGCGTTTTAGTCGCAATCCCACCTGATCTTAAGTGACGATCTGGCCCAATATGATGACACGCTAAGCCTAGTGGAAACACTGGCTCTCAAGTGCAGCTGCCGGAACACACTTATAGGTGTTTGGCAACAGATTTTCAACTTGTGGGTGGTAGCTAGGCAGGCGGGCATTAGAAAAAGCCTTACCACCATGCTATGGTTTCATCACGATGTTTTCATCGATCGACGTGATAACCGAACGCGCTACCACTGAGCCATAATTCCTTCATTATTTTAGACAACTGTAAGCTACTTTATAACTGCAAATTAACGCGAATTGAATACTTTATAAAATATTCCTTTGAAGACACCACCATTTTAAAAATTCATTGTCCAAAGAATAATAAATAATTACAAAACAATCTTACCATAAAGTAACGATAATGAAATTTTCCATATATTAAAATCAATAATTACCTACATTCCACATAATAATAAATTTCACAACGAACTAACTCAAAGGTCAACTTTTCTGTATCGTGACCTTTGACGAAGTGATACTTCACCGCTTATCAGTATGCCTTTAAATGTCAGAGACCACTCCAGTTGGACTTTTAGGTTCCTTATCTATTCGCTTGTTAGATTTAATTCTAAGTAAATATTATAGAAAGATAGTTACTCTATTTTTACTGGGTAACAAACTTACTATGCTAGGAAACTCCCACTGTATTCACATTTTTATTTGTAAGTGATAATTTCTTTGATATACAAATTTTGAATTACAGATTTATTAATTTAGATATAATATTGAGAATTACAATATATGGTATTACATATGTAAAGTATTATTTATTTATTGTTATGTATTTATTGCGAAATTGTGCAGTACTTATTTATAGATTGTAAGTGAACATAATCAAATAAATTTGAGTATAATTAAGTTAACATATGTAGTATGTAACATATGTATGAGTATATATCTCAGTAATAATTCGATCCTTAACATACATCTCTAATATGTAGGTACATAAACCAAATGAAATTTTTAAATTCTAATAATATTATTCATGAACAAAATCATAAAGTAAACATTTATTCATGGTCGGTTAACTTTTTGTTCGCTGCGGACGATTCATTACGACGCTCATCGCTCAATGTCGACGGCAGAGGACAACTCTGGGATAAAAAGTAAAATAAAATTACACAAACAGCAAGTTTTATTCACGTTGGGTAGTTTATTTTTATGTCTCAACACAATTACAATTATTATACAAGTCCGCCACCATAGACAAATATAGTATACTGGATATCCGCCACATACAAGTAGCATCTCTCATTTCATTTGACACGTGTCGTCTGGTTGTGTGAGTAAACGAGGCAAGACACCTTTGTCTTGATTACATTGTGTGCGGAAGGTATTGATTTTAAATAATATTATAATAACAATGAGGTATTACGAACTACGTACATACCTCGATGAATACAATTATAATAAGAATTTATTTATGCAAAGTAGATCTTATTTTTACACTTTTTTTTATTGAAGCACGGTAAAGTGACTACACTGTACCTGATGGTGAACACAGTGCAGTCTAATAACATCGGCGACTACCGTGGGATTTACAATCCATCGACAGTCGTCGCTGTGGTGTCGGTTTGCTTCAATGTCTCTTCACGTTATGTTGAAGGACTGCATGTTGTAGGAAGGAGGAAACACACTGGCAGCGAGACAGTTCCACAGCCTCACAGTAGGTACGGTAAAGATAAGATAAGACGAAACACACTTTTTTTTTAAACAACACGATTTATGAACTCCTGACCGCCAAACTAAGAATCCCTGTATCTTGGCAGTCGGTTTGCGACCGAAATAGATATATTCATGTTTGTCGTTCCCATTATTAACAAGATATGAGATACAAATAATAATAATAATCATCATCATCATTTTTTTTTTACATAATATAGGGTCAAAGATTATATGTTAATGAATAAAAATAAAAATCACAACATGGGAGCTCCAAACCCCCTATTTGGGCGTTCAATATATATATATATATATATATGTTATATCAACTATTTAGTTACCATGGATACAAGCTATGCTTAATTTGAAATTAAATGAACGTGTGTGAAATTGTGTCCCTCATATTTATATCTATTTTATTTTATATTTTTCACCAAATACATGAACAATAATTAACTCCTTTTATAATATACATTACGTACCAGTTATAATAATTAAGTAATTCAACGACCGGATTCACTATCAAACTAAACCCATCTTTCTCTAAGTCAGCGATAACGCTTGTGAAAGCTGAGCAATATTTCAGGGTAGCGATAAAAATCACAGAGAAAAATAAGTGCTTCTAAGGCTTTCTAGGGGGATGCTGACAGATTAAAAACGATGTAAAATCATATTTTCCTGGTACATATTTCCGTATTTAAAACTTAACTAACTTAATTAACTACCGTAAATTGCTAATTATTTTATTGTGCAATTATTTCTTACCTGTTTTTTATTCATTGTGGCTTTCTTAACTCGTGTGCCACGTCACGGCGTGTACCGTAAGCAATCAAGTTCTATTTTTGTTAAAAACTCAATTTTTGGGGGAGCTCA
This sequence comes from Saturnia pavonia, assembly GCA_947532125.1. Taxonomy (NCBI): domain Eukaryota; kingdom Metazoa; phylum Arthropoda; class Insecta; order Lepidoptera; family Saturniidae; genus Saturnia; species Saturnia pavonia. The sequence goes on from OX383903.1 coordinate 15,666,159, forward strand.
AAAAAATGTATTCGCTTTTGAGGGGTGACTTAAATAAGTTTGAGAGCCTCTATGAATTCTCAGCCTGTAAAGTGTAAAAATTATATTACAAGGCAACAAGGCAACGCTGCAGGTCAAGGTCTTATAGGCTATTACAGATAACTCAACACACGGCTACGGAATATAAACGACTTCTTCCACTGGCAATTCATATCTACTGAACTGAATATTGCATTACATCGTTTCTGCCTTTGTGTAGGGTATCTCCTTATGTTGATTGTGTTCAATATTATTTTAAATGTATATCTATGTATATGATATACTATCTGTGCTCCACGGTTTCACGAAAAATTCCGCGAAAAATTAAAAAGAAATCACTGATGATTTATAATACTTCAGTATAGACAATATTTTGATCGGGCGGCCAGGGTTATGCGTCATACGTCACACGGCTCGTTCGCACCACTGCTACTACTCGTATAGACCCAAGCAGAGTGTTGAATTATTGAAGTGAAACTTCTTATGCGACTTCCAAGCGTTAAACGTTTAATCGGTCTCTCCTCTTTGTGTGAGCCAGAGCGAGAGAGCAATATATTATCGGTCTCTCCTCTTTGTGTGAGCCAGAGCGAGAGAGTAAATGTCGGTGTGTATGTATATTGCACACTGTTTAAATAAAATAGAAAATGTCTTTTAAAATGAAGTTTCACTTCTATCGTGTGTGAATCGCACACACACCCTTTTTTTAATTTATTATCTAATAAAGGGCAAAATTTATCTTCATATAATTGTCTTGATGATGAAGTAACTTTTGTTACTCATAAATCATTTTTTTTATTTCCAATAATTTTTTGTCACATTATAACTTATTGTGTCTTATATACATATAAGAGATAGCATATAGTATCGCGGACGGAATGCTGTTTCTTCTGACTTACTTTACAAAAAATAAGGATAGCTGAGAAGTGTAGTCTAATGCTAGATAGCCTATATTATTCCTCATGAATCTGTAAATTCTTAATATATATTGAATAATTTTTTGTCACATTATAACTTATTGTGTCTTATATACATATAAGAGATAGCATATAGTATCGCGGACGGAATGCTGTTTCTTCTGACTTACTTTACAAAAAATAAGGATAGCTGAGAAGTGTAGTCTAATGCTAGATAGCCTATATTATTCCTCATGAATCTGTAAATTCTTATCCAAAAAGATTTTTTCGAATTCGACTGGTTGTTCGTTGTTGTAAATATAGACTTTGGAAGTCGTCCAGTGTTAATGTCACTCTAGTGGAGATTCATGTCCGTGTGTTGAGTCCGTACAAATAATGTAGTGTTCGTACTATTGACTAGCTACTATTGTAACGTACTATTGACTGGACACCTTTAAAGGCAGCCGGTCGCTAGGGCACGAATATTCTCACTTCGATCGTCACTCGTCATCGTCGGACTCTTCACACCTTTACAAATATTCCGAAACTATAAAATAATACTTTGCTTCCATTTAACCTTAATGACGTCCACTAGACATGTGATTGCTAATGTCGATAAGAATTATGTATCTTCAGAGATACATATATATACATACATATATATACATTAATAAAAATTAATGTGTCTTTGTCCCCTATGCGTTCTTAAAGCATTCATCCAACTGTGAGGAACATTGGAGAGTTGTTGTTCGTACACCCGTGAAGATTCTGTATTACTCGTAGGCATGTAATTTTAATTGTACTTAGATTAATTCAATTCTTATAACCCTATATAAATATCAATAGAGGAATGGCATACGTGGAGTAAGTATACCATACATAAATACCATGAAAATCCGTGTTTCTTTTTCTCAAAGTATTATTGACGACGCATTATTATAGCCTGTACAAAATGTTATCAACGATGTTTATCAAAATTAACGTTTTTTAATCAATTTTTATAGGTTTTAGATGTATAATTAAAAACTTTGATATTCTATAAATTATGGAATGACTACTTCCCGTGTACCAAATTTCATGAAAATCTTTTAAGGATATAAATAAATATTTTTAGGGTATTTATACATTTTTTAAAAGTATTATTGAATTTTAAATATCATATTCGTGATCAAATTACTTAATATAGGATGTCTATCTGGAAATTTGTCTTTCTTTCTTAAATCATAAATCCACCTCGAAGACACAGCTGCCAAGAGCCATTTGTTATATTTTAATTAGGCTATGGCTTTCTTGCTTGGCTAAACATACCTTAACTTGGTTAGTGGTGAAAATTGGCATATAACGAAGCATTATACAATCTAAAAGAGTCCGTGGAATAATATTCACGGTATTAATACCGATATTTAAGTATCCTATATAAAATTTTGTCGCCGTCAGCTGAAACATAATGTGAACTCATAAACCGCCTAAAAGCGATCTTCAAATATCAGCGAAATAAAATGGCCATTAATATTGCTGAGTATGTTTCAGCTATCAACATACCGTGTCTTTATGATGATAAGTTTAGTTATATAGCACAATAGATTATTTTTTCAATAAGTTGTAAATTAATACGTAAATAGAAAACTTTGTAACCCTTTTTAAGCTTATTGCCTAAGATTATAAGGAGAAGCAGTGCAGTAAACTAAAATTTATAAATAAAATGAGTTACATATACCTACATTAAATAAAATAAAGCATTCATTTTTTACATTCATACTGTCAATGTCAAAAACAAAATAGTGTGTGGTGTGATCAAACAATCGCCTTGAGGAGAGATTGTCGCCAAAGAATTTTAAATTGTTGCCAAAGAATAATTGCTAACTGTCTGAATGAATGAGTTTCGAGTGGAGAATTTTTATGAATATTTAATTATGTTCTCCTTGACAAAAGAATCACAATAAAGACCCGATTTAAAAAAAAATACAGTCGAATTTCAACCACTGAGGCGACTACTCGTATATATAGTTAGACAACAATAGAATGTGTCTGTAAATTTTCAATGTATCCACTGCACGAAATACTGTGGGTTGTGGGTAGAAGAGGAAAGCTGATAGTAGCAATAAAAATAAAGACGGAGTTGTGATCATTCGGTCATTACGTAACATGAGGTTGCAAAGAGCGGACGGTTCCGCTAGTCTATTTATTATATGTTCCTTTATTTTATACGTATGTCGATCGCAGTCCTGTTAAAAACACACTTACCCTTTAGTAGAATTGAGTATTTGAAATTTTTTTTTTATAGTAACTGAAACGATCTATATAAGTTTTATAACAAAACGTTTTTTTTTCTCATTAATTAAAAGTTATGTCAAATTAAAAATGAATGTCTCAATCCAGTACCGAAAACGAGCTGATTATTTCTGAAAAAACCCGAGTACGTGTGACGTCACAATGTTAATTTCTACTCATACACAGTGTGTTACTCTGTGTTGTAGCACATAGCTGATACAGTGTTTTGCATCTTAATCGATGAAATTCCTTTAACATTATGACGTCACAGACCTGGCGCCCAACCGTGGCGCGTTCGTACTCATGTGATTCTTTTTAAAATATTATCAACATTCATTTGTTAACAATTAATTAAAAAAAAAGTTTTTCCGTTTGAGTTTTCATATAATTACGATAACGCTTTAAAATACAAAACGAAACGTTATTTTTTTTATAAAAACCATTTTTTTTTGTTATTAGGAGTCCCAATTCTTATAAAATATCTAACGCATTTACGAGGACTAATTTAAAAATAATTATAGTAATATATTGTAAGTTACTAGATAATTATTGACACAGTCATATTAGTATCAAGCTGGGTTGAAGTCGACGTGTCCTTCTTGACACCTTTCTATCTCGGAACTATTTTGGTACAACATTATTTACTTAAGAGTAATAATACTGTAGATTTTATTTTCGAGCGTTTAATTCGTTTTATTAGTAATCCTCTAAAATCTATTTTTTTAGTTAGATCTGTTTATGGTTTAAACTTCTTGGTCTGGACATAGGATCCCCACAAGATGAGTGAGACCGTTTCTTTTCCTGGTATTGATAAGAGGGGATCCATTTTTGTAAGCCCAGATACTACCAGTAGTTTGCTGCTTGCCCGCAATGTAATTAATGTTGCCGTTATTGACCTGGCGAATCGCGTTTTTCCGTGATCGCTTCTACAGTTATATTTTTTCGGTAACGTTTTACAAAGTACTCTCTATCAGAAACACAAATATCTAAAGAGCCTCATACGGGAATGATAGAGTTAAAGAGCAATCAACAGGTTGATGGGAAGTCGGTAATTTCAGCAAATCGATAAGGATATGGCTTGGTTGTGGCGCACCGTTAACATGCCCAATTATGTACTTACTAAAGTGATTTTAGAATTATACTACCTTAGAAATTATTTGAAGTAAACGCAAGGTATGGTATAAGTAGTAACGTTAACGAAAAAGTATGCTTCATTCCCTACCCTGGGATTCTAAAGGTCTGAGGAAGTGAGGAAGCTAAAAAATTATAGTTTGTTTGAATGAGTAACTGTAACTATAAGTCAAATTAGAAAAAATATTTCTTTATTTTATACCCTATTTATTAAGGAAGGTTATAGGGTATATAACTTCACGCTACAACTCTAAAGTGCGGGGCAGTAACCATGAACCTCAAGCAATCTGGCAAACGTTGGCGACGGCACTCTGGTGAGTGATTCGAATAAATTTAACACGGTTCAAATTGTAGCGGCAATCAGTTAGTGTATCTTAAAATATAGATCGTAGTCTCATCGAGAACGTAGAAGTTTTTTTTTTCAAGCAAAATGACTTTTGTGTTACATGGCGTTAAAAACTAAGCAATTTTTCACCTGGCATAATTCTATCAAAATTCCATTACTTTTCCACCTTTACATGACTTTGGAATTAAATTTACCAAACTACATTAATATGATCTAATTTACTGCACCCTTTTCAAGACATATATCCTCATAATAAGAAATAATTTTGTAACGAAACAATTTTTTTAACATCACAACTGACGTTAAATGACTATGTGGCTCAAAATGTTAACACGCTAGTGGGGGACTGGCTCTCAAGTGCAGCTGCTGGAACACACCTATTGATGCTTGGCGACAGGTGAGATTGTGACCACTACTCCAAACCTATAACGTTAAAAAAAATAGATTTTCATCTTGAAGGTTGTAGCTACTTAGCAAGCCAGGCGGCTTATTACTAAATGCCCTAATCTCATTGCATTGATTGGAACTCACGTCGATCGACGCGGTGTACGGACAAACTACCACTTTAATTCAATTGCTTAAAAAAATATTTTAGCTTAGATAAAGCCTTGTGTATACGGGCGTCATAAAGATTTTATCATTATATTGAGTCGTAATAAATCAAATGACAAATGTCGAGTTAAGAAAGCAATATATATTAAACTAGAAAGCCTTTTATGTACGCTGCAAAAGCGCCCTTAAACTTTCGTATAAAGCCTCATGATATCTAGTATCTCATAGAACGAATTGGAAAGATAATCTCACTTCTGTGTTTGGAATCTAACATGAACACTAAGCAATAGTGCTTTAAATAATATAGTATTCATGAGTAGAAATTCACACACAAACTCAAAATGAAATCGCAGACATGCCTTTAACCACAATTTGCATGTCAAAAGCAAAATGAGCCGTCACCAACGGTTACTAGGCGGCCAGAACGGGAATGTAGCAACTGCCAAACTATAGAAGATTCCTCGGAACATAAACGTTTATATTATAGCAATAATACTTACACTTTTTTCATACTACATAAGTGGCAATCAAGCATAAGGCCCGCCTGGTGGTAAGCAACTACCGTAGCCTAGTATAGCTAGGTATCACTAGCGTGTTGCCGGCCTTGAACCCTCCTACCCCAAATATGTAGATCTGAAAACCCTACTCTCCGCAGGAACATAATACTAGGTTATTTGGCTACATACTTCTATTGGGTGGAAATATTCCACCAGTCGAACTGTCCCAAGTAGAGAGAATTCTCCAAAGAAATTTCTCTGTGCCCTACCTCTTTACACCTAAGGATAGCACGTAAGTCTAGGAATAAGACATTTATAATATAACAAAGAGAAGGAGTAAAAAAACACGAATACTCTTATGAAATTAAAACTTTAAATTAATAATATTTTATAATAAAAATAATATAATAATATGACTGGATTAGTTATAGTTTTTACGATGAGCTGTATGTGGCACACTTGTATTTATCAAGCAATTTTAACCTTCTTTTTATAAAGTTTTCTTTAAAAAAGACGCGGAATCAGAGTATTCTTTGGATTATAATAAAAAAAAGCAAGTTACATAAACAAATCTCAGTTATTATTTGCTCTTGATTTAAATACTTTTTAATAAAGAACTCATATTCCGTAATCGATATTCGGTAATATCGGTAATTCGACTGACGCGAGTTCGAATCCCTACAATGAGCCTGAGCTTTCGGTGAAGGAAAACATCGTGAGAAAACCATAGCATAGTGGTAGGGCATTTTCCAATGCCCGCCTGGCTAGCTACCATCCTCAAGTTGAAAATCTGTCGCCAAGCACCAATAGGTGTGTTCCGGCAGCTGCACTTGAAAGCCAGTCTTCCACTAGGTTTAGCGTGTTATCATCTTGGGCCACATCGTCACTTAACATCAGGTGAGATTGTGGCCATTACGCCAAATCTATAACAATAAAAAAGGGCATGTTTACAGTAGTATAGCAATGTAGCGGCATTTTACCTGATGGTAAGTACAGCACCTACAAATCAAACACAACGGTGAAAATCCATATATCAGCAATCCTCGTCGATCGTTGCTCATGCCAACCTGCATGCCTTTCGGCAGCTGGATATACACAGGCTGATCCCGAAAAGTAACAAATCAAAAGAAATTCACTGTAACATCTTTATCACCATGTGCATAGTGGTTGTAACCCAGTTGGGTGCAGATCCCTACAACCCTGCGTGATTACTTACTAGATACACACCGCATGATCCCGGAACTTGTGTTCACGCCTAAACATACCACTATGATAGGTGTTATTTAGCGTGTGGTAGCCACGATCCAGTCCGGCATAATTGTCATGTCCTACATTCCAGACATTAATTATTAAAGTATGGAAAAATTTAAAGCTTATTAATTTCGCAAAAATAATTATTCTGACTATTTTTAACACGCTTATATTAGCTTCACTTGTAACTAACTAATAATGTAATAAAATCTACGAAGTCAATTATAACCTACTTCTAATTGTCGTATCGAAATGAAACTAAACTTTGTATGTATATGTAGTTCGTATGACAACATTATAATTTGTTTTCTTGGAGCTGATCTAATGATGGCGCCACGAGGTAGATAGTGGAACACTTCAGTGGCTACTAGTAAACGCCTCGATTTTGGGCTCATATCATTTGTTTTGAAAAGTCCATTAGATTGGGCTTGGTAACGAGATGTTATTATAAGACTATTTTTTTATTTATTTTTAGTACGTAGTTAAAACTTGTTTATAGTTTTTTTTATTATTTAAACTCATTAAATATCTAAATACTTAAAATGCGATTGTTTAATGAGAAAACATACGTGTTTAAATTAATTAAATAATAATTGTGACCCAGCAAGCGGTCGACGCAAACCGCCAATTTATCGGACTGCGAGCGTCAGACGGGAGCTCTCGTTTAACTACCATTTGCATGTCAAAGACACAGTGACCACGGAGTCCGGACACAAAATGCAACCGTTGTGTACCAGATGCGACAATATATGATGATAACGAAAATAAATGTTATCTCTAGAACTATTATAGTTCTACTCAATTGTACTCTGTAATGTCCGAAAGGTTACAAATTTAGAAAATCATCAGGCCCGGGAGCGGAATGCAGTTGATGCTATAAGGCCACATTGCACCATGAGCGCGGAAACTGGCCTTGTAGACCTGAGCTCTGTGAGGCCACGCACCACCAATCTCTTAACGTGGTCAAAGTACTACCTTTCCCAGAAGATGACTCCCTTCAAAACCTCAAAGTAGGCTTAGTAACTTAAATGTTAAACTGGATTATCTATATTGTGTTCCATTAAAAATGCCTTTGAAATTTTTAAATATATAAATAAATAGTAGCCGCCCGCAATTTCGTTCACGTTAAGTACAAGATCAAAATTGATAAAAAAAATATATAATAAAATAGTTCGAGCCTATACGCACGTATGGTTGTACAATAGCCCCAACAACACTCTCCTTTGTTTATTGTTGTCGATAACAATGGCTTAAAGGTAAATGCAACTACGATGGATGCGTTGGTTAATTCGCTGTTAAGACTGATCATTCACTTTATTCCATTGATATTGTTACAGTTCAAGTACTACGTCATAATTATTTATTATTAGCTTTTGCCCGAGATCTCATTCCTGTTTACTTAAAATGAAAACGCTTGCACGCTATCTATTGTAAACTGGTTGTACTAATATAAAAAACTTTTGTGTGTGTGTGCGCACATAAATTCACGAAGTTTTATCGCATTCGGATAAATGGTTTAGGAACACATAGGGTACAAACAAACAAACATTACTTTTTATCTTTTATATATAAAAATCTTGTGTGCGTCTGTTAGTGATTGTATAAGTTGTGAACAACATAACCGATTGAGCTAACAATTACATAATATATTTGTTTTATCAAGACGATGGTTTATAGATATGTTAGGATCCGACAGATGGCACTGTGGTCCAGTTATTAATTTAATTGTCTCAAAAGTTTGTTGAATTAAAAAAGGCTTAAAACAGATATCTACTTGTGAAATAATATGTATAGTACATGAGGTATTCTGAACGCACAATATTTGATGACAAATAGCGGTTGTTAAACCTCATCAAGTGAGCTCGTTTCTTGAATGCTAAACTGTTTAACGATACACGTGATTGTTAAAAACGCAGAGTAAAAAGTTAAGTTTTGAATTTTATTGAAAAACTAGCTGTACCGCGTATAATTTAAAAGAAATCGCTGATTTATCATTTATAACATTTCAGTATAGATAATATTTTTATCGGGCAGCCAGGCTTATACGTCACTACACTTATAGTAGACCCGAGCTGGGTGTTGAATTATTTGAATTTTACATTTTCTCCCAAACTATTCGCCTAAATAACATGCTATAAAGGGCAAAGTTTAGGTATATAAAATTGTATTTATGATAAAGAAACTTTCATTCGTAAGAATTAATATACCATGCCTAATAATAATGCTCATAAATCACTTTTAAATGTTCAATAAAAAAATACTAAATACCTTATTGTGGCTTATATATAAGAGATAGGCATATGATATTGCGGATTTTGTTAGAACTACTAAGGAGCAATATGTTTGTAGAATATTATATTCATTCCGAATTACCTACTTAACAAAATAAATATTTAAGGTTTGCTGAGAGGTTTAACCTAATGATATATAACCTATACTATTCCTCGTGAATCTGGCTACCCTATCATGTACAAAAAGAATTTTTCGATTCCGACTAGTAGTTTCAAGGATTAGCGTATTTAAACAAACAAACAAAAAAATGCTTCCGCTTTATTATGTTATTATTAATAATTAAGGAATTAATTAATAATTGATAATTATTACCATTAACACTAACAATTTTAATGGTTACCTATTATATTATATTAGTATAGCATAGCATTAGTATAACATCAATACAACAAAAACAAGTTTTAGTGCAGTGTATTCATAGATCCATACTAATACTGTTTAAGTTTAGTATAGAAGATATACAAAATAAAAAGGTTATCATAAATTATCTTTAAAAAAATTAATATCTCAAAAATGTATAGTAAGCCATTGCATCATATAATATGTGTTAGTTGTATATAGTGTACATTAAACATCGATTATATGAGAATATGATAGTATAGAGTTTCTTGTGCAAAAAATATAGTTAAATTTAATATATGAGCCACAGAGCTATGTTCGAAAAAAAAACAAATATAATATATTAAACAAAAACAAAAATAATATGAAATGTCGACAGTTTAATCCATACTATATCGATCGTTCGATAGTGCAAATTACTGTCGATTAATCGATGTTTAATGAACACTACATGTGATGTGCTACTAGCATTATAAGTTTGTAATAAGATTGGCAGTTTTGAACGTCCGTGTGTCTGAACTGGAGGAAAGAGAAGCTCTTACGAAATTAGAGTTAGATTCATTTAGCGGATTAACACAGCCGCGCCGCTTTACGGTTCTCTACGGTAACACTTATTCGTAACACCGCCGTGAAGATAAGAAATTCTAATGTACTAATTGTTTTACTTTACAAACAATGAGAACGTAGATTAAGCAAAAGTGGGGTATTAGCCTTAATTTAAATGTTTTTGTCGTTCATTATATATCGTGATACTTCTTTTGTCGCGTTTAGTAGAGGGTTAAATTGAGAGCTGCGCGCGCATCGTGTGACTGTTACGACAATGATAATTAACGTTTATATTTAACGTTGTATAAATAAACATTATTTTGATCAAGATAATTCCAATGAATTCATCAATTAAGAACAATCAAATTTTTAAAGAGTAACTTTTATTCTATCGCCCTAAAAATTTTCCTTCATCTATCGCATGTTGCATTACAGCTGGCCGTGGAGTAGGGATAAAGTGAAAGTCGCATGGCAGATGATTATATTATAAATATAATGATTTATTATATGATATTATATTATAATATATATATATATATATATATATACATATATATATTATTTTATTGATATAATAATAGAAGTTGACAACGAATCAGTAAAAAGTAAAAATACAAAAAAAATATTTTTTTATAAATATAACTCTGTGGCTTCATAAAATCACACATTTTTTTATAATATTTATTTATACACCTGTCGTTGTGGCGATCTTTGGGGAGGCGTACATCCAGCATTGGACGTCCTTTGGCTGAAATAATGATCATGATGATACACCGTTATATTAAATTTTTCGCAATAAAAAAAAAACATATAATGGATTTATATTATCATTGATGGCTATGTTCACATGTTCTTGTCACGCGGGCTATATAATTTGGATTTATTTTTATTTTGTTAAACCTAGGAAATACCTATACTTTCTTACATACGTAGATACGTACAAATATTTTTATGTCGGAATTCAGAAGAGAAGGAGCGAGATGACAGACGATCTCGCAGTGAATGGCAACAACCATTAATATGATAAAAAATCTTCATAAATAACTCATTACTACTTGGCTACTGTCGTGGTAGGTTTGGAAGTTACGGCAGTAGCTATGATAGAGTATTATTTATGAGATATCACAGCAGTGTTTAGAACAAGGCAAACCAATTAGTTTTAGAAGCGGGTCATAATTTCCTCCATCCATGTTATGTTACTTGGCGGGCCAACTAGCGAATAATACTTGATTACAGCTATAATTCAATTTATTTGAAATGAATAGTGTCCGGTTAAAGATAGGTTAATAATAATTGTCGGGCAAATTTGAATGCCTTGGCGGCTACGTTATGGCCCGTGAGCCAGGATTTAGACAGCCTTCGTTTAGACCAAGGCTACCCACTCCATATGTGGCAAAATATCTAATCCATGTCAATCTGCGGACCACCTAGTTGGCCACTCGCTTACAATTATTATAGATACAGATATAAATACCTTTATAGTAAATAAATATAGTTTAATAATAACCTAAAATATCAATAGCATGACACTATTAGCGTGGTAACATCTGACCACCACTGTTTGCGGGTAAATCACTTGGTGGCTCGCATTCCTGGGTTTAGGCAGCTTTGTTTTGGACTTTACCATCAGTTAAAGTATTGTTAAAAAAATTGAGATCAGCGAATTGTCGAATTACGAATTAAACAAATTACGAATTACTGCGTAACAAATGCGTATAGAGCCGAGGGGCACCGGTAGTAACCAACAAGGTTAGCTTATGAAAGTATATTAACACACGGAAAGTAGTAGTAGTATGTTTAGTAGAAAGAGAAGCATTCAGTATAAATGTTGAAAGGAAAGCGCCGAGTCGGAAATAGCCGACCAGACGCGACATTGGCCAAATGACACGTAGCGACGTCGCATTACAACGCTGTTACTCCCGTCCAAACGCGCAATAACATGATTTACAACAAAAAAAAATGTGATAATCTAAATTGTGATTTATCTACAAAATTATTATAAATACAAGATGTTATATATGTATCTAAATTGTATTTTTCCTCACTAATTGTGGTTAGGCGGCGGTCGGCCATAGTCCGTCGAGAGTCAATTAAGCCGACCTAATAGCGGTTCGATCTAGACTGAAATCACGTTACTGAGCTCGGCCTTATTAGCACAAATAGACTTATAAGGGATGTTAGATAACCTTGTATCGTTTATTTTTTATACTGTATAGTTATAACCTTTATAGATATCTAATCAAGTGATGATGTGGTTCATGATGGTAGTACGTTAATAAAAGCCTAGTGAGGAAATCGACTCTCAATTACATGTGCCAGAATACACCTATAGCTATTTGGCGATAGATTTTCAATTTGAAGGTGATAGCTAGCTAGGCGGGCATTAGAAAATGCCTTACCATCATGCTATAGTTTCATCACAATGTTTTCCTTCACCGAAAGCTCAGGCTCATTGCGGGAATTCAATTCACGTTCATCGACGCGTCCGTAAACGCTACCACTGAGCAACCATTGCTTCAATACATCATGTCAGCATGATGTTTTTCACCGGTAAAAGTTTAGATTCATCTTAAGGTTTCAATATTATATGACCCAGTATTACAAACTTTAATTTTTCTTCCAGAGTTAAAATCATCCGTGTCAAAAGCTAGATCGTGTGCAATTACTATCCTTTTAAACCATGTCCGCTCCTCTGGACAGGTTGGTGCAAGATGGCTGACGATAAAAGGTTCATTTGAGCTGCAGATAGTAACGATCCTCTGCTCGGCGGCTGAATGAAGGGCCTCTCCCGTATTCATACGGCCCCGCGCATTCCCAGGGAGGTAAGTGTGGTTTAAGGTACAAGAGATGTCTGAAATTATTCTTCATTAGACGCGTTATGAATAAATGATGACAGTGAATTTTAAGATGCGCGCGCTCATTGTTACAAAATGTCTACATCATGAAGTTGCTTACTAAACCTCTTTTTTATTGTGGTGAAGATAGTCACACTCAATTATGAGTATTCAAAGAAATATAGTACATATGAAAACTCATTCACTTTTTTGTTTAAAGTTCTTTATGGTTTAAGATATTTTTATTTCTCAAAGAATATACAATTCGCTTTACAGAGAAACTTACAGCTAAACTCAAAATTTCAACTTAACCAGTGTACATTACATTTTCAAGTAGGTAGTTTTAATTGATTCAACAAACAGTGTAGCTATGGAAGGGGGATTCTATTACGTATTGAAGCGTTAGTAATTAGTTGCTATCATATTTCTAACTTGGAATTTTTATATTAATGCTGTAAAATATATTCAGCTAAACTGTTAACTTATTTATGTACTAACAACCATCCGTAACTTCATAGGTGTTAATTACAATATAAAACTTGATATTATATTAATTAGTTGCTATTAATTTTTATTTAATAGTGTATTAGTTGAGCTGTTTTAAATGTGTATTTATTTTTCTTTGTGATATAATTTTTCAAATTATTTTTAAATAGTGGAAATGTTTGAATGTCGTTAATACTGTTAGGTAACTTATTTTATATTTTAGCGCCTTCGTAAGCAATATTATTAATACCATAGTTAGTCCGTGGAACTTGTAAAGTAATATTGTTGGCATTTCTCATTGATTTACCATGATGTTGTTCTTGTTTAGTAAAGTTTATATTATCAACCTTTCCAAGTATCTGCACCGTTTTTAGTCATTCTTAATTAGTGTGAGTCATTTGGTTATTTAAACCAATATACTTCATTAGTTGTAATCTGTTCCAGTTTCTACTTTCACGCATTATTTATATAAGTGATTGATAAACTCCTATTAAGTTGGTAGATCTAAGTGTTTTTTTATAAACAAATATAATATATATAAAGTTGTATGTTATCTCTCAACGTGATAGGTGGTGCTGTGCTTGATTTATTAACTACTGAAATGGGCATAACAACGTCTGCAGGGCCAACTACTTCTATATATGTTTTGCCATTCATTGTCATCCATTTGAAACAATATGTTTAACTTTCTTTAAACCTATCAGGCATATCTTACATTGCTGGCGTTCTCTTTCAAACTAGCTGTTCCGCATGTTCTTTAGCAAAAATGTAAAAGAAATGTATTTCATTTTTTCTGCCTATTCTATTAGAGACATGATGGATAGATTGTTTTTGACATCGTCTGACATGTAAGTGAGTAAAACATATGATCCAATCTTCCTAGCTAGGTTTAGGCTGTTACAATCTTTGTTGTATCATTACTTGTCAAGAAATCACATTTTAATGAAGCACTAATATATAAGCTAGCTGGGTGATAGGACACGATAATTGAGTCTAACTGGATCGCGACTCTATATTATAACACCTGATATGGCATTTGCCGTGGTAAGACGCTAAGGTACGTCACGTTGTATAACGGTGTATATCCAGTAATCAAGGTAGTATCTACCAGACAGAGCGCCACCAACACGCACATGCTGATAAATTCCTCACAAGGACTCAATTTGGATTTGTCGCGTTTCGAAATCAGCCAGTGTATATTAAGCAGCCGAGAGCCTTACAAGCTGACATAACACTTCACTAAAACCTTAACATTACTCCATCATCTCGATATATAATATAAAATAAGATAATAGTATAAACACATGAATTACGAAGGTCAGAGCTGGAGGATCCAAAAAATCAAAATTACTTTAAACTTAATTTATTTTAAATTATAAACTAGTCTAAAATTAATAAGATGTGACTGCTGCCGATGCTAGGCTCACAGTGCGGTTTAATAATTAATGCAAACATAATGAGGAGTCGAGCTGCCGAACGGTTCTACTAAAATTGCTGACTCTATATGAGGTGCACCGTGGGACTGGGAACTCGGACTCCATATTCACTCTCGGTCAGCAATTATGATGCGTTGCGATAGCGTAACACATGAAATTAACAATGAATATTGACAGACTGTTTGACTTATACCATACCTATCTCACAAACAACGCGTTGACTAAAACCTCAGACCATGGCATGCTAAGAAAAACCCTAGAGGGTTTATAGGGTACCTATAACTAAAGTTATTATTTAAAAAAATGTTAATTATTCTAATAAATAAAAAAAAAACGGTGACAACTGGTGATATCAGAGCTTAACCAACACTTTGCAGTGCTTCTGTATAAAAAATAAGCCAACAATATTAATATTAGTTCGATATGCCCATAACTTAACAACCCAATGCTCTTAGCTTTAGCTGGCGACCTCGAGATGAAGGGAATATGAGCAAAATGCAATCTCCGCGCCGACGGTTTAATGTAAAAAAAGTGCATTTCATAGAACTCCCTAATGCACATATAATAGAGGTGAATGTTCTATAGCAGAGACTAATTACAATTTCGTTTGGGAATTTCAAACGGTTTTTGAATAGAACTATTTTTAGGTTAACAGGTGGATAATACTCCCCCTCCCCCTTGCTCTACGCCACTGAACAAGTACATACAAATCCTTAAGAAGAATATAAACAAATAGCTGTGTTCCACGGTTTCACCCGTGTTAAATTTATTCAACAAACTCCACGCGCGGCGGCGCCTCCAACGCGCTCATATAGCCTTATCGTTGTTCCACTTCTCGTACTTGCCTACAGCTTGCCAGACTGCTTGACGTTCATAGTTACTGCTCCGCTCTTTAAGGCCGTAGCGTGAAGTTATATAGTCAATACTATTCTTCATGAATCTGTCTATCATATACAGTAATAATTTTTCAAATCCGACTGGTATTTCCAGGGATTAGCTTTTTTAAAAAAAAAAAAACAAAAAACTCCATATCGTTATTATACTACTATAGATATAAGCTATGGTTTATATAAGCTATATACAATACGTACGGCTGTTTTATGAATCTGATTTTAATTCATGATTATTATTATTTTAAATAATTATTAAGAACTTATAATGAATAATAATATACAAGTTTCTAGCAAGTTAAAAGCACATTAATCTTGCCTTCATTGAATTGCCTATATGTACCTTGATTTTGTGTATTATATATCAAGATTTTTCTAATAATATTGTTTTATTATGTCCAAGCTAGTTTAAGTGCTTTTTGATGACGCCATCGAAAGTCAATACGATATTGTTTTTAAACAACTTTTGAATACACAAAAAGAGTTAATTCATTTTGTTAATTGTTTACTTCGTAGCGTTTTCTTTTCACAAATAAAACGTTTAGAGCGATAACAATTTATCTCAGTGATACTAGATAGCGGCCCAATAATCCTGGTACATATGGTCACTAAAAGTTGGTATTTAAGAAAAAAGTTGGTACCCTCATGTAAATAGCAAATACCAGGGGTTTATTACCGTTATCCGCCCCCTGGAGGACCTTTTTTAGCTCCTCGTTGCACAAAACACCAGAAGCCTTGATTGATATTGAACGTTGGTATTATTGCGTACTAGCTTAATGCTTACCTGGTACATGGTACAAGACTTTGAAACCTGGTACTTGTACTAGAAACCTGGTAAGTCTACCATCCCTGATTTATCTTTACCTTCATTCAAGTTCAATCATCAGTTCAAGAATCAAGTTTTTAAAGGAATTTTCAAATACAAATATTAGAAAAACAATACATCGAATAATTATACAAAATAAATAAATATACTACGACTACATAAAAATATGCACTGAAATTCATCAATATTCAAATGTATACATATAATAAAATTTAAATGTCTGTTTGTAATGTCAAAATAACAGGTTTTTACTAAATGCATATGACAATATATATACACGGTACCTATAACAAAAAAAAACCAGTTTTAAAATTTTTGTCTCTCTGTTCCGGGATTTTAGAAAAATAGTTAGGGTTCCGCTAAAATACAAAATAAAACTTTTTAGTAGTCCACGCGAACCGAGCCGCGGGTGCAGTTAGTAGTAAGTAAATACGTATCTGGAAAACACTAGAATTCACTACAAGCATGGAGTATAAATTCCTAGGTCAAGGTCACGGGTGAGCAAACAAACAAAAGTTTTTATTTTTTTAAAAGCAAATCAATCAAGGTCACTCTCGAAATTCCAACCAATTGTCTTTATCGGATATATGAGTGAGGGCTCACTTATATCACTATAGGGGGAAGTGGGCTACTTTGATACAAGGGGCACATTGATACACCAACAATATTTCAATATTAACAAACATTATTAGAGAACCGACAAAACTAAAACGTCTATGCTCAACATGTCTTAGCTCTACAGCTATTACCACGCTGACCGCTTGTTAACCATTAGCGTTGGAAAAGAGTAAGTGTGTTTTTAGTGCGACCAAGGAAAAAATACTTAAGTATCTAAAAGTATTTCTCTGCTGTTTTATATGATATAATGAAGATTTAAACTTACGAAACGTTAGTTAATCTATCTAATATTTGATATTAGAAGTATTTTTTTAATGTAATCGATGGTTTTATTGAATTTTTTATATATTTTTTTAATTATCTGCTGGGGCACATTGATACATCAATACACGGGGCACATTGATACGCATTAATCACATCCATGTAAGCGATACGAATGTGATAAAATTTGTAAATACACAAGAAGTCGTCTTTGTGGATAGTGATTCTAGTGCAATTACTAACGCTGCCGAAATTGTGAAGAAAATGAAATATCCACAATTGAAACTGACCCTATATCTACGAAAATACCTGCATCTATTAAGTTTGTGTTTCCATTGTGGAAGATAAGACAAGCGTTTATTTTGCAGCTGCAACTGCAATACCTGTGCTTTAGCAGTTACTATTTCTTTAAAGGGAACGTCTCGAACTTTTTTACTGTAGTTATTAAATAATTAAATTAGTTTCTATAGTTTTGTTTTAAAGAGAAAAGCCTTTGAAAATATAATTTTCTCTTTATTAATAATCTTAAGACTTATTATAATCTCCACCAGTTAAACCTTATTTCCTATTATATATTCGAACATATATATTTACGTACTAAAGTGCACCATTCTATGTATCATTGTACCCCACGTATGGAGTACAATGATACAAAACCCATTTTTTATTAAATTAATTTTATTGTCATTATTATTTAACTTGCATGAATATTATGACTCATATTATAATATTGATAAAATTTAACATTCAGTAAATAAAAAAAAAATTATTCAATTTTTATGCATAAAATACGATATTGAATTTTTCTGTATCAATCTGCCCCACTTTCCCCTATCACCTTCCGACCGAGGATAGAATGGTAAGACAGACAGAGTTACTGTCGCGTTTATAATATTACTGTGGATTATTATAAATATACCAGCATTGCAATGTCTCGATTAATAAATAGATAACTTTATTTGTAGCACTCTGTATATAGATTGTGCCTAGTTTTTCTTTGAACAATCCGTATAATTTTAATATCGTGGAAATTGCTACTTGAAATCCATTAGGCGTTTTTTTCAATCAGTTGTGAAATATGTTGACATAATTATGTAACATATTATTTTAGGTCTATGGCAATGCTGGGTCTCTGGTAACACTGTGCATCGATCGAGTTGAACATGAAAGCGAATACAAGAGGGCACAAACGGAATAAATCAGCAAGATGACTCCAACCACATAGTACTACTGTAAATACGTTTTCTCTGAACTACAACGCGACTGTGAATACCTATAATTTAGAATTTGTTGTAGCTACTTGTGTCTTTCTTTTATTTTCTACGAATCAATTGTTTTAAAGTCACAAACGGCATTTATTACTCATCGATGCAAAATTATTTGCGTTGTACACACGTATAATCCGTTGAAATTCTTGTCAGATTTAAATATTATTTTAAAACCTATCGGCAAATGATCCCTGTTCAAATAAGAGATATATGTAATAGAAATAGTATTACCACTGTAACTAGTATACTGTATAGTATATTGCATAGTATGCGTAAAAGTAATTTGCTTTTATGCATGCGGAGCCATAGAAAGTTCAATATTGGAAAACTATCTTCTGTCTAACTATGATAAATTTAAAAGACATCAGAGTTCTATCACAAATAAATGCAGTACAAATGTTATAATTAAATATATGTATGTACTTGTATCTGTATAATATCAATCACATTCACACACAGTTCCTCACACACTCATACACACACTGACGCACACAAATTCCACATTACTTTGTACTCAATAATACGCGATGGAGAGTTGCTCTAATAAATTTAACACCATGGATCAAACCGTGGGACACAGCTAAGTTAATTGATTTATTTTTTTATACTTGGCGTGTGTAAGTATGACTGTAAATTATGTTATCAATAAATATCACTGAATCCTGTAATAACTTATCAACGACTTAATAGGTCAACTTGCTAGGTCCATATTCAATCGAAAACTACTTTTCAACTCAGATTAAAGTGTAGACCAATTTCTACCAAAACGAAACGACTAAATAAGTTTTGCTATAAAAACTTATATATCAAATGTATATATATATATATAACAAAAATAATGTAATAGTAAACATTCTTAGATTGAATTTTATTACGGTGAGTAAATAACAATAAAAGTCTTTTTCTGCAATAAATCATTCCGGATAAATTGAAAGCAAAATTAAATGAAGGCTAGACACGCATATACCGAAGTGGAAATACTTGAAAAACTAACAATTAAAATACTTTTAACTATAATTAATATACTTAGTTCAAGGGAACAGCGACTAATACACATTCTTCAAATAAATACAGAATTATATTTTATTATAATTATATATTATAATGAAAATATAATTTACTCTATCGAACAGCCTGTAACCGTCAGCATTAACGTAGATTTCAGTCAATATATTTTTTTAATAATCGGATTAATATTGTCAGTTATTGCTTCTTAAAAACATAACAACTTTACCAGTGTATATTAGTAGTATAGATTTTATTTATACATATTATCACACTCACGTCTCTCTCTCTGTCTGCCCATTTATGTTCTTTTCACGCAATAACCACTTATCCAATTTACATTTATTTCATATCTATGTTATCTGACCAGGTTATAAGATATATTTTGTTAGATAATGTAACAAATAATAAGCAGTGACGATATTGATGAATCAATTCGGAAAAAAGACGCCTTTGGGGCTCTTAAATGACTTACGCTCAGTATATCTAATAAAAGATATATCAAATTAATGGACTATATAATTGTAGATCTTAAAATATCTACAAAAAGTTGGCGATAAAATATTATTTTGTCTATTATCTATTATCGACCGACGCGATCCTATAGTCCACGCAAGCGGAGACGCGCGCACATCTAGTCTCTATATAAAAATGGATGTTGGTATATATAAACTATGCATATTATAGTTTAGTCAACAAGTTCAAAATGGTGTTAATAGGATATAAAGCTCCTATACATCTTCGAGATACATTTTTCTAGATTGATAAACACCAGCACCTTTTGAGAAAGTGAAAGTTGATAGATCTTGTTTTTTTTCTTTTAATGAAGAATTTTTATGCCAAATTTTATTGCGATGGGTTCATAGATGTGGTTGTGAATAGGTAACTAATAGACAGACAAATACGAGTTCGTTTCTCATATATAATATTAGTGTAGATTTTTGCAACTAACCACTGTTGTGCATTTTAGTGTCTCTATAAATAAATAAATAACTTTATTTGTAGCACTCTGTATATTAAAGACGTGGAAATCTATTAGGCGTTTTCTTCAACCAGTGCAGTTGTAACATATTTTGATAAAATTATAGAACATACTAGCTGTACCCCACGGTTTTACCTGTGTTAAATTTATTCGATAAGCTCTCCACGGCGTCGCCGTCAACTCGCCTGTGTAGCCCTATTGTTGTTCACTTGCCGTACTTACCAAAATCTTACCAGATTGCTTGACGACCATAGGTACTGCTCACTCCTTAGGGTTGTAGCGTGAAGTTATGTATCATATACTATTCCTCTTCAATTTCGATATTATATACAAAAACAATTTTTTGAATCCGACTGGTAGTTCCAGAGATTAGCTCGTTTTATCAAACAAACAATCAAAACAAAAACCATTCAGCTTTATTACTGAACAAACCTTTGCCGTTATATTTTTCAGGTTGTCACACCAAATAATACACCAAATTTTATGTGATTTGTGAACTATATTTCTCAATTTTAAATAACTTTTTTTAATAATCGAATACAAGCAAAAATAAATTATTTTACAATATTTTGCAATAATTATACAATTTAAGAGAACACTCAATATATCAATCGTACAAATAAAAAAAAAAAAATCTCTATAAAATGGCCAGTAAACAGGCTAACCCCGTGAACAATTATATTAATTGATTAATCTATGATATAAGCTATGGTTTAGAGGAATACTTACAGCTATTTTGTGGGTCTGGTTTTAATTCACGATTTATTTTGTTTAAATATTAAGAACTTACAATGAATAATAATATACAAGCTTATCTTTGTTGAATTACCTTTATGCACCTTGACTCCAAGTGCTTTTTGATGTCGCCATCGAAATCCAATACGATAATCTTTTAAAACAACGTTTGAATACACAGAGTTAATTCATTTTGTTAATCGTTTAAACAAACACACGAACAAATAAAAATCTCTTCAGCGTTATTATATTATATTTATACGTCTGTAGCGACGATGGTGGGTTCGTACTCTATAGTGGTACGTTTGGACTCCACAGCGATCTACATTGGTTCGAATTCCTTTATAAAAATATAGTTTTACTAGTACACGCTTGGAATTAAAAAAATCGCATGTTATCTCACTTCGCATTGCATTTTCGAACACAAGAGAGACGTTAAGCGCTAACATTAAAAACATTTATGTTACAATAAAATACTAATATAAGAGGTAATGTTTATATGTTTGTAAGAGGTAATCTCTGGCACTACTGATTCGATTCTATCACTGAGAGAATGCACGTTAAGGCTGACGGTTATAGGATATGATTAACGCGTACTTAGTCGCATGTGAAGCTGTGGGACTGTCTCCCGGTCAGTGTGTCCTTCCTACAACATGAAGTCTTTCAATAACGTGAAGCCCAGTAAAGCTGTAAAAGCCGTAAAGGCTCCAGGGCCCCTAAGGCTAACAGTAGTCAGTTCGAAAAAAAAAAAAAACAATAACGTGAATAGTCATTTAAGCAGGCCGACATCACAGCTACAACTGACAATGGATTGTATATATCCTTCTGAACCGTCTCAAGGTCGTTATAGACGACAAGAATTTATACCCGCCCGAACAATTCGGTTTTCGCGCCCGTCACTCGTGTACACATCAAGTGCACCGCCTCACGGAGCACATCACGAGTAACTTCGCCAAGAGCAATATCGCTCCGGTCCGCACGCTTGCGGTCTTTTTCGACGTAGCCAAGGCCTTCGATAAGGTCTGGCACGCCGGACTGGTCCACAAGCTTCACCATTTAGAAGTCCCGGATAGGTTAGTTCACCTAGTTCATGATTTTCTACGCGACCGCACCTTTCACTACAGAGTGGAAGGAGTACTATCTACCGCCCACCCTATACGCTCAGGCGTCCCGCAAGGTTCCATTCTGGCGCCTTGCCTTTTCAATCTGTACGTCAGCGACCTCCCGAAGCCCCCCGGGGTCGAGGTAGGGCTCTACGCTGACGACACAGTCATATACGCGTCAAACAGACACAGAAAAAATCTCGCCTGCGCAGTCCAACGTGCCGTAACCACTCTCGGGGAGTGGTTTCGAACGTGGCGAATAGCTATTAATCCGGTAAAGAGCGCCGCGATTATGTTCGAACCGCATACATGTAAACTACCACGCACGGTAGGACCTCTAACATTATTCGGTAGAAATATCCCTTGGGCCACCAAGACAAAATATCTGGGTGTCACCCTCGACTCGAAGCTTAACTTCAACGCACACGTTACTATAGTCCGGAATAGGGCCGTCTGGATCCTTTCCCGCTTGCGACCCCTGCTCAGTTCGGTAAGCAAAATGTCCTTAAGACATAAGCTTACACTATACAAGATGTGCGTCCGTCCGATCTTGACATATAGCTGCGCAGCGTTCGCACATATGTCCAAACATAACTTTGTCCGCATGCAAAGAGTCCAAAATCGGTTTCTCCGTCGCCTGCTTGACCCTCCAGCCTTCGTTAGGAACATGGACCTCCACAGGGACATGAGGCTTCCCTCGATAGAAGCCTATGTGAAATATCTCACCAGGAGATACTTCGATAGCGCTTCGAATCACCCCAACCCGCTCGTAAAATCCACCGTGAACTACGTCCCAGACAACTCGATCCCCGTTGCCAAACGTTATAAACGCCGTCCGCGAAATCTCTTTGTCGATCCCGACGACGACATCGAGAAAGCTAATAATTACTACGCGTCCGCTCCCGCAACATATGCGTGCTCGCGCCCACGCCCGCGAAACCACCGTTCCCTCCGCAGGGGACGTACGGTTAACTTCGCTCCCGCACACCCGCCACGACCGCCCTCCTCTGCGGCAACTCAAGCCTAGGTCCGATCCATCGGCATGGAGCCCTTGAGCCAAGCAGCCGCTCGCGCGATACAAGTGACTGCACAATCACTAGCTTTCACAGCCATACATGACACTGCATTATACACACATGCACAACACACATAGGTACATAGGTTCTGTAAGGGACCTTTTTTTTTCTTTTTTTGCCTAGTTAGAATAGACAAAAATTTTCAGACCACTAAATACACATACACATGTTCCTTCCCTCCTCCCAGGGGGCAGAAACATGTATATATGTATAGTTAGTTTAGATCGAATTACGGATAGGGAATTAGTCAGATCGCGACTTAATTGCATACGCGCAACAGTCCGAGCCGAGGTCCGGCCACTTTGGCACCCTCGGATGTTGTTGCTTAGCTTTCGTGGCTGAGTGCCCTAAGCGCTCGCCCCCAAGCCCGGTAAAGCTGTAAAAGCCGTAAAGGCTCCAGGGCCCCTCAGGCTAACAGTGTAGTCAGTTCGAAAAAAAAAAAAAAAAAAAGGATTGTATATCCCTCTACAGTCGCCGATGTTATTGGATTGCACTGTGCTCAACATCAGGTAGAGTGCTGTTCTTTGCCGTGCTATGATTAAAAAAAATGCGAATACTAGTGAAAATAATAAATGTACATAAATCTACAACATAGTTACTTTCTTTTTCAATCGGATTTAAAGTAAACACGAACTGTGCACACGCTCTCTTTGTCCATTAGTTAATAGTGTCTGAAATCCATTCGGTTTATTTATTTTGTTCAACTGTCTACGAAGGTTCTTCATTTCCTGCGGTTTCTTACTATTTCCGGTCTCCTTTGTATGGCCCGGAGAGTCTTGCGTTGAGAGCTCGTCTTTTTTTCTTTATTACATTTGCCAACAGTTTTACATTTTTTTTATATAGATAGGTACAATATAATATAAGAAAACTAGCTGACCCGGCAAACGTTGTTTTGCCATGTATGTTATTTCATCTAAGGGTTGATCGTAGAGGGGTGAAAATTTAGGCTTGTATGTATTTTTGTATGCTGTATCATAAAAAAAATAAAAACAAGCAATTTTGTCTAAAAAAATAAAATAAAATTTACCACCCTTAATATTTAGAGGGATGAAAAATAGATGTTGTCCGATTCTCCACCCTGGCCGATATGCACGCTAAGATTCACGAAAATCGGTCGAGCCGTTTCGGAGGAGTTCAATCACGCACACCGTGACACGAGAATTTTATATATTAGATATGGTAAATGTACAAAGTAATTATAGGCAAACACAACATACCCCATGCTACTTACTGAGTCACATGTGGTAACAAAACAACATATAGAAGTAAGTCATCAATAAATATAAATAAGTCAGTAAAATGAATTCACATTATTATCATTGATGGTTGGCTGACCACTTCCGTCATATAATGAGCATGCAGCACTCGTATTTACCCTTTATACCTTATAAGATTTGCAGGACTTCTACAGAACGTAAATTGTTACGTCGTTCAAATTATAGACATAATCTAAAAATTTGCATTTCACCTATCAATTCTCATTAAAAAAATGATGCTGATAAACGTTATAAAAACATTTTGCACAATAAAATCGTAAATAACTTCCTCTATACAATGATTTTTGTGAATTTTCGTATATATTTTTTTGTTACTATGTGCATCGCTACTTTATATGTTACTTAAAACTAGAGTGGACCAAAATAATAAAACCAAGGAATCGAAAATTAATCGTATTAATCGTACGAACTAAAAATTAATCGAATTTATCGAATCGAATTATTTTTTTCTTTTTAATTTCGAATAAAAATATTTATTTACGTAATTCCTTGCATATTTACTGCAGCTACAAGCGACGAAGAATAATTAATCTTGTTGTTTGGAGTCAGGCATTCAATAATTCAAGTGTTCCAGATTGCAATTTCAATTGTTGTTATACTTTATTTTTGTTATTTCATTTACACAGCTTATACACCCTCCATATCATTTAAAGCATAATCGTATTATCAATTATATTCAGCTCTAAAAAATAATCGACAGGTCTACTAGGTTTCATGGTGATCGGTTAAACGGTATTAATTATTGCAAAACAAAAAAAATCCGTATTCACGTACTACTTGAAAAACACTGAACTAATTTTGAATATAATTTTCAGATTAATATCATAACATATCTATATCATAAGCCTCCATCTAAGCAATCGCTCCTAAGTAAGATCTTAATGCGAATCCCTCTTCTAAGCATAACATTAATAGGTTATTTCAAATAAACAGCAATACGATCTTGGGATGTAATTAAATTTATAATTAAACATTGTATCTCGTTACGGTTATTATGAAACCGAACTGCGTGAATAGAGCACCAAATCTGCGTCTTGTAGCTTTGATGTGTTCTAGGATTATCAAATCGACATAGAAATTTCGCTTTGATTATAATATGTGCGAGCGACGCCGTTACAGACCAAGATTATTGGATTATTACATCTGATATATTACACGTTTGCGTGGGTCATACATAGAATACCTACGTGTTAAATCATGTTTGTTGAACGCAGTTCAATTTTAATGTATCAATAAATCTCTTTGGCAATTTCTTTCAACTTGGGGCAGCCCCTCCCAACTGCTGAATACCTCCACTCTATGGAAAATCGCAGCCAAATAACCTTGTGTTGTGTTTCTGCGGTGAGTAGGGTTTCCAGAGCTCCAGGGTGCGGGAGGTGGTTAAAGGTCGGCAACGCGCTAGTGATACCTGTGGTGTTACAAGCGTCCATAGTGTATGGTAACCTACCACAGACCCATGTTTAACACATGTTTGCCACCTTAGTTATATTTAAAAAAGAACTAATATAAACGAAACACGTTGTTTCACTAAAAATTAATACATAAATAATTGATTAAGTAGAGAAAAAATACATTCTTTATTATTTTGGCTAGGTGGTAGGACACGAAAATGTTGTCCGACTTGACCATGACCACCAGTGAAACCCACTAAATTCAAAACAAAAATTCCTATCTGTGAAATAATCCACACTTTATTAAAATTTAATGAAACAAGCTATAACAATTACAAAATTAACTTAATCATTAAAATAATAATTAAAAATATTGATATATAATGTAATTTTATAAAATTTAATCTCCACAGATCTTCCCAAAAAAATTGCCCTTTAAAAACCTCCTGTGTACGTTTTTTTCCTACATTTAATAGGTTGAATTACAACGGTGACCGTAGATAGATAACTCATCACTATCGCGGTCACCGTTGTTTTTTATACTGTATTTATCACTGGGCACAACGCCGTCACTCTGCCGTGCTGATATAAAAAATATTATTATTTTCAAACTAACTCATACCCGCGCAACTTCGTCCGTGTGAATAAGTTTTTGATGTTCCATTGAAACTGCGTGTCCTATCGGGATTGAAAGTGGGCCGTCCTTTTAATTATTTTTTATATTTGTAACATTGATTTTACTACTTATTACCTCTATAGGGAAACTTAAGTATTTGTAATCAAGATCCTTAATCAGTCCTATATTAATTTGAAAACTACATTTAAATTGTTTCAGTAGTTTCTATGAATGCGAGATTTGCAAATGATGCGCGTTCTAACGCGGAAAAATTAAGATTTTATGAGGATACGCTAGGCTAAGATAGGCTGTGTCCGATGGGATTTCGCTCCGGCAATATCTTAGAAATCATTTTATTTTATATCCTTTAGGGAATGGATTTTCAAAAAACCTTTGTTAGTTTTCACTTACGTTATATAAGTATTGCCTTTCCGTTCAGATATATTTATTGCGAAATTATTTAGCAGAAATAGATACAAATGGTTTATCAATAGTATGTTTATATATTTAACTTACATAATACGTTTGTATTATATTAATTAATAACTGCAGCGTAGTTTTGTTCTCGTTAATTATTAAAATTTTAAATTACCAAACGTACAGTACTTCACCGTAAGCAATACAGTTTGACTTTTCTCGGTGTTGCACGGTTTTCGCCGGGTGCTCGATACCTGGCAGCGCACCACACGGTCCACCCGCACTAATCGTTCTCGCTTAGCATACTTTCTCACCTACACTTTGTATAGTAATTGTTCCGCTTCTAAAGGTCATAGCGTGAAGTTAGACAGCCTACCTAAAAAATTAATTATAAAATGCAAACATTTCTTTTCAAATCAGACTGGTAGCGTTGAAGTAAACAAACTATCTCTTGAACTTTATAATATTAGTATTAATTGCAAATTTTGTCATCTTCTACAATCGACTCTCAATAAACTACGAAAGACGAAATCATTTCACGAACTTCTTTTCGCAGACTTTTTATCTTTTCGCAAACGACAATTTACATGTCATACCAAACGAGTACACGTCGCAAGCGGCATCCGCCCTTGCACAATTACCTTCACACCGGCTCCGGAGAAGTCCCAATGTCCTACATTCCACAAAAGGTAACATGATGCGAACGCATTCTCATATCCAGTCTCAGAACATAATTAAGGAGCCTTTTGGCCTGTGAAATAAAATTCCTAAGCATATTACGAATTTGCCAGACATTGAGTTCAAGAATCGTGTTAAGCAAGTTTTATTGTCAAACGAGAGGGTATTTATTATAGGGTAGATCATTACATTAATTTTATTTTTATTTTTATAGGTTTGTCGTGGTGAAGACTGCCTCTCAAGTGCAGCTGCCGGACACCTATTGGTGCTTGGCAACAGATTTTCAACTAGAGGGTGGTAGCTAGCCAGGCGGACATTAGAAAAAGCCCTACCACCATACTATGGTTTTCCTCATGATGTTTTCCTTCACCGAAAGCTCAGGCTCATTGCAGGGATTTGAACTCACGTCAATCGACGCGAAGTCGTACACGCTACCACTGAGCCATCATTGCTTCAATAAAAGTGATGTCTGGAAGTGACTTCCTCTCTGTCATAATGATAATAGCTGTAAATTATATTTAAAGTGTAAAAAAACACTTATTAAAAATAATGTTGACTAACCCGATCGATAATATTAAATCATGATCCGGAAAATATAAAGATTCTTCGATTTGTGAATCGGCCTTAAGACTATATAAAATTTTCAATCAAGAATAATATTTATGTTGTAACAAAAACATTTGGATTTTCGATGTGTCTGTAAACACAGCTTGTAATTAAAACAACTTTACAAGCGGTCGACGCGACGTCCGGCGCTGGCATCCCGTTGGAATCCGTTTCCGTTCCAAATAAAAATTGTAGCCGTGGCACAACTGAAATAGGAAATAAGTATTGCTTCGATTATTTTGTTGTACTGCAAAGCTTATTCTGTTTCTACCTTTTCTTCGAGACTTCGTTACCCTTATGCGCCACCTATTGTACAATTGTTGTACTAATTCAGAAACCTTCACGGTCGTGCACACATCAACTCACCAGTTTCATCGCAGTCGGATGAATGGTATCATTATGCATAGGGATTAAACAAGAAAACATTTTTATGTATGTACATATCTTATATTATATACTAGCTGTGTCCGCGGCTCCGCTCGCGTGGACTACAGAGTGCCGTCGGTAATGTCGTGAAACCGTTTCCATCCACGACGGTCGCCCGCCAGTTAGTTTATAGTTAAAATGATCAAAAAAATATTTTATTTGCGCGGAACTTTAATTATTTTTCTGAAATAAAAGTATGTAGCCTATGTTATTCCTTATAATATCAGATATCTGCCAGTGAAAATATTGTCAAAAACGGTCCAACCGTTTCGGAGATTAGCCGGAACAAACAGAGACACAGAGAAAAAATTCATTTTTTTTAATTATAGGTACCGTATATACTTTCATTTGCATTTAGTAAAAAGGTGTTATTTTGACATTAGAAACAAACACTTCAATTATATTTATTTTTATTGATAAAAATCTTGGGAGCGTATGTTAGTGATTCTATAAGAAAATACTCTATTCATTGGCAAAATTATGGTTGAACACAGTTACCATTAAATAAAAAAAGTATATACAATTTCAGTGGTGCGTAATATTTTGTATTCCAAATCAATTGACCGCGGTCTTTTAAGGGGTTTTATTGTTACTTTAAAATGCAAATTATATTTGTTAAAGTCGATTTCAACTCAATGACGTACATGCATGTCCTTCTCAGTATGATATTCAAAGCTATATAATACAGAGATATTACAAATGATTCCTTTGTGTAAACATCTTATTTTTCATTACGCGGGATGTCCGTAAAACGGGCTATTCACTGGCGGACGGTGAACAATAAACACGACAATAGAGTGCCGTCGGCATCGCCACGTCGCTTGCTACGATTCGTACTCTCAACTACTGACAATGCACGTTCTCGGGCGGCCATAGTGTTTTATATATTTCATTTCTGTACAATCGTTTTTATCGTTATTACAATAAAATGTGACCGATTTGTTCATTTTTAATAATGTTTTTGTTCGTTGTTCGTTTTTAACGAATTATTTTCATTTCATGTTTATTTACAGAGATGATTGTTAAGGAAAAAACAAGAGTTTTTGCGGGATCTCTTTGGGATGTCACAAACACTCTCCAGAAAGTTCTAACAAGAAAGCCACCATCTCATTGGAACAGCTTTGTATATAAAACAAAACTACGAAGACAAACAAATGGGGAGCAAGTAACTTGGTTGAGTTCAATGCCAAGAAAACTCACGTGTGCGCGTTTTCCTCAAAAAAGTCTCTGTTTTCTCCCTTCCCCAATCTTCAGAACGTCTCACTAGCAATGCGTGACAGCCTCAATATCCTAGGTGTGGATATTCACAGCGACCTCGACTCCAGGGATTGGGAATGTCATCTCCACTACATCTCGGAGACTAGGAATCCTGAACAGGATGCGACGATCTTTCACACCCGGTCAACTGTACCTTCTTCATAAGGCACAAGTTCGGTCGTATATGGAACACTGTTCGCACCTCTGGGATGGATCAGCAAAGTACGTCCTCGATGTCCTGGACAGGTTGCAGAACTGGCTGTTCGCATTGTTAATGATACAGATGTTACCCAATGCAGCGAGCCGCTTCAGCTTCGCAGGAACATCGCCTTGCTAAGTGTATGCTACCGTCTATATCATGGTGAGGGTTCTGAAGTGAAGAGAACGCGACGATGGCTTTCGATGTCTCGATGGTCGCCGTTGTGTTTGGATTGTATTGTGCTTACTATCAGGGACAGTACCGTCAATTTGCTAAACTACTTCAAAAAACCTGGTATATGGTAGTCGCGATCCAGTCGAACACAAGTGACATGTCCTATCATCCACTAAATATCTTAACAAACGACAACAATAAAAACAAACACCTTAAGGACGTACCTTCTTACGGGAGTTGTCATTTCAATTCAATTAAATCATAAATCAATTCAATATCAATTCATTTTTTTTTTCATTTTTTCAATTTATGCCCTAAAAAGGTACTTATGAATATCAACACATTACCACAGATTCCAAAAACATCCCTGTCATCAAGAACAGCCTGCATGAAATTCGATCGGATTTATATTTTTTTATTTTCTAAGTAATGTTTCAGGTATGAAGTATTATTTCATTATTTCATATTACTTTTTACTCATTTACGTACATTTTTTTTCACTCTCGTTCGAAAACTCTAGTTTTTTTTTTGCTGCCGGTACGCTTTATTAGAATCTGTAAGTACACGTAGTCACGTATAGGCAAATTAATTAAAACGGTAGTACTACGCCTTCTCCGACTTTTGATTTCTAAAGACTCAGCATTCAATCGATCCAGAATCGAGAGCGTCTATTATTATTTTCATTCGAGTAATCGGTTCTCGAGAGTGTGACCTACATCGAGACTATACGGTATGTGTAAATTTAATTACCCCTTTAATGGAGAAATCTCGAGGTTTAATATGTGTTGGTCTGTTTTTTTAACCTTTATTAGTTTCAGTTTCAGTTTAATATCTGTGTTGGTCTGTTTTTATAACCTTTATTAGTTTCAGTTTAACTTAAATCTTAACTTAACTTAACTTTAATCTTAAGATTAAGTGACGATGTGATTTATTGTTTTCCAAGCCTACAGTGATTGGCTCTCAAGAGGAAGCCAGAACACTCCTATAAGTGCTTGGCCTCACGACAGTGTTTTCAAATGACAGCACTGTGTCTGTTGATCATGCAATCCAAATATTACAACGAACACCGAGTGATCGGTGATCAGATCCACCTTCAAAATAATGATCTTTATTATCTATGGTTATTTTACCACACTCCACAGACAGCACAGCGCTTCGCAGTCGTATATATATATATCATATATTTATATATATTCTATATATATATTATAAAGAGTTACCTCAGTATTATCATTTTTATACGATATTTGTGAATAGGTATTATAATCTTAGTTGAACGTACAAAGTAAAGTATTAATCGTGTAATGGAACGCAACGCCTACAGTAATGTCTATTGCGCAGTATCAGTTATGCTCCTTTTTTAATGGAAAAAAATACTACCTAGAAAACTAAATTCCAAAGATAAATAGTAGTAAAAAAAATATAAAAAAAATACTATTATATCTAAATATAGAGGCATGACAAAATTTGGTGCCATAAATGGGCATTCTCCTTTCGGGTAATTATTCACGATGGATTTCCGCAAATTAACGCCTTCGTCAATCAAATCCACCTTCTGTCATCACTGTCATACCAGCTTGCTATTCTCTCGCCAAATGGAAAATGAATCCACATTGGCTGATTGCGAAACGTGGCAAAACATAAGACAGCCGCTCTAACGGGTGTATAATCATTTGTATGGTTGTCCCTACCCTACTTGATTACTGGATATATACTGGCTGATCCAAGATCTTGACACGCCTACGCGTGCCACTATAAAGGGTGTTTATTATACCTGGTGTATGGTGATCGCAATCCAGTCGAACACAATTGGCATGCCCTACTACCCAGCAAATATAAAACATTGTCCTATTGAAACGATTCCCATTGTCTTTTCAATACATTAATAAAATTTCAAAACCATATATTCAGATGTGTGCCAGAGATTTACTAACCCTTCAATGTAGTATCCCGACTACCTACCACAGTGCACCCTATAGAATATTAAGGCGGTCAAGTGTAAAAACAATTTAATGGTTCCGTATAAATTATATCTAATTTACATTATGTTTAAATTTGTGCACTTGTTCAAACGTCGCTATTGACAAAAGAATTTAAAATCCTTGATTTCCTCTTCTCTCTTTAATAATAGAACCACACGCGCCGGGCCCACAGCATTATGGTAACCTTCATCACTGCAAGTAAATTATTAATTTTGTATTTCTAATGATTTTTTTTTATATTTTACGTTTTCGTTGCTGGTAGTACAATTGTGGCAAGTAATGAGTGAAATTTTCACGAACGCGATTATCTTCTCATTTGGAACGCGTATATAGTAAAAAATATTGCGAAAAGGCGTTAATTTATTTAAAAAAGAATTAATAGGTGTATAACAGTCTCTACCGAAAGACCCCGAACCCGAAAGCTGTAGCGAGGCTCGCGAGGCAATTGCGGGTAACATGATATATTGTGGCCCTTCATCTTATTCACAGCAGTGCGGCGCGGCGCGGATTTCTGTCCACTCAGCCGTGCAACATAATCCCTACCATTTATAATATAACCTGAACAAATACTTTATTTGCAAAACTCAATGATTTGAAGTGCATAGATATTTCCTCATTTATCTTTATCCTTACGTAGTGTATTACCTATCATGTTCAGCCACTTCATCATGTAAGATCAGGTGAGAATTTAAACAAAAGTTAAACATATAACAAAAACTTCGTTGGTTCGAAAAGATGAAGAAATGGCAAAAGATAACCATACGAATACGAGTCGAAGTAGAAGCCAAGGGATATGGAGACAAAATGTACGGTGCAAAAAAATGACGGTAAAAAAGGAAGTTTTGTGTTCCTGCGGTGAGTAAAGCTTCCAGAGCTCCTTGGGAAAGGGTTGGTTCAAAGTTTTTTTTTTTTTTCGAACTGACTATACTGTTAGCCTTAGGGGCCCTGGAGCCTTTACGGCTTTTACAGCTTTACCGGGCTTGGTTGGTTCAAAGAGAAGTACTGCACAGAGAAAGGAAAATGCTCATCGATATATGCAATCCCGTCTCATATTGCGTCTAAGTTAATCTTCGTTTCTAATATTCTAGCCTAAACACCCGCAAATGTTATTTTTTTAGAACTAAAACAATGTTCCGAAGATAGATTCCAACATAACCTAAAAACTATGGATGTCTCGATACGCAGTTTTACCAATATGGTTATGGACTTAAAAGAGATAAAAAGAAAATTAATATTAAGTTTGATTTTTAATAATTCTAAATGGTGTTTGTATGTGGAAATGTGATTATCTAGTTCAAAAGAGTATGACTAACGTATTTATTTATTAATTGATTACACATATTACATAAATCGGCATTCATTCTCCTTTATTTAGAGATTTCTCTCTACTTGGGGCAGCTCGACTGGTGGAATACCTCAATCCTACAGAAGATAGCAATGTTGTGTTCTGCGGTGAATAGGGTTTTCAGAGTTCTTTGGGATAGGGTTCAAGGTCAGCAACGCGCTAATGAATCTATGGTATTACAAGCGTAACTTAGTGGTAGACTACGGTAGCCGTTTACCAGCAGGCGGACCGCATGCTTATTTGCCACTTTTGTAGTATAAGAAAAAAGGAAAAGTGTTCAAAAGCAATCCGTATGCATAAAGAGAAGCTAAGAAGTTTGGAAAAGATAAAAATGTAGTTACTTCACTCGTTTTGCCTAACCCAGTGGCAGCATAAAATAGTTATACATAGACAGATAAAAGGTAAAATAAAGTAAAAATCATAACAATCAGGTCGTAAGCCAAGACAACAACCTATTAATTAACATATGAAGGTGAATTTAGCGATACCAACGGTTACATGAAAGTGGAAATTGAGACGAGGCGAGTTACGCGACTGGCGTATTCCATTAACGAAAGCTTACATTATATGGAATCGTATGTAACGAGTACCTGTGAATTAATTTAAGCTTCCTCAATTTTTCCTTCTCTTTTTGTATGTAAATATATTTGTAAACATATTTGTAAATATGGTTGTACGAATAACTCGAACTTACGAAATAAGTTTTTGAATAATTAAAAGAGACCGTTTACGCATGTTTGTCGACTAATTTTAAAATATCTAATTATTCCTAAGTTTTTTGAATAATTCTTAATGTTTTAAATATTCGATACAAAATTTTAATATCTAATTTATGAGTTTTTCGATTAAAGAAATATCGAAAATCGAATATCTCAAATTGATTTTTTCAATAATTTACGAGTTAATTAAATAATTGACGAATGACATAAGTTTTCCGTGTATAAAATTTCATAAAAAATCAGTTAAGCTGTTTTCGAGTTAAATCCAGACATACAAACGATACAATCAATTATACAACCGATAAAACTGTTTTTAAAGCTATATCCGTGATAAAATATTACAATTACATACAGAATTACAGATGTATTAGTATAGATATTAAATTTATCTCATTTTAAGTGATTTGAAGATGATAAGCTCAAATTGGTGACAAGTGCAGCTGCCGGAATGAACCGATAGGTGAATGAATGATGATATTATTTTAAGTGAAAATTAGGTATATTAAGAACACTGTTGGCTTGACAACGTTTTATGTTTTTGAAAGCTCCGGTTCGTTTTACAATTCGAACCTCTCAGAAAGTAATCAAAATTCTTGTTTTTGTTTAGTTCGTTTATTATTGAAATTTATTATTTACATTAAACAAGGGATATTGAAAAATAATATAATCAGAATCCGAGCGCTTCGGTTAATTCACAATTTCCCTTTTGAGTGTTATTTCTTACGTAAACAGGTTATTTCATTTTTCTGATTGAATTATTTCGCGCTTCAATGAACGATTCGGGAACGAATCCGTTTACGACGAAATTTCTTTGACGTTCTAATAATAATTCCCGAGTGGTAATATGCTTACGTTCACTGCTTACGTGCAACACTTTATGGAGAAACAACATAAAGCACACGGTATGAAATAATATGAGGAGTAAAATAATTGAAAGTGCAACATCACGCTACATAACGCAACATTACGTAAACAATTTTTAATCTTAGTGGTATTCAATTAATGTTGAGATTTATTCAACTATTTTTCGTTTGCTGCGAAAGCCGTCAGACGCAAATCGACCATTGAAATGAGCGGGAACGTCACGCGGAGGTATAGACGCAACGTCGCTGCTACCGCTGCCGCGCTGCCAGACCACGCGCTTAATATGCTCGTTCCCTACTTTTTTTACATTCATTCTATATCCTAAGTGATGCCTTTATTTACTCTTCTCGCCAATTGTATATATTCTATATTCCTAGACAGTTCTTGATGAGTAAACTCCAGTCGCGCGACGGAGCTGACACACACACTTTTTGTTATTTATTGTAGCACAGTATGGTGACGGAACTGTATCTGATGGTAACCACAGTACAATCTAAAACCACCGAGAGATTGGCAACTATCGCCGTTCGTCGCTATCATGCCAGCCAGCAAGCCTCTTGGCAGCTGGATATACACTGGCTAATCCCGAAACGCGACAGACCAAATAAAAGGCACTATGACTGGATTATCAACATGTTAAGAGGGGTAGGGCATAGAGAAATTTCTATGGAGATTTCTATTTACATTGGGCAGTCCGACTGGTGGAATACCTCCACCCTACAAAAGATCGCAGCCAAATTACCTTGAGTAGTGTTCCTGCGGTGAGTAGGGTTTCCAGAGTTCCTTGGGTCAGGGAATTCAAGGTCAGCAACGTGCTAGTGATACTTATTACATGCATCCATAGACTACGCTAGCTGCTTACCATCAAACCGATCGTATGCTTGTTTGCCACCTTTGTAGTATAAAAAAGTACCTAGTTTAATAACTGGATGTAAACCGGCTGATCCCGGGATGTGACACGATTATTTATAGGAGGCTTTACATCTGATGTATGGATATGATGAAGGTTCCGCTCCACTAAACAATCGTGTTTTATTGCAGTCAGTTTGGAATTGCATTCCTTATCGAAAGACCCTCTCATACTTGGCAGGGTTTTATGATTTGTTGTTTTCTTTAGAATTTACACTAATATCACCAAAAAGTTTGACGCTAGTTTGCATTATCGATTTTATGATGAAGCAAAAAAAAGACGCCGAAAAACTTGTTTCTTGTATGAGAAACTCTTTAATAAAATATTACGATTCATTGTATGTACATGTGTACATGTATTTTTCTACACTGTAATACGCAATGTGATGGTCTGCGTGAAGTCACTCAGGAACAGTCTTTATTGTAATCGACTTCGTTAACTGAGGACTTCATGATCTGATAGCTCGAGCAAGAATAACTTCAACCTTTTTCTATCTTACTTTTAGCCTTAAGGGCGCTGAAGCTTCAGAAGGCTTTTATAGCTTGACCTGGCTTAGGATGACTTCCAGCTGGTTGTTGCCTACATACAAAGTGCGCGCAGTCACAGAGCACACCTGTTGCTATCGCGCAAGCCAACAGTGCGGGTCAATAGTACGAATACTAAGTCATTAGTACGGTTTCCTTAATAATATCGACACGATTCTCCCGACATATATTAAATAGTATATTATTTAATATGACGTGTTGATAGAGAAACCGGTCCTTGTAATTTTATGTATTATGCATGTATATTTGGCACGTAACTTAACCTTGGACGTAGAGACTATAATATTTTATTATAAAGACTAACGAAACGATCGAAGCAAAAGGCGCACAATCCACAGATGCTCTCCGAACCAAATATTCAAATAAAATTGCATCCATTCAAATGTGAGTTTAAAAAGCACACGTTGCATTGGAATAAAAGCTAAATAAGGCATAGGTAAAGCAAAGTGCACAGAAAACAAGATTTAAAAAAGCCAGAACACTAAATTAATTTTAGTTTGTACACTCTTTTTTATTTTAAATGAAAGCTATAAAGCTAACCCTATATCCCATGGCTCCATAATATTTCGTAGCTATTTTAACTGAATCATAGTTCATATTAAGTTAACAAAATTGTGATTTTATATTTATTACCCAATCCGAACAAATATGTATTTATAATAAAAATAATGAGCTAAAATTAAATATCTATGTATCACTGAGAAGTAATAGATTCAGTCTACAAAGTTTACATTCCACTTGAAAAATTTCATAAAACAGCGTTAATAAAATTCTTTCACGTTCAAATTATTTTCATCTGGCTACGTTTTTATCACGAAACATTACATATGAAACATTAGGGCGTAAGTTTTAATCTGAAACCAAATTACTAAATTAAATAAAACATATTATTATTAAGAAACATTTTTAATAACTTAATTAATAAAATAACGTAACAACCAGTTAATAAACTATATAATGATTAGAAACACTCAAATTTTATGAAAACTCCCTCTAAATGTCCGACTATGAATCTTCAACTACGAATCACACCAGTATGTAATACGCTCACCTATTTTTTCTTCTTCTTTTTTTTTAACGCCAACTGTTTTCAACCACATTTCTGCCAATGTCACGTGAATTAGAATTCTATTGTTTTTATAATTATTATTGCAATCATCAAACATAGCTCCAATGATATATTGCTCGATGGCGAATCCCATGTTAAAACTGTCCAAAGAGTTTTGTGGTAACTTAGAACCCATGATCCTAATTATTATATATTATCCACTTCGCTCGTGCATAATGACCGAACTACATCGGTATCGATCGATCGGATCTGTAATAGGTACGGTTATAAAGTCAACAGTGCGGTTTCCAGGTTAATAGTAAAGTTGTCTGGTCAATAGTAGACTACATCCACGTTTAACATCGCTTACCAAAAAAACCTTAACAAACACCAAAAATTAACGTATTTTTAGAGACATGAAATAATTATTTAAAAACTATAACATTAACCATTTAGGAGTCACCTTTTTCAATTAGCTTAAATGAGGGGACTTTTTTGGAAAAATATGTTTATTGACTAAGTAGGTTAATTAATTATTACGCAGGTGGCGTTGAATCAGCGTCAACCTCTGCATCTGGTTTCTGGCAGGTGAGTGCGCCGCAGCGGTTGTGACAGCACTTGAGCGTCCTTGGGCAATCTGAGTCACCGGTACACATGTGAGTGCAAATCCACGGACCACGAGGATATTCAGGACATCGACCTTTCTTCACTGAAAATTAAAAAATATTAAATATTATGAATTGAATTATAATATGAATTATTGAAAATATTTAACTTGTTATTAAACTGATAATCAATTAATTGTTTATTATTATTAGTATTGAATTATATAGTCATAAATATTAACATATTTGACTATAGGTTTTACTGAACGTTATTTCCGTCCGAAAATGATCTGGGTTACTTTAAGACATGCCTAAAGAAGTTTCACCTCAAAAAACTTGCCCAAATTCTCTCTCTCATCTCGCTCTGTCGCACCGTTAGAATTAAATTTTCCTATCTGAATGATTGAACTCTGACCTAGAGTAACAAAGTGGCGCTGCGACATAGCGTCGACGCACATGGCCCCGCCGCATGCCGTCGCGCAGCACAGCTGTGTCCCGTTGCAAGGGATGGTTGGACCGCACGCCGGCTCACACTGGTCCACCGGCAGCGTCGGGGGACATGACCCTGATCCGCACTCCGATGCGCAGATCAAGCTCGATGCTGCCGAAAAAAATAGAAACAAATGTCTTACATTACTCACTGCTGTTTAAAATAATTTCTCGTCTAATAATTGTCAATTAATTAATGTTACTGTTATTTTTCATAATGGTATGAAATTTAATTTGTCATATATGATAATTGTGAATAATATGTATCATTGCAGTTTTTCATATGGTATAAAGATATCATATGATAATAATGAATGAATTTATATCACTGCTATTTACCAAACGGTATGAAAGTAATTTGCTAAACGAGCTAAACAAAAGTAATTACATTGTTGAACAGCCATACTGTGTATAATCATCTAAACATATAGCTGTAAGAGTCACCCGTGAAATAGCAGTGATATAAATTCATTTCTCTACTATACAATTATATCAAAATACCTATGACTTCCATAACTGCATAATTACTAAGTTCCGTTCCGTTCGTACCGTTCGTTTACTTCATTCACTTTCCTGTTTCAAAAGCCATGATGATGTGATGTTTTCTTTATTATCTACTTGTTTTTTTGGGTACCCTGTTCCTTTCTTGACACGGAAAGAAGGACTAAGAACTCACCAAGAGATTGCGTCAGAAGACGATAGAAGGCAAAAACAAAGTGCAAAACAATGACAATGAGTGTATAACTTTAAACCTATCAAAACTTATACTTAACTAACTTATTTCACTGACAATAGAATATACTTTTCTTGACTGTGTATTTTCACTGTACAACATTTAACTGAGTATTTTTTATAAATCAATTATCACAATAAATGTTTTGTTCAATGAAGCGTTCACAAATTAATCTCGAACAATGAAATCACTGTTTTATAAGATGTCAAGAAAACCGTTTTAAATATGTTTTGTTCACATAACATTCACATGTTTTGTCTATAGAAACTCATAGTAGTAATAAATGTACTAATGAACCGAAAATTTTCGGCTTGAAAAAGTTTTTTTTGGCCCGCAACTTTTCTGACGAAAAGACGACGGAAAACGGGGTTACTCTTAAAACTGATTCAAATTTGATTTAGCACCGTAAAGTATTATAAATCTTTGCTTGGATTCTTTATATTCTAACATTTTGTACATAAATATGCTAGATCAAAAATCGATCGATTTACGAATGATAATAAAGTTTTCACCTCACATTAAGAATCTCAACGTGTAACAAACTTAGCGTAATGACCCTGACTGCAGCCAAAAGAAGTGATAAAAGCAATAAAAGAAAATAAGCAAAGTAAATAAATTAGCATTTACGAAATACAATTATAAAGGTAATATAAAACTCACCAATTATTAACAAAACAAAATAATGGAACATCTCCAATGTTTGGTAACACGCGGCTGCTTTATAATTCCCGTTTACTCCAATAATTGTGAGAGGGGTCGTGTTAAATAAATAACATTACGTGACATACGTACGTTTCAAATGTAAAACTGTTATCGTCATCATTTAATTTATAAAATGAATAACGGAAATCAAAATAATCCGTCAATTATAACTTTTTAATCTATCAACTAAAAACTACTGGATGGATTTTGATATTTTGTTTTTGTTTTATTCCTCAGATAAGTATCTAAGTGGTCAAGTGATCCTTATAAAAAACAAAACACGATATCTTCATAAACAATAATTCTGTAGTCCACGTGAACGGAGCCATGGGTTTAGCCATTGAGGCTTTGACAGCTTCAACTGGCCTAGGGGAAAGCGCCGAAGGCACTCAGCCGCGAAAGCGAGGCATCAAGCTCGGCCAAAGTGGCCGAATCTCGGCTTAGACTGTTTCCGTACAGACAAATAAGTCGCGATTTGACTAATTCCCTATCCGTAAAATTAGATCTAACTAACTATACATATAATACATGTTTCTGCCTTCTTGGAACTAGGAACAAACATGCATATATGCATTTAGTAATCTGGCAATTTTGCTCTAACTAGCCAAAAAGGAAAAAGGTCCCTAACCTAACTAAGCTATGTTGCATGTGTGAAGTGCAGTGTCATGTTCACTTTGGCATCCTTGCGCTTGTTACCCTTTTTCCTCGGAAGAGTGCCTTCCGCGCTCGCCCCCAAGCCCGGTGAAGCTGTAAAAGCCGTTAAGGCTCCATGGCCCCTGAGGCTAATAGTATAGTCAGTTCGAAAAAAAAAAACATATTGCTTGACATTCATAGTTACTGCTCCGTTCCTTAAGGTCGTACATGAACCTATACTATTCCTCATGAATCTGGCATCACATACAAAAATATTTTTTCAAATCCAACAGGTGGGTCCAGTATTAGCACGTTTAAACAAAAAAAAGTGTGCAGCAGTTCAAACACGTCAGAAGTGAAACGTTCTGAAAAAAAAAATGTTCTTTAAAAATCCTTTTCAATTATTCTAAAACAGCAGGATTCGAACTATCGACCACTCGTGCGTTCGTACGTACTTCGTATAAAGTCTGGTCGTCTCACACTACTAGGTCTGTTTTATCCGACGACAATCACAATTATGAAAATCAGAACTTGCATTACCGCTCAAAATGTATGTATTTTATATCATTCTCTCGTAGGCTACACCTATAGATGTATATCGTTGTCTCTTTTTATTGTCGCTTTTTCGTTTCATCGAGTTTTAAATTACAACGGTGCTAAAGAAGTTTTCACTTCAAAAACTTCATCATATCGCTCTTTCTCACATGATTTGCGGATAGCTCTTAATCTGAGAAGTAGGGCAAGACCCACAACCACAACAAAGACCACAACGAACAAAATAAGAAATAATTACGCATATCCATAGTTATAATCGTAATAGTACAGAGGAATGCCTTTGGAGATTTCTCTCTAATCAAGCCAGTCCAACTAGTTGAATACCTTCACCATACTGATCGCAACCAAATAATCAACCAAACCATGTTGTGTTCCTGCGATGAGTAGGATTTCCAGAGCTTCTTGGAGTAGGGAGATTCACGTTCAGCAACGCGCTAGTTAATACCACAGTCTACGTTAGCCGCTTACCTTCAGGCGGGCTGTATGTTTGTTTGCCACCTTAGTTGTATAAAAAAATGCCCCATAATGCGAACTCAAAAGAAATATGACTTAAAAAAATATTAAATTTGTAAATGTTAGATTTGTTTTTCGATGGAGCAGTCCGTGTGTCAGCAAGGTTAGTGTCACACAGTCACACTGATAACTTTGAGACGAAGCAAACCACATTGAAATTAATCTTGGTTTAATTATCAAGCAACATAGATTATTCTTACACAGTTATTTACATTTGAATTCTTAGAAAGAATTTTATATAATATTATTAACGGAAATTTTAGTACAACTATATATTTTTTGATAGCTAACAAGAATAAAGTTCAGCTGAAGTGTTTCTCCTATATTTACTACTACATAAGTACAAAGAACCTAGGACCTCCTAAAACAACCATTTGCTATATTTGAGAAAACATTGCGATGTTTTCTGTAAGTTTTTATGTTTTCACGGTCGCTGTACACCCCCAAACGGGTGATAACCCTAGGCGGCCTGTCCCTCCAGCTACACCATTTTTTATAGAAATAACTATTTCTGCTATTGCCAATAC
Source organism: Saturnia pavonia (assembly GCA_947532125.1). Taxonomy (NCBI): domain Eukaryota; kingdom Metazoa; phylum Arthropoda; class Insecta; order Lepidoptera; family Saturniidae; genus Saturnia; species Saturnia pavonia. The sequence goes on from OX383903.1 coordinate 15,709,026, forward strand.
TGTTTAAAAAGAAAACATAAATTAGGCGGCGCGCGGGAACTATGCAGTAAATCAACTCTTATTAGAATCGAGATGAAATAACTTTTTAGGAATTTATTCATTAAACAATCTATTTTTATATATAGCCCGCGGTAGATAAATTAGATGGAACGTAACACGTGATAGTAATGTATGTTTTAATTCCAAAACAATCGTTCATAAAGAGTGAACTCTAGTCGCGCGTTTATTGATTGTAGAAATACTTTAACTTATTAATATTGTATAATTATTAAAAGTTCTTTATAGTTTTTACTTGTAGTTATTTTAGCAGCCAAAAGTAATAATACATATTATTATACAAATAATTTATTAAAAAGTTTACAAACAGTATACATTAACAATATTTACAATAACAATTTATAATTATTATGTACCTATGCAATGAAATTATAAACAATCATTTTACGATGAATAAACCCGCATTTATGTAATTACACTATATAATAATCGAGCCAAAAGAAGTTTAGTAGCAAATTTGTAAAAATAATATGAATAACGTATCACCTACAAGATGGACTGATCCTTGCTTAAATCGACACTGTCAAGGAACGTCTGAAGCCAATCGTTGATGACAGGGAAATTCTCCGTCGACCATGTAGCCTCTTCTTTGATGTTTCGTATTGATTTCTCTATGATGTGTTCGGCGGATCCAAACTTACCATAATGAGCTATGTACAAGTTCGATACCAAATCTAAACCGTCTTTTGTTTTAAATGAGGAAGTAGCCGCTGTTATGAGGCTATCCCATAAGTTGGTTCTGGTCGAAAATCTAAAAAAAAATACATTTAAATACATATAAATTGTAATTAAATAAATTTGTTTAGAAACCAGCATATATTTAAAAAGACTGAAGAAAAAGAAAATGACTGAAGTTAAGGCACGCTTCGTACGGAACGAGCGCGCTGGAATGGATAATTAAAATATAGAACTGGAATCGATTTATAGTATTTCCTGTGTTTCATATGTAAGAAAGGACGAAAAACAACGGGATACATCTATTTGCTAGTACATTTTCTATTCGTACACTGAGCCAAAAATTTTCATGATTGAACTGGTCAAAAAAAAAACCGGATTGAGCAGAAGTAATAGGGATACTTGCCTCATCATTACATAGTATAAACAAAGTCGCTATAATCTGTCCGTCCCTATGTATGCTTAAATCTTTAAAACTACGTAACGGATTTTGAAGCGGTTTTTTGTAGTAGATAGAGTGATTCAAGAGGAAGTTTTATATGTATAATACATACATAATATTGTAGAGAAACACTGGTAAATTTAGAGGTTTCTAAGTGATGTCGTAAATAAACAAATTTTTTGCGCTTACATTGCAAACGCTGGCTGAACTACACGAGATAAATCAAAATAATGTACTATAGTATTGTACACCTTAAAAAGGACAACAAAAAAGTCCGCGATGGTATATGTCTATCTCTTAAGGATAACCCACAATAATCATTTTTTATCCTTTACATTTTACGGGAAAAAATGGCTTATTTACGAAGTGATTTTAAGCAATACAGTATTAATCCTTATCCAATTAGGTACCTTAAATACATTGTCCATTTAATATCCGTGCGAAGACGGGGCGGGTCGCTAGTATAAAATATTTATCGTTTTTAGATATTAAAAGTATAATATGGCTAAATAATTTCAATTTTTTTTATATTATGAACACTGAAAACGCTGTCTCTCATATTAGTCTACATATTATTTGTGCTGAGACGTCATAAGGATTGTAAACAAACATTTGACACTTAGCAAACGTTCATCATTCTACAAAGCTCTATACTTGAGAGTTTTTAAGAGTTTGAGAGTTAAGTGTCATGTGGTGGTTTTGTTTTAATTCATAAACTTATGTCATTTGGCTCTATATTATGTAATTTTGGCGGCATTTTACGTGATGTAGTGTGCTTGTTGTGCACAAGTGAAGTGGATTACAATAAATAAGTAGGAACATGCATTTTAAGTTGCTACAAATGCTCCCTGGAAAGTTTTAACAAGGGTGCCGCCATCTTGTTGGAGCGATGTTTGAAGATTACAGAATATTTACCTCGCTTTGTTGATAAAATGTAAAATACTTGACACTGGCCTAATGCACGAATGGTGCCGAGCCATAATTAATAAGAAGAAGAAGAAGCTAAAAGCTTAAAACATAAAATGACAAATGACAACATTTGCTAAATGTCAAATGTTTGTTTTCGGCCCGTATGACGTCTTAGCAAAGATAATACGAGTATATAGACTAATATGGCTGACAGCGTTTCGCCTGTTTACGAAAAGTAAACTTTTAAAATAATGTTTTGCGGTTTCCTAGGTCCTAAAAATATGGTAATATTTTTTTCCTCTAATCAGACAATAATTAATAATTTAAGACCTACTTTAAAAAAGACTCAACTAGCCTATTGTAGCAAATTCGATGTAAAGTATCGCGATCTTCAGCTTTGGGGTTAGTCACAGGAAGAAACAAAGAGACCGAAAAGTAGCAGAATGTACTCTGAATTGTTAACTTTCAGATTCGGTTTGAGAAACAGAACTACACCTATATTAAGGTAAAGATTTAATACATAAACTCACCTTTCTTTCAGCACTTCCCAATGTGTAGATAAAAATTCCAAAAGCAAGGGCTGAGCCTGAAGGTTGCCTGATAGCATGCTAAATATCAAGAAAAGATCCGTCTCTGTAAAATTGCCATTTTCTTCTAGCAGTGTCAAATTTAACAGCCTGTTAATCTTGATATCATTTATAGGGCAGCCGGCGAGTGTCTTCAGGAGGTATGTCCTCTCGCTCTGCTTCCGAGAAGGAGGAAAATTGATAATTCTCTCAAGTCCAAACTCCCATTCCTTCAGTGAACCGTATTTGAATACCGGACAGATGTACTGATTTGATATGCTGATGATAAAGAAATATAAAAATTACCATCAAGATCTACTTCTATTGAGTTAGATTGAAAAAAATAACAATACATTATTTCTAACTGACTAATGCTGTTCGTTAAGGGCCTTTGCAGCTTCACCGGACATTGTGGCGAGCGCAGAAGTCACTCGGTTGCCGGTCGACCTACCAAGTTCCTGGTACAAGTACCAATATCTACCATCCCTGCGACTCAGTTGAAATGGCAATAAGTGCAATGATGCCAAAATAGCCGAAGGTCCGTATAGTTGGTGGCCGTGCATGCATTTCCGCAAACTGAATCTAACTATCCATTCAATCTAACTAAACATATTTTAAATTAGGCGTTTATATATAAATATTTAGTTTATCTGAAAGCATTATTATTTACACAACAGTGCTGTTTATAACAGTGGTACTCAACTTGGTACCTATCACCAACTAGTCGGCGTACCAGCTTTCAAGTTCAGCCGTGGGCAGAAGGGGTTTTCCATGTCATCACACTTCATGTTTTTTATTTAAGCAAATTATAAATAAAAACAGAATTATTAACTACATTAAGTTGAATTTTAAAGATTCTTCCAAACTTAGTGAAAGTCCAACATAAAATATTTGATAATTGTTATTATTTGGTATAACTTGCTGTTATTCTGCTTTAAATTATTAATTTTATAGAGTTACCTCCCTACTGTCTAAATCACCATTACTGTGAGATTTGTGAATGGTATAATGATATAAAAAAATGTTGACTACCCCTGGTAAGAACTAACTATGTTTAATCAAGACTAGATTTGTTATTTTTATATGATATTATTGTACCATGATCTGCATTTTAGCAAAAACTATTTATATATCATTAAAACTAACGAATTTTTTCATAATGAAACTAACTGTCTCTAAATATATTATTATGATATAAAGAGTTAAAAAGGTTTACAGATATAACAGAAGGTAACCCAAACCCCGTTCCATTTAGAACCTGTTATCCTTTTACGTTATTATCGTTCGGTGAACTCGATAAAGATTGGGTCACGTATTCAGAGTTAATTGAATTAGGTATTTATGTCTACTGAACCACGCGAAGCATTTGGGGGTGATGTAAAACAAATTTTATACAAAACCGTTACTTAATTCCTTATAGAAATCTCTTTAAATACTCAATCTTCTATCAACTAAATATACAATCCAAGGAAAATTTAACCTATGTGATACATAAGCTATATGAATAGACTGCTTGTAGAATACAAAAAGAGCATTGTACAGCAAATTAAGTGGGGAAAGAACTTGTGATTTTTTTTTGGTATATTACAAAAGGATCGGAAAGATTACAGTATGCTAATAATATGAAACTGTTAAGACGGTACATCAATTGTTCGTAGAAAATGTCTCCTAAGAATGTAGTTACAAGCAAATTCTAACGAGGATACATCAATTACCATTTCTATAAGAAATTTCACATTTATACATTTCAAATATTAAAACTAATATAATTCACTTAATTATACCTTATTCTTTAGAAAGTAAGCTCACGTATATACACTTACGGATTGCCTTCATCAGGGTTCTTCGCCTCCATCCACTTAGCGTACTGTTTCTGAGCCTCTTTTACACAGGGCTTATATCCAGCAGAACATAGGAACGTTTTCGTCATGGACCGTAAATTCTTGCGCCAACTTTCCTCGTCTTCTCTTACGTTTTTAGCCAGCTCTTCATATAAAGGAACTAGGAGATATCTCACGTAAACCTGAATTTTAAATGATTTAATATATAATTGATATTCGTAATTCACAAAGAAGCAAGAGGAATACAACAGAGAAAACTGTTTTACATTGAAATTCGATTAGTGAAAATGCTTATAAATATTTCTAATATTCTCATAAAATATAACTCTTTTAATAGATCTAAAAAAATTCAATTTCTTATGACGGTAAATACGCAATGTTAAACAATAAAGGTGATCGTATTAATATAAAATTAGTATAATAAAGTAATTGCCACTACTAATACTCTTCTAAAAGTACCACCAACTATTAGAGTTATATCCCTGTGAGTATTAACATTTAGTCTATCGACGTTTATATTAAACTTCATACAAACATAGTTTGTCGGGTCATCTGTATAGCAAGAATAACTCACCTTAAATTTATTTTCCATGCAAATGCACAACCGTTTTCCCAAATGATCTATCATTGTGAACACAGGATCCCAAACCAAAGGATGGCGTTCTGTTTTCAAGAACAACGTCATTTCAAAGGCCGTAGCAAAAGAAAGTTCACCAGCATACGCTAAGTTCCAAGCATCATGAAGGAGTTTGGCCCTAGTCAATTCGGGAATCTTAGTACGTTCCGGACTTTGAAGGTACTTTGATAGAAGTATCCAATTCTCTTCATCGTAATTAACAGGAAAAGGTCCTAGAAATAACAGATGTACCATTAAACATTATTGATACTTAACTAATCATGCTAATCATTTGCGACATCTAAAGTGAGGACTTACAACATATTTTCGGTTTACTGAATTATGACATGTTTCTATCGTTTTTCGAAAATTTGCGAACTGATTAGTATCAACAAAGTAATTTATGAAGCTTAAAAATAATTTATCATTTAAATATCGAAATAATGTTTCGTCCAATATGTGCTTTAATACTACAATAACTAAGAGCTTGCAGCGAAGGACAATTTCAGATCCACTATAAAAGTACCGTGACTAAAACCACTTAGTAAATGGCCATACGCTCGTTGATTTTCTAAATTTGACGCGCCAAAGCGAGGCACTTATAATACTTGATTTTACCTATATTTGAAAACCTAACATAGTCCAAACAAGGGATCCAAGAGCATTGAATAAGTACCATTATAATATTATCTAATGTTAGTCCAGTGTACTTACCGATTTCTTCTGGATTGACGATAACAAACTTATCCTTCTTCGGCATGTTATTAAGGACGAGCTCTTTGGTATGCATCCAGGCTACCGGAGTGGTATTACTAAAATTCAAATTGTCTTCTCTAGCAATAACTAAAGGAACCCACCAGGACATACGATCAGCATCAGGAACATCACGAGGACGTTCACGAAGGTACATTTTCTAGATTAAAAAAAAACAATTTGTACAAACACCTGTGGTGCACTATCCCCTCCGCTAATGAAGTTTATACCGCGGTACAATATGTGACGTAATGCACCCTCACACACCCATATTTAAATATACTTTAATCTTTATTATCTGATTTCCGAAAACATGCTTCTTTTCACGTCTCTATCAGATCATCAGATTATCCTTCTTCTATTTATTTCAAGACTTCATCAACCTTTTGATATGTTTTTTAATCTAGCAACCGAAGATTACTTTCATATGACATATAACTTTTACATTATACATAAATTTAACTATTCTAAAAGTTCTAGAACCTGTGCAAAGTTCGACTGTGGAAGTACCAACACCTTTATTGTGCTGCCCCAAATTAGTAGTATTCTTACTTTTGTGTTCTGCTCCATAGGGTGTGGTTTGCAACACGCATTAACACATAAGGCGTTCCAAATCAGTTCTTAGGAATAGCCACTTATTAATGACTCGGCTCGGCTGCTTGGAGTGTTAAAAGACAGTTTTAAATAGTTATAGGCTGCATTGACCGCTTTAAATCAGGTGAACTGCATGCCTGTTTACTGAACCATAATATAAAAATTTATTTCATAATAATAATATATCAAAGAATATTGATGTTCTAAACTTATAGTATTACTAGAAATATAATAAACCTGCAAGGGCAAAAACTATTGCTTATAAAGCTATGAACACATATAAATTATAAACTTAACAATATCTTAATACATAATTATCTAAGTGGTCAAATAGACTAACCTGTGTTACCACGATAGATTTCTCATCTCCTTTTCTCTCAACTGTAATTAGCGGAAGTCTGTCTTTATCTATCCAGCTGTTAGAAACTACTTTTAAGTCAATGTCTTTTGGAATCTTTCTATCTTCAAAGGCAGCTGTGTTTAAAGCGTTCCAGATATCGTGGCCGGTAAATGTTTTAAATTGACTGAAAAAAGGTATCAAACCGTTAGACAAGTGCAATCTAGCAAACAATTCCTTAATTTATGATCAATTAGAGCAATGGTCTACCATCATTATCAAAAGTGAAACTCGTTTGCGGGGTGGTCAGATATGACTTGTCTAACTGGATCGCTACCACCATACACTAACACCCACCATAGTGGCAAGCTTAGGAATGTCGCTTTCCAAGAACAGCCGCTGTACCTATATCCAATAAAAGTAGGTTCATGACTACCAAGAACATCGTGATCAATCTATCACAGTAACTATCTTCTGGATTGTCTCGTTACTGGATCAGCCATTATATATCCAGTTGCCTACATGACAACGGTAACCGTCGATGCCAATCTCTCAGTGGTCATCGTTATTTCTGGATTTCTGGACTGTATTGTATTTACCGTAAGGCACAGTGCTGTCACTATGCCATTCTACTATATATAAAAAATTATCAACATATCTTTTCCTAATAACTATGTTAGAGATTCTAAGTGTCCTTTCTGGAAAAGTGAAAACTCACTGCGCCTCCAAAAACGTTCGCAGGCCTTTCTTAAACGTATCTCCACCAACAGTGTAGTTTAGCATTCTGAAAAGCAACTCAATTTTTGTGGATGCTGTCTCTTGCTTCATTCCAGTGATGCGTGAATGGGGATAACGTTTGCTGAACTCGTAATACAAGGAGTACAGTACAGTCATTGGCCACTTTCCTTCCATTTCTAACCCGTTGTTAATCTGTAAAGTAAATAATTGTAATATTCTTTGTAAATGCTATAGAAAACTTGATATCGGGTTTTTGTATTACTTGCGATAATATTAATTACTTATTTCTATTATAATCATTCATGGAATTGAGTATTGTTAAAATAGTAATAAAGATCAAACCACAGAATCTAATCATAGTAAAAGGTTACAAAAAGCCATAATATTTACGAATTAAATGAAATAGGAACCAATATAAGCAGATGAATAATTTCAGCAAGGAGAAGGTAACTAATTTCTACAAAACATTTGTAATATAGTATTGCAATACCTATAGCAAATTACAAATCAAACTTTTTAGTATTAGAAAAAAAATGATCCCAATTATAACTGAACGGGAAACACTATTTGAAAAATAATATGATTATCGATTTACCTTGAAAGCTGTTTCCGCTGCGATGTATCCAACTAAAGCCTTGTTCAGATGTGCATCGGTCCACCAAGCGGGGGTTGTGAATGCCCCTAACCACTGATAGGATAATTCTTGTGCTAACTGCAAGTATCCTCGATTGCTTAAATCGCTTTCTCTGTAAATAGCATAAATATAATTGAAAATCATGGACTCATAAAAGAAATCTTATATAGCCCCCATGAACCAAAGACAATTTTATTTTTCTCAAAAACGCAGTTGCTTAATGCCATCTGCTTACTGTTTCCTACATGGCTATTATGCATATAGTTATAAATTGACCCTAAAACAACTGCTTACTTACTTGAACACTATAAGACCCCAATTATCTGCAGGTTTCACTCCTTGGTAATTAGGCAAAGCCACAATATCTAACCGACGAAGTGGCAGTGGAACACGCCATACATTAGCAATCTCACCAAAGACTCTAGTCAATTTTTCATTCAGTCCTTCTAGTGCTTCTAAATAGTCTGATCGACCCCATACTCTGAGCTCTGCAATGTATAAAAGACACGATTGTGAAAAATGTAAGATGGATCTTTATATGAAATAGTTTGTTTTAGAAAAATAAAAAATCTAGAAATATAATAATACAATTTATTATTTTATGATAAATACATCAATATAATAATTAAATTAAATGTTATTAAATTAAATCGTTCACCAAAAAGTACTTAAATTATGAAATAAAAGTTTAAAATTTAAATATCTATTTTCATATAACTTACCAATGTCATTTCCGTTATCGTCTTTGTAATGAGTTGAATTTCCGAGCTGTTTTAAATCAGCTATAACGAGGCCAAGCGTGAAGGTGGACATAGGTGGAGTTCTCTCGAAATGATCCCAAACCGCGTCTGGTTCGCCAGTGCTGAATATATTATAAATGATTTTTATATAGGTGTATTATAACTTGCCATATGAATAATAATACCTAGGTATGGTATACTATATGGTACTGTACTTAACGACATTGTTAGAATAATCAATTCAACAATCACTTCCAATTCACGAATTTTTCATAGCGTTGTTTGAACTTGTCTTTTATTTTATTTGGTTTGAACTAAGAAGTCATAACTATCTTAAAATATAATCAACTAGTTAAATCCCCAATTTACTTATTGATAGAAATATAAAGAATTGTAAAGAACATAAACAGGTACTAACATGTCTTCAGTCTTCTTAATTGGCATGTTGCTTAAAGCGATCATACTTCGAGGGCGAACCACGCTAATATCGAAGGGCGCCTTGTAATTGGGCTCATCGAAGCATGGGAACATCCGCCGTGCATTATTGGGACGTAGTTGGGTTCCAGCAACCACTCTGTGGAAATAAATATTAATTACATTTTCTACTTTCGCATTTTACCATTTAGCTTATTTTAACGCATTTTCTATTTTGTTTTTGTTTACCTATGCGAAATTTAGGTTACTTATAATTATAGTATTTTTTTCGAGTTGTTATCTCTGTAATTTAAACATTCTATAGTAACCTGTTAAATTACTATTGAATTTGTAAACAATATGTACATTGAACAATACATAACTTGCATACGTCAGAGTAGGATTTAAAGATTACCTTTCTGATTCCTGATCACTCGTGTAAGTTGTCTTAAAGAATGCTTCAGTTGATTCCGTATTTAAGTTTCCATTGAAACTAAGCTCCAAGGTTCCAGTCGAAGATTTAGGAATAGTTTGTTCAAGATATAAAGTTGCTATAGGTTTCTTTGCATCCATCAGCATTTTATTTACTTTTATTTTGTGAAATTCTTTTCTATAAGATTAAACTGAATATAATTAATGTGTCTATTGGGATATAGGATATAGGGTAGTGTTTAAAGACATCTTTAAGTATAATTGCACGTTAAACCTAAAGGAACGTAGTTTTTATTAGAGAGAAAGAGGGGGAGAATACTACAAAAAGCCCTACCACCGTGCTATGATCGAATTACAATGTTTTCTTTAGCCGAAAGATTGGGTTTATTGAAGAATTCAAAAACATTTAACGACGTGAAGAAGAACTTGAATGTCTCATGTTAATAACCTTCTCATGCATTTAAAATAGTCACATAATATGACATAATTATTATCTACGAAACAAACTATAAAACAATATGAATGTTTCTTTTTTTATTACTTATATGCGTAAGTAAACCTTTCATCCGATTGCAATGACATTTCGGCTAGTTGTTATGTGTACAACTGCGAAGATTCAGCATTAGTACAATCAGTTTACAATAGGTGACGAGCGAGTCGTTTTATTACGTTGATAAATCGCGAACAAAAGCTAGTCTATATAAATATAAAATGAGTGAGGTTTGCATTGTGCACGTATCACGTTTTACTCCTTAGATACTTGGACCTTGTCAACAAAAAAAATATCACAATATCTTCATAAACAATAATTCTAAGTCCACGCGAGAGGAGCAACGGGCACAGCTAGTTTGAAATAACAATTACAAGAACAAAACACAGACGAATAAAATTAACAATGATTAGGTTAAAGTATCTGCATAAAGTTAAGTCGGATATTTTTCTTCTTTAGAGAATGTTCATTCGTTCGGGTTATTTATGAACTTTATTCTTCATTCTATTATAATACGTTAGTTACGACTGATATATAATTATATTTAATGAAACTATTTTACTATGTAAAGGACAAATTTTCATCAATATCTGTTCTTACCATTTTTGGAAAAGAAAAATGGTGGACTTTCTAAATTTAACACTATAAATAAGTATAAATAGTTTAAAAAACTAAAAACACGCTTTAACTACGCACTAAAAATTAAAAAACTTAACATCTCGTTACCAAGACCAATCTATTTGGCTTGGCAAAACGAATCATATGAGCCTAAACTCGAATGGTTTGCTAGTAACCACTGAAGAGTTCCACCTCCTGGCTCCATCACCAGACATCCGTTACCAAGTCCAATATGTTGGACTTGTCAAAACAAATTCATATGAGCCCAAACTCGAGGTGTTTACTAGTAGCCACTGATGTGTACCACTATCCTCCTCCTGGCTCCATCACCAGATCAGCTCCAAGACACTAAATTACAGTTTTATCATCCGAACTAAATATACACACAAAAATGTAGGTTAAAATTGACTTCTAGGATTTGATTACATTGTTTGTTAGTTTGTTAGTTAGTTACAAGTGAAGCTAATACAAGCGTGTTAAAAAATCACTGGTTAATGATTATAAATATACTCACGTTTCCCCAGGAGATCGGAACCGTACAAGAGAATCGGTGATTTCCAAGTCGTGGGAGCAATGGATACTAATCTCATCTGTATCTTCCAGCCAGGTCACATTAATCCTAACGTGACCTTTAAATAGACCGTCTTCTAGATACGGTTCTAGCTCCAAGCTATATCCTGTCGGTTCCACTACCTTCTCCAACCGCGCTTCCATTGCAAGCCCGTGGGCATTGTTTAGGTCAATACTCCTGATCTTGATTATATGATTTGCTGATACCTGAGTAAAGAAAATTATGATTTGTTGACAAATGCTTTGTAAAGCTTAGCGTCGATAGGTATACCGAAAATAGACGAAATGCGTTCAATTTAGACACTTTGTGGGAACTCATGAACCTTAGAAACAAAACCATTGGTTCGGAAAATATGCTTGTAATTTAGGAGAGTCAGCATGAAACTTGATAAGGTTTATCAACATTTACGTAACTTTTTTTTTCTAGTGTTTTTTAGCAATACTCAAAAACTTCTGTGAAACTAAACAGGACAAAGTATTAATTGTTTTAATTATTTAGAGTTTCAATAGAGATGAGTTATTTATAACTATCATTATAATGATTATATTGTTAGATATTTATCAGTGTGAACATTGAATCCTTATTAAGTAATTCGTACTATTGACTTAGTAATAGACTTAGTATAGACTTAATAGCAATAGGCGTGCTCTGTGACCGCACGCATTATATAAGCAGGCAACGAACGAGTATTACGCGGCGGAGTGCCTTCTGCACTTGCCGCCAAGCCTGGTGAAGCTGTCAAAGTCTCTAATTCTCCTGAGCCCTTAAGCTAACACTATTGTCAATTAGACAAAAAATCCTGAGGGGACAGTCTCGCGAGCTATCGGACCATTCACATATGTAGCTTAGTTACAGATTCATAGACGTGTTATAACTAGTATGTGATTTGTAGCCAGGATAAGATTCTAACAATCAATTGTTAGAAGAATCTAACAATAGAATAATCAGTTCACATAAAAATTTGCTGTAAATGTCCTAGATAATAGTCATTAATTCTCATGACATATATTTATAGATAGAAAATTGTAACTTTAGTAAAAAAATATTTACATAAAAACCTATGACAACGACATCTATAATAAAACATGATCTGAACTCGGAATGAGTGATGATTAATTGCTTAGTAAGGAAACATTAGAATATCCTCCTTGGGGAAGGGTGGGTTCAAAGAGAGGTAGGGCACAGAGAAATTTCTTTGGAGATTTCTCTCTACTTGGGGCAGCCCGACTAGTGGAATACCTTCTCCCTACATAACATCGCAGCCAAGTGACCAAGTGTTGTGTTCCTGCGGTGATTAGGTTTCCAGAGCTCCTTGGGGTAGGAGGGTTCAAGGTCGGCAACGCGTTTGTGATACCTATGGTATTGCAGGCATTCATAGGCTATGGTAGCCCTTTACCATCAGGCGGGCCGTATGGCTGTTTTCCACCTGTGCAATATATATAAAAAATGATAGAAAATGAACTGTGGATTTCTAGATTTATCAAATTCATAATATGTCAAGGGCTACGGTGGTGGTTAAGCCCGTGTCTTCCCCCAGGAAGAGGCCTTACCCAGTAGCGTGATATTTACAGGCTTATGTTATTATTCTTATTATATCGCCGCAAATAAAACACGTGTATTTTATTTTAGAAACTATACTAATATCAGGTGATTTAATAAATTTCCCACAAAACTTATCAGTTATATTGAAAATCGAATATTTTTAGCTTTATCAAAGTAATATTCTACTGACTACTTCATTATCTGAAGAAAACCTGGGTTCAGAAAAAATATTGTAAGTACGTATAAGTGAATGTGTAATTTCTACATTTTCTTTGAAAAATAATTATTTCATAAATCGTTCACCGAATGAATGAGTATACTGTTTATCGCTCCCGTGTTTAATTTAATTTCAACGGTAGTACAGCTACAGTGTACTGTGTATGCTAGTTTATTTTCAAATGGAACCCTATGAACATTCCAAGAAGATTCACAATTCAAGTACATCGTACCTTTTTGTTACATTTAAACGAATTAGAAACGGAATTATGATTTTTTCAAAATCAAACATTTTTCATCTATATTATTATGATATAAATTACTAATTTGTTTAGTGTAAGTAGTGGAAAGTTCAAATAATTATAACTGTATACAGATAAGGCATCTAATGGAATGAACTACAGACATAAAATTACTCTAAATCTAAATCTATGGAATGAACATGAAACGAATATATCGTCTAAATTTACAAATGTTAATTCTAACCATTCGATATAATTTACACATATATATGTATAATGTTTTTTTTAATCCTGAATGTATCTCTCACGGGATTCCTCATCCAAAGTCTAAAAACGGACGTTTTTCAAACCCTGCGTATACCGCATGCAACTGACGTCTGTTTTAGTCCGATCCATCGGCATGGAGCCCTTGAGCCAAGCAGCCGCTCGCGCGATACAGTGACTACATTCACTAGCTTTCACAGCCATACATGATACTGCATTATACACACATGCACAACACACAGGTACATAGGTTCTGTAAGGGACCTTTTTTTCTTTTTTTGCCTAGTTAGATTAGACAAAAATTTCAGACCACTAAATACACATACATATGTTCCTTCCCTCCTCCCAGGGGGCAGAAACATGTATATATGTATAGTTAGTTTAGATCGAATGATATGGATTTAGTCAGATCGCGACTTAATTGCATACGCGCAACAGTCCGAGCCACTTTGGCACCCTCGGATGTTGTTGCTTAGCTTTCGTGGCTGAGTGCCCTAAGCGCTCGCCCCCAAGCCCGGTAAAGCTGTAAAAGCCGTAAAGGCTCCAGGGCCCCTAAGGCTAACAGTGTAGTCAGTACGAAAAAAAAAAAAAAAAAAGTCTGTTTTGATGTGTGGAATAATTGAAACCGTTTACTATTTGGTAAACGTAGTGTAGGAAGCCTTCAAGCCAGCGATGACTTGAGGAAGACTGCTAAAAGTGACTGGATACGAAATGAATTACCACATATTCTCTTGATGGTCGCCGTTATTTATAATTAGTACCATTACTATAATCAGTGTACCTATCTTTAGTGCTAAGTTTCCCACGTTATAATAAATTCAGTCCTTCAATTCCAGTACCAAGTTAGTTAAAATTAGGTTACTCGCTTTTATACCTACACAAACAATTTGGAACACTAATTTTATTGCCTCAACAATTAATTATGCATTATGATTAACAACCGAACCAAACTTGTAGCAATGACGTAACAACCACATTACTGATGAGTCTAAATCAATTAACAGCTCGTTTAACATCCATTTCAATTTCTTCTTATCACTACACATTATTTCCTAATAAAAATTGAAGTAATTCAAGTATAAATAACAGAATTTTAATTCGTATACCTCCTTTTAAATTGTACTTTATATTCTACATTCTAAGGGTAAGTCTCGTTTGGTTTGTCTCTTTTCGGGATCAGCCTTTGTATATCCAGCTACCAAGAGGCTTGGTGGCCGGTGTACTGCGACAAGCGATAATGGAGTACTGATCTATCGATGCTCGCCGTTGCTTTATAGACTGTATTGTGCTTAACATTAGGTATCATTGCCGTCACTTTGCTTTATTACAATTAAAAAAAAGTACGAGCCATTAGATAAGCGATTCCTAAGATGGTTCTGTGGAAAACCATAATTCAGCGAATCAGTTACATTTGTCATTGAATTGTTGAAATATTTTGGCTGTTATCATTTATGAATGTTTTGTTGAATGTTGAACAATAAGGATTTTTACTCTGATTTCAAATAACACTGACTATCTCTTTTACTTGTTATCATTTTCAAACTGATTTGAGTGTGTCAGCTATAAAAGTTTAGAAACCTCTGTATATCATCATCAGCATCATCATCAACCTATAATAGTCCACTGCTGGACATAGGCCTCCCCTAATGAGCGCCATAGCGCCCTGTCTTCAGCTTGCCGCATCCAGCATCTGCCTGCAGTCTTTCGCAGATCGTCATCCCATCTGGCCGGAGGGCGTCCTACACTACGTTTGCCGAGTCGTGGTCTCCACTCAAGAACCCGTTTACCCTCTGTATTTGATTACTTATATTTGATTGGTTTAGCTAACATGTTACTACTAAAAATTACACTGAGAACAATTTAATTTATGGTTTAAGATATTTTTTATTTCTCTAATAATATACAATTCGCTTTACAGAAAAACTTACAGTTAAAATTCAATAATCCAACTTAACCATTCAGGATATTAATTAACCTAACTGTATATGACTGTAACTATTCGTATTTGCTAACGGTACAGGGGAAAAATTTACAGGAAACCTAAATATTTGAGAATATAATCATATAACTACTATGAACTGGGAAAATACATAATTGTATATTTCACGGCTTTTAAAATAATAGCCAATACGACGTAAACTGGCACGGAGTCTTGGAACTATTATTTTCTGGTGTTACCCTGTTTTCCTTCTTATTTAATGACAACTTGTGTATATACACAATTATGACAATGTCACGTTGATAGAATATTTGTCTAATCTTAAAGTTCATCAGTTTAAGCAAAGATTTACAAGATGGTGGTGGCTCTATTGTTAAAACAGTCCAAGGAGTTTTTGTGGCACTAAAAATTCATACTTTTTTATTATTTTTAATTCACTTCTCTTGTGCACAAGAATGAATGAATTATCCGTTAAAAAATCATATTTTCCAAGTCCTAGTATACTCGTAATAATTTACCTCAAAAATTATTAGTGTCCGTTCACGATCTACCGACACTTTACAATTTTACGAGATTGTTTAGAAACTAACAATTCATACAAATATTTTGGCATATATACAAGAATGGCCCTCTTAACAGTATTAGCAAAGTAAGATAGCTTCTTTTGTTTCTTTTTAGGTTTAGCGTTGTGGTTACAATCACACCTGATCTTAAGTGACGTTGTGGCTAATGGGAAGACTAGCTCTGAAGTGCAGCTGATGGAACACACTATTGGTGCTTGGTGATAGATTTTCACCTTCAGTACTTTCATTTGATGTACCATCGAGAGGAGTTATCGTTGACTACTGGTAAGTATCAATGCTATTAATACATAATTGAAAATGATTGCAACTTACCTTATCCGGTGGTAGGATGCAGAGGTATGCAATTAAAAAAACAGCCAAGTACATTTTCAATTTTTTGTCCATTCCACCTATGAAATAATATGTTTATAGATTAGTATCGGTAATTTTCACAATAACATATATTCTAGTCTTAATAATATACAATAAATAAATATGAGGGGCTCAATTTCACACACGGTCTTTTAAATCAAAACTTTGTTTACTATCTATTCTGTTTATCTTAAGGGCCCTGGAGCTATTGCAGGCTTTAACAGCTTCACCGGGCTTTTATAATGATAATTAGACAGAACTAAATATTTTAACATCAGTCAGACATATTATTTTGCGGGGATCGAATCCGCGACCTCTTGGATAATAGCAGGACTTACTGCACCACAGGTATTCTTTGTGCTATGAAAAGATTTTTGAACCAAATTCTGTAACTTTTTATACTGATAACTAGCTGTGTCCCCGCCTCCGCTCGCGTGATCTACAGAATGTTGTCGGTCTAGTGCACGCGCCAATTGTGCTGCCTCAAAAATGCTTATTAAGAATGATCCTTAGAAGATAGATATATACTGTTGCTGACTTTTTTGTTCGTCTTTTTAACATATACAGTTATGTAGCATATTAATTTGATATAACTCTTATGGTTTACACAGTGTAAGCCATTTAATTGCCCCAAAAGCGTCTTTTTTCCGAATTGATTCACAATTATCGTCACTGCTCATTTCGTATGTTACTTTATCATATAAAATATATGCTTTAACCTAAACATATAACATAGCTATTAATTAAAGTAAGTAGTTTTCGCGTGACGGACAGACAGAGAGACGTTGAGTTTTATAATATGTATAGGTAGATGATATATGGTAGATAAGGTATCCAATAAAAAAAGATCTTCAAATGTGATGACAATGAATCATGCATTTGTTTATATTTATTGACCTTATTATTATTATTTATCGTTTATAGGTTTAGCATCATGGCAACAGTCTCTCCCGATGTTAACTAACGATGTGACGAAGATGGTGATACGCTAAGCATAGTGGGGAAACTGGCTCCCAAATGCAGCTACCGAAACCTACCTAAAGGTACCTAAAGGTGCTTGGCGACAGATTTTAAACTTGAAGGTAGCTAGCCAGTTGGGCATTAGAAAACGCCCTACTATCATGGTATAGTTTCATCACAGTGTTTTCCTGCACAAAAAGCTCAGATATTCGAACTCACATTAATCAACGCGATATCCGTACACGCTACCAATGAGCCATGATTTGCTTCTTATTTGGAATATAGATGAACTAATTTTCGTTCTATTTGATAATCAGATAAAACATTTTTTATCTGAATTATGTGGTAGATTCCTTATTTAAAATGTATTGGAATCTGTAAAGCGCAATTTTCTTCAATGTATTTTACAAATATCTATACATATGTTATATGTAGGTACACGAATATTACACCAAATAAAAGTAATGGTTGATTTTCCAATAATATTTTATACTGGCCATTAAAAAAAATCGTTCATCTGTGAATAATTTTACAAATTAACACCCATCTTAATAATAAAATAACTTTTTTATAACGTCTTAAAAATGTCTAAATTTACTATTTAAAAAAATCTTGTTCTATTAATACTCACATGTAAGAGACCGAGCTGAGGTCCCCGGACAAATGTCAGCAGTGCTACAATTCCTGCGAAGCCAATCTACTCAATTGCAGGATATCCCTCGTTTGGAATGACGACGTGCTGTGATCATTGGACCTCTAACAACTCACCTCAATATTTATAAATCAGAACGTAAGTCTGTCTATTCCTTATATCTTTTTATAGTAGCACGGCAAATGAAAGCACTCTTCTTGATGGTAAGCACAGTACAATTCAAAAACAACGGCGATCGCCGAGAGATCAGCAATCCATCGCCAGTCACCATTGTCATACCGGCCTACAAGACTCTAGGCAGCTGGATAAACCGGCTGGTTCCAAAACTCGACAAAAACCAAAAGAGAGGTTGACGGGTTTATAACTATGTGCATGATGGTTACATTAGTCGCACATAATTGTCGTGCCTTACCCACCCAGCAATGAAATGAAATCAATATGATTAATGTGCAATATTAAAAAAAAACACATTTTTAAAAATGAATTGATTACAACGGATGAGCCGTTGTTGGTTTTGAATCCTATGCTCGGTGACGGAAAATATATAAATAAGATTATAATAACTCTTTACCTAAGAAATTGACGTTTTATAAAGAAAATCTCAATCATTTTTTTTTTATTAAAGTATGTATTTCCTTAGTCGTAGTATTGTCCAGTATTGTCGATACACTTTTGCCATTTTAATGGGAGGTCACTGATGCCTCTGCTTTAAAATTCCTGGAGACGGGAATCGATGAACTCTGTAAGGGCGTTTTTAACCGCCTCAAAGATTTGAAATTTTTCTGCTGCAACAAAGTATCAAAATTATTATATTTTATTATAACATATATATTTTAATTTTTTTATATAGTTATATAAAAAAGAGTTGTTAAAATATATCTATGTTTCCTTACTTTTTCATTATCGTTCCTTACTTTTTCATTATCGTTTGCAAAAATTCTGTTACTCTGATAAAAAAAAATCTTCAAACGAAGACGCGAACTATTACTAGCTATTGATAATTTTATTAACAATTCAAAGGTGTTTGCAATTGTCACAATCAAAATATATAAATTGTATAAGTATCATAAACCCACTCAATAAATGACTACGATTGAGTTATCTTATATAGGTACTTGCTGTCCCTGCAGACATTATTCTGCCTTTTACAGAGTCAAGAACTCGACCGAAGCACCATCTATAGCTATCAAGAATAGGACAAAAGATTTCTCCATGAAAAAACACTTCAACCTACCAACTTTCATGTTGATGGGGCAAACGGTTTTGAAATATACAAAAATCCATTTTTATACACCTACATATACATGTTTTATCTGTCCCAAACTATCTTGATCCCTATATGATTTTCATCCTAGTAATATTCCTCGTCCTACTAAAGTCAACGAACTACTTACATATGTGTTTTTTATACCACAATGGTGGTAAACAAATATGTGGTCCGTCTGATGGTAAGCGGTTACCGCAGCCTATGAAGCCATGCAAAACCAGAAGCAACACATGCGCGACCGACCCTTTAAAAACCTATTCACTCCCTTTCGAAGAACCCCATATTGAAATGTTGACTGTCTTTATTTATCGTTATAATATAAAATTGATAATTTTTATTTCATTTTATTATAAGTTTCAATAGTTTAACACTTTAACTACGCACTAAAAACTATAAAATCTCGTTACCAAGCCCAATATATTTGACTTGTCAAAACGAATCATATGAGCCTAAACTCGAGAAGTTTGCCAGTAACCACTGAAGAGTTCCACTATTCACCTCCTGGCTCCATCACCAGACCCTCGTTACCAAGCCCAATCTATTTGACTTGTCAAAACGAATCATATGAGCCTAAACTCGAGGAGTTTGCCAGTAACCACTGATGTGTTCCACTATCCGCCTCCTGGCTTCATCAACAAATCATCTCCATGATACCGAATTATAATGTTATCATCCGAACTACATATACATACAAAGATTCATTTCAATACGATAATTAGAAGTAGGTAAAAATTGTCTTAAAAAGTCGTGGTGGTCTAGTGGTTTAGACAGGCGGATTATCGATTCGATGTCCGCAGGTTCGAACCCCAGCAATATACCAACATTTTTTTCAGAATTCGCGTACTTTTACTAATTCAAATTGGTAACACTATCGGCTCACTGAGCACGTCGATATAATTATAGAGAACAATGTTCGTATTTGCTGAGGTTTTGAAGAAATTACAGCGTGATTTAAGGTTTGATCCCAATGGGACTCATCTTCTGATGCCTGATTTACACTCACGCCTCGCGGTTCGTCTCGCGGCTTGTCTTGTGTCTCGGCCGCTCGTTCGCGCTCGTCGAGTTATGTTCACACTCTCGCGGCGCGCTCAGTTGTTTTCGAATTACCAACTATGAGCCCCTTTGACTCGTGCCCAAAAAACCGCTCCCGACGCGAGCGCTGCGAATGGCGAGACGAGCTGCGAGGCGAGCCACGAGCACACCGATTACGTACGCGTCCCGTGGTTCGCCTCGCGGCTCGTCTCGCTGCTCGCGCGAGAGTGTAAAACAGGCATAACAGTTGCAAACGCTAACAGGCTTCTCTGTAAGAGCCACATAATTCACCATTTACAGTTCGTAAATGACTAACACTAACTAAATTGACTAAGAGTAATCGCAAATAAAAACACTCATTATTGGTTGGATGGACTGAATAAATTCGACCAATGGCATCAGTGGAATACGTTGCGGTAGCTTGGAACTGGATTTCCTTGTTTCCGTCGTTGACTTTTTTTTGGGATTGATTCCGAGTATGATATTTTGGCATTTCTGAGCAGTGTTCGGGCAAAATCATCATTCTGACACACATAGAAAAGTGTTATTATTACTATTGTCCACGCAATTATTTTCTTATTAAGACTTTCCGTTAGCCTTTATGAAGACACGAAAAAAAATTTGCCGAATTGGTACAGCCGTTCTCGAGTTTTGTGCTTAGCAACATTAATTTTTATTTATATAGATATGTACTTATATACTTCGTTTTATTTGTTCCCAGCAAAAACATAAACATTTACTACGCAATATATTCACACACTTGTCGATAAAATAACACCCGAATCACAACTTTCTGTTCAAATAACTCGTAACAAAAATGCCATATAATACCAATATGCAACATCTGGTGTATTGGCTTGGCCTATCGCTTTTAGAGTTCGTTAGGCAGATCAATTTTTACTATTTACGCTTAATACCTTTTTTCTTCTTTTTGTTTAATGTCAGTTCTGTCAAAAGTGTCCAAGGAGTTTTTGTGTCAACTTAAAATTCAGTTATTATTTATAACCCACTTCACTTGTGCACAATAAGCAAACTATATCACGTAAAATACCGCCATGATTATATACTATAGGGTCAAATAACATAAGTTTATAAATTAAAATTCAAGCCACCACATGACAGAGAAAAATCGCGCCAAAAACTTCGTCCGTGGGGAAGTTATCCCTTATTCTTTTTTCTAAATTACTCCTTATAACATAAGCTATCTGCCAGCGAAAGTCCCGTCAAAATCGGTCCAACCGTTTCGAAGATTAGCCGGAACAAACAGACTGATAGATAAAAATTGGTTTTGGTTATAAGTTCCGTATATACTTTCATATTAGTTTAGTAAAAAGCCGTTTTTCTCATATTACAAATATTACATCAACATTATTAAAATTATCAACTGTAGAGCTTATGAGATACATATATAAAGAGAAAACCTAGGCTAATAGTAAGATCTAGCAAAAGTTTATATTTTGAATACTAGCAACCGCTCGTGACTTCATTTGCATGAATTACAGCATAAAATTTAATTAGGATTAACAATATAACCCATATCACTAAACGATTAAGTATTTTTAACCATAAATAGTTCCACTTATAAAAATACGAACATTACCTCTTTGTAATATACTAGCTTCTGCCCGCGGCTCTGCTCGCGTGAACTACAAAATTTGTTGTTACCGGGATAAAAAATATCCTATGTGTCAATCTAGGTTATAAACTATCTGTGTGCCAAATTTCATCCAAATCCGTTCAGCCGTTTTTCCATGATTGAGTAACAAACAAACTTACTTTCGCCTTTATAATATTATATATATTTAGGATTAGGTAGTATACATATATAACTTTAAAATCTAATAAAATTAAAATAAGAAAATTGTTGTTATTGAAAAATCTTGTTGTTGTTGAAAAATCTTGTTTTTTATAATTTTAAATTAACATTAGACGACGCAGTCCAAGCATCTAAAGACTCTTGTAATAAAATTCGATTCACGCTTAACCATAATTTTATTAAGCGAGCAGATTCGAGCAATAAAGTAAACATCGCTATACCCAGTTCCATCCATATCGCATACATTATAAGGGAAGTTCATATTTTATATCACCAAATATTACATGATTACTCCCCACTTAAGAAAAAGGACTTATTATCAATTATTGTAAAAAATTATGATACTTTTGCTATTTACTGCTCATTATTATTAACCTCAGAATCTTATTCTGTACATACGTATTATAAAACTTAACGTCTCTTTGTCTGTCTCTCTGTTTATGTTTTATCACGCGAAAACCACTTATCCGGTTTATGTGTTGTTTTATTTTAATTCATAGCTATGTTATCTGGCCAAGTTATAGGATATATTTATAAGATAAAGTAACATACGAATTAAGCAGTGACGATAATGGTGAATTAATTCGGAAAAGACGCATTTGGAGCGCTTAAATGAATTTCGCTGAGTAAACCATACGAGATATATCAAATTAATGTTCTACATACCCTACCCTACCCTAGTATTCTACCCGAGTACCCTACATACATAATTGTAGATCTTAAAAAGACCAACAAAAAAGTCTGCGATAGCATATATCTATCTTCTAAGGACCACCCACAATAAGCATTTTTTTGTTTTCCGTCTTTTGTACGGACGTGCGCGTGCGCTCGACCGACGGCATTCTGTAGTCCACGCGAGCGGAGCCACGGGCCTAGCTAGTAATTTTATAATCTTTAAACAGCATTCTTACTAAATGATGACTTGTTGTTAGAACTTTTCAGGGAGGTTTTCTGGGAACTGAAATTCAAGTTCCTCGCTATTATAATCCACTTCACTAGTGCATAATAACTAATATTTTTTTTTTTGAACTGACTAATCAGTTAGCCATAAGAGCCCTGAAGCCTCAAACGGCTTTTACAGCTTCAAACGGGCTTGGACACTAAAATATATCACACAAAACGCTAACAATATTGAAAAACAAACGGTTAAATAGGGCAAATCTGTAGATACCTACCTATATTATAAAATATGTCAATATGTTTCTTGTAGGTAATCTTCGGAACTACATACTCAACCGATCTTAAAATTTGTTTCACTAATAATAAGCTGCATTATCACTAAGTGCTACGAGATATATTTTTAACCCCCGAACCAAAAAAGGGGGGATGTTATAAGTTAAACATATTGTGTAGCTGTGTGTCTTTCTGTGGCATCGTAGCTCCCAAACGGCTAAACCGATTTTGATATAGTTTCTTTATTTGAAAGGTGACTTAATCGAGAGTATTGAAGAAAACCTGTTCAGCCGTTTGAAGATTATCAGCTCGTTTTCAGTCGATGAATGGATGTGAGCATCTTTCACAGGTCTGATCGAGTCGAAATTTTGGTATTCTGTTACTTTCTGTTACTTCAATGATATCAGGAGAACATGGTAACCTTGACCAGATGCTGCAGCATCATCTGGAATCTGTCCAACTCCACACCCTATTATAGTAGAAATATTGTGTTTGAGCTCATTGGAATGGTCTCAATTAGTGGTATATTTGCGGGGGGGGGGGGGGGTTTAAGCCGCGTGTTGTTGCAACATTATGAATAAAAATGAAATTCTTAGTTCTAAATTTAAATGATGTTCTCAATTATATCTATGTCTTTTATTTCCTCATTTCGAATTTAATCAGTTTCAAATTCTTCCAATCTAAAGAGGCATAAATTATCTGTAACGGTGAGTCAATTAGTGACGCCAACAGCCAATCTGTGATGAATCTCGACGTCAATTAGCGAAACTCCTTATGACGTGTTTTCCCAAAGATATCCCCATAATATAGACTATAGGAAAATATTAAGATTATATTCTCCATAGTTAAGACAAATATTGTAGTAATATTTTTTTCCTCATGAATTACCTTTTTTATTTTTCCCAGCTAAGTTGATAATTTAATATGATATATAAAAAAAAGAAATACACATTAATTAAAAACAAAAAAAAAACATTTTAATCACCACGTTGAAAAAAAAACAATGACATATCTATTCTACTAATCATAAAGTTTTGTCGTTACTACTTACACTAATATAATTGTGCTAAAGAGTTAGGGAAATGGATTTACTTAGGTTTCATATTAACTCAGAAAAAATAATTTGCTGACAAAAAATAAAGTATCGTAATATAATTTGAACAAAATATATTTTTACTAGCTGTGCCCGCGACTCCGTCCGCGTGGAATTTCGTTCATGTCTCGCTCACTTCATATGTGATTCGGTGACATTTTTCCAGACAATTTTGAGCTAACGTAGTTATTGGAGGCCTCCTAACATCGGTGAGATTGTAGTCAAACGGTAACCGTGTAACATATAAAACCAAAATGTATGTAATTGTGCAAATGTATTTTTCTTCCATATTTGAACATTCATTACCAATACATTCATAAGTTATTTTAAATTTATGAGCCCCGTGTCCAAACACTATGCCGCCTTCCATAAAAACTGCATACATTAGAGATGCATTACTAACAATATTTTCATTAAAAAAAAGGACGAATGTAATATACATTAAAACAAATTAGTCAAACTCCGTACAGAAATTATCGGCAAGGTCGTTGGATGGCGTAAACGTCACAGCTACCTTTCTTATAAGATGACCAACTGAATGATCTTCGAATACAGCATGGATTCTCACGGCTGAGAGCTCTTTATAAAATGGTCGACGAATACGTAAATTACGCTTACCGTAAGACCGTGCATATCGCCATAGATTGGAGTCGCGTGCACAGCTCCCCGCGTCGATTATTTGAATTACGAACTTCGTTTATTTTCCTTTCCTATCGAATGAATATTCTAAATTATTAATTAAAAAATAATTATTAATAGCAGTGTTTGTAAACATTGTTTTGGAATTATAAGCGTGCTGCCTTTGCCGAAGACGGTAGGTGATATTATTTTTCTTAATTATATTCTTATGTTATAAGATATTTTCAAGAGTGTTTTTGTCGGGATTTTAGCCAATCATGAAGTGGTGTTTGTTTTTTATTCTTAAATTTGTGTTGTTTGACCTTATATTGTGTTATATAGGTGACATTTTCCATAATATATCTTAGTTATTGTGCACAAGAGTAGTGGATTAGAATTCTGAGATGTCACAAAAACTCCCTGGAAACTTCTAATACGAGTGCCACAAATTTTTTGGAACATTGAAATCTTTAGACACTATGTAAAACGAAATATATAGCCACTTGATAACGGTAGTAACTAATGATCTTCAATACCTAAGATTGGTTGATAAATAAGGAAAAATAAAACGACATACATATTCAATGTTATAAATATTCAATTTGTTTAATTTATGCCAAATGTTTTGTAACATATTGTTACGTTTACGATAAACAGCTATATTTATTTACCCTCCTTGAGCGGCAAATAACAGTGTTGTTCATTGTATTGGATGAATCACTTATAGTTCGATCGTATGCAAAGTGTCCTTAAAATACTCGACAAATATCTTACTCAGAAACGTCAAAAAAGAACAACGTTGGGTACCCACTACAGTTAAATTTTATTCATTGCAAATATATTTTATATCTTCTAAACTACATTGACTATAGTCTCATATAATGATATTCATATATAGTTTATTATGAATGACTACATATTGTTTTCAGTATTAACATTTTTTTTACGTGATGCTAGATTGATCCATAAAATTAATACAAGCTATTATTGCTTGTTAACAATAATAATTAAAAAATAAATAATCTTCTTTAATCATACTCGAAATAAATATGAAATTGCGTATATAAATTAACATCCTCAGTTGTTACTATAAATAATTTCCGATGATAAATAAATAAAAAAAAAAACAAAATTTTAAAATGTTCGCGTTGTTCCTGATTTCTTCACCAAAAATTACCTAAATCAAATTTTACGTTCAACGCAATTAGGCGCATGATTCAGGAAAAGTTAATTTACGAGCAAACTTAATTAACAACGAGACATTATTCCGAAGAACGTGACGGTTGAAAAAACGAGATTTGATTTCAAAACGTGTAACTTATCCGAATATTTTCCTCTCTCGGTTATTATGAAATACAAAGTTCAGGGCAGAAGTAAAAAAAAAAATATCCCGTTCAATCAAAAAATAATCACTGATCGATGATTTATTGCACGGCTCAATAGAGTAATAAAGTCCTACTGTATATTCATAATTCTATGCACGGCTCCTTCGTGCCACTGCTACTATAGTCATAGACCCGATCCGAGTGTTGAATTATTTTAAATTCTTGTTATCTCCCAAATTATGCGTACAAATAATATGATATACAGAGCAAAATTTATCTTCATAATATTGTATTGATGTTGAAGTCACTTTCGTTGGTAAGGATTAATATGCCATGCTTAATAATAATGGTCATAAATAACATTTTAATTTTCAATAACAAAATGCCTTATTGTGGCCTATTTATAAGAAATAGGCATATAGTACTATAGACTTTTTTAGATGTACTAAGGAGAAATATTTTTGGAAAACATTATATTTATGTATCACTAACCATTACGCCAGCGCACGCGGGTAAAGCAGTTCTGATACGTTGTTTCTTCCGAATACTTAACTAAAATCAATATTGAAGGCTAACTGAGAGGCGTAGTCTAATGCTAAATAGCATATACTATTCACCATGAATCTGGCTATCATTTATAAAAAAAAAATTGAATCCGACTGGTAGTACCAGAGATTAGCATGTTTAAACAAACAAACAAAAAACTCTTCAGCTTTGTTATATTAGGTAGGTAGTATAGATAAACTTACGTTATTTCACCCTACATTAAGTAATGTAGGCTAATTACATAATATACTTTGGTTATTGTACATGAGTAAAGTAAATTAGGAATAATAACATAGACTATGAATTCTGAGATATCACGAAAAACTCTATGGAAAGTTCTAGCAAAGAGGCCACCATTTTATCACACATTAACTTTATGTTACTTTACATTTAACTTATAATACGCAACAATTAGCCACTTGGTATTGGCAGTAAAAATCTTCAATAGCAATATTTGGTTGCCAAAAAAAAAGAAGAATAAGATCTCTTCTTGTCTGATTTAACTAGACTCGTATTTAACCATACTTTAGTAATGCGCTAAATTATTTTCTGTATAATGCTTGTGAATTAAAGGTAATTGCTATCAATCCCACATAATGTGTCCATCAATGAAGATCCCTGAGATTACCGAGAAGATGAAAGATCTTCAACAAACTCGTCATACTCGTCATTATTACGTCATAGTGTAGGTACTATGACGTAATAATGCTGTAGTTTAACCATTTACGCCGTTCACAGGAAACGTTAATCACAAACGTTTATAGTTCAGTGTTTATATATACCTTTTACATACTTTATATTATGTACAAATACAATAATATATATACACATTAAATGCTGTTCCTTGGTAAGCGCATCTCTTGAGAACAGCTCGACCGATTTGGCTATTTTTAAAAATACCCGAATAAGGGTTTTAGAGAAAGAAAAATTCCCCGGAAAATTTGATATTGAAACTGAAAGTGATTTCTTATATTTTTTTTTATGAACTGAAGACCATAAAATATACATCACAATACAATAACGATGAATATGCGTAATTCTTTTTTGTTTTGTTCGTTTTGGATTTAAAATTATCTATTGGCGTACTTCTGAATGTACTCCTCCTCAAACTGTTCATCATTAGAAAAAATGGTAAATAGATACAATTATCATTGATAAATCTTAATAATTAATCTTGTTGGAGCTATATGTGAAGATTATAAAAATAAATAGAAAAATATTATATCCACTTGACGTTGGCAACATTGTGGATAAGCCCAGTTGCCATAAAAAAGCAAGAAGAAAAATGCATTTATGTCAAAGCGCTATACCTATTAGGTTATTATCGATTACATCATTTACTTAGGGCTCTCTGCTTAAAAGTAAGTAGACTAAAAAGACATTTACTGGCAGGTAATATGATTTGATTTCAAATCACTACAATATGACGTTGTTTTATGTACTTTTTAACGCAGTGTGTTTTAAGTTCGAACGTTATCAGATACGGCCCGCATTCACATTCGCTACACAGCATCGAGGTAGCCTGTTTATGATTAAAAATCTACCTCAACACCACCATAACGATTAGAACGAATTAAAATATAAAATTGAGTTCGTAGACGTTGATTTTGAATTACATTGTGTATTTTTTAATGGCATATCTAGGAGTGGGAACGTGGTCAATCGTCCCGGGTGCTACTTGTTAGGGTGTGAAAAAAATTTATACAGACGATCACAATATTTTTAAAATATAGCACAAGTTTAAACCTAGGATTACCTATTATTTTTATATGATAATAAAGAAGTGAGGAAATTTAGGGCTAAAATGTCATCGACCTAGAACGCAACATATTATTTTACCTTTTCTGCTCTCGCCAATACCGTGATTAATATATGTTTTCATTATACCTTTTCTTTCTACTATTATAAAGTGATAGAGTTTTATATGTTTATAGGAGGTAATCTCTGAAACTACTGACCCGATTCTAAGAATTATTTCACTGATAACTTATCCGTGTGTGATATACGATATTTTTATTAATTTTACGTTACGGTTACAAGTAAATAATAAGTTTAGTATACACATGTAAAATGTATGTGACTTAGAGTAAAATAAATAAATAAACTTTATAATATTAAATATTGTAAAATATTAAACATTAGAATAGGTGGCGCAGTCTTTTAGCCAGAGGGCGCAGTTTAAAAAAAATAATTGTTAAACATGCTTAAGTCAATCAGTATTACAACGGTTTAACCATAGTCTGTCCACAATTACCTTCGTACAATAGCATATTAATGAATAAATGCCAATCAAATTCCTCAAACAATCGCATTGACGATTGACAAGCGTGTCTACCTGACACGGATAATGTGTGTTTAATAAATGTTCACCTACAAATGCCTCTGAATTCCACCTACACGTCACCCGTCACTTAATATTATTCAACTTGCATTATTATACTTATTTTTAACACCTTTATATTAGCTTCACTTGTAACCAACTAACTAACAAACAATGTAATAAAATCTTCGAAGTCAATTTTAACCAACTTTTAAATGTTGTATCGAAATGAAAATTTTTATGTACTTGTATATGTAGTTCGGATACATTATAATTTGGTATGTTGAAACTGATCTGATGATAGAACCAGGAGGTGGCTAGTGGAACTCTTCAGTGGTTACTAGCAAATCGCTCGAGTATATGATTCGTTTTGACAAGTCAAATAGATTGGGCTTGGTACCGAGATGTTATTATAAGACTAAATAGTTTTATAATTTATAGTACGTAGTTAAAGCGTTTTTTTTTTTTTTTCAAAATGTATGAATTGTGACTTAGAATTTTACACGAGTTAATTTCCTTTTTATTATGGCCGACAATTTCTATATCTTTGTAGAGATCTTATCTCAAGACCATAGATTTAGAATGTAAGCGTAATATTAGGTCTGTGCTTAAGACCAACGTCGAGTGTTTGACGGGATATTATAGTTTGTCATGTAGTAGTTCTTATTTATTTTTATTCATAAAGTTCAGTTATTTAACTCTGTATTTTCTAATATTGGTTGCATTTTGCGTAATATAGTTTGGTTATTGCACACAATGTTTTTTTTTGGAGTGCCGGCAACGCGAAGGCACTTTGCTTGATGGTAAGTTCAGTGCAATCCAACAATATCGGCAACGACCGAGTGATCTATAATCCATCACCAGACCTCGCTCTTATAGCGGCCTGCTTAAATATTTCTTCAGGTTATTTTGAATGACTCCATGCTATAGAGAACAACAAAACATGGTGTTATAATAATAATTAATTTACTAAAATAGTTATATCGACTAGGAACACAATTTGTTTCAAACCACGGACTACATAGCCATTAGAGTATTTATACAAAAATATAATTTTCATTGAAAAATTAAAAAAAATTGTATATGACGCACGGGAGAAATAAAGCGTCGTGACTGATTCAAGCACGAATTAATAAATAACAATTAAGACGTTGATCGTTAATGAGTCCTAAATTATAATATCCTTATTAATAAATCTGTACTCCCTTCCACCATTGAAAGAGGTCTAGTTAGTCATTTTAGTAGTTTTCAAACATAACTATTAAGTACAGATAAGGCAAATGTGCGTAGAAGTAACACGAAAACTTGAAAATCAAAATTAGAAAATACTTTATTCAATATAGGCCCTAATAAAGCACTTATGGACGTCAAAACACTACTATCAGCCGCCTTACTCATGACGTGTTCGAGTTCTGAATCGAATCGAATAAAATTCGATTTGTTGCCATTTGGCACTCTTGAAATAAACACTTAGCGGACGATCGTGCTGTGGCTCGAATCAGAACTAACTTCAATAGATTTTTGATCTAATATTCTTAAGTAAAAAATGATTTTATTTAAATATTCGTTTCTGGTTTTTAGTCTTGTGTGTGTATGTGAAATTTTGTACCTAATCAATTTTAAACATCCTTATATGATTATTAGAAAGACATATGACAAGTTTAAAAGAGATTGCAAATTTTCTACCAAGCAGGCTGACAAGACAGCAATCACATTGTCATCGCGTTTAAAGTTTCAAGCCTGTAGCTCAAAGCGGCCCAAATCCGAACCATAACGTTTAATTTATAGGTATTTAAATTTGTCCGCTAACTATTATTAAACTACCTTTAACCGAAGACTTTATTCATTTTAAATATCTGTCTATATGTAGGTTAATCTACCATGGCTGCAAACAAGTATTATTTCGCTAGGTGGCTCGCCTCTAAAATTAATTGGGCAATGCCGTCCAGCTCATTCTAAAGTTACTTTAAAATCGATTGCAAAATTAGTAACGAACTGACAGACAAGATAGCGAGTTAGTGAAAACGTGCTTAAAAACACCATTCAACAAGTAAAAAAATAAATACGCAAAAATCGAGCAACACGTGACAGAGTACTTAGGGGCCCGACTAAATATTTGATAAGGCCCCTATTGTCAATTGTCATGCTTCAAAACACGAACACGGAAGATGTGTCACGTTTATGATCTTTATAAGCGTTGGCGTATTGCTCATTTATCATGAATCATCTACGCGATACGCTTATACGCTTGAAAAAAACAAAAACGCACATCCATCGTTCGAATAGTGGTGATTTATGGTCTTGAGTTCATAAAAAACGCCAATAGGTAAAAGTGTTTCCGCTTTTCAAAAATTTTAGTGTAACTTTTATAATTTTTCTTTCCCTATAAACCGTATTCAGATATATATTTTTTATAGTAGCTCGGCACATTGACTGTACTGTCCCTGATGGTAAGCACAGTACAATCCAAATACAACGGCGACCACCGAGAGATCAAAATGCATCAGCAGCTGGTCTATTTGAAAAGAAGATTAATTCAACCTATTGGAAAAGAGAGGTAGGCACACATAATTTCTTTGGAGATTTCTTTCTAGTTGGGGTAGCCAGACTGTTGGAATACCTCCACCCTACAGAAAATCGCAGCGATATCTACAGATAATCGCAGTTATATTCCGGCGGTGAGTAGGGTTTCCTCCTCGTTAGGGTAGAGGGGTTCAAGGTCGGCAACGCGCTAGTAATACACCTATGGTATTACAAGCGTCCAAAGGATACGGTAGCCGCTTATTATGTATATGATAGCGATGTCCTGGAAGTGACTCCCTCTCTGTGCATCCACTAAATTATAAATATGATAATATTCCTCTCTATTCTATTTTCCTCAAAAAAGTCTCTGTTTTCTTCCCTCCCCACTCTTCAGAACGTCGCACTAGCAATGCGTGACAGCCTTAATATCCTAGGTGTGGATATTCGCAGCGACCTTAACTCCAGGGATTACATTGGGAATGTCATTTCACTACATCTCGGAGACTAGGAATCCTGAACAGGGTGCGATGGTTTTTCACGCCCGGTCAACTGTACCTTCTTTATAAGGCACAAGTTCGGCCGTGTATGGAATACTGTTCGCACCTCTGGAATGGATCCGTAAAGTACCCCCTCGATGCCTTGGACAGGTTGCAGAAACGGGCTGTTCGCATTGTTAATGATTCAGACGTTACGTGTGTACGTTATGTGTTAGTACGAGTAATTGTAACTAACCTATAAGAAAAACGATCAAGTGCGAATCGACCTCGTTTATCGAGGTTTCCGTTCTATCGCAGAATATATTTGTTATGTATTTAGAACAAAAAAAAATGTTTTATATATGTAATGTGGTATATAGCATGGGCCCGAATTACAGATGTTTAGGTTTCATTATTCAATGTTTCACTTTAAGAGTAATTTGTTCTGTAATCATAACAAGTTTTACGCTTGTATTGTATGCATGCGTACCGTTTTACAATTCTCGTGTCCTACTTATATATTTCTTTTTGTTTTTTGTTAAGACGTCGGTCATAATAACGCATATTTTGTGATAATTTCAACCGGTTATTTATTACGATTCAAAAGATAGGTAGGTATAGTCTAGGATTAGGAGTTAGTAATAGGGTTCCTTTTTTGAGAACGGAACCCTAAAAATGACACTATTACACAAAATTTTACTAATATTTACAAAAAAAAAACTTTTGATCTTCTTTTTTTGGCGCCGCAATAGCACTTGCCAGTGTCAATGTTTTTAGGTCTAGTTTCTTGGTGATTCCTAATCTTCAAAATTGGATCTAACAAGATGATAGCTGTCTTGTTAAAACTGTCTAGGGAGTTTTTGTGGTAATTCAAAAAGCATTCTTCTAGTTATTATTTATAATCCACTTCACATATGCACAATAACCAAAATGCCACCAATATTACATAATATAGGGTCAAATAACCTAAGTTTTATATATATAAGCTCGGTACATTGACAGTACTGTCTCTGATCGTAAGCACAGTACAATTCAAACACAACGGCAACCACCAAGAGATCTAAATCCATCGGTTACGCTTAAAGGACCCGATGTCGTAAGAAGCTGGAAGATAGTTTCACCGCACGACAAAGACATACGACATTGAGAACTTTTTAGTTCGAGTCGAGATGGAGGTTACCGTAAAACTGTGAATCCGAAGCCCAGTGCGTGTGACTCTGTTGTGGAAAGGAGAGGAGGTGATTAGATTGACGAGCTCTTCAGAACACTCACCATGACACAGACGGTAGAACACGCTCAGCGAGGCGATGTTACTGCGCAGCTGAATCGGCTCGATGTGTTTAGTAACGTTGCATTACTAGTGAGACGTTCTGAAAAGTGGAGAGGGAAGAAAACGGAGATTTTTGAAGAAAACGCGCACCTCTTAATTTTCTTGGTATTGAACTCACTACTTGCTCCCCATGTATATACGTAGTATAAAGGTTTGTTAAGTTCAATAACAAGTTCCTTCCGTCTCTTTTCTGTTTTTCACCGACCACATGAAGACGTGCTGTAACAGCACCCATTGTTAATGAATTAAAAAACACCACATGATAGATATAAATCGCCCTTCAAAATCAAATGCAATCAAATTTTTCGTTCATTCATACATCTACTATCAGCACCCCTAGCGGTAATACGGGGAACTAAAATTGTCAGTAAAGAAATGTAAAAGCGTGTTATTTGAAAATTATCTAAACAAATACTAGACCTCAAGGTTACAGATATCACCCCGCGCTAAAACAACTGAACAAATTAAATAGGTACACATATTTATTATTGGTACAAAACAAACCTATACTTACAGGCTGGCCATGACACCAGCGTAAATGAACAACCCACCTTCCATTAATAATTCATAGTCTACGAAGCTATTAGATACGAATTACATTCTGCATGGTTATTGAATGAAATCATAAGGAAGTAGCACATATGTCTGTTATTAAATATTATGAACGCATCCGTCACACTGCACTCTGATGGAAAGTTTTCATTTATTTAACCTCTCTTCTTTTGAGAGGAGTCTCTCTTCTTTGAAATTAAGCAGACTACACATAATTATGTAATTTGGACTTTAAGGCTTAAGCAAATTGAAATCGATTACATATAATAATATGTATCATGATCCGCAATGTCTAATCGACTCTTTCTTAATACCTATTCTATACCCTCATATATATTAAAATGCAATGTCTTCTTTTTTATAGAAGCACGGCAAAGTGACTACTCTGTACCTCATGGTGAGCACAGTGCAATCCACCTTCAGCCGTCACTATAATGCCGGCGTGTTCAAATGCCTCTTCACGTTATGTTTCAAGGATTGAATGTTGTAAGAAGGAGAGACCACATTGTTCTATCTATGATGAGTCCTGACTGACTCATCTTTGCCCAGCCCATACTACTAAATATAGGAATTTGAAATTTGGGGAGAGTGTTGAATAAAGTTCGAAAAGGACTTTTTTAAAACGCAGCCCCAAAGGAGATGAAAAGGGGAGGCAAAGTTTGTATGGGAAGTATTATTTATCTGATCAAACTTATTTGAATCTTGGTATTAATACTTTTCACCACGATTAGTGGAAAAATATTTTGGCGTTTCTCAAAATTCTACTCCTACGGAAAAGGCTGTTACAAAGTTTGTATGAGGAATAATATTATCCGACTTAAAGTTATTCTGTGTGGCCTGTTTCAGAGTAAGATCCAACATTAGCCTAGCAATTTTTGCACTAGACATTATAACCACAAATGTATTAAACAAAAGAATTAACAATAATATATAGGTAAATACATATTAAAAAATAAATTCAAATAAAATGAAAATGTGCAAATATTATACTTTATACGAGCGAAGACGCGAGTGGAAAGCTAGTTTAATATAAAAACAATGTAACAACTCTTTGAACTTCCGTGTTAGATTATGTTGTGAATCGCATAAAATGGCTAATAGGTATAAAAATAACATGTACAATGTTTCTTACGGTTAACGAAAACCAAAGACGATAATCTGTAGATTTAGCGATGACTCTTTTTCTATTTACTAATACGTCTGGTTAATTACAGTGGCAAGCCTCGCAACATGAGGTCTAGTTGTCCAGTGGTGGAACTAGAGAACCAGAGTTGGACGGAACTAGATCGTGCAATTCCTATGCACATTTTTCAAAAATTAACTTGTAATACACCGAGGGGAAAGCTACCTTACATCGATGCTCTAGATCTAGACTGTGCATTTTTCCAACAAGCCAACGATTTCGTCGCTCAATGGAGTTATGAGCACTGAATAATAACCCGAATTATAATTAAATTGGAGTCAGTCCAGTCGCCATTTTAGGCTAAGCATTTTCAAACATATCATAATAATCGCATAACCATATAATACGATAAATATAAATTATTAAAAAAAAACATAAAATTTCAGAATGATTAGACAAAATGACGCTTTCAAACAGCCGCCAGCAGTTTTTACCCTACGAAACTCATGGTACTGAAGAAATCCAATATGGAAGGCGGGGAGGTGTATTCATCTCTCATTGCATATGCATTGGTTTTATCGTATTTGCTATCGTTGTAACAGTCATCGTTGGTGTTGTTGTCCACTTTACTACCTATTATAAGGTAAGTCACGAATTTACTTTATGTCCATGTATAAATATAAAACTATCCAAGTTTTAAAATGTCACAATAATTAATTTATTCATTCAGGAAACTAGTTTTTCCTAGTTCTTCAAATTACGATACTATAATATCAATTTAACCGTGCATTTCAACTCAAAACTGCATATTTTAATTCGTCTATTAAATACGATAGGTTAGTATGTAATTAATAATAAGAAAACAATCGTTCATCGGCCATTAAATAATCATAAGCGAATCATTATAATACAAGGCCAATTATTATCTGAATAACAGAACTAATATCTATTTCAAGTTCATTAGAATTTAAACATTATTATCTCAAAATAAATTATTAAAATTATGTCGATTATGTAATCTTTGTTTTAATTCCGCAGTTACAAATTATTTTCAACTGTATCTTGTAACTGTATCTGTAAAAGTATTCGTTATCTTACATAAAAAAAAGAACTAACGTCAAATGAGACAGATCAAGCTCGACTGTTCGACATGTCAAATTATCAATGTCAATTGATTTGCAATTTACGAGTGTTTCGACGTGCGTGAATAGTACAATTTATTATTTTAGGGAATGCTTTATCGTATTTATAAAAATAACTACATTTATTAATACTTATTTTAAAATGTGGATATAGCAAATTTAATCTCAATCAATTTTTTATAATACTCGTTGCATTTATTAAACTGTGATAATAATTAGTTTTACAAAGTACAAAAATGTTTACATTGTTTTTATATTTATTATTTTTGTTTATAATAAGTGTCAAAGGAAATGTTAATGTAAGTAATATAAAAAACAGAACAATCTTAAAAGATTGATTATTAATACAACGAAATATGAATAATTATTTTATTTTTTTCTGTATATCTGAAAATTAAAACTACCGTCTATCCGGTTAATTCGTTATTTGTATTATAAGTAATAGGAATTTAATTAACTTATTTACTCATCCTTTTTGGGTTTTTTTAATGAACGAAAAAATCGACTCTAGTTTTTATTGCTTCAATTATTGCAACTTGCTGAAATTGTTTCTGAAGCTCTAAGAGACCTTCGGTACACATGATAATAATTACTTCCTGGTCTGATTATCTACAATATTTACAAATTACTTGTTTGAGTGTAATTTAGTTTAGAATACATTTACTTTACATGTGCGTCAAGTTTTATAATGTATGGAAACATGTTTATTTTTAATATTTAGATTAATCTGTTATGATAAACATTTGTGTTAAAACTTTTGATGTACTAAATGTATAATTAAATTAAACAAACATACATACAATCAAATGTACTGAGATTTTGAGAGTTTATAACTTAAACATTTCTTAATTATCATTTTTTTGGGATTAGATTATAGAACTTTTATAAGAAATAATTAATATCATGTTTCATATTGGTTTTTTCTATTGTTTATTAAAAGTCTATTACTAAGAAACACTTAGAAAAAAGATTTTATTTCACTAAGGAAATTTAAAAACAAAGTACATGTAATTATCATACTTATTGTGAACTTTTTATAACTACCCACACAGTTTATAATATTCTTGTTGGATATTGATTGTAAAGATACTGCTAATTATTATCATAATATTTTTTTTATAAATATAAACATAGTAGCCATCCTTATAAATAAATCTAGATGTGAAACATCTGTTTCACAAGTAGATCATCTCTCGTCTAGATCATCATCTACAAATATCTGTTTCTGAATATCTATTCACTGTAAAAACTTGCCAAATAATTTTACATTTACATAAAGTTTCTTTTCCAGTTGGCAGTAAAAACTGAAAATTTCTGGGATGAAACAGAACCGTTTGGACAAACTGGTACACCGTCTCCCGACCTTAGACTCCCAACTTACATAATACCTAGCTTTTATCGGCTTAAGATTAAAGCTGATTTGGAAAACTCATTATTTAGGGGTGATGTATTCATAACATTGAAAGCTAGTCGCAGAGTTAAAGAAATTATTTTGCATTCAAAAAACTTGACAATAAGTAGTAATGCTAGACTCACAGAACTGACATATGAGAAAGTTGAAACATTACATACTAAGACAAAACGTGAAGCACCAAATGATACTGCAATATTACAGAATAATACCACAACTGAATTACCAACAACTGTTACTTTAGAAGAAGCTTCAGAAATTGTAAATTTAACGACACCAAGTCCTACAAATGATGAGCCCTCTACAGAACCCGTAGTACTAGTTAACAAGCAAATAACTCACAGCACTGTTCGAAGTATAAAAATTATAGGGATATCAGAAGGAGCTGGCGACAGATTGGTTCTCAATTTAGCTTCACCACTAACTCCAGGTGTGGACTATATACTGCAGTTGTCATTTGAAGGAGTCATTTCAAATTCTTTGACTGGCTTCTATAAGAGTACTTATACAAACAGCAAAAATGAAGTCAGGTATAGCAATGTTTTTATTATGACTTTTTTTATAGTAGCATAGCATAGTGACAGCATTGCACCTAATTGTAAGCACAGTACAACTGGGACCACCAAGAGATCTACATTTAATTACCAGTCTCTATTGTCATACTGGTCTGCAAACTTCTCAGAAGCTGGATATACAATGGCTGATCCTGAAACGTAACAAATGAAATTAGAGTCACTGTGAAGGGTTTATCCCCATGTGCATGGTGGCGTGACCCAATTGAATACATATTCCTACCACTCCACTTGGTTACTGAATATACACCGGCTGATCCCAGAACGCGACGCGCCTACTTGTGCCACTAAGGCAGGTGGCAAGTGGCCTATTGTGTGGTAGTTGCAATTAAGTCGGACACAAGTATTACCGCGTCCTCTTACAGAGACAGTCCGATACAACGGAACTGTCTCCCCGTCCGTCGAACCAGTGCAATGAAAAGTCGGGCCCCCGACCCATCTCCTCTTGGTCCGGCCTGGCATGGGCAGGGGAAGCAGACGAATGAATGCACCCCCTCCCCCGCCCTCCGGCGTTAGGTTTTCTATAGAGGTTTCCTACTCTGCCGTCGTTGATCCCTCCCGTCCCGTAAAACCCGGCACTGATTTTATAACGAGTTGCTCATCCTCGACCCTTTCGTAATTTTTTAACAATGTTTTTTCCTCGGTCATTTTATTAAGAGGGCTTCCACCACCGCCAACATTGGGTTTTTCAAGAAGTTTTTTCATCTCAATTCTTTATGGAGATTTTCCCGCCTCTGTCAAAGGCGAGTTCCTTCCGAAGTGAGTGAGCCGAAGCGAGCGCAGTCTTGCCTCATCTTTTGTCTCCTCTGATAAGCAGAGAGGTATAGAGGAGGAACGCCGTCAGTCTGGTATTAGCCGCCAGTCAAAAGAACTGAAGTTGCCCGGGGATACAACGAGGAGGTTCCAGACATAATGCCCAAAAAAAAAAATGTCTATGTTACTCCTTATAACATCAGCTAATTGCTGCTAACAATTGCAGCTTGTTGCAGCTAACATCAGTTAAATCTCAAATAGAGAGACATTGCATAAAAATTCCACTAGTTTAACAATTTGGTCGCAAGAAGCCGGTATTTTTGGATTGCACTGAGCTTACCATCAGGTACAGTGATGTCACTTTGTAAAATATAATAAAATATAATCATCAGCCAATAGTGTTATTTCAACCAAGCTCAAATTAAGAGATATTTGATAAGCATTCCACTGGTTTAACCATTTGATCACAACATGCTGGTATTTTTGGATTGCATTGAGTTTACTCTCATGGACAGTGCTGTCACTTTGTGAAGCTATAATGAAAATAATCATCAGCCAATGGTGTTATTTCAACCAAACTCAAATTCACAGACAATAATTGGACTCCACTGGTTTAACTATTTGTCCTCCAAAAGTTGTGTTGAAGATCCCTTTGAAGCATGTTTTTTTTATGTATTTCAGGCAACTAGCTGTGACGCAGTTCGAGCCGACATCAGCTCGGGCAGCGTTCCCCTGTTT
This sequence comes from Saturnia pavonia, assembly GCA_947532125.1. NCBI lineage: Eukaryota > Metazoa > Arthropoda > Insecta > Lepidoptera > Saturniidae > Saturnia > Saturnia pavonia. The sequence goes on from OX383903.1 coordinate 15,749,013, forward strand.
CGACGAGCCGGCATTCAAAGCCAAGTTTGAAATAAGCATCGCCCACCTTCAGAACATCACTGCTCTGTCCAATATGAAGGTGGCCGCTCGAGAGCATATGTAAGTAGATTTTGTCAAACTGTCCATTGACATTCATTTGACAATTTTCCACTTTATATGGACATGGTTATACAAACTAGAACCAACTCACTACATGTCACTTTTTAGATAATTGTTTTTTTTTTACTTTTTTATTTCTTTAGCTGCGAAAATATGACACAAATGATTTTTTACAAATTGTAACAAAAACCAAGAAGTGGCTTGTTACTAAGAATATTGTTTTATTGTGGTGAAGATAAGCTACATTTTATGTTATTCGCCAGTGAAGCTTGCGGTATACATTTCCGATACTATTAGTGAGATTAGTACCGTGCCCAGTCTGTTACAAATGACAGTTTAAAAGGTGACACTCATTGCTTGCTAAACCTCTTGTTTTATTGTGGTGAAGATAAGCTACATTTCTTGTTATACGCCAGTGATGCTTGCGGTATACATGAATACACATACACATGTTCCTTCCTTCCTCCCAGGGGGCAGAAACATGTATATTTCATTCACAGCCACACATGACACTGCATTATACACACATGCATAGCACACATGTACATAGGTTCTGTAAGGGACCTTTTTTTCTTTTTTTGCCTATTTAATTAGACAAAAATGTTCAGACCACTAAATACACATACACATATATGTATAGTTAGTTTAGATCAAATGATAGGGAATTAGCCAGATCGCGACTTATTTGCATACGCGCAACAGTCCGAGCCGAAGTTTGGCCACTTTGGCACCCTCGGATGTTGTTGCAAAGCTTTCGCGGCTGAGTGCAATAAGCGCTCGCCCCCAAGCCCGGTAAACCTGTAAAAGCCGTAAAGGCTCCAGGGCCCGTAAGGCTAACAGTATAGTCAGTTCGGGAAAAAAAAGAAAAAAAGGGGTTTACATTTCAATTACTATTAATGAGATCAGTACTGCTGACCAAGCTCAACAGGTTATTAATGACAGTTGAGATGGTAACAACCATTGTTTGCTGAACCTCTTGTTTTATTGATGTCAAAATAATCACACTCGATTGTATTAAAAAAAATGGTGTATCAGTGTCTTCTAGATATACGAGTACATTACAAATGTTGAAATTAAAATTAATGTGGGGAGTTTTTGGCGGGATCTCAAAGTGACTTTTGATGGTTTTTATTTTAAATTTATAACTTTGGCGGCATTTTATGTTATATAGTTTGGTTTTTATGCCAAATGCTATTTAGGCAAAGTATGAAAAAACGTCTTGGTTAGAGTATCATGCTAGTCCGACTCGGTCTCTGAAAAGTCGTTCTCGGAGTAGCGATCATGAGACGGTGGCACTCACCACGATTGGAAACGAATCGAAGATGTATTTCATACTTTGCCAATATTTTCGTTTGGCATTCTATATAAGGCCTTATTTTAGATTATTTTTAATATATGAACGAAGGTTTTTATCCCATTAAGCATGGTATCACTCGAGTTGTGGGCTGCTTCTGGCTTGCTTATCCACGTCCTATTGTGCTATGCCATCGTGAATTTAGAACTATAATTAGGTTATAATTTAGGATCATCATGTTACCATTTTCAACAATTATCTTTTTGTTTGTTTGCATTTTATAGCTTACTAGCTGTGCGCTAGTAGTCCGCTCGCGTGGACTACTAAAAAGGCTTATTTTTTATTTCCGCGAAACCCTAATTATTTTTATAAAATAAAAGTAGCCTAAGTTATTCCTTATAACATCAGCTATCTGCCAGTGAAAGTCTCGTCAAAATCGGTCCAAACCCGGAACAAACAGACACACAGAGAAAAATTTTAAAAATGTTCTTTTTGTTATATGTACCGCGTATAATTTCATGTGCATTTTGTAAAAAGCTGTTATTTTGACATTACAATCAGACACTTCAATTTTATTATATGTATAGATAGATTTATTAGGGAAGGTAAGGATAAGATACATAACTTCACTCTAGGACCCTAAGGATTTGAGCAGTAACCATGAAAGTCGAGCAATCTGGATATTTGTAGGCAAGTACTGGAAGTTAATACAACGATAGGCTACAAGGCTGCGTTGGCGACGTGAAGGAGAGTTGGTCGATATATTTAACACGGGTGAAACCGTGGGGCACTGCAAGTTTATTTTATGTATATTAAATAGTGTCATAATTTCGTCAGATAGTTCTCTATTAATTGTAAGCATATTTTAAACTAGTGTTCTATTAAAAACTGATCCGATTAATCAAATCATACGTATTGCAAGCCTAAAAAACTGATAACCTTGCCCTTATTAAAGTTATCAGAGTGACGCCATTTGGCGTATTATTTGAACTGGGTTTAACGGTCCATGCAGGAAAATTATTTGGATTTTGAAATTACACATTACAGGAATGATGCAATACTTAAATATTAATAATTATAATTGTTATAGCATCTTGTTTTGCGTTAGAGGAAAAAATTCTTACTCGTCAGATGACTTTTTTGAATTCTTCAGATTTTATGAATTCTTCTGTTTTGAATATAATATTTTCATTAGGAATTATTTGGATATTTTTTTGATAAATAATATATAGAGAAAAATTTTAATCAGTTTATTTAACGAAAACATTTATGTTTTATCAAAAGCAAGGAAGCATTAAAAATATTTTTTTATCTTAATGAAGAATTAACGGAGGTAAGGCTTTGCCAGGTAAAACACCTTTGAGAAATAATATATATTATTTCCTCCACAGTTCTGAAGAACCGGGTTGGCAATGGACCCACTTCGACCGGTCAGTAGAAATGTCTACGTACCTCGTCGCCTACATCATCACCGATTTCCAGTCACTGGAGACGAGTTACCTGAGCAAAGACAACGTCACGAAACCTATCAGGATATGGTGCAGGCCAGAGCTTGTTAACAAGACGAAGTACGCCCTGGCTATAACACCAAAACTGATTTCCTATTATGAAGACGTGTTCGGTGTCCCGTATGCTCTGGACAAGTTGGATATGGTCGCAGTGCCCGAGTTCTCCAGTGGTGCTATGGAAAACTGGGGTTTAATCACATTTAGGTATGTTATTTTTAAGTCTTCTTCTTCTTTTATGGCGGCAGAAGCATTTGCCAGTGTCAATATTTTTAAACCTTCATAGTATTTTCATATCAAGTGTTATCTGATAAGATGGTAAATTTCTTATTAGAGCTATCTAGAGAGTTTTGTGGCAATACAAAACGCATTTTCCAGTTTATATTTATAATTCCCCAAGGAAAAGGATAAGTAGAACTCCTTTTATACTCCTTTGTAGGATCAATCTTGGAGTTGGCTCGCCTGTTGTGAGAATGTGCAAAACATAATGAGTATACTTATATAAACGACATTAAAAAAAAATGCACTCGGACATAAAATAGAGATTTGAACATTTTTAATCACCTTTCTTAATGTGAACAAAGGTGGAGACATATAAATAGAGACCAACATGACAGCGACGACCGAACTGTACTGTGCTTGCCATCAGGGACAGTGGTCGAACCATGCGCGGGTTCTATCTCTCTTCTCATCCATAAGTTGAATTGAATTTTATCATCAGAGAAACGACACTACTGTGGGATGAGACAGAGAACGTGCCGCGCGACAAGCAGGCCGTCGCTATAGACGTTGCCCACGAACTCGCCCACCAGTGGTTCGGGAACCTGGTCACGATGCGCTGGTGGACAGACCTCTGGCTGAACGAGGGTTTCGCCACTTACATCGAGTACGTCGGCGTCGATCACGTAAGTTGTTTATGTATTCTAGCTTTTGCTGGCACTTTCGTCGACGCCATACCTGGAAGTCTGGTTGGAATGTCTCCGAGACCCACCATACTCCTCGGACCTTGTTTCAACAAATTACCATTATTTTCGGAATTTGGACAGCTTCTTCCAAGTTCAATTCCGATGGGGCTGTCCAAACCGCCTTCAAAGATTTTATTTATTCTCGCTCCCATATTTTTTTCAGCAACGGAATCAATGAACTACCTATAAAATAGCGAAAGTGCATGGATAATAATGATACATACTTGATTAAATTGAATGTATAATATTATAAAATGTTTTTCTTTTTACATTTTCCGTATAAAACGATAATTTCATGACCTATTAATACAATCAGTAAAATTTAAAATACGTAGATACCTGATAAATTCACGTCTAGTCATGAACGATCTGTAGTTTTAACAGTTTTTAAATACGATTTGACGATTAATTTCCATTCATTAATCGACTGGGAAGCACCAAGAACGCGCAGAAGAACTAAAATTGGTTTTCAACAGATCGAGTCCTGTAAATCGATTTCGGAAATCACAAAACTCATATTAAACCCTCATGTGTTCAAATTGATTTAGATTTTTAGAGAAATCAAAATAAAGTGCGAAACGATACTTTTTTTTACGTTTTAGTGAAATCTTTTCATTCCACTTATCACTAAAATTCCAATTGACAATATTGAGAGAAAAATATCCATCTATTAGTAATCTGTTTAACTAACAAGATAGCTGTTGGATTATTTAGATATAAATATTTTACGGGTCAGCTATTAAATAAAGCTTTCAAATAATACATAGATCGAGCCTGAGTGGCAGATGTTAGAATCGTTCACCAAGGACAAGATGGATCTGCTCAGGTTGGACTCATTGAAGAACACGTCCCCAGTGAGTCGAACCGTTACTGATGCCTCGGAAATATCGCAGAAGTTTGACGAAATCTCATACACCAAAGGTGCCAATCTCATACGGATGCTGAACCATACGATCTCCGAGGAGTTGTTCCACAAGGGCCTGCTCATCTATTTGAATGACTGGTCAGTATATAAAGTAAAACAGTAAGTAAATAAAATATTGTAAGGACATTGTTAATTGCCCTCTTAGCTTAGTTTCAGCAAGAGCGAATTGCTCTTTTAGGCACTGGTTGATATAAATCTCACACAATAACTAGTTTTTAACCTATCAAATAGGTTTTAAAACCTCAAAAAGGTTAGGTTGAACTCTAGTTCTAGTTGCTCTAGCAAGTAGAAGATAGAAGGCATTACTTAAGCTGAAGCTCGATAATTAAATGTGCATATATTTTTTTAATAAAAATAGTGAAATATTTTATTTCAATTCCAATTAGATCAATGGTTTCCAATTATTATGCTACCACGTTTCCCTAAAGTAATTTTTCTTCGCTTTTTCATTTAAAAGTCTCAGCACCTCTTGGTGGCTCATGGCCTGCGTCTTCCCTGGCAATAGTTCGCGCCTACCCTGGTAATATTACTCGCCTCCCCTGGCCTACTGCCAGTGCTACTATAGTAATAGTTTGATCTTGTTGGAAACCGCAGATTTAAATATTCAATAATTTCAATAACAGGAAATACTCAAACGCTGAAGAAAACGATCTATGGGCGGCGATGTCCAAAGCCGTAAAGTCGGACCCTTCACTCTCTGGACTCGTAAAGTTCATGAACAGCTGGACCCGACAAGCCGGGTACCCCGTCCTCAACGTCAACAGGAACTATCAGACGGGAGTCGTCGAGCTGGAACAAGTAAGTTCTGTTCCGGATAGCTCAGTTTTAGGGTAGATCAGGGATGTCTAAGAGGACCAGGAAAGAAAACCGATTAACTTTTAATGACATGCAGGTATATAAAGAAATTCGTAAATCAAAGTTTAAAAAATAAAGACAAAAGGAATGTAAGTAGGTTCGATTCCCAAGACCTTCTATAACTGGTCCGAAATTCAACCAGGAATACGCAAATCAGCTAACAAACACCTTAAACAATTAATCCAAACATAACCCGACCGCCCTCCATATATATATTTGCTGCAGCAAACATAAGTATAAGCAGAATTAAGATCAAGAATATTTCCCTTCCAGAGACTATTTACGGGGGCGAAGGACCCTTACCAGAAAATGGTGGACCAGCTATGGCATATCCCCATCAGCTACACGAGCCTCTCCGCCCCCCGGGAGCAATGGAGCACGAAGCCGAAAACCTGGCTCAAGGAGAGGATATCGGTCTTCCAAACGTCCATGAATGCTTCGGAACCTTTGTACATGAACATTGATGCTGTTGGTATGTCCTTATAAACTTAACAAATTATAGGAATACCAGCATATAAGTGTCCCACGGCTGGGCGAATGTTTCTTCCCCACTCATCATGGCCAAACAAGCAAGCGGCTCGCCTGTCAGTAAGCGGGTACCATATGAACGCTTGTAAAATAGGTATATAGGTATCACTATACCTTGTTCATCATACGAAGACTTGCAAGACACACCCACAGAACGTAAATTGTTACGTCGTGCAAATTATGACATAACCTAAAACATGCATTTCGACTATCAATAATCTTTGTAAAAAAATTTCGACATAGATAAACGTTATAAAAACATTTTGCACGATATAATCCTAAATAACTTCCTCTATACAAAGATTTTTGTGAATTTTCGATTTTTTTTTACTAAGTGTGTCGTTACGTTTTAAATTGAAAAAACCAAGAAATTGAATATTAATCGTACGAACCAAAAATTTATCGAATTGATTGAACGTAGTTGTACATTTAATTTAACAGTTTACTTTTTTAATTTCGAATAAAAATATTTATTTACATAATTCTTTACATTTTTACTGTAGTAACAAGCAATGAATAATATTGAATGGAAGAATTAATATTGTTTTTTGGCGTCAGGCATTTAATAATTGTGATTTCAATTGTTGTTCTACTTTATTTTTGTTATTTCATTTACACAGCATACACACCCTTCACCTCATTTAAAGCATAATCGTAATATCAATTATGTTTAGCTCTTAAAAATAATCGATACTCGTAAAATCAACTAACAATTCCAATTATACTACATCTCTAAAATAAACATTTGACATGTGTCGTGCAAGTCTTGTTATGATGTATCAATAATAGATACTTGGTCCTTATCAAAAAGTAAAATTATCACGATATCTTCAGAAACAATAACCCTGTAGTCCACGCGAGCGGGGCCGCGGGCACAGCTAGTAAATAATGAAAAGGGCATAATTTAAAATGTTAATGAGAGTCATCATACAAGAAGCGATTTTATTTTTGTTTTGGTTTACCATAAAACGTGGTACATACAAGTGTCAGGCTTGATCTGATTATAGGGGATGTGGGAGATGCGCTCGCTAAGCAAACCGCACTGAAAATAATATTTTTTTTTAAATAAATTTAAGACACATTGTGCCGTAAAGTGCAACCCTATGTGTGCAAGTTCTTATGACCCTCCTATTCCTATGGTCTTTTCTATTTTCTCTTTGACCAAGTAACTATCTTCCGTCTTGCGAGTCAGAAACATTACGTTGAACAGCGTAACACTAGGATTTGAACTATGGGGTTGTGCTTTTTATATTCACCGTTACAAATCTCACAAAATAATTGTCAGGTTACTACCGTGTTAACTACGACAAGCGGAACTGGGAACTCCTGGCAGAGGGTTTGAAGTCCGGCGCAGTGGACTCGGCGCTGACGAAGGCCCAGCTGATCGATGACGCCTTCAACCTGGCCAAGTCCGGGCAGCTGGAGTACGGGCTCGCGTTAGGACTCACCTCCTGCGTCATCCGCGGCGAAGACTCCAAGATCGTATGGGACCTGATTCTCAACAACATGGCATTCCTCAAGCACAACCTTCGAGAGACTTCTGGATATCTGTACTTCCAGGTAAGTAATTTCGGATATCAGATCTTTTGTTTCTTCCCATGTAATGAAAGCAGCGACTCCTTCTTGAAGTGTCCGATGTGGGTTCGAGTCCCAAAATGAGCCTAAACTTTCGATGAAGGAAAATATCGTGATGAATCGATACATCGATCTTATAAACAGAAATATGTAAAATCGATGTTACCACGTTAATGCAAGCCTTGAAGGAATAAAACAAAATCTAACAAGTATGGTGACACACATTTTATTTTCTTGCCATTAAATCCAAAACATCTATATATTTTAACGTCGATGCTTTTATTGCAATATCTATAGGACATCGATGTTCACTTATCTATATTAACGTCGATATCAATATCGATATTTTTCTAATATTACTCATCCCTACTAGAAAACTTATATAGTGTTGCGAACTACTGATTAGTGTAGGCACTATTTTATAGTTCGGCGACTGAGAGAATACGTTTCTGGCGTCTGTTACAACAGACGACTGTTTTAGTGAAACAAAATGGTGGCTCATCACGCCATTTGGGGTTACCATTTTTTTTTCCAAAAATATAAAAGCATAAAATTTTTAAAAATTAAAAAAGATAAATGTACTTTCCCTTCTCCTACTTTAATATACTTTATTTCTTGTACATAAAAGCAGGCAATCATAAATTTAATATGAGTAGCTACAATACTTTTATATTGAACGAAGCTACAATGAAGCGATGATGGCGCAGTGGTAGCGTGTACGACTTCGCGTCGATTGACGTGAGTTCGAATCCCTACAATGAGCCTGAGCTTTCGGTGAAGGAAAACATCGTGAGGAAACCATAGCATGGTGGTAGGGCATTTTCTAGTGCCCCCCTGGCTAGCTACCACCCTCAAGTTGAAAATCTGCCGCCAAGCACCAATTGGTGTGTTCCGGCAGCTGCACTTGAGAGCCAGTCTTCCACTAGGTTTAGCGTGTTACCATCTTGGGCCACATCGTCACTTAACATCAGGTGAGATTGTGGCCACTACGCCAAACCTATAACGATAAAAAAAAAAAAAAAAATCTGGTAAAAAATGGCAGCCTCATGTCTCGTGATGGGCCACCATTTTGTAACGCTAAAACAGTCGTCTGTTGTGACAACCGACAGGAACGCATACTCTCAGCGGTCGAACTGTAACTCAAAGACATCGTACATTAAGGAACTTGTCTTCAAAATCATATGAAACATTTTCCACTCTCTGCAACGGTACATCAAATTAAGATGCCATGAATTACATCACCGACAGGATTACATGAAAATAATACTTAAAAAGCAACTGGAGCGTTTGAACTACGGGCTGGACAAGCCCAAGGATGATAACGAGGCTTTCTTGATCGAGAACCTGGTGATGTGGGAGTGTTACGTGGAGTCGCCCAGGTGTCTCAACTGGGCCAGGGAGCAGTTCGAGAACTGGGTCAAGCATCCCGATGTCAATAGCAATCCGTGAGTACGCTTTTATACGTCATATCCTCAAGCTGAGGTCTAAATATTCAATGCAGTGCATCATCAGGCACAGTTGTATTCCCAACTACTAATTAAAAAAAAACTAAATAACTTTCTTCACAATCAGTTTCATAGAATCAATAACATGTCATATTTTGTTAGGATAATTATTTCTCATTTAATTATAAAATAGACATAATGCAAATATATTATAATTATATCATAAAATTATTATTACGTATAATTTATATTATTATTGTAATGAGTCGTATTAGTAATTTTTTTTTTATTTTGGCAAAAAAGATTTGTTTGGCTTTTTAGATGTAAGTAAAATTTCATATACAAGGTATACTCTTCTACGTAGACTATTTCATAATTGGTTAGACGATTGATCATTATTGCCATTTTATGAAAAATAAAAAAATATTGCCATTTTAAGAGGGACTTTTTTCCCATATTTGAACTTTAAACTATCTCTCTCGAGATTAACGTAACGAACCTAAGTTTGTATTTTGAATTAGCAGTGGTAATTTTATTTAAGAGTATTTTTTTGTAATATATTATTTACGCTAATAAATTAAATTGGCGTATACTATTCTACACAAATAGCATGTCAACAAATCGAAACTAATCACGTGATCTTCTTTCAATGGCAACTGTGTTCATTAACAATTCTGTCAATGTCACGTGAACAGAAAAAAATTCTAATTATTTTCTCTAACAAGATGGCGAGTCCATTATCAAAACGGTACTGGAAGCATTTTCCTTGTTATCACTTATCATCCGCTTCACTTCACTTAAAATACCGCCAAAAATACAGAATACAGGGCCAAATAACTTTTTTTTTTTAATATAATTACCACATGACAGATTAAGATCCTGTCAAAAATTCATGACGTGATCTTAAAGTCCAGTCACACGTGAAAGCTATCTGTCATGCGTAAAGAGTTATTTGTATGAGTGTAGAACGGTTTAAATGCCTATGGTATAGGATCCCAAGCTACCTGCGGTCGCTGGTGTACAACATGGCGCTGCGGCACGGCGGCCGGCGCGAGTTCGACATCCTCTGGGCCGCCTTCCTCAACTCCTCGGACCCGAGCGTCAAGAGCCTCATCATCAACAACCTGCCTGCTACCAGAGACGAGTCCATCATTGCTATGTAATTACTTAACTACTAATTTACTAAACTACAATATAGGTACCGTCACGAATTGTGACCAGAATATTGGTTTAAGCCGGCTATTAATGAATATGCTTTTTTATTATCGTTTGGCAACAATCTCATTTGGTATTAAAGGATGATGTGGACCAAGATTGTAACATTCTAAGTCTAGTGGACTAGTGGAAAGACTGACTTTCAAGTAGAGCTGCCTAAACTCAGCTGAAAATACAGATTTTCAACTGGAGGATGTTGGCTAGCAGACGGGCATTAGAAAATGCCATACCACCTGCTATAGTTTCCTCATGATATTTTCTTCTTAACCGAAATCTCAGGTTCATTGCAAGGATTCGCACCCATGTCGTTCATTACTTTTTAGGTGGATTATAATACAGATCAAACATTAGCGTATATCCCATGGAGATGACAATAGTATACACCATCATTACCGTCACATAACGTTCTAATTAATGTACCATTAAAAAGCACCAATGTTGGTGCTAAATAAAACTTATAATTTTTTTGTCGTTTCAACCAAAACATTTTGAATATTTCTTGTTTAGGTTATCTTTCTTAGGTATCTCTTTTGTAATATTATTTAACTAGCTGTGCCCCACGGTTTCACCCTTGTTAAATTTATTCGACCGATACTCCGCCTCCAATGCCTGTAGCCAGCAAATCGTTGTTCTCGCTACCCGTATCTGCTTACATCTTAACAGATTGCTTGACGTTCATGTTTACTGCTCCGCTCTTTAGAGTCGTTGCGTGAAGTTATTTAGCCTACCGCCTTCCTTAATAAATAAGTTATAAAATGCAAAATCCATTTTTCAATTTTGACTGGTAGTTTCAGAATTTAGCGCGTGAAAACAAACAGACAAAAAACAAACTCTTGTGCTTTATAATATTAGTATAAGTAGTATTGTTACGTCCGTGGATGAAAAAGACTGTGTATTGTAATGAAATCATTTATTTTAAGACACGAATACACTATTAAAAATCCACTAATCCTCAAACATAAAATTTTAAAATACTGATACAGCACTGTTCAAATATTGCAGTAGGCAATCGGCCGCGGTACTCGCGTAAATGGTTCCCAGTTGTTTCTTGATCGATTCATTTAGACTGAACTCCGATTAGCCCGTCTGCCAGTCCCTTTATATAATGTTTTAAAGAAACTTAGTATTATTTTGTTTATGTAACTCCACTGTATTAAATTATTACACCCTTGTCAGTTTGTCCTTTGTTCCTGCTTTGAGAACATTCACAAAGTACTTAAATCGTACAACAACAAAAAAACGTTTGATAATGGTGGCTCTCAAACCTTCCAAGTACCTGTATTTTAAAATGACACCAGCGGATGCGCTAATAACTATTTGACAAATTTTAAAAAAATATAGAAAATATATAATTTTATCTATTTATTGTTCATTGGATATTTTTAAGTATAATTAAGGAAAGCATTAATTTCGATGAAACTTTATTATAAAGAAAAATATATTCAGGTTACTAGAGAAGAGTTTATCGGATATACCGAAACAGTATGCCGTAGCGGTTTGGGGAGTCGAACCTGGTGCCGGCACGAGGATCGCGCAGCGCTTCCTGATCGAGCACTTCGACACGATATACGACAAGTTCACAGCTATGGATACGTTTATGTTCCCTGCGGTACTGAACGGTGCTTTTGGGTTCATACGAACCAACGAGGAGCTGGACAGGGTAAGTCACGTTCACTAAAGATGAGTATCTTGAATAATCGTACATCCACTGTAAACGTTTTCATGTAAAACATCTAATGGTGCGTTAGGACGAGAGTAAAAGCATTCTGTTGGGACGTCGCTACGTGCCATTCGGGCAGCGTCGTGTCTGTTCGGCTCTTTCCGTTTCTCGACATTATAAATGAACGCTACTATCACTACTAAAGTTTGGCTGCTGAAAAAATGCGTTCCTGACGACTTTCAAAACAGACAACTGTTTTAGCGACACAAAATGGCGGCCTATTATACTATTTGTGGTTGCGTTGTTTTAACAGAAATATAAAAGCATAAATGAAATTTAAAAAGGATAAAATACTGTTCATTTTTCTAAAATATTATTTATTTTGCTTCTCCGACAAATGCTCTGATTCTGAGACGTACATTTAGTTATATGCGCGATCCAATGTACCTCTGTTTCCAGTTGAAAACTTTCGCTCTGGAGCACAAGGACAAGCTGATGCCGATGTCGCAGACGCTGCAGAAGATGGTTGACACTGCTAACCTGAGGATCGACTGGGTCAAGAAGTACGCACAGGGTATCAACAAGTGGTTCCAGGATTATGTCAACAGTATGTATACTACTAGTCTGATTTAGATTACAGGTTCTCATTTTAAGCATTATGTGTCCAGGATTTAGAATTTTCTGACTGCAATACGTCTTCATAGTGAGAGCTAATTAAAAGAAAACTGATGGTAACAATATCCGAGGATGCAGTTAGGCATTGCAGCTATTCAAAATATAATTACATCACTCTATATGTAGTTAAAGGATCAAATAATTCGTTATATAGAGAACACTATGACACGACGCGCGCGGGGGGAGGGGGGGAGGGGAGGGGGACGTCACGCCAACATTTTGAGGTCGTCTCGTCGCGTCGCATAATTTATATTTCGTATAAATTATATCTCTGTGAAGCTACGACACTTGTTTTGATTTCACTCGATGGCTCTCGTCAAGATTTTCGATTTGGTATACAAAACGTTAGTGTGGAATAGTTATTGTGAATATACATGGTGTTAAAGTTAAAAATTAAGATAACTAAATATAATCACGGCCTATACTCGTCAAAAAGCCAAATAAACTTATAGAAATAGTATACGGTTGGAAAGGGCTTCTCAATATCAATCCAGTTATACTAATAAAACACCATAGTTATGATAGAGTGAGGCGGTGCCGAGAACATACAAAAGGCTCCGAGCAGACACGTAAAGTTCAAATCCGTGTCCTCGACACAGCCATTTTTTTATTCGACCTTGGCATTGTCTGCATAAGTTTCGATGGTAAGGATAGTACTAGCCAAAAGCAGTGGCCACCCTTAAAAAAATCACCAGGTAGCCGTCTACACTAGCTGCACTTAAAACGAGATATACTGGAGTAAGTCACTGTGACTGGGTTTTGAAGTGAGACTTCTTTGGGCGCAATGTGGCAAAATTCCAAGAGCGAAATTTACTGCAACGTTTCTGATGCAAAAAGGACTGAATAGGAATCTCTAATCTATATATACTACTAGCTGTGCCCGCGGCTCCGCTCGCGTGGGTTACCAGAATGCTGTCAGTGGAACGAAAGAAGATTTTAAGAATTTCAAGGTTGATTTTAGAAAAATAATTAGGGTTCCGCACCAAAAAAAATAAAAGCTTTTTTAGTAGTCCACGCGAACGGAGCCGCGGACACAGCTAGTATATCGAATAACCTGGCCAGATAACATAGCTATGAATTAAAATAAAAACCATGTAAATGGGATAAGTGGATTTCGCGTGAAAAGAACATAAACGGACAGACAGAGAGGCGTTGAGTTTTATAAAAAAGTAAAGTTTGCATGTTTGGAAGTACTCGAGAATAAAAGGGAGCTGTGTGTAGCGGGGTAATAAGGAACTGTAGCCGACTGGGTCACCACTACCATACACATGGTGATAAATTCCTCACAGTCTCTCTTTCGGTTTGTTGCGTTTCGGGACCAGCCAGTGTATATCCAACTACCGAGACAATTGCAGGCTGGCATGACGGAACGAACGACTATGGATTGCCGGTCTGCTTTTGCATTGTACTGTGCTTAACATTACGCACAATGCACAATATATAAAATATGCATGATAAACATATATTTTCAGGTAACCCACCTAGCAACACTGATGTTACCACCGGTAATGAAATAAAAATAAACACTACAACCGTTCCCATACCGTATTTAAACTCGACGAACTCTATAATATCGACCACCGAAGATCCCTCATTGGACATCACTAATACGACTGTCGAATCTCAAACAACTAGTCTATAGAAAAATAATTAAGCTGTTATTTATTATAGAGATAATTTACATTAAGTTAAAGTATAGATGCTATTAAAGTTTAGATTAATTTAACTTATATCGACGTTGTAATCGGTTTAAATAGGGTTGCCAACTTTTCCGCGATAAACGGGAACTATCGTTTTTAGGGCCCTGAAAAAGAATTCCAAGAAACGCTAGTGTGAGATGTTACATGTGTATAACACTTGAATAACCTTGTTTAAAATGTTTACATTGTTTATACAAATTTCATTTGTGGCAAAAAAATTCTAGGTTCCGCTTAATGCAGTCCATTCTATCATTCGAATTGTTTATTTTACACATAACTTGAATTCCAGAATTGGCAACCCTGGTTTCAAGCAAAATTTCGAACGATAAATGTTTTAGTTATATAAATTTGTTGCAAAAATTACTTGAAATTATAGAATAGGATAGTAGTTAAGTAAAGGCCAAAATTATAAATAAGCAAAAATAATATATTCAAAATTAGGGATAGTCCGTATATTACGTCATCCATACGGGAAGGAGTCAGTGACAGAACGGTTAATATGATAAAAATATCAAGCAACTTCTGTAATGTAGTATTTCTATAAAATCCATACTTGATCCTGTTTGTAATTTTAAAAAATATATATATAAAAAATTCTAAATGTGTGTCATAAAAATTATGTCATCTGTCATTTTTCAAGTTAAAAAATAACCGAATGCAGTGTTATCAGCATTTAACTAATTTTTTTCGGCTTAATATAAAAATACTCGTACAAATATTATTCTGGCTGGGTTACCAAGGTAAAAATATAGTCAATTGTAAAACGAACATATATAAATAATATTTCTACAGCAATGAAAGCGTTATTAGGAGTAGATTTTTTTCGACTAATTGATTGTCCTATTTCAGAGCTTTTCACGTTTGATTGCTGTCAAACTAATATAGGTACTAATTATACGGTGTATTACAGACGAAAAACATCTATCGAAATCACAATTACAAAGCAGGATTGTGTGAAAACAACTGCATAGAGGAACAAGAATATTTCCAATAATAAAAAAAGTATATACAAGATATAACTACTTTATACATATAATATGTAATGATACATTACTATACTATATGATTTATTTATATGAGACCAATGATACCAAATTATATTTGCTTGCTCTCAAGTACTTTAAATGATGCTACATAACAGATGTATTCAAGGATTATTTATAGAGAAAATTATATTTATTTATATTCAAATATTTATAGTTATCACTGTGATGGGTTTGGTTCTGTTTTCCCCGTCAAATTCACGCCCTATACCTTTTAAATTACTTCTGAATGAGTTGTAAGCCGATAGAGCGGACGATATTTGACGTTGATATATAAAATCGATATCTGGTATTAGTATGAAGCTCTGTTTCATCACTGGACAGCTTCTCACGCGGTTTACATTGAAAACTGTTTTCGAGGGATCTAATATGAATTAGTTAGTTTGAGGACGTCCATTAATAACGTGAAATGTTTTTTTATTTAGAGAGATTTTGTATTTAATATGTCCTTCACGTACAATTTACCTTATAGTTTTTTTAAATAATTACATTTATTTTATATTTTTATATATTTTTCTTCATACCACTGACTACCTAAGCATTAAAACTGAAATATTCTATGGTAACTCCAGCCATATACAATATTTAGTACAAAATGTTATCTAAATTCAAAAGTTGACATGATATTTTCAGCAAGATTTATGAGCTCACGTAATTATTGGCCACTCTCTTTCCTTAATAACAATACATAAAACGAAATATTTTATAGTATTCCAAAATGAGTACAACTTAAACTTAAAAAAGATATTTATGCTTTTTATTACTTTTAAGTATATAAATAGCGATTAAAAAAGCAAAGCTTATTAACTTAATAAAAGCATAAACAAAATTATATATTTAAAAACAAACATTATTTTTATTAGTCTTATCATTAGAAAAAAATATAAATAAATTATCTGCGATATATCACCGTTGAATTATGTTGTAAAATTTTCCTTAATGTAAGTTGTAAGAGTTGTAAGTTGATGGGTCACGGAACAAAATCGTCTAAATCCACTTTAATCTAGAATTGTTTTTTTGGTACCGTCTGGTCGATTTACTTACTTTTTGGATTGAAAGAGGCTAAATCCCTTTTACAAATTGCTTTTAAGGGGTCTCGTAATGTGCATTTGGGATATACATTGTAAAATTTAGTGTTGTAATTCATCGGTTTTTGGATAATTGATAGACATCAATTGTTTTCTAAAAAACAAACGATTAATCAATATATATTCGATTGTTAAATTTCTTCGTGTGTGTCCGAAAGATGCGTACTTTAGTTACTTGGCGAACTAAAAAATCGCATAAATCTTCATTATAATAATCACAAAAATACCCGTATTATCAGTAAGAGATCAACAATCGATTGTTGAAGGAAAACAATATATTCCTCGGATTACTACAAACTACCGAGTAACCGATTGTGAATTGATGTTTTGTTTCGCGACTCTTCAATTTTTATTTAATGTTTATATTATAGAGGCAATTAAGAATGAAAGTATAAAAATAAGAATACTTAACATTGCTCTTTCCAATCTATGGTAAGTTTTGATGTATATATTATTGTATTGTGGTAAAATGCACAACTGTTTTTAATTGAATAAGTATTTTATTTGATAATTTGTGTAAATTTATATAAAGCTTTGTATTTCATATACAGGGTTATCTATAACTTTTTTTTCGGAAAGAACTTCAGTCCTATACAGATTGTTACACCTGAGGATTGATTTAGAACATCTCTCCCACTTTTTTCACTATATAGACATCTAAAAATGAGACAAGAATAAATTGTAAATTTTGATAAACCTAACTAGATGCAGACCATTGTTTAATCGTAAGGAAATGTGGCGCGGATTGCTTTAGGAATTTCGTCGCTCACAAAGTACAAAATACAAAAAATATTAGAGAGAACTGTACCAATTGTACCTAAAAGTAATCTCGAATATAAACAATCTTTTGAAAATGCTTAAAAAATAAGATCTATGTCGTCACTTGTTGCTAATGTATTTATTTAAATGTTTCTGTTTCGTTCTTACCAGATATTTGCATGTAAAACTTTAGATGGTGAATAAACTTTTAATTTGAACATTGTGTGTCTATTTTTAACCGACTTTAAAAAATGGGGAGGTTACCAATTGTAATGCATATTTTCCTTTTATGGACGTTCAGCCATAACTTCTTTGTTTATGAACCGATTTAGATGATTCTTTTTTTCGTTGGATAGAGGATACCTCAATGGTGGTCCCATTTTAATTTCATTGGCATTAAACCCCCGACTTCGAAGATACATCAAGGAACTGCTCAAAATAAATGAAGTTGGTTTTCTTTTTTGTTAAAAATTGTCTTTTTGGCGCGTTACGACATCGGCGCCTTGAATATATTCCCTAACTATATCTCTGGAAGATGCACTTTACGATGCCCAGACTTTTAAAAGCATGTCCACTCATAGGCGTAGCCAGGATTTTGGCTAACGGGGTGCAAGGGAAAACTAACTTGGCAATATTAATCTATATAAAATGATGATAAGTACGGTACAATCCAAAAATAACGGCGACCGTCGGCTACAAATTCCATCGACAGTCATCGCCGTCAAGCTGGCCTGCTGAAATGCCTCTTCACGCCTCGTTTCATGGAAGACCGTTCCACATCCGCACAGGCTTACCAACCCTTTGTTAGGGTGAGAGGAGAGCAGCAGCCCTCCTGCTCGCACCTAACTACCCACATGTGTCCACTTCGCAGAGGTTAATTTATTCGTAATATTTAATGTTAACGTGTTATCCACAATTCTGCCAACGTCACATGTATATAATATTTTTCTAATTATCCTTATAATCGTCATACATAGTTCTAACAAGATGGCGGCTCCCTGAAATAAAAACCACCACATTACAGAACTGGATCCCCCAAAAACATAGGAATTGGTTACAAACACTGAAAATTCTGTATTTTATACCGTTAGGTGGCAGTACTATAATATTAATTCACAGTTAAATACTTCACATTTAGTCAAGACTTTACACTGTTAACAAAACCTTTCGCGGCTGAGTGCCTTAAGCGCTCGCCCCAAGCCCAGTGAAGCTGTAAAAGCCGTAATGCTCCAGGGCCTCTAAGGCTAAAAGTAGGTACAGTCAGACTGAAAAAAATATGTTAACGAATGCTTTTATTAAGAAGATATTACGGTATCATGGTATACATGGTATCGAAGTAGATTATCTACTTATATATCCACTTGACTAACAAAATGTCTTTGTTCCATGATCAAAATTCATAATATTGCATCACATTTTTTTCGGAATTACATTTCGTTTACTCTGCTGGCTAGAGAACTCTTAAAAAAATTGTTTTTAAAAGAACATTTATAATTTATGAACTAATAAACCTACAAAATATACAAATTAAAAATAACAATTATTGTTTGCTGTATTTCCCGCTAAAAATCGAGAACTATTTTCATCTGTCAGGCGCCATTTTCAACTCTCAGTCCCCATAGAGCAATGGCTGCCGTCCCGCGAAAATCAATAACGCTTGTAAACAAGTTCCGTATGCAGGGGAAACATCAATTTATATTGTAACAATTTTATATGTAAATGTTAACATTTCTGTGTAATTATTTACTAGGAAGAGTTCTAATTCGTTTATTGGGTTAAAGTAACAATGGATTCTGCTAATGTGGGATACTCCTATCATTTGCCATCAGGCGGATGGAATTATAAAATTCGTAATACCTTATCGCAATTCAGTGATATATTTAGCGAATTTAATAAATACATCGCCCCCGCGTATCATCACGATCGCTGTGAAAGGTGAATATTTTTATTTTATTTACTTTTATTACGTCATATTGCGTACTTAGTTCATAATTCACTCCTTCATTACAGGTCTGTTCAAATGCGGATATATTCAATGCACAAAGGGGAATTCGTGATGGTGTTTATAGCATTTTTTGCTTGTTTCGGACTGGGAGTGTTTATAGGACTTGCGGGTGAGTTTATTTATTATGACATTAATACATATCAATATTTTAAAAGCGTTTGCAACAAATTGCTACATTTTTTGCACCGTTTTCGATAATGAGCTCGAATGTGAATTTATACTTTGATCAGTATGAATGAAAGCCAATACTATGAATCATTATTTTCTAAAACCCGGGCAGCTAGTGAAATCGAATTTAGTCTTAAAAATCCGGTCGAATGTAGCGCAGTAAAGCAGTCCATTTCTCCCTCCATCAACTGTATAGTACAAAGATTCGTCCACACGAATAATTTTTTTAAGTTATACCCCGTAGAGGCACATCGTAAAAGAAATATTTGTAGACGAGGTTGAACTATTTTCAAATACACAAAAATACAACATGCACAATTACAGTTTGCTAAATTAAATTGAATATAATCTTTCAAGTAGTACCTATTATTAAAATCAAAGTCAATTATCGTCAATTTTGCTGCGCGGTTTATAGTCATCAATTATTTATTTTGATTACATCAGTATCACATAAAAGTCTAGGTAAAAAGGAACATGATTTACAAATATAATCCATATAAATAAATATGTAGTTCTATCTGCACATGTTTTTATTCCAAATTTTATTTGATAGGAGATTACGAATACGACATTAAAAAAAATGTTTTATGTAAGATTTTAAATCCAAAACGTCATGACCAATTTTTATGATTTCTTCAAGCTTATAGCGTATGCTATTCATCATTTGACAGATTATAAGCAATTGTGAATAATACTTTTAGAAATCGTCAGACACTTTTAGCAAAAAGTTTATTTTTTGTTAGTTCTTGCAGATTTTTATGATTTTTTGTAAGAATTTTCAAAATATGCACCGCTAGTGTTGTTATTCTATACTAATATAGTAAAGCGGAAGAGTTTTTTGTTTGTTTGTTTATACACGATAATCTCTGGAACTGATAGTCGGAATCAAAAAATTATTTTTGTATATGATAGCCAGATTTACGTGAAATAGTATAGGCTAACTAGCATTAAGCTACACCTCTCAGCTAGCCTTAAATATTGATTTTTGTCAAGTAAGTCGGAAGACACAGTGCACCCGAACTGCTTTATCCGCGTGCGCTGGCGTAATGGTTAGTGATACGTAAATACAACATTCTACTAAAATATTTCTCTTTAGTAAATCTACAAAAAGTCCCGATACCATATGCCTATCTCTTATACATATGCCACAATAAGGTATTTTGTGACATAGATTTATTGACAATTGAAATTGATTTATGAGCATTATTACTAGGCATGGCATATTAATCCTTATGAACCAGTTATTTCATGAGCAAGACAATTTTATATAGGTAAACTTTACCCTTTATAACATGTTATTTAGAATAAAAGTTTAGGAGATAATGTAAAATTAAAATAATTCAACACTCGGCTCAAGTCTTACTATAGCAGCAGTGACGCGACCGAGCCGTGTTATTTGTGTTGCATAGCCCTGGCCGCCAGATAAAAATATTGTCTATACTGAAGTATTATAAATCATGAAACAGCGATTTCTTTTAATTTATACGCAGGTGAAACCGCGGGGCACATCTAGTAAAATTATAGTTTGTACCAAACATATTTACTTATTTTTAGGTCCATCGCCGACAATGACGACCTCTATCACTGCTTCCAGCGTCCTAAATAACGCAAGCACGATATACGAGGGTCCCTTCCACCTGCACAGTCCAGCTCTCGGGACCAGAGTGCAACAGCTTTGGCTATTAGCCGAAATATTGACCAATAATAACGACGGTAAGAAATCGATTTCCTTTAGGAGTCATTCAAGAATTATCATCGTGTTATCATCTTGGGCCACATCGTCACTTAAAATCAGGTGAGATTGTGGCTACCTATAACGATAAAAAAACCGTCCTAATCTAATTAATGTAAAGTCGTTTTTCGAAACAACCATTTATCTCTAGCAAGGAATATGATCATAAATTCGGTCTACCACAATGAAATAAAAAAAAAGGTGTGTGTGCGATTCACACACGATAGAAGTGAAACTTCATTTTAAAATACATTTCCTATTTTATTTAAACAGAGTGCAATATACATACACACCGACATTTACTCTCTCGCTCTGGCTCACACAAAGAGGAGAGACCGATAATATATTGCTCTCTCGCTCTGGCTCACACAAAGAGGAGAGACCGATAATATATTGCTCTCTCGCTCTGGCTCACACAAAAGGAGAGATCGATAATGTGCGTTAAACGTTTAACGCTTGGAAGTCGCATAAGGAGTTGCACTTCAATAAAAATAGCTATTGCCACGGATATTATTAAATAAAATTCGGTAGAGCGGTTGAATAATTGTGATTTATTTAAACTTAAGGTAAAACACACTAACACACACACACAAACTAAATAAAAAGAGTCAGGGAAAATAATAAAACTAACATCAACAAATAGTTACTTCGCGAGACGCAAGAGCACCAATCTCCGGCAGAATGCAACCCTTACGCAACTGTGACGAGCGTGCGCGCCAGGGTGGTGTCACTAAACACTCCTCGCTCCGTTTACCCGGCAATGTTCCCAGCCAGTCACGTACGCATCATATCGTAGGTGCGCGCCAGAGTGGCGTCGCTACACACCCCTCTCTTTATTCACCTCGTATAGTTCCCGGCCAGTCACGTAAGCATCATGATCATATCAATCATATCGGCGCGGGAATCAAACGGGCCGTCGCATCTCCCAGCATTGGGGACCGCTTGGTTTGCTACATGTATTATTAATTTAGATTATAAATATAGTTTTGAAAATATTTTCAAAATTTTGTATCTTACGTAAGATAATATTACCGCCGCTCGCTTTATCAAAAACAAGTAAAAAATATACTAAAAAATCCAGTACGCTTAATACTTGAACGCACCCTTATGTTTGTGGTTGCCACCTTTTATTTGAACAAAAAAATATTGCAAATTTTTATGTTATAAAAATACCTTGTTTTATAGTGTGTCGTAAATGGTCATCATAGGTTGGAAATAATTACAATGTATTAAAATAAAGTATGTCGTATTTTATTAGCGGAGACAGGAGACTAAGTAGGTCTTGTCTTTGTTATGTTTTCATTTATTAGATTACGCATAAAAATTAATCGTAAACTGAATTTCATTGAAAAAATGCCTTTTTACACGACTGCCCTAAAAAAGAGTGTAATGTTTAGAACGTTCATGTATGTATGGGAGTTTCTTTATTCCACCATAACTTTTAAATTCCTGAAAAGCTTTGGATGTTTGTATCGGTAGATCCTAACATCATCCCGAGCGACACAGACTATAAACTTATTTGAAAAAAAAAAAATGTCGGAAATATGTCTCCATTTTGAAAATCTTCAATTATTACAATATGAGGATCAAATGAAAAGCCCATGATGAGCACACTCCAAAGCTAAATAATAAATATTTTTATTTCCATCTTTGGCTGCAAATGATTTAATCAGACTGTAGTAAGATTGCGAATGTCTAAATGAATGATTGGTTTCATAGATGATTGAGTTAAGCATGACATATTTTAAAATAAAACTTGTCCCTAAAGTGAATAAAATAAAAATAAATTATTAAAACAACAGGAGTGCCTTACCAAAAAACAAGTTGTATAAGTTAATCTGAACCAAAACCTGTTTTGGTATTTTAATTATTTTCATAAAATTAATCATAGAAAACATAATACTTTAATGTTGGTACCTACTTTATTGTTTTTGTAAAGTATAATTTAAAAAATATATATAATAGAAATAATGTACAATACTTTATCAGAAAGTACGGGTGGTAACCCTATCTGTTTGCAAATTTTACTTCAAAAAAATTTAACGATTTATTTAATTATCCTATGTTCTACAATGAATTCATTGAAAGTGCCTTTTTTCTCGTTCAATTTTGATCATCAATTCTTATCTCAGCGAGACCTTGAAACGAAGCGCTCAAAATTTAAATCGATCGTTTTTTTTTCTATCAGCTGTTTACTCGATCTAATCTTCACTGAATCAAGCGTCACCTGAAAAAGAATATTTCATAAATGCCTATTTACAATAGAATAGAATGTTGTGAAAGAAAAAATAATGTTTTATACCAAGATTTTTATACATATGTATGATTTAAAATCTGTAAGTTATAATACGTTATAAATGTTCGTTATAAATAGTGATTTCTTTTCCGTTTAATATAGTATTTATACAAGCAAATAAACAACCATTTTGATAAGATCGTTTATTCGTTGTAAATTCAGAACGTAATGTTAGGTACACATAAAACAATAATTACAATTACGCATATCAATTGAGCGCGGTCACTCGCGACTGGCATTCGATTGACTTGATCTGAGATTCTCATACGTACGCATATATGTATACGTGCTTTATCGCTCGTTGTATGGAATTGGCTTTTTGTACCTACATAAAAACATGCCGTTGCGGAACGCCTGACAGATTTGAAACTTCGAAACTATTAATTTACATAGTAGGAATGTGTATGATGGTCGCGACCCCTAACATTCCGCTTGAATGCTGGATATACACTGGCTGATTCTGAAACGCGACAAATCAAAAGAAAATCACTGTAAGGTGTTTATTTTATTGCCATGTGTATGGTGGTCGGTACCCTTACCACTCCCCTTGATTAATGGATATACTTGAATTATAATCTTTTACCCCATAAAACAAAAATAAGTACGAAATTCAGATTTTCGATGCCTATGCCCCTATTTTTCATATCCTGGACCACTGTGCGTCGCCACGCCAAATCCGATCTAACCCGCCGCATTAGATGTTTCACATCAATATATGTATTTTGTGGCGGTAGGCTTTGATCGGCATTTCTTTGTTTCTCCTAAAAACAGAAAAGAAAACACACAAGAACATTTCACAGGAAATAATTAAATGCAACCGAAATATAGCGCATACAATTGCGGCCATAAAATATATATCTGTGGGTCAGGCTGATGCCGGTGTTGGTTGTCAACAGTTGTTCCAGGCAAAACCATCATATGTCCACCGATGATAACCGATTAACCGACCACCGATTAATTATTTTCAGATGAGATATTCGACAAAAGTTTTCAAATAAGTATATCTATAGAAGGCGTATTAAGTGATCACTCAACTGTCACGTTAGTACCCGAAAGTGAAGTCACTAATAGGTAAGTAACGTATCACTCCAAATATTAAGAATAGTAACAATTCTCATCGATCGACAATGATGAAGAAAGATATTAGAGCAAAGGTACGACTCTAAAAGTATAAAAGTCGCTTCGGCCACCTTACGTTTTCTTGCACGCAGTAATAAGGTTGGTGCACGTGGTATTTAAAAATTTCATAGCTATTTTGTTTTTCGATCATACTATACTGTTTGCCTTAAGGGCCCTAAAGCATCAGAAGGCTTTTACAGCTTTACTGGGCATGAGGGTGATCGCTAAAGGCACTCAGGCACGAAAGCAGGACAAAGGGTGCCAAAGTGGCCGCACCTCGGCTTAGGCGGTTGCCTTAGTTGCAATTAATGGAAAAGCATTCGTATATACATTTAGTAATCTGGCAATATGGTCTAAAACTAACTATCCAAAAAAGGGTCCCTTACAGAACCTATGCACCTGAAAGGTGCGCATGTGTGAAGTGCAATGTCATGCCTGTATGTTGATATCTAGCGAATGCAGTGTCACTGAGTCACGCGAGCGGCAGCTGACTCAAGGGCTCCATGCCAGAGGAACGGACCTAGGCTTGAGTGGGAACGGTGGTTTCGCGGTAGTTGCGCGAGCAAGCTTGGTTTTTGAGAACGGTGGAGTAGAAGGGGTTAGCTGCCTTGATTTCGTCATTGGGATCTGTAAAAGCCTCATAGCTGTTCTGAGAGTGCTATGGTTTTTGAGAATGATGGAGTAGAACGCGTTAGCTGCCTCGATTTCGTCATTGGGATCTGTAAAAGCCTCATAGCTGTTCTGAGAGTGCTATGGTTTTTGAGAATGATGGAGTAGAACGCGTTAGCTGCCTCGATTTCGTCATTGGGATCTGTAAAAGCCTCATAGCTGTTCTGAGAGTGCTATGGTTTTTGAGAATGGTGGAGTAGAACGCGTTAGCTGCCTCGATTTCGTCATTGGGATCTGTAAAAGCCTCATAGCTGTTCTGAGAGTGCTATGGTTTTTGAGAATGGTGGAGTAGAACGCGTTAGCTGCCTCGATTTCGTCATTGGGATCTGTAAAAGCCTCATAGCTGTTCTGAGAGTGCTATGGTTTTTGAGAATGATGGAGTAGAACGCGTTAGCTGCCTCGATTTCGTCATTGGGATCTGTAAAAGCCTCATAGCTGTTCTGAGAGTGCTATGGTTTTTGAGAATGGTGGAGTAGAACGCGTTAGCTGCCTCGATTTCGTCATTGGGATCTGTAAAAGCCTCATAGCTGTTCTGAGAGTGCTATGGTTTTTGAGAATGGTGGAGTAGAACGCGTTAGCTGCCTCGATTTCGTCATTGGGATCTGTAAAAGCCTCATAGCTGTTCTGAGAGTGCTATGGTTTTTGAGAATGGTGGAGTAGAACGCGTTAGCTGCCTCGATTTCGTCATTGGGATCTGTAAAAGCCTCATAGCTGTTCTGAGAGTGCTATGGTTTTTGAGAATGGTGGAGTAGAACGCGTTAGCTGCCTCGATTTCGTCATTGGGATCAATAAATCTATGTACTGTTAGTTAACCGCATTTTAGTAAATAGTCACATTCGATACAGTTTGATTAGTATACAGACACAGTTTGATTAGGATCATCGCATATTTATTTACTTTCAGAACTCGACATTTGACGTGTAAAAAGCAAGTATGCGAAGAAGTAATGGCTTTACACCTGGGGTCACTAGAGTACACGCACTACGTACTTAATATACATTTCTATGGGCTCAGGGAGTTCCACAAACGTTACTTTATAAGAGAAATTATATTCTATGTAAGTACAAAGCTTATTTATACGTTAGTTGATTCAGTAAATGCTTACAGAATTTAACAAGAATACTTGGGCAATAGTTCAGATAAATATGAGAACACTTGGTTTTTCTAAATACCTACTGTACGTTGGTTACGAAGGTTTACTTAGGTTTACCACAGACAGAAGGTGACTAGGCTCTGGTATTACAAACAAAAGTCTTAAGAAATGGGTTTAATGAGATTACCAAATTCGAAAGTGTGCTTTTAAATAATACTAGAGTCTAGTTAAAACAAATGGCACTACCTAGGCACGTAATTTTTAGTGTTTCTATATTCATCAAAATTGTGAATTCAACTTGAGCGTTGTGGCTAATAAAGCTAGCATTCAAAAATGTACATAAAATTATATTTAATATATTACATTAAATAAATTTATATTTAATATATTTTTTTCAATTTATCACAAAAAAATTGGCTCACCAACTTTTGGCGATCATTTGCGACAGTTTTGGAGTTTCAAGGTTTGCAGTCAAATTGGCTTTAAACAGTGAGAAATATTTAGACAGCAAATGTTGCATAGTATATTGGGATTATTAAGTTATTTGTTACATAGTGACCACTTTACGAAACTAACGAGTCTACAAGAATAAATATATATTTTTATTTTATTTTCATTTTTGCACGTCGTTGATATCATCGTAAAATTTCATTATTCCGTTTCCAGTTCAAAACGTACAATCCTGCCTTCACGCAAATGGAAACGTGGTTCAGATTTATTTTTCTACTGGCTACATTTACAGTTGCCGTAAGTTTTTATTTCTCATCACGTATGTGCTTACTTGACGGATTAAACAAAGACTTACACGTCACAAGTTTGTGCTTATATGTTACATGTAAATATTGTTTAAAAAAAGGCAACATATGAGTAACAAATGGTATCCGCGGGGACCTAGGTACATGTGCCTTACAAGATCACAACCACTTAAACAACAGTGCATCTGCATGGTTCGTGTAAAAATTGAAATAAGTCAAAAACAGTCTCATAGCAGCTGCGTGAACACAGATCTTTAAAATAAAGACAAAAACACGACCTACTTCAAAGCATTTTTAAATTTTGATTTTGTATGTAAAATCTAGAGTGTATTGTGTTAGCTTTCGAAATTGTAGATTTTAAAATACAGATTAAAAAATACGTCAGTTTTTCGAGCTGTCAAGTTCTCATAGCATAAGAGGCATTGGATGGCAAAGAATAAAAAATGTTTTTTAGGTGTCACATTTATTATATAAGTTTCTGTTATTATTTTACAATACTTTGCCGTCTATTGTTTGTGGACGTTTTATTCTGTTTGACGCCATTATCGTCAACGTTCTCGTGCTGCAATGTACCTTGCCATCAGCTGTTATAATAAACCTTTTTTAAGACCCTTTTCGATAACATATCTAAGAATAAGAGTTAGTTTCGTCTGGAACTTATATTGAGACGCAGGTAAGTTCGATTCGTATGAGCGTTCCTATCTTAGCAGGCTACCTATCCATCCTCCCTATGACAGATAGAAACGTTCGATAGGAAATACTATCAATAGATAAGTTATTGAAATGAAAGTAAGGGCAAAAGGATAGATTTGTCAGTCTTTAGTAATCAACTTTAGAAAGAACGGATAGATATAATATGGAAAACGGTCGTTAGTTTATAAAGTTTAACGTTTGATCGCAATCTCGCGTGATAAAGATATGACCGAAGATGAGATAGTTACTGTAAAATATCTAACTATAAAAACTATCTACCTTTCAGTGCTGGTTCGCCCATTGCCTTAGGAAATACTCGACCCACGACTGGGCCATCGAACAGAAATGGCTGTCCTTACTATTGCCACTCTTATTATTATATAACGGTAAGATAATATGTCACACACAAACTGCACACACATATTCACGCATGCACGTTCTCACACACACACACACACACGCACACATGTGCATGTACCAGGATATGTATTTGTTATTTGTGACACGTTTCATCGCTCATGGATCATAATAGAAAAACAATGTAATGTACCTATCGTATCATTAATCTATGACATCCTATACCCCTCCTCTCCCTTCTCCCATACGACAGCTTTGGTTTAATGTGGCTTTTCATAATATTAATAATATTTACATTATGCCAGTACACGTGCCGAAAGGATGTTAATATTAACTGTATACGAAGTTTTATCGTTCGTGTATTCATTTATTATGCTGATAGGGCATACAAAAAACAGCCTGGGACCTGCTTTTCTTCTTAACCAGAGTAAAATGTCGACATCGGTAGCCCCTTCCCCCATTTGAGATTTCTAAATCGGACGATAATTTCCCTGATGCTCCTGCTACACCTGAGTTAATGTTAAGACGCCTGTGTCGAAATACGCCATAATTAATGCGTTAAAAATAACGCGTTAAACGAGTACTACGTTTGTGTCCAAAGGTAAATAATTATTAATTAGTTAGTGCGTTAACCGCGTTCAATAACTTTCATATTTATTGAAGTAGATACGGTAGTATCACATTAAGGAAATCTTATTTTCTTTTAAATTCGCCCATCGTTAGTCGAAATGATAAAGCTTACACGATACGCCGATCATCACTTTGTGCTGAGCGATTTTTATAACATTGTAATAGGGAATCCCGTAGGCATGGTACCATTTGAAATAGTCCTAAAAATTCAATTACTCTTAATTATCTTTTTTTTTTTTTTTTTTTTTTTTTTTTTTTTTTTTTTTTTTTTTCGAACTGACTACACTGTTAGCCTGAGGGGCCCTGGAGCCTTTACGGCTTTTACAGCTTTAACGGGCTTGGGGGCGAGCGCTTAGGGCACTCAGCCACGAAAGCTAAGCAACAACATCCGAGGGTGCCAAAGTGGCCGGACCTCGGCTCGGACTGTTGCGCGTATGCAATTAAGTCGCGATCTGACTAATTCCCTATCCGTAATTCGATCTAAACTAACTATACATATATACATGTTTCTGCCCCCTGGGAGGAGGGAAGGAACATGTGTATGTGTATTTAGTGGTCTGAAATTTTTGTCTACTCTAACTAGGCAAAAAAAGAAAAAAAAAGGTCCCTTACAGAACCTATGTACCTATGTGTGTTGTGCATGTGTGTATAATGCAGTGTCATGTATGGCTGTGAAAGCTAGTGATTGTACAGTCACTTGTATCGCGCGAGCGGCTGCTTGGCTCAAGGGCTCCATGTCGATGGATCGGACCTAGGCTTGAGTTGCCGCAGAGGAGGGCGGTCGTGGCGGGTGTGCGGGAACGAAGTTAACCGTACGTCCCCTGCGGAGGGAACGGTGGTTTCGCGGGCGTGGGCGCGAGCACGCATATGTTGCGGGAGCGGACGCGTAGTAATTATTAGCTTTCTCGATGTCGTCGTCGGGATCGACAAAGAGATTTCGCGGACGGCGTTTATAACGTTTGGCAACGGGGATCGAGTTGTCTGGGACGTAGTTCGCGGTGGATTTTACGAGCGGGTTGGGGTGATTCGAAGCGCTATCGAAGTATCTCCTGGTGAGATATTTCACATAGGCTTCTATCGAGGGAAGCCTCATGTCCCTGTGGAGGTCCATGTTCCTAACGAAGGCTGGAGGGTCAAGCAGGCGACGGAGAAACCGATTTTGGACTCTTTGCATGCGGACAAAGTTATGTTTGGACATATGTGCGAACGCTGCGCAGCTATATGTCAAGACCGGACGGACGCACATCTTGTATAGTGTAAGCTTATGTCTTAAGGACATTTTGCTTACCGAACTGAGCAGGGGCCGCAAGCGGGAAAGGATCCAGACGGCCCTATTCCGGACTATAGTAACGTGTGCGTTGAAGTTAAGCTTCGAGTCGAGGGTGACACCCAGATATTTAGTCTTGGTGGCCCAAGGGATATTCCTACCGAATAATGAGAGGGGTCCTACCGTGCGTGGTAGTTTACATGTATGCGGTTCGAACATAATCGCGGCGCTCTTTACCGGATTAATAGCTATTCGCCACGTTCGAAACCACTCCCCGAGAGTGGTTACGGCACGTTGGACTGCGCAGGCGAGATTTTTTCTATGTCTGTTTGACGCGTATATGACTGTGTCGTCAGCGTAGAGCCCTACCTCGACCCCGGGGGGCTTCGGGAGGTCGCTGACGTACAGATTGAAAAGGCAAGGCGCCAGAATGGAACCTTGCGGGACGCCTGAGCGTATAGGGTGGGCGGTAGATAGTACTCCTTCCACTCGGTAGTGGAAGGTGCGGTCGCGTAGAAAATCGTGAACTAGATGAACTAACCTATCCGGGACTTCTAATTGATATAGCTTGTGGACCAGTCCGGCGTGCCAGACCTTATCAAAGGCCTTGGCTACGTCGAAAAAGACCGCAAGCGTGCGGGCGGGAGCAGTATTGCTCTTGGCGAAGTTACTCGTGATGTGCTCCGTGAGGCGGTGCACTTGATGTGTACACGAGTGACGGGCGCGAAAACCGAATTGTTCGGGCGGGTATAAATTCTTATCGTCTATAACGACCTTGAGACGGTTCAGAAGGATCCGCTCATAGAGTTTCCCTAGGGTGTTTAGGAGACTGATCGGGCGATAGCTTTCGGGAAGCGAAGCTTTTTTGCCGGGCTTACGAATACCTATAACTATAGCTTTTTTCCAGACGGCTGGAAAATAGCAGTGGGCTATGGCTGCATTGAAGATGCAGACCAAAAGAGCTATGAGGTGATCAGGAAGAAGTTTGAGTACTTCATTCCTGATACCATCAGGACCGGGAGATTTCCTAGGCTTAAGGCCTTTAATGATAGAACAGACCTCATCTGGCGTGACCGGGGTTAACGTTTCCGCGGGGGGAATCAACGTGAGTTCCTGAACGGCGGTCTCGATAGTTTCGATGTGGGCAGTGTCTACGTTGTCACAGTTTGGGGAGCACTGGCTCTCCAAGCTTGCGGCAAGGCATTCTGCCTTATCGTCGCTATCGAACGCGAGTGGGAGATCGGGGCCCCTTTCGAGGGGCGGCATCTGGGCGGAAGCTTCTAACTTCAGAGAGCGGGCGAGGTTCCAGTAAGCCAGATGGGACGGCTTGAGACCCTCTAAGAGGTTATCCCACCGGTGACCTCTGTACTCTCCGATGCGAGTTCTAACCTCTCTCTGAAGTTGTCGTAACCTACGGGTGTTATCCCTCGTCGGATAAGAGTCATGTGCACGTGTCGCGGCGTTCTTTTCCGTGATTAACGCTCGTAAGCCGGGGGGGAGTATAAAACGGCGTTCGTTTGCCGCTTGCACCTCTCTCGAGGCCTCCCTTACACCGGTTTGGAGGTAGTCGACCAGGGAATCGATGGCTAAATCGGCGTCTGCGGTTGACTCCAATACGTCGGGGATCCTAGCTAGGCTGGACGGGGCCGCGTTATCGGATAAGTAGCGATTTAAGATCGCGTAGTCAACTATTTTGACTTTTGGCGGACTGGGGTCGAACGGTTGCCCGAGTTGTAAGATAACCGGGCGGTGGTCGGAGTCTAGTTCGTGTACGACTTCTATAAGTCGTAACCGAAGTGAGACACCTTTGAGGAGGGCTATGTCAAGTACTGTCGGTTGACAGTTGTCTTGGAAGTGCGTGGGCTCTAGCGGTGCTATGACGTCAAAGCCGAGCACGTCGCATAATAGTTCTAGTATAACCCCGTTACGGGTGTTGCGCGGGTTGTTGAAAAGGGTGTGACCGCTATTGAGGTCGCCTGCTATTATGACTGATTGGTCGAGTGAAAAAAGCGCCTCCAGATCGGACTGAAGGAGTCTTTTATTCGGGGAGAGATATGCAGAGACAAGCGTGATTGACGGATGGCCAGTCATGCCTATTCTACAGACGGACACTTCCATATTGGTAAGTGCGGGAGGGTCTATTGGCATGCAATAGAGGGAACGTTTGTAGTAGATGAGCGTGCCGCCTCCTAGGGTGGCACGGTCATTTCTGACTATATTGTAATTTGCTATCTTAGGGTCGCGCCTACTGGGTTTTAGAAGTGTTTCTTGTACTAGAAACACGTCTATCTCCCGTTCCCTAAGAAAGGTGGATACTAAGTCCCGTTGTGGAAAGAGGTTTCGCGCGTTAAAAAAAGATATATTGAGGCTTCTAGGCTTAATGCGTGCCATTGATAACCGATATCTATTTCCCGGCACGGGCCAGGCGCATTAGCGTCGCTGTCATCAGGGGGAAACGCCTGATAGATTCGCCGGGACCGTACTCAGCGACGCACTGTTCGTACGCCAGTACTTCCTGAGGATCATGCTCGCGGAAGAGCATGACCATGTAGTCAACGCCGCGGCGCGTGTTGACGGGCGGGGGGGCCTGAGCCTTAGGAGGCTGAGGGCGGGGAGTGGAGACCCATGCTGCTTGAGGAGCTCGCATGGCCGGAGGGGGTGCGCGGGGCGCAGGGGCGGCTGCCACCGGGGCGCTGGAGGCGCCCGGGAGGCTGGGGAAAGCCTCTGGCGTGAGCAGGGGCTTTGGTTGTCCTACGGCGGGACGTGTCCTCTGAGGAGGGGTGTGTCGCGTAGGGCGCATGGGTCGCGTAGGGCGCGTGGGGCGCGGGGCACGGGGACAGCCGCGATAGTTCGCGGGGTGACCTTCGTTGCCGCATAGCACGCAGCTCGGAGGGGTAGCCGACTCACGAGTGCGCGAGCACTCGCTCGTCGCGTGGTCCCCGAGGCACTTAACGCACCTGGGACGGAGATGGCAGTTGCGTGCCGAATGACCGTACAGCTGGCAGTTGTGACACTGCGGAGGACTGCGGTTCTTGTGTGGGGGCTCTACGGCTATTCCGGAGAGCTCACACACTTTCCTAACGTTAAAAATGGCTCTGCCCTCGGGGGTCAGTTCCAATATGACTAAGACCATGTCGAGAGGTCTGTTTTTGGATTGTCCGCCGTGCATTCTGTGCACTTCGCGGACAGGGAAGGCCTTGGCTAAGAGGTCAGTTTTGACCTCCTCGGGTGTGATTTCCACCGGGATGCGGCGGATTACAACCCGGAGTTGACGTTCTTCCTCCAGGGAGTACGTGAAATATTCGAGGTTGCTGTCCCGGAGCAACCTGGTAAATTGACGGTGTTCGTCCGAGGTGGAAACCTGGACGCGGATACCGTTGGCCGTGTTACTGGCCTGGGTGTAGTGGATACGGAGTTCTCTCAGTTTCTCTGAGAGTTTTGTCCAGACCGATTTGTTCTGGACCGTGACGGGGGGCGGGCGACGCGCCTTTCTGCCGGCAAAGGTACCGGCAGGCGCTGAGGGCGCTGCGGAGCGGGGGGCGTGGCTATCCAGCCCGGTTCGCTGCGCTTTTTGGGGTCTCGACTGAGTCTCCGGAGACTCTGGGCGCGAACGCGAGGCCCGTTTGGCGGGCTTGTTTTTTTGGACGAGGGTGAAGCCCTCGTTGTCTGTGTGTATTGCCGTGTCCATATCGTTGGACTCCGGTTCGGGGTCTGGGATAGCGGGAGAGTAGCTGTCGTTTGTTGCTACAAGCGACGGTGTCTCCGCTTCGGGGACAAGTGAAGAAAATTGATTCTTAATCGGTAGCGCAGAGGGCGCTGGGGTCGTGGCTTGAACGCCCGGGGAACGCGAACGCGACGATGGCCGTTTGTACGGCGTCTGACGGTGAGCGCGGGGTGCCGTCGAGCGGGAGCGCGGGACGGGCTTCTTGTTTATCGCTTGTGGCGCGGCGGGGTCGCTGTTGGGCTCGGTGCCCTGAGCGATGACGACGGCGGGTTGCACGGCCGCGATGGCCCTATTAAAGTCCGTCCATAGCGACGGATGCAGGGTCGTTGCGAACGCTTTGAAGCGTTCGAGCTCAGATTGGTGTGCCATTCCGGCGGTGGCGGTTGGGCGGGCGGGGGTGAAGTTAAACCTCCCTGCCGGAGAGGCAGGGGGGTGCGCCGAGTGAATTTAAACGGCTATCCCGAGCCGTGCAAAGGGACCTGCGGGTCACGGTGTAATGACTCGCAGGAGAAGAACCTACCGGTCTTAATTATCGCGTTATGGCACAAGTGTAGCAGGAGCATTACAGAAACTTCATACTACGGACACATTCAAAAACCAAAATTGGATACGTTAGAAAATCAAACGAACAATCAATTTATACACAAAAAATTTAAAACCCATTTTTAAATTTTTTGTCTGTTTGTTCCGGGTAATCTTTCACTGGCAGATAGCTGAATTTTTAAGATATAATTTAGGTTTCGTTAATTTTAGAAAAAATATTAGGGTTCCGCACAAAAAATAAAAAAAAAAGGTGTGTGTGCGATTCACACACGATAGAAGTGAAACTTCATTTTAAAAGACATTTTCTATTTTATTTAAACAGTGTGCCATATACATACACACCGGCATTTACTCTCTCGCTCGGGCTCAAAGAGGAGAGACTGAAAATGTGCGTTAAACGTTAAACATTTAACGTTTAACACTTGGAAGTCGCATAAGACGTATCACTTCAATAAGTTTTTTTAGTAGTCAACTCGAGCGAAGCCGCTAGCTCAGCTAATTATAAATAATAACTAAAAGCATGACTTTAAGTTCAAACTTCCTGCGCAGTTTTAAGACGAGAGTCACCAACTTGTTAAAGCTATTCAAGTGACATTGGCAAAATAATATATAATCACACGATGACATTAAAAAAAAGATTGGCAAAATAATATATAATCACACGATGGCATTAAAAAAAAGATTGGCAAAATAATATATAATCACACGATGGCATTAAAAAAAGGAACAAGGTCGCGATCCTTTTTGGGTTTCATTATAAATAGCTACAGTATTTCATACCATAAACAAAAAAATGCGTTTCATTTTACGCAGTCAACTTATTTACGTATTATATTTACTTGCAGATCCAATATTCCCCCTCCGTTTAGTATCGGCGAGTTGTTTCGCACCGCTCATGGACACGATATTTCAGACGACTTTCTTAGCGTGCGTCATGCTATCATGGCTGGCGCAGTACCATGGATTGAGACAGGTTCGATTTACAAAAGTAATGATATAAGTGCACTTAAACAGTGACTTAATATATAAATTTATTATTAAATTAAATAATAATAAGTGGCTTTTAATATATTACTTTTAATGTTGGAATTGATATAGCGTTTTATAAGTTGTTAACTTGATTATTAAAATATTCTTAAAGAAGCATACTGTCATGGCGGCGTAGAAGAGCATATAAGATTAATTGCTTACATTTTAAAATTTAAAGGAAACTTCTTTAGATGGTTTTTGAGTACCTAAATACATATTAAATTCAACGAAGTTTCACTGCAGGTACGCGTAAGGTTTTTTTTTTAAATAATAGACGCAGTCTTATTAATATATTTTTTCAGAATGAAAGGAGTTTCGTATCATTCTATTTATTTAAAATAATAGTAGTCGGAATGGTGTGGGTCCCTGCGATGGTACTTACTATATGGCAAAAGTTCTACGCGTTCTATAACCCAACGTTTAACTATATGATGAATTCAAACTACCTTGTAAGTTATATCATCATTGTTTTACAAGTATTTATTTCACAAAAGACATGAAAATTATGTGATAGGAATTTTCCAGAACCTTATAAAAAAGAGTGTAAATTATAATGGCAAATTATATTGAAGATGTCATAGCTCTTACCTTCTCTTCTTCAGCCTAAGTCAAGTATCCATTACATACCGTTCTCGTCTATCCAAGGCACTTCTTAGTTTTCACTACTTCTACTATCTACTATCTATATCGACTAGATAGACTTCCCTGTCCAGTTTCCGGGTCTCCACTTCAGTACCGCTTAGTCCCGTCTGCCATCATTCCTACGACATATGTGGTCCGCCCACCTAAATAATTCGAGGAGTTGCAAACATGTGTTACTGTTGGTCTCTTTGCTTATTGTGTTTAACAAATTTGAGTACTTTAATGATACACAGTAATATTGCAGAAAACCCCTCTCAATCGTTCAAATTTCCTTACGATATTTCCTTCCGCTGTAATACAAATGCTACTAATCAAATTAGTAAATGTATGAAAATTCAGATAAATGTCTTTTATAAAAAATTCTTCATCCTTTCATTGTCATTCATTTTCTGCTATTTTATTAAAAGGAAATATTATACTTTTATTTATATCGTCTACCTTATTATAATTGGTCAGGGCATAAATAATACCATTTCTACATGAGGTTAGTCATGTAAAAGTCTCTAGTCATTACAGAACGCACCTCGTGTGCCAGCGAGTGTTGCCATCCTGCTCTCAGCGCCAAAATACAACCACTAGATAATTACGACAGATAAAGATGAGATATTGGTACTTTACCGCCACCCGATGTGGCTGGATTATCGACATAAGCTAAATCGTTAAAATAGAATTTAAATAAAAGTCCCATAAAGACAATCTTTGGAAACTAAATACAATCTTCAATTTGATTTTTTTTAATAAATACCTAATCATAAAGATAAAAGGCCTCACTTGTAATCCTTTTCGTTTTCAGGTCGTAAAGATAACGTTCTTCGTTGCCGTTACGCTATATTTCTTATATTTACTTATTTTAATAATAAAAGCATATAGTGATTTGAGAAACATGCCTTTTTTCGGTAAGTATTTTTGGCACAAAAATATATTTATTATTTACGTACTGTGTTTTTTTACAACACAATTGTTAAACACGGGTACCTACTGATCGATGGTATACGGTTACGTAGCCTTTGCACGCTTGTAATATCAATGTATCACTAGCACGTTGCCGATTTTTAACCCTCTTTCCCAAGGAGCTCTGGAAACTACTCACTACAGGAACACAACATAAGGTTATTTTGTTGCGACAACTGCTTGGAGATAAATTTTCAACTTGGGGCCAAGAACTTGGCTTGAGCTAGCCAAGAGGGCCTTAGGAGATCCCTTACCACCATACTCTGGTTTCATCAATATGTTTTCCTTCACCAAAAGCTCAGGCTCATAAGGATTTGACCTCAGGTCCATCGACGTGGTATCAGTACACGTTACCACAGAGCCGTCATTGCATGAAAATATTAAAAACAACTCGTTTTAATTTATGGAAAATAATCCTGTCGTAGATTCTTCACACCTTTTCTATCTTGTAAAGAGAAGTTATATTTATTAAGAATGGCTCATGTCATGATGAACAGATTGGACATTCATTGAGTAAGTCTTGGAAAGTTGGAACTGACTGCCCAAGTAGTACCAAACGTACTCAAATATCAGTTATAGGTCTTCTCATTATATTCGCAACCAAACATCTTAAAGCCTTACAAATATCTTACAGCCATTCCATTTATCCATCCATTCAGCCGATAAACGTTCACTGCTGGACATAGGCTTCTCTCAAAGATCGGTCCTGCACTGCTCGCACCCAGCGAGCTCCCGTAACCTTCACCAGATCGTCGGTCCAACTTGTAGCGAGTCTCCTCACGCTGCGTCTTCCGATGCGTGGTCGCCACTCAACTACTCTTCGGCTCCATCGGCAATGCGTCCTCCGAGCAGTTCTATTAGATGACTTGAACTGATCTCGGAAATTACCTTCGTTTCAGATGTAAGACTCCGTTGCCTGTCGATTGTCGTGGGTACGGTGACAGTGATAACTTTAATCCTGGCCTTGGAGGGTTGGGGACCAGCGGCCCTGCAGGACCACTGGGCCTCGCAACCGAAAGTCCACTACGATACTTCCGCGCCATTCATGGCGCTCTATGGCCTTTTCAACTTTAAAATGTACATATTGGCTTATTTATTCTCACCGGGTGGTGGCTCCATTCATGGTATGTACCAACTTTCAGATCTCTATATCTACTATACTTTTCTTATTTTCTGGAATCTCGTAGCACGGCAAATTGTACTTGATGGTAAGCACAATACAATCCTAAATTTTGGCAGCCACCGAGATATCAATCATAGCCAAAAAACGTCAATTTTCTCCGGCAGCCGCATTTAACTTGTGATCATTTTGCCGAATCAACCAACCGACTAATGTTCAAATGTCATTTGAAACTATCAATTTGGAAAGCAGACGAGGACATTTATTGTTTTTGTTCAATATTCACTTCCACCGATTATCTCAATAATGTTACATTAGCGAGACGTATTTTGCAGATCGGATTAATTGGATAATATTCAGAAAAACGGCTTTCCGAATTTTATATTGTTCTTTATGCATATATCTTACATATTTTGATCAGTTATAAAAGGAAGCATATGTATTTTATCTTCTATGATTAAAGTAGAAAACGACTATATCCGGTATGTCTTATCTGTGGTTTTATCGTAGTCAGTAATATTAAAAATTATTTACAGCGGCACCAACCGGTCCCATTGCTTCATATAAACATTTATAATGTTAAAAGATCCTCGTAAAGTTGGTTCCGTAGAAAAGTTCACTGAACCGTTAAGTTATTTTGTTGGTTAAATAATTCTACAGTTACAAATATTATGTTGGAATAGCGAAGTAATTCTAATAAATGTTGTTTACTCACATTTCAAATTGTAGGTACTACTCCTTCGTTTGTAATATTTTTATCAAAAGTTCTTAAAACAAAAGATATGAATTCTTGAGTATTTTGTAGCTTTATTTTGGTACTGCTGGTTTAGGCTATCATTATATCAGATTCAAGTTTTCATAATGTAAGTAACATTACAGAAACGGCTATAACGAAAGACAACCCCGCTTTCTCCATGATCAACGACTCTGATGAAGAAGTAATATACGGATCGGATGAAGAAAGCCGCCGACCCCTCAACTCTCATCACAGGATCAACGAGGATATATGATTCGATCTATAGATGTTTATTTTTCCTTGTTATAAAAAATATTTAAATGAATAACTACATATAGGTATCATTTTA
This sequence comes from Saturnia pavonia, assembly GCA_947532125.1. Lineage (NCBI taxonomy): Eukaryota > Metazoa > Arthropoda > Insecta > Lepidoptera > Saturniidae > Saturnia > Saturnia pavonia. The sequence continues at coordinate 15,788,222 of OX383903.1, forward strand.
TTTCAATTTTTTCTCATACTATACTATCACTGACAGACCATTGAACATAAGAACATTTAACCAATGATGATATTACCTACCTGAAAACGGTCCACTGCTGGACAAAAGGCTCTCGAGAGAGGGTACGGGCTTCATCACCAGTCACCACACAATTTAAGGAGGTATTGGCGATTTCACAAGCTGAGGCATTTAGGCATTTAGGTTTCCTCACGATCGTTTCCTTATTTTTCTTAACCGTCAGCCAATTGTGCTATAATTATACTAGCTGTGCCCCGCGGTTTCACCCGCTTATAATACAAAAGAATCAATGACGATTGACGAAATTGACAAATGAAATTGACGATTTATAATACTTCAGTATAGACAATATTTTGATCGGGCGGCCAGGGTTATGCGTCACAACTCACACGGCTTCGTTCGCGCCACTACACCTATAGACAAGGACCTGAGCCGAGAGTTAAATTATTATAATTTTCATTATCTCCTTAACTATGCGCCTAAATAACATGCTATAAAGGGCAAAGTTTATCTTCATAAAATTGTTCTACTGATGAAGTAACTTTCGTTCGTAATGATTAATATACCATGCCTAACAATAACGCTCATAAATCACTTTTTAATTTTTAATGAAATATTTCACAAAATACCCTCTTATGGTTTATGTATAAAAGATAGGCACATGTTATCGCGGATTTTTTTAGATATACTAATGAGCAATATGCTTATATAACATTGTATTTACATATCACTACCCATTACGCCTGCATTCGCGGATAAAGCAATTCGAGAGCGCTGTTTCTTCCGACGCACTTATCAAAAATCAGTATTTAAGGCTAGCTGAAAGGTATTATAGCCTAATGCTAGAAGGCCCATAGTATTTTTCATGAATCTGGTAAAAATATACAAAAAAATTCGCATCCGACTGGTAGATTCTCCGTCATGGTTTGCAATTGTTGACAATCCAAATCTGCTGTTATCGTCTGGCCAGATCTTAGGAAGCTGTAGTGTATGACACCAGCACTGGTCCACCAAACACTCACCGGTACCTTTGTCAACTTTCGCTTGGGCCGGTTCTACTGGGTGGTGTTCTACTGGGTACTGGGTTCTCTGTGATGAGCGTTTTTGATTGTCGTAAAGGATACATTTTTCGTCACAAGTAACAATACAATTCCAAATTCCCTCGTTTTTGTCACGGTTGAGTAATATAACGCAGCACTCGATGCGCGGTTGTTGCTGTGCTTCAGTCAATTCATGCGGTATCCATTAGTCGATCTTTTTCACTTTTCCAATTTGTTTTAAGTGAATTACAATTGTTTTACCACTCACACCGAAGCTTGCTGCTAACTCTGACGTGGTTTCATTTCATAATTCTTCATTATCAACTAGGGTCTCCGGCCGTCCACAGGGTTTGTTTCGTAGGTCTAAATTTCCAAAACGAAAACCAAAAACGTAACGTGCTCTTTTTCAGTAGCTTCCCCATACACATAATTAATCCTTCGAGCTGTTTCTGCAGCGCTGATGCAACGGTGAAACTCATATTCGTAGATAAAGCGATATTTTAAGTATTCCATTTTGTGAAAAGAACAATGATAAAGAAGAATCAAATGGTGCGAAAACAAATGAATCACTGAATTCGAAACACAAATACGCAAGCCTTAATTTGAAATAAATTCGAATTTAGAATTCCTAACGAAACGTCAGATATTTGAGATCAAGGTGGCTGTTCAACATTTTTTTTTTCGAACTGAGTATACTGTTAGCCTTAGGTGCCCTGGAGCCTTTACGGCTTTTACAGCTTTACCGGGCTTGGAACATGTTTATTTCACGAAACCGACGTATTTATATTTAAAGGTACAAAAAGGACTATTAAATTGCAGTAGAAAAATCCATAATGACTAAAACAGTAATAAAACATCTGGGCACAATAAAATATAAACCTAGAGACGAACATTGAGAAAGAAAATAAGTAATAAAACAGTAAAGATTTAGCATTAACAATAGACCGTGTTGTGCGGACGGTTTGTCGGTAAACCTTTGTCGCGTGCCGCTGATGGACACGTGCACGGTGAGTCTTGTGTGAATATTGGTGCCCTTGAAGTACCTAACCGATTCTCGTTGTTTATTATTGTAGCAAACACAACAACTGTGTAAGTTGTATGTGTGTCGCTACTTATGCATAATATGTGTTTCGGGCACATTCCTGCTTAAGAGTTTTGTCTGTTCGTACCATATTGGCATGGCGATCTGAGATCGATTAATCGACGAATCGATATCTTTGGTTAAATAAAAAAAAACTTTTAAAACCGATGTATAGTACTGAATCGATATTTCACACTAGAATTTGTATTTTTTTTCTTTTGAAACTATAAAATTATGTACAATTAGTTAATCTAACCAAATACTTGCAAAGAAATTACAGTTTTCACTTAATTACTCGCGAAATGGCATCTTTTCGACGTCACCAATAAATTTGTGAAAGAGATTCTTTTACTCTATACCAGAAAACCTGAAATAAATTCTCTTTCTCTATACCTTTGTCTTTTTTATAACTGATACTTTAGTATGGGTGTATAAACCACTTTGATTAGTTAAAAATTATAAAAGATCGATTATTATGATGTCCTTTTTGTTTTCCATGCAAACTCTAAAAGTAAACCGAAAAAGATAGTTTTTTGAGAAAACTTCGACTTTTTTGTGAACGATTCAACAGATTTTAATTCGAATCGATTTAAAAATCGATCTATTAGGGAAAGAATCGCCATCCATACACAGCTTGATTTCGCGACTACTTACTACACATATAATACTCATTAACCTATATATTTCTTAGCCACTCGCAGCCGAGATTTATTGTTTGCAATGATCTACCAATTACAACCGCATAAAATGGCTTCAAGCGTATTATAATCTTTACTGGCACTTATATATCCATATATACTGTCATACATATATATATCATCCATATCATACATATATACATACATATATATATCCATATATAATATATAGCCACGAAATAAACAAAAAACGATACCGTTGCGTCATGCGTCATGTTGGCGGGCTTACCGTACATAATAATATAGCAATGACTAAATTTACGCGAATGAAAAAAGTAATAGTGACTCCATCACGATCAAAATAACCATCATTACTCACACTTACACCAAAAAATACAAGTGTGGTCAATAATACTACTTCCGAGCAACGAATGTACGCTTACTCAAGCAGGTTTGACAAATAGGCAAGCAGTGCGTGCGTCGACCCTGAGCAATCCTTCGCAGCTTTAGATATTATAACCACAAATTAGTCATCCTTTGAAAGGCAGCCATGTTGTAGTCTATACTTATTATTCATAATATCTTTTTATTAATAAATATAAGTTGGAATTATTTTTAAATAGGTACTCTAATATATACTACTAGATTTGTAGTCTATTTTGGTTAACAGAATCCCGTACATTTTATGTGTAACAGCGTCATTTCATATGAAATCATAAAATCGGCAAATAAGCCATGCTTTATTTACTACGGCATGTGTATATAAATTTACAATAAAATCAATGGGAACTGTACCGGAGCCGAATAACCATTTCTGGGAACAGAAAAGACACTAGAATAGTTTTATTTTATTAGTACCTATAACTTGTAACTACATTACTATAGGCCCTATAGTATGTATAGCGATATTTCATATGAACAAAATCGGCAAAGCTATCCTTTTCAGATTTTGCAAATTTGTGCGAATGTTTTTAGGTTTCCAAAGATAAAAATCCATAATGACCTTTACAAAAATTTAACTATTGCCTTTGAGACAATGCTCAACCTGCCACCCCTACACCATGTAATTCAACAGCATTGGCAGTTCTGAAGAATTCAAACTTATGGAAGAACAGACGATCACCCCAAACTTTTTTTTGTTTTGACTACACTCTTAGCCGAAAGGGTCCTGAAGCTTCAGACGGCTTTTAGAGCTTCACCGGACTTGGGGCGAGCGCTTAAGATACTCAGCCGCGAAAGCGAGGCAACAAGCTCCAAGAGTGCCAAGGCGGGCGCTCGGCTTGGACTCTTGCCGTAGTTGCAAATAAATCGCGTACCGCCTAAATCCCTATCCGTAATTCGATCTAAACTAACTATACATAAATACATATATGTTTCTTTCCTCTGGGAAGAGGGAAGGGAGGGTATCGCTCGCCACTTGCACCTCTATCGAGGCCTTCCTAACGCCGGTTTGGAGGTAATCAACCAGAGAATCGATCACTAAATCGGCGTCTGCTACTGACACTAGTTCGTCTGGGATCCTACCTAGGCTGGACAGGGACGCGTTGTCGGTAAGATAACGGTTAAGCTTCGCGTAGTCAACCATTTTGACGTTAGGAGAACTGGGGTCAAAAGGTTGACCAAGTTGAAGGGTGACGGGACGGTGATCCGAGCGAAGAGGCGTAACCGAAGCGAGACATCTTTAAGAAAGGCTATACCAAGTACTGTCTGACGACAGTTATCTTGAAAGTGTATGGGTTCCAGGGGAGCTATGAGGTCAAAGTTGAGCACATCACATAACCGATCGTGTATATCCCCGTTAGGGGTATTAAACGAGCTGTTAAAGAGAGTATGTTCAGTATTGAGATCACCGGCTACGATGACCGACTGACCGAGTGAAACGAGGACCTTTAGGTCGGACTGAGCCTTTTACTTTTACTTGCAGACACAAGCGTATGAGTCTTTCATGTTGGTAAGTATGTGAGGGTCTACTGGCATGCAGTAGAGAGAACGCTTATAGTAAATGAGGGAGCTGCCGCCTTGGGTGACACGGTCATTTCAAACTATGTTGTAGTTCGCAATCGTAGGATTGCGCCTACTGGGTTTAAAGAGTGTTTCTTGTGAAAGAAACACGTTCTGTCGTTCCCTTAGACAGGAGCTATGTGATCGCGTTGGGCACGGAGATTTACGCGTGTTAAAGAATGAAAGGTTTAAACTCTATGGTTTAATACTATCCATGTTTAACAGTCTAATTAGCGGCGACACGGGTCAGACGTAACGTCGCTGCTAATACGGAAAAATGTCTAATGGTCATGGCGGGACCGAGCTCTGAGCTGCACTGGCCCAAGCCCAGTACCTCTTGAGCGTCTTGAGCGATTCCAAATAAAAATATTTAACCTATATTTAAACTACATGTCATTGAGTGAAACTTTTATTATGAAGGGTTCTCTTTATTATGTTAACCAGTAACTTGATTTTTTTACATTCGTTTGAGATCTTAGTATTCGATATTAATTTCTACTGTATATTATTTCTAACTGAATATAATTTTGTTGCCTTATAATTTCACACAGAATTGAAAATTTCTTATTTTCGGATATTTCTCTTAACTTTTGTTAAAAGACCTCCCCCTTCCTGCCAAATTTTCATGACTCTAGGTCTTCGAGGAAAACTATAGGTTTTGATAACCGATACGTAAGTGGTATTTTAACTATGAATTGCCGTAGGTAGGTATCTCTTTCACCCACGTATAATTAATAAACTCAATATTTAAGGCTAGCTGCTAATGCCTAATGCCTAATGCTAGATAGCCTAATACTATTCCTCGTGAATCTGGCTATCATATACAGAAAGAACCTTTCGAATCAGACTGGTAAATCATGAGATTAGCGTGTTTAAACAAACACAAAAGCTCTTTCGCTTTATTATATTAATATATAGTAAAGGTATAGAGTATAGATAGATTAGAATAGATAAGAAAATTAAGATGCGCTTTGTCCCAAGCGAGATAGACGCGTTGACGTTAAAAGTTGCAAGACATTTCAAAAGAATAAAACAACAATTATAATAAACACTATTGGCGATAACGAAAACGCTAATATTTCAAAACTCGATCCTACATGTTGTTCTCACGACATGTAGGCAGGTAATTCGAGATGCACGCAACGCATACCGATATGAAATTTCTAAACAGAATGGAATACAAACACAAGATTCGTTTTTAATGTTCTCTTTTTTATTAATACAAATGAATATCATAGTCTTACACTTTACAAGATTAGTTATCCAGTTTCATTGGACAAAACGGTGGACATTTTATCATATAAAATAATAATAGTTTTGTATCATTTTACAGAGAGAAAATAACTTAGATTTAGAATTGTCTAAAAAATAAATTACATTATTTTAAAACTGTTAATACTTCTCAGATTTTTTTATGAAAATAAATACGTTAAAAACTATATACAGTAGGTTAATATTTTCACAGGTATGAGGTTCAATCAGTCGTTTAATTGACAGCCTAACCTATTAATTTAACTAATGGACTAAATTAACGACATGTAAACTGTTTATAGAATTGAATGCCTAATTTATTTCTAATTATACAAAATTCCACAAGGCAATCTATAAAATTCAACAGATTCAATAAGCAACGAAATAGAGTAACCATGAAATATAAAATCCATTTACCAATTTCACACATTATTTATCAAAGTTATTTTTGTGGCAACGTCATATCTCCCTTAATTCTTTATCAAAATTACAGATTCAGACTTCATTTTAAATCGTATGTTCTCTGCTATTTATGAAAAACAAATAGTTTAAAATTTATGTCTTCCTTTAAAGAAAGTTAAAAAAATAAACATATTATTGTAAATTTATTTTTGGTCAACATTTTACCTATAATCAGTGGTTAACATGTCTTCTACTAGACACGTAGTTGGTACTCAAAAAGGGTCACCATGTAGCAGACAATTTAACAAACAATTTAAAATAGTCGCTGGCATATAATAAAGTAGAGAGTAATTATTACACAGATTTTACTAAGATGTGCTGCAGTGAAGAAAATACTACTAATTTCGTTGATTCTACATTATCATTATAATAATATTGTCTTACTATAAATCAAAGGTTTATTTTAGATTAGTTACTTATTTATTTGGTATTGTTTACCAAATAAATAGCATTTATCTGTCATCTATGTATAAAATAAAATCGTAATTTTTAGTGTTTTTAAAATGATTATATAAAAGAAGTGATGGGAGATTAATAAGCAACGAAATAAATTAAAATCTTTTTTAATAAAGGATTACTTGAATATTACTGAACCAATTTGAATTTGGTTTTCAAATTAATAAATTTAGGACTTAACCCGAGACAGTATTTAGGTTACATATCAATGCGCTTTTCTATAGACTATCTATATATAGAAGTTGTAATGGTAAAACTAAAAGGATAACCCACTTTCAATGCAGATAAACCACGTAGTTCGCGTGCAAACAACAAAAGCATTCACATGTGAACGAAGTCGCGAGCACCAGTTAGTTGTAAATAAAAGTATGGAGTAATTATTAAGGCAACTTAGTACATCTATTTCTCTTATTCTTCTACAGAATTATGTTAGTGCAATCAGTACTGTCAAAACAACAATTAATTTTTATTAAAACATCTTAGTTTAGACATCCGCGCTCCAACATCAATGTTTTCGAATTAGTGACAGTATTAGTTCCAAGCTACAAGTTTAGTACAATAAAGATAAATCAAGAACTATATACATAATATTAATAATTTAAAATTTTCATGTTTTGTTTGATTAAATTTTTCATCTACAAAAATGTTACAGAGATGACAAAGAAATAAAAAGCACCTTTGATATAATTACTTGATATTAGAATTCTCTTATCTCTCAATTAACTTATATTCTATAATCTCTTCAAAACCAAGATATCACCACTCGAGTTATGTAGTAGAGCCAATGGTACCATTAACATAATAAGTTCTCTCATGTATTAGTAACAAAAAAATCTTGAAGTGTAGAATTACTGCTCACCCTAAAGATCTCATGGTATATTAAACTTCCTATTAAATTACTAAAAAGGTATTTGTCACTTAACATAATATTTGTTTTTGTGATCACATGGTCAGCCTATTTTGTAATACGCGTCGCAATGTGCCCATTTTAAAACTGATTATGAATTTACCCAGAGATTAATAGTAAAATTTTTAATATTTCATTTATAACTGATATTAATGTAATGATTGACAGTAATTAAAACATTGTTTTAGTAAATTCATCAATATAAATCATCTTCAAATAGTCTCAAATCAAGCAAACATATTTAAACTAAGTAGGTACTAGTTGTACTTAGGAGACTTATCATGGTAATAACACTAACCATGATTTTTATAATAGGCGCCTGTAACTAAAATGACACACATATTCACATTGATTCATCTGCTAGATGGCAGTTTTTTTGTAAGATATAAAAGTTTTGATTTTATATTATACATTTAATTTATAAAATAATAAACATTATTTTTTTAACAATAGTCAAGATGACAAAACAATACAGCCACAAAAATAAAATTTGCTATTTAAAAAAAATCTTGTGACAGAAGTCCCCACATAAATAATTATTGATTTAGGCACAAGTCCCTAATTTGATTGCCAATAAAACAGGTACCTGTTCATTAATCTATTCACATAAATTATAAAGTAAATAACTTGAAGATGGTGAAACAGACACTACATAAAATATAAAATAAAAAGATAATGATATCGAAATAAAATCAATTATAGCTCTTAGAAGCAAACAAAAAATTTCAACTCCTGTGATAAGTACTGAATAATATTTTACATGAACCTGGTCCAATACTGCAACATAATGAATATAATATTTCATCAAATAGTTTCCTTTTTCAATCTTTTATATTTCACTGAATTAAGCATTAGTAATAATGCAAAAATATAGTACTAATAATATGCTTGTTATAGACTAACCCTGTGAACATAATTAAACACTTATATTTCCTGTTTGTATAATAACAGATTCTAAAAGAATGAGGGAGTTGAAAGTATGTTTAAAAATTAAAGTTAATTATTTTATAATATTGGTCCATTGATAAAAAGCCTAAAACGCTACAAGACTGGAAACATATTTTTTTAAATTTTACCTTACGAAAATGAAAACATTTTGTGTGTGTGAAAAACCATACAGAAATTGTGACGTCAACTTTCAATGAATATACACAGTCGAGTGTTATCTTGTGATAAGTGGCTCTAAAATTGCATTGAAATAGTGGCTTTAAAATGTATATGTGCTGAAGAAATTTCATAACTGAAATTCTAGTAAAGTCAACTTTGCACAAAATACTTTTAACCTTACGTTTTATTTATTGAATGATAACGTCACATTTAATATAGGCGGCATGTTCTTAATCTAGTTAAAAAAGATTTTCATATTGTTTTTATAGGTGTAATAAGGAATACATGTTAAGTATTATTTTTAACAAAGAACATGTTTAAAACAATTTTTCAAAAGTTCTCTTCTTCCAGATTGGCGATTAAAATAATTAATGGCAATGCCATAAATATTTTTTAGTAAATGCCTGCCATTTTGTCCAATCTATCCATACTAAACCTGAATTAAACATAGTTTAAATGATAAAAAGAATAAATAAATGTCTGCCCTACCTAAATTTAAATTAGACATACTTTAGCAAAAACATACTAATCAACAATCTGAAGAGCCTTAATTCAAATTATAAGCCATACAAGGTTAATTTTATGGAGTAATCTGCCTAAAAAAACAGTTAAATTACCAGGTTCTTGATTGGAATGTTTTTGTTAAAAGTACATCAAATCATTAGACTAACTCAATCTAATGATATAGTCTGTAAATTGTTGAGTGTATGAGCTATAAGAATGACAGGATGTGGCTGGAGTACAGCAGGAGGCAGAGGCCTCTGCCTTGCTCCACAAGGCTCTGCAGGCAGCGATTGCGGAGTGGCCGCTGTACGCCGCAGCACTGCACCCCCACGCATCACACAAGTCACCCCAACACGTGGATCACAATTCTCATTTACACTTGAGCTCTCATCATCAGAGCACAAATCAATCACTTCACAATCATTGTCCGTTCTCTTTAATGGGTCTGATATTTTCATTTCAGCTTCAACGGGCTGGTCACACTCTATAATATTGTCAACAAAAACTATGTCCTTCTCTTCCATTTGTTGCAGCGTTTTCTTCTCAGATTCCTTTTTCGTTTTATCAATGAATTCCTCCATACTTTTAAGGGACATTCTCTCAACATCAACAGTAACTGGCCTACATTTTAGCAGCAGTAGCTGTGCTTTTACGTCAAGGATTTTCTTGTTCCTCTGGTTTGGGAATATATGAGTTCTGTGCCAATAGTCTATTGGTCTTCGGTATCTTACTGGAAACTGTTGATTTTTTCCTTTACTAACTAAATTTTTACTAATTGGGATTGACGTACAACAGTATCTTTCAATTCTTTCTCGACTATAACTTGTATCTCTCTGAATTGATTTTACATTACGCATATAAGCCAGTGATGAAAAAGGATAAGGTGGGCCTCTGTCTATGTTCGCTGCAGTTCGAACTGTTTTGCATTTTAAGTCATTATTATTATTAACAGTATCAGGTTTTGGATCAAGTGACTCACCAACATGTTGTAACTTTAAAGCAGAAAGTAAGTCAGGTAGACCACCGCTACATGTGCCTGTAGGCAAAACTTCATTATTACACAGCCTTTCGTGAGCTTTTAGGATATCCAAGTTATCAAAGTGACTGTCACAATTATCACATAAATAAATATCTGTAGGTTTTACTTGTGCTTCATACATATCATTTGGTACTGCTTTATCATAGAAAATATTCTCATTCCTGAAGGTAACAAGTAGTCGACCATTAGGTCTGTAGTAGAGAGACGTTGTGTGGTCACGATTATCCACATATCTGAGTCGATTACGAGGATACCGAGCGAGCTGTGCTGAAAAAACCAAAAGAAATGCACTTTTGTGAAATTCATAACATTTCCTTACAAGATTCCTCAGTCTTGCCTCCCAGTTTTTGGGTACCTCTTGCGGTCTCACGAATGGATGGGAAAATTCAACATCCTTGGGCCACCATGGCGGTTGCCGGATATCCTTCGCCGTATCATGACCCCAGGAGCAAGTCACCATAAATGTTATAAACTTTTCGAGCTCCCCAGCGCCAATGTCGGGAAGAGCTGTGGGGTTGCCGTTAGCGAACAGCAGCGGCAGGTTAGCGATCATATTTCCCGCTTACGCTAATGGTCATCGCAACGAAAGTACGGTCATCACTTGCGATCTCGTCCCGCTGCACTTAACTGAAACGGTCAATGCACTCCGATCCATTATCACACTTCTAAGAAACATTAACAGAACATAAGGCTTATCTTCTCAGAAATTAGGAAACGTGAGGGCCATTAGCGAACGCTCACTGTTACACTTGGTCACAAAAAGTCTGAAAACGAAAAGACGTTCGTTGAAAAGAAAACGATCCATAGATCCACAAACTTTATAGATCTTTTGTTACCAATAATTTGTTACGTCGCATTTTTATGCGCAAGATGCTAGGAGATGGGTAAACCAAGGAGTGAGACGCCATGAAACTACTTTTCCATTAGCAGTAGACAAAGAACGTCACAACCTTTCTGACGTTATGATTGGTGAAAATATATAGTGTTACCATATCTGTCTAAAGTGAACCAATCATATTATTCCTCAAAATTTATCTAGATAGATTCTTGGCGTGATGAAATTTAACGTTTTTCTAGGAATAATTCTATTGCATAAAACAGTTTTTTTTTTTCAGATGTTTAGGTTATTATATATATCAAATTAATTGTGTATTGACTTGCTAAATACAATAGGATTATTTCTTCAAGTTCAAAATTAATGCTATTTGGTCAGAACATGACTCTTCTATTAAGAATAAACACTAACAACGGCTGACGCAAGCGTGGTGATTGATCATATTGTACATTATTTCGGGGAAAAAGATTTTGCTTTGCTTGTTGAGCTTTGAGCAGTAGAATGTATAGGAAGAAGTTGATATATTTATCTCTTTAGTGGAGGTTAACCACGTATTTTTAAGTTTATTCGTATATATACTTTTGGTAGCTTTCTATTTTAATATTTATTCATGATTATTTTATATGTCTTTAAATTATTTTAGAATTTTTAGAGCTCAATAAATACCCTTTCCATTTTAAATGTGGCCAGCTCAACAAAGTTTTGAACTATTGGTCAATGGTCAGCTCCATAGATAAAATAAACACGGAGTTCATTTTTTTGTACAGTTTCTCTTTCTTCGTGAAAAGGGAAGGCAAAAGTATCTAAGACTATGCAGTCAAGTCAGATGTTTTTCTATTCCACGTTTAAGTTAAAAGGTTAAAGCCATGTCTTAAGGGTCGTTTATATAAGGCCGAAGCCGCGTATTTTCACTTTTCACTTCCGGTGGTTGTTAATCAACAATCGAGAATTGAAGTGAAACGTGGTGTCTATAATATTTCCGAGAACATATTTCCTTCCTCAGCCCCCTTCTCTCCTTCACTCAGATCAACTGTGCTTCACCAAAATCATGCTAAAGTAACGTATGTAGTATACAAAGTATTTTTTTCCAATTATCTTACAAAGTTCAAACATATGCTTAACAATACGTTAGCCCCTTGTTTAAACGGTCCAAGGAGTTTTGGGGCAACCTAAAGTGCATATTTCCACTTATTATTTATAATTCACTTCACTTGTATACGATAATCAAACTACATCACGTAAAATGCCGCAAAAATTACACAATATAGGACCAAACAACACAAGCCTATGAATTATATAAAACAAAGACGACCACATAACACTTCAAGATCCCGCCGAAAAAAGTAAAGGAACGTGCACGACGAAGGCTCTGCCACCTGGTGGCGCAAATCCGAATCTTTTACGCAATCGATACATAACACTCAAATTTGAGAAAAAGGCAGATGGAGCCTGACAGAACACGAAAATGTCCTTAACAATTTTAGTATTAGTATTCAATTATGTCAATTTTGAAAGGAAACGTCATGCAATGTCAGCACTCCGTATGTTTTAATATTATATAACAAATATGCCGTCTAGTGTGTAATTAAGTAATTATTATACAGTAAAAGTTCTTCCTGAAGTCTAAAAAGGAAAAGGGAAGTCATTTCATACGTATGAAAGCTTATTTTGATATTATATTCCGTGTTATTTGTTGCAACAGTGTTGCTAGGTTTCAATGAAATAATTTCCTGAAAGTTATAGTAAAATATACGTGTATAGCGTTGGAAGATCATTTTATTTACAACCTAACTATCATGAAACGAAAGCGATGATGGCGCAGTGGTAGCGTGTACGACTTCGCGTCGAATGAGACGTGAGTTCGAATCCCTACAATGAGCCTGAGCTTTCGGTGAAGGAAAACATCGTGAGGAAACCATAGCATGGTGGTAGGGCTTTTTCTGATGCCCGCCTGGCTAGCTACCACCCTCAAGTTGAAAATCTGTCGCCAAGCACCAATAGGTGTGTTCCGGCAGCTGCACTTGAGAGCCAGTCTTCCACTAGGTTTAGCGTTTACCATCCTGGGCCATATCGTCACTTAACATCAGGTGAGATTATGGCCACTAAGCCAAAAACCTATAACGATAAAAAAAAAAAAAAAAAAAAAGGTAGGGTAATATTTGTCACGTGTAAAATCCAAGATCCTAAGTGTTTCTTCTAGTTCTAAGAAATGCCTGGACTCGAAGAGTTTTTGGCCTTTTGACATATTCTGGCCAGTCTGACGATCATTATTAATCGGCTGGAACCCATATTTTATAATTTTAATCACAATAAAAACGATTTAAATATAATGTCACATTGACGGCAACATAATGACAGTTCTGAAAAGTTTCTTTTTTTTAACTACACTGTGGCTCTCGTGTCGATTTGTATTGCTACCTAGAAGTAAAAATCTATGCTTGCTACTTGTAGTTCGTGCACGGATCTGTCAGTTATCACTGACGTTACTCAGTCACAGTCATGTGTCAACTGTCTAATTTGTCAAATTTTTGATGTCGCAAATATTTGTGAATGTTGGCGAATATTTTTAATAATTTATCGAATTTATACCATGTAGTAGTATAAAAAACGGAAACATTTTCATGATTTTATAAATTATTTTTAATCAATTTTCATGATGGCAGTATTTCTAATATCTTAATATGTATTTAAGATTTTAAATAAAGGAAAACATGGTAATCGTTGAACTTGTAAAGTCGTACCTAATGAAGAACTTTCCAAATTTCTTAATTTTGTTTTATAACGCAGGATTTCATTACCGAGAATTCTCCCGGTCTGCCAAATAATAATTCGCCCGGAAATTCCGACTATAAGTAAGTGACCAATACTTTTAGTTTACTTAATTTCTTTGTTTCGAGTTCGGTAGATATTTGACGAGTCTAACACTGTTAATGTTTTTATAACTCTGACTTTGGTAATAATTAGGACATGATATATTCATTATTATATTTAAAGAAAAAAATACTCAATTTAGTTAAATTTTTCTATTCTGACTTATTATGTTAAAAAACTTCAGTATTTTAAAACTATATGTTGTAGTTGTCATAGATATCATTATATACACCGAATATATATTAAAATACATTTGAACAGCTGGAGGGATGAATAGGACACCTATGTCCCTACCTACCTACCACCTATGTAACAATTATTACTTACCTTAACTTACAGGTAAGTCATAATTTATATTCAATAAATAAACGCCATGAATGTCACGCATGTAGGCGATTACTGCTGGGAATCATTTAAATGTATATATGCAAAAATATAATTGAACAAAATCCGGGAACCCTTGATATAATAATTTTGATCTTTTCCCTAGATAACATAGTTCCTGATAATAAGGCCTCTGCATATCCGGAAAATAAAAGATGGCTTATGTAAATATTAATTAGCGGTTTCAAAATCTATAAAATACACACTTATTATTTAGACAAAAAGCATTTTACATTTTCAAAGCCTTTAAAAATATTTTAAATACCAACACGAAAGTTCTTTTGCTTTTTAGATGGGAACAAATTAAAGTATTAGTAGTAGAATGCAGGCAAATAAGGCCTGTACATGTTCGTCTTCGTTTCTATTCGCCAAATACCAGCAAACGTGAAGAGGGGCTTAACATGTTAGTAAAACACCCTGAAAAGTTCTTACAAAGGGGCCACATTTCTTAGAAGTCTGAAATCATTACAAAACACTTTGCAAAATGAATTAATTATTTGATAATGGCAGGAATAATCATCAATAGCAACAATTTGTTGAGTAAACATAAAATATAATAAAAATAATGTTTTTTTTACTTCACATTATAATTATTACAGATTAGAATTGCCTGCATGGAGCTTGGACAGCTTGAAACGGGCGGCTATACAACAAAGGTTACAACGCCCTCGAAGTTTGGCTTGGGCGATTATGCTGAATGCATTACCTTCTCCAACAGGTGACATTCTTACCAGGTATGCGAAAATTTTAATTTATCGACGATGACTTAAAAGTTGCCTTGCTTGACCCTGTAAATGCCTGCCAAAAATTAATAGAACTATATTTACATTAGTCTGCCAAAAAAAAATCGAATTCTTTTTAAGATTGGTTTCGAAATGTGGGCAAAAGATACGAAAAATATATTCAGTTAAAATTTCAGATCTTAATATTAAAATGTCGCGCATGGCCGCAACGGAAAAGTGAAAAAATATTTTTAAAAAAATATGATGAATTCAACTTTGACCTTGATTTACTTTTGAAGGGGTAAATATACCATGAAAAAATAGGAAACCTTTTTGTAAAGCGTTTAATTTCCTACATGAATACGTGCTAGTTGTTACTGTGAACTAAGCTGTTGATGATCTATAAAATTGCAATGTTTAAAACAATATTTCCAATGTAATTTATATGGGAAATTAAAAATTGTGATGGGCGACCACATGTAATTAATATTAAGATCTACAATTTTAATTGGATCTTTTACTGAAATTTCCAGATCAATAAAAAAAAACTCCATTTAGCTTAAGCCCAATGAAGCTGTTAAGGCCACCTAGACTACCACATAATCATTCGCAAAAAAAATATTTTAAAATGAACATTCCATTTCCATTAACTAACGTTATCAAAGAGCCAATTGCCAAATTTCACAACAAGAGTATTTGGGCAACTGGATATACACAGTTTGGTCTCAAAGTCTGAAGTTATCCACAAAGATTTTTTTTAATACTATTGAAATTACCCAGTGTATTTATATTAATAAATCTATAGTTCCGACTGTAAAAGTTTTTTTTTTCTAAATTTCCCCGATTTTCATTTATTAATTAGGAATATTACATTAAAAAATTGTCTCTATTTGTATGTCCGTATTTCATGTTTTTTTTTTGTGAAGCTATGTTATGTTATGCTATGTTATGTCATTTCTCAATTGATAGCATAAGAATTGTCAGTAATTCTTTTAGAAATCATAGTAACAACAATTACAAAGAAATTTAGCTTTTAATAATTCTCAACAGTCTTTGATGAAATATTGTAGACTGAAAGCATAGGTCATTCCATAAATGATAGGCTAGAAAAATTTAAGATTATATTTTAAACAATCATAAAAAAAAACTTAACTAATTTTGATGAAAACTTTGCACACGGGACACTTCCATTTCTTTCCTTTAATGATGAGATGAAAAAAACAATTAAATACATCAGTAAAAATAAAATTTCGCACTGCATAATAAACGACCTCCACGGGGCACCGCTAGTTTATAATGAATCTGTATAAAATTGAAAATATTAGAAACAGAATTCTCATTCGACAATATTACTTATGGACTGGAGGTTGAATCATATGAATGCTCCTGTCAATTGCGAATGCTCCTTTAGCATGTAATGTTTTCTCCAAGCCAGGGTTGTCATACAAAAATTACCCTCCACCTCCCAAAAAAAAGTTTGTGACTGTGATGTATAAAGTTAGTTGGAATGCTGATCTATAAGAAAGTTATGGATCTACACTGATAATTTATTTAATATCAACAGAGACTGAATTTAGTTAAAATACACACAAGGTATATTTGAAAATTTAAGAAACCCACCACACTAGTAACTTATTTATTGAGACCATTCCAATGAGCCTAAATACAATACCTCTGCTGTAAGTTGGTCAAGAGTTAGGTATCCTGCAGATTTCAGATGATGCTACAGCATCAGCTCAATCTTGCCATGTTGTTCTAATATTATAGAATTAACAGGTGCTCATGCTCATATATAAACTATAAAAGCACTTGCCTGAAAAACTTTCTTCTATCATAGCTAAGAAAACTCTCGTTCAAGTCAACTTTAAAAAAAAACGGTTCAGCCGTTTCGGAGCTACAATGCCATAGCAGATACACTGACACACACGTTAAACTTATAACACCTCCTTTATTGCGTCGAGGGTTAAAAATTAAGTTATATTAAAAGAATGTAATTCTTATTTTCAGTATAAAAGTGCACAGGAATTTTTATAATGATTTAAAATCAAAATTGTCTATGGATCCGAGAGCTGTCATTGGTGATGATCCATTATCACAGAATGATGAGGTAAGATCAATTTTGTAAATTGTTGAACCATTAGAAACATTAACTTATAAATATCCTTTACTCTGGTACAACAAAAAGTATTAGAACATTATTTTCTATATAAATAAAAATGAAAGCTGTTTGTCGTTAAGAAGCGCATTATTTGAGAACGACTGGGCTGATTTTGCTAGTCCGTTTTTTAATCCTAGTAATATCGTAAATAAGGTTTTTAAGGAAACAAAAATTTTGAAAAGTTTCAGTTTTTCATATTCAGAAAAATATGAATTTTCTTTTTTATATCGGATTTTTGTATGAACTCAAGACCCTATAACTCACGATTCAAAGGATGCTTAAATCTTTTTTTTTGCTTTCTTTATGGCCATGGAAAACTTATCAGGAAAAGAATGAGATAATGGTGCTGTGGTGGAGTTTTAGAGTATCGGGAAGGGCAGATTCGATTCAAATACCAACAGAATATAAACGATAAAAAAAAGTCTGCGGTGCCAGCAAGTACAAAATTTACAACAACTATAGTCGCTCAACTTAGATACAGATAGGAGACAACATGGTCATCTCAAGAAATCTGGAAAAAAATCAGCATTGTTTATGTTAAGTTATTTATGAAAAAAAGGTCATGCGGCTGGCGACTGTTTTCATATCTAATCAACCAATCACCGAGTTCAATCTCGGGGCCAGCCTTGGCCAGGTCGAGAAGCTTGGCATTTTAGTCGAGAATCGAGACCTAACTACTCGGCTGGATTTTTAGCCAACACCGAGATCTAGATCGGACCTTAGTAAAATGCGAAATCATTGAATTATTGTTATTTTATTGTCAAGTATGAAAAAAGAAGAATTATAGGCTTTAAGGGTGAGGATATAACGATAGCACGATGGTAGGGACCGTCATAGTGGTTCGTTTATGCGCGTCACATTTCGGGATCAGCCGATGCATATCCAGTTTCTATTCACGCAAGCTGGCCGACAGCGGCGACTGGTGATGAACTATTTATTGACTTTTCTGTAGTCGCCACTGATTATGGCTTGTATTAGCGTACCATCAGACTCAGGTTCTGGCTTCTTTGCCGTGCTACTATAAACAAATTTAAGAGGATACCTTACGCCTGTGACTTATTGAAACCACCGTAAATTTAATTGGAAGCCACACCTAATGTTGTTGTTATTATTTTTCTTGTTGCAGAGTGTATGGAGACAACACTTCTGCGATAACGAACTGAAGACTGTGATTCAGCAAGACGTCGTACGAACGTTTCCCGATGAGCTCTACTTTAGGGATAAAGATGTGCAGGAGACACTGGTAAATTTTCCTCGTATCAAAAGACCATGTAATAGAAATTGTATTATTCCAACACAAGATTTTATTGTCGATATTCCTCAAATAGCATACGCACTTAATGAAATAAAAAACAATTTCTTATTGTATGTAGGTCAATAAATACTTTACCCACACTTTGGGTGTCCCTGACATATAAATATGTACTAATTGATAATAGACGCACACAAAAGTAATATTATCACGATTGTATCCAGATTATTAGGCACAACGGGAAATTTAATTAAGGTAACTCGGGATACAAAATATTCCTGTCCAAATACCACATTAACTTGTGATCTTTCATTATAAATGAACTTTTACGTGTCACTTGCGGTTAATTTTTATTATAGAGCTAGCTGTGCCCACGGCTCCGCTCGCGTGGACTACTAAAAAAGATTTTTATTTTTTGTGCGATACCTTAATTATTTTTCTATAATAAAAGTAGCCAAGTTATGTTTTATAATGTCAGTTATCTGCCAATGAAAGTCCCTTCAAAATCGGTCCAACCCTTTCGGAGATTACCCGGAACAAACAGACAGACAAAAATAAAAAAATGGGGTTTTTTGTAGGTATCGTGTATACTTTCATATGCATTTAGTAAAAAATGTATATAGACAAGACAGCATTATATAGTTTATCACTAACACTAACAAAACACTTTCACTAATAAATATATTTGTGTTCCTTACAAAATGCATATACTGAGAATTTTGCCATAAAACACATTTTTTCGAATGGGTTTAGATGGGTTTCTTCACTCGGATGGGTGCGACGCGACGCGACGGTGTCCTTTGATATGGCATGTGATTAGAATAAACGATTTTTTTTTTAAATCGTTATATAACCTCTCCAAGATGTGGGTATATTAGTTGATTGACCCTTTTATCAGAAATACTGAGAGACACCTATTCGGTCCATAAATTTTGATCCTCATTGGCTTTTTTCAATTTTTCAATCAAGCCAAGACCTTATCAACTTCAATTTTTATTTCCTTCATAAGTTGAGCATTTTGTCCATAATCTCACCTGATGTTAAGCGACGATGTGGCCTAAGATAGAAACACGACGCTAAGCCTATTGGGTCTGCCTCTCTTATATATATTTCCAAAATGTGGTTGGTAGCTAACCAGCTGAGTATTAGATAATGCCCTACCACCATGCTATGGTTTCTATGGTTCATGCTATGGGGAAGCGTCTGTCCGAAATACGACTAGCGCTGTGGGTTAGAGGTGGTTAGAGTGAGAGAGGAAGAGCCTGCCTACCGCTGCCGTATGCGTGAGAGAAAGGGAAGCCAGACAAACTGGTGCCGTTATGCGTTACGTTACGAAGCGGTTTAAGAAGAAGAAGAATCGGGATGAACATTGGCATTGTAATTCCAGGTGAGAGTTCTATTCTTCTGGGCGCGTTCACACTCGCACGTTGGGTACAGGCAAGGGATGCACGAGATCCTCGCACCGTTGCTCTTTGAACTATATTTAGATAGAAAATTAGCTCCTAAGGAAATTTGGTAAGTGTTCGGAGAGTGTGTATAGGATATTGCGGGAAACATATGTTGATAAGAATTTTTTTTCCAGTAATAAGTTGAAAATAATTTTGGACGAAGACTACTTGGAACACGATAGTCAGTAAGTTTGTTTTGTATCTTTTATTCAGTTAATATTAAATTGTTATAGTATTTTTTAAATCCATACGTTTAAACGCAATTTCACATGACGTTAAGTGATTGATAATGTGGCCACAGATTTATCACATACACACGCTAAGCCTAGTGAGTGAACTGGGTCTCGGGTGTAAGTAGGTGCAGAAACATACCTGTTTTCAATTCGAGAGCTGTGCTACCTGGGTCGGTATTAAGCATTCAATTTCGCAACAATAATAATCGTTCGCTACCCACTACATAGAGACCTTGTGTTCTGTTCCTTCAGTGAGTTTGGTTCCTAGAAGGGAAGAGGGGTTCAAGGCCGGTAACGCGCTAGTGATACCTATGATGTTAAAAGCGTCTATAGGCTACGGTAGCCGCTTTCCACAAGGCGGATCTTACGCCTGCATTAAACGCATATCAAAGCATAACGCTTTTATTAAAAAAACAACATCATTTTTCCATATAAAATTTATGTCTTTATTTTCAGTATGCTCTTCAATGTGATTATGAATGGATTAGAGAAATTCTATGTAACAGGAGATGTGATTCCGACATCATCTGGTAGAATGCCAGCTTCTAAAGCTATTCATGTATGTATATTCTATGGTTTTAATTATTCTCACAGTCACTTTCCGGCATCAGCTGGTGTTTATCCAGTAATTAAGCAGGGTTCTATACGCAACTGGGTTTCGACCACCATACACATGGTAATAAACCCGTCATAGGGTCATTCCATTATCGCGGGTGGAACATTTAGACATATGTTTTAGTTTCATGTAATTAAATAAAAAACATTTTTAATTGAATTAAACTTTGAAAGATTACATTTTAATATGTTTTTTTAATATTCGTTTACAAGAATTTTAAAATAATGTTTTAAAAGACAGGAGGAAGGTCCAAATTGACATTGCGGGTGCAACAGATTTGGTCCAACCATTCCAGATCATAGACAAAAAACTCATAAATCTGTTAATTGTGATACATTTAGTATGTTATGCCTTTATATTTTGTAAGATGTTTGAGTAACCATGAACATAATATAATAAAAACACTAAAGAAAACAAAAATAAACAATTAATTATTCACTTTTGACCGAATCGCGGGTGCAACATCAAATTATCGCGGGTGCAACCAGTCTAATTGAAGTGAATATAAACGTCAATTTAACTTATATAGGAACAAAATAAGAGATCAAACAATATTTATTAATAATTAGTACACTTTTTTGTCGCTTATATTAATTATTTCTTTTCAAATACGTCATTATTCGCCGAAAATTCTATGAACGTATTATTTCCATCAGTTTTTTTCTCTGGCGCTTCCAATTTCGCGAATATATCTTCAAATTGCACGTCTGCTATGACATTTACGATTTCTGTGAAACGTTTGCCATCAATCGTCGTCATAAATTGTACTCTAGTTTCTCCATCTTCATCCATATCGCTCTGACATATATTGAGTTATTTTTTTGCCGGTTTTGCATAACAATTGTACGAGCACATACAAACCAGTGCAAATATCTTTTGGTAAGACAGCAGCTTGGACAGTAGCAATTTCAGGACATGCTTCTGGTGATAATTTTGAAGCTTGAAGAGATGTTGATGGAGTTTCGTCATTTATAAATTCATTGTCTGAATCACTGTAAACATCAGAAACGCGCAAGCTCTTTTTCAAGGGAATTAAGGATTCAGTCTGATACTGAAGGAACAGATATATCAGGACACGGAATTTCTTTTCGTATTTTGTGATTCGTAAGCGCTTTTTGCTTGCATTGTTCTTTTTTGGATTTGCATTTTCGTTCCGGTATTGGACTTTACTGTTTTTACATCTTTTATGCCAGGCATTTGCCTACTAATGTTATCCCTATTATAAAAATCACAAATCAATTTTTTCCCTTCATCTGTTAACTTTCGAGGCGCTGCTTTAGGGACGTCACTTTTATCAAATGCAGCAATATGGAATTCAGAAGCAATTTTTTTTACAACCTCCACCGATTTGGTGGGACTGGCTAGTAAATTACGTTTTACTTTTGCCACAGCCTTCCCTAGTATGCGAGGACTGTTGTATCTAGTACATGTTTGTCTAATTTGTTCTTTTTTATGCCGCTTTCTAGTTGCCTGCATTTGGATCTGATTCTAGTCAATATTTTCAAATCTATATCTGTCTCCATTTTCTCTTTCATTACTTCTCTCCGTTTTAATCACGAGCACTTTTCCGACGGAGGTGTTCGGCATAAAGTTCAGGATTTTCTTTTAATTTCCGCCTACATTTCTGCGAAGCAGTCTCTTTGTGTTGCTCTGTTGTCATTTTACCCGATATTTCTGTATAACATACAGAATATAATATAAAGACACATATTAAATGTATATCATCAATAGTATTAAGCGTATAATATTAGTCAAGGCATATAAAAACAACAAAATATGTAATTAATCACACAAAAAGATTAAGTGACAAAAAGTTGTCAGATCGCGGGTGCAACCAATTTAAGTTAACGTTTATTTTAACCTAACAATCATTACACTCTTAAAAGCTATTAATATAAGTTGAGTTTTGATTTCTTCTAACTTTTACAAAGTTTCAGAATGTTAGCTCTTAATTTCTGTGAAAAAAGTAAACTTTCTTACCTTTTGTATCGCGGGTGCAACAAGTTAACAATGTATTCTAGCACTCAACAATGTTTTAATAAATAACAACATATACTTACATTTTTTGAAACAGAAAGATAACTGAATATTGTCACTTCAAGTTTAACGGGTAAAACCTAACCTCAAACTGTCAGCAACATCTATTTCGCATCAGTGTTGATAGGTATGATTTTCAGTTTGTACCAACTCTTTGAATGGTAATATTTTCAAACGCTCCAAAGAATTTAATATGGAGTAAAATAGAAAAAAAATATAATTTAATATTAAACATCGACTTTCTTCTTTGCACTTTTCGCAAAAAAAACAACTAATAATGTGATTAAAAAATTAATGTCGGGAATCATCTATAGCGGAATCGCCCCATAGTATCTCTGTTAGGGTTTGTCGCGTTTCAGTAACAGACAGTACTACCCAGCGGCTGAGAGGCTTGTAGCTCAGCCATACAGCGACGACTAGCCGTGGATTAACGATCTCTCGATGGTCGCCGTTGATTTTGGATTGCACTGTGATTACCATCCTGTGGAGTTCCAGTACTTTACCATGTTACTAAAGAAAGACATTGTTTTCACTGAATCGTTGAAAATTATAGAAATGACAGTGAAATGACTATCGTGCTGCTGTAGTCCCCAGAAAGGATCGAAGGTAGACTCTTTATAGTTTTAGCGTAATTCTCATGGACCGTGAAGACTCTAAGGACAATAGAGGCCTAAAATCAGTAGTAGCAGAGACATACGGTTCAGATTTACACAGGCTAAATTTCCGCAACTCGGCGTCTATATGCGCCTATCTTTAGGCTTGTTGCAGTCGCCCTATTATTTAAAAAAGACTCTAAAAGTGTTTCTGGTTTATCCCAGTATTGAGGCAGTCCCTCGCATTCCAAGAGTACATGGTTAGCGGCTTCTTCTTCAATCATAGCAGAGAGATCTCGAGTTTGAATTATGGAAAATATAGACTTATGAAAATTGTTGTTAGTCGTAAGAATAAGCTACCTTTATACCTAGATAAATTCCTAATATGCATTTAATGTTTACATCTAATTTAATATTATCTAACTATGCTTGGTTTGGAAACAAATAGCCATTAAACAGCCTTTGCAAAGATAGTATTCAGTGAGAAATAGTATTGATGGGTGGTTACAGAATCCAAATGAAGTCGTCAGATATTTAGATAAGCTAAAAGAAGAATATCTAATACCTATAGACCCTGAGCTGGCTGCACATTTGGCAGACTGCAAGATATCTTTGGAACTGTTTGGAATGTAAGTATGTTACATTAATTTTATAAGCTTTTTGTTTGCTATAATATATTTGTTTATCCATGTTTGTCCAAGAGGAGGAAAAATATTATGAGGTGGAAGAGATTTGACGGACATTGTTGTTTAAACACGGCATAAGTATTTTAAAAGCAATTGCTGTGATTACTGATTAACCAAGATAAATGTTACAATATTTTTTTACCACATATACTTATAGGATTTTGCAAAATTTACACAACTTTGTTTTGTTCCAATTGTGCATAGGTGTTAAAATAGGAAAAGAGAGACTGGACACGCTTTTAAGACCTCTGGCAGTCAGTAATACAACACCAAACATCGAAACAGATCGTGAGAGCATTGCTGAGGGTGTAGAAATATTAATTATAAAAGTCAACGTTATTATAATAATTCGGTATCGTCGTCAACAATTAAATATTTCGAGAAATTCTCTGCAGCTTATCCTTATATTATTGATTGGAATATTAAAAAACAAAAAGTGGACGCTAATTTTTTGAACAAAATCAATTTCACATATGATTAATTTCCTAATCGTGTAATTTTCCGATTTGCTGATCAGATCCGTCTGGATCATGAGACCGCTTTTGCACTTTTCTCTCTGGAGTTTATTGAATTTAAAGTTTTAATTTTAATCCATAACCACTTAGGCTTTTAAAGAGGAGAAATGAGCGCTGTGTCAAGGACATTCGGCCACATTTGTGGAAAACGGTCATTTAAGATTTAGACAAAAGAATGCGTATGTGCCAACAAAGCCGTGGAGGACTAAGGATATTTACACGTTTTGCGAAATGCTACTCCATACATAACACTATACTGTATACTTTATGAATCAATCAAAAAATCACAGTTTTTAATTTAAAAAAAACTGTGTTTTTTATTAAAATCAATTCTTGCGTGAATTTTGGGATTTTAATTATAAAATGTATGTTTTAATACAGTCGATGGCTGCGTTTGCTCTTCGGTAGGGAATTCCCCCGTTCGGAGGTGCCTCACCTCTGGGGGTTCCTGTTTTCAGACGGTCCGATGTTGCCGAACTTACACTACGTGGTCGTAGCTATGCTCATCTCGATACGGGCAACGTGTGAGTTGACAAATATATTGTATACTAATTCATATATGTATTGCTTTATAATCCTTATAGACGAAATACTTGTATCAGTTGCAAAAGTGTAATAAATGTTTGTAATCAATTTCTCTGTCGACACTCACAAACTGAATTTAAAAATCCCTACGTCAGGTTTTGTAAATTTTAACTCATAAAACAAATTAAGATATTTAACTCATTTGCCTCTTTTTTTTAAACGTGGATGCTTTAGCGATATCGTGCTCTCGCTCACGCTTGTGTGATTTAATGGAAAGGCTTAGTGGTGCACCATGTTCCCTATCGATAAATTCAATTTAGAAAATAATATTGCAATTTTTACAATGCGTTGTGGGCTGACGTGATGACTAAGCCCATACTTTCCCTTAGGAAGAAGCCTTTGCCCACCAGTGGGACACCTATAGGCTGACATTATTATAATTAAAGCAATTTCATAAGTGACGTTTGTGATAGAGGGGCAAAACGTAATAGAAACGTTATTGTTAGTGCTCGATCGAGACGCGGGTGTAGTGCTCTCTGCGCTGATGCGGCCGGTCTGCCCGTCAGTAGGACACGTCTGTGCCCTGGCGCTGCACTTGCGGACACCTCTCGAGTTCCCGCGACCTCCCACCCCCACCCCCCCGCCACCGCCGCTCCCAACTGCAACCGACGACTTCAGCACGCATAAGTAACTATATTTATTTATATTTGGCGTATGTTATTTCTTATAATACTCGGTGTTTTTTTCTTGATTTATAGTGTTTGATCAGTATGTCAAAAAGCAAAATGCTAGATTAAAAAAAAAACTTTGACTGTGCGCATAATTTATTTATTTTGGGTAACATATTAGTAATAAGAGTACCTATCTACAATCCATCGATGTTCCCCGCTGTCATGCCTTCCGGCGACTGATTTCAAAACGTGACAAAACAAAATAAGGTGATTGTGACGGATAGATCACCATGTGCACGGTGATTGCGTCTCAATCGGTTACAGGTTACATACTCATATGGTGTACGCGATCCAGTCGGACAAAATCGTCATGTCGTACCACCTGGTAAATAATCTGGCAACACTCAGTTACGATTCGTTTAGGGGTTTTTATATTGGCAACATTGCTTACTGTCAACGAACACGTTAATAACACCTAAAGGTTATTTTTTAGTTAAAAATAACCTAAAAGTTATTTCGGATTTATTTTATTAGTTTTCATAATTTTACGATTTTTCAAGTACGATTAGACGCAAACTAAAGTTCACATTTATATTATTACTCATCATAAACAAATAAGTAACTTGATTTAAGTTTTTACAATGTTTTCCTAATTTATAACTAACATTGACATACATCCTGCATATATACGGGACTTTTACCGTATATTAGTATAGAGTCATGTATTACTACTACTTGTTCCAGTTTGTCACGTTTTTCATCAAAATCCAAAACTGACATCCTTAATATAGTAAAATCTAGATTAAAATATAACTGGACTTGATTGACCTACAGGTAAATTGCGGCAAACTTTATGGGAGACCGAACTTGCCTATGATATAGTCTAATAAATAATACTTAGAACACCATAATGGTGCAAGTTTTACATAAAAATAAAACTTGTATTATTGAGCATTGACGATGCACAGCATCTGTGAGAGGGCGTTGTATACTTCCGCTTGTTTTCCACCAATCACAGCGCTTTAAACTGATGACCTTGTGCTCTGCAGCGCCATCTACTGAGTTTAAGTCACAGGAGGCCGGTGGGGGCATTTAATCAGTCATAGCAGTCTCTCACCAGGAGCTTTGAAATGGATGCTGTGCATCGTCAATGCTCAATAATACAAGTTTTATTTTTATGTAAAACTTGCACCATTATCGGCATGTGACGATGCACAGCATCTGTGAGAGACGTGTTTATAACTCCTGGTGACGCGATAACGACGCTATGTGAAGTGGATGTAATTAGTATTATTAAGCTGTAATCACACAGAAAGAATTTAAACAAGTCACACGATGACATTAGTTAAATAATTCTATTATAGTAAATATTATTGGTAATAAATCCAATACTTAAATATATCATCGTAATAATAAGTTATACGAGATAAAAATAACCAAGTACTTTTTAAATTATTGAATTTTTCTTAAGAGTTGTATTTTTGTTACACCAGCAACTATGGCTAAGAATATGAAATCCCGATACCATTTTAAAAAAGACAACCGATTCCAAAGTACTGAGTTAACTCAATCTCAACCCAGTTTTTTATCCAGATACCAACAAGAGTTTACTAAGCAGCTTGTGTCTTAGCTTTCATAGTAATAAAAGACTAACTATTACACTCGGCCAAGTTTGTGTGGCCATGATACCAATTTCCACTGGCAGGATTCCGGAGAATATGAATATTATTTATTGTAAGATATTGAAACTCCATAGCCTCTGTCTAAGCCTGCGTCAGCTTTACATAGAGATGGGAATCAAAATGACAAGCATCGTTGTAGAGGTTTTAGAACGCCTCCAATAAAACTAGGCAGTGTAGTCGTCGGCCTGACGCCAAGAGCAGAATGCAAGCCTACATGACGCCTTATGTCCTTCGCGGTGGATTATCCTATAACAACCTCAGACAACCATGGCACTTGGACACCAAATTGACAATTTCTCTGCTCTAAATTACGAAGGGAAATTGCTTTTACACTTGTTTAACTAAGAAAATTTTGAATTAAAGCTTTTGCTATTACGACTCTCCCGCGAGTACATAATGTTTTAAGCAATAAAATAGATTGGTAAGATAATGTATCTTCTAGGAATTATAATGTTAAGAATCTAAAATTCGATTCCACAGCTTGACCTAACCCATCAATCCCATGAGGCTTTGTATGTTTTTAATATTCTATAACTTAAGTTTAAACGTTATTTGCGGGTTTGATCGGTTTGTAATGCCTTCACTCCGAGTAATAAGCCGACATCCTGGATGGGCTGTGTGACGTCGACTATCCTTCTAACGAAATTTCTTCATAACTATTTGTATGGAAGCGAATGAATGTTTTCCGAGAATCCAAATAAAAAAATTTTGTCCTCAGCGCTGGCTACTCAGCTGCTTGCCTCCCTCGTGAGAATCTATCCGTGATGAGATAGTAGATATCAAAGAGATAATGTCAAGTTGCTTGGGATTAGTGACAATGTCCGCCTTCTTTGCGAATATATAAAGTGACGATGTCCGCCTTCTTTGCGAATATATAATACCGATTATTCATCCACTCTGCCCTCCGAGGGAATTGAGGGATCTGAAAGTGCCCGATTAGTGTTGTATATCTTTGACCTGGTTTAGCAGGGTCTTAAAGAGCCAATGTTTTAATCAAAAACATGTCATAAAGAAACTGCTTCTATGAAATAAATTGAGCTAAACGATCCACTCAGTCCTCCGAGGGAATTGAGGGATCTGAAAGTGCCCGATTAGTGTTGTTTATCTTTGACCTGGTTCAGCAGGGTCTTAAAGAGCCAATGTTTTAGTCAAAAACATGTCATAAAGAAACTATTTCGAGTTTCTGTCAGTCAGTAACCTCAAGAACATCATGTACTTAGAGTGTTCAGCAGGGTCTTAAAGAGCCAATGCTCTTGACAAAAATATGCTCGTAAAATGACTGGGCTCCGAGTTGCTGCCAGTCGTCAACATCAGACTGGGCTCCGAGTTGCTGCCCGTCGTCGACATCATCGTTCACACCATCGTTCTTGAATTCTTGGATTATCTTTTGTGACATATCAGAGTCTGAGAAGTCTGCCGCTTTCCCCAATACGCTTTCGGAATGACTGTCGTAAAATTTGAAGCTATTGACGATTATTAATTGGATGATGTTTCATTAAGCTGACACTAGGTTGAATTTGGAGGGTGAATGGCAGACGCATTCCCAAGATAATCTTGAGAAGGGCCTACGGAGCCTACAGCGTCTGCCACTGTCCAGGATACGCTCGGGGACAGCCCTCGTAAGTTTTGTACTGACGCCACTGCTTAATTCAATTGTCTCTGTTACTTAAGGTTGAGTATAGAGGGTAAATAAACGCATTCTCGTAATAATCTCGAGAAAGGCCTATGGAGCCTACAGCGTCTGCCACTGCCCAGGATACGCTCGGGGGACAGCCCTCGTGAAAATTTGAAACCGCTGATTGTAATTTATTAGACTGTTTCACAAGGCCAAACTTGAGGGCGAAGGAATGTGTCCGACATTCCCGTGAAAATTAGAAGGGCTTATGAGGCCTGCAGCTCTGCCACTGTTCCCGATACGCTCGGGTACAGTCCTCGTAAAATTCGGGTTGAAGCTGCTGATAAAGACCCATTTTAATTCGACTGTGTTTTAGAATGAGACGAGAAGCTTGGGCTTAGGGGGTGAATGGCAGGCGCATTCGCGTGATACGAGAAGGCCTGCAGGGTCTGCCACTGTCACCAATACTGCTCGCCCTCCCTTCTCTTCGCCAAGAAGAAAATACTGGCTAATAAGCTTTGTTTGAGAATACATTTTTCAGTTTCAAACCACTGGATCCAACTATCTACTCCACCAGTATCAACAGTGTAAGCTTCATACAAAAGAGTAAGCTTCATACAATTTTCCCTTCGAACAAACATTTTATTTCATTGTGGCCCGATCCCGGTGGCACTGCCATGCCGGAACGACCCGTGACATCTAGTCAGTTTACAAAAATGTTAGTATAATATTCTGGTGCCGCGACAAGAAATTCAGATCAGAATCTAGAGCAGTAAAGCAATACTGTAAAGTAAAAGTAAAGCAATAGCGGCTCTTTGTCGAAGATAAAATTAAAACTTGCGCGGATTTTACGCAAATCCTCACACAAATCAATCAGGATACGCTCCTTGCGGTTTTAAAGGTGTTGTGACCGTATGTTACATATCATGTTCATAATTCCGTACATAAATTTTACGCAAATCTTCACACAAATCGATCAGGATACGCTCCTTGCGGTTTTAAAGGTGTTGTGACCGTATGTTACATATCGTGAGCATAATTCCGTACATAAAATAAATATGGGGTTTTTCTTCATATGCACACGCGACCATTTCATTCCAGTTAAGCATAACTTGTACGACGTTTAAAAACTAATATACACATATGCACATATGGGTGGAAGATTTCAGTACTAAATAAACTAAATATGGGTTAAATCCCCATATTTACACGACTTGGTTACTTGTATGTACGTATGGTTGCTTTTACTGTGGTTAGTACTATGGTAATAACGGCCGATATACACTATGAGTGCATGATTTCATTACTAAATAAAGTGTATGGGCGTGTGTCCCCACATTTATAAACGACCATTTTAATTCTAAACTAAGTAAAGCTTTGGATGTACATATATATATCATATGGTATGCTTTGGATGTACACATATATATCATATGGTATGCTTTGGATGTACACATATATATTATATGGTATTTAACACCCAGACAACTAATAATTATGTTCAAATGTAAAGGTCATATGCGGGGAACGAACCCGCGACCTCTCGGCTCAATAGTAAAGCTTACTAACACTGCGCCATGAGAGGTCTGTGACTACTACGTGAAATTCCGAATAAGGTGAGAAATCTCAAATATACTCTTACCATAATAATACTGTTTTGGCGATAACATCGTACCAGAAGAAACATTACAGGTTAAAAGTTACTAAAAAATTTACTCCAGGTCTACGAAACCGAGTATTATTTTCAGTATCGGATACTGAATGTATATCCAAGATGGACCCGATATGCAATCATTCCAAACGCTTTGAGCGTTCAGGATCAAACAGAGGTACTCTAATGGCTTTTAATGTACTCATGAATTAAAAGACGCGATTGTAAAGGAAAGGTCTCAATAGTAACTGCAGTAAGCCGCTTTTAACCCGGTGCCAGATGGCACGCGTATTCGAGACCCTCCGATTTTAAAGCGCATAAATTATTACACATTGTTTTTGTAATAAAATATCCTCGCCCCGTTATGAGGGTAAGTAAACTAGTAAATGAAACTAGACTCACCGCGTCTTCTCCATGTGTAAGTAAACTAGCGATTGAAACTAGACTCACCGCGTCTTCTCCATGTTACCTCGCTATCCGAAAAATTTAGGAACAACGATGACGAGTTAAGATGTACTTGACGAGCTAAACCGGTGTTAAAACGCTGCGTGCGTACTAACATTCATATCACTTGTACTAAACACTCGTCACTTGCACTATTTTTTCTATTTTATTTAACTTTTTTTAAACGAACAACAAAAAATATAACTCAAATTCACACAAAAACCCTAGAGGGTTTTTAAACTTCAGCGAATATAGGACCACGTAGGTCTGTAGACGTGTTGCTCGTTCGGGAAGTAACGACGCTATGACTGATTAAATGCCCCCACCGGCCTCCTGTGACTTAAACTCAGTAGATGGCGCTGCAGAGCACAAGGTCATCAGTTTAAAGCGCTGTGATTGGTGGAAAACAAGCGGAAGTATACAACGCCCTCTCACAGATGCTGTGCATCGTCACATGCCGATAATAATATATTACCTTGCTTTTAGATAAATCATAAACTTTTTTTATTGATATTAAATATAATTTATTAAAATATAGTACCTAAACTTGTGTTCTGCGCAAACTAACTCGCGTATATTCACAGCGTTCATAAAGTTTGGCGCGAAGTTTATATAAGTATATTGTTTTGTCATTTTTTTTATTGTTTATTTTATGATAATTACCCTTTACTACCAGATTTTATTCTATGATAAAACGTCTCATATCAGTTCCTAACAATTATGGCTATCCTAATGATATGTGATAGTAGTAAGGGCGAAAATTCGTGGAATATCGAACTGCGAGGCAGCGAGGGCGGGTCCGGGTTCGAGTCCGGGTCGGAGGGCGTGGCGGAGGGCGTGGCGGAGGGCGCGGACGTGGCGAGGGAGCTGGCCGCGCTGGCGCTGCTGCGGGCGCACTTGCCCCCGGCGGCGGCGGCGCTGGCGCGAGCGCTGCCCCGGGCTCCGCACCACGTACAGCAACCCCTGCAGCAGATCTTACACGTCAGTATCATTTCACTTAACCAAAATATCTCGTCACAATCCCATAGCAAGGAATAAACTCAAATAACACGTTGCCAACTTAGCAGAGTAAGCAATTATAAACAACGAAAGAGGAAACGTTGCTTGAAGTGTTTTATTCAATAACCTAACATTGACTATAAACGCACAATGTCAAGTTAATGTATATTAAATTCCTCCGTCAGCATGCTGAGCTTAGAACGAGCATTTGGTCTCAAAGACAAATACTGAAACACCTGTATATACTTAGCGACAGATTTGCAACTTAAGAGTAGTTTTTGAAGTGAAAACTTCTTTAACACCATTATGATTTGAAACGAAAAAGCGACAGTCAAAATAGACAACCATATACATATATAGGATTTAGCCTACGGGAGAATGAGATAGAATACATTTATATTATGCGCGGTTAATGCAAGTCCTGATTTTCATGACTGTGATCGTCGTCGGATTGGCCTAGTGGTGTGAGACGACCAGACTTCATACGCAGTACGCACGGTGTCGGTGCAAGTGGTCGGCAGTACGAATCCCGCTGATTTAGGATATTTAAGAAAAAACTTCTGAAGGTTTCACTTCTGACACGTATGCACTGCTGCATACATTTTTTTTATAGTGGCACTGTACCTGATGATAAATATAGTACAATCCAAAAACATCGGCGTCATGGCCGCCTGCAAGCCTCAGCTGGATACACGAGTACACTGACTAATCCCAAAACGCGACACTTTTAAATGAGAATCCCTGTGATGGGTTCCTTATCACCATGTGCATTGTGGTTGCGTGCCAATTGGTTATAGATCCCTACCACCCCACTTAATTACTACATATATACCAGCTGATCCCGGAACGCGACACGTTAAGCGTATTACATGGAAGGTGTTCCACCTGGTGTATGGTAGCCGCGATCTACTTGGACACAACTGTTGTCTTACCACCCAGTTTGGAATCATTGACGATGTATTCTTCTTTCGATGCTCACCGTTGATCCCAATCGTATAGTTATCAATGTTACGAGCAGATGCCTTTATTAAAAGAAGAAAGTGAAACTTCTTTGGATAAGGTTTCAACGCTCAACCATGGAATGACGATACGCACGCCTTATTCCACGCACGATCATAGTCGCATCGGTTTATCTTGCCTCATTCTATCGCTCTACACCTATCTTTCTCTGTTTATAGCATACTTCTATCTTTGTCTCTCATCTCTATTCTTTTTGTATTAGAAACGGATCGTTATAAAACGTTGCATTTAAATTCGACTTTGGAATTTATTTTAATTCTCAACACGCCGAAATTGATACCCCATCAATTCAAAAATAAATGTCATATTGCGATTTGTAAATGTATATTACATATCTGTTTTGTATATTTTCAGTTGGCAGCGCTACTTCAGTGCCGGAATCATGCTCTAGTTGACGTGGAGACGGCTTTAGAAGCTGCCGAAGGTCACTCCAACGACAAAATCATTGGACGACGCACGATGGTGCCTGTGGCGATGCACACGCCCAACAAACGGAAGCACAACACTAACCACCATAATAAAATTAAGGAAGTACCTCTGATGGTGTTCCATGAGGTGGAATGTGAAACGCCGTCAGATCTCCCCTGTCTTGACCCACTAAGGCTCAGGACAGAATGACTAAGGCGCAAGATACTCTTGTACAGTTATTACCATTGAACCTGGAAATTATTGAAGCAACCGCCGCGCCGGCTCGAAGGACCTTTTTCAAATCCATAAGCGAGCGGTGAATGAAATCTTCCTGATGCAAAGTCAGTTTGTTAGTGGTGTAAGGCTTAGCATGATAATTTATCTTAGGCCACATCGTCCTAACATTATGCGAAGCGAATAATAATTTCTTCTAGTCAAGATGGAGTCACATGAATCTTCACCGGGTCTGGGATAGCATGTAACTGGGAACAGCTTGTAAGGACTGTTTTCTTTTACTCGACCATGAAAAAGGACAATGCCCATGGATATATGGAGTCCCGTCTCATATTGATCATCATCTCATCATAAAAATCAATTTTTGTTTATAATTTCCAGTTTACTATATTAACGCCCTCAAATAGTTATAGTTTAAGACAAAAATCGGTTTCCGAAGATATTTCATAAAATCAAACATAACCTCATAACTGTTTTTTTTTTCTATGTTTTTTGTGCAAAAGTGTTCTTGGTTGAAAATCTTGGTTGAATGTAAAGTATTAATAATGTGATGTTATGTGTTATGGAATCGAACCTCTAAGGAAATGTCTATTGCGCCCTGATAATTATATAACTTTTTAGAATTCAAAGTGTATACCTTATGTAGAAAACCAAATTCAGTGGACAAAAGGTCATAAAAATATGATTTTTTTTTTCATAAAACCTATACGCGCAAAATTTGGTACCATGAATGGGCATTCTTCTTTAGTAACGATTTTATGAAAATTAATTTAATCAGAACGTACAAATAATCATCGTAGACGTTTAAGAAACTAGGATATTATAAAACTTGCACACGAAGCGATATTAATTTGAATAAGGTTAAAAAAAATATCTCGTCATTTATTCTACTTCTTCAACAAAAGTTTAGCGAGAGCCTTTTCAGAGTAGTTTAGTAAAAAATAAGTTACAAAGCGCATTTGCGTTTTAAGGATGACGATGACTTTCTTCGATTACCCACATTAAGTGAGCATAATAACGTCATCAAAAGTGTTATTATTTAATGAATAAATATTAAGAGTCAATGTAAAAAATATTGCAATTTA
Source organism: Saturnia pavonia (assembly GCA_947532125.1). Taxonomy (NCBI): domain Eukaryota; kingdom Metazoa; phylum Arthropoda; class Insecta; order Lepidoptera; family Saturniidae; genus Saturnia; species Saturnia pavonia. The sequence continues at coordinate 15,823,410 of OX383903.1, forward strand.
TTAAATATAAGTTATTCTTATAAGTGTCTTATTCTTATAATACGGAATATAATACTTTAAGGAAATAGTTATTTGTTAGTGATTGATGTAAAAGTTTTTTGTGAATTTTACATGTAATTAAATGATGAGATACGTAACACCTTGATATCATTTGGTTAAACTGATTATATAAGCATATATACAATAAGCGACATTTATAATTTGTTCTGTTTATCCGTTGCATTTTTTGAGATGGTAACACTCATAGTTTTGCCTTGTTTTCTTATTCATAGATGATTCTTCTATAATATGATAATATTTTTTGTATAAATGAGAGAACAATATTTATTGTAACGCCTGTAGATGTAAGACCAAAGAACAAATAAAAAATCGAATACATAATTATATGTAATAAAGTTTTGATTTGATTTTATTTTCAGCAGTTTTGTCGCAATTTTCTGTTTTATATATGACATATGAATTGTCTCTTAAAATTGAATTGTAGGATTGTTTGTTTAAATAATTTATATCGAACCTTTATATTAAAATATCCTGATATTTATCCTGGGTCTTATCCCTTAAAATCTAACTGTTTACTTCTAGAATACGGCAACCTAATACCATATTTGAAACGACGCTTGCGTCATAATAATAGGTGCGTCACAAGAAATGTTAACATCCAAACTACCGATTTAATGGGAATAAATATTTTATACAAACCAATAATCAAATAAATAAGGAACAATAAGTGAATAGAAAATTTATCAATATTTTGTGCATATTATGTATAAGTTAATTATTGAATAAAAAAGCCTATATTATAAATAGTACAATTAATTTGATTGTTAATATAATATTGAAAATATTGCATTTATTTATACATGTATCAGTGTGTGAATTATTAAAATTTCAGAAAAAAAAGAATATATTCGAGTTGAAGGCAAATAATTAATTCAGAACCCTTTAACTTTAATAAAAACATAATACCCTGCTATTCAACGCACACATATCTACAACATTTCATAGAAAAAGTCCACTATATATTCTTCTATCAATTCATATTTTAATCTTGACAGCTTTATATTGTTAACTAATTCTTTTAAACATAAGTTACGTTGTTACGAATTCAATCTCTAACATGATTTTCTTTGAATATTAATAGCAAAACCGACCAAGAACCAGCCGTGTAAAGCAGTCTAATGGTAAAAGTAACAGAATACATAAAACAAAACAAAAAAATAACGACTGCAATGCTTAAACTTTTATTAATATAAACGTAAAATAATTGTGTTACGTTTTCACGACTTAACCGTTGTACCGAATTTGATAAAACATGTACGATGGTAACTTGGAACTTTAAAAATAACACAAAGTACATCGAAAACTAATAAGCGTACCGATAATTAATAAAATGAAAAAATATTTGAATAATTCAGTCGATCCGATTTCCACAAGCGAAGTACCAAGCATTGACTAGTATAAAGATATAATATTTCGTAATAAAAAAACGCTAACAATATTTAATAATTGTCAATTCATAAATAAAAATATACTTAGTGACAAAATAATATCAAAATGTATTATCAGGTAACTGATTTTATATAAGCGGTAACACTGAATTCTGTTATTTAATATTATTTTTGCTTCATGTTATATTACTTTGAAACCATACAATTAAAAAATAAATGAGTCTTTGGTTGAAACCACAGAGTACGTTGAAACTGTGACATTATTATAATACTTAGTGATAGTGGTGGGTGATAGCGGCTTTTTAGGGAAACGAAATGTAACTATCTATTGAACACTGATAACGGTATCTAGAACTATTTATTTTAGTAGCTGGTTTTTTAGTTTTTAATACTCTCTATTGTAGTAGGTAGCTGATTTGCCGGCACGAGATTATCGTCGCTGCCGTGTTTTTAATGAATTTAATACGTTACGAAGCTATCGCTGTCACTATAACAGTATATAACTAGCTGTGCACGCGGCTTCACTCGCGTAGCCTAAGTTGCTCTCTATAAAATCAGCTATATGCCAGTGAAAATCCCTTCAAAATTGGTCAAACTCAAAAATAGTCTCAGAAAAATAGGTAATTTAATGATTAGTTCGTCTTGGTGTTATAGTAAATAACATAGTAGGTATATGATCAGTGTTTCCACAATGCAGTGTTATAGTAAATAACATAGTAGGTATATGATCAGTGTTTCCACAATGCATTCAAATGTTTCCCCATTTGAGGGGAATTAGGGTTCATAGGGGGAGAAAAAGGGGAAATTGCGGGAAATCATGGGTATAACAGAGGCGTGTGCAGGCTATAGAAGAAAATCGATAAAGACCTTTTTTTTAGTTACTATACTAGGGCCAAAAGTAAAAACTACAGCAGAAAAATTTTTGGGGGGAAAAAAGGCCTGAGAAGGGGAAATTTGAATTGAGGTGTGGGGAAAGGATATCATTAAAGTGGAAACACTGTATATGATCGTGCCTCCCCATAAAGAAGAATAATTTGTACCTACTGCAATTATGGTTTAAATTATGTAAAATAAAAACAGCTATCGTTTTACTTACAAATAAATGTGTTTCATAATTGATCCGGTTTAGAACTGGTAATCTAGATTATTTTTATTTTTTGTTGTTTTGGAAGGCCAAAATATGGTAAATATTTTATTTCATAGTGTGTATGTTACATTTGGTGAGGATGAAAACAATGCATTAGATTTTGTATTTTCGTACAAACATCTTTATAAATTATACATTACCTTTTTATTAGGAAGTTCAAAGGTGCAAATTCTAGCAAACGAGTAATGTACGATGAAAATGCAAGAACTCATAAAATCGTTCTTGGACGATCGCGATCATAATACTCGTACAGTAACATAAAGCGAAGTTTGAATGGAACATAACATTACTTCAGTCAGGACGTGACGTGACAAACGTATACTACTCAACTGGACTAGTGATCTAGTGGACTAAATGAATTGAAACTAAACTAGAATGAATGAAGGATAACATAACTGAAGTACTTCATTTGAAATTTTCATTCGCGAAGGACACGCGTCTAATGACCATAAAATAATAAGAGTAACGCCGTGATGAAAACATTATGTGCTGAAATAATTTATTTAGCGTTAATTCTGTTGATTGGTAATCTCAGATTATACATACTCTTTTGATATCAACTCTGATCTGTTTGGTTTATGTATTATGTTTGAATAACATTAAACTTGGAATGTCAGTTTTATTTGTTCAGATTGAATTGTGTCATATTTATAATTCCGTGAAAACAGCTTGAAGGAGAAACATGTCTAGTTATCTGACAAAACTTTTCTATTTTATATAAATTTCATAATGTTAACGTTTTATCAAAAATAGATTCAAAATGTTTAAGCTAAAATAAATAGTTTTCTAATCAGTCTTTAAGTGCCTTTTTGGTTTGAAAGTGATTCCATAAGCCACATCTACCATTCAAGAAATTATACACTAAATGTATTCATCCCCTTACTGAGTTCATAGTTTATATCAAAGAACTAAACGTATATTAACTATAAAAAATCAATATTGATTTTTATTGAAATCTGTTATTTTCGATGGTGATTATTTGGTTACATCCCTAGTAAATATAATCAAAAAGTGAGCTGTCAAAGATTCGATGTTCTGTAACAGGTAACTGTAAAACAAATGTTTTGTATGTATGGTGAATATTATCTTCTATTTTAAGTTGAAAGCTAGCCATGGCAGAGTCTAAACAAAATAAGGACAACTCGCTCGATATCGACGGAAGCAGTTTCAACCCAGATGAATATTTAGATTGTCTTCTAAAATGCGCTTCATTGAAGCAAGTGATGGATAAGGAAGCTGAAATAGTCACACAAAGTCAGTTCCTACAATCAGAAATGCAGACATTAGTTTACGAGAACTACAACAAGTTCATATCGGCTACAGAAACTGTACGTAAAATGCGTACAGATTTTAAAATAATGCAAGAAGAGATGAACAAGTTGAGCGAAAATATGAATAAAATTACGTCGTTCAGTGCACAAATATCTGAATCACTGAAAGATAGCGGCAACAATGTCCGAAGGCTCTGTGGAACAAGGCAATTGCTAGACAAACTTCAATTCCTATTCTTATTGCCATCTCAACTCAATAAAGCTATTCTAGAAGGTAGGTATGTCGATGCCGTTCATGATTATACACATGCTCAAAGGGTATTACAAAAATATGGCAACCAACCTTCCTTTCAAAGCATACAAGCAGAATGCTCAGAAATCATTTATAGTTTAAAGAAAACTTTGAGGGACAGGCTGTTGAGTGCAGAGACTTCTGCTTCAGAGTTAGCTGAGAGTGTGGGACTTCTAAGGCAGTTACAAGAGAGTGATTCCTCACTCAAGGATATCTTTTTAAGCTGTGCTGAAAGTCGTCTCGACAAGCACTTACAGGCACTTAGTGGTATGGTTGAAAGCACTGATATTCTTGAATGGGTGGGGAAATGTAATAACACTCTGTTAGCTGATTTAGGAATAATTATTTCATGTTACCATGAAATGTTTCAAGAGGATAATACTAATACACCACATTTTGCTGATAAAACCATGTCACAAGTCTTTCATCTATTTGAAGAAGTTATAAAAAGGCCAGAAAACATTGGTACTGAAATATTGATCAGAGGTTTGGATAAGTTTTTTAGAAAATTACAGGCAATGACTGAAATTATCTCAAGTGACACAATGTGTAATAAAGCAGTTGAAGTGGTTGTTCAGTGTATTGACCATAAAGCTACAATTCAGCAGCAGTCCATACAGAATCAGTTCAAAGAAAGTCTGATGAAGGTTAGACAGTCTTTAGCTATCAAAGGCACAGACAATACAGACTTGAAAGATATTTTAAATTCTCTACTTGTTTACTTAATGCAGAAAGTTCAAGCATCCTTGTTAGACCTAATGGCATTCTTACAAAATAATCTTTCTTTTGGCCTCAAACCTTGGTGTGCTAGGGCTGTTGCTGACACTTGTTGGAAAGTAATATCAGAGACCATGCTTAACCTATCAGATATGGTCAAAAAGATGGCCTGTCTTGAAACTTCAAATAACATTCCATTTGAGTTGCTTCTTATTTTGGCAAAATTGTGCTTAGAAATGCAGGAAAGAGGCGTCAATACACTCCACGCTCATCTGCTAAAACTCTTGGAGGAAGCTGCCCCTGGTTTAGAACTGGAAAACAAAGACACAAGTAGTGTGATGGTTCATTTGTCTACAGCTGCACAAGCAGCTTTGGATTCGGAGGTTGTTTTTATTGGTCAAACTGCCGCACAGATGCTCAGGGTTTCAGTTCTAGCTAGAGACTGGCTACGAGCTCCTGAGCCTCGAGGGCCAAGAGCAGTGTGCCGCAGAGTTGTAGAGACCTTAGCCAGTGCTGATAGTGCTGCGTCACAACTCTTTCCAACAAGTGTCAAACCCTCAAGTGACTCGAGTAGGCGAACTATATGGTCTCGTGCACCCTCCTCTTTCTCTCCTTTAAACAGAATATTCTCTGAGAGAATTGAAGTTTTTAGCCCAGCTGGTGCTGACAGATCTGCTTTATCAAATGGAGCCCTGAAAGTGGCTTTGAAGTCATTAGTTGAATGCGTAAGGTTACGCACTTTTGGGAGACATGGCCTGCAACAATTACAAGTTGATGTACACTTTTTACAACAGAGATTGTCCTGTATGGGCAATGACGAAAGATTGCTGAATGCACTCTTAGAAGATGCTCTCTCTTCAGCACAATTGAGATGCATTGATCCTCAACTAATGGAGCCAAGCATTGTTGACATTATTTGTGAAAGAGGTTGAATTTGTTAATATGTTGAAATCAATTACATGACTTAAATTATGTACCTGTTATTAAATTAAACACAATTATTTTTAATATTTATTTATAACCCATTTCAAAATGTCATCCATCTTATTAAAAATAATCATTTAATCTACATATTTATAAAATTTTGTTAAATGCTTCTAAAACATAAATCTCAAGAAACAGTTTACAGATATTTTTTTTCTTTTGTTAAGTTCTGTTAGTTGTGTATTATGATAAATATTATCTAAGTATTTAAAATTAAAAACAATAATATATTATTACACATTACAATCCGAGAATTTTGATATATTTTGGTCCTAGACGGCTATAAACACGGGAGTACCATCGTATGTTACCCATTATCACTATATTGTTACTCGTCTGTTTACACACAAACAATATCTCTATAGCTTTCATAAAACAAACCTTGTACAATCTGTTTATTGAATGAAAAATGCAGTTGGTGCAAGGTTGATAGTGTAGGATCAAATTTTTTTTTAATATTATTGTCTTTACCTATTAAATTGCATATTTCTACAAAAAATTTGAACCCATTTTTTTCTTACTTCCTTTTACTTAAATTGTTTGTCTAAGTTCTCGTCCACACTTTACAAAAAATTACAAACAACCAGTACTACAAAATTACAACACAAATTAGGCTAATCAAATGCCTTGCACATACGTCTATTACTATTAGTACTAGTTTTATTTTCTCTTGTAAAATTTATAATACCTACATTCTTCATCAGAAGTTTGATACCAGGGTCATAGTGTAATAATATTAGAGTTAAACTCCCCCAAATAAGAATGTACATTCTCAACTTTTCCCTGCCTTTAAGAACTTATTTATGCAGCACCATATCAGATAAACGTTTCGGTGTTATGCTGTGTATTCACAGAATCTAAAAGCTATGATTGTAGTTAACATCATTATTAAATTAAAAGCTTTGGTCAAATAAATGAGTTGTAACCTCCCAATAGATTTCTGAATATGATCCTGTTCCACACGGCATATTTTTCATTACACATATTGAATTATATTGCATTACATAATATTAATCTTATATTTAAAATAACATTTAACTAATAGGACTGTGAAATACAACAAAGCACTAAATTAATCAAACCTGTACAATGAGGAAGCTCATGAATTGATTTAAATGTATATTTTTATAATCAAATTTAGTTCATATAACTTATATGTATTTCTTAAGCTCATAAATCGGTAAATTTCATTATTGATCTTTCGTATAACAAACAAGCGCTTATAAATGTAATACATGCTGTTAAAATGTGTATATAATAGAAATATTTTTCAAAGTGTCATTTCTATTCGTTAGAGAAACTTTTCTGATTATTTCCACTTTATACTGGATGATGAAAGTTAGCAGATACATGAATAAAATGTAGTTATAAAAATAAAACCTGCAATAAAACCGATAACCGGTTTTCAGTTTATAATAAAATAATGCGTTAATTTTATTCCATTAGTCATTGCAAATCATATTGTATTAAACAAAATATTCAATTTCAAAAATGAGAATACAATTTCAATATCTAACAAAAAAATAAAATAAACATAAATATTGATTTACTCTTACATACATTTTATACTATAATATAGAATCTAGAACAAATTGACAAAATATAATTTCAAACACTTACTGTCTCATTTACATATAGACAAGATCACCGCTCTCAACACACTTGACATATACATATTTTTATTTGATGTATCCGTGTATAAAATTCACCAAAAATTTAAAAATATTTCTATGAACAATGGTCCGTTTGTTACGTTAGTGTGAGCGTCGTGATAAGAGACGTACGCGATTCGATTCCGTGTCTCGCCTCTGCTACGCTATATCCAACATCTCAGAAAATCAGTCTATATATACAATATGATCTTGCTATTAAATTATCTCATATTTTACCTTTTCGTTTCGAGACCAAATTGATGGCGTCGCTTCTGACGCTGGACTTCCTCGTGGCGACGGTCGCTTTGGTTTTGTCCGAGTTGCGAAGCGTCCGTTTGATAACTTGGTCGGTGTCGGGCGGCGGTGACCTCCGCTTGCGTATCCGCGGCGGCGTGTGCGCCAGGCTCGTGTGCCGGGACAACAGCGCAGCGCTGCTAAATAGCTGGCCGCAGTCACATCTGTGCTCCACATCTAGAGATGTGCAAAATACTTTAATAAAAATATTCTAGTACAAAATCAGAGTACTTTGTTCTTTTTCTATTTCAAATAAAAATACAAAATACATATTTTTAAAATAGCTTTATTCAAATAAAATACGTTTATTTAGTGATTTTTTTACATGTCATTTATTTAACTCATTTTTACTTGTAATTATTCAAATATTTCATCTTTCACGTTCCATCTATGTAACTTCATTATTATTCTACCATAGGAAAATAGTCATTCAACAGGAGCACGACTTGGTGAAAAACTATTAAATTTAAAGAATATATTTTTAACTGTTGGATGTATTGAATAACATCTGTGTACACTTTCTGTTATACATCAAATAAAAAAATCGATGTATTTTCAAAGTACGCAAGTAGTTATGTGAGTCTCTCCTAAATCGCGGACCTTAGTGGGCCGTCGGATCTCGACTTTTCTTACTCGATCTTGTAATTTGATGACGAGCATGGCGCGCTCCATGGCTCTCTGTGTCACTTGTATTTTATGCACAGCCTCAACTATGTGAGTATCCATGACAGGGCACCAATGTCATGGTGAACAGGGCGGTCTTCAGGCATTATGGAATGTGAACAGATTGAGTATATCATCCAAATTATTGAATACCGCCCATCCCAGGTAAATTATTCTGGAGATCTCCTTCTTCTGAATTTCTTTGACAAAACACAAAATATGACCAAGTTAAACGTACCGGTCGACCGTCTCTAGTCTCTCATTTTCAACCGTCATGCTTGAACCTGAACCACTAGAAACACTCTCCGTAACCCTTGTCTTTGACATATATTGCGAGACCTATTCAAAGAGAAGCATTGTATAGGTCTTCAATCGCGCTTGAGACATCATCCCTTATTTGTCGTAATAATATGAACTTTTTATGTTGAACATGTGGTTCCTTTAACACACTATTTTATAATATAATTTGATTCACTTTTCTTTTTAAATGTACCATTTATCATAAAACGTTAATTTACTTTGTTCTTGTTAGAGAAAACAAAACACGACAAAACCATCGCAACATCGACTATTTTGATAGCTGTGGCGCTTTTCGCACCATGAAATTGGTTATAGCGATAGAGACAAAAAACCTTAGCCCTTTCTCTCTTGCTCTGCATATTTTTTGTATGTCGCTGTTTCAGTTCGGAGTAAAAGAGTAAGAAATATCCCAAACTCTTTTAGTTATTTCCTCTAGGAAAACGTGTATTTGTTACTCTTAACATTGACGAAGAGTTTTTGGCGAGATCTGAAACTATTGGTGGTGGTAACTGTGGTTTTTATTTTTTATTCATAAATTTGTGTTATTTGGCGCAGGATAATACAGGTGGAGTTATGCATAATAAAGTTTGGTTATTGAGAACAAGTGAAGTAAATTGGAAATAATAACAAGGATCATGAATTTTGACATGCCACAAAACCTCCCTCGAAAGTTCTAACAAGGGAGCCACCATCTTGTTAGGGGATACACAAATCGTCATATCACTGAAAACTATATACACTCGATAATGACTGTACTGGTCATAAATAAAGAAGACCAGTTGTTCAGTTAGGAAAAATTGACGAAATTGCCTACATAGGCAAAAACCATAAAAAAATAAAAAAGAATGCAAAACAATCAAAGTAAGAAATATATAATTAATAAATAAAAATATTTAATTTTCATGACTTTTTCATTTTAATTCAGGGTTTATCAATTGAATTAATGTCTGGCAAATTAATTTTAAGTTTTTCTTATCTTTTAATAACATCATATTAAATTTACAGACATTATAAAATACTTTGAATTATTTATTATAAAAAAAATAATCGCGTATGGCACATAACTAGCATCGTCAAAAATGTCTGACAATAAAAAAGGTACGTCTGGTAGACTTATTTAAAAACAAAAAAGAGAAAACAGGTAGGACAGGTAGGATGCGCACTAATGAACGCAACCGCTACCGCCAGCCAGATAGCCCAAACTCTAACCGAAAGAGCAAGAAGGACGGCATATCAAAAAATCAGCTGACCTAAAATTCTTACTTTTCAAACGTTTCTAGCTCCCGTACCATTAGACATGAACATATATTAAAATTAAAAACTTTTTTAAAAATATGAATAAGCAACCGAACCTCACTGTTGGAAATAAGAGTTGAAAAAACTTACGTCTTTTGACTTGTTTAACGGAAGACTGTTTCACGTTAGGCTGAGCTCCTCCTATTACTTTTCCCAGTGATTTCCTCTTGGCGATGCCACTTAAGGATTTCCTTTTCTCTTCAAGAGATTTTCTTGGCGCTCTCTTTTCTGTCTCTTTAAGAGGACGATCATGTGCCGGCTTTGGTGTTTTCACAGGGAAAGAATATTTTACGTCGCTGTCATCTGAATCTGTGGAAGGCGTCGGTTCCAATTTAATATTTTTTGGAATGTTTTTACTTAAGGATGTACTCGCGGGAGCATTTTTGTTTTCATTTGGTTTTATTTTTAAACGTGATATTTTTGGTGGATGCTGTAAAGACGTCCGCCTTTTAATTAAGTCTTTAGAATTCGGTCGTTCAAATTGTAGTGAATTGCGCTTTTTAGCGTTTACTTTCATGAATAATTTGTCTTCCGATACATTATCGTGTTTGTAGTCAGGATTGAGCATGTACCTGACTTCATCATCATCACTCGTTTCCTCCAACAGTTTGTTCTCCTCCACTATCGGGAGAACAACGCTAAATTTCTTTTGACGTTTTGTTACAAGTGGTGTCACTTTATCTTTGGAAAGGGTTTTCTTTTTAGGATTATCTTGGGGATCCTCAATTTCTTTTTCGTCAATTATATCATGTTTTTCTTTAACCTCTACAAAATATTCTACTTTCGATAAATTGGCCTCTGTAGCATTATCATGCAAGTTAATGGTTTCTTCTTGGGTTTCAATTTTTTCATTTTCAATATTGTTTGGCGGATGATGCTCAATAACGTCGCTTACGTGTATATTATTTTCCGTTATAAATACATCTGACGTAGGCATATCGATATCACTGTCATTATCTTTTTCTAAATTAACAACTTTACCTTCATCAAAAATAATTTCAGTTTCGTCGACATCATCAATTTTGTTTCCTTCTACTTTACAATTGTCTGTTTCGGCTGTTTCAGATTCATCTTCGTTTACTGGTTTGGGTTGCTTTGACTGTCTCTTTTTCCTTTGACATATGATAGTGTGTTTGTTCAATGAATGCTCATTAGGAAACACCATGTAACAAAGAGAACATTCGTGGATAATATCTTTAGTTGACAAGGAACTCTTGACACTCTTGTCATCGGACTTTTCTGAACTCGTTTCAATGTGTTGTTCTTTATGCTCAATTAGATGATGCAGTTTACGGAAAGTTTTCTTGCATATATCACATTGAGGCGATGGTACTGGTTTCTCAACAACGACCTGTTCAGGGTACGTTATTTTCTGTCTATTAATCCCGTCGTGAGTTTCCCTGTGTTCTACTAAATGATGTAATTTCCTAAACGATTTGTCGCATGGTTCACAACGAAATCCAGCACTAAGGTCTTCACTTTGTTTGGATGTTTCTTCCTTTTCAGATGTATCAGTAACTTGTTCATAAGAATTTTTTCTCAACAATTTAGTGGGCAACGAATTCGGATTGTGAATAATACGATGTTGCGCCAAATGATGCAGTTTTCTGAATTCTTTTTTACATATGTCGCAACTGAAAACAGACTTGTTATCTATTTCAGAGCTTTTGACTAGTTTTTTAGTATTTTCTTTTTTATGTTGTAGTTTATGATTAGCCAAGTAGGAAAGTTGTCTGAAGGTTTTTCCGCAAAATTCGCACTCAAGGTTACTTGATGACGTGATTTGTATTTTGTTCCTGACTGCCAATCTAGATTCGTGTTGCTTTTCGTCAGTATTTTTTTTAGGTTTTTCTTTGATTAGCTTATCTTCAATAATTGTAAGTCCTTTATCTGCTTCTGATTTAGTTATGGAATCTTTTGATTTACGATCTGTACGTACTTCGATTATATCTTCAAAATTTCTTGCTTCTTCTACATCCATTTCGTCTTGGCTTTCCTGTGATTTATCATCCCATTCTTGGGAGCGTCCTCCCTTCCTAATACTTCTTTTACTGGTATCAGATCTGTTCGGCGAGGGGCCTGAACAGTGTTTAACATGTTTGAAAATCACATTTTCAGATCTAAACAACTTATTACAAATGGGACATACAATGTTTTCATTTATTTTTCCCATAGTCCAGTTTTCTTTAATTTCTCCTTCATCAGAGCTTTCTTCATCTTCCATTTCCCGTTTATTTGGTTTAGCGTCTATTAGTCGAGGTTTCTTTTGAGGACTAGGCACTTTTGTCTTATCTACTGTACCATCCGGAAGAGGATACTTTCTTGGACGACCTCTACCTCTTTTAACTGGAGTGGTACCTTGTAAGCTTTCAGGATTTGAGACAGTACTACTATTCTTATTTTCAGATTGATTTTCTAGCAATTCTGCAGCTTTAACCAAACTGTCTATAGCCGTAACAGTGTCCTTAGCCTTTTGTATGTTTGTTTCTTCACCTTTATTTAATGATAACTTAGATTCGTTATTTGCCAAATTTTGAGGTTTTAGTACTTCTACTGTACGTCCAAGTAAATAAGATTTCTTATGTAAAACATTCTTTGAGTTTTTTTCTGGTTTCTCTTCAGTTTTTCTTTTCTTTTTAGGTGAAATATCAATGCCTAAGTCACGTGGTTCAATTAATTCTAATTCAGGTGCTTCAACAGGAGTAAGAACCTGTTTTCTTTGATGTTTTGTCTTTACTTTAATGTCGTCTTGTTGTTTTCCTTCGTCGATAGTATCCATTAAATCTGAATCCACAGAATCCGTTGTATTGGTAATGGAAGCAACATCTATATTCTTCTTTTCACTAGGTGATAATTTTTGTCCTTGAATATTCAGTAAATTCGGAACAAAATCTGTCTTAGTATCCATGAATACTACTTTTACGGGTTGGTCTTCAATTATATCAATGGGACATGATAATTGGCGTTTAGCTGTCAAGGCTGATTGGTATGCTATTTGTAGCTTAGAATGGTAATTCTTATTGGAAGGATCTTCAACGACCCGGTTTAATTTAGTCAAAGAGTAATTTTTATTAGGATGTTTATTTAGACTTAAGTGTTGAAGCTTGGAAGGACGGTTTTGTTTTAATTCCATTCTCGAAACTTCATTTTTAACAAAAAAATTTGGAGCTTTGTCCATCTCAATGACAGTTTTAACGACATTAAGTGGTTCTTGTTTTTCAAAATTAACTGTAATACAATTTTCGTAAGTCACAGAATTCCTTCTAGCAAATTTATCAAAATCTTTTTCTGTTATGATGGGTTCCTTTTTGGTATTATCTATGTTCACATTAAGTGTCTCCATTTTTACAGGATTGTCATTTAGAGAAAGATTTGATGGGAGATCATGTTTCACTTCAATGTCTCCAGTCACAGGTTCGTGTTCTATTACCTCTTCCTCAGAATCAAATTCAAGGACATTATCGTTTACTAGTTCTTGAGTGTTCTTGTTGCTCAAAGATAATAGTTTAGGCACTTTAGTTAGTTTATTGTCAGTTTCTTGTTCCTCATCAGCTTTATCACAATTTTGTGAAACAGGATTGTGCATCTTAGGTAACTCATGTGGAGGCCTTTCTATAAATGGAATGCCATGTAATTCATTCATTTTCATTTCTATGGCATCTAGACTTGTTGGAAGTTTTACATCATTACAATCACTTGCTTTTGTTTCTGTTGAAGGTTTGGAAGGAAACGCTTTAATTATCATACCTTCAATAGTTTTGTCAATTAAGTCTTTGACTGCTTTTCTTTGTATCGATTCTTTCTTGGTTATACTTGTAACAGTTGCTGTAATCTTTGCTGGTATAGCTAGTGGTTTGCGAGTGACGTCTTGTTTCAAAGACTTTTTAAAAGTAGTCTCTTTGTTTGTAGAAGTAGAAATTCCTGTTTTGATGGGGATTTTGCTTTCAAAATTTGCTACTTCATTAGGTATTTTAAGCTCTTCAACTGCTATTGCAGGTTTATTTGTAAATACTATTTCGGATTTAGTATTAATTTTACTTAAATCCTGTACCTTTGATGCTGTGCTGATGTGCCTTTGACTATCAATCTTTTTTAAAACATCCCGCCTATTTAAATCATTGGAATTCTTTATTGCCTTGTTATTAGAAGTATTTACTAAAGTTCTTGATCCTTTTATTTTATTCAAAAATTCTTGTCTGTTAGCTTCTGTCCATTTACCAAACGGAACTGCTGAGTTATTATTGATAGACTTCGAATCGTCATCATTTATTTTGATATCTTTTTGAGTGTCATTACATTCTAACTCTAACTTAGGTTCAATTTCAGCAGGTACTTCAGAATCTGATTTTTGACATGTATCTTCTTGGTTTTTACATGGCTTAAATTCATTTACATTTTCTGCTTTCATATTTTTACTTTCAATAACTTTATCCTCTATTTTGTGCAATTTCTGTTCTTTTATTTTATCTAACTCTTTATCCTCTGTAAGGGTATCATTATCTGCTTTAGGGTTAATTACATTTTTAGAATCACTGCTTGATTTCTCAGCTGTTGAAGTAATACTTTCATTAAATGAAACTATTAAATGTTTTTGTTCCCAGGATGACTTATCTTTTAATGATACAGATGTTCCAGAACCCCTTAATTGTAAATTATCATCATTATTTTTATTCTGAGCATCTAACTGAAGTAGATGAGTTGACTTATTACTTGGAGATATTTCTCTACTTTTAACATTATTTCTACTATAAACATTACTCTCTTTAGTATATTGATCAATTATGTTGTTACGGGTTTCTTCTGTTACTTTGTCTTTATCTACTTCTTTCGTAATTATTTGACTAATATCATCTTTGAGTTTATTATCTTCTTTGAAGATTTTGCTGCATGTTTTACTAGTTTCACCTAATATATATTTTACTTTAGTAACACTTTTAATTATATGATCTTCTTTCAAATCTTTATCTAAATTTATTGTCTCATTGTCTTTTGGCACTGCCAACTTTTTAACAATATCTAAAGAATTGCTTTCTTTTGAAATCTCGTTGTTAACTACAATAGCATCATAAGTATGATCTGCTATTAGAGAGGCTTTATTTTGTTTCTGATTATCTTGAGTTTGTTCATCTTGAGAGCATGAGGTATTTTCTAGAATATCAGTAGAGTGACACTTTTTATACGTTTCGGATTTTGTATCTGTACTACCATTTGCTTCATTGCTCAAAATACTTTCTTCTGTAATGACCATTCTTGATCTATCTACATCACTATCTTGTTTATCAATATGTTTATAATTTTTCACAGTATTTTCTTGCAGATCCTCACTTTGTAACATATTCTCATTATTGCTATCTAAAACAATAACTTTATCAAAATTTTCTGGTTGTAATACATCATTATTAACATTTTCTGGAACATTAGTCTGGTCATTTTGCTCAGTAATTTCTGTAGCATGGTTATTTTCTGACATAATTACATCAGTGGTGTTTAATATATTGATAACATTATCCTTTAAAGAAATTTTATCATATTTATTTAATTTCTTTTCAGTATTCACATTTTCTTCGCTTTTAGCTTCTGTCACCATAATAGTTGTATCTTCGTTTTCAGTAGCCAAAGAATTGGGATCTTTTTCCTCTGAAAAATCTTTATGCTTAAATTGGTTTTCTAAAATTTTTTGCTTGCAGTTGTCAGTGTGCACTTCAATAGTCTTTTTTATATTGTCAGAGTGCCTACTTGGTTGGAGCTGCAGATCCACCATAGTTTTTGTGAGTGGTTTGCCTTCTTTGTTAGGGGTTGAATGATATGCAAAACTACCTATAACAGGCGATTTTCGTGATTCACTGAATTTCACCATCTTTCCATTTAAATTTACCTCTGACTTAGATTCTAACCCATCTTTAAATTCATTTTCTCCATCATATGTTGATGATGGTGTTTGTTCTACCTGTGGTATTTTGTTCTTATCAGCAACTTTGTTGCTTGCAGTGTCATTTATGACCTTATTAATATCCCTTATAGGCACATGTGATGTGTTTTTATCAGTTGATTTTCCTTCTTTAGCAGGCTGTAAAATGAAAAAGTTTTTATAGTGAAGAACATTTTTATAATTCAAACATGTATAAGATGTATTCACATCTAATTAATATATCAAACATATTGATAAAACCAATTTTTTAATTTTAATATATATCATATATAGTCTGGTTTCTTTTGTATTAGAATATTGAGAAATATCCCTTTTTAATGGTATTAAAACGAATACTCATATTAATTTAAACTCATAGTATTAAAGAACTCACCACTTCCTTTTGTACTTCTACCTCTATTTCTTCATACACTTCTAAATTACCTTCAGCATTTTCTCTGTGAAATAGTAACATTAAATATATTTTCATTCAATGTAACTATTATAAAGGTAAACATAATTTAAAACAAATAAAAACAAACAATAATTTTGAAACAAAGTAAAAACATAATAGTAATATTACATAGAAAATATAATTAAACATTATTCAATTTCAACCTGTGCGACTGTAATAATATAATATTAATTTCTGTTTAAATATTAAATAAGAAAACAAGCCAAAGAAAAAAGTAGAAAACAAAGAAAGCAAAAACATTAAATATGAAGCTATTTGATGTTAAAATAAAGTCTAACAAATGTACACAATATAAACTTCAACTATAATTGATATATATAAAATTCAAAATAAGTTTAAATAGTATTTTGTTATCGGTAATATATCAGCAACTTAGTAACATAAAATATCACAAGATTCCCATGCCTGACCTAGTATTTTAAAAATAAGACAAGGTCATTGAATAATTTAGGAGAATGTACAAAAAAAAATTGATTTCAGAACTAATTTTTACAATTTTATTATTTACTAGCTGTGCCCAATGCTCTACTCGCATGGTCTACAGATTTATTGTTTATGAAGATAATGTTTATGTGATAACGGGTAATAAATGAAAAAAAAAATCTATCCAGTAGTCTTTGCATGATGCATGCACAACAGTAAACTTTAATCATTTTATTTCTATAGATAATTAGGTTTGGATAATGAAACCAAATTAAATAAACAAAAATAGGACTTTTAAGATACTGTATCGTAATGTATACTATCATGAGTATAAAACTTACCGCACTTTAAGGAATTTAAAACTAGGCTGTTGCTTTTCATCATCAATTATCTGAACAGCCGCTAATTCCTCCTCACCTTCTTTCCTATACAAGTATAATCCATTCCCAATATCTATAGCATCTACATTTTTACCATCAATCTGGAGTACCACTTCAGTATCTTTACTCTCTACATCTGCATCTCCTTCAATTAATGTTGACTCAATCATATCCGATTTGAATTCCACAGAACCTGGTTGTTTAATTTCAGAATTTGATTTTTCATCAAGCTCAATGTTATCATCAATTACTAGTTCATCACCATCATACGAATTGTCATTGTCATCGAATATATCAACACCACCAGACAAAATATTGGCTGCCTCAATTTGTTTTCCAATTTTATAACTATCTAATATGTCGTTTTTCTTTCTGATGGGTGATAAGTTTGGTATCAGACTGTCCTCTGTGATGGTCGCATCCGATTCAGCAGTCGCTGATGCCAATGGTACATCTTTAATTGGTGATATACCAAAAGAAGAGTCTACTTCTGATAGAGAGAAATATTTAGATGAGCTCTCGTTAGCGCTGATATAAGCTTCACTCGATAGAGGCGTGGTGTCTAGCGTGGAGTCGTTGGAGCCTCCCGCCGCACCACGCAATTGGGCCAGCCTATCCATTGGCCACACTTCATCTTTAACAATATAAAAACATTTTACTATACCATCTATAAATATTATCCAAAAACATAATACTATGATTGGAAGAAAGCTGATTAAAATATATAAACGTTGTTCAGTTAATTAGCACCTATTATACTTAGGTCAATAGCAAAGAACAGTGAAACTTCGATTGACTTAGAACGTTTGATATCATGACATTCAAAGAAAACAATACCATAAATCAATCCGTACCAAGTTGATGATTAATTTAATAGCCGGCAGATGAAACTACTCAAATTATATTTCAATCAGAGTTTTTTTATAACAGTAAAGTAAATCTATAAATTTTTAGTTTTGATACACAACACAATACACCAAATAGTAAAGATGGACGCCAAATGGCGATGTTGCCGTTATTTTGCATGTCATTACAGGTAGTGTCAATAAAAAATTAAAAAATATTTCGGATCGGTAATAATTTGTAAGATATGATTTTGGTTATAAGTTTTTTATATTTACAAACTATTTAATAGAATTTTATTATTATTATCGTTATATTTTAGTCTAATATTTTTATTACAAAAATTGCTTTAATTTTTGTATAGACAAAGTAAACTTCAAACCATAGAGCTTTTAGTTTACGTAAGCAAAAGTCAAAAATATCTAGACCATGCAGCCAAGTCAGATATTGCTTTTATAATCCATGTTTAAGTAAACTGGCTAAAGCCATGTCTGAAGTGGAAGGCTGAAGCCATGTCTGCAATTTTTCTAAATAAAGTTCAAATCTGACCATATCTTTACTTTTATTAACAATGGCCATAGCCATGTCTTATATTTTCTCTATATAACGTAGAAAGCAGTTGGGGTACTGCTTTCTGATTTTTGTCACAGCCATAGTCTTTTACTTTGTTTCCTCTGTTTATGAATGAAAGCTATTTCCAAATCTACCTACATAAAGAAGGAGCCTCTATCCTTTTTCTGCACCAAAATGAAATATTAATACAGTCGTAATGAGTCATTAATAAAAACACTCTTTGTATGAAAGGAATGTGCATTCAAAAACATATGTTCCAAAGATTGAGATAAGCTAGTAATACAACAGATGCAAGATGGAGATGTTATTATATTAATTCTATGGAGATTCTTAATAAATCTACCATGAACAATTCGCAAGCGACATATTGTTGTATAAAAGTTTCTAATGACATATCTGTCTTTGCAAAACCATGGTGCTTAGATATTTTTATTAAATTGCTGTGTACCATAATACTATCCGATGAAAATTTTCTTTCCAGTACAGTAGCCATTTATTATATGTTTCCTTCTTGACCAAAAAGAAAAAATTAAATACAGGATTTTTAATATTATTGTACGGTACTGCTCTTGAAATGGTAGATGTGACTAGTGGGATCACTTTCAAACCAAAAAGACACTTAAGGACTGATTAGAAAAATATATATTTTAAGTTAAACATTTTGAATTTATTTTAAATGAAACGTTAACATTGTGAAATATATATAAAATACAAGAGTTATGTCAGATAACTAGATATACTTCTTACTCAAAAGATTTTCACGGAATTAATCTAATATGACAATAATATCTGAAGAAATAAAACTAACATTACAAATTTAAAGTAATTCAAACATAATACATGTTGGCGACATATGAAACACGTAATTAAGATATGGAAGTATTATTAATAGAGATAACAAATAAGCAACTATTTTATATATATATTTGATATAATTATGTTAAGAATGTGTTTCGAAATAGAATATTGATATTTTGTTTAGGTACAGTGTATGGAATATGTATAGAGTTAGTACTAGATAATACGATTTTTATTGAGATGTATGTTTCATGGTTTAAGTAACTGTTAATTATTGATATATGTATTAAATTTGTGTTTAATCTTATAGAACTATAGATATAGAATAGAATGCTACAAAGAGAATAATAAGATATATAATAGTTTAATAGTAATATATAAAATACATAGAGCGGACGGCGGGTTCGCCCATAGAAATTAAGGTTTTTTGCAAATTATTATAAAACCGTAATTGATACGAATAAGATTTAATTTGCATGATATAGAGCATAAAATAATGAAAATAACGATGTATAATACATATATGTAAAGATTGTAAATAAAGAGTTAAAGAGCGGGAAATAGGCCGACCAAAGTAAAAATAGATAAAAATAGTGAACAGAGCTCTCTTGGCGATAGGGGCTCTCTTTAAGGTAACACCTCGGAGTACTTAAGCTCGAGATTTTCGTACTGGGGCAGCCCAAGTCCGGTGAAGCTGTAAAAGCCGTTCGAGGCTCTTGGGCCCTTATGGCTAACAGTATAGTCAGATCGAAAAAAAAAAAGTACTGGGGCAGGGGGAAGTCCGATATTGGTTGCCTTAGCGAGTAGACGTGTTCGCGCGCTGCTTGTTATCGTAATCTGTAACGGTCATTTTGCGATCTATTGTGTCACGCGTATACAAGCTTTTTGTATATTCGTCACACAGTACAGCAATTATCAAACGTACTTTTCAGTGCGAACTCCGATAAAAACGTACTTTTAAGTGCGATTCGCGTTTGCTGTACGTGAAAAACCATGGTTTTGTGGTCACTTGCCTGATACCCGACGGTGATAACTAAAGCAAGTGGGTGCGTGACCCAAGCGCCCCTCGGTTGCCTCCTTCAGAGGCAAACGATAGTAATTGGTCGGGCTCAGGAACCTTGTCCCTTGATAGAGTCATAGACAAGCCCTGAGTGTCGCCCTCCCACCTACCTATCCCCTCACTCCATCCCCGAGTGCCTGTTTGGGCACAGTTTGGTTTACCGAACTGTGTTCTCTGCCTCGGGCTTGTTAGGGACTCCACGTAGGCCAGTTAGGTTCTCATTCCTGCTTGTCATTGCACTTTAACTTGCAGGTCACTTGCCGGACTCGGGATAATCCGATAAATATATTTTGGCGCGCCCCCCTGCCACTCTGGCAGGGAGGTTTTTCCTCCCTCGCGTTAAAGTTATTTATTTTTTTACCATATTTATTTATATATATAAATTATGAGCCAAAGACCTCCCACTGCCACCGGGATGGCCTTATCAGATGCGGCGGAGCTCCGGCGGTTGCGTGCTTACGTGCACCAACACGAACCGGAGTTATTAAGCCGTTACAAGAAGAAGTTTCCGCGCGTTTGTCAGGCGCCGGTTCAAACACCGGTAGAGTTAGGACCTCCCACTGCGCAATACGTTACTTTGGCGCCACAGGGCGCAGTTGCGCCGCGCATGCGCAGACCGTGTTCCCCGCGCGCCGGTGTACCCCCGCGTGCCCGCTCGCGCTCGGTAGCACCAACCCCCCGCCCCTCGGCGGAGACCTGCCCCTCGGCAAAAATCACGCGTGCTAGGTCGCGTTCGCCGATTATTAACGTAAGTAATAATATTGTCACTAACAATAGTTTTGCACCGCTCGCCGCGGTATTTTTAGATTCGCCCGCGAGCCCTGATGCCACTCCCGGTATGGAGTTGGATATTACGGTCCCGGTAGAGACCGATCAGAACGACGGCTTCACCGTTGTCAATAACGTTAGGTCGAGAAAGCATTCTCGGCCTAACTCGCCAACCACAGACGCGGACTCGCAGCCTGCGGCCAAATTCGTGGCCCAGGAGAACGCGCGCGTCGCCGTCTCAAGTGCCGCCGTGGCCCCCGCGCACGTCGCCGGGAAGAAACCGCGCCCGCCTCCCCCTGTTATCATCCAGGATAAATCGGCCTGGATGATCATTTCGAAAAAACTTTCAGACAAAAAGATTCATTACCTCAAAGCCCGTAACGTCGCGACGGGTATACAAGTACAGGTCGTGTCCCCGAAAGATCATCGTGATCTGACCGCGCTCCTCCGAGAGGAGAAGTTAGGCTACTACTCATACGCGCTCGAGGAGGACCGTCTCCTCCGAGTAGTGATCCGTCGTGTCCCGGTTGAGTTAACCGCGGATGAGGTCAAATTTGACCTTATCGCTCAACAATACCCGGTTAGAGAGGTACATCGGATGTACCGATACGATAAAAAACAGTTAGACTTGGTCCTAGTATTTTTAGATAAGACCCCCGCGGGCAAGGCCATTTTTAATGTTAGAATGGTTTGCGGGCTCTCCGGCATATCTGTGGAGCCCCCTTACAAAAACCAAATACCGGCCCAGTGCCATAATTGTCAACTCTACGGGCACTCTGCCCGTAATTGCCATCTCCGTCCGCGTTGCGTGAAATGCCTCGGGGACCACGCCACGAAAGAGTGCACGCGCACCCGCGACTCTTCGACTCCCCCGAGTTGCGTGCTCTGCGGGGAGTCTGGACAGCCCGCGAACTATCGTGGGTGTCCTCGGGCTCCCAAGACTAGGAAGCCTCCTCAGACTAGGAATTTTGCCCCACAGAGGGCATCCCGCGCTCCAGCCCCTCGGCCGAAGCCTCTGCTTACACCAGAGGACTTCCCGAGCCTCCCGAGCGTTTCCCGCGCTCCGGTGGCTCCCGCCCCCGCACCCCGCGCGGCCCCGCAACCCGTGCGTGCCCATCAGGCACCCCGCGCGGCCCCGCAACCCGCGCGTGCCCCTCTGGCACCACGCGCAGCCCCGCAACCCGCGCGTGCCCTCAGGCGGCGTGGCCCCCCCCTACCCGACCCCGCCCGCAGCCTCCGAAGGCTCATGGCCTCGCGGCCTATAGTCCCAGTTTTAACTTGGACTATATAGCGATGCTCCTCCTGGAGCATGACGTCCAAGAAGTACTGGATTTCGACCAGTGCATCTCCGAGCTCGGCCCAGTCGGGGCCATTAGGCACTTTCCGGCCCTCGCGTCGACGTTACAACGTCTGACCAGGGCCACCGTACACAAACAACATTATCAAAATGACTCGTATCAAACCTAAAAGTTTAAACGTTTCGTTTTTTAATGCGCGGAATTTATATCCCCAACGCGATCTACGCGTTCTTTCTCGTACAAGAAACACTTCTAAAGCCCAGTAAGCGTAACCCGAGAGTCGCGAATTATAACATAGTTAGGAATGACCGTGTCACCCGAGGCGGTGGCACTCTCATTTATTATAAGCGTTCCCTCTACGGTATGCCAGTAGATCCTCCTACACTTACCAATATGGAAGTGTCCGTTTGAAGAAAAGGTATGACTGGCCATCCGTCAATCATACTTGTGTCTGCATATCTCTCCCCGAGTAAAAGACTCCTTCGGTCCGATCTGGAGGCGCTACTTTCACTCAATCTGTAATAATATGTAATAATATCTGTAATAATAGCGGGTGACCTCAATAGTGGGCACACTCTGTTCAACAGTACGCGTAATACCCCTAATGGGATAATACTCGACCTGTTGTGCGATGTGCTCAATTTTGACGTCATAGCGCCGCTTGAACCTACACATTTTCAAGATAACTGTCGTCCGACAGTACTTGATATTGCTCTTTTGAAAGGAGTTTCGCTTCGGTTATGTCTTATAGAAGTCGTACACGAACTAGACTCGGATCACCGTCCGGTGATTATGCAACTAGGTCAACACTTTGACACGAGCCCTCCTACAGTCAAAGTAGTTGATTACGCGATACTGAATCGTTATCTTTCCAATATCGAATCTCCTTCGAGTTTAGATAGGATCCCGGACGAATTGGGGTCAATAGCAGACGCCGACTTAGCGATCGATTCCTTGGTTGACTATCTTCAAACCGGTGTTAGGGAGGCATCCAGAGAGGTGCAAGCGGCGAACGATCGCCGCTTTGTACTCCCTGCCGACGTGCGAGCGTTGATCACGGAAAAGAACGCAGCGACACGTGCACATAACTCTTATCCGACCGTGGATAATACCTGTAGGTTACGTAGACTTCAGAGAGAGGTCAGAGCTCGCATCGCCGAGTTCAGAGGTCACCAGTGGGATAACCTAGTAGAGGGCCTTACGCCGCCTCACTTGGCCTACTGGAAACTCGCCCGCTCTCTCAAGTTAGATGGCTCCGGATCGATGCTAGCCCTCGAAAGAGGGCCTGGCCTCCCGCTCGCGTTCGATAGCGTAGATAAAGCGGAATGCCTTGCCGATAGTCTGGAGAGTCAGTGCTCCCCGAACTGTGACAATGTAAACTATGCTCATATCTACGATATCGAGTCCTCGGTACAGGACTTAAATTCGATACCCCCCGCGGATAAGCTCACCCCGGTCACGCCTGATGAGGTCTGTTCAGTCATCAAAGGCCTTAAGCCTAAGAAGTCACCCGGTCCTGATGGTATCAGGAATGAAGTACTCAAACTTCTTCCTGATCACATCATAGCTCTTTTAGTCTGCATCTTCAATGTAGCCATAGCCCACTGCTATTTTCCAGCCGCCTGGAAAAAAGCTATAGTTATAGGTATTCGTAAGCCCGGCAAAAAAGCTTCGCTTCCCGATAGCTATCGCCCGATAAGTCTCTTAAACACCTTAGGGAAACTTTACGAGCGGATCCTTCTGAACCGTCTCAAGACTGTCATTGATGACAAAAATTTATTTCCGCCTGAGCAGTTTGGTTTTCGTGCCAGACACTCATGTACCCATCAAGTGCACCGCCTCACGGAGCACATCACTAGTAACTTCGCAAGAAGTAATATAGCTCCGTCCCGTACGCTTGCGGTCTTCTTCGACGTAGCCAAGGCCTTCGATAAGGTCTGGCACGCCGGACTGGTCCACAAGCTACACCAGTTAGAAGTCCCGGATAGATTAGTTCATATAGTCCGCGATTATCTCACAGACCGTTCCTTCTGCTACCGTGTGGAAGGTGAGCTCTCTAGCTCTCACCTGATTCGTTCAGGAGTTCCACAGGGCTCCATTCTCGCGCCTAGCTTATTTAACCTTTACGTCAGCGACCTTCCTCGACTCCACGGGGTCGAGGTAGGGCTCTACGCTGACGATACTGTCATTTACGCTTCACGTAGAAACAGATCTCATCTCGCAGCTACCGTTCAGCGAGCCGTGACCACTCTCGGGAAGTGGTTCCGTACATGGCGAATCGCTATTAATCCCGAAAAGAGCGCCGCGATCATGTTCGATCCGAATAAGAGGCCATTGCCAAAGACGCTCAAACCTCTTAAGCTTTTCCGTAGAGAAATCCCATGGGCCACCCGGGCTAAATACCTGGGTGTCACCCTCGATAACAGACTTAAATTTAATACACATGTCAGTATAGTTTGGAATAGGGCCGTCATGGTCCTATCCCGCTTGCGGCCCTTGCTTAGCTCGGTAAGCAAAATGTCCAGGTGGCATAAGCTTACACTATACAAGGCATGTGTAAGACCTATATTAACATATTGTTGCGCCGCGTTCGCTCATATGTCAAAAAGTAACTTTGCCCGCTTGCAAAGAGTTCAAAATCGGTTCTTACGTCACCTTTTAGATCCGCCGCCTTATGTACGTAACGCAGATCTCCATAGAGATATGGAACTGCTGTCCATAGTGTCTTATGTAAAATATCTCTCTAGGAGATATTTTGATTCAGCGATGAATCACCCTAACGAGTCAGTTAGGAACGCCGCGAATTACACACCGAGTGTAATTACAGACATTAAATTCCGGTACAAACGTAGGCCGCGAAATCTCTTTATCGATCCCGATGATGATATCGAAAAAAAAAATCAATTTTACGCGTCCGACCCCATACAATTAGCGTGTCTGCGCCCACGCCCGCAAAATCACCGTTCCCTTCGCAGGGGCCGGACGTTGAACTTCGTTCCCGCACACCCGCCACGTCCACCCTCTCCTGCGGCCACTCAAGCCTAGGTCCGATCCTCCGGCATGGAGCCCTTGAGTCTAGCAGCCGCTCGCGCGATTCAGTGACACTGCATTCACTAGCTACCTACATACATGCATTACACTTTTTACAGACATGCACTACACTTAGGTACATAGGTTCTGTAAGGGACCTTTTTTTTCTTTTTTTGAGGCTAGTTAGTCTAGATCAAAAATTACAGATTACTAAATACATATACACTTGTCTCTTACCCTCCTCCCAGAGGATAGCGACATGTATATATGTATAGTTAGTTAGATAGTGTGCTAGGGCATTAGTCAGTTCGCGACTTGATTGCATAGCGCGCAACAGTCCGAGCCGAGGTTCGGCCACTTTGGCACCCTCGGATGTTGTTACAAAACTTTCGTGGCTGAGTGCCTTAAGCGCTCGCCCCCAAGTCCGGTGAAGCTGTAAAAGCCGTTCGAGGCTCCTGGGCCCTTATGGCAAAAAAAAAGTCCTGGGGCATGTGATTTAGCGTCTATAGACAGATGTCAATCCAACAGATGTAAATAGCAGCAATACGAAGATTGGTCGGCCTAAGAAACGCTCCGGTACAAGAAGATTTGGTGTTTTATTGAAGAGTCGCTTCGGGTGGACCGTGCAATATTGCACCCCCTCTCCTCGGACCCTTCATCTCCGCCTCGAGGCTTCGAGTCGCCGGTACATTAGTAGGGGTGTCACGAGACGGGCATCCGGCATATACAAATTTCGCCCGTCCCCCTCCCAGGTACTCGTCACCCCCCCTCTCCTCAGTCGAGAGAAGTGACGCGAACCCAACAATACATAAACCAAACGATCAGAGTTGACATCAAAAGATTGAGATTACCAATCAACAACTGCATCAGAAGTGTTAGTAATTTTGTTAGGCCAAATAATCTGCTTGTTTATTGCTTTTTTTTTTTTCGAACTGACTACACTGTTAGCCATAGAGGCCCTGGAGCATTTACGGCTTTTACAGCTTTACCGGGCTTGGGGGCGAGCGCTTAGGGCACTCAGCCACGAAAGCTAAGCAACAACATCCGAGGGTGCCAAAGTGGCCGAACCTCGGCTCGGACTGTTGCGCGTATGCAATTAAGTCGCGATCTGACTAATTCCCTATCCGTAATTCGATCTAAACTAACTATACATATATACACGTTTCTGCCCCCTGGGAGGAGGGAAGGAACATGTGTATGTGTATTTAGTGGTCTGAAATTTTTGTCTACTCTAACTAGGCAAAAAAGAAAAAAAAAGGTCCCTTACAGAACCTATGTACCTATGTGTGTTGTGCATGTGTGTATAATGCAGTGTCATGTATGGCTGTGAAAGCTAGTGATTGTAGAGTCACTTGTATCGCACGAGCGGCCGCTTGTCTCAATGGCTCCATGCCGATGGATCGGACCTAGGCTTGAGTTGCCGCAGAGGAGGGCGGTCGTGGCGGGTGTGCGGGAGCGAAGTTAACTGTACGTCCCCTGCGGAGGGAACGGTGGTTTCGCGGGCGTGGGCGCGAGCACGCATATGTTGCGGGAGCGGACGCGTAGTAATTATTAGCTTTCTCGATGTCGTCGTCGGGATCGACAAAGAGATTTCACGGACGGCGTTTATAACGTTTGGCAACGGGGATCGAGTTGTCTGGGACGTAGTTCACGGTGGATTTTACGAGCGGGTTGGGGTGATTCGAAGCGCTATCGAAGTATCTCCTGGTGAGATATTTCACATAGGCTTCTATCGAGGGAAGCCTCATGTCCCTGTGGAGGTCCATGTTCCTAACGAAGGCTGGAGGGTCAAGCAGGCGACGGAGAAACCGATTTTGGACTCTTTGCATGCGGACAAAGTTATGTTTGGACATATGTGCGAACGCTGCGCAACTATATGTCAAGATCGGACGGACGCACATCTTGTATAGTGTAAGCTTATGTCTTAAGGACATTTTGCTTACCGAACTGAGCAAGGGTCGCAATTGTTTATTGCCAATAACGCCCACATGAGAAGGGGTCCAGAATAAGACTAAATCTATGTTATATTGAGTTGTGTTAATATAGTATTTTCCAGTATTTAGTGACACTCTCTCGGAGTGTGCTGCTTGGAAAAGCCAGCGCCACGTTCTAGCTGCGCGAGGAGGGTCCTCTTAGGAGCCCTCTCCGCGGCAAACGAACGGGCGGCAGGATGTGGCGATTTGTACGCCTCCTTCCTCCGCCCTAGCCAAACCAGGAGAGATGGGTCGGGGCCCGCATTGCCATTGCACTGGTTCGGCGGACGGGGAGACAGGGTTATACCGAACTGTCTCCTATTAGTGCCGAGGCCCAGCATTTTTCCGGGCCTGCCGCCGGGGTGACGTGGTTGAATGCTACCAGCGATCCCGTGTCGCCCCATTACGGCGGCGGATGGTACACCGTGGAGTTTTAGTGGTTGTCGAGTCTCACATAACCACTCGCTCCCCCGAGCGGGTATGTAACCAAGACGGGTTCCTCCACGTTAAAAAAATAAAATAAAAAATAAATAGTTCATTTTCCTATATCATGCACAATAAGATGGATACCAGATGAGTACGATGGATTAGCTAACGCAAGTAACAAACTTATGCTATCTGTAGTTATGGTCCAATAATCCAGTTTGACTTAGACTGTACCTTATGTTCAACATAATCCAATGGGGCAAGAATTAGACACTCCTCTGCAGTTATGTTGTTATGTCTGGCAACTTCAAGCCATATCCGACTCGAACCGAAAATCATATATAGCCATGGAATGAAGCTCCCTACATCGGATTTGGACGTGTGCTTATTATACTTGACTTGATAGTGTCCAAAATCGCGGTAGATCGTCCAATGTAATAAGGCATAGTTCCCAGCACTCAGCGAAGCTCCTTGTAATGTGGCCTTAGCCCATAGAATTACTAATACCGTATATTTATATTAATATATGCATATACCTGAGATGGATGAGATAGATGCGCAACCTCGTCTTTATTTTTGAGTTTTGCGCCCGTGATCACTGTGAGAAGACGCTGTAAGCAATGGCGCGGAAATTTAAATCTCTATTGCTACTTCTACTTTTCTAATAGATTAATATTAATTTCATAAAATAATAATTAATAAATGGAACTGCTACCTGCTACTTGAGTATTCCAGTTCCATTTATTAATAAACACCAACCTTCAATAGTTTTGTTATTATTAAATATAAGCTTAAACAAACTTTGACTACAGGCACATTTTACATTATAATGTAGTTAAAGTTCGTCTATATATTTGTAAAATAATAATATTTTTCTTTGTGATGAAATGAATGAAAACATCAATATTATGTTTTTTTAATAGTTATTGTTCAAGATTCTAATAGTACCTAAACGATTTTATACATCAGAGGGTATCTATTAAAATTACAAAGTAGAAATAAAAATAACTATGGTATAGTTCTTATCTACTATAATAAGCAACTATGTTTTCTACTATAGGGAAAGTATACATATTCTGATGGTTATTTCATGATTTATATTAATTACGTAACAATGTCCTTGAATGTTGTTCAGTCGCCTATTACTACATTAAATTGTGTAAAACTTGGTAATTGTAAGACCTAGTATAGGTACTTTTTTTTTCAATTTTCTATAAAAATAAGTAAAAAATAATTTACATATTAATACAATATGATTAAAATATTTAAATAGTTTGTAGCATGAATTTTTAATCATGTATTTTCTATTTTGTTTGAGTTACTCTTAGGCCACAATGGGTGCGTTCACAATTTGTTGTTTAGTGTAGCGTTTTATTTTTTTATCGAAATTACAACGATGTCTAACCCATCTAGTGAATTTAATTGTATTCACTTGCCATTTATTGCACTGTGCTCTCGATTAGATGGCCGTACCTATATTCGACCGTATTTTTTTTTGTTGGTCTGCCTCGCTTCCTCTTGCTTTAGTCTTAACGCTTTATAGCATTCTCCTATATACAAATGTACTCTGTGCTTTATAGCTGGCAATACTTACAAAAAACTCGTTATTTTGAATACATTTTGTAAAACATCCGATTATAATTTACCAGTATTTTCACAGAGTTTTTTAAAACTTAATAATAATACTCTCCGTTTTTAAACTTGCGATACCGTAGCTATTCTAGTTTGTTTTAGAAAATTCAAGCAGTTTTATTATATATAATGGCTCCAAGAAATGTATCGACGCCGAAAGCGCTAAAATCAACAGAACCAATTCAACCAATATCACCAAACGTTCCTAAGAAGAAAACGGTTACTAAGATATCAAAGACCAAAACTACTTTGAAACGTAAGATGTGTGTTTATTACTATAATTTGATTATAATTCTTAATCGACTTTGTGCGTACGTTATTGTAAAATTTTGAGATGCTTTTAACGAAGGAATCCTCTACAGAGTATACTAGTTTTAAACGCAGAATTGTATTTTTTTCTAAATATTGAACGGTGCAAGGTAATTTTATAATCAAGATCTAGGCTTAGCTTGTAAAAAATAAATAATTTTATATGGATATATGCAAAGATATGAGATTAGATATTTATCTGTTTGTTTGATGGTTTTTCTAAACCAGTACTACTTTAAATAAAATAAAATAAAAACTATTTTACTTAAAAAGTTGACAATGTTTAAAGTTATACATAGGTTAAATATAATCAAAGAGCACTGACTATACTATCAGTACTTTTCAAAATAACCAAGAATTCACCGGGCAGTCGGACTGGTCAAATTCCACCACCTTACAGAAGGTTGCATCCAAATAACTTTATGTGGTGAGTGGAGTTGCCAGAGCTCCTTGGAGAAGGGGTTCAAAGTCTGCAACTGATACTTATGGTATTATAAGCGCCTGTAGGCTTCGGTAGCTGCTTATAATCAGGCGGGTTGTACACTTGTTTGTTAGTTTAGTTGTATAAAAAATTAAGAAGGAGTGCATTGGAAATTAGTTCTTTTATGTAGGCAATCCTATAATTATATTACATTCAAGTGCCAACAGGTTTTCTGAATAGAGTTCCAGGGAATTTAGCCTTAGTCCTTCATCAAATTATCTATACATACTTCTAATAAAATTGAAGTGTCTGTTTGTAATGTAAAAATAATGAGTTTTTACTAAATGCATATAAAATATACACAATTTATTTTTTGTCTGTCTGTTTGTTCCGGGTAATCTCCGAAACAGTTTGACTGGAATTTCACTGGCAGATAGCTGATATGTTAACAAATAACTTAGGCTACTTTAATTTTAGAAAAATAATTAGGGTTTCGCACAAAAAATAAAAAACCTTTTTCTGTTATCTACGTGAGCGGAGCTGCAGGCACTGCTAGTATAAAAATAAAGCTTTAATTTAAACCGTTACAGTCAACACCACCAGTAATGAGAAGAGACAGAGAACAGCCACTGTGCCAAATGTAACAACTCCAAAACCGAAACAAAATAAATCGGCATCCCAGCCAAGCGGTAGCGTTGTTAAAAATACCAAGAAACCAGCGTGGAAGCGTAAACCAAAACCTGCACATTCTGGTGTTCCGCTCCCAGAGAAGATGAAGAAGCTGGGAGATGTACTTTTCAAAGATTTAGACTGTAGCCTCTGATTTTAATTTGTTATAACAACAAATTCTTTGATACTATTTTTAAATATAGTTGCTAGTAGTTTTTAATTTCTATTTTAAGTTTGGACGTTATACTTATGTATGAACAGCAAAGAAAATATTGACTAATTAGTGTATACTCTAATATGGGTCACTTATTGACTAATATATGACATAAGGGAGTCAGTCAGTACTCTAAAAACAATATCAATAGTCTCTTGGATTGTTTAAAAAGTAAAAATTAAAATTTGAGTGTGCATATATTATTGATGTTAATGATAATTTACTAAAAATTCATATGTCACTTAATTATAAAAACATATTGTATAAGACATATTGGATGTTAGTCAGTTTTTGCTAAATAATTTATTCAACTTGTCTCATCATGTCCACAACATATTCTGCGTTAAGAACACATTACATATTTTAAGCTCATTCTGACTTTGCAAGTTATTCCATGTGATGTTTTGTTTTTGTATTACTAATATTATGATAAAGCATCCAAGAATTGGTTGATGTTATCAATGTTTTAGCTGTGCACTGGACGGTATTAACTATTAATAAGAACAAACCAATGCACAAAAAGACTTATCTAGAAATATGTAATGTGAAAGCTGCTCTAAATATTGTGTGTAAATGAGTTGCCAATAAAATTAGTTTTATAGTTGAAAGTGCCTTTATAAGTTAAATAATTTTATTGTAAGTTTAAAAATTACAATTCCTTAGTCTTAAACTAGGTTTAATGACAACAAATGATCCCATTGATCATCACAATATTCATAACACTGCTTAAATAACAAACACAAATAAAAATGTAATATTTCATAGTGTCATAGTTTATTTCGCACCCTACCTGGAATAAAGCTACCAACTTCAAACTTTGGACTTGTGTGGAAAAGTTGTAAAAAGACAACTTTAGGGTAGAGTCAACTGTCCTACAAATGAATTTGAAGTCCTAAGGAATTCCCTGTAAACAGCAACACAAGCTAAAAGGAGCTGGAAATTATATGTTAGATAAATTTTGTTTGATCTAGTGTACTTCTAGAAAATCTTAAAATAGTTTTAACTGCCTCATTCATCGAAGCTTAAAAAATACATTTATAATGAAGTCAAGATATTTTACTGTTACTAGGGTTTACAAATAACATTTACTATTTAATTACTTACGCATTTATTTAGATGTAGGTCTAATCTATAGTTGTAATAGGGGTTACTTACTTTACGAAACTTTTATTTGTGTAAAAAGAGTTGCGTACTTAATCTTTGTAAATCTAACTTATCTTAACCAGTATATCTTAGTATATTTTTTGGACGCCATAAATCTTTACTAACATAATAAAGCAGAAGAGTTTTTTTTGTTTGTTTAAACACGCTAATCTCTGGAACTACTAGTCGGATTCGAAAAATTATTTTTGTATATGATCGCTACATTCAAATAAAATAGTATAGGCTCATTGTGTTATTATGTTAGCAACCTAACTGAAGATACGTAAGTACAATGTCTACAAAAATATTGCTATTTAGTACATCTAAAAAAACCTCCGCGACACTATAATTATGCCTAATATGCTTATACATAAGTCTCAATAAGGTATTTTGTATCTCTATATCTTGTTATTTGGACGAATAGTTTGGGAGATAATTTAACATTAAAATAATTCAACACTCGGCGCGGGTCTATCTCTATAGGTGTACTGGTGCAGTGGCGCGAACGAGCCGTGTGAGTTGTGACGCATAATCCTGGCTGTCCGATAAAAATATTGTCTATACTGAAGTATTATAAATCATCAATTTATTTTATACGCGGGTGAAACCGCGCGGCATAGCTGGTTATTAAATATTTCTGGCTAAAATCTTTATTGGATAGTTCATTACTTAATGACGTATTTTAACTGAAATTAATGATGGTAACGAAATTAAGTAAAAACAAGGAAAGTCTAGAAATAATTTTCTGTATTAAATCTATACATATAATAAAATTTTATTGTCTGTTTGTAATGTCAAAATAACACATTTTTACTAAATGCATATGCAAGTATACACGATACCTATAACAAAAAACCTATTTTTATTTTTTTGATAGTCTGTCTATCTGTCAGTTTGTTCCAGGTAATCTCCGAATCGGAACGATTTTGACGGGACTTTCACTGGCAGATAGCTGACGATATAAAGAATAATTTAGGCAACTTTAATTTAAGAAAAATAATTAGTGTTCCGCAAAAAAAAAAAAAAACCTTTTTAGTAGTACACGCGAGCGGAGCCGCGGGCACAACTAGTTTTAAATAAATATTTTCACTCGTAAAAAAGACAAGCGAATTAATTTCCTTTACAAATGGTGGGTAAGATTTTTTCTCTTTTTTTTAGTAGACACCCATGAAAAGTTTTCACGAGCCGTCTCTGGTGCTTACCAAGTACGCACAGTGCCTTCACTTCCCCGTACTATAATAAAAAAACTTCTGCGTTTTCTCGGCGAGAGCTTGTAGTTTCTGGATGGTCTCTGTGGTTGTTGAACGACTTTATTTAGCAATTTTTTTTATATAACTATTATAACGTGGCAAATAGCGTTCGGCCCACCTGATGGTAAGTGGCTACCGTAGCCTATGGACGAACATAACACCGTCCGTGTAATTAGCACGTTGCCGACGTTGAACTCTTCTTCCCTAAAGAGCTCCGGAAATCCTACTCACCACAGAAACACACCACAAGGTTGTGTCACTGTGACGCTAGCATAATCTATACATATAATAAAATTGAAGTGTCTGTTTGTAATATCAAAATAACAACTTTTACTAAGTGTATATGAAAGTTTACACGTTATCTATAACAAAAATAAAACATTTTGAAAATTTTTGTCTGCCAGTTTGTTCCGGGTATACTAAGAAACTGTTGGACCGATTTTGACTGGACTTTCACTGGCAGATGACTAATGGTTTTTTTGTTATAAGTATCATGTATACTTTCATATGCATTTAGTAAAAAACGTTTATATTGGCATTACTAACAGACACTTCAATTTTATTATATGTATAGACTAGCGGGTAAAATTTCGTAAGAATCGGTTGAGAATACTTTTTACGATTTCTAAAAGTATTATTGTCAAGTCTCATAGCCTATCAATTAAAGAATTGCATATACTTCTCTTGTAGAAAATTTCATAGAACTCGGTTTAGCCATTTTGTATTAAATAGGACAGAAAAAAAATGACATCATTGCTGATGATGTCAAAAAATTAAAAAAAAGAATACACGTGCAGGCTATTACGTAGTTTTCTATTTATTTAGGTCACATCTCAACAGATAAGATTTTGCTTGGCGACAGTTCTTCAAATCGAAGTTGGTAGCTAGCCAGGCGGGCATTTGAAAATGCCCTACCACCATACTATAGTTACATCGCTATGTTGGAATGAAGATATTGTGATATAATTTTTTATTAAGACCAAGTATCTAAGGAGTAAAACGAACTTCAATCACTGTATTTATGTAAATAGATATATCTATCTAAATATTTACCTCGCTATAGTATTGCCTTCTCTATGAATATTTGAAACTCCGTTGATAATTTTATCAATTTATTCATTGAAAATAGTAACAATTTGTTTCAATGATAGTTTTTACATAAAAATTTGGCGTACTCGCATTGCGTCCGAGTTAAGTCATCCAGCACTCGGCTTACCCACATACTGCCAAACGCGATTCTAGAGTTAAGTTTGGAGGGGGTCATAGATTGCAGTTCCTCGAATATTCAAAGTCGAACACATTAAAACAAAAATTATTGTGTGGTTTTATTAAACCACGATGCAAGTGAAACTTTAAAAATAATAATAATTAAATCATTGCATCGTTGCCAACTTCAACTATTCTACCAATAACTTCATCTTCGCCTCGAGTCTCATCCCTACTCCACGGCCAGCTGTAATGCGACATGCGATAGATGAGCGAAAATTTTTGGAGCGATAGAATAAAAGTTTCACTTTAATAAAAAAGAAATATAATTTTCTACGATTATTGAAAATTCATGACCCTTATGAGGCTCTCCTCTTAGACCCTGCACCTTGGTAGGGGGGCAGCTGCCACGTACCTGGTTAGGCCCTAGCATATAAACTATATATTATTATACAGGCTGATATTATTATTGTATAAAAAACTGTATTTAAAAAATTGGTATTAATAACTTACGAAATTTAAAATGGGTACCCCCATGTAACGTGTGTATTTTACAATAGTTATAACCTTATGACATCATTCAACAAATCTAATTGTTTACTGTGACATAAATTATAATATGAAGTGATATATTACTATACCGTAAAATAAACCTAATCCTATTAACATATCGTGAACAATAGGTTCGGGTAATCAGCCTATTAACAACTTAAGGGGAATATTAAACTTTTATAAATAACTAGCTGTGCACGCGGCTCCGCTTGCTTGGACTATATTGCCCTCTCTCGAGCGTATGCACGAATCGTGCTGCCCTCGCTTCTATTCACGGCGGTTGCTGCGGTTATTTGAAAAAAAAAAGAAGCTTATTGTGAGTGAGCCTTACATAAGCCTCACACACATAGCCTTACAACTGCCGATGGATTTAGATCGCCTTTGTGTTTGGATTGTGCTTACCATCAGGGAAAAGACCATCAATGTGACGAGCTAATATAAAAAAAAGATAGACACGGTGACTTTTTTGTAGGTCTTTTTATGAGCTACAATTATGTAGTACATTAATTTGATATATCTCTTATGGTTTACTCAGCGTAAGCCATTTAAACGCCCCAAAAGGGCCTTTTCCCGAACTGCTTCACCATTATCGTCACTACTTATTTCGTATGTTGCTTTAGCTAACAAAATATATTACCCACAATAAGCATTTTGTCTTCCGTCTTTTGAGCGGGGGCAGTATGAATCGCGCGTGGGCTTGATCGACGGCATTCTGTAGTTCATGCGAGCGGAACCGCGGGTACAGCTAGTTTAATTATAAACAGTATGGTTTTACGGTATGCGAAAAACATCGTGAGTAAACCTAAACGCATAGAATATTATCGTGGTACTATAATATCGTGTGATAATAGGAAAGTGTCAATTTATCGATGTTTGAAATCTTTATTACCATCTATAGCCAATTGTGTGACGATGTGACCCAAGATGGTAATCCGCTAACTCTAGTAGGAGGTTAGCTTTCAAATGCAGCTGCCGGAACACACGTATGTGCTCGGCGACAGATTTTCAATTTGAAGGTGGTAGTTAGCCAAGCGGGCGTTATAAAATGCCCAACATACTGTGGTTTCACTGAGAAGTTTTTCTACATCGAAAACTCAATCATACTGTAATATTCGAACCTACGTCGATGAATACCTTACAACTAAGCCTTTATCACTTCATTATATACATAGCTCTCCTCGTGAAGATGCTTGTTCAATTAGGATTTATGAGTTATTCAATGGGTAATAAAATCATTATGTTAATGCATACTACCCCTTAACAAAAACTTAAAGATGCGAAGCGCAATGATTTTCATTTGAAAACTGTCTGGCGCCGGAACGTGCTTGTAATGACAAAACAACGCAATCGAGTATTTTAGCTACTTTATTACATACCACGTGTAATACATATAGAATGAAGGATAATAAATACCAGTGCGACTGATTAAACGATGCCTTTGCACCTGTTACATGTTTCAGTTTTTTCGTGTAATATTTTTGGTATCGATTGACATTCCGCCAGTTAAAAACACTGTATTTATGGGATTTCTCTTATGTGGTCCTCGATATTACATTTTTTTTTAAATACGTAAATTACTTATTTGCTAAATATTTACCTATGCAAAATCTAAATGTACCAACATAAATAAGTATGTATTTTAATAATAAAAATGTATCATAATAAAATATTTTTTACTTAAACGACTTCTGACCTGTAACATTTGAGTGTACTTAATGTTTGAGCTGTAGTTAGAAGTGATAAAATGGAGGTAAAATGATAACTTCTGTGACAAAAATGTTTTTTTTTTTATCTGCGTTGTTGGAATATATTAGACGGATTATTAAAAAAATAGTTTCCGGAATTCCTGCTAGCCACAACTCTGGCAAAAACCAATACAAATGAAAAATCTATGAAGTATAAGCGACTTGTTTTATTACGCCAGTGTCCTCACGTGGAAATATTAAATTCCATAGGTAGCTGTCATAATTCCACATTCATTCGACGATATTTGTGGATGTTATGAAATACATTTTAAATTCGTGCGCGCCGGTTACATTAAAAAAACATATTGTTGTGTTCCAGTTAATTGTAACTTCGGTTTGAGAAACAAATTTATAATATGTTTGTAAAACGGTAAACGATTTACCACAGACTGTTTTAAGCATTGTAAATTAATTACCTAACGCGTTTCAGTAGGTCTTTCAAAATATCTGCATTCTTACTACAATATGCTGTCATATATGGTCAAAAGTGGACTAAACCAACATTATGCTTAATAATTGGTTTCAAATGTAACCAATCAATACCGTGTGCTCTATTTGTTTTATTCTTAGATTTGTCATACTTAAAACTCTATAACTAGTATTCAAAGATATGATTATTTTTTAATTTTAAGAAGAGTTAATTTCTCTGATTGTTATTTTAATGGCGCCATGTTAACCCGAATGCAGGAGGAAAATGTGGAGTATAACTCAATTAGTAAGGCTATGAATTAGAAAGTGACCACCGCCTATCCTGTTGAATTTTTATACTCAATGTCTGTACTGGGGCTTCCATTGCAAATATTGAATTTAAAAATCGATGTGCCTATAACTCTACCGAGAAAACTGGTTTAAATTGACAGCACTGTAGTGAAACGTTATAGAGGCAAATTTTCTAACGAGGTGCGGGACTGTGCGGGCCGGGCAACATGTATTTATTCTTCGCATTCCACTCATACCCAACAATATTTTCTTTCCTCTTCAATCGTGTGCACTTTCCTACAAGCGTCGCTGACACTGCACACCGCGACTCAACTGAACAATTCGTTCGTTTAATAAAATGAATAGAATTTGAAATATTTAAACAAAATTATTTAATAAGCCTCCTTAAACAGAACAAGTGTGTTTGCAGTCGGGATTTATTTTTAATGATCAAGTTTTTCTTGTTTGTTACACTGAAATGGTGTAATTGTAATAATATTATTATTACCGTGGGTTAAGTAAATCTCGGATATCTATCTTCTATATAAATAAAATGACTAGGTTTGCCGTTGTGCACTCATCACGCAAAAACTACTTGATAGATTTTGATCTTTTTTTGTTCACTCCTATGATACTTGGTCCTTTTCAACAAAAAAAAATATCATAAAAAATATCTTCATTCAGTAAAAAGTTATTAAAGTTTCAAGGAATTACAATTCTTCTCTCGTTCACGTGAGCGAAGCCGCGTGTACGGCTAGTCTGTACTAAAATAATAATGACAAAGAAATAAACATACTAAGATACAAGTTTATTTAATAATCGATAGGAGTCATGATACGTGGAATCACTATCAAGGACTACAAATTATTATATTATTGGTATATAAAGAACTATTAGAATAGTTTGTCTAATCTTATCTCTATCTAATCTGCAAGAAAAATATTTCGCACGCCCCGCCCATCGTGAAGTTCGCACATCAACGCTCAACAAAGGCGGTATTCTCATTAAATAAATAACCCGGCACACGTCCATCAGTCCTATTATCAATTATTATGTTATACTGATGACATGATTTACAATCGCGAAGCTCCGCCTGTCGAGTGTGATGAATGCCGATTCCACGCAGCAACTACTGAATTATGATTAGGCGTGTGGTCAAAGACTTGCGCGATTAGTCGAACACGCTAAGCCTAGTGAGGGAACTGGCTCTCAAGTGCAGCTGCTCGAACACACCTATAGATGCTTGGCGACAGATTTTCAAATTAAGAGTGGTAGCTAGCCAGACGAGCTTTAAAAAAGAAAACCATTTTTTTATAATGTTTAAAAACATATAATTGAAAACCATTGATATATATAACCTTCCATTTAAATAATCTCTTCAGTGTCGTTCGATTACAAGTTAAAATTAATGTCATTATTATAATCCATATACTCTACCGATAGACGAGAAACAATTTCTTCAAATACTGGTAAACAACATGGCGGTCGTTTCTATAGATTTTACAATGGCAGAAGAGACACAGCTTTTTTACCTCCAATGCTCCATTAGAATTCATACTATATTTCAAAATGTATTAATAGTTAAATAAATAAAGTAGAAAAGAAAATGAATTATTACGCATTTATTTAAGCTCAAGTAGGTACGTTTGGCGTAGTGGCCACAATCTCACTTGATGTTAAGTGACAATGTGGCCCAAGCTGATAACACGCTAAACCTAATGGAAGACTGGCTCTCAAGTGCAGCTGCCGGAACACACCTAATGGTGCTTGGCGACAGATTTTCAACTTGAGGGTGGTAGCTAGCCAGGCGGGCATTAGAAAAAGCCCTACCACCATGCTATGGTTTCCTCACGATGTTTTCCTTCACCGAAAGCTCATGCTCATTGCAGCGATTCGAATTCACGTCAATCGACGCGTGGTCGTACACACTACCACTGAGCCATCATTCCTCAATTTGCTTGAACTTTTCCAAAAAAATCCTTGATATTATATAGTAAAAATAAATAATACAAACAGGTTTTAGAACAGTTGAACTAATTAAAACACCATGTTAAGTCTGTGTTAAATCACATATTTTTACCTAAAAGTGGTTTGGTAATGAAACATCTGCATGTTTTAGTCACTGATTTTTTCTATTGTGTTATTACGATATTATTACCTATTTATTCACTTGAAGAACAAATAATTTTACTTACTTGACCACTGAATTTGTATTTACGTCCAGGTTCGCTTTGATTCGAATTATCGTATTATTAGCGCCGCTCCGTACGCTCACTGCATAAATGTTGAAGTTTTTTTTTTTTTTCGAACTGACCATACTGTTAGACTTAGGGGCCCTGGAGCCTTTGCGGCTTTTACAGCTTTACCGGGCTTGGGGGCGAGCGCTTAAGGCACTCAGCCACGAAAGCTAAGCAACAACATCCGAGGGTGCCAAAGTGGCCGAACCTCGGCTCGGACTGTTGCGCGTATGCAATTAAGTCGCGATCTGACTAATCCCTATCCGTAATTCGATCTAAACTAACTATACATATATACATGTTTCTTCCCCCTGGGAGGAAGGAAGGAACATGTGTATGTGTATTTAGTGGAATGAAATTTTTTGTCTAATCTAACTAGGCAAAAAAAGAAAAAAAGAGGTCCCTTATAGAACGTATGTACCTGTGTGTTGTGCATGTGTGTATAATGCAGTGTCATGTATGACTGTGAAAGCTAGTGATTGTAGAGTCACTGTATCGCGCGATCGGCTGCTTGGCTCAAGGGCTCCATACCGATGGATTGGACCTAGGCTTGAGTTGCCGCGGAGGTGGCGGGTGTGCGGGAGCGAAGTTAACCGTACGTCCCCTGCGGAGAGAACGGTGGTTTCGCGGGCGTGGGCGCGAACACGCATATGTTGTGGAAGAGGACGCGTAAAACTTGTTAGCTTTCTCAATGTCGTCGTCGGGATCGACAAAAAGATTTCGCGGACGGCGTTTATAACGTTTGGCAACGGGGATCGAGTTGTCTGGGACGTAGTTCACGGTGGATTTTACGAGCGGGTTGGGATGATTCGAAGCGCTATCGAAGTATCTCCTGGTGAGATATTTCACATAGGCTTCTATCGAGGGAAGCCTCATGTCCCTGTGGAGGTCCATGTTCCTAACGAAGGCTGGAGGGTCGAGCAGGCGACGAAGAAACCGATTTTGGACTCTTTGCATGCGGGCAAAGTTATGTTTGGACATATGTGCGAACGCGGCGCAGCTATATGTCAAGATCGGACGGACGCACATCTTGTACAGTGTAAGCTTATGTCTTAAGGATATTTTGCTTACCGAACTGAGCAAGGGTCGCAAGCGGGAAAGGATCCAGACGGCCCTATTCCGGACTATAGTAACGTGTGCGTTTAAGTTAAGCTTCGACTCGAGGGTGACACCCAGATATTTAGTCTTGGTGGCCCAGGGGGTATTCCTACCAAATAATGAGAGGAGTCTTACCGTGCGTGGTAGTTTACATGTATGCGGTTCGAACATAATCGCGGCGCTCTTTACCGGATCGCAAATGTTGAAGCCACACTAAAGT
Organism: Saturnia pavonia; assembly: GCA_947532125.1. NCBI lineage: Eukaryota > Metazoa > Arthropoda > Insecta > Lepidoptera > Saturniidae > Saturnia > Saturnia pavonia. Next base: position 15,864,824 of record OX383903.1, read on the forward strand.
AAGAGTGAATGTTCGGATCGCGAAATCTAGTACGTAGTATATACATATAAATCGATGTTGAAAACACATATTTTTAGGTAAATAAATAACACAAAATTAAATATAGTGTGTGATGGAACGGAGATATCGATCCGCCATCTCCGTCTATTGAGAAGAACCAGTAAGAACAACTCGTATGTGATTAGATGAAAATTAATCGATATATTTTTACTTAACATTATCCCAAGTTAGATGAAGTATGCCTACCATTCAATCTCTTCTGCGTTGTTCGATCACAAGTTAAAATTCATATCATTATTGTAGGCCAATGTAGTTAATATCATGGATACATATATTTTTTCTTACTTTTAATTCTTACTAAAGAATGCCTTCTACTGGAGGCACATACGTATTAAGTTAAGGCCTCTATAATGGAACTGCAATTTTCACGCGATTGGTGAACGAATATTATGTTACATTACGAATATTATATTACATTATATTATATGAAACATGTTTAAAATGTTACAATTGAGTCAGACGAAGACCTTCATTTTTACAGCATTATCACATTTATCACTATTGTAAAGATATATTTGAACGAAACTTATCGTACAATGGGGTTTTTAGAGCCAATATAAAAAAAAAACAATCCTCCGGTCTCTTTAATCTTTCAAACAACGGCAATATTAAAAGAGACGTAAGCGATATACAACTTATTACGGAATAATATACCTTATTGATTTGGGTGCGAAAATCGTTGGCAGACCCGCTTGCAAGGTTGATCAACGACCTGGTAAAGGTTGCGGGAAGCCGCTGGATACGAGCAGCATAGGACTGGTCGTTGTGGCGATCTTTGAAGGAAGCCTATGTCCAGCAGTGGGCTGGGTATTTCGGCTGAAATGATGATAGCATACGGAAATTTCCCACCCTGAGGATCACATGTTAATAAGATCATAATCCTTAGTTCTTCGTGTTGTAAGTCTCAAGTTTGGTGAAGTTGTAAAACCAAGTCCGGTGAAGTTGTCAAATCCTTCTTAGGCTCCAGAGTCCTTTAGTAATAGTAGTAATAGTCTGATCGTAAAAAAAAAAATTGTAGCTCTATTTCGTCTAATATATTTTGTTACATCGTTCACTTGTAACTTAGCCCACACACCAAAATCGTTGTATCATTGTATGAAGATTGACTAAACGGTTCGTTTAAAACAAGCTTGAACGCGTACTTAATGATATTCAGGTTTGAAATTTCGGGTAATACGTTATCTGATTCTGATGGAGCGCCACTCGCCACGACCGCCCTCCTCTGCGGCAACTCAAGCCTAGGTCCGATCCATCGGCATGGAGCCCTTGAGACAAGCAGCCGCTCGCGCGCTACAAGTGACTCTACAATCACTAGCTTTCACAGCCATACATGACACTGCATTATACACACATGCACAACACACATAGGTACATAGGTTCTGTAAGGGACCTTTTTTTTTCTTTTTTTGCCTAGTTAGAGTAGACAAAAATTTCAGACCACTAAATACACATACACATGTTCCTTCCCTCCTCCCAGGGGGCAGAAACATGTATATATGTATAGTTAGTTTAGATCGAATTACGGATAGGGAATTAGTCAGATCGCGACTTAATTGCATACGTGCAACAGTCCGAGCCGAGGTTCGGCCACTTTGGCACCCTCGGATGTTGTTGCTTAGCTTTCGTGGCTGAGTGCCCTAAGCGCTCGCCCCCAAGCCCGGTAAAGCTGTAAAAGCCGTAAAGGCTCCAGGGCCCCTCAGGCTAACAGTGTAGTCAGTTCGAAAAAAAAAAAAAAAAAAAAAAAAAAAAAAAAAATGGAGCGCCAGGTATTTCGTATGTAGACAGTGTAGCGCTGAACTGTTCAAAACACAGCTTTTGCTAATTGTTAGTTTTTAAATCAAACTCGACGGAATTATATATGTAACAAGCCGTGCCCCGTGGTTCCGTACGCTTTTATTACGCAGTTATTATTATTGTCTCGTTAATTTTATTTTTATTCACATTATGCAAGTAAAATTGGCATTAATGCCGTCCACAGAAGTCAAGTTATTAACAACTTTTATAACCTCTCAATTATGGAATGACATAAGCTTCCCGTATTCAAAATATTATAAAAATTCGTCAAGCCGTTTTTAAGTTAAGTCCGGACATATAAACAGACAGACATTTTTTTAAAATGTCATATTTGTGATCAGTGTTTTTTATAATAGACCTTTATCAGGAAATTTGAAGATCTATAGGTGCAGTGGCGCGAACGAGCCGTGCGAGTTGTGACGCATAACCCTGGCCGCCCGATAAATATATTGTCTGTACTGAAGTATAATACCTATGTCATCAAATAGCGATTTCTTTTAAATTATACGCGGATGAAACCGCGGGGCACAGCTAGTTTCGTATAAGGACGAAGTCGAATGAGGTCGGTCGAATACCGAAAAATACTTTAATAAAATAACTATTATAATATAATTTATTAAAATTAAGTTAATATTGATCACGTACTAATGTTAAAAAAAAAAAATTTTATTACTAATACTATTCTTTGAAAGCTGTAACATCCGTAACTGAAATTATCTGAACCTGTCGTATCGAAATACTTCCATATTTTTATCCATAACCGAAACCGATTAAATACTCGATATTCAAATACGAAATCTCATATCCGTAACAATTCCTACTATGGAGCCGCAAGATCGTGGTTTGATTACCCCTGTGCGGTAACGGTAATGTATTTTTTGTGTAATGAACATGATTGTTAGCTCTATGTTTGTTATGTAGATGTAAGAAAGTAGTAGGTTATCTAGTGGTTGAACAATTAAGAAAAGTGGAACATCAGTGAATAGGATCCGCTCGTTCGATCCTCGGCACCAATTATTATTTTTTGGAATTTAAGTAAATTTACGAATGTGTTAGAAATGTCCTCAAACTACAATTTGGTATTGCGATCCTCAAGTTCAAAATACGCCGCCAAGCACCTATAGCGATACTTAAGAGTCAGTCGCCCCATTGAGCTTAGTGTGCTACCATCTTGGGCCATGTCCTCACCTAACATCAGGTGAGATTCTGGCCATACGATAAACCTGTAAAGAATCTATATAAATAAAATGATTGAGGGTTGTCGTTGTGCGTGCATCACGCAAAAACTAATGGGTAAAATTTTGTTTTACTCCTTATATAAATGGTCCTTATAAAAAAAAAAACTAATATCATGATATCTGAAAATATTATATATAAAATAATTAAAGTTTAAAGAAACTACGATTATTATAAGTCCTACGAGTTCTCCTGTCGGCCACGCGAGCGGAGCCGCGGGCACAGCTATAGTTAAAAATAAAAACATAATTATAGATTTGTTAGCACTTGTAATTCCCAATATGTCGCTTGGGAAGAAGACTCCTTTGCCCAACAGTGGATAGGACATTAACAAATCGGAGCTAGTATAGTATATATATATTGGTGGTCATAGTACAATTCTTAAGTACAAGATAGTATGCTCAGTTAGTTTGAAAATTATATACATTTTACAGATATTTTGTCGTCATAATGCACGATCAGAAAATTAGAATGAATTAATCAAAAATATACATATTACTTATAAATATATTATTGGTTTTTCCACAAATTGGTCATTATCTATACTCCTATAATAAGCTGAAGAGTTTTTTGTTGTTTCTTTAAACGCGTTACTCTCTGGAACTACTAGTCAGATTCATGAGGAATAGTATAGGATATATAACTTCACCTTATGACCCTAATGGGCAAAGCAGTCACTATGAATGTCAAGCAATCTGGCAAGCACGGAAAGTGCCCGTAGAGAGTTTGACGAATTTTACCACGGTTTAAACTGTTGGGCACAGCTAGTAATAACATACATAGGGACCAATATTATATATATAATATTTTAATTAGCTGTACCGCGGGGTTTCGCGTGAACTACAAAATTATTGTAATTGTTTTTTGTTTTAATAAAGCTGAACAATGTATGCTTTTTTAATCTAATTATATAAATAAAAGTTAAACACCGTTATATTTCAAAACGCAGAACTTGAGAACAGAAAAACCGATTTGAATTATTTTTGTTTTTTAGTTATAGTTCGAATAAAGTTATTAGCGAAAGATTTTTTTTTAAAAGTTACCCGTAAGTTTGTAACATTTTGAGAAAACTGTAATTGATCCTCCATATTTCTTTAATGAACTCAAGGTTACGCTCACGCTTCGAACGATATATTTGCGTAATTCTAATTTTATTTTGTTTGTTATGGGTTATTCGGGATAGTGGTAGAGTTATATAAATAAGAGTATATTGAAGTATATTTGTATCACTAGCGCGATACCGACTTTAATACCGCCTTTCCCAAGGAGCTCTGGTAATCCTACTCACCGCAGAAACACAAAACAAGATTATTTGGCTGTTATCTTCTGTAGGGAATTATTTTACCAGTCGGGTTACCCCAAGTAATAAGGAATTTGCGAACTAACTCTCTTCTTGAATCCCTCTTTTCAACGAGCTCTGGAAACTCTGTTCCTAAACATGAGCTTGGGATGATGGACAATTCCAGCTATCAGTCTCAAATTAAAATTAAAATGTTTAAACTGAAATCACATTTTGAATTTGTTAATTTGGTCAAACGGTTCACGGTTGTAAATAGAATGAAAACACGCCCGTGTAAAGAGACATAATAAATGTATACATTATTTATATAAATAAGACACCTTTTATTATTTATTATGATTCTAATCAATGGTCATGTTATAACAACTAGCTCAATGATTTACATCATCTCAATCTTGTTATGAGTTTATTGTTCGGCAGATTCGTACATTTGGGCGGCTTCGACTTAACCCTTCCAATAATACATGGTGATATTAAAAAAAATTGAAAACGAATGGCCTTTATGATCATTCTCATGATAAACATATGTTTAAAATCCTGTATTTTTTTTTATAATTACATAAACTTGATTGTAATTAAGTTTTTTTGTAATAAAATTGATAGTATAAAATGTATAGCTTGTTCTTTAGATGTTTATATCTGCTAAAGATATTCTTCAAATGTAAATATTTACGAATGATACATTAAGGTAATCTTCAAGCTAAGCGTGATCAATCTTTTTTTTTAAATTATTTTACTAGAATTTTAGCTTAGAACAGAAACTCTGTCACGGTGTTGAGCGTTTAGAATTTTGACGCCACTACTCGCAGTAATATATTACATGAACTGAGATGTCGATAGTAACTCCACACTTTTATTTACAATAAATATTATTATGTTAGAAAATATGAAATATATATTAGTTACCTGAAATAAAATTTAAAACATGAACAATTTTTTTAATTATATGGATGATTATATCAGATGGCACAATATGAGTATTATTTTTATTGAGTATTATTACAGCGTGAATATTGTCATACAAAGGAGAACCTTTCTTGTCACGTAGGTATGTGCCAATGACTATTGGAAGTTAAAATAACTGTTTGTTATTTAGTCACCAATTTTTGGTCACGAATAGTTTGTCTAAATAATTTGACCGAAATGTATTTACTACTTCCGCCTGTAATGTAGTAAAGAAGTAGCAGGCGGAAGTAGCAAAGAAATTGGGGATCAATTATTTACGATGGATTTCCGCAAAATAACGCCTCCGTCAATTAAATAGTTTACGTCAATATGATAATATACATATATAAAGCTAAAAAATGAAATCATGCTATATTTTAGGAGAATATTTTGTATAAATCGTGCTAATTAGACGTAAAGCAGTAAACAACGTGATTCCAATAGCATCAGGCAGAACATCTAATCGATAACGCAAAATAGACAAATAGACATCACAGTCACGCACAACTAAATCTATTGAATACGCAGTATTTCAATTTAAACTTAATGTGTGAATACAAATTTTTTTAGATTAATATGCAACGTAAACGTGCAATTTCGTATTAATGACTTTAACTAAATTACAATTTGGACTCATTAGGTAATAATATAAGGGCAGTTGGGTATCTTTAAGCATGGGTATTTGATGGTTTTTCATAGCTTCATCGACATAGCCAATAGATTAGCTTAATGAAGTCCCAGTGGGCTGGCGACATTTGCTGAAGAACTGATAAACAAAGGTTAGACGAGTGGAGACCGATCACGACCGCCGGCGGGAACGGACGTGTTTACAACCGCTCTCTGCCGCCTTTGTGAAGTTTTACGACCGACCGGCTTTGCTGCACACCTGCATCGCACCTGCGCCGCACCTGCGTATCGCCGTCTCGCTCGCACCCATTGTGTAGCGCTACACAAACAAAAACTGCACTTTTAAGTGCAACTGTTTCTATTCGTCGAAATCCACACTTTAGTGGTCGCTTGCCGGAAACCTCTCGGTGTCAACAGAAGGCAAGTGGGTGCGTGACCCAAGCGCCCCTCGGTTGCCTCCTTCAGAGGCAAACGATAGTACTTGGTCGGGCTCAGGAACCTTGGCCCTTGATAGAGTCATAGTCAAGCCCTGAGTGTCTCCTTCCCACCCTTCCGATCCTGCTACACATCCATCCCCGAGTGTCTGTTTGGGCGTAGCTAGGTATTTATACCGGCTGCGTTCTCTGCCTCGGGCTTGATAGGGACCTCCACGTAGGGCCCGGTAGGTTCTTTTCCTGCGAGTCATTACACCGTGACCCGCAGGTCCCTTTGCACGGCTCGGGATAGCCGTTTAAATTCACTCGGCGCACCCCCCTGCCTCTCCGGCAGGGAGGTTTAACTTCACCCCCGCCCGCCCAACCGCCACCGCCGGAATGGCAAACCCTGAATTAGAACGCTTCAAAGCGTTCGCAACGACCCTGCATCCGTCGCTCTGGACGGAATATAATAGGGCCATCGCGGCCGAGCAACCCGCCGTTGCCATTGCCATCGCTCAGGGCACCGAGCCCACAAGCGACCCCGCCGCGCCACACGCGACGAACAAGAAGTCCGTCCCGCGCTCCCGCTCAACGGCACCCCGCGCTCACCGTCAAACGCCGTACAAACGGCCATCGTCGCGCTCGCGTTCCCCGGGAACTCAAGCCACAACCCCAGCGCCCTCTGCGCTACCGATTAAAAATCAATTTTCTTCTCTAGTCCCCGAAGCGGAGACACCGTCGCTTGTAGCAACAAACGACAGCTACTCTCCCGCTAGCTCGGACCCCGAACCCGAGTCCATCGAAATGGACACGGCAATACGCACAGACAACGAGGGCTTCACCCTCGTTCAAAAAAACAAGCCCGCCAAACGGGCACCGCGTTCGCGTCCCGAGTCTCCGGAGACTCAGTCCCGCCCACAAAAGGCGCAAAAAACCGGGCTCAATAGCCACGCCCCCCGCTCCGCAGCGCCCTCAGCGCCTGCCGGTACCTTTGCCGGCAGAAAGGCGCGTCGCCCGCCCCCCGTCACGGTCCAGAACAAATCGGTCTGGACAAAACTCTCAGAGAAACTGAGAGAACTCCGCATCCACTACACCCAGGCCAGTAACACGGCCAACGGTATCCGCGTCCAAGTTTCCACCTCGGACGAACACCATCAATTTACCAGGTTGCTCCGAGACAGCAACCTAGAATATTTCACGTACTCCCTGGAGGAAGAACGTCAACTCCGGGTTGTAATCCGCCGCATCCCGGTGGAAATCACACCCGAGGAGGTCAAAACTGACCTCTTAGCCAAGGCCTTCCCTGTCCGCGAAGTGCACAGAATGCACGGCGGACAATCAAAAAACAGACCTCTCGACATGGTCTTAGTCATTTTGGAACTGACCCCCGAGGGCAGAGCCATTTTTAACGTTAGGAAAGTGTGTGAGCTCTCCGGAATAGCCGTAGAGCCCCCACACAAGAATCGCAGTCCTCCGCAGTGTCACAACTGCCAGCTGTACGGTCATTCGGCACGCAACTGCCATCTCCGTCCCAGGTGCGTTAAGTGCCTCGGGGACCACGCGACGAGCGAGTGCTCGCGCACTCGTGAGTCGGCTACCCCTCCGAGCTGCGTGCTATGCGGCAACGAAGGTCACCCCGCGAACTATCGCGGCTGTCCCCGTGCCCCGCGCCCCACGCGCCCTACGCGACCCATGCGCCCTACGCGACACACCCCTCCTCAGAGGACACGTCCCGCCGTAGGAATGCCAAAGCCCCTGCTCACGCCAGAGGCTTTCCCCAGCCTCCCGGGCGCCTCCAGCGCCCCAGTGGCAGCCGCCCCCGCGCCCCACGCACCCCCTCCGGCCATGCGAGCCCCTCAAGCAGCATGGGTCTCCACTCCCCGCCCTCAGCCTCCTAAGGCTCAGGCCCCCCCGCCCGTCAACACGCGCCGCGGCGTTGACTACATGGTCATGCTCTTCCGCGAGCATGACCCTCAGGAAGTACTGGCGTACGAACAGTGCGTCGCTGAGTACGGCCCCGGCGAATCCATCAGGCGTTTCCCCCTAATGACAGCGACGCTAATGTGCCTGGCCCGTGCCGGGAAATAGATATCGGTTATCAATGGCACGCATTAAGCCTAGAAGCCTCAACATATCTTTTTTTAACGCGCGAAACCTCTTTCCACAACGGGACTTAGTATCCACCTTTCTTAGGGAACGGGAGATAGACGTGTTTCTAGTACAAGAAACACTTCTAAAACCCAGTAGGCGCGACCCTAAGATAGCGAATTATAACATAGTTAGAAATGACCGTGCCACCCGAGGCGGCGGCACGCTCATCTACTACAAGCGTTCCCTCTATTGCATGCCAATAGACCCTCCCGCACTTACCAATATGGAAGTGTCCGTCTGTAGAATAGGCATGACTGGCCATCCGTCAATCACGCTTGTCTCTGCATATCTCTCCCCGAATAAAAGACTCCTTCAGTCCGATCTGGAGGCGCTTTTTTCACTCGATCAATCAGTCATAATAGCAGGCGACCTCAATAGCGGTCACACCCTTTTCAACAACCCGCGCAACACCCGTAACGGGGTTATACTAGAACTACTATGCGACGTGCTCGGCTTTGACGTCATAGCACCGCTAGAGCCCACGCACTTTCAAGACAACTGTCAACCGACAGTACTTGACATAGCCCTCCTCAAAGGTGTCTCACTTCGGTTACGACTTATAGAAGTCGTACACGAACTAGACTCCGACCACCGCCCGGTTATCTTACAACTCGGGCAACCGTTCGACCCCAGTCCGCCAAAAGTCAAAATAGTTGACTACGCGATCTTAAATCGCTACTTATCCGACAACGCGACCCCGTCCAGCCTAGCTAGGATCCCCGACGTATTGGAGTCAACTGCAGACGCCGATTTAGCCATCGATTCCCTGGTCGACTACCTCCAAACCGGTGTAAGGGAGGCCTCGAGAGAGGTGCAAGCGGCGAACGAACGCCGTTTTATACTCCCCCCCGGCTTACGAGCGTTAATCACGGAAAAGAACGCCGCGACACGTGCACATGACTCTTATCCGACGAGGGATAACACCCGTAGATTACGACAACTTCAGAGAGAGGTTAGAACTCGCATCGGAGAGTACAGAGGTCACCGGTGGGATAACCTCTTAGAGGGTCTCAAGCCGTCCCATCTGGCTTACTGGAACCTCGCCCGCTCTCTGAAGTTAGAAGCTTCCGCCCAGATGCCGCCCCTCGAAAGGGGCCCCGATCTCCCACTCGCGTTTGACAGCGACGATAAGGCAGAATGCCTTGCCGCAAGCTTGGAGAGCCAGTGCTCCCCAAACTGCGACAACGTTGACACTGCCCACATCGAAACTATCGAGACCGCCGTTCAGGAACTCACGCTGATTCCCCCCGCGGAAACGTTAACCCCGGTCACGCCAGATGAGGTCTGTTCTATCATTAAAGGCCTTAAGCCTAGGAAATCTCCCGGTCCTGATGGTATCAGGAATGAAGTACTCAAACTTCTTCCTGATCACCTCATAGCTCTTTTGGTCTGCATCTTCAATGCAGCCATAGCCCACTGCTATTTTCCAGCCGTCTGGAAAAAAGCTATAGTTATAGGTATTCGCAAGCCCGGCAAAAAAGCTTCGCTTCCCGATAGCTATCGCCCGATCAGTCTCCTAAACACTCTAGGGAAACTCTATGAGCGGATCCTTCTGAACCGTCTCAAGGTCGTTATAGACGACAAGAATTTATACCCGCCCGAACAATTCGGTTTTCGCGCCCGTCACTCGTGTACACATCAAGTGCACCGCCTCACGGAGCACATCACGAGTAACTTCGCCAAGAGCAATATCGCTCCCGCCCGCACGCTTGCGGTCTTTTTCGACGTAGCCAAGGCCTTCGATAAGGTCTGGCACGCCGGACTGGTCCACAAGCTTCACCATTTAGAAGTCCCGGATAGGTTAGTTCACCTAGTTCATGATTTTCTACGCGACCGCACCTTTCACTACCGAGTGGAAGGAGTACTATCTATCGCCCACCCTATACGCTCAGGCGTCCCGCAAGGTTCCATACTGGCGCCTTGCCTTTTCAATCTGTACGTCAGCGACCTACCGAAGCCCCCCGGGGTCGAGGTAGGGCTCTACGCTGACGACACAGTCATATACGCGTCAAACAGACACAGAAAAAATCTCGCCTGCGCAGTCCAACGTGCCGTAACCACTCTCGGGGAGTGGTTTCGAACGTGGCGAATAGCTATTAATCCGGTAAAGAGCGCCGCGATTATGTTCGAACCGCATACATGTAAACTACCACGCACGGTAGGACCCCTCTCATTATTCGGTAGGAATATCCCTTGGGCCACCAAGACTAAATATCTGGGTGTCACCCTCGACTCGAAGCTTAACTTCAACGCACACGTTACTATAGTCCGGAATAGGGCCGTCTGGATCCTTTCCCGCTTGCGACCCCTGCTCAGTTCGGTAAGCAAAATGTCCTTAAGACATAAGCTTACACTATACAAGATGTGCGTCCGTCCGATCTTGACATATAGCTGCGCAGCGTTCGCACATATGTCCAAACATAACTTTGTCCGCATGCAAAGAGTCCAAAATCGGTTTCTCCGTCGCCTGCTTGACCCTCCAGCCTTCGTTAGGAACATGGACCTCCACAGGGACATGAGGCTTCCCTCGATAGAAGCCTATGTGAAATATCTCACCAGGAGATACTTCGATAGCGCTTCGAATCACCCCAACCCGCTCGTAAAATCCACCGTGAACTACGTCCCAGACAACTCGATCCCCGTTGCCAAACGTTATAAACGCCGTCCGCGAAATCTCTTTGTCGATCCCGACGACGACATCGAGAAAGCTAATAATTACTACGCGTCCGCTCCCGCAACATATGCGTGCTCGCGCCCACGCCCGCGAAACCACCGTTCCCTCCGCAGGGGACGTACGGTTAACTTCGCTCCCGCACACCCGCCACGACCGCCCTCCTCTGCGGCAACTCAAGCCTAGGTCCGATCCATCGGCATGGAGCCCTTGAGCCAAGCAGCCGCTCGCGCGATACAAGTGACTGCACAATCACTAGCTTTCACAGCCATACATGACACTGCATTATACACACATGCACAACACACATAGGTACATAGGTTCTGTAAGGGACCTTTTTTTTTTTTCTTTTTTTGCCTAGTTAGAATAGACAAAAATTTTCAGACCACTAAATACACATACACATGTTCCTTCCCTCCTCCCAGGGGGCAGAAACATGTATATATGTATAGTTAGTTTAGATCGAATTACGGATAGGGAATTAGTCAGATCGCGACTTAATTGCATACGCGCAACAGTCCGAGCCGAGGTCCGGCCACTTTGGCACCCTCGGATGTTGTTGCTTAGCTTTCGTGGCTGAGTGCCCTAAGCGCTCGCCCCCAAGCCCGGTAAAGCTGTAAAAGCCGTAAAGGCTCCAGGGCCCCTCAGGCTAACAGTGTAGTCAGTTCGAAAAAAAAAAAAAAAAAAAAAAAAAAAAAAAGGTTAGACGAGTTCTGGATTGGAGATTGTGTTAAGGCAAACGAATTGTGGAGTACCCCTTGCAAAATGGAGCGAAGTTCTGCGTAGGGTGGCTGAAATTGTCCAGAACCGAAGAATCGAAAATCGGGTCCAGTGGCAATCCTTCAGGTAAGCCTATGTTCAGCAATGTGCAGATAGACGCTGGTGATAATGCTGATTTATATGAAGTGGCATGGATAGATGAAATGTTCAGTGGCTACTAGTAATTTCCTCGAGTTGGGGCTCATATGATTTCTTTTGACGAGTTCAATAAATTGAGCTTGTTATCCATATGCTATTAAAACACTAAAAAGAAAAAAAAAGAAGTTCAGAAAAACTAAAAAATGCGGTTTATCACAATGGATTATTTAAAAAAATGTTTCCATTTTCTCTACATTGAAGTTAAAAATATTGGCAAGGGCAAAATTCATAGGTAATACTTATATCCTAACTAATACAAGTCAATTTAATTATTTTATAATTTGTTGTCTGTGATAAAAGCGGGTTTTTTAGTTTTTCTAAACTACATATTATATTAGTATTAAAACTGTGCGTCTTTGACAAAATCTAGCTTGCTAATTTTTTAACGAACTAATATTAAATTATCAAGGATGTACTGAGGGGGCAAAGTTAATATATTAAATTCCTGGAAGAAAAGAATAACTTACACCCCGGTTGCCACCCCTTATTAAATACGCTACTATTCGTCATGTGTGCAGATATCGCAATCTTAGTAAACACTATTCCCTCGCTCTTTCTTCAACAACGTGTACCATGTGCATCTTAAAAGTAAAATAGAATAAATAGGATTTTAAAAAATTGTTCAATGTACAGGTATACTATATATATAGGTAACTATTTTACATACATTATCTATGATTCGTGCAATACTCTTGAAACAAAATATTACGATAGCATGATATATAATTGCTTTGCACTCCAATAATTATTACCGTTGGTAATGCACGTACATATATGTGAGTTTATGATTCGAATAAATACTTGTTTTAAATAAGTAATATATTATTTGAAAGACCATAAATGGCCCGTTTTAATTTTCCACAAATATCTGCTCGTTCAATAAAGGGTTAGTTCTCACGTCAATGACGCGTTAGGCCATTGAAAACCCAGTGCTCAATATGTTGATGTGTAGTATATAAACTGGTAGCACGGCGGTAGGAGAACATCGTTTACTGACAATCAATCATTAAAGGACTTTAATTAAGTGTTAACAATATGAGTTCGTTAGTTTTATCAACCATCTTAGCCGTTTTGGTGGTAAACGGTAAGTGTATTTTTTTTGTTGGAGAAATTAAATTAATTAAAAACTTAATTCATACAGCATATTTATTTTTTAATATTAATAAAATAATTGTTTTTTTTTTAATAATCTAATAATTATGACAATATAAAAATGTATTATTAAATTGCTTTCATTCCGTGTACTACTTGAATCAGAATTAACATTTAAAATAAATAATTTAATAATAAAAATACATAATTTAAAATTAAGTTATATCGGGCCAAATCAAATAGTAGTACATATATGTAAAGGCTATTTATAATTATTTCAATAGTACAGGGCTAGGTAGATAAGACTAAAGCACGCAAAAAACGCACCATCTTCCTTTCAGCGATCATCGGATCGCGAAAACATCCGACAAAACATGCTCGGTTGATTTTTAATCAAGCATCTTGTTATTACATTAAAAAAAACTTGAATATTTTATACATATTACATACACATTACATATATGACAATACTAAACCTGCAGTATAAATTCAATTAAATATTAAATTCTAATAATAAACTTGTGGTCTATTCGTAAAAGTATATTTTCAACTTTTAATATGTATTATAATTATAGTTTACGTAAAATACATTGGCTATGAAGGTGAAATTGAAGTTTTTTAAAAATAAACAAAAATAATCGTTTAATAAAAGTAGTTACTAATCGATTTTAAATACTTGGATATACTTGCGTATTAAATTTTTAATCATAAAAACCAAACATCTAGAATTAGGGCAAATCATTCCATATGAAAAAAAAGAAAAACGCTATGTCGTTTTTTTACATTAAACCGTAGATTATTTAAAAAAAGTAAAATGCGGTTTTTTGTTTTAGCAAAAAAAAAATCGGTAATATTATAATTTTATAACTGTAAAATAATTTATATTACTCCATAATAAATATTTCGTAATCTCATAGTGACTTATGAAATATGTTGACCTAGCCCTCCACTAATGCAGTTTAACTGACCTCAAATTTAAGTTAGATAATCCGCATAAAGGCCGTATATATTTGCGGTTTCAATAATATATTATCGTTTGCGATAATAATATAGAATTCGTTCAGTTGTCACGAACAAATCAATTCTGGTATGTTAAGCATAGATAAGTTTTTATAGAACAAGTAATAACATAAATCCGTGTTCTTTTATGTCTAATTGGAGCGTGATAATTATTTTTTGAATAATTACTGGCAACGAGTCAAGAAACATTTATAATAACGGTGTAAGTTTTTTTTTTTGTAATCAATTAAAGATACATAACATTATGCAAAATTTATTAATATTCTTTAACGATAATTTCGTAATATTTTATTAATATGAATATGTTCATATAAAGTTTAGTGAAGTAAAAAGTGTTTGGCTCGAAAGAAGTTAGTTTTTCATGTTTAAAGAAAAAATATTGAGGGAGGCATAATTTTCATGAAAACAATAGGAATTTCATAGAATATATTATCATAGGCGTGAGGACCAGACTATACAATCCGAACCTATGTACACTGACAGGCGTTTGAACTCCCTACTCTATAGTTATCGGGTTACAATATTTTTACACTATTTAATTTTAGTAATTCATTTATAACTTTAATTTATAATATGCACGGATAGATAGGCTGCGTGTTTTGAACAACGCCGTTTAGGGGTGGGACAACGGAATTAAACACCGTGAAATAATAGCCCATTAGAATAACGTGACGTTTAATAAAAACGATTATTTAAGAAAATAACAATACGGTATGAGACATCGTCACTGACCGCAAAAGATTGCTATTAGCAAGCTTATTAATGCAAGTAGCATTTTGAAAGTTTTTGTAAAAGCCATTAGTATCGATACAGGTTACAGTAGAATTAATTTTGAAACGAAGAAGTTGTGAACAAGTGTTCAAATAAATTCCATGAATCTATCTACTAAATGAATACTGAAAGGCTGGTTCTTTAGCAAAGGACATGACAGCATTCCAATTACGATGACATAAAAAAGGTATATTATTTCACTAGTACTATAAAGAAAGAGTGCGAATTTTGCGAGTGTGTTCATATGTGGGTAATCTTCAGAACCACTATTACCTCCTATATAACTTCACGGTACGACCCTAAGAAGCGAAGCAGTAGCCATGAACAGCAAGCAATCTGGAAAGCTGTAGGCAAGCACGGGAAGAGAGAACAATGGTAGGTTATACGGGTGCATTGGGGGCGCAGCGCGGTTTGCACGGCGCAGTGGTGTGGTGGACAGTTGGTATAAATTGAATACCGGTAAAACCGTGGGGCACACTTAGTAAGAAATAAATTCGTTTGTGGAAAACATTACGAAGAACTTTGCATATTTCGACATTGTTATGTCAAGAAAAAAAATAAAGGATTGCTTGTATTAAACCTGATTATATTATAGTTCGCAAATAGAATTAGAATGAGACATGGCCTACGAGATTTATTGCTGGTTAATAATTTATCGACTAAACAATTATAGCGTTAACAAACGGAACACGTTTGTCCCCGCAAATTTTAATGACAATTTACAAGTTAAATTTTAGGGTTTGATTGATTTAATGACATTATTGTTCTTATTGTTTTTTTTTGTCATAGCATTGTTTTTTTTTTCATATTTAAAAAGGCAAATATGTTTTTAGGTACAATAAAGAGTATTTACAGTTTGAGCGCATACGGGTAAGAAAGACTTTGTTGGATAAGGTGTCATTGGATATCCCATAATTTAATTATATGTCTAATGGTACAATTTTATTTTTAGTACTCAGAATATGAACAACAAATGTGACGTATTAAATCTCATAGATTACAATGAAAGTGCATAAAACAATAATTACATATTGCATACATTTTCTTAGACAGTGAATGTTATAATCATATTGTATTCACTTAATACAATACAAACTATTTAATTGTAATTCAGCATACAAAGCATTTACTTTAGTTATACATATTTGTCTCAATTTACAATGCTCAATCAATGATATGGTATTTATCATTCATAGAGCGTTCTTTACTTAAAAATAAATAAACTAAATCGGTGCGTACAAATGTTACGATAATAAAAAAGAAATATAAAGAAATATTTTGTGAGAATAAAAAAATAAAATTTGAAAAATAATTTTTTATAAAAAGATTTTATCGATAAAACGAGTTATCATAATAAAATGCGCATTCAAAATTGCTTGTGCTGCTGACCGTTGAGGATCTATCCCTTATCCAAAGACAGTACTGGGTGTAGCAGCCGGGCTATAATGCAATTTAAAGCGCGCAATCAAAATTAAATGTGTATACAAAGTTTCGTGTCCAAACTATTGACCGTTAAGGAGTTCTTTCGCCTGGAGCCAATCCTGTGCGTGGATACAGGTCACGTTTAACATAAGAATCCATTATCATCGAAACTGAATCCACATGTATTATTTTAACTCCGTAGGATAAGAGGAAGTAGGTAGGTTAAATTCAACTTACAAGATTTGATTACAGTCAAACTCCAGGACAAGTGAAACTAAATAAAAACTAATCAATATTGTTTAATGAGATGCGTTTACGAGTATAAATCGATGTGAAAAAAAAACTTACGGATCCAATGATTAAATCTGGTATCCTATATGCGTTAATTAAAATAGCATTTACCAAATATTTTTTAAAAATTTGCATATTTTTTTAATTATTTAATTAATGTCATCATCAGCTAACGGTGGAAGATAACTACTTAAAAGCTGAACCTTTGAGTAATGATCTCGGATTAACATCATTAAGAATGCACGGAAAGGATGATTTCAACTTCACTCAATCTTTTCACAACAGATATGGATCTTTCCAACTCAGTCCTCAGATGTATCAACCTATCAATGAATTGTTCCGGATAAAACTTAGGACCTTTTTTGGTTATTTATAAAGTTATTGGTCACTTTTCCTACATTTTCATTACCGCCATAGTATCATTAAACGAAATATGTTTTTGTTTAGTATCCTTCGTTGTTGGCTGGGGATACCGAGCGTCTGATCAAAGAAGATGGGCAGTGCTTCACCCAGCATGCGGGGGCCGACAGCAATCTCCAATAGCGATTGCTGCCCGCCAGGCTATACCTATCTCGATCCCTGCGATGGAGCTCATCGGCTACCAGAACCCACTGCCTGGACCGCTCACTATCATGAACAATGGTCATTCAGGTAAGATTTTACGTTCACGTCCGTCTCTAATGGGTGATGCAATGGGTGCCGCACACGCGAGCGCCATGAGAATGATTCGTCCAGAGGCGTATTAAGCCTGCGCAGGGACCCTCAGAAACACAGGAATCCTGGCATATCGTTAGAGAAAACACTAAAAATTTAGTCAACTATCTGGAATGCTCAAGCTTATTTCTTAGCTTATTAGCTTCTGCCTTAGGTGCGGGAGACCGAAGCATATGCTGTTGAATTCGACATTGCCAACTATGATGTGTATGAGTGCTAGGTTAGTACTTGCACCCTGGCGCTACATATTCTAGAAATGACGCTGATATCGGTGTCCTGACGATCGCGTTAAAATGCTGCATCCAGCGTTATAATAAAGTCTTACAGTGACTTTGAAGGAAACATCTTAATACTCGTAAACACAAGTACTTAGTGTTGGCGAATTGTTTTGACCGGCAGAATATCGATTCGATATCCGTAGGTTCGTACCTCGGTATTTACCAACTAATTTTTCGGAATTCACGTAGATTTACTCATTTAAATTGGTAATACTATCGGCTGACAATGAACGAAAACATCGTGAGGAAACCTGGACGTTTAAGAAATGTTCTTGTAGTACCACTTCCTGTGGGAGAAACATAGAAATGGTGATTTTTCGGTGTTTAAAATCGCTAATACGTTGTGGGCTAGTGTAATGATTAAGTATGTACCTTCACTTGGGAAGAGACCTTTTCCCAGCAGTGGGACACTTACAAGCTGATATTATTTTATCGTAATAAATTCAAAATATGGTGGTACTAGCTTGATAAGCTACCAAACTCAAGTTGAAAATCTTTTTCAAAGCGCATAAGGACACGGTGTGATCTGCCAGCTGCACATGAGACCGAGACCCCTTCTAGGATTAGCATTAACCATCATGATAATCAATTGTGATAGTGTTGTAACGTCGAAAAAACTAATTTCAGTGGCGTTAACAATACCGAAATATAGTTCAGAAGAAGAGAAAAAAGGTTTCCGTCTACCTTACATCTTCGGCGGTCCACTTGACAATGAGTACGAGATCGAAGGTCTGCATTTCCACTGGGGAGACAAGAACAACCGAGGATCAGAGCATACGCTGAACGACATGCGTCTACCTTTGGAAATGCACATCATCCACCGTAACAAGAAGTATAGGAACCTCGCCGAGGCACTACAGCATCCAGACGGTCTTTGCGTTCTTGCTTTCTTCTATCAGGTAACATATTTAACTTTTTCTATTATTATTATTATAGTAATAAGGTAAACTGATGGAAGTATGTCTGCTGGTAAATACAGTACAATCTAAAAGGAACGACGATCGACAATATTTCGCCAGTCTGCGTAAATAGAAACTGGAGATATCAGCTGATATCGAAACGCAAAGTTACAATGACAGGTTTTTCACCATATTTATTGTGGTTGTGACTCATTCGGGCTGTAGAGTCCTACCACCCTGCTATCGCCATTTTGTCATCCATAACTCAGCACGGTGCACTGCGTGCAGGGAAGATTGTTTTTGGTGTCTCAAGTATTAGGATATTATGTAATTTCCCGCTAAATTCCAAATACTGGTACTTTTAAGCCTTCTTACTTATAAAAAATGGAAATACATAAATGGCAACACACAATGCCACACAAGGCGCTCCAACTTGGTTCACAGAAGTAGCAAACTATTAATCATTAAAGATCCATGTCTTTCTGGGGTTGGTTATTGTAATAAGAATAGACTGCAGTTAATAGTGGACGAAACATATGTTTTCTACTTTATTCCATTAAGTCAAAAAATTGGTTAACTTTTTCCACAAAAAGCATTTCCAACAGGTCTATGATAGGTCGTTGATATGAGAATTACATGGCGGTAGCCCGTTTTTAAGTGTTTACCTGACCAACTACCACGTGTAAGTTGAATTCCTGTCAAATACATGTCAGTATGCTCCGGCAACTGATTTTGAGAGCCAGTCTTTCTAAGCTTACCGTGTACCAGCTTCAATTAACATCAGGCAAGATTGCGGTCAAAGGTTATCTTCCAATACAATATAATTAATCATGCACATTTTCCAGGTTGTTGAATTTGATGCGAAACTCCTGACTCCCATCGTGAAGAACCTGTCAGCTATTGAAAACTTCAATACAAGTATTCAACTGCCCCATACGTTTTCACTGTCGTCAATCCTCTCCGGTCTGGATACTGAGCGTTTTTACACCTACAAGGGATCTCTGACCACGCCACCTTGCGCAGAAGCCGTAACTTGGGTCGTCTTCTCCGACTACCTACCCATTTCTGTCTTCCAGGTAAGATTTTTTTAAATTTATTAGGACCAATGGATAAAGTCTTTTAAACTTTCAGTTAGGTCTAAATTGCAATTACAAAATAAACTCACTACACAACCTTTAAACCAGCGGTAGATTAACCAATATAGTTTAAAGTTTATTATATTCATTCAGTAAACATAGTGACTGAAATCAAAAAAGATGCCCTTCAAAAGTACCTAGGAAGATAACGTTTCGAGGGGTAATTTTTTATGGCCCGCTTTATCCTATGATTCGCTGCTTATTTTACCCTGGATTTAACCACTATATTAAACAACATAAAGGAAATAGTTTACAAAAATATTGCTTCTGCAATTTTGATCGATAATTAAAATAATCTTCACGGTTTCACCTAGCTATAGTGAGCTTTGACCATCGAGCGCGTCAATATTTGTCAAATACTTTATTGCTCAAATGATGCTGATAGGTACCCATATAATATTTCATGATTCGATATGAATATAAAAATAACTAGTGTAAATGATTTCCAGATGGACAACTTTCGTGGTCTCCTCTCCAACCTTAACCTGCCTCTCGTTGACAACTTTAGGCAACTACAACCTCTTTTCGGTCGTCGTGTATTCGTCCGCATAACGTCTAAAAATCCTAAATTCAAGAAAACAAAACTCCACTACTCTAAATGGGATTGGGTGGGACACAAGAAAGCTGAAAACGATATCGCTGAATTCGACGATTAACTAGTTTTTAAACTAATAGAAGTAACCGTTATTTAACCGTTACGGGTATTATTAATAATCTATACCAATGATAAAAATTAATGTTACCAATTATTTTATATAAATATAACTGTGCTAATTGAATATTATGTGTGATGTGAATATTAAATAAATATAATATTTTGTTAATAATAATTAAAAAAATAAATATTAGATAATACTTTGGTATTTTTATTTGATATGTTTTATATAATAATACATAGGCACAAAATATATGCGTATACCAATGCCTATGGTGAGGAATACAAATAAAAATTATAATAATTTTATAGTAAATTTTATGTAGAGTAGTTATCAGCTCCGAACATCGACTGGAAGTAAAAAAATATATGTTAATAAAGCTTATAATATAAACATAAACATAAATGTATATACATACACCATTAAATAAAAAATTGCATACCTTTAAACACACAAAAATGTTAACAAGTAAATTGCTATTATTAGCAGCTAGGTCTTGGAACCGAAAAGTTAGTGGAATATCGATCCGACATTCACAGGTTCAAACTATGTATCAGTGGATATTGACTTTTTGAATTTCATTAGTAACACAGGTATGCATCGTGAGGAAGTCTGTACCCTTGAGAAATGTCATATATTACCACAACGTAGTTCTTTGACCACGTTACTAATATTAGATTTCTTTGCGTTTGAAATCGCCAATGCGCTGTAATTAAGCATGAATAGTAAACAAAGAACGTAATCCTGCATTTTATATATGTAATTAGTTTCTCGGAAACGGCTATAACGATATGGATTAAATTTTACATTTAGAAAATATTTTCATTTCAAGTTACATACCAGGGTGTTTTTTTCCAGACACTGACCTTAATTCACTCGTCCAGCTTTATCTATACATTTATCAGTTTGTAATGTCAAAATAACAGGTTTTTATAAATACATATGAAAGTATACACGGTACGTATAACAAAAAATCCATTTTTTAATTTTGTCTGTCTGTTTGTTCCGGATAATCTCTGAAATGGTTGGACCGTTTTTGACGAATAGGCGTGTTGGATATGTACCGATCCCAGACTCCATTCTTTTGGGTAAAGTGCTCATAATACGTAGTGTACTACTCCGTATTCAAATCATCAATACACTAAGCTTAAACTATACTACCTGTGCCTCACGTTTACACCAGTGTCAAATATATTCGACAAACTCTCTACGGTACGGTCGCGTGGTGCCGCCGCCAACGCGACTGTGTCGCGCCTATCGTTATTCCACTTTCCGTACTTGCCAGATTGCTTAACGTTCATAGTTACTGCTCCGCTTCTTAGGGTCATAGCATGAAATTATACAGCCTATACTATTCCTCATGAATCTGGCTATCATATTTTTTCGAATCCGACTGGTAGTTCCAGAGATTAGCGCGTTTAAACAGACAAACAAAAAAAACTTTTCCGCATTATTATATTAGTATAAATATATAGATTAGCGGAAATATATTTTAATTATAAGAAATATATAAAAATTGGGTAGGAATGAGTAAAATGTAGTCTGTTTGCAAATACGATTAGCGAGTGGTGACAGAGAAATTAATTATTTGTAGATTTGACTAAATTTATTTTAAGTGATATTAGCACATATACAGTCGTATTTATACTACTAGGTAACGTATTAAAAACTTAAGAATTACTGAAAACTTTTCTCACCTGTCTTCACAACAGCAACAGAAAAAGCAACCAAAAAGTCACACAGCAAACACCGAAAATCTCTTAAGAAATAAATAAAACAACTCAATCACTTTATTATTTCTATAATACAGTTTTAACAAATTCTATACAAGGTTAATACTCTGTAATATTACATTTCAATAATAATTTATCTTTTTAAAATATGGCGATATATTTAGCTGTAAGTAACATTAACAAAAATAATCTTTTCTTAAATGATGAGTGGAATGTATTAGACTGAAAATGCTCGTTTAAAATGAATTGCACACAGTTACATACTCGTAAAACATGATAGTAGGTATATTAGTAATTAGTTGGTATTGTAATGTTGGCATATTTACAAGTGCCAGTCTGCAAACAGACATAATATATAAATATATAACATGCAATAGATTAGTTTTAGCGTACCAAGTCGTCTGGGTTGAACATGCCCTGGAAAAAAAAGAAATAATACGTTAAACTCTTAAAAAAATGTCATAACTCATTATGAATAAACCTATGCCATGAGATAAAAAAAAAAACAAAGTATCCCGATCGTAAAATACGAAATCAGTATTTAATATTAACAAGGTTGCTCGATAACATGTAACCCAAGCCCGGTGAAGCTGTAAAAGCCGTTCGAGGCTCCTGTGCCCTTATGGCTAATAGTATAGTCAGTTCGAGAAAAAAAAAAGCTCAATAACATTTCACTCAATTAACAAAAAAGTTCAAAAACTATTGAACAACCTGTAAAACATCATAATTTCTGGTGTTTGGTGCAATATATTTATTTTTATTTAAGCCCTTCTCCACAGAAAGAGGCGTTCGACAGGGATGCATTCTTCTCTGTCGTTTCGCTCTTGGCAGAGCGGTCGTGGTCACATAGAGGCGTCCACGTCGGTGGTAGAGGCGGACACAGCTCTCCGCACGATCTCCCGCCATCTCTCTCTATTTGTAGACTGTCGGGCGCAGTCAGACACACGGCCTCCTACTGCGGATTTCACCTGGTCAGTCCAGCGCATAGATGACCTGCCGCGCGATCTAGTTCCCTCCACTCTTCCCTGTACGACCAGCCGTTCTATGGAGTCGTTATTCCGCCTAGACACATGCCCAAAGTACTGTAGTATGCGCGACTGTACTACGGCCGATAGACGCTGTACAATGCTGAGCTCATGGAGTATGGACATATTGGTGCGAAACTCCGTCCACGATATTCCAAGCATCTTCCGCCAGCACCACATCTCCAGAGCATCTATCTTCCCCTTTTCCAGTTCGCGCACTGTCCAAGTCTCTGCCGCGTAAAGAAAGATGGGGAATACAAGGGTGTTCGCACGAGCTTGATTTTGGTGGCTTTTGTAATATTGCGATTCCTCCATACTTTCTTCAGCCTCCCCATCGCAGCTCTGGTCATGGCCATACGCCGTTTCACTTCATCTACGCACCTACCATTGTTTGAGATCAAAGCCCCAAGGTAAACGTAGGTCTGGACCACGTCGCAGTTCGCGATCTGTATCACTTCGGGCGAGTTGTTGTTGACGCGATCCACGATCATCATTTTTGTCTTAGGTCGATTTAACTTTAATCCAAACGTAAGGCTCACGCGCTCCATTTTGAGAAGTAATTCCTCCATAAGGCCAGCACTACTCGCAAATAAGGTGGTGTCATCTGCGTACCGCAAGTTCGCAATTTTATATCTACCAATCGCTACACCATCAGTCCAGTCTTCAAGAGTGATTCGCATTACAAGTTCTGTGTAGATATTAAATAGTAAAGGTGATATTATGAATCCCTGTCGCACGCCTGCACTTGGATGGAAACTATCCGAGAGGAGGCCACCTGTCCGCACTGAAGCTGTTCCTCCTTCGTAGAGCTCCCTGAGCAGGTGCACGAGGTGTTGTGGCGTGCCCATGTCCAGTAGTGTTTTCCACAAAGTTGGCCATTTGACAGAGTCGAACGCTTTCGAGAAATCAACAAAGCATATAAAGATCGGCTTGTTGAACTCTCGAGAATTCTCAATGATTTGCCGAACGATGAGGATCTGCTCTCGGGTTCCCTTTCCCTTTACAAATCCAGCTTGTTCTGGTGCAATTTCTCTGGACAAGTATGCTTTCAGTCGTTCGTTAATGATTTGTAGCATTATTTTGCTAGCGTGTGCTATTAGGGCAATAAGTCGATAATTACTACACTTCTTCGTGGAACCCTTTTTATGAAGAGGAGTGAAAACTGTATGAGCCCAGTCAGAGGGCCATTTGCCTGTGAGCCATATCTTGTTGCAGATGATGTGGAAGATATGAACGCCACGCTCTCCCAGTGCGCGTATAGTCTCAATTGGGATTTTATCCTTCCCCGTAGCTTTCCCATTTTTGAGGATTTTCCCATTATGTCACTAAAAATTTGCAACTTGTATGGAGAATACATTAGGTATGAGAAGAGCACTCGAGGGCTGAGAAGGTGGCATTAGTGTGGGAATGATAACGAAAAAGAAGATAAAAATAAAAAGGAAAGAAAGGTAAATAAAAAAATAACAATTTTCGAAATTTACGGGAAATATCTAAATTAAATTACTTATTTTGGATAGGAGTTCTTAAAACATGAAAAACTAAAAAAAAATTTAAGAGACCTGAAATTAATGTATCACCATTTTTTGCACCACCTGTATAATAATTTTAAGCTCAGATTTAATAACAGCTTAATGGCATGTAACTATTATATTTATCACTGGAAAAATGTAATACAAAATTGAGTCTCATAGATTTTCAGATAAAATGCAGAGATGTATTAGGGTCCTTTACATATGAAATTAGTGTTTTGTCGTACTGACCATTTTGATCTGAAATATCTCCTCTTTGGTTAAGAATTCCAAATTCAAATTTATAAATTCATTTGCATGATACATTTGAGTTTTGAAAACGGTCATTCATTTGTTTTTTCCTCATTCTTTTTTTTTTGGCGTCGCTTATTACCGCACAATGGACAGCGGACTTATTACCGCAGAACCAACCCCGTGGATGGCCGGAGACCAAAGTGGAAAATGAAGAATTAAAGGCTATTGTGAAAGCGGATCCATCACAAAGCACTTCAGAGATAGCTGCAGGCTTCGGGGTAAGTGATAAAACTGTATTAATCCACTTGAAGCAAATCGGGAAATTAAAAAAACTTGAACGATGGGTGCCTCATGAATTGAGTGAATCGAACTTGCAAACACGCGTCGACTGCTGTGTTACTTTGTTCAACCGACACAATAATGAAGGGATTTTAAATCGAATCATTACTTGTGATGAAAAGTGGATACTGTACGATAATCGGAAGCGCTCGTCGCAATGGCTGAACCCTGGAGATCCAGCCAAATCCTGCCCTAAATGAAAATTGACCCAGAAAAAGTTACTTGTGAGTGTTTGGTTGACTAGCGCCGGTGTCGTACACTACAGCTTTCTAAAATTTGGCCAAAGGATTACGGCAGATATCCATTGTCAGCAACTGCAAACCATGAAGGAAGAACTAGCTGCTAAACCGAGATTGGTCAATCGCTCTAGGCCACTGCTGCTTCACGACAACGCCAGACCACACACTGCACAACAAACAACCACTAAGTTAAATTACCTACAATTGGAATGTCTGCGACATCCACCGTACTCTCCGGACCTTGCTCCAACAGATTACATTTTTTTCCGGAATTTGGACAACTTCTTACAAGGAAAAAATTCAACTCCGATGCGGCAGTCCAACCCGCCTTCAAAGAGTTTACTGATTCTCGCTCCCATGGTTTTTTTAGTAAAGGGATCAATGAACTACCTATGAGATGGCAAAAGTGCATAGATAACAACGGATGCCTTTATATGCCTCCCGTACAAAACGCCAATTTCATATGTAAGGACCTAATATTATAATAGTTTTAATATCATCTGTTGACTGGAAAAACTTATATAATATTAGATTGCTGTAAGTTTTGTGCAGTGGTTTAATCATTATTTTCAAAAATTTCAGATATTATGGAGGAAGAAGTTTCCATATTTAGATGCAAACTTTTTCTTGTAATATTTGAGAAGTCTAATAAGTTTAGAAAATAAAACTATATATTACACAAAAAAAGATGGAACTTAAAATAAAATCATATCATTAGACAGGGTTCACAACGTGAAGTGCAGCAGCTATTGTACCAGTAATTTCGAATTATTGTATACTGAATGAAAACTATAATACTTTATCAAATTCGCTCCGGAGGAACTTTTTTTAGCTCATTGTACAAACGGATTTCCACCTCATATGAATACATCATATAAAGGCTTAAAATTGTCCTACATGCAATACATGTGCTACAAAAGCCATGTCAAACTCAAAGTCACTGGCGGGACAGAAGCATGAAGATCATGGACTAGGTGGGCCGCAAAATCTTAAAGGACAAGTATATTTATTAAATTTCCAATAAAAAGGACATTACAACAAAGTACAAACATTAACTTCTTTTGCCAGATGATATCTTTTGTCTTTAATTAAGATGTCTACTTGTGGCATGAATTAATCGGCAGAAATAAATTTTAAAACTGCGTCCAAGTGTGTGTCCGTCAATCGCGATCATGCGAGAGATCTGTTTCCTTTCATCAAAGAAATTAATTGTTCACTTATAGGTACTTCCGAACATTGACAGGATTTTACAGGCAAATTTTTCTCATTTCTTGGTGTTGAACAGGCATGTACTTATAAAATTTAAATGTACCAATACTATCAAATTTTTGCTTTAAATGAGTCTGACACAGAAGTGAGGGGGAACTTTATGAATATTTGATAGTGAAAAGACCAGTAATTAAAGAAATTTTGTTTTTTTGGGATTTAAAATCCTGAAAACACTTCAAATTCTGCTAGAAGTTTGCCATTTTCTAAAAATTGCTCAAAATGTATAACATTTTGTACGATATTGGGACACTTACACTTTCCTGATCAGAAAAAGTTACAGATTATCCACTACTAACTGTTTTTCCTACAGCAGAATTTACACTTGATCATGCATATCTGTTATAACTTGATGTGATCCTTGCAATTTCCTATTTAAGTTCGACAAGTTTTTTGTGATATCTATCATAAATGAAAAATCTTGAGATGTACGTCAGATAATAAACTGACATATTGTCCCTTCACTTCCATGAAAAAGCATATTTCTTCTTTGAGTGTAGAGCAGTGTACTCACTTTCTAAGTCTTGTAAAAACATTGAAAACTATCACTGATTAATAATACGTAACCTTATGAAGTTTACCATTTTTTTAACTGACATTAAAACCTTTTCCAACTTGATCACTGAGCCTAAAACTTTTTGATGGATTATCCAATGAACATGGTTAAAATCTGGTTTGGCACTGCCCATTTCTCTGATCTTTGTTTGTAATATTTTAATGAAACCATTACATATTTATCCAGTCATTGAAGGAGCTCCGTCTCTGTTGCAAGGCAACACAGTTTTGACAAATCTAAATTATACTTTTGCAGAAGTCCATAAAGAGCATTGAAAATATGCTCCCCAGTTGTTGTATCATGCAATGATACTAATTCCAGTAATTCTTTATAAACGCTGATATCTCTTATCAACAGCACGAAGAAAAACAGCGAGTTGCACCACAACACACATATCTGTACTTTCGTCACAAGCAATATAAAATCGATCAATGAAAGAGTCTGATTTTGTTTTTATCTCATCACTTATATTGGCAGCCAGCTTAGTAACTCTTTGAGTGACAGTAACAATTTCCATGGCTTTTACAAATGATTTTGAGTGTTTTGAGATGAACTCCGATAGTACATAACTCGCTTGAAAACTTCAATATAACTAAATAATTGTAATCAAAATCACATATATACCAACAGACAAATTATGTCAGTCGTCGTAGTCACGATACTAGTATGGACTTTTTCCAACATGCATGTTTCCAAAACAGTTTTAAACACGCTCGCGGGCCGCCTGTTTGACATGACTGATGTACAATAATAATAATTGTACGGTTATGAACCCTGACACGACAATATTTAGCAAAGTATATTAAACTTATGGATATATTGTTAATATAATAATATGTAATATAACATATTGCCATTCTACAGTACTGGCCATTTCAAATCAAAATAATTTTTGTTTGGCTAAGAATTCTAATTTCAAATTAATTTTATTTTAAAAACTTGGAATTCTTTTTCCTAAAGTAGTCATTTGTTTATTGATTAGTGTTACATTTTCATCGCATTTCAATATTTTTTGTCATCATGGATACGTTAAAAATTCGAGTAATTATGGAATATGAGTACCGTCGTGGCAGTAACGCGGCACAAGCGGCACGCAACATTAACGACGTTTACGGAGCTAACACTACAAACCAACGCACCACCTGTTATTGGTTTGCTCGCTTCCGTTCTGGGAATTTCGACCTGAAAAATGAACCTCGCGGTCGTCCGAAGACTTTGGTCGACAATGACGAATTAAAGGCGATTGTGGAAGCTGATGATACACAATCTACGGCTGAATTAGCAGCAGCTTTCGACGTTAGCGTCAAAACAATATTGGTCCATTTGCGTCAAATTGGCAAGGTAAAAAAGCTTGACAAATGGGTGCCCCACGAACTCAATGATCGCCAGCGCGAAGTACGCGTCGAGACGTGCCTTGCACTGCTCAACAGACACACAAATGAAGGAATTTTGAACCGCATTGTTACCTGCGATGAAAAATGGATTCTGTTTGATAACCGCAAGCGCTCAGCAAGTTGGTTGGATCCTGGTTCAGCACCTAAACAATGCCCTAAACGAAAACTTACCCCTAGAAAAGTGATGGTCACTGATTGGTGGTCTAGCGCCAGTGTGATTCATCACAGCTTCTTAACAAACAGGGTGAGCATTACTGCAGATGTGTACTGTGAAGAACTGAACACAATGATGGAGAAGCTGGCACATCTCCAACCAGCATTGGTCAATCGCTCGTCTTCGCTGCTCCTGCACTACAACGCGCGACCTCATACTGCACAACAGACCGTCTCCAAGTTGCAAGAACTGGGGTTGGAAGTTCTCCGTCATCCGCCCTACTCACCAGACCTTGCGCCTACAGACTACTACTACTTTTTCCAGAATTTGGATAACTCATGGCGGGAAAAAATTCAATACCCGAGAGGCAATACAAAATGCCTTTGAAGAATTTGTTGCCTCCCGTCCAGCTCATTTCTTTAAGAAGGGCATCAATAAACTGCCACTGCGCTGGCAAAGATGCATTGATTGCATGGGTGATTACTTCGATTAATACAAATAAAAAATACATGAAAAAACATTGTTTTCATTTTTTCACACAAAACAGCAATTTCATAGGTAAAGACCTAATATAATGTTTGTTTGTCATAAAAAACCCTTTTTTCTTGAAGTTTAATGTGAGACAGATTTGTATGTAATAATAATTATGTTTATGGTGAATTTAGAGGATTTTTAAATTCTCACTGATATTCTACATGCGAAAATAACTTTGTCCAACTGTTAATTTTTTGCAACTAAATCTGTGAACCAATCACAATGAAATTCACCAAAGAGGAGTAACCTGGGTCCTGGAGAAGGATGTACTATGAATAAATATGAAAAATGTCTTATAGTTTTATGATTATTAATAATTAAAAAATACCTTAGCACGACGTAAGATAGAGTCCTTGCTAGCATCATATGGATGGTCTTTAGATGGGATCTCAAGCACAGAGGGCACTGGGGCTGTGTGTGCATCTATAACATGCCTTATCATTTCAGCCACATTCTGGTTGATAAGAATGATGTCAATGTCATCACGTTTCACGAATCTCTTGAAGCACTCTTCAATCTCACTGACTGCTGTGTCTGTAATCAACAAAAAATAAGTATCATTTACTTTTTTGAAAACTGCACCGTTGAATTAGTTTATAGTTGCTTTCATTATTTATATTGTTAGTCCGCCATCCAATTGTCTACTGACTGTTCTTTTGAAGTTCAACAATGGAATTATGACCAACTAACTTACTTTTGTCCACAACCATGAAATTTGGATGTCTGTTTTTATTGATTTCACCAATTCCACCTAACAAGAATCCTACGCATGTATCCTGAAATTAAAGCAAAACATAAAACATTATTTATTTTTTTATAATACATACAAATAGGACAAAAATAAAATTACAAGAATAATTGAAATATTATGTATTTAGGAGAAAATATAAATTTACCTCATCACCGATGACGCTGATCAGCTTACCCTTTACAGCTGCATGTAGAGCCATCTTTTTGTAATTTTAAAATGTTTTTTAATATTTTTTGGGTAATCGATCTATCACAAGGGCTCGTCACCTGACTTAGGAATTTATCGGATTGAGTTGGTATTGAGGTTGGTATACCTGCAAATGTCAAAATAGTTTCATAGACACCAAACCAAGGAATAAACAAAAACAATGCAGCCACTATAAAAAAGTTGAAAACTCAGCTTGAAAATAATAGGTATTAAATATTAGTCCTGTGTAAGCATGTTTACAACAGCTATAAACACAAAACGCGTTACAAGGATATGCTATATTTAAAACGCAGGATTTTTTTATGCGCTAATATATTTTAAAGCATTACACTTTACAACGGTGAATGTTAACGTGTTCGCAGCCCTCGTTCCGTGTTGGTGCAAAAGGCTCTATGTTACATTACGTTACGTGTACGTTAGTATGTTTGTAACTATCGATCTGATAGTTATTATTTATTATATTTAATTTGTAAGATTTATATGTTTATTTGTACGAAAAGGCCGTTTTGCAATAATTGCACTCAACTTTCTTTCATTGTGGTCAATTATAACAAAATGCTCCACACTTATCCATTCCTAGACATTTATTTATTATTTACAAATATTACTAATTATGAACTTCACAAGTATTTATATACAATCACAATATGATAAAACCAAATAAAATCACGCGCAAAAAGTACCTACTACCTCTTTTTACAGCAGACAGCAAAATGCGTAATTTTTCTGCGCTTTTTCGAACTGTTAGATAATATTTCTGCTAGTTCATTAGAAACGTGTTAAATATTTTGCGTAAATATACAAATGACTTACACAGTTATTTCAATAACATAAAGTCGATTTTAGTTAGTATTTAATATGTATGGATTTGAGTTTAGACTTCGGCTGGATTTTCTGCCCACACAATAGATAGCGTTATAATAAAAAACTCGAGCTGCAATAATAATTACAAAAATTGCTAAAACGTAGAAAAGTGCTGATAGCTGACCGCAGTAGAAATAAATAATAGGTAGCAGATGCTATATTTTACTGACGGCGTTTTTTTCTGCTATGTAAAATAACGAGCATCTTTAGTTCTGTGTCGGTTGTACATTCTCCATGATTCGGATCGTTCATACTCATGATTTATGACCGACTAGCGAAATAACGGAATCCAATGTTTCGGTAGGTTATCGGTCACCAGACCCAGCGTGTGGCGATAAGATCCTACGTACATTATAATATTTTGTTGGTCACATTGTATATCTACCACACAGCCATATTCAAATTTCAAAAACGGTCTTTTATAATTAGGGTATCTGTACCCACGGCTTTGTTCGCGTGGATATCGGAAAACTAAATAAATTGATAACAGTTGTAAAGCCATGTTATTTATGGTAAAAAGTTAAACTTATGTTATCATATCCTAGTAAGTCCTATGTGCTTATCCAGGTTATAAACTATCTGTGTATTAAATTTCTTCAAAATCCATTTAGCTCGTTTTGCGTTTTTGAATAACAAACATACAAACTTGCACATTTACAATATTAGTGTGATATTTTTTCGTTCATTTATCGCATGTCACATTACAGCTGGCCGTGGAATAGGGATAAAGTGAAAGGCGCGAAAAAAGTTTCACTTGCATCGTGGTTTCATAAAACCATACAATATTTTTTTATCGTTATAGGTTTAGCGTTGTGAACTGAGTATCACCTGATCTTAAATGACGATGTAGCCTAAGATGGTAACACGCTAAGCTTAGTGTAGGAGGCTGGCTCTCAAGTGCAGCTGACGGAACACACCTATTATTTTTGGCGACAGATTTTCAACTTGAGGGTGGTAGCTAGCCAGGTGGGAAATGGAAAAGCTGTACAACCATGCTATGGTTTTATCACGATGTTTTCCTTTAAACAAAGTTCAGGCTCATTGCAGGGCTTCGGACTCACGTCCATCGACGCAATGTCCGTACACGGTACCACTGAGCCATCATTACTAACTATAAATTATCCGGCGCCAGCAAACAGAACACGACTGGCTCGTACTGATACATCGCGGCTAAATTAGACTTTACGCCAATATAATTATAGTAGTTAATACAATGCATGTAACCAATGTTCCGTTCGTTTGATGATTATTTATTTCCATGTTTTTTTTCTATTTAAAAAAGAAATGTAAGGGATGACAATCTCAATTACACTTCGACAATCGATCTCCAAAAAAATTGATTTAAGATTAAAACTATAGATAAATAACGACGAAGTATTTTTTTTTCTGTGCAATTAACAGTTGACACTTGACACAATGATTCATATGTCGACATAAAATTATGTTGTTGGTTGTTGGTCATGTGTCAAGTAACTGACAGTGACAGTGACTCTCTGTGTTAGAGTGTTTATTTTGAGTGAATTGTGCTGTAAATAGTGTGGAAAGTAATAAACAAAACCATGCTTAACATAAAAAACTATGGGAGCAGTTCGGAAGACGATGAGAATAGCGATTCGGAAGTAACAAAGCAAAATAGCAATGAAGCTTTGTTGATGCATTTGAAACCTGTTGATTCTAATTTATCAGTGGCTAAAACCATGCAAATTTGCTCTGCTCCTATCGTTATGCCCACGGTGAGACACAATTAGATCATTTTTACTATATCTTCGTTCGGCATTTAGTACCGCGAATGTGAAATTGGGTCACTTTACAGGAGACAAAAAAACTGATTTAATTACAAAGTATAATGTATTTAAGTTCAAATTATTACTATGTGGTAAAAAATTGTTATTGAGCATTAATACTATTACTTTTAGTTGCCAATGCCATAAATCTACAATTTAAGTATATATATTTTATAATAATGCACATTAGCGGTATTTACCTAACAGTATTGGTTGTGTGTAACATTTGCAGTTTCTGCAGGTTCTGAAGCTATAATTTTTGTTGTTTCTTCAAATAGTACTTTGTTACAATAGCAACTGATTTATGCCTAAAATTAAACAGAGCACATTCCTTGTAATAAGATTGTTAGCTTATGAAATCCTTATTCCTTGTGCATAAAAAAATAACAAATTACCTACTCTAAATAGTTTTTTTTTCAAATGTGTATTTGCGTTATATATTTCGCAAGAACTATATTTTTATCTACAATACATTGTCTATTATAATATTTTCAATCAATCTTAATTATAGCATAGTAAACAAGATTATGTGTAATTATACTTCATCATTTTATTGCAGAATAATGATGATACTAGAATACTAATACCAGCAAATCAAGAACTAAAACACAATCCAAAGTATGAGGAGCTATTTGCACCAACATTTGGTCCGGGTAATCCATTTCAAACACAACAAATGAAGGCAAATAGAAACATGTTAGCAGGTTACGTTGAGAAAGCACATATAAGCGATTTCCAATTTGAAAACCAGAGAAGAACATTCACAAGCTACGGATATGCAATAGATCCATCAACGGAAACAGAAACTGGTACCGGTGATACTGTCGTAGGTTAGTTTAACAAATATTGCAACTATATTTTAGGAGTTTTTGGTGGGACTTTGATGAGATTGTGGTGATTTTTATTTTAAATAATATGTTTATATATTATTATTTCA
The DNA here is from genome assembly GCA_947532125.1 of Saturnia pavonia. Lineage (NCBI taxonomy): Eukaryota > Metazoa > Arthropoda > Insecta > Lepidoptera > Saturniidae > Saturnia > Saturnia pavonia. The sequence continues at coordinate 15,898,767 of OX383903.1, forward strand.
TTTTGGCATCATTTTACATCATATACTTAGGTTACTGTACACAAATGTAGCGAATTATAAAGAACATGTATTTTGAGTTGCCACAAAAACTTCCTGGACAGTTTTATTAAAGGAGCCTCTATCTTATTAGAGCAACATATGTTTTAAGATTACATACAAAAAGAAGTAGTTTTTCTTTAATGGCAATGTTGTCATCAACAATTCTGCCAATGTCACATGAATAGAATAGTTTTTTATTTTCTATATTATTAAACTTTGATTTTATTTTAACTAAATTTAACATGTCAAGAATAGTTTACTGGAAGGTGTTATGAAATAATTTAAATAACAAAATAATTGGAGTCAAACCTTATCTATAAAAGTGTGAAACCAAAATACCCACTCACGATATTACTAAGTATTGATTGTAGCATAAAAAATAGCAAAAAGGTATTACTTTTACAGTATCAGCAATGATAACTCCCCAAGAAGAATCTGAAGGAAAAACAGTGTTTGAAACAATAAAAAAGAGGCCATTTGACAAGAAAAAGAGACATAAAAATGACAACCCAGAAGATATAACAGGATTTTTGGGACCCTGGGGTGGATATGTAGGTGAACAAAGGTAAGCCATAACAGTTGAAATGGATTGAAATTTTGTCTATCATAGTCTTTGGTCCTATTTCCGTACAAGGTGTGAATAGGTTGACAATTCAACTTGCATCAAATTTCAAGACTATTCAAAAATTGGCATCTGTATTACCATATCTATATGATGAATAAATAATATAGTAGGATTTTAGGTACACCATGCTTATGAATTCTTTAAAAGTAGGATTTACCAATAAATAGTAAACTTTCTTATGACCACCCAGAAAAGTATGTATTTTCTACTTGTCAACACATTCTCACTTTATATGTATTTGTATATTAGGTTTCTATTTAATATTTGAGTCTACTTTTATTCTGATCTTTTTCAATAAATATATATACAGCAATATGCAAACCATCTGACCATTTGATGATTATGACATAAACATTATTTTATAGAGTAATGAAACCAGAAGGCGAAATGGCAAAAGAATTGGAAGAAATTGTTGCAAAGAGACAGAAGAAAGGCAAAGTTGACGATGACAAACCTCTGGAGGAGAAATCTATATTTCACAGTGAGTTTATTGGCTTAATAGTTAATATTGATTTCGATTTATTGATTGAATTCTTTTCTTCTTCTTTCATGATAATGTTTGAGTTAAAATTCTTTGGTATTGGATGCCTCAATGATCTCCTTTTTAATGCCAGTGGGAGGGCACACTTTCACAGTCTGTGAAACCTAATATATATCCTATAAATTAAACTAGCTGTGCCTGCGGTTCCGCTAGAGGGACTACAGGATTATTGTTTGTGAAGATATCTAGTCTTTTTATTTTATTAAGATCTAAGGAGAAAATCTATCCAGTAGTTTTTGTGTGATGAAGTAAACCGCAATCATTTTATTTACTTACTAGCTGTGTCCCTCAGTTTCACCCGTGTTTAATTTACCACTAAACTATAGTCAGAACTGAGCTGAGTGAAGCTGAGAAAACGAGAGATATAGTTTTTGCAAATGATATGGTGTATTTTTAAAATATCTTGGCAAAATGACAGCTCTGTCTCTCTGTCCCAAGAGATGGCAATCCAACGGCTTTGTTGTCATGCTAGCCTGCATAAATATTTCTGATATATATTAGTGCAATGTAATTTCTAATTACATCATGTAGTGATCAAGTTTATACGAGGGGGTAGCTGTCTGTTTGATTACGTAATTGCACCGATAATGATGTAATATGTGTGGGTTCCGCGTGATCCTGACTCCTTGTTTCTTTCTAAGAATGTATACTTAATGTTTGTAGTGAACTTTACACTTTTTTTGATGTCTTTAGTGTTCACAAGTTTTTTTTGCAGATTTGATATTTGATTGAGTATTATAGATTTGTATACAGAAACATTGTATTTAAAATTTCATATATTTGCTTTCAGTTGACAAAGCGACTGATTATCAGGGACGGTCATGGGTGGAGGTTCCGCGTACGGAAACTCAACTTCGGAGAGATACGCCACCGGAAAGGTGTTTCCTACCTAAGGTATAAGTTCAGATCAACAATAAAATTTATACCATATTTGTTACGTGCATTGTATGCATATCCATTAGACACCTGTCACCTAGCTGAGGTATGAGGAGGCAGGATATTATATATAAATAAATGCCATGAACATTGTGGTCTTTGCTCTTATACTGTCCATATGTCAGCCCGATCATAGCATAACCCTAGTATCTTTGCATCGTAGCATAAATAATGTTTTTTATATACATATGTAGTAATAAGATGCAGTTGATTTGAACGAACTAGCCGCCTCATCATTGGACTTATCATCTAACGATTCCTTTATAGACGTCCATGCCGTGTTAATATAGTTTTTATTTAAATGATATATTTGTATATATTCCAGGCTCATATATTCACGTGGAAGGGTCACACAAAAGGCGTCGCCGCTGTACGCTGGTTTCCTAAGACCGCACATCTTATGCTCTCCGCCGGGATGGACTGTAGAGTTAAGGTAAATATATAATATACTTCCAGATATGATTGGTCACTTAAAATAAGTAAAAAAAGAAATAAATTAAAATCATTTATTGCTGGTACAAATAAAAAATAAACATAGTTTATATATCAGGTAGTATTTCCCAACAGGCTCCCATTCAGCTGCAAGCTGCAGTACGAGTGCAGTAGGTACTGTACTGTAGTGCTGATTGTCGATAAGACGCGTCGTGGCTGCCTGTATACTAGAGCAGAGCTGTACAAATTTCGACCAATAGAATTGCATAAAAATCCAAGTTCCACTCCGCTCTGCTTCAGAAGACATGGAGTCGCGGAGTTCATTCTAAATGCATACATTGTATACGCGGAGCGAGAACTCTGAGTAGAGAAACGGAGTCCGTTGTACAACTAAACCTTGTCCGTGTGCCTCTTTTGACAAATGCCTCCTTCAACAATGACCATTTAAATCTGTCAGCAGCCACTCTTCTCTATTTGCTACCTGACACAGCCTTAATTTCGTCCACCCATCTTATAGATGGCCTGCCTCGCTTCCTCTTGTTATGAGTTGGAGATTTTTGTTTTTGACTATTTTTCTTCTTTGCCCCTGATTGCGTGTCCTGCCTAATTCCATTTAAGTTTTCTCACTGTCACTGTGATATCGTTTGTATTGTTTTGTTTCTCACTCGATCTGATAATCTCTATCCCAAGATACTTACTCGTTTCCATGGCATTCTAGCACATGCAAGTTGTGGGCTTCAGTGATTTACCCAGGTTTGGCTAACATATGTGAGTAAAAGTAATATGCAAGTATAGAAATTTAGTACGTAGGGACCCTGATGTGCTTTAGGGGGTGGTGCTAGAGATTTTTACATAAAAAGAGATGCAAATATCAAACAACTCTCCGTTGAAAGTTATGCTCATTTCTGAGTTTTTCAAAATCCCTTTTAAACTCCAGTACTGTTTCCGTGCGTCCCCTATTCACCTGTTCTTTTCTTTTGAAGTTGGCTCTGTTGAATAGATTACTTAACCCAGATAAATGTATTCATTTTGTTTTTATTTACGTAGATAGCATAACTAGTTACTGTAGATAGGTTAAAATTATCAGATTTTCCAGGCAATGTTGACTTAGTGGTAGCCTGTTTGGACACCGGGTCAATCGGCTTAGGTTCAATCTTACAACGCGCCTGAGCTTTTCTAACGCCCTTCTGGCTAGCTACCACCCTCAAGTTGACAATCTGTCGCCAAGCACCACCAGTAGGTGTGTTCCCGCAGCTGCGCTTGAGAGCCAGTCTCACTTCTGAGTTTAGTGTTTTATTATTTTCAACCACTCATAACCACTTAATACCAGGTGGATTGTCAAATATAAAACCTACAAATAAAAAAAATCATTAAATAAAACATGAATTTAGTCGGGCAACTATGCTATATTAAATAACATGTGTCACTCTGAAATATGTTAAAGGAATGTTATTAATTGTATAATCAGATATGGGAGGTGTATGGTGACCGTCGATGCATCAGGACATACTTCGGGCACCGTCAGGCGGTCAGAGATATTAACTTCAACAACTCCGGAAAACAGTTTTTGTCTGCGGGTAAGTGTTGTACTTTGACAATTTTTAACGCTATAGATCACACTCACTGACTATAGACTGACTATAGACATAACTCCTTAGTGGTGGCTGCCTCCTCACATTGACGTACGACGTACGTACCGATTGCCTGACGCCAAACAACAACATTGCCGGCCGGATTGTGTTCATTCTCCACCCAAAATACCTTTTTCTGTATTACTGCACTAATTATTAAAGTAGGCAATTTTATTCGAAATTAAACAACTTATTTATAAATCAATCGTGCAACGGCGTTCGATTAATTCGGTTTATTGATTTTTTATTTTAGTCTATCATAAAATGTAGCATTGCACATAGTAAGAAAATAAAACTAAAATCTCAAAAATCATTGTACGTAGGAAGTTATGTAGGATTTTGTCGTGTGAAATGTTTTTATAACGTTTAACAATATATATTATTTTATAATGAAAATATTCATATTTGAAGTTAGTGATGGAATGATACAAAATTTTATCGATACTATACCGTTACTGATTATTGTAGTAAATAATCGGCAATACTGATATCGAAAGTTTAGTAATAAATAAAGTAAATAATAAAGTTGTGGCAACCTGGTATGACCACCAGGTGTAGATATTCCATATAATATTTTTGTTAATGCTTTTAGTTAAGGTTTCTTTTTAACTGTAAAATATGTTTGTAAACGTTGAGCGGACGAGTGTAGGTAGACAAAGTCCCGTTATAAGTTTGATCCCTCGAAGCGTTAACCGGCGACTCTTTTTCTTAAGCAATTACCTGCCCGCCGTTCACGAGGCTAGACCTCGTCCTCGCTCCGCTCAGTAGCTATATTATATTTGCATCATGGTGTTTATATTTTAGTATGTAAACTTTAAATAATGTCAGTATTATAAAGAGCGTTATTAATCCCTAGTACACGTACCGTACTATACACACAACATAATACAAAGTATGTAACCTCCTACACATTTTTACACGACTGTCGGAAATTAAAGATTTTTGGACTTATGTGTCTCTAATATGCACAAAACTGGCAATAATTTTTTAAATGATAAGTAGGTATTTGATGTTTAATGACAAAAGGCGTATTAATAAATAAAATGTCAAATGAATATGAATAATAAATGGGCGCGAAACAGTACAACCCTTAGTAAAGTTTGCAATGTCGCCGCTAGCACCACGTGCTGCTCTCTCGTCTGTGACGTAAGGCCAAAGATATCGGTTGAAAAATTATCGGCGATAACGGTATATCGCATCGGTATCGTTACATTCCTGGTCGAAATGCATGTTTGTAGTTTATGTCGTAATTTGCACGACGTAACAATTTACGTTCTGTGGATACATCATGCAACCTTTTTTATGATGAATATTGTACGACTCGTACATAAAGACACACGTGTATATACTCTGCTGGTTAGGTATGCAGCCTGTATAGCAAGTAGTTATGTTAAATATATTTTAATGTATTAATTTCTAGCGTACGACCGTTACATAAAGCTGTGGGACACCGAGACCGGTGAGTGCGTGTCGCGGTTCACGTCCCGCAAGCTCCCCTACTGCGCCAAGTTCCACCCCGACGAGGATAAGCAGCACTTGTTCATTGCCGGCACCTCGGACAAAAAGATCATCTGCGTTAGTATCCACTTTACCTTTTTAAAATGAAACTATGCAAAATTCACACATAATATTGTTACGGTTTTACGGTCTGCGTAAAAATAGAAAACAATCACCATTCTCGAAATTTCTGGAATCGTCTAGTAAGTTGCCCGGAACATCGAGTATTTAGTCATAGGTTCGACGAAGCACTACCTTTATACACACATACAAAGCTGTATCGCTCGGACTGTGTCAACAAACTGTGGTCTAAAAATACAACTTTCCCTTCTTCTAAAAACGATTACGTAAGTTGTTTACAAGTTCAATTACCTGTTAGTGATTTCGTGATCGTCTCATTTGGGTATATAAGCAAGCCGTTTCCCGAGTCACGACAGTTCTGTTTTCGAAAGCGAAGTGAAAACAAGCTATATAAAAGAAGACATTTACAAGAGGACCATAGAGGAAGAAACTGCAAGTATAGTCGAAGAGATTAGGGAGTTTGTTTAAATTGTATTTTGTAGTACGAATAATTTTTTTACGTGAAATGTAACAGCATTTCACTACCCATGGGTATAACAATATTTTATGCGATTTCTATAAGATCTAGTTTATTCAATAAAAGATAGCTCAGAACTGTTAAATAATAATGTCTTCTGTAAAACATGTAATTCTATGTTCAATACTCCCATCTTTTGCAGAGGCACCATACAGTATAATAACCTTTTCAATGTGATATTGAAATGTTCGACCTAAGTCGGAATCAGTTTCTCAAATCGTTCTGTACAATGCTAGTTTCAGGAGTAATACAGAAGACTTACTTAAAACAATTAATAATTGAAACACACACGTATATACACGCACAAAATTAAAAAAGTCCTAAGAAGGCACTTACTTTTAAACGTCAAAACACTATTTCTGGTTCTGAAAACATCCAGTCATCGAGAAGAACCGACAAGAAACTCAAATCGGGTTATCTTTTTTTCAAATGTACGTTTAATATTTGCTGTTATTTACCATATTAATAATTTAGTGAATACACAGAGAGTAAGTCACTTCCAGGCATCACTATCATTCACATAACGATCCACCCTATAATAACCTTTTAACAGTAAAACCTGCTGGACATGGTCATAAAACTGATTGTCCGGCAAATCAGTAATGTGCACTGACGTATTCTACCGATACGTTCATGAAAACCATTTGTTGAGATCCGGATAAGAGTTAGAGTTAGAACTAAAGGTCGCTGCAGCTCGAAAACATTAATTAATGTTGTCTAGCCCAAACTATTAAAAGAGGCAGCGTAAGATTGCTTCTAGAGTATAACAGTGACGTATTACCAGATGACGTAGTTGAAAGTACAGAGTTTACGATCAAAATACGATGTTTATAACAAAAAGATTACCATCCTTTTTTACAGTGCATACTAAAAGATATGAAAAAGAATTAATGTTGTATTTATTTTCTCTTATTAAGCACTAAATTACTCATTACCGGTTAGTCCGATTATACCCACTTTAAAAAAAATCACAAAATTTTAACATCATTTTTGTTGTTACAAAATTCACGCATTAATAACATCAGAATTATAATATGATCAGGAAATCTTCTACTGGGAAAGTTATCAAAGTAACGTTCATTTTTGTCTCAACAGATGAATTTTCGTCTACATAAAAATACAGTTTTCTATACAGTGTAAATACAATGTACAGTGAATGACATGAAATTACAGTAGCTTTACTGTAATTATAGTGCATCTGGCAACACTCGAGTATAGTAACAACTAACAACATGTCGTCTATATAGACTTTGCATCGCAGAAGAGACACAGTTTTTGTACCTACAATAGTTCATTAGAATTCATACTCTATTTAAAAAAAATATTACCTATACATATAATAAAATTGTATTGTCCGTTTGTAATGTCCAAATAACACCTTTTTACTAAAGTATATGACAGTATACACATATCCTACAACAAAAAAAAAACACTTGTCAAATTTTTTCTCTGTCGGTCTGTTTGTTGCGGCTAATCTCCGAAACGGTTAGACCGATTTTGACGGAACTTTCACTGGCAGATAGCTGATGTTATAAGGAGTAACTTGGCTTATTTTTAGAAAAATAATTAGGATACCGTGCAATTAAAAATTAAAAAACCGACGTCGACAGTCGCGTCGTCGTTGGTGGAAACGAAGGTCACCACAATACCAACGGCATTCTGTAGTCCACGCGAGCGGAACCGCGGGCACAACTAGTAATTAATAAAAGCCAGAATTATTATCATAACGTACACATTTTTATCAATGTTATTTAAATAAGCTAATATCTTATATTTGTGTCAATGTTTCGGCCGATGCATTTTTTTGTAATAAATAACCTTTGACACACGATCCGATTTTTCATTGGATAATTAGTTTATGAAAGATATTATTTTTCTTAATTATAAACTTATATAATTTCCGTGATCGTAAATGTGTTTATTTAAATATGTGGAGGGTATCAAATAACCTCTTACGTCTCGCGGGAACGACAGTAAAATTACATTACTAGGCTTGCAGGCCGGTATGACAGCGACGACCGCTGATGGATAGCCGATCTTTCATTGGTCGCCGTTGTTTTAAGATTGTACTGTGCTTACATCAGGCCCAGTGCTGTCATTTAACAAGACAATTTTTTAACACAAAAAAAACTAAAATTATATTGAAGAGTTTTTTAAAGTGGTGTATCTTCGAAGTCGAAAGTCCAATACCAATAAAATTAAAATGGGTCCACCCTTGAAATATCCTCTTTAAAACGAAAAAAAGTAATCTAGATCGGTTCATAAACAAAAAAGTTATGGCTGAACATCCATAAAAAAAAACCTTAGAATTGAGTAGGTACCTACTCTTTTTTTGAAGTCGGTTAAAAAACGGATGTTTCTGCCAATTTAGTTTAAAAGTGACTAAAATCGAAACTTGTTTTTACAGCGGTTGCCTTTACTCAGACTGTATTTCTTTAAAACGAATATCTTTCCAACATGCTCGTTGGTGAAGGAAATTTGAGGAAACACAAACGTCATTGCAATTGTTTTCTTGAATGTTGCTGGTAAACCTACGGATAATTCTATTTGATAAAATGCCTCCTTCTTATCTTTAGGTGCTTACTCTGTCAGAAATAAAGCTTGATGATATTATTAAAACCTCGAATAACAGTTGTCTATTATGGTAACCCCAGATGGAACTTAGAGCCTTTGGTTATCCTCCAATGTCGCGTAATCTGAAATATGGATAAATAAATTAGGTTAATATTTCTTGTTGAATGTAATTTATACTAAAAATAATATTTCCATTCTACAGTAGAAAGGTTGTATGTGTTTGTTTGTAAGAAGTGTGTGTTTAATGTATGAACGGCACGGCACATTCACACACTACAAAAACTTATGAAGTCCCAACACAAAGTTTCTCCGATCCTCCTGTATGGAGCCCTCAACCCTGCTGCTCGCGCGATACAGTGACACTGCATTAACTAGCTACCTACATACAGTCATCACACTGCATTATATACACATGCAGTACATTCAGGTACATAGTATCTACAAGGGACCTTTTTTTTTTCTTTTTTTGGGTAGTTAGTCTTAGGCCAGTTGACAGATTACTAAATACATGTACGCGTGTTTCTTCCTTCCTCCCAGAAGGCAAGAGACATGAATACATGTATGGTTAGTTAGATCGAATTCGGATAGGAATTAGCTAGATCGCGATGGTTGCATATACAGCAACAGCCCAAGCCGAGGTCGGCCACTTAGGCAACCTTGCGCTTGTTGCCCTTTTTTTTTTGCTCGGCTGAATGCCTTAAGCGCTCGCCCACAACCGGTGAAACTGTTAAGGCCCCCTGGCGAACAGTTTAGTTTGTTCGTGATTCGTCAATTGTTCCGTAGAAAAATCACTAGGATTCCGCGAATCACTTACATTTGTTATTGAATCGTTCCGTTCGATTATTCCACTATTACAAATATAATTTTGAAATCCACGAAATATTCCTAATAAAGGGTTTTTACTCCCATTTAAAATTACACTGTCTATTAATTGTTATAATTTAATGAAGGGGTCCATAAAATATAACCGTTGCTCTAACACATTCTTACGTATTTTTTTTCAAAAATATATGTGTAATTATTGTTATGTATAAAGTTAAGATTTTTTTTGTGTGATTTAAAATAAAATAAAAATTTTCCGTACTGCTGTCGAACTCTGTACTGTTGTACCGCCTTTACAAGAGAGTATTTTGTATGTGTTTGTATGACAGTTGTGTGTATGAAGTTTTACTTAGTGTGTGTGTGTTTTTTTTAAGAAAATTATTTGTATGGTTTATATGATAGGTAGTTACGTAATAGGCACGTTGGTGTTAAAGATTGTCTGTTTGTCGATAAATTCGTGAATCGATAGTTATTACTATATTGTGTTTTCCTGCGATAGGGACCTGTTTGATTTTATGATATCATTTTGAATTGTTTTATACATATTTTAATTGATGGTCTTATGTGTACTTGTATATCAAATAAATGTTTTTTTCATTTCTATTACAGTGGGACATTAGAAGCGGTGAGATAGTACAGGAATACGACAGGCATTTAGGTGCGGTGAACACGATCACATTCGTCGATGAGAATAGGAGATTCGTAACTACCTCTGATGATAAGAGTCTGAGGGTCTGGGAATGGTTAGTGCGCTGGATTTTCTTGAAGATTAAACTCTTTTGGTTTACACTTTGAAGTTGAAAAGCAGTTTTCGTTTGAAAATTGACTTAGCCGATTAGCATATTAGGCCGACGTATCGCTAAATGAGTTACGTTGATATTTATGTTGGGTATCGATGTACAAATGATTTTACGTCCAACCGCCTTATTAGATATCTCACATTAAAAAGAGGAACACTTGAATGGAATCAACTATTTTACCCACACTTTGGGTGTGCCTGACATATTAATATAAACATGTACTAATTATTAATAGTCAAATACAAAAGTAATATCACACGTGTATCCAGATTATTAGGCACAACGGGAAATTTGATTATGCTCTCAGAAACCATTTGTTTACTATAAAATGTCATGGTAACTCAGGATACGAGATATTTTCTTCATAATATTCAAAATATTTCTGTCCGAAGATCACATTAACTTGTGAACTTTCTTTATAAATTGTCACTTACGGTAAATTTATATTATATAAAAGACGGCTTGATATTGTTTATCGAGTTTAATACAAAGTAGCAAAAAATCAAAATACTTTAAAAAAAGGTTAATCGCGTCCCTTACAAAATGTGTATACTGAGTTACCTTGAGGAGTTTTGTCAGAAAATACACAGAGGAGCTATTACGCTTAAGTAGCTTCCATTGTGTTTACCTTCAGTCGCACGAGCGTGATGGTTCCCTTTGATCAGAATAAACGAAAAGTATATGTAAATATTTTATCGTTATAGGTTTATCGTTGAGGCCCAAGATGGTAACTAGCTCTCAAGTGCAGCTGCCGGAACACACCTATTGGTGCTTGGCGACAGAGTTCCAACTTGAGGGTGGTAGCTAGCCACCGCCAGCTACCACCATGCTATGGTTTCCTCACGATGTTTTCCTTCACCGGGCGCTCAGGCTCATTGCCGGGATTCGAACTTACGTTCCAAACTTGCTCGCTTAGAGAAAATGTTACCTGACGTTTCCAAAGTGTGGGCGATATGGGTTGAAAGCAAGGCAGCAGTGTGCTAGAAACGGCTCTGCCCCCTCCAGGGACATACCGGTGGACATGAAGTACATAGCGGACCCGTCGATGCACTCGCTGCCGGCGGTGACCGTCTCGCCGAACGGCAAGTGGCTCGCCTGCCAGTCCATGGACAACAAGGTGATAGTCTTCAGCGCCCTCAACCGGTTCAAGATGAACAGGAAGAAGACGTTCACCGGCCACATGGTCGCCGGTTACGCTTGCTCCGTCGACTATTCACCAGATATGAGGTGAGTCCGAAAATTCTTTTATTTATTGACTAGCTGTGTCCGCGAATTGTGTTGCCCCGCTCAAAACACGGAAAACAAAACTCTTTATTGCGGGTGATTCTTAGAAGATAGGCATATGCTCTCGCTGAATTTTTTGTAGGTCTTTATAAGATCTACAACTATGTAGAATATTAATTAGATATATCTCTTATGGTTTACTCGGCGTAAGCCATTTGAGTGCCCCAAATGCGTCTTTTATCCGAACTCATTGACCGTTATCGTCACTGCTTATTGTATATGTTACTTTATGCAACAAAATATATCGTATAACCTGACCAGATAACATAGCTATGAATTAAAGGAAAAACCATGTAAATCGGAGAAGTGGTTTTCGTGTGAAAATAACATAAACGTACAGAGAGACGTTGAGTTTTTATAATATGTATAGACTAGTTGTGCCCTAAAGTTTCATCCGTGTTAATTTTTTTTATATTAACTCACCACCGGGTGCATAGCCTATCGTTTTCCTCATTTTCCGAACTTGCCTACAGCTTTCCATTTTACTTTCCATAAAGGTTTCCGCTCAGCTCCTTAATGTCCTAGCGTGAAGTTATATAGCCTATGACCTTTCTCAATAAATATTAAATAGTCTATAAAATGAATTACATTTTTTTAAATCTGACTGGTAATTCCAGAGATTAACGCATTCAAAGTTTGAGTGAAGAATAATAGCTTGGTACAAAACTGTGACATGGTGTGTGAGAATGTACTGATGCTTCCTGGTTAGTTACATCCTCAAGTTGAGAATTTGCCGCTGCACTTGAGAGCCAGTCCCTCTGGGCTTGCCATGTTACGTCTCCGTCACTTAATATCAGCTGAGAATGTGGTCCAACCAGTGGCGGATTTCCCTCAAGGCCTAGGGCGGCTAATCGTGATAAAAATATTATTTAATGCGAACATGTGTCGGCAATAAATAATAGTACACAAAAGCATAATATAGTGTAAAATCTCCAGACACGGAAAAAATCCAGTTTGAATCACAATGTTGACATCGTAAAACTGCAGTACTTTATTATCATTTACCAAATTATAAAGGTTTTATTTAAGTAAATTCATATTATATATACGTCACAGTAAACTTTGAGCTGATAAGGGGGCGGCTGGTACTACATGGCCTGGGGCGGCCATGACTGCTAGCCCGCTTCTGGGTCAAACATTAAAAGTTATAAAAAAAAAAATTTTCTTTAATTGTTGTGTTGAAAGTATTTGCCAGTGTCAGTATCTTATCGCAATGGTAGTAATATACCGATTTGATATCACGTACTATACCACCTTTATATAACACTGCGAGTAGCAATGCGCCCGCGTCTCGGCACTCGTTTGTTACGCAGTAATTACTTTCTTTCCGTAATTGTTTTTACTCAAATTCTTAACTATTCCTATCAATGTAGGAATGACATGTATTTTTCGTATACAATTTTCATACGATTCGGTTGAGAATTAATAAAAAAAACACTTTTTTACGATTTCTAAAACTATTATTGAAACTTCTTAAAGACTATCAATTATTGACCTATGACATAGCTTACCATGTATAAAATTTCATTAGAATCATCAAGTCCTTTTTTGAGTTTATTCAAGACATACAAACAGACAGACACAAAAAGAAATGTAAGGTCATATTTGTTTTTTTTTTCGAACTGATTTTACTGTTAACAACTTGCACTTGCAATATCATTCGTGCGTTTGTGTTGGCGACTGTAATTACGTGCCGCTTACGCACACATGTATTTAGTTTTGGCTTCAACTTTGAGGGGCACGTTGTATGACACTATCACTCTTAGCGTAATAACTCTGTTGTAAATTGTGATCAAATGTTGGCACTAATGTTATACAAATTGGATACGTAAAGACATATTAGCAATAGTAAAATAGGTAAAATATTTGTATAGGTGTTACTAATTATTGATATATTAAAACAAAAGGCAGCTCTTTGTATATAAAATTGTTTTATTTTTCTTTGCATTTAACTATATTTATAAATACTGCGTTATTGAAATATATATGTATGGATATTTTTATTAAAACAGGGCACATAACGTCTTGAAAGAATATTTATTTATGATACAAAAATCCGAAACAATACAGTTGTGATGTAAAATTTAAATTTGACTCTTATGCATTGTAAATTATTGTATGAATAATATATCGTTTAGATTTTGTGTTCTTTTTTTTAGCAAAAGAAAAGTGCAGTCTTACAACTGTAGGCTTCTCAGCGTTTGAAAACGCCAATAACTACGTTGTAGGCTGACGTGCCTTAGCCCAGCAGCGGGACATTTACAAGCCACTATTATTATTATTATTTATTTGTTTATATCTGATATTGATTGGGATCTGTTTCCGATCTGGGAAGAAGCATGGTAGGTGTCACACTAAAAGACCGTGAAAGAGCAGAGGGAATAAGGTTAATAACGAGTTTTTAGGTTGGATCTTGAACAGCCATGTTGTGGTTTTTATTTTAATTCATTAACTTAGGTTTTTTGACCCTATATTATGTAATATTGATGGCATTTTGCGTGTTATAGTTTGGTTATTCTGCATTCGTGAAATGGATTATAAATATACATTGAAAACATGCATTTTGAGATGTCACAAAAATTCCCTAGATAGTTCTAACAGGGGAGCCACCATCGTGTTAGACCAATTTTGAATGTTTAAAAAATAATACGAAGACTTAAACACATTGATATTAGCAATTGCTTTTTGCGGCGCCAAATAAAGAAGAAGAAGGTTAATAACATGAGTGGAAGATATAATAAAGAAAAATATTTTTTTTTCGATCTGAGTACCATGAATCCTCGGACGGCTTTTACAGCTTCACCGGGCTTTGGCAATTGAAATGGCGATGGGCAACACAACAGCATATTATAAAATGGAAAAAAATATATAATTTAATTTATAATTATTAGAATGGTATCCACGGGATGGTAAAAGAAAATGATATCGACAAGTAAAAAGATGGAAAAAATTGTAGGTACAATATGTGACTAAGAAAAGCAAACGATAGGATAGTATGGAAACAGTTAGACGAGGCCTACGTGTCATATGACACGCTGCATGAAATTTTCTACATAGTTTTAGATCTTAAAAAGACCTAGAAAAGTAAGTGATAACATATATCCAACTTTTAAGGATCATCCACAATAAGCATTTTTGTCTTCCTTCTTTTGAATGGAGGCATCACGAATTGCGCGTGCACTTGACTGACGGCATTCTGTAGTCCACGCGAGCTGAGACACGGGTGCAGCTAGTATTGAATAACACGAAGACCTCAATATTTAGTTAATCTATGATGATGAAAGCAACGTTTCACAAGAGCGCACCGGCCTCGCACACAGAGGGTTCCGTGTCACCGCATAATACATTTGAGTCATGTTTATTTTTTCGTTTATTCAATTCGAGATCATTAGCATAGAGTCTGGAACACCTTGGTCGGTTAATTTGTTATTTTACTTTAGATAGACTAAGTTTGACGCTTGTATGTGTTACCGTTATGTTATAGAACAAAATATAAAAAAAAAAACACGTAAAAAATAACGTATCTTCTATGGGGACCCATTTAAAGATTCTTTTAAATGTGAAACATCTTATGTGACGTTTGTACGGGAGTAAAAGCGTTCTGATGGAACGTTCCATTCAGCCAGCGTCGTGTCTAGTCGGCTCTTTCCGACTCGGTGCTCCCGTCAACATTTATAATGAACGCTTCTCTCCCTACTATACACTCACTACATTAAGTGTGTGTTTGTGTATCAGCTTGGATTGTATTAGGATATCTGCCATAAAAAAATACAATAATTAATTATCCTGTAAAAATTTTAACGGGTTACCTATTACGCTTAGGCTTAGTGGTGGTGTTCTTTTCTGCGAACGGAACCCTAAAAATACTCAACAAGCTTACCTTCAATTAATAGTCATTGCTAGCGTGTAGGAGAAAGGTCACTACTATTTATCTACTGATATACGAGTAATAGCCGGTTTAATTAAAAACTACGTTTTGTTTGAGTGATTTGAAGTTTATTTTAGACTAGTTGTGGCTCTCGATTTCAATCTCGTTTAAGTTTTGAATTACTAATAGAAAACTTATAGTACTACGGCGTAAATAATATGTCTAGTTTAGGCATTCACCGTTCGGTCCTTCTTGGTAATGCTCGTTTATGGCCGGGCGGCCAACACGCCCTCGGCTCACAATGCCCCGCGCCGCTTCGCTTATTTTCTGACTTACATTTTGTATCGTAATTGCTCCGCTCCAAGGGTCATAGCGTGATGTTCGATTGCATATAACCTTCTTCAATAAATAGTCTATAAACAACTTTACGCTATAACTCTAAGGAACGGAGCAGTAACCATGAATGTCAAACAATCTGGCATGCGGTAGGCAAGTACGGGAAGTGGAACAACGAGATGCTACACTGGTGCGTTGAAGCCGCAGTGACGAGTTAATCGAATAAATTTAACACGGGTGAAACCGTGCAGCATGGCTAGTGTTTAATAAAATATCGCATATCCTCTGAGAAGGACCGCGCATTACTTGAGAAAATCATTTGAAAAGTCGACTTTTTTATGGTTGTGGTCGTTAATTAGTCTACTTTGATTACTTCCAAAGTTTAATGTCCTATGGTATTGTTACGGTCTGAGCAAGAGAAAAATAGAAAAAAAAATCATCATTTTCGAAATCTCAACAATCGTCTGGAATGTGACTGAAATATCGTGTATTTGTGATAGTGTGTCGTGTAGTCATAGGTTCGACAACGCAAACATAGTAAGCCTTATCGCTTCAACTGTCAGAAAACAATGGGCTATAAATCAAACGCTCCCGTCCTTTAACAAGATGACGTAAGTTGTTTACAACATGTTAAGAGTTTAAGACCCTTCTAGAAATTTCGTGATCATCTCATATGGGTATAAAAACGAGCCGTAACGCGAGTGAGGACAGTTCTAATTTCGAAAGCGAAATGGAACATGCAGGACGAACTGCCCATGCATTCACTCTAACTCTTGACTTGAGTCAACTGGTAATCCAGTCCACCCGGATTCCCGATGTTGACGATTATGCGCCATTTTTGCTGGACCTTCTGTTGACGTCGTCCAACTGGGTATGTTGTGTCAATTGATGTGTCTTTGGGCCTAAGCACGTTACCGATTTGCTGTATAATAAATTCAAGAAGAATCATGTTAAGCAAGTTTTATTATCAAATAGGGTGAATCATTATGTGAATGATGGTGATGTCCGGAATTGATTCTCTCTCTGTACATCCATAAAAAATGATATTTATTGTAAACAACAGAAATACTGTAAAAACAATATAAAAAAATGTTGAAAAACCCGATCGAGTTTCTGCCAGTTCTTCTCGATGACTGGGATGTTTTCTGAACCGGTTGTTGTATGGTAGTGTATTGACATTCATAAGTGCAATCTTAGAGCCTAAATTGAATAAAATATTTTTTATTTGATTTTAATATCATAATCACTGGTATTATTCACTGTTGGTTCGTAGAATTGTATTGTTTTGATGACGTACGTATTTACGTGTGTCCTCGTGAACATACAAGTTTAATTATGGAATATAATTATAAACCAGTTTTTTCTTAATGCAACTTCATAAGTTGTGTCGTGTTGATGTACTATTTTATTATACTGCGGCAGTCCAATTCGTTGAATACTCCATCCTACAGAAGATCGCAGACAATTAACCTTGTGTTGTGTTCCTGTGGTGAGTAGGGTTACCAGAAGTCCTTGGGGTAGGACGGTTCAAGGTCGACAACGTGCTAGTGATATCTTTAGTGTTACAAGTGTCCATAAGCTACGGTAACCGCTTACCATCAGGCTGGCGGCATGCTTGTTTGCCACCTTAGTTGTATATATAAAAAAAGAAAAACACGGTTTGTTTGACGTGTATGCATCAAGCCAGGTTTTTAATGGAATATCGCAATCCACGTTTTGTTAGATAACGGAAAATTTACAAAACACTTTAAGACCATGTCCTCAGTGAAGGTGTACTAGAGTTAATTAAACTACGATTGTTTGAAAATCCGATAGTATCGTTTGTTGTCAAAAAACAATCAATTAATGATGGCTTTTTTGTTAGTTTTTTTTTTTTCGAACTGTCCATACTGTTTACCTTATGGGCCCTGGATTGGAGCCTTTACGGCTTTTACAGCTTCACCGAGCTTGGGTTCGTATCGTGTTTAACATAGTTTAAGCGAACGAGCGAATAAAAGGTCGTTAGCTTGATCTCTTGGGATTTTTTTTGTTGCAAGTCAGACAGTCTTGAAGTATCGTAAAAACTATACCCAAACACCAAATTTCAACCTTCTATGTTCCATAGTTCCTGACAAAGTTAGTGACTGAAAGTTAGTGATAGATCCAGAGACTACTCTCCACGTATGCACAAACTCACAAAATTCGCACTCACTTTTTAAATTATCTATACATCGGCATCGTTTTTTATCTTCTATACACATTATAAAACTCAACGTTTCTTTGAACGACTCAACGATTTATATCGCAACTCTTTGCACGTCTCTGTCAATGATTTATATGTTTTTACGTTAAATCATAGCTATGTTATCTGGCTAGGTTATTATAGAATATATTTTGTAACATCCGAAATAAGCAGTAATTATAATGGTAAATCGATTCGGAAAAAAGACACTTTTGGGGCGGTTATATGACTTACGCTGAGTAAACCACAAGAGATACGTCAAATTAATGTAGTACATAATTGTAGATTTTGAAAAATCTACAAAAAAGTCTGCGATAACATATATCTCTCTTCTAAGCATCATCCACAATAAGCATTTTTGTCTTTCGTCTTTTGAGCGGGGGCATCACGATTCGCGCGTGTGCTCAACCGACGTTAATCTGTAGTCCAGCCGATCCGCGGGCACATCTAGTTAGTATAGATGGGTCAGAGAGATAGTACTGATCCCTTACGATTGACTGTGAAAAATATTTCCTGTACTATTTGAACCCACTGCGGGTTCAAAAATTTATAATTATTGCCGCGTCCGCTTAACAACGTGAGTTTAACCTTATATATGGAAAGATACTTAATTCAATCCATAATATCATTGACGTAGATGGAAATTTTTATACTCCGTTTAAAATATCCTCTGCCTAATACTTACGTTTCAATAATGCAAACAGCTAGAGGTATTAGGCCTCTAGTGGTTGGCACTTTACTTCTTATATTAAAGTCTTTTTCTTAAATCAAGATTTAGAATTTACTAACTACAGTTACGAGATTTTTTCTTCTTTGTATAAAGTAAGTGTGTAAATCTAAAATACGGTCTGACTAATTTGTGTTTATTTCTAGTATTAAACCTGTTCAGTTATAGTGTCTAAGTTTTTGCGAATCTGCATTAAATTGTCAAGGATTGGAAGGGTAAAGGGTTTCAATAGAAAATGTCTAAGAACCATTCTGTGAAATTTTAATGGTAGGCTTTTTTACTCTAATGCTTTCAAATCTTCCGACTGATTTCTTGTGGTTTGTGGTGACATGACTAATGTTCGATCGTCAGAGTAGCTGCATCATATCAACTGTCGCCTTCCGATATGTGCCACAGAGGTTGACACAATTTACCCTATTAAGTTATCGCTTCTTTTCGACTTTAATTATTAACCTCTATTTATATGTATTTAAACATACGGGTTCTTTGTAAACTACGTGCATTATATCTATAGGTAAATTTGGATGCTATTAATATATTATTTTAAGTAGTAATATTTCCCTTCACGTTAGGTGTAGTACATGAAACTGCGAAAGGCAAAAAACTATTATAGATTTTCTCGGAAAAGAGCATATCTTACGAATATAAAAGTATTTGTAGAAGAAGGGTTATATGCCCTGAATATATTATTGTTTTAGTCAAATAACCTGAGGATAGCTTCAATAAAACAATTTAATAAGGCTGTAGTCTGATTGTAAGCGAGGATTTATTTTGAAACCATATTGGATATTCTTGAAATAGATCTTGGATTTAAAATACGATAAATATTTTTAATGGAAAACAGTTAAGTTTACCCTACGCGCAAGAATGAATTAGTCTGTTGGAAACATAAAAATACATGTTTAAGATCAAATATGTAATATGCTTTTGATTTTGTAAGCTATTTTTTTATTCGTTGTGCCATTCACAATACTTGCGTTGTGTAAGCAAATACTATAATATGATTTTATGGAAACGTACAACAATTTTTTAATGAAATTACATCAGCTAAAAAGTTTCAATTTTTTAAATATAATATACATATATTTATGAGCAAAGTAACTTTTGAATTGGCTCGAATTAAAAAATATTTTTGAATAAAACTATGCATGGAATTATTCAAACAATCTCTTCAAGCGATCTTTGCAATCAATCTTCAAGGAATTACGGCAGTGCGGCGCGCAAATTGGCTGCCAAAATGTTATTCAAAATAATTAATTCCAAAGCATTTCAAAACTAATTTTGGCCGGGCTGATTTTATTTTATACCCAATTCATTTAATTGAATTAATAAAAAAAGTATATTTTAAACTCATAAACGCTGTTAATGTAGCCACAGCCCGAACAGACAAGAAACCAGTTTAAACCGGATTAAGCGATAACGTTTATCAAGTCCGTGTTTATTTATCACGAATTGTAAGTCTAACCATTAAATTCATTTTTGTCATTAATTGAAGTAAACGATTTAATAGTTTACCGATTTAATTATTATTTTCTGTAATACAAATATGGTAGAACTAATAATATTTGAAACAGTTGAACCATTTGCTTTGTCTAAACTTCAGTGTATACTTTTATTCCTCATTTTTTTTTCGTACTGACTATACTGTTAGCCTGTTAGCTGTTAGCCTTTGTGGCTTTTACAGCTTCACCGGGCCTGGGGGCCAGCGCTTAAGGAACTCGACCGTCAAAGCGTTGCAACAATTCCGAGGCTGCCAAAGTGGCCGGACCTCGGCTCAGACTGTTGTGCGTATGCAAAGAAGTCGCGATCTGGCTAATTTCCTAGCATTCGAACTAAACTAACTATACATATATACACGTTTTTTCCCTCTGGGAGGAGGGAAGGAATATGTGTAGGTATTTAGTGATCTGATTTTTTTTGTCTAAACTAACTAGGCAAGAAAAAGAAAAAAAAAGTACCTTTTTGTTATCGTTATAGGTTTGGCGTAGTGGCCACAATCTCACCTGATGTTAAGTGATGATGTGGCCCAAGATGCTAACACGCTAAACCTAGTGGAAGACTGGCTCTCAAGTGCAGCTGCCGGAACACACCTATTGGTGCTTGGCGGCAGATTTTCAACTTGAGGATGGTAGCTAGCCAGGCGAGCATTAGAAAATGCCCTACCACCATGCTATGGTTTCCTCACGATGTTTTCCTTCACCGAAAGCTCAGGCTCATTGTAGGGATTCGAACTCACGTCAATCGACGCGAAGTCGTACACGCTACCACTGCGCCATCATCGCTTCATAATGTGGTGCATAATGGTAATGGCATAGTGGTAATGCAGTGTCATGTGTGTCTGTGATAGTTTGTGAATGTAGAGTCAATGTATCGCGCGAGCGGCTGCTTGGCTCAAGGGCTCCATAGCGATGGATCGGACCTAGGTTTGAGTTGCCGCACAGGAGGGCGGTCGTGGCGGGTGTGCGGGAGCGAAGTTAACCATACGTCCCCTGCGGAGAGAACGGTGGTTTCGCAGGCGTGGGTGCGAGCACGCATGGATTACGGGAGCGGACGCGTAGAATTCGTTGGCTTTCTCGATGTCGTCATCGGGATCGATAAAGAGATTTCGCGGACTGCGTTTATAACGTTGGACAACTGGGATCGAATTGACTGGGTTGTAATTCTCGTTGTTACGGCGCGTTGGACTGCGCAGGCCTGAGCGTATAGGGTGGGTGGTGGAGAGTACTCATTCCACTCGGTATTGGAAGCTGCGGTCGCTTAGGTAATCACGGACTAAATGCAATAACCTACCCGGGACTTCTAATTGATGTAACTTGTGGAATATTTCGGCGTGCCAGACCTTATCGAAGGGCTTAGCTACGTCGAAAAAGACCGCAAGCGTGCGGGCGGGAGCTATATTACTTTTGGCAAAGTTACTCGTGATGTGCTCCGTGAGGTGGTGCACTTGATGTATAATATTCCTCATCTAAGTAATAAGTATATTATAAAGATAACTCAAGCCACCAAAATGTTTTTACAATTGAAGACGAAATCTATATATTTGTTTTTGTATCAATATTATCACTAAAGTTTTTCGAAAAAGTTTGGAATCCGATATGCATGCTTATGGAATTTTAACGATAGTAATTATCACTTATTATCTGAATTCTATTCTTAGATACTTGTCGTGAAAAATGTGTAGGGTCCATTAATTATTCTAACAGTATTCCTTCGATGAACGAAGTAGGTTGTTTTAATAGCTTAAACATGTTTTTGTTAGCTCACAGCTCGTGTTATTTTACCATTTTTCTTGAATATTTTATTAGATTTTTAACTAAATACATAACCTCATATAAATATACATTTCCTGGAATTGCATGCATGGCGACAGCCCAAACCGAGGTTCGGTAATTTTAACACCTTGGCGCATGTTGCCATTTCGGTTGAGTGTTTGCGCTTGCCACAGAGGAACACAGCCTGATAAACCAAGGCTTTTTGAATATTTTGAATACAGTTTACAGCCTAAGACCAGAAGCGATCGCTGCGTGCTAGAGAGTTGACGATCCGTCTTCTACTGTCTTTTTTTTATGTCAAAAGGCTTAAACAGGTAGACGGCCCACTTGGTGGAATGGTTACCGTCGCCTATGGACAACTGCATCACCAGGGGCATTACAGCCATGTTGCTGACCTTGGAGACTGTATTTCAACCCTTTTTTGAATAGCCCTGGGGGAAAACCGAGCTGGGCAACACATTCCACAACCCTAGCGTACGTGACAAGAAGGTTCTAGAGAACCTTACTGTTGTCGCGTTTCGGTTAGGTTTTAGAGTGTGAGTTTTGGACCGGCTGCCTTGCTCTCCAAATGACTCCGGAATTGCACTTCACTTGATAAATAGACACCAAGGATCCCGATATTGCTAGAGATCTTTAAAAGAGTGCCCTGGAACTTAGGTGCTATAGCAAATGGTTTTTTTTTTTCGTGGAAAACACACAAACTTGGGTCTTTGAGGGATTAAACTGGACGAGGTTTGCCTTCCCCCAATCAGAGGCCCTCTCCAGAGACTTTTCGACCTCAGGCACAAGTTCGGTCCGGTTTTGCTCCACAAGCGTGCGAGGAATGTTAGCACGGCCCGAGTATACAGCATCACTTGTACTGTCATCCGCATAGCTATGCAAGTTCTAACATCTATCTAACAAATCATTCATATGCAGGACTAACAGTGTAGGTGATAGCACAGAACCTTGTGGGACACCGGCATTTTTTGGTGCTGCATCAGAAGTATAGCCATCAACTACAACTCTGATACTTCATCCGGACAAAAAGCTCGATACCCACATGCAACAATCCTCAGGGATTCCGTAGGATCTTAATTTAGAGAGGACAGCCTTATGCCAGACCCTGTCAAAGGCCTTTGCGATGTTTGGGCTAAATGCCAAAGCTTCTCCCTTACTTTCTATGGCTTCAGCCCATCTTTGAGTGAGGTAAACAATGTCTTCGACAGTCTTCTCTATCCAGGTACTGTATAGTGGCTGATACAACAGAGTGTACGTTAACGAGTCATTGTAACTAGTGATATTCTCTATTTACTGCTTTACAATCATGACTATATAGTTATTTCTGCTGATTCATTGTTTTGCTCATTGCTCTGCAGTATAACTTCCAAATACTTGTTAGTTTTATGATACTGATCTTTAATTTAATTTTATTGGTTTACTTAAAGTATAGGACATCAATTATTCCTAATAAGGTTGTTAGGTGACAAAAAGTCTTTGAAGTTAAGTTGTGTAAAAATCTATACAGGTACACAAGGCACGATTATAGGAATAATTTTAAGGTTGAAATATCCTATGAATACATAATATGCATTTACGTTTGGTGAATTGGTGATAGGCGAATCTCTAAAGCCGTCTATAGGTCAAGGTAACAAAACAACGCGTGATAATACTAGGTTCGATGCCCGTTAAGATAAAGCAATATTTAAGTAGAAGGGCAGAATTGCGTAAATTATATATATAAAAAAAACAGTAAATTAGAAAAGAAGCATTGATTATAGGAGAGTTTAAATGAACCAAGTTACTTTAAACATAAACCACTTGAATCACTTTTAAAATTTCATATCTGTATAAGTAGCAATATATAAAAGTGAATGTTTGTTCGTTTGTATCCTATGCGTTTCCAAGTCATTCATCCGAATGCGATAAAACTTTGGTGCATTGTTTATTAGACAACGGAGACGAATTCCTGCAAAAAGCCAGTGATTAATAAAAAAAGTAACAGTAGGATAAAATTTAGACCACAACAGATTCAAAAATGTAGAAGAAGCCAGATTATCTTAGTATTTTTAGAACATTTTTGTCTATTTTAACTTTACCTTTGTAATCCTCAACTGACTTACGATTAGATTGAAGGTCTTAAGCACACAAACAATGTTCCTTAGAATATACAATTCTTACCAAATTATTCGGCCGTCACTATGTTTCGTGTGTGACCACGATATTACGTACGTGACCGCGACGTAATAACGCACACGTGATCGATTCCAAGTAAGGCAAGGGTTCGCCCGAGAGCTGTTGGCATTCTAATAATTTCGCCTTTATGAAAGCTGACTAGACGAATATATATATATGAATATCCTTGTATGCTTGTTTTCTTGATGATCTTTAAATATTCGTAGAAACGTCACTTCGTATTAGTTTATACGTTTAGACAAAAAGAGAGAAGTCCTGTTTCTTGTTTAACGTTTATTAATCCAGCGCAGGGTTAGTCTATTTTTTTACATGCCGTTTTATGATTTAGATATAGATCTGTATGCAGTCCACACTAATATTATAAAAACGAAAGTAAAATTAAAAATGTATATATATATATATATATATATATGAAAGCAAGTATTAGAAATACAGAAATACTTAAGTGATTGATAAATCTATTAGTCAGTTAAACAATAATCACATGATATAGTATCAGTATCTACCGGATATAAGTGTTATCATCAATTGAACATTTGTATGACATTTATAATAGTCAAGCACCTTCTTTACCAGTCATTCAATATTATGAGTAGGTGATACAATTTGTCGGTGTACTAGAACGCTTAAAAGATTAAAATAGAACGTACTACCAAATGGGATAAGCAGGTTAATGCTATGAATACATTCATATCTCGGAAAAACGAAAAGGTGTTGACTGTTTATTTTGGCAAGTTACTAAAAGTTATCTGAAGACAGACAGATAATTTGGTCATCGTTGGCTTTATGAATAAATAAATGATTAAAGGCGAACCATCTGGACCGTCATGAATTTTGATATACGTTTATTTCCATTTGAATAAGACTCACCCTATTGAGTTTATTATTAATTCACCGTATTTGCTGATTACAGTTTGATTTTTGTAAATATGCAAAAAAACAATATTTGAAGTTATTACCAAACGGGCATGCTAATATTTTTTTGTGTTAAAAATATATGTCTTGATAACTGGTGAGGAAGGATAAGTAATGATACGGCCAAAGATGGTAAAATGCTAAATTTAAAAATTAACCATTGACTTAAAAATTGAAACACATTGTTAAGTAATTTACGACTTACTATCAATTAGAATAATATGATCATGCAAGCACTTGGCCATGCCCTACCACAATGCTTTGGTTTCACCACAATGTTTTCGTTCACCTATAGCTTCCAGTCCATTGTAAGATTTTGATTCATGTCACTGAACGCTTTGTTTACTTTTAATTGTAACAAAGGAATAGTTTTTAATATTGTTATGCTTAAATTATCATTGCTATGTCTATAAAAACCTATCTATTTAACTTAGCTTAAACATATCACACTTAAGTCTTTACACATATGTTATATTACTGTAGAAAACATTAGTTAATATTAAAGTTTATTTTAATAATAAACGAAAAAATATTGTTGTATGTATACATTGTTGAAAATTTGACTGTCGTGGATGGCGTTAATGCCAATTATACGCGTATTTTGATAGACGTTGAAGGCCGAAGGATACAACAATTCATAACACACCACACATAACATTTATGTCATAACAAAATTTTGTAAATGACTGGTAAATTGATAACAAAGTAATTTGTAATAGAATTATTAGGATTGCGTTCTTGTGCGTGTTGCGAATAAGGCAAGAAAAGAATACTTAGTATAGATGACACAATAATATTTAACAGAATCGCTTGGAAATCGGTCTTTCCCAGCAATTTATACATGGAAAAGTACTTTTTGCTTTTACAATCCGTACCACGTGTATATGTTCACGTATGCATACTTATACATATTAATAAGTTATACCGTATATAATACGTATTTTTAAATAACTAACCTCCTTTACATGGGAGGAACATTACGAAAACAAAACATGCACTTACCATATTCCATTAGCGCGACTACATTGTGACTAGATAAGGCTTTCAAAGGTTGTACAGATAATAATATACTTAGCTTGTTCAATCCCAAGCTTCCCCCTTGTTTAATAAAGACTTGTGTTTAATTTGAGACAGCTGCTTGCTCTGTTTGTATTTTGGTCTGCCAAGTGTGCAACGCTTTTATCCCAGTAACTACAAAGTGTAAATCGATCGAATGTAGAGTATGTATAATTAAATTCCATTGCTTAATGAATAGGATTCCGATTTTTACTACAATATTAAAGGAATAAGTACAAGGAAAAATCTTTGCATTAATTCAATTATTGGTTGGGTAACATAATTATGTGGGTTTAATTTACAGTATATAAAATTAGATTTTATAAACAATTTTTAAACCAATGTATTTTAAATTAACTATAAATTCAGCTTCTTTATTGATTAATTTAATTCGGGTATAGTCGGTTATTGTTTCATACTAAAGAATTCTGGAATCTTTTAACTCACCGTGCATATCTTCTAGATATTGATTGCTAATCCAATTTAAGCAATGTGCATGTGTTTTAACTACAGTAATCCCGCAACTAGCACTCCTATTAAGTCGCTTAGTAATAGTTCCAAATAAGTGTGACGTTGATGGCTTACGATTTTAATGTATCTGAGACCATATTCTGCGAACTATAACTTATATTACTTTATGTAAAAATGAGGCCATTATGCAAATCAATTCAGTTACATCTGAATGGAGTGACGTAAGCACAGTTAACTGCATATGAATTTAGTGCGCATTGTACAGTCATTTCCTTTAGGCACATTCACGTTAATATTATTTAAAATCATAGAAAACATAAATTTATGAATGAACTAGAATAGTTTCTACCAGTAAACATGATTTTTATAATATCAGTGATTAATTAATTTATCGCTTTTAATAGGAGCACACCTCATTGCCTTACACCGACATGTGTACAACATTCGACCTGAATGACTGTGCAACTTTCTCCTCGAGTTTCGCGACCTCGTATCTCAATGTAACTTAAATAATCTTTTCGTTGTGATTAGCTTCGACTTCTGTCACGTTAAGTCATTCACATGTATTAAAAATAACCTTGAAGGATTTAAAATTCTATGTTTAGATTTGTTTATGCTACTTTTTAGACTGTCATGGTAAAATAAAAATCTATTGCGCTTTAAATCATATTTAGTAATAAAGGCCAAATTAACTGGCTATGCATTGATAGGTAAGGGAACGTTTGTATCGTGGTAGAATAAAATAAACTTTCGTTGAAAATACTCTTTGTACTCATGTGTTTACTGTATAATGTGTATAATGTTAATTATTATTTAAGCTTTCATACATGTATATTATTTCTCAAATGTGTTTTTTCTTGCCAACGCCATACCTCCTTTAATTCTTCGTCAAAGTTGATGATTAAAACATAATTTTAAAAGTTATAATAGTACCAACTATTATTAACTTAGTTTTAATTTTTATTCGTTTTAACTTTTTCATGTCATCTGATGATGCCAATGAAAATATATTCAAGTCGCCATCTATTAATAATATGAGTAACTAACGTGATAGCTAATAGTTAGATTGGTTACATTCTAAATGAGCGATATATTCGCACGTATGAGCAATTTATACTAAATCTCGAATCTCAATAAATGTGTTTTTTTTTATTAATAACATTTTTTAATAATTTTGCCGTGCGTCGGGCATTGCAATACACCCGGATGATGCCTTTAGATGATTTCTTAATTAATTAAAAAATTCAAGAAACATAACTTAAGATTACGTCCAATTATACTAATACTGACAAACTTATGACCTGCTTCTAGATTAGTAAACGTACTATACGTTTTTTGATTGATAAACTCAGTGTCAGGTTGGTACGAGCAGATCTAATTAAAATAAACAATCATAATTACAGTTAACTGTAGCCTGCCATAAAACGTGACATGGCAAACGGTTTTTTTAGCTGTGTTCTGAAGATATAGAGGTTATCGAACATAAAAATAATCACTAATTTATAACACGAGTTACATAATGAAAACATCTTAGGCATTATTTTTTTTGATACTAGTATTGATGGTTTTTAATCTTCTAAAAGAAAATTCGATGATTATTTCAATAAACAGTTATAAATTAATAAAATAACTAAAATGGGTATCTGCAAATGCGTTTTCCGGCTTGTGTAGACGGCACCGATAACGCGCCGCCACTCCGCCGACGCGCCGCGCTTCCACCGTGCTGCCACCGCGTCGCCGCCGCTTGATTTGCTACATCATTGTACATTTTTAGTAATACACTGCTAACCACGGACATTATAATGTAGGGATAATGAAAAAGATGAGTTTAAGTAAAAAAAAAGTTATTGTTTGCATACCATTCATACAGAAACCGGTAAAAAAAGTAATAAGCCAACACTTTTACGGGTTCATCTTGTTTTTATGTAAATAACATAATACATATTTTAAAATGGTTACTGAGAGTCAACCATAGGATATAGACATATAACATAGTGGACTTTTCGCTAGGCTTTTTAAATAACTGCAATTCTTTAGTACATTATTTTGATGTATCTTTTAAGGTTTAGCCAGCGTAAGCCATGTAAGCGCCTGAAAATCGATTTATTGACGACTTGATTACAAAACATTGGATTTTCTCTACTGTACAAAAACTTAATTGGAATGTATTGTGCATATAAACATTCCGTAAAATGACATGACATGACAGTAACAACCTGCGTGATTTAGAAGAAGTAAGCGGGCAAACAGGCGCACGCGAATAGCGACTTTCTTTTATACGTATAGATAATTTGTCGAATGTCTTTATATTCATGCGAAGATAATCATAAAAATTACACTCATATTTTCGTAGATCTTCATAAAATGTATGGAATTCACCTTGTTATTCTCTTTTTGCATCAAAATAGGAAGAACTCATATGCGTCTATTTAACTTCTTACTTTGATTTTGCCAATTTTTGTACATAATATAATATCTAAACACTTAAACTCTACATGATTATTATTCCTACATGTATGATGTTCGTGGCTAGCAATGTATTACTAAAAATGTACAGTGATATGGCAAATTAAACGGTGGCGGCGTGTCCGCGGCGCCGTCTACACAAGCCCTTAAGCAAAAGTTACTCAACGGATTTCTATAGAAATAACCCTAAAATTAACTCATTATTAAGAGTTCCCTTAGCATAGCACTAGCGATAAATTTACAAAAAATAAGATATGCTTTTGGAACCTAAGACTATCATCATCTGCTTTGTTTAAATGTTAAGATGTAACTAAGACAGATCTTAAAGAGTTTATACTGATTCATTTTTACAATATACAAAGAAGCTCTCAATCACTGCTCCCTTAGCTTGTAATGTTATACTCTCTTAGTTATTTGTAATCGACCTCGAATTTTTTGTCGACTTTAATAGGCGTAAAGTAGTAACAGTTAAAACGGTGGATATAACCTCTCACTTATTTCAAAGTAACTGTGTATTAAAACTAGAGGACCAAAATCCACTTACAACATTGACATGATATAAAACAGGGTAACCCACTACAGTGCAATGTTTCCAAAACATCTAGATTACTTAAAAAGCGCTATTAGATTTTTTCACGGGTTACTTAGTTTTGTCATCTTTATGAATTTTGGGCGATTAAACTTCTTCATTGTGGTATCTTGAAATCTTAACTTATGTAGCCAGCCACGTGTAAAAATGGTCCATGAGCATCTTTTATATAATTATTCTCAGTTTTTTGTGAACCAAATTGGCATCTGTGAATTTTCTTCTCACACTTAGAAGAATATTGTCTGTGGTCCACCAACGGTTTCATTCTATAGAAGCGGATGGTTTAGTTTTTTCAGGGTACAAAAGAGTTCTCGATGCTTATTTTAAATTATAATCGAAGAAGGTCTTCTGTCTTGCCAATGGTTTCGGCCTGCAAATCAATTATTTACCTATATATGGGAGAATTGATCAGCCGGTAATGATATAGACGTCCAGAGTGCACTAGCATTATTATACCAGTAATCGTATAACTTTACTGTTATTTTTTGGTTATCGTTACCAGTCGTTGTCAGATCTTTAATGGGCAATAAGCAACGTTATCTATATATCTGTAAATCGATTTATAAAACTTTTTGTTGATTCAAATTCATGCCATAAGCTTAATATTTTTAGTGTTATAACATATGCACTAGTTACTATAATTGTTGAGGATGCTCCTAAATTGACAAGGGAGCTTTCGATATTTCAATTCGCTTTTAATATTTTAGCAACCATTCCTCTCGATTCAGCATTATTACTGCCGTTAGTAAGTAGGAAATTGTTCCTTGTGTCAGAGTACTTACTGCACATGCCTTAGTAAAATGACGTTAAATCCACTGAATTCGACACTCGAAAAGCAACAATTTGTTTTACTTCAGGACTCTTGTACTTCTTGGCGAAATGATAATTAATAAAACGCAATTATAACCAGGAAAAAATACACGTAGGTAAAACAAGAGCAGAAACTCACTTTGAAAATTGCCCCGAAAAGTTTTCTGGCCTTAGTTCTACGAATCGTAAGTGGTGTCATCGTAAGCGGGGTCATCCGAGACGGATCATAGATACAAATCATAAATTATGCAGATCAAACAGAAAAATTACTGATTGTAAGCAAAATAATGGGAACGCATGAATGCGTAAAGCACGCATGTAAAGGAAGCGAAAGAGGTCTACGTGGATTGAGGGAAGTAGCGCTTTTGTTTTCTCCAGTAGGGATATGGCGTGATGATAGATAGATAATAGTGATTGTATATTTTACACCACATTTTGTATAATATGGCACTTTCGAAAGTTTTTTATCTGATGATCATCACGTGAATTAATAGTGATGCCTGGAAGTGATTCCCTCTCAGTGTATCCAATAACAATTATAAAGAACAATTGTAAACAACATTTATATAGTTTAAAAAGACATATATATAAACTTGATTAAGTTTCTTGATAAATCTTCTCGATGACTGGTATGTTTTCCGAACCGGTGGTAGTGTTATAGTATTCATAAGGTCCTAAATGGATGAAATATATTTTTGATTGATATATTTGATTTTGATTAATTTATATAAAAGTGTATTTCATTACTAAAACAGATAAAAACTAGAATTATCATTAATTTAGTAATAATAATCACAAATTATTATTAAGCAAATGTTATCTAAGTTTATTGCGTTGTGTTGTTTTTGAATACCTAACTTATGACCACTGAATAATTTAAGCAATTATTAATATACATGATATTCCTATGTTTGAGCGTGATTATGCGATTTTTATCCACTAATAATTTTTCCTTAGTTTGCCTGCGTCTCGTGATAATTTAGGTGATATAACCAAAAAGTTCAACAGTTTTTACTTGGTTAAGTACTACTTTATGAAAATTCTGAATGCCATAAATGTAGTATATATCACTGACTAGAAGACAGCTTTTAGTTTTATTATGTTATAAAAAGATTAATCCGCACTTGTGGGGTTCTTTTCTTTGCATTTTTTTAACTAGTGTATTCTGACATTGGTCTCCTTTAATCTAAGCTATACCTCATGTGTTAGGCGTTTCTCTTTCTCTTTGGTTTTAACAACGATCTTACACCCATTTTTATACCATAAGTCAATGTTGTGCGTTTTGTTATTCTTCTTCTTTTTTTCCCTAACTTTGCAACCGGTCCTCTTTATTGAAGACCATTACTGCCATTATCGTGTGAATATAGTTTCCTGTCTTATGACGAATTCAGGATCCTAACAAGATGGTGGCTCCCTTGTTAGGAATTTCTAGGGAGTTTTTGCGGCATCTCAAAATTCATTATCCATGTTATTATTTCCAATTCACTTCACTTGTGCACAATAACCAGACTTTATTATGCATAACGCCACATTACACAATATAGGGTCAGATAACACATATTTATGAATAAAAAACAAAAACTACTACATGACAGTTTGAGATCCCTCTAAAAACATGTTTTGTTATTCGTCTGACAACATCGGTGTGTTCGGTTTGCTTTCCAAGCAATTTGTATATTGCGCTTTATTACTCATAGCAGTTATTCTAGTTTGTTCTCTAATGCAGTTCCAATGAAATTTATATCTTTTTTGTAGTTTCAAAAACAATAATTAATTTTGCTGTTCCAATCTAATGTTAAGTATATTCTATGAGTACATAAAAAGCAGTCTAATGGCAAAAGTTTACATATATTCAGTGGACAGGCATGATTTTGTAACGGATTCTGACAGAATGAATCTATTTATTGTCTACATGCTTAAGTTATTACAGACAATGTTAAATAAACTTAGAACAGTTGGAAATCGCGCATAATCTTGTCCTGGATAATTCTGTTTACAAGAATATAAGCGAAGTTTAACACAGATTAAACGACAAACACAGACCAATCCGTCAAACTTACACACTTATGACCTGTTACATACTTAAGATATTCTGTATAGAAACCCATCATGGGTACCCTGTAGCCTGAAGGAGCAAGAGGGCTATGTGAGAACTACTCACTAGAACCACACAGTGTACCATCCGCCGCCATAAACGCGACTCCTCGGCGGCCAGGCAATGGGACATAGACCCACCTCCATGATTCAGTATAGCAAAAGAATGAGGCGAATGGACGGCCCTCCTCCAGCTAGCACCTGTTCCTAATCTTTAAACTGTATTTCTTCATCGGTTATTATTAAAAAGTTTTTTTTCTCAATTACTTGAATTTTTTAACGTGGTTGTATTCCTCTTAACTTTTAAAGAGGTGT
Organism: Saturnia pavonia; assembly: GCA_947532125.1. Classification (NCBI taxonomy): domain Eukaryota; kingdom Metazoa; phylum Arthropoda; class Insecta; order Lepidoptera; family Saturniidae; genus Saturnia; species Saturnia pavonia. The sequence continues at coordinate 15,931,861 of OX383903.1, forward strand.
CTATAAAGGTTTTTGCGACAGGATACTCAATTTGAAGGAGATAGTTTAGATAGGCGAGCAATAAAAAAATGCTATATGGTCGCAGCATGATGTTTTGTAGTGTAAGAACCCACTGGGCCATTAAAACTTCGGTAATCTTAATCTCGCACAATGATCCCTAGACCAGTTTTTTTATAGTGACCGCTCTGCACCTGAAGGTAAGCACAGTACAATTCAATAACAACGGCGACGATCGAGATATCGAAAAACACGGCAAATCAAAATGGAGTCACATTGACGGTTTTATTCTCGTGTGTATAATGGTCGCTACCAAGTCAGGTACAAATACTTACCATCCCGCTTGATAACGGAATATAAACCGGCTGATCCCAGAACGCGGCATGTCTAAGCGTGGCAATATGGCGAGTGTTACACCAAGTGTATGTTGGTTGCTATCCAGTCGGGACACGAGTGTCGTGTCTTACCACCTGGAAAAAAATTCTCGAGACATACTCGTATATTATATATAAAAAAATTACCCTGATTGTTTATACCATGATGATGGACGGTCCTCCTGATTGTAAGCGGTTACAGCAGCCTATCGACGTTTGCGATACCTATCATATGTACGTTGCCGACCCTTTAAAAACCTATTCACTCCCTTTTTGAAGAACCCTATACTGTAATCCCCTGGGAATACTTCAGCAGGGAGCTCATTCTCATAGGGAACGTTCGCGGAAGGAAACTCCTCTGAAATCGGACTGGTCTGCGACCATTTAGGTTCCAAGGTGTGAGGATGAATTCCCTTTCGATGGCGAGCGTTGCAATGGTGGAAAGTAGCTGTTGGCATCATGTCGAACAATAATATGAAAGCAAATAAACGGACATGCAATAAATGGTTTTAATTAGTTTCATTGTTCGTAAATAAATATTTAACATTGTGTATATATTTGAACATTACACAGTTGAATTACTGAATTTGTAAGTGGCTGACGTAATAATGTCTGACTGCGTTGAGGTTTCGCGTTCCAAAACCTTACCTAATGGTGTGGGGCGCTGCGGTAGCGAGCAAGCAACGTCTCTTTTAGTCCATTTAAATTATCATTTTATGCATATTATCTGTACAAAATAATTTCGAAGTTTCACATCTGCCAGGCTTCCCGCGACGGCTTTTTTTATTATTATTCGCAATTGTTGTCTTAAATATGTTACCTTAATATCCAAGCATATTTTATAGTACCACTTCAAAGTATTTTTTTTGTCGTTATATGTTTGGCGTAGTGGCGACAATCTCACCTGATGTTAAGTGACGATGTGGCCCAAGATGATAACACACTAAACCTAGTGAAAGACTGGCTCTCAAGTGCAGCTGCCGGAACACATCTATTGGTGCTTGGCGACAGATTTTCAACTTGAGGGTTGTAGCTAGCCAGGCGGGCTTTCTTCTCTTTCTTTCTTCAAATAAGTAAATAAGTGGTAAGCATAATACCATTCAAAACCAACGGCGACCACAGAGAGATTTAAAATCCATCGACGGTCGTCGCTGAAATGTCGGCCTTCAAACCTCTCGGCAACTGGTCAGAAAAAAACTGGCTAATTCCGAACAGCCAAAAGTGAGTAACACTGTGACGACGATATCACAATGTATATGGCGGGTGCGACCCCGTCGGGTACAGGTACCTACCATTCCACTACTATCTTTTGTGTTACGTAATTCAGTTATATATTTTTAATTAACATCCATGTACATGTACATTAAGGTGGACCAAAAAAACGTGGTAACATGATCGAGATAGTTGACGGATAATGAAAACGCCGCGCCATGAGGAAAGCACAGAAGTGCTTACGAAATGAAACGATACTTTAACAATAATATGTTGTAAGTTCCGCGTCAGCTTAGCGATTCACTTCGTTCCTTTACTAGAGAACAGGCTTTTTCCGGTAGTGGGACATTGATGGGCTGGGATTATTATTATTATGTAGTGGCATAAAACTGTGGAACCCCTTATTTCCTCCATGCTGTGATGAGATAATGATATCTGTGTTGGTCGTTCGTCTTCCAACGGTCATCATTATATGTGGTTGGATACAACAATTGTGAGATACTGGATCGGGACCAGGTGGAACTCTCGTCATAGTAGCACGTATAGGCTTGTCGCGTTTCGGGATCACAGTAATAAGCAGAGTAGTAGGGATCCGGACCCGTCGCGACCGCGATGCACGACGTTTCGGGATTAGCCAGTTTATATCCAGTTGCCGAAAGGTTTGAAGGCCGACATAACAGCAACGATCGTCGATAGATTTTAGATCTCTCGGTGTTCGCCGCAGGTTTTGAATTGTACTGTGCTAACCATCAGGTACAATGTCGCCACTTTGACGTGATAATATAAAAATGCTTGGACATTCAACTTAACATATTAAAGATAACAATTGCGAATAATAATGATAAAAATTAAGTAGAATATTTAAATTTGTATGGGGAGTGAACGAAGTGTTTGTTTAATGCTTTATGAAAATTTCATAAGTTAACCCTCTGACTCTCCAAGAACGTATTTGTAACTTATTTTTATGATATATTAGCCTCGCTAAAGATAAATATACCATTGTAAGTTACAATCACAACTTTTTTTCTTTATATTTAATTGTTGAAACCCGCTTCGCGTCTTCTGCATTGATTCTGAGTTTTCAGTAAAGGTAAAGAGTATGATGACCTCATAGCATGATGATAGGACATTTTCTGTTGTTCCTTGGCTTTCACTCTCAAGTTTGAAATCTGTCACTTCGCACCTTTTCGTGTGTTCCTACAGCTGAACTAGCCTGCTTTCTGTTCTTCAGTCGCCTCGTCACCTAACATCAGAAGATCTAATCAAACGTTAACATTTTTGATTAAACAATATGTTTTCTTGATTAATAATGTTAGCTTTTCCACTTTTTCACTAGAAGCGCTGTTTGTAGATGATAGTAAACGTAATCTTCAATCTCATTTCAAAACTATCAATAATTCAACTTGACCACCGTTAGTAATTTAGTTAAACAATTATCTAATAAATTCATGCATACATTCAAAGACACTGCAGGACATACTCCCCCAAAGATCGCCATAAACACGGATCCTAAGCTGCTCGCATCCAGCTGGCTCCCGTAACCGTCACCAGGCCGTTGGTCTACCTTGCATTATAATAACAAAAATAAAATATTAAAAAATATATACTGAACAAATTTAAAATAAATCGTTTCACGTAACTTTATTAAATTTGGAAGCAATTATGACTCAGTGGTAGCGTATTCGGACACCTGGTCGATCGACGTGAGCTCGAATCCCTACAATTAACCTGATCTTTCAGTATACGAAAATATTGTGATGTAAGATGAAACCATAGCATGATGTTAGCGCATTTTCTAATACCCGCCCGGCTAGCTACAACCTCAAGTTGTAAATCTGTCTCAAAGCACCTGTATGTGTGTTCCGGCAGTGGCATTTGAGAGCCAGTCCCCAACTAGGCTTGGCGTTTTACCATTTTGGACCAGAAAACCAATGAAGAATAAGAAATATAAGTTTGTGTGTTAAAGGGTTAAAAAAACTTGTATTGTGATTTGTTATTTAAATATACGGATACAGCGACGCGACGCTAAGCGATGTACGGACAAAATTGTTATGCGCGATTTATAAAACATTTCTGTCCTCGAAAACTGTTTACTTTTTAAAGAAATATGCAAAAACATCATGACATGTTATTATGTTTTCAACCGACCAACGCATTGCAATACTACAAAATAACAAACCGACTTTATGATAATATCTAAATAAAAAGTTGTATGTACTTATGTACGAGTACGCAAGTAAGAAGTTCTTTTATCATTTCGCCTCAATGTCACCTGATGTAAAATGATGATGATGTGGTCAAGATGGTAAACATTAAACCTAGTTGACTGGGCCTAAAGCGCATCTGCCGAAACACACTTATGGGTTGCTTGGCGATAGATATACAAGTTGAGAATGGTAGCTAACCAGGTGGTAATTAGAAAACGCCCACCTACCACCATGCCGTTGTTTCATCATGATGTTTTCCTTCACCGAAAGCTCAGGCTTATTGGAGGGAATCGAACTCATGTCGATCGAAGAGTTGTCAGTACACTCTACCACTTGCTTCGAATGCCATCTTTGTTTCCGTTTGATTCCGTCGTTCATATTGTCGTAACGTATAATAGCTTTCTCGTCGCGTACAAGTGACTATTTCGAGGATTAGACTAACCTGTTACACTTAGTGGATAATTTTTCAGCGCGGAACAGTGCTTCTTATCTTATACATACTTTTATTATGTCACATATCAAGGACTACATTTCTTTAGTACTATTATAAATAGTTAAAGTTTCTAATAGGTAATGGTAACTCTGGAACCAGTAGATACGGATTCTGATAATTCCTTCACTGATAGAAAGCTGTGGTTTTCCTCATGGTCCGAGACCGGGTAGACATTTTTGGGGCACCGTGAAAACGTGAAAACCCACTGTAACTCGGAAAATGAAATGAAATATGCGTTTTTGTATTCAGATATCATAAAATAAGTATTGTACGAATTTTCACGGCGCGGTGCCTGAAATACCTACACAAAAATGTCTATGAATCATAATATAGATAATGCATTATTTTTAAATTTTATATAGCAACTAGTTTTGTCCGAGGTTTCATTTCCGTATTTTTTAAATGAAACGACTAGCACGCTACTTATTGTAAACTTTTTCTGATACAAAACCTTTCGCGGGTGTCCGCACAACTCATCAAAATTTCATCGCAATCGGATGAATGGTTTAAGAAGTTCCTTAAAGAACACATAGGAGACAAATAAACTACGCGAAAGAAGTCGCAGTCGATTGCTAGTGGAAAATATAGCAAATTAGTTCTAGAACAATTATTGACGTAGTAAATATTCCAGTAAGTCTTCGAGTGTTACCTTGCAAGGCGTCTATGACCTCTCTGTTTAACTACAAATGGTTGCAAAAACAATCATCTATCGCGCTTAAAGTATCTATTATGTTTATTGTATGTACATTGTATATGTTTGTATTGTGACGTACAAATGTGGTTACTATGTTTATATGATTTTGAAGGTCTCGATGATCACGAAAATTCATTCTAAAATAAACGTTTCGGCCCTTTAATTACGCGTTTCGGAACAGCAAACGATAGCAGAAATGGCGAAATATCGACTTCAAAATCGCTTATTTAGATTATATTTGGTACACTATGTCTCATACATAATCCGAATTAGCCATTTTGGAGCCGATATTTAGCCTTTTCTGCTATCAATTTGCTTTTGTTTGTTTGCGATTGTGATAGATATTCTGTAGAAGTAATATCTATTTCAACTTATGATTACTGGGTACCAACAAATGTACATGCAAGATCTTTTTTAGTCCTTTTAAACTAGAAAATATAAACTTTTCGGTTCAGAGATAATATTTTAGTTTTCTTAGTTTTACCACACGCTTTGCTTGGCATGACGACTTGTCTTACCATATATATACAAATACTTAAGAACACCCAGTATGAATTCAGTTTCTCGTGTTTATATTAGGTGACCTCGGATTATACGGACATTATTAACTTAATTAAATTTCAAATTACTAGTGCCTGAACTTTGTACTGTGTATATGTAATTGATAATAAATTGCGTTTTATAAAATAGTAATTAAAGTTTTTTAATATCTTCACATTATAACCAAAAACGTTATAAACTAAAAAAATATATACTCAAAAATGTTTCCTTTTTGCATTCTGTATAAGCCAGAATATCACCCACACCCTCCAGTAGCTAACCAGGCGAGTTTTAAAAAATGCTCAACCACCATACTTTGGTTTCATCACGATGTTTTCCTTCATCAAAAGCTAAGGCTCATTGCAGGGATTCTAACTACGTCAATCGTCACGGTTTCCGTAGACGCTAACACTGAGCCATCATCATATATACCAATAAAGTTTATTGTTATTTTTATTCTTATTTCGTGAATGCTTAATTAATCTGACTAAATAATTTCTGATCTTAGTAGATAAGGTTAGAACAAATATGATTTTATCTAACCGTTGAAAGATCGACCTGTTATACCCCTAAAATGTATGGCGTTATGCCATTTCCTGCTTCATCATTGTTATCGACTGGTAGTTTTAAACACTCCTCGTCCGCATATTTTAATCCCGAGGTACCTCTCTCAGTCTTACTGTCTTATCCTAGTCAGTCACGTCCAGTCCGTTGTAGAGGCCACTAGGCTTACCTCTAAGTTCCGAGTTCTAGGTACTAATTCAAAGTTTATTTTTATATATTCATGTCAGTTTTTTTTTTCAAGCTTTTTCAACGGCCCCGTATAACAGACCGCTATTGTAAAAACCCACTAAGGCATCTACCTTAATTATCACTGATTTACGTTTATTTTTACATATCCGTTATGTTGGTAATAATAATTATAATTGTAATAAATAATTATCCGTTCCGTAAAGTGGCCTTTGCTTTCAATACCTACGTACCTACGTTATAGGCTATGAGCTTATGACTTATTTACAACTGTGCAAGTACTTTATTCATACAATATAACAAATTTTAACCGCTTGATTGTTGATGAACAAATGGGGACACAGAGGTCATAACTTAGAAAGTAATGTGTACACTAGATATACTATATATACTTAGATTCATATGTGCTTTTTTTTACTATTAATTTTATTATGTTATAAAATTTCTAAGTAAATGAAATAGTTTTCAAATAATGTAATGAAATGAAATGAGTAGAATCATCTATGTAAATATCTAATATTTGATGTTATGGCATTCTATGTTGTTTAGTTATATACTTACACAATATGGAACTGAGATCCCATAGAGGGAAATTAAATTTCATGTACAGGTATTAGAACTATCCGTATACAAGCATTTCGTTGTAAACTTCATATTGAAATATGTTACAGCTTTTCTGGTACAAACCGCAATAATTATTTGATAGCAAATTAACGTGAAGCTATGATGGCTTAGTGGTAGTTTGCAGGGGCACAACGTCGTTCGACGTGAGTTCGAATCCCTGCAATGAGCCTGAGCTTTCGGTGACGGAAAAATCGTGATGAAACCATATAATGGTGGTAGAGCATTTTAATGTCCGTCTGGCTAGCTAACACCATCAAGTTGAAAATTTGTCGCAAAGCATCTATACGTGTGTTCCGGCAGCTGCACTTAAAAGTCAGTTATGCCACTAGGCTTAGCGTGTTACTGTTAGGGTCACATCGTCATTTACCATCAGATGACATTGTGGTCAAACGCTAAAACCTATACAAGGATTTAACCTGTCCGTGATCTTATTCGGAAAGTTTTACTGAATTTGGAGGCAAAAATTTTTTTTTATTGTGTTATCTATCATTCCGGACGGATTAAAAAAATGCATTTCCGAATAATAGCACAGCAAAATTGGTGTCAACTACTGTTGCGAATGAATATCAAATTGACATCAAAAGTTGCAGAGCAACAGTTGCAACAAAATTGCTATCAAATTGAATGCAACAATTGCCCCTCGATCTCATTGTAAATTAAGAGTTCTATATAATGCTATATACTTCGTGAAATAATGTTATGAAATTGTTAAAATTTAGAAATATATCTATATCTATACATATTATAAAACTCAAAGTCTCTCTGTCTATCTGTCTGTTTATGTTCTTTATACACAGGCCGACATAACCCCAAGGGTTGAAGGCCTTAAAAAAAGAAGAAAAAAAATTTTCTTTATACACGAAACCACTTATCAGATTTACATGTTTTTCATTTTAATTCATACCTATTTTATCAGTTCAGGTTATAATAAATATTTTGTAAGATTAAATAACATACAAAATAAGTAGTGACGATAATAGTGAATCAATTCGGGAAAAAAGACGCTTAAATGGCTTACGCCGAGTAAACCAAACGAGATATATCAAATTAATGTTTTACATAACTGTAGATCTTAAAAAGATCAACAAAAATGTCGGTAATAGCATATGTCTATCTTCTAAGGATCACCCACAATAAGCATTTTTGTCTTACGTCTTTTGCGCGGGGCAGCACAATCCGCGCATGTTCTTGACCTATTTTGTGGTTCACGCGATTGGAGCCGCGGGCACAGCTAGTAAGAAATAAGAACATTTTTTACAAATATTTTGCTAGTTTTGACACCAACTTTTGGTGTCAATTTGGCATCCATGTGCGACAGCAGAATGCTGTTACTTTGCGTTGCAATTCGGCGTAAAATTGGTAGCAAGTGTTGGAGTTCCATGCTTCACAGTCGAATTTGCGTCAAATGGTGAGAAATATTGAGACAACAAATTTTAGTTATCAGGATTCCTCTGCTAGGATCATGACATTTTTAATAAAGGTGATTTTATTGTGTAGTCACATTGTTATAATAAAAGATGTTTTAATTACTTATTAGTCATGAGTCATAAATATCAGTACTACTATATCAATCACGAAGTCAAATATTTAATGCGATTGTTTTTTATCTATTTTTTTTAAAGATATCTTTGATCCATAAGTTAATCGCTTCTTTTCTTACTGCTTTTTCGGTTATACAGCAAAATAATACAAATCTATGGTTAAAAGTAAGTGATTAATTAAATTTGAGAACACTTTCATTTCTCACACTTGCCATGGGTGAAATTGAGAACACAGACAAAAGTCATATTAAAAGAAATCACTACTAAAATCAAATATTTTTGGAGTAAATAAATTTTCTAATTTTTGGTGATTTCAATACTTCCATCGGCCATGATTGTTTACCTTTTTTTGTTAAGTAATATGTAAACATTGTGATGTTTAAACCAGAAATAAAATACACAAATTGCGAGGTTACAATCTATACTCTATAAGTCTATACTATTATAAAAAAGAGGTAAAGTTTGTGAGTTTGGATGTAGGAAGTAATTAGCGCAACTACTAATCCGATTCTAAAAAATCTTTCAGTCACGGGAAGCTACATTATACCAAATAATAAATAAAAATATTTACTAAATAGTTAAATAATTAACCGTAGCTATTATTATTGAAATTAATTCGTATAAAGTCGAGGTCAAAACGAGGTCACAGCACCGATGACCGTGAGGTTGTTATGGTTTTGTTACTGTACGAGTATATGTAAAGACAGATAAATGATTCAAAATGATTTACGGCCGATTTTCCAATCAACAGATAACTTTACTTGAGGAATCATTTTTAGAATTTGACTGGTTTTCCGTACATTATCTGTCAAAACGTCAAAATTATTCCTCGTATAAAATTCTTTGACGATTGAAAAATCGGCCCTTTAACCAATAAAAGATAGTTTCCATGATAATGTATTCATAAAGCATACGTAAATGTGATACGGACGAAACAACAAAAATGTGTACTCGATATAAAAACATGTTTTTGTTAAACAGATGATCGTAGCATGTATTACAATAATTTTAAATGAATAATGTTAAAAAATGATACCTGAGCGACCGAGCATAGCTCAGCGTCATTTGAATAGAAAAATGGAATTATTATTGTCTTGTGTTTTGTGCGTACGGATGACTCTAGATTGACTAAAGCTGTCTTCTACTCACAGCTCAAGCAAGGAAAGCGTACACCTGGTGATCAGTCTTGCGTTATAAGAATGTCTTATAGTGCCATCTCACCGCATGTAACATTCTGTGAGCTTGTCGGGAAGAGCTGCCGCAATAGACACGAGTGGCGCAGCTCTGTTCATCTTGGCTGTTACCACTTTTGAAGAAAAACGATTACAAGATCTAGAGCAAGTCTGACCAAACCCAGGTCCGCGAGCCAGAAAGTGACCATTAAACGTACCTGAATTGGTCCGCCAACAGCAATTGTTGGCTACAGCCACGGAGTCCTGCTTTTTTATTTGTTTTATTATTATTAGTGTAAGGTTTTAAATTTTATATATCTATCTATTTATAGTTGAATCTATCAAAACTGTGAACACTACTAGAAGGTCTTCCGGCTGACATGGAATGGAATTACAGCCCACTTCCTAATTGAATTGGGCTGTCATGATCTAGAGCAAAACGTCTTGTAATTAAAACTCGTCCGAAGCCAACCAATACCTATACATACAATGCTGACGGTCAAATGCATTGTGCGCCTTGAAACAGGACCTTTAAATTGGTAATTTCGTTTTGCCAATACGCGCTCATAACCGGCGATAACAAGGTTCGACTGACTCGTCAAGGAGGACGATATATTTTCACTTCATACCGTTTGCAACTTTCCTTGAAAATTCGACTGTTTAAAAAATGTTAATAGACATTATTGCGGTTATTGTAATACAAATGAGATGGTCAATGCCTCTGTATAAATATACTTTTTATAGACATACAATAAGATTCGATTTAGCAAAGCCAATGTCTCTGGCATACAACGGTACACGACTCGTGACTTGTTATATAACGGATGTTATGTAGTTATTAATGGAACGGTTGTTTTGGCAATACCTTGCGTTACTATTTGGCTGATACTACAGTCGATAATGCAGATAGCAGCAGTTGTGTTATCTCCTATAACATAACCCTATATTTTAGTGATCTGTATTAGATAAAATACTAGTAAAATTCAATTCGATTATTAGAAGCTGTCTGCGATATCTTTTAGCTAGTTTGTGGGAAATTAATGCACTGTAGATGAAAGAAAGCATAGTACTACTACTGCGACAGTGAACGTTTTGAGTTGTCAGTTTATTGACAGACATTATTGTCTGCAAGTAACTCCGCTTTTGGGTTAAAATGGGCTGGTTATGGTGAAAGCAGAATTCGCCAATAGTCAGTTTTTACTATCTCTGTGATCGTCAGGATCAATCTGAGACAGCCGTTTTGCAAGTTAGAAACTTTTCACAAAAAAATTACAAATTTTATGATCTGAGTAATTTGATGTAACCGGGTTGAATGCTCCGTGTCGAATGACTTTCGTTTGAATCATACAGTGTGATTGAGTTTTGGTGAACGAAAACAACGTATCTTAGAGCAGGTTCTAATGATCACTTGTTTAGCTACTTCCATCAAGTTGAAATTTTGTTACAAAACCAACACAATTGTATTTAGGGAGCTGCATTCGAGTACACTTTCCCTTTCTAGGCTTACTGTGTATTAACTTGGGAACATCGTCACTTAAAATCAAGTGTTATTGTAATCAAATGCTACTTTTTAACACAATAGTCTTAAAGTGTTTACGTAACGTACGAGTGTACGATAAACTTAAGTAGGTGTCGATTTTTTTTTTTTTTTTTTTTTTTCGAACTGACTATGCTGTTGGCCCGGGGGCCTTAACAGTTTCACCGGACTTGTTGGCGAGCGCTTAAGGCACTCAGCCGAGAAATTTTGGGCAACATGCGCAAGGGTGCCAAAGTGGCCGAACCTCGGCTTGAGCTGTTGCCGTATTTGCAACATACGCGACCTAGCTAAATTCCTACGCGAATTCGAGCTAACTAACTATACATGTATGCATGTCTCTTGCCTCCTGGGAGGGAGGAAGAGACACGCGTACATGTATTTAGTGATCTGAAAAATTTTCTAAGGCTAACTAACCACAAAAAAGAAAAAAAAAAAGGTCCCTTACAAGACCTATGTACCTGAGTGTAGTGCATGTGTGTTCATACAGTGTAATGAATGTATGTCGGTAGCTAGTGATTGCAGTGTCACTGTATCGCGCGAGCAGCTGGCTTGAGGGCTCCCTAGCGGGGGAACGGACCTAGGCTCAAGTCGCTGCAGGAGAAGGCGGTCGAGATATGTGTGCGGGAGCGAAGTTTGCCGCCCGCCCACTGCGGAGCGAGCGGTGATTACGCGGGCGTGGGCGCAAACACGCTTGGTTATTAGATACGGGCGGGAAAATCGCGTTCGCTTCCGTGATTTTATCATCGGGGTCAGATAAAATGTCGCGCGGGCGTCTATATTTGTTAGACATTCGGATGTCTGGATTCGGGTTCTGAGATGCGGCTGCCACTACTAGCTGGTTAGAATGGTTCGACGCTTTTTCAAAATAATTATTTGATAGGGACTTTATAAATGATTCGATCGAAGGTATTTCCATATCTTTATGGAGATCTACGTTCCGAGCGAACCAAGGGGCACCGACCGCCCTTCTCAAAAAGCGGTTCTGAACTATTTGTAACTTATTGAGGGTGAATTTACTTATGTGAGCAAAGACTGGGGAACTATAAGTTAGGATCGGTCTGATACAAGTCTTGTAGAGCGTGAGCTTATGTCTGAGGGACATTTTGCTCTTCGAGCACACGAGAGGGTGCAGGCGGCTTGAGATCATACCGGCTTTCCTTCGCACTCTATCGATATGTGCCTTGAAATTTAGGCGTTTATCCAGTGTGACACCCAGATATTTGATCTGGTTGGCCCACGGGATAGCCACATTAAATAGTTTGATAGCGGGAATTTTAACTAATCTTTGAGTGGGATGAAAGAGGATAGCGCTACTCTTATCGGGGTTAATTCCTATGCGCCATCTACGGAACCATTCGCCTAGCTTATCTACGGCTTTTTGGACTCGTAGCCTGAGGGTTTGTCTGTTCCACGAGGAACTAAACAGGACTGTGTCATCAGCGTAGGAACCTACCTCTACCTCGGGGAGGCGAGGGAGGTCACTGATATATAAGTTGAATAGAGAGGGCGCCAGAATGGAACCCTGGGGAACACCTGAGCGTATGGGATGAGGCTCAGAGAGAGCACCCTCTACTCGGTAGCAGAAGGTCCGGTCAGAGAGGTACGCGTGTATGATTTTAACTAATCTATCCGGGATTTGAAGTTCCAAAAGCTTGTGGACTAAACCGGCGTGCCAGACCTTATCAAAGGCCTTGGCGACGTCGAAGAAGACCGCAAGTGTAGGGCGAGGTTTTGGGTCGCGGTTGAAGTTTTGAAGAATGTGCTCCGTGAGGCGGTGCACTTGGTGGGTACAAGAGTGTTTGGCACGAAAACCAAACTGCTCAGGTGGTAAAAGATTTTTATCTGTGACTATTGACTGGAGCCGGTTCAGAAGGAGCCGCTCATAGACTTTTCCTAACGTGTTAAGGAGACTGATAGGGCGATAGCTGTCGGGAAGCGACGCTTTTTTGCCAGGCTTGTGAATACCTATTACTATGGCCTTTTTCCAGACGGCTGGAAAATGGCAGTGGGCTATGGCTACATTGAAGATGCAGACCAAAAGAGCTATGAGGTGATCAGGAAGAAGTTTGAGTACTTCGTTCCTGATACCGTCGGGACCAGGTGATTTTCTAGGCTTAAGGCCTTTAATGGTTGACATAACTTCCTCAGGCGTGACCGAGTCCAAATCATCTGTCGGGGGGACCGCGAGGGAATTTGTTACCGCCGATTCTATCGAGCTTACGAACTCGGAATCGATGTTAACGCAGTTCGGAGAGCATTGATTTTCAAGGCTCTCGGCAAGGCATTCTGCTTTTTCAGCGCTATCGAAAGCGGGAGGTTTGCCGGGGCCTTGATCTAAGGGGGGCATGGGGACTGTATCGTCACATTTAAATGTGCGTGCTAATTTCCAGAAAGCCAGATGGGATGGTTGGATACCCTCGAGTAGGGCCCCCCATCTGGCATTACGGATTTCGGAAATGCGGCTTTTTACCGTTTTCCGAAGTGAGTTTAACCGCCTACGATTGTCCGCAGTCGGGTATGAATCGTGTGCTCGAGTCGCGGCGTTCTTTTCCGTGATCAGCGCTCTCACGTCGGCAGGAAGTATAAAGCGGCGTTCGTTCGCCGCTTGCACCTCTTTCGAGGCCTTACTGACGGCGTTTTGGAGATGGCTGACCAGGGAATCGATCGCCACATCGGCATCGGCTGTCGATTTCAACTCGTCTGGGACCCTATCCAAACTGGAGGATGAGGGATTGTGCAATAGGTATCTGTTTAGCTCCGCATAGTCCACCACCTTGACGGAGGAGGGATGCTGGTCAGAAGGCTGACCTAGGTGGAGAACTACGGGTCGGTGGTCGGAGTCTAACTCATGTACGACTTGTACGAGTCTTATATTGAGAGAGACATTTTTTAAAAGTGCTATATCTAAAACAGATGGACGACAATCGTCCTGAAAGTGAGTGGGCTCTGAAGGAGCGATGACATCAAAGTCGAGAATGGCAGATAGATCCTCCAGAATCCTCCCGTTCGGGGAGGTAGTCGGGTTGTTCCAGATGACATTCCCGCAATTGAGGTCACCCGCTATAATAACTGAATTACCTAGTGCAAAAAGAGCCTCCAGATCTGACCTGAGAAGCCTTTTGTTCGGGGTGTGATAGGCAGAGACGATTATGATTGACGAGTGGCCAGTCATACCGAGTCTGCAAACAGATACCTCTATACTGGAGAGTTCGGGAGGTTCTATTGATATGCAGTATAGAGAGCGTTTATAGTATATGAGGGTGCCTCCGCCGTTAGCGTGGACCCGGTCGTTCCTAATAATGTTGTAGTTCGCGATTCGGGGATTGCGAGCACTGGGTTTTAGGAATGTTTCTTGGACTAGAAACACGTCTATTTGGTGCTCTCGGAGGAAGGCGGCAACTAGATCACGCTGAGGTCTAATTGATCGCGCATTAAAAAAGGAAAGGCACAAACTCTTAGGTTTGATCCGATCCATTTTAATTTTGACTATGTGAGGCGCGGACAAGCCGTTGAATAGTGGCGGCTATGCCCGGGAATTGGGTTATTGCGTTGAGCAATCCTAAGTCCTTATTGGAGTTAATCACCGCGTTGAATGCGATGATTTCTTGCACTTCATGCACAAGAAGAAGCTGGGTGAACCACTCCTTGCCAGCCAACGAGAAACCGAGGGCTGAGGTGGCGGGGGCTGCCGGGGCCGGGACGGCCTTGACAGGCTTGGGTTTGATTAATGAGGCCGGAGGGGCCAGTACGGGTGGGAGGGGTGCGAAAGGCGCGGAAGCTGGTGCCACTGGGGCTCGTGAGGTGCCTGGAAGGCTGGGGAAAGCCTCTAGAGACATTAGAGGCTGGATATGAGGCCGAGCGACAGGTACCTTGGGAAAGGTGGCCTGTCTGACTGGCTGGGGGCGTTTCGTGCGCGGGGCACGGGGACAACCGCGATAATTTGCGGTATGTCCCGTTTGCTGGCAGAGAACGCAGCTGGGCGGGGTGGGAGTGCCAGGAGTGCGAGGGCACTCCTTCGTGGCGTGGTCGTCTAGGCACTTGACGCACCTAGCGCGGAAACAGCAGTTACGGGAAGAGTGTCCGTAGAGCTGGCAGTTGTGACACTGCGACGGGATTCTATTTTTGTGTGGCGGCTCAACGGTTATTCCGGTGAGACCGCACACCTCGGAGAGGTTAAAAATCGACTTGCCCTCCTGGGACTTGTCTAGAAAGACAAGCACCATATTGTATGGTGCCCTGGTGGTGTGTTTGTACATCCTGTGTACCTCACGAATTGGGAAGTTCTGCTCCTTAAGGGAGACTGAGATTTGGTCGGGAGTGATCTCGACCGGGATCTGACGGATAACCACTCGCAGGAGGCGCTCCTCCTCGAGGGCATAGGTGAAGTAACCTAGTCTGTTCGACCGCAGGAGGGAAGTGAGCCTCCTGTGGTCATCGGAGGTGGACACCTGGACCTGGATCCCTGAAGGGGTGTTCCGGGCCCCGGTGTAGTGGAGCTTGAGCTCCTTGCACTTGTCCGAGATTTTCGTCCAAGACGCTTTGTCTTGGATAGTGATTGGAGGCGGGCGGCGGGGTTTTTTCCCTTCAGTGGGTGCGGGGGCCGCAGTGGGCGCGGAGGAGGGGTCGGAGCGAGTGTTCTCGCTCGTTCGGCGTGCTTTTCCTGCGGCCTGGGGTGTAGGGGAAGAGGGCGGAGAGCCCCTTCCCTTCCTTTTGGTGGACTTGACGGTTATGAAACCGTCGCTTAGTATGGTCTCGTTGGGGACCGCGGTGTCCATCGCGGGGACATTTACGATTTTCCGCGCGAAAGGCGGCATTAATGATTGGTAGGTGTCGATTGAAATGATAATTTGTTGTAGATACACTGCCAGTAGCTGATACATCGACAAATAATTATATTGTGTCCTTCCGCCGTTATTCGAAGACTCATAAACATTTTAAGCTACATAAAAACATTTTGTAGCTCACGATGAATTTTTCCTATTGGTCAAATCCCTCCGCCAACTTTTTGAATCGTAGGATTTGTCGTTTCCTGTTCACATCGTCACGCTTTAAATATCGCCACGCCCTTACCTCTGTGTCATTGGCGCCCTGTGTTTCGGTCCACCAAATGAATAACGCTGTTAGTGTTCGGTTTAAAAGTGAAGTAGAAAATTAAGTAAAAGTGTTGTTTATCGTGTTAAAGTGAGATAAATCAGTGTCATCAACTAGGGAGGATAGAGCGCCTTTAGTGAAATTACAAGTGTTAGATTAAGTTAAGAGGTACATTATGGATAAAAATAAGGAGGTAGGAGAATCGTCCGATTTTTCGTCGTCGGTTACTTAAAAGAAGAGAGGACGTCAGGAAGTGGAAAAGATACTGTAAAGGCACAAAGGTTTTAGAAACCCTTACTCAACAAGTCAGTGAAATAGAGAATTACTTGTTAAAAATAGGCGATTTTATACCGTATTCCGTATCTCATAGCGATAATTATGAGTATAATAGTCAAAATAATGTAGGGGAACTATACAAACTACTATTAATTCGGTAAATTTGAATATTGCCACGCAGAAAATATATAGTGCCCGCCCGCGTTTTACTTGCCTGGAGATTAATGATGAGCTAAAATCTCTTGATAACGGAAATTCTATTGCTATTTCGTCCGACAAGTGTTTGGCTGCTATCATGCATGCTATGATAATGCAATGGGAGTCTTTTGAAGAAGTCTGGTCGAAACTCGTAAAATGAGTATCCAGTTTGGAGGTTATGAATAATGGTGACCTAATAAATAAGATTAAAATAATCAATCTGCAAAATAAAAAAGTTTCGGTAAATTACGGTTAATAGAGTGACGGATTTTTTTACAACAGCAAGATTGGATGGTCAAAATCGATATGACACAAGCTTACAATCATGTTTTAATCCACCCGAACATCGATGTTTTCTCCGATTACGATATCGAGGAAGACTGTTTCAAATGACTTATTTGCCGTTCAGTCTGGACACTGCACCCAAGACTTTCGCGTATCTTTCCGGCGGAGATGCTACGCAAGAAGGGGATCTGCACAATCGTGTTTTTTAGACGATTTTCTGCTTGTAGCCCAGGACAGGTAACAGATAAGATTAGGCCATCAGACCTCATCTGCTACGATGGAAAGTAAACATAGAGCTCTGTTTTAATTCCACAGCAAGCGATAAAATATCTAGGTTTAATATGGGATCCATTGCAGAATCAAAAATACCTTCCCGGCAAGAAGGTTCACATCTTAAGAAACATTATATCTCGATTCTTGCTGGAAATGAAAGCAAATCTACGGGAGATTTAGAATACCCCAAGATGGGGTACCAACATTTTTTTTCGATTAGTGGTTCCACTAGGCCGTTTAAACTTTCGATATTTTTTAATCTTTTGCAAATCCATTCTGCTTATAAAGAATCCGAATATCGGTCATCCGACAGGGTGATGATGGAGCTCAAATGGTGGTATCAAAATTCATTCATCAACATCAACATGCCAGGAAAAGGGGCAGGGTATACTTACCATAACTTATAATACATTAAGAGTATCCATTAGGTTTGGTGCTATTACAGTGTTGTTTAGAGGATTCACAACTTGTAAAACTATTGTTAGGGTTCTTTGATTAAACAAAATAAAATAACTGGTTCAGGTTCTTTTATTAATCAAAATTAAAATATTGGTAAACTTTTGTTAAGGTTTCTTTGCTAATGAAAAGCATAATGTGTAACAAATTTATATTGTAAATTTTTATTCTACCAAAGTTATTCAATTAAATAAATATAATGGTACAATTGGTATAATTGGCCTTTTCCATTGGCGTTCTGTTCACCACGCGATAACAAATATGTTCTCAGAATGTTTATGAGGCTTCAAATAACGGCAGAAGGACATAATAGGAGCGTTTTACCTTCAAATAAAATGCATATTGTGTCCGGAGCCTTATTCGAAACCTTATCTTTTAATTTCTGCCTGGTGATATGATGAAACGACAAGTCCACACTACGACTCACGAGTTGGCGGAGGGACTTGACCAATAGAAAACATTTATCGTGAATGGAACCGGGAAGGACTGCTTTCTCAAAATGTTTATGAGGCTGCGAATAAAGCTCCGGACACAGTATGAATTTTATTTGAAGGTAAAACGCTCCTAATTTGAAATTTCATTACCTACGTCGTCAGTCTGTAGTGATCATAAGTTATTTAAGTTGCATCCTTCAGAACTGTTTTCCGCTCAATAATTGCGTTATTGTTTGTACATATATATTATATACTATTTGGTTGAATGCTATGTCTGCCTAATGACTATGCATCCGTGTTAAGTAATTATTTAGTCTAAATACGAACGTATTTTTACTGTATGTATATCTCCTTACTGATTGATGTCTTTCCTGAGGTTTGAGTCCTTGAGTTCTTGTCTTAATCCAAGCTACTAGTGGGTTAAATCATCAAAAAATTTTCTGTATTTTTTATTTTAAACAGTGGTGCCAGAGATTTTATTTCGATTATTTAAATTCCCTACAGTTGTTATTCTTCACAGTTCCATTTCTATAGATTTACGAATTAAATATAATTTACAAGTACCCAAAAATTTGCGAACACAACCTAAGGCGTGAAGGGACACTGATTGTTTTAGTGGTCTAATTGTTCAATAACCACAACATTTAATTTATGTAAAGTTAGTGCTTTTTAAATGTATATAAAACTAGCTGTGTTCTCGGCTTCGCTCGCGTGTATTACAGAATACCGTCGACCGAGCGCGAGTCGTGCTACCCGTTCTCCCACCCACCTGCCAGTTATTTTTAAGACAAGAATGGTTATTGTGAAGGATCATTAAAATATAGACATTATAGTATCGCTGACTTTTTTGTAGTTTTTTTTAAGATCAACAATTCAGTATTAAATTAATTTGATATAACTCTTATGGTTTATGGTTAGCATAAGCCATTGAAGCGCCCCAAAAGCGTCTTTTTTCCGAATTGATTCACTATTATCGTCATTGCCTATTTCGTATGTTACAATATCTAACAAAATATATCCTATAACCTGGCAACATAACCTAGCTATGAATTATATATGAATAAAAAAATGTAAATCGGATAAATGGTTTTCGCATGAAAAGTTAAATGGACAGACAAACAGAGAGAAATTGAGTTTGATAATATGTATATAGATGTATTTACTCAAGGTGGAAAAAGACATTGGTGAAAATTTAAACTAAAAAGTAAAGGGTATTAACAAATATCAACGTAATTGTCACCTTTGAAAATGCGTTAGTTACTATATGTTTTTTTTTTTTAATTTTTTCTGGTATGTTAAAACTTTTTACGTTTAAGATATTTCTTCCGCTTCACTTTTAGCATCATCCGTTGTGAAACCACTGCCCTCCATAGTTGCCCTTACGTCAAGCCTAGGTCATTGAGGCGTTCATGTTATTCAATGTTATTAACTTGTACAACCTTCAATACTGATATTTATTTTGGTATTTTGTGAAAAAATAATATAATTACTCGCATTATCAATGGCAATCAAACACTTCCCTCCTCCCAGGGTGAAGAAATATGTATCATCATTACATAGTATAAAACAAAGTCGCGTCGCTCTGTCCGTCCCTATGTCTGCTTAAATCTTTAAAACTACGCAACGGATTTTGAAGCGGTTTTTTTTAATAGATAGAGTGATTCAAGAGGAAGGTTTATATGTATAATACATGCATAATATTGTAGAGAAACACTGACAAATTTAGAGGTTACATTTTTTGCGCTTACATTGCAAACGCTGGCTGAACCCCACATGATAAATCAAAATAATGTACCACAGTATTATGCATGTTAAAAAGGTCAATAAAAAAGTCCTCGATGGTATATGTCTATCTCTTCAGGATAACCCACAATAACCATTTTTTATCCTTTACATTTTACGGGTAAAAATGGCTTATTTTCGAAGTGATTTTATGCAATAAAGCATTAATCCTTATCCAATTAAGTACCTTAAATACATTGTCCATTTAATATAGATCAATATAGCCCTTTGCATCATGTAATTTAAATGAATATTTCCGAAGATATTACAGATTTAAAATGGAGAGACATTGCAGTGCGGCACGGCGCGGCGGTACCGGCCCTATATACCATGGTCAATTATATGTCGCTCTGACACGAGTAACCTCTAAACTAAACATGTTTGTATTGTCCAATGACAAAAAAACTGTAAACGTTGTTTATGGACATTCTGTAGTAGGTAGATATATACTTAGTATCAGCATTGCACCCGTGCGAAGCCGGGGCGGGTCGCTAGTATATGTATAGTTTGTTTAGATCGAATGATAGGGGTGCTTTAAGCGCTCGCCCC
Source organism: Saturnia pavonia (assembly GCA_947532125.1). Taxonomy (NCBI): domain Eukaryota; kingdom Metazoa; phylum Arthropoda; class Insecta; order Lepidoptera; family Saturniidae; genus Saturnia; species Saturnia pavonia. The sequence goes on from OX383903.1 coordinate 15,952,346, forward strand.
CAAGTCCGGTGAAGCTGTAAAAGCCGCAAAGGCTCCACGGTCTCTAAGGCTAACAGTATAGTCAGTTCGAAAAAAAAACATAACTAGTTATTTCTAAGAAGGAACACATAACTACACATGAAAAGATTGATATAAACAAAATCTGGAACTTGAACTCTAAAAAAAATCGTTCTTAATTATACGACCACAACTGTAGTTATAAATTAAAATAAAAAAATACGTAAAGCGGATAAGTGGTTTTCGCGCGAAAACCGATGAGACTGAGTTTTATACCTAATATTTATACAACATATGAATTTACTACTTGTGCCGTCCCCTCCGCTCGCATAGACTACAGAATTATTATTTAGGAAATTATCATGATAATTTTTCTTTTTGAGCGCTGTCTATGGAATAAAATAAAAAATTAAAATCTATGCAGTAGTTTTTGCTTGATGCGCGCACTACGGTAAACCTCAATAATTTTATTTGTATAGAAGATGGTAAACGTTAACACTGTAGAATTCACGATTATTATGAAGTTATTTAAAAAATGATGGTATACTATGGTACAGCAGATTCTATGTAACAAAAAACATTGCATAGTAAAAAAATCTATGTTAGAAAAAATACCTACATTATAACAAAGCTATCTCGGTTTTATATAATACCATACTCATCAATATAATATGTCGTACAATGTAGTTATAGTGCTTAATAGCTATTAAGGATACCCTTTAAATTTATTTTCATCGCCCTTGTCCTCTAAATCGTCTGGCAAACGTCACCAATGATAACAGGGGAGCTATTTTTAACATCAAATTATCTTTGTCACAGCTACCTTGTGTCCGGCGATGCAGACGGTAAATGTTACATATGGGATTGGAAAACCACAAAGTTATACAAGAAATGGAAGGCTCACGATGGCGTCTGCATTACCTCCCTATGGCATCCGCACGAACCAAGCAAGCTGCTGACAGCTGGATGGGATGGCGTTATCAAATATTGGGATTAAAGAAATAAAAAATAAATATTATCTGTTCCCAAGCTTTTAATATCTTCTAAGCCCAACTATAAATAACCAATATAATAAACTATAAAAACCATTTAACATTTATTTAATATATTTTTCGATTTTTATTATGTCATGATTAAAGATTGCATATTATGCATGGGATATTTAAATGGTTCTTCATAACCAACGTCGACTTTGTACTCCATGCTGCATTCCCGGCATGTACCATTTTTTATAAATTCATTAAAGCTTATACCATTTTCATGGAATGATTCTATAAGGGCGGCTATCAAACTGTCAATCATTTCTGGAGTGTGGTAGGGGCCAGGTGCGAATCTTAGTCTCTCTTCTCCCCGGGCAACTGTCGGATAATTTATAGCCTGGACGTAATGACCCCTTTTCATAAGAGATTCGGCGACCAGAGCCACTTTGTCGGCACCCTTAATAGGTACAGGGACGATGTGGCTCACCGACGGTAGCTGTGGCAATCCTGCTACTAGAAGTGATAGTTTGAAGTATCGTACCATAGCTTGATGCTTTGCTCTCAAATTTCTTCCTTCTTCACTAGCTAACAGCCGTATAGCTGCTAATGATCCAGCTAAAACAGGAGGTGGTAAAGCTGTAGTAAATATGAAGCCCGGTGCAAGAGACCTTATAGTGTCTACAAGTAGAGAAGAGCCAGCTATATAGCCTCCGACATTCCCATATGCTTTACCTAATGTCCCAGAAACAATATCAATTTTATGTTGTAGTCCTCTTTCTTCACCAATACCAGCACCATGATCCCCATATAGACCCACAGCATGCACCTCATCAACAAATGTTAAAGCTCCATATTCATGTGCTATGTCACACATCTCTTCTAAAGGACAAATGGCTCCACTCATTGAGTGTACAGTCTCAAAAACGACTAGTTTTGGAACACCTTTTGGTGACTCTGCTAATAACTGTCTCAGATGGTTGGGATCATTGTGTCTGAATATATGCTTGGGCGCCCGGCTGTTCCGAATACCTTGTATCATTGAAGCATGGTTACCAGCATCTGAATACACTATGCAGTTCGGCAATAATTTTGCTAGTGTAGACAAAGTAGCATCGTTAGCAACAAAACATGAACTGAAAATTAAGGCTGCTGGCTTCCTATGAAGTTTACTTATTTCTGCTTCTAGTTTTTCAGTCATTTGGGAGTTCCCAGCAATGTTCCTTGTACCACCTGCCCCGGTACCATAGGATTTAATAGCACTTATAGCAGCATCTTGAACAGAGGGATGACGGGACATTCCTAAGTAGTCGTTGGCACACCATACAGTCACTCTGCGGTTATCGGCACCTTCCAGAGCGCTAGGGTACGCACCTTCTGCTGCTAAACGAGACACTTTCCTGAAAACACGGTAGGAGTAATCTTTCTTCTTCGCGCTGATCTGCTCGTGGAAAAAGTTTTCGTATTGATACGGCTTAGTGGACTCAACGATGTCCTCGGTCATTTCAGCCGGAGCTTCTGATATGATCGCGTTCTGCTGGATGAAGGGGCATTTAGTTTCATCATTACCGAGCGATAGGAAGCTTCGGGTAACAATTGGACAGTATTTCCCATACTGTTTTAGTAGAGACGATCCGTAATTCCTTACGAACGACTGGTTCAATGATCCTAAGAACGGACAAGGCATTTTTATGTAATCAATGACACTAGCACTTGCACCACGATATATTATAATATTGTCGTAATTTGAAGGTTGATTAACGTTGGCTCGCACTGTAGCCGAACGTTACACTGCGCTCAATCAACTGGGGGCACGAGAAACAACACCTTTCATTTATAAAGTCGGTGTCGTCATATCGATTTCGAACACATATAATTTTATTATGATTTCGTAAGACGATTGTTGCCAAATGAAAATAAATGTCAGTATTTTTGGATTGTTTTTGTCAAATGTCAAATAAACAAATTTAAATGTTGCTATCAGTAAACTTTGAGTTCGATAATCAAAACTATAAACAATAATGATGTTGTGTAAAAATTTAATAAATATCAATTTTTAAAGTAGTAATATGTATATCATGGTCATTTATATATTTTATTAGTATTAAAATGTAATCCTTAATATGCACTTTTTCCGAACATTTTTTTGGTAAATTAAGATTAAAAGAAGTGTATAATTGGATTTTTAATTGTATTCAGTAACTTGTCAGTTCAAAAATAATGTTACCATACTAAAACTAATAGTGTTGGGTAGTGAATGATTTTGCGGAAAGAACTAATAATATAATTGTTTAATTTAAATAGTTTTTTAAAAATTCGTGGGAAGATGTGGAATATAAGTATTATTAACATTTATTAAGCAAGCAGAAGACAGGGTGCTATGGCGCTTATTAGGTCATGCCTATGTCCAGCAGTGGACTACTATAGGTTGATATGATGATGTTTAATAAAAGTAATTTTATTTTTATATTTTCCTCTAATAAAAAAAGAAATAAAATAAAAATAAATGTATTTTACTTTTATTATTTTATTACCTCTGGCAACCCTGGAGGTTGAGGTAGAAGTGATTAAGACAAGTTATTAAATTCAAAATAAAAAGTTTGCGTTCAAGTACTTTATTTAGGTTCATTCAATTTTGTTCATTCTTACACCACCTCCCTATCTTTTTTTGTCAAAGTCTGGTAACCCTTCAACTGTCAATTTACTGAATACAATTAAAAGTCCAACTATAGGTACCGATGTTGTTATTACGATTTTTTTTTGTAGATTCGACAATATAATTAATCATTTTAATTTTATGAGTTCATTTGTGTAAGATTCATCCCTTCCAACAAATTTCTTCTCTGTTATCAGATCTCTCACCCTGAATTCAGGGGTTTTAAGAACCTGTGAGGAAATTTAGTGGGGAATAAATGTACATGGGAATTTACGGAATGAACTATGAAGCAGGGGCATTTAGGGATTTTTGACTGTACCTCACTTATGTCTATAATTATGTGTGCATACCACTATTTTTAGGCTCTAGCAGATTGGCTATGTTTTGTATAGAAAAAAGTGAAAACAGGTTTTTCTATAAAAAAGGTCGCTGGGCAGGGAGTCCTACACATAAGTAGTATTTTACTTTTATATTATTTTATGTGTATGTCTTGTGTGCTTATTATATTAGATATGACTTTTATAATATAATGAAGAACGTAACCTATATAACATTATTACAGTGTTAAAATACGATATAAGCATATATATAATAAGTTTAGAGCATTTTAGTATTTGAATGATTAATATTGATTGAAGGATATTAAAGGATTTACTATTCCCTTAGGCTAATTTATGTGTGTAGGGACAGATTTTAACTCGCTAGTTAGATTACAATAAGTATTATTCCAATAAAATGTTGATTAGAGTTTAGCCAAATTCTCCTAAAATGTACATAGGAGTTGGATAGAGACGGGGAGACATGCCACTATCGTCTGTGGCACACTCGTCTGACACACTCCTTTAAATATAGCGTCGGAACTTGCCAGACACTCTTTTTTTCCTAATAATGTCCAAGGGTTTTATTTCTAAATCATCAATGTTTGGAGGATTCTGGTTAGGTTCACAGGGATGACAGCTATCTGGGAAGTGGCAATAGTGCTAAACTGTCAGTCATTGCTGTCAGTATTATTTAGTATTTACTGTAAGACTGTCAAAACTTATCAAAAGTGTCAAATGGAAGTTATTGGCGTGACCTTGAGTTGTCATATTATGGTTTTATTTTTAATTTATGTTCTCTGACGCCATATTATGTAATGTTGATGGCATTTTGTGTGATATAGTTTGGTTATTGTGCATTCATGAAGTGGATTATAAATATTATCTGGAAACATGCATTTTGAGATATCACAAAAACTCCCTAGATAGTTCTAACATGAGAGCCACCACATTGTTAGACCAACTTTGAATGTTTAAAAAATACTACGAAGACGTAAACACATTGATACTGGCAATTGATTTTTGCAGCCAAAATAAAGAAGAAGGTTTAACTTTAGTGGAAAAGATAATAAAACAAAATTAAACTTTTACACTGATAGCCGAAAGGCTATTTTGTTGGATCGACTTTGTATATAAAAAATACTACGCTGATAAATACATTGACACTGGCAAGTGCTTTTTGCGGCGCAAAACAAGAAGAAGAAGAAGTATCAAATTGTACGTAAATAAAGATAGCAAAGTACATACGAGATAATTTTTTGTAAATAATAAAAATGTTTTCTCTGAATAATCAGTTAGAACTACGGCGTATTACCATATCCAGTTTAATAACTTGCATTTATTTACCTAGCATAATCACGGTTATATCGTACCTTGGACTCCTGTACACCGTCGGAAAGGGATCATCTTTTTACATTTTAGTGTTAATCTTCATAGCTGAATTACTGAAATCATTTTATTTAAGTTCCACTAACGACATTCAAGGAAAGAGAGTAAAACCGAACAAGAACAAAGCCGGCGATGTTTTAAAATCATTTGTTTTCTTACTGGTGGTTATGTTCTGTTATTTCATTGGAATTATTCTATTTGGTGCGCCTGTGTTGGAATGTCACGAGGAAACTTTAATGCTGGCTAAATTGCTAACTCTATTAACAGTATTCCCATTAGTTTTATACTGTGGTGTAGAATCATCAATGCAACTCTTATTTGGAGTCAAAGGTTATGGGAGGGATACAATCATTGAAATGCTTGTAAACAATGCCTTCTTAGCACTCTGTGGTGCGTGGCTGGGTGCAGTTGTCATTCCCCTGGACTGGAACACTCCGTGGCAGCAGTGGCCTATACCATGCTACCTGGGTGGTATAGGAGGATATCTACTGTCAAATGTGCTAACAATTTTGAAAGTAACATTAACATCTGCAGCATATAAATACCCCAAATTAAACTTTCTGGTTATGCTTTTAAATAAATTTCGCATTTCAAAGTAATTTATAAATGAGTATTATCAATAAATGGTATTGTTAATCGAGTCTTTCTATTTTTTGTATATCTCTTGTGTCAAAATCTTTTTTCCTTACATTATTATAAGATTTCATATCATTTTCATTCATCTTATAAGATTTATATGATTGAAAAACGATATTGTGTATATATATATGTACTTATTGTTAAACATTTTTAATCAGAATATTTTTTTGACATTACTTAAGAGGAAATATTATTTTAGTTATATATCTTTGAAATATCTACACTTGATTAATGATTGACTTATACCCAGTTTCTGAGGTACTTTTAACTTTAGTTTATCTGTTCATTAGTGCTATCAGTTCAATAAATCATCAAATTATGTTTCTGAACACATCGTCATATGATAAACCTCAGTTAAACTTGGCTTATATTAACGACCAAAATGGGCCATTTATCTATTTGCTAAGTGTTGTTTCTTCTATCAAAATCAACCTAAAAACATTCTCTTCTAAAAACATTGTCAGTAAAGCAAATTTGTATTTGATTATGCCTTTAAACTACATTTACTTTCTAAGTAGTTATTTAAGAAGCATCTTATCTCTTTGAGTAAAAAATTATTATGCTATTCATTGTTTTTTTTTTATTTAAAAAGTGATACGTATGATACTAAAAAGAGTCATCATCATATACTTCTCTATTAGTCGTCATCACTCCCTTTCCAACCATATCATCATTCACACAGTACATCCAGATTTCCTTCGCCAAGCCCATATTTACTTGTACGTCTTCGAGCTCACCATTCCATTTATTCTCTTCATTCATTAGCTTTTCAAAATAAACCTCCCACCATTCTTTTATTTCGTCATCTTTGGACAGAACCTTACCAACGTCGTCTTTCATACATTTAATGTGGATTATATCTCTCGTTCTCCTTTCTCATCCGGTAGAGCTCCTTCTGGCCTCTCGGGCTGTCCAGTGAGTCATACAACTTCTCTTGCGCCTTAGCCCTCGAAACTGCTACCGCCTTTTTGCCTTTCTCTTCCATTATTTATAAATCTTCTTTCAAACTAGCATTCTCGTTTTTTACACCCTGCCATGCTTCAAACGCAATTTTCTTTTATTTTAGCTTCTTTTGCACGTCTTCATTCCAACACCATGTACCCTTTTCTATCATACCTTTCTCTTTTGACTCTCCAAACATATCTTTTACTACTCGCCTTATACAATCCGCCATCTCTTTCCAACATGCTTACATGTTTACGCTTTTGTCTCATCCTTAGCGAGATTCATTTTGCAGCCTGTTGTGGAATTAAATAATTTATAGTCTGATTACACAAAATATAAAAAACACAAATTTAGTAAATTAATAATTTTATTTCATTTTGTTAAATATTTACATATAAACTATTTTAATGCTGGATTTACATTAATACAATATCAAACTTAACCAACATGTTGCTTGATCACATTTCTGACATATTACATTGTATTAATATCTTTGCTGTCTATAAATTCTCTTCACTTGATTGAAAAGTCTATAGTTTTTATATGATTTTGTACCTAACATTTTTTTTCCAGTTGACAATGGGAAAAGAATTTATAGCCAGTTAGTAATTGGTTACAAAGATGACAGTTTATATAACATTGATAAACTTTGCAACACAAAGACTAAAACAACAATAATCAACACACCTAAGGCCTTGTTTATATAAGTACTAGTGCACACAGCGATGTGACTTTACGTTTTACCGCTCAAATATATAAATAGTTCACTCGATCATCTCCACTATGACATATTCATAAACAATAACTTAACAATCACAACTTTACAATTACTGTTTACAATTACTGTTTCGCGAATATTACAACCATTATCATTTTCTCTACTCCACACTGTTTACAATTACACATTATGAAAGTCCAAAAACATTACTCGAATGCTTATATATAAATGTATAATTTCTCAAACACACTTTCCTCTATCGACTTTTGGATAATATAATAAGTCTTCTAAAAAAAAGTTTTTTTTTTGAAAAAGCCTGTGGTCATTAAATTTTAACTATTAAAATTTGTTAAACTTTGTTCGGTAAACTTTGTTCCGCAATTTTCGGTCGGTGACGTATTTTTAAGTAGTAACATAATTTAAACAGCTCACTATTCAGTAAGGACTTATTTAATCCGAAAACCTTTATAATAGTATGGAATAAAAATAATAATGAATTCAATTAACTACGCTACTTATCGTAAGCATGCGCATATACTGTGGCAGTGTTTTTTAATTGGCAACAAATACTACTTTTTTTTAGACGAAGTTTGCTGTTTTTTTAATACTTTTATTTAATTTTTCAATAATATAGCTTTATTCGATTTAAAATAGGTACAAGGCATCTTAATTTATTTTTTCAAACCAGTTGGTATGTCGACTGGCAAAACGTTAAGCGTTACGTTGTACATTGATGATACATACATTCGTGAAGAGCGACACACAACCAGGCGCGGGTCTATAGTTTTAACTTTAGAGGGAGTCATATATTTCAGTTTCTCGAAGATTCAAAATCGAAAAGATTCAATTATATTTAGTTTTGGTGGCGAAAGATTATGTCCCCTAGAGCCCTGTTAGATCTGCGCCTGCGCACAACCTAAAGATAAACTATACGTTGAACAATTCCCGCGCCATCGCGTACATACAAGTTTGTATTTATTTTAAATAATTAATTATATGAACTCAGTCCATCTTGCGTGGCGATATCTCAATATAATAACTACATCATAGTAGTTGTTCGATTAGTTATGCATATAAATATTACATATTTTTATACACTTACATACGGCAGCTGTATCATACTCTTGGAATTGAAATTTCATCGAAAAAATAAATTTAAACCACCATACATATAGGGAAAAGTCGTTGTTTTTTATATATAGAGCGCCGAGATATACACGAGCTCCGTCCTGGATCCGCTTGAAATGATTATTTCCTGATACAGGAGAGGGACCGCCTGCCGTCAACGCTCTTACCTTCAAAAATGACACATTTTGATGTTTTTTAAACTGCTACAGTGTCCCGCAACTTTATTATATTTTAATTTTTAGAAGTTGAAAATATCAACACTTAATGTTTGTATTATCATAAATTTTTGATTTTATATTTGACTTATGATAACAAAAGGTTGCCTATCCCTGATATAGAATATGCTGAATATAATAAAGAAATATTTCAGTGAAGGATACATCATTGGTTGTTAAACACCACCTCGCTATCTACTACCATCAAGTAGAGGAATCCGTCTCGAATTAGTTTCTATGAGAGCGAGCCCGGACCTGCATCTTGGCTACATACTATCCTGGTTACACCGTCACTTAACATAAAGTGATATTGTGGTTAAAAGCTAGACTATAGACCGATATAAACCCAGGCACGACTACACACTGTACCCAGGAATATTCAGTTTTTGTAATTTTCAGTATCATGATACAGCTATCCGTTTAACACTAACAACTAAATCTAACGTTAAAAAAAAACCAAGCACCTTCATATAGAAACACAATGATTGAATTATAAAGACAAGAAATGCTAATAACTTTTCACGACAAATAAAAAAAAATATCGGTTATAAGTTCTCTTTATTTATAAAAAATATGTTAATATTTTATGTAACTGTTGAATAATCGCGTTTTAACGATATTTTGTATGGTACATTATAATTCAGTAATAAAAAATGTTGTAGATCACAGGATTTTTTATATATATATATATTGCCAATGAATGTTCATATTGAATTATAATTATATAAATTTAACACACAAAAATAAAGCATCGCAAATCTTTACTTATATTCTAATATTGTGTCTTTTGGCCTGATTGTTTTAGTAAAAAGACAAAATCCATAATTAGTCTAATCACATAAACAAATGTTTGCCTTCTATTTAAATAGCATTTTTTTCTTACTACAATAGAAAATATAAAACATCACAATATAAAAGGATTTTTTCTGTCTTTATTAAAAAAAAAAATACAACTACAAAGGTGGTATATATTTGACATCTCTGGGTTGCAAGAGTGAAAATATTAAAATATACTCTTAACAAGAATATCTAACGACAGATATATATATATATAAGGTAAAACCACCAGTAATTGACACTGCACCAATAGTTGACACTCTGACGAAGAAAATTAAATATTAAGAAAAAAAAGGAAGCCAAAGATCGAGATGGCCAAAATCAGTGATTACTGATATATTTTTAATGTTATAAATACATATAGGTACAGTCAGTTATAAAAGTCGGTTAACAAACTCGAGACTTCAAATCAATTTAGTATCAAATATTTAATTTTCTTCGTCAGAGTGTCAACTATTGGTGCAGTGTCAATTACTGGTGGTTTTACCTTATATATATTTTTTTCAATATAATTAAATAATATAAAAAATGCACCGCTAATACTAATTCGCACGACCTCAATAATCAAAGCGTTTTGAATAGAACTTTTATTCAACGTTTCACACCGCCATTAAAATTGTATCATATGATTCGCCATAGACTCTATAATATTAAGCTCATATTTTAATATGTATCTGATTATGTAACAATGGAACGTGTAATGTTGATGTAAACGATGATTAAAAATTAAATTTAAAACTGTAATAGTTTAAGCCTCACAACATTCCAATTCAAATAACCAATTTCTATTATTTTATAAGCATAAGAGTATAATTTAGAAAAAAATCTAAATATTAATAACCTTCTAAGGTGATTTATTTTTTGCTTTCGTAATTATCTGTTTGCTCCCAATCACAGCGATTAACAACTTTCATGCTTTTGGTTAATTGAAATTGAATGTCAGTGTTGCCAATAATAATATATATATATGGAATTGGTATATTACTCTTGACAATTAAAAATACAATAACATTATTAATATGCAACCAAGATACATGTTATTATTTAAATAATGTATTGTAAATTAATAGACCCAAAAATTTACCGAGTAGGAAGGAAGTTCTTCTGTTACGATCTGCGATAGATAGTAAATGTGATATACTGGCAACACTGGTGGAACGTTACGATAAGGTATAACAACACTGCCGACGCGTGTAAAGCTATTGGACACGAGGGCGGCGCCGCCTTACGTGTTATTCGTGTCCGGTTGGAAGTAGTGTATACCGTTTATCTGTAAATAATACGATATTATACAACAGCTATTTATAATATATAGGCGGAGGGGGAGAGGTTGGGGGGGCGGTGGATTCGGGGAGGGGTCGGGGTGCGTAATATCTTAACTGGCACATCTAAAGTAGCATCACTCGTATGTAGTACAACTCTGCTGGATACCATGGAGTCAGTGTTGATACCGAATTCGTAGGATACTGTGGCCTTAAACAGTGAGGTTACTTTTTCCCTGCCAGAATGAAGAATCATCTGTTACATTTAATATTAGCTGAGTACAGTACTGACTCAATGAGGTACCAGCTCAATGTTGTATGACTCAACTCAGCAGTACTTAGCTGAATTCCATATTGACTTAACTCAGTACCAGCTCAATTTTGTATGACTCAACTCAGCAGTACTTAGCTGAATTCCATATTGACTTAACTCAGTACCAGCTCAATTTTGTATGACTCAACTCTGCAGTACTTAGCTGAATTCCATATTAACTTAACTCAGTACCAGCTCAATTTTGTATGACTCAACTCAGCAGTACTTAGCTGAATTCCATATTGACTTAACTCAGTACCAGCTCAATTTTGTATGACTCAACTCAGCAGTACTTAGCTGAATTCCATATTGACTTAACTCAGTACCAGCTCAATTTTGTATGACTCAACTCAGCAGTACTTAGCTGAATTCCATATTGACTTAACTCAGTACCAGCTCAATTTTGTATGACTCAACTCAGCAGTACTTAGCTGAATTCCATATTGACTTAACTCAGTACCAGCTCAATTTTGTATGACTCAACTCAGCAGTACTTAGCTGAATTCCATACTGAGTTAACTCAGTACCAGCTCAATTTTGTATGACTCAACTCAGCAGTACTTAGCTGAATTCCATATTGACTTAACTCAGTACCAGCTCAATTTTGTATGACTCAACTCAGCAGTACTTAGCTGAATTCCATATTGACTTAACTCAGTACAAGTTCAATGTTGTATGGCTCAACTCAGCAGTACTTAGTTGAATTTTGTATTCACATAACTCGGTACAAGCTGATTTTTGTATGATTGAACTCAGGACAGGTAGATATAAAGAAGAGAGGGTGGGCGTACAGACCGTCATGTCATACTCGGTGACGAAGGCCGGCACCTCGAGCTGGTCGCGCGCCATCACGGAGTAGAGGAACTCGACGCCGGGCAGGTTGTGCACCTTCGCCTTTATCGCGGGCGCCATGAACGTCGTGAACCACCACGTCATCATCTGTTCACATCATACATGCGTTTATATAAACAAACAACCAATACAATCTCACTTCATGTTCAGTGACGATGTGGCCTAAGATACTGGTGAACCTTTCGGTGATTAGCTCTCGGGTACAGCTGCCGCACCAATATGCTTGGCGACAGATTAACAACATGAGGGTGGTAGCTAGCCAGGCGGACATTAGGAAGAGTCTTACCACCATGCTATGGTTTCATCACGAAGTTTTCTTTCACCAAAACCCCAAGACTATTTTTTTTTATCGTTATAGGTTTGACGTAGTGGCCACAATCTCACCTGATGTTAAGTGACGATGTGGCCCAAGATGGTAACACGCTAAACCTAGTGGAAGACTGGCTCTCAAGTGCAGCTGCCGGAACACACCTATTGGTGCTTGGCGACAGATTTTCAACTTGAGGGTGGTAGCTAGCCAGCCGAGCAGTAGAAAATGCCCTACCACCATGCTATGGTTTTCTCACGATGTTTTACTTCACCGAAAGCTCAGGCTCATTGTAGGGATTCAAACCCACGTCACACGACTGCACATTTCGCAACTGTATTTAGAATCCTTCACAGAAAATGTAAGTCCTAAGAGGAACCCACGCCTCCACTATAATCACATATTTTATAGTTTCAGATATTATTATCCCCAAGTCACAGGTGTTTTAGTAAGAAACAAAATCTAAACATAAACATGAACAAACTTTATACCTTAGTCCAAAACGTAGGATGAACAATATAAAACGCTTTCAGGTTCTTCTTATATCTGGAAATCATAACAACTCATTACTATTATTGAAATAAAAAAGAGGTGTGTGTGTGTGTGCGATTCACACACGATAGAAGTGAAACTTCATTTTAAAAGATATTTTATATTTTATTTAAACAGTGTGCAATATACATACACACCGACATTTGCTCTCTCGCTCTTGCTCACACAAAGAAGGGAGACCGATAATATATTGCTCTCTCGCTCTGGCTCACACAAAGAGGAGAGACCGATAATGTGCGTTAAACATTTAACGCGTTGGAAGTCGCATAAGAAGTTTCACTTAAAAAAAATATATTTTCATAAAACTCACAACTTTCAAATTATGAATAAATAAGCTATATCGATAAGCAGATATTTGTCCATTTATTACTTTTGTGAAGTTTTAAAACCACTTTAGTCATGTTATAAAAAAAATTATAGTGTGTATTTTTTTAAAATACGCGCGCACATTGTAGCGAAATGTTTAAACTGTGAAGGTGATTGCTAAACTTATTGTTTTATTGGGGTGAAGATAGTCTTACAGGTCACACTCGATGCTATGTGCCACATAGTGTTGGCAAAACATCAGTTTTTCAGACATTCGATGTTCATCGCTTGTGTGCTAAAAATTCTTGATTAATCAATAGACAATAGCTAAACAATTTATAATAAAAAAGAAGACCAACTCTAATTATTTTGAAGAGGTCTCTGTTGTAACTTCGAAGTCGAAAGTACAATGCCAATGAAATCAAAGTGAGACCTCCATTGCCTTTGCCAACGAAAAAGAATCACCTAAATCGGTACACCCATAAAACAAATAATGTATATTTTTCTATTTATATCTTCAGTTAGTGTAATTATTTGATGATGTTAAATTCTTCGCTTCATTACCTAATTATTCGGATACTGAGAATACACAAGGGGTCGCATATGAATGTATATTTTCTTTTTTTTTAAAAGCGCTGAATTAATTTCGGTAAAATTAATATGGACCACATCTAAAATATGACTTACCAAACAAAAAAAAATCATCAAAATCAATTCATAATTGGCGGAGTAATCGCGTAAGAAACATACAAAAAAACACACATTGATAACCTCATCCTTTTTTGAAATCTGTTAAACATGAGTTGTTCGCCCAAATCTTCCTTTTAATCACAAAAATAACCCATATTATGTATTGGATATCATCAATATATTGTTTTGTTTGAACAATCGATTGCTCGATTATCCTAAAACTATCGATAAATTAATTATTAATCGATCTTTTACAACACTAGTGCCAGATGAACCACGCATCCACTTTTTTAACTCTTTTAATCATATAAGTAGTTATAGAATTAAATAATAACAATACAAAAAGAGAATATTGTGTGTATGTGGTTAAAGGCAGTTGGAACAAATTCTTATTTAATTTGAGAAAGATAGTGTTATTGATCTCAAGCGAAACGAAACTGGTTATGAAAAGTAAATACTGACTTGTAAGGCAGCACGGTGTAGACCTCCTTGAGCCAGGAGAAGGGCGGATGGTTGGCTGAGCAGGCCAGCGTGTGGAAGTACGCTATCACGTAGTCCCCGCGCACGATGGGGTCCAGCAGCTTGATCAGATATAAGAGAGCCTGAAACAGTGTGATAATAATTATATTACAAATGTATAGGAATCAAATTCTAATAATTTTCCCTTTCAAATATGGAGTATTGATTTATGTAAAAATTACAGTAGATTATTTTTATTACCTCGATGTACTGTCATGTCATGTAATCCATTTAAATTTATTTTTTATTTTACAACTAATTGATGGTGCCCGCTCCCTTTGCTGGACAAATTCATTTTTATATCGTTAAATAATTATTAGAATTACATGATTATGACACAGCTTGGGGAAAAAGTCAGATGTAGAAAACAGAACAGTCGCCAACAATTTAAATACTAATACTAATTTTGAAAGAAAACGTTATGCATTCATAGCACCCCGGGTGTTTTTTTTTCTATTATCTAGTGACCTAGCCTTATCTGTTTATAAACTGTAAAAATTGTTCCCAAAAATAAAATAAAGATATCAGTTTCTGCATTTAGCTGTGTGTCCTTGACAACCAGATAACTAAAACGTGCGAATGATGTTGCCAGGGTTGTTAAAATATTTTTTACTGTTTTATTACCACTCCAGCAGTGTAGTCGTTAATCCATCATAAGTCATCATAAAAAATGATTTTCTACTTAAATGAAGGGCCCAAAGACCTTTACATACCAATTTTTAACTAAACTTATATCTGCCATCTTGATTTTTCCATTATCAATGAATGTGTCTTGGTTCTCATTATGTTTTTTTTTTGTTTAAACTTACCATGACTATCATAATGGATACGATATCGCAAGTATTAGAAATTTTTGGTGTCCATCTTCGATTTTAGATTTTTTACCTGGGACACTCAATTGTCAAGGGTTCTCTATAATTTTTACTTAACGCTATCTCTTTCATTGTTTGTAGATCGTTGTCAAACAAACAAACCATTACGTGATTTGCCACGTACTATTTACCCTACTTTTAGTTTCATGATAGTTGAGTTATAAATAAAACGATCTTCCAACGATACATACATATATTTTACTATAACCTACAGGCAAATATATCATTTTAACCACACTGCTGTGGTTTTGTAATATAACAGATAATAACGGAAAAATAATATTGAAATATCCTTTGTTACCTATGAAACGATACTCTGTCTTCCTTATTTGTTTTCGAGTTGAACTTTTACTGTGTAATTACATACAATGATGGCATGTTTTTATTTATATAATATTAAAACAAAATGGGTGCTGACATTGCATGACGTTTCCTTTCAAAATTGACACAATGGAATACTAATATGGGACATCGTCGTGTTCTGACAGGCTCCAGCTGCTGTTTTCTCAAATTTGGGGTTTCCTTGATAACAAAGGAAATATGATATTGTTTTTTTTTCGTGTTATTTGCCACTGAACCTAAATCTTCTACAATATAGCTAGGAAACCATGAAATATTTTCTTGAAGTTAAGCTAAAATATAAACTGTATGAGACGTAAGGGGATTACTTTATTTACAACCTAATTACCGTTAAACCAAAAGGAGAGTAATTTTTGTACGTAATAATATGTTTATTTGACAACGAACGCATATACTGAAAGAAATAGTCATATGGTTCCAAAGCGAGAACTATAGAGAACTCTGGAAAATCTAGTGTCGCAGTGAATCTATTATGATCGTCAAAAATTTCAAATTCTTAGGATACATAGGATCAGTTTGAAATAGCTATGGTAAGTTATAAAAAATCCTAGCGAGATTCCATAAATATTATTTGATAATGGAAGAATCAAGATGGCGGCTATAATTTTAGTTAGTCTGATCCGGATGAAAATTGGTATGTAATGTAAATATAATTGGGCTCCTTGATTTCAAATATTAAATCTGTTTTTGGATAAAGGATGATGGTTCAACAACTATACTGCTGTACTGGCATATCTAATCATAAAAAAAAACAATGGAACTTATTTTCATGACCCTGGCAGACTTACTCACACTTACTTACTTTTGAAGTTTATCAATCTCTTATAATCTACCCACATCCATTATATATATATATATATATATATTAGATTAGATTAATTTTTCATACAACCACTTTTTAAATGTCGGTACCTTCATACAAGCCGAACCCCTGGTTATAAGAAGAATCGAAAGGAATGACAACTTGTGTTAAATTACCTTGTCCAAGTCTATATCGCCGATGGGGAACCATTTCCCGATGAAGACGACAACAGGCCGTCCGAGCCTGTCAACGCCGCTCTGATAGAGGCAGCCAATGCCGGATACTTCACTCAGGTCCTCGGACTTAGCGCGACGCAGCAGCCTCTCGTATCTGCGGACAAGAGTATACATTTGAAGCAATGATAACTCGGTGTTTTTCGTGCTGAGGCACCTCGTTCTTCTCTTTTTTATTAATGGTAACGTGTGCACATCCACAATTCTGCTAATGTCACAGGATTTGAATATTTTCTGATTATTCATCAAATAGTTCTAACGAGATGGCGGCTCCTTTGTTAAAACTGTCTAGTGACTTGGTGGCAACAAATAATTACAAGGAACAAGTTGTGTTCCTTGTAATTTATAATCCACTTAACTTGTGCAAAATAAACAAACTACATCACGTAAATTATCACCAAAATTACATAAATAAACGGCTATATTACAAAGTTCATGTATTAAAATAAAAACCACCACATGATAGATCTCCTCACATGTTATCTCATTACTTAATGCGGATTCCAATACTACAATTTACCCGAGCTGTTTCCTTGAAGGAAAACATCTTGACGAAACCATAGCATAGTTAGAGTGTATTTTCTAAGGCTCGTCCAGTTTAGCTATCATCCTCAAGTTGAACATCAGTCGCCATGCACCTATGGGTATTTGATATTAGATATGAGCGCCGTGCCGTCATCGGGGATTAAGAAAACCTTTTCATAAATATATGTACATATATTCGAAATACATTATTAATAATAGGTTCTTAATGTTACTTTTACGCAAATATTTAAGTTCTTAGCACTTATATATTGTGATTTTAAGCTTATCTACCCAAGAGAAGATAATAACTAGTAAATACTTGGACAAAGTGTTTACTTAACTAAGTGTTTTTGTTTTAATCATAAAACAGTGACTATTTTTCACTGATAATTAGTCATAGTTTAAGAAATTAAAGCAAAGGCTATTGTTTTTTTATTAATTAAGTATTATAAACTACAAAGTTTAGTTAAATATTTATATTGGTTTTAATTTAATTTTAAAGTTTCATATTTCTCGAAGAAACAAGGAATAAAATTAATGCACACATTGTGTTTGATTTTACTAAAAACTAAATTCTTCCAACTAAATTCCAAACTGTGTTACCATCTTCAGCAACATCGTCATGTAATATCAAGTGATCTCAGACGCTAAACTTCAAATAAGAAAATAGAAAAAATTGTTTAACCCTATAAGGATTTCTAAATAACTTTGAATAATTGACCGGTTTTTAAAAAGTAGATAAAATAAGTAATATTTGAATAATTACTACATAATTACAGAATCATAAATAATTAATTGTATAACCATGTACGTCCATTCGATTTTGAGACATAATCGCCCTTGACTCGAAAACTTCTTGGATCGGAACGTCCATTACACACGAAGGTACTCGTCCGTTGGAGTGGCTTCAGATAAATTGGACTATATGTGACCACACAAATAAACAATATCGATCAGGTTTGTGACGGTAAGTGATAACAAATATTTGAGCAGCTAGGTATATGGGTGTATGCTAGTCGAAATAGCGTATCGCGAAGTAATCGCCAAACATGTCCTACTGTGCGAAATGGACATTATTGTGGTTTCTATGTTAACATGTAAGGGCCCCTGACCACAGAGTTTGGGAGTTCAGAAAAACTAAAAGTACGATCACGACTATTTTTCCGGTTGGGCAGACATTAATTTTACTAGTAAATATTGGATACTTAATTTTTAATGTTTTCATATTTATCAAGTCGTATAAACCATCAAGGATAAAAAAAATACTGTATAAATATTACGCAAAGATCAAACATAGAAATTCGTAATCCAAATTCAATCGACTATTATCGACTGTTTAGCCACAATCTATTGTTTGCATGAAGACTGAAGGCGAAAGTTTGTCTTAGTTT
The DNA here is from genome assembly GCA_947532125.1 of Saturnia pavonia. Classification (NCBI taxonomy): domain Eukaryota; kingdom Metazoa; phylum Arthropoda; class Insecta; order Lepidoptera; family Saturniidae; genus Saturnia; species Saturnia pavonia. The sequence goes on from OX383903.1 coordinate 15,971,148, forward strand.
GTGGGCCAAAATATTATGTAAAATCACGAAGAATGCACCAACTTGCGTGTTAGGATATTGCAAATCTCGGCCCATCAAAACGATTGAAAGCAGAATGAGCTTTTTTCGTTCTTGTTTCGTTTTTATTCACATGTATAAATAAATTATATTTATAAATCTTATATAGTATAAAAATCCTGCGTTTGTTAGTGGTCGTGTCATTTGTGAACGACTTGACCAATTGAGCTCATATACACAAAATATACTTGTTTTATCGAGACGATGGTTCAAATATGCCGACCAACAGGTATCGTTTTTGTCGTTACCGATTTATTACCCAAAAAGATTTTATACATTAGTTTAGTGCTATTAAAGAAAATCGCAAAATCAGAACATGATACGTTGTGGTCGAGACATTTACGACTGGTAACGGCGGAACACCGTATGTCGGGTCAACTAGTGTATTAATTAATTAATTCAAATGGAACATTCTAGATTCGAATGAAACTAAAAAGAGACAAGACATCTATAGAATTTAGCCTGCGAGAGAATGAGATAGAGTACATTATACAGGGTTTCCTATTAGATTAGTTTTCTGACGGTTTCACTTCTACCGCGTGTAAACTGCACATGTTTTTTTTGATAGGGATCAAGTATCTAAAGAGTAAAACAAAAAAAGAAAAATATTAAAATGTATTGAGTATTTTTTGCGTGATGCGCACACAACGGTAAACCATAATCATTTTATGTATATAGAAAGAATAGCTGTGCCTGCGGATCCGCTCTCGTGGACTACTAAAAATTCTTATTTTATTAGTGTGCGGAACCAAATCATTTTTCCTACTTAGCCTAAGTTATTCCTTACAACATCAGCTATCTGCCAGTGAAAGTCCCGTCAAAATCGGTCCAACCGTTTCGGAGATTACCCGGAACAAGCAGAAAGAAAGACAGACAGACAAAAATTGTAAAAATGGTTTTTTTTTATAGTTATCGTGTATACTTTCATATGCATTTAGTAAAAACCTGTTATTTTGACATTACAAACAGACACTTCAATTTTATCATATGTACACACAAGATACACAAGTGTAAATGTGTTCCGGAAACTATATTGCATATAAGCTTAATTGCCATTGTCTCTGAATTGTAAATACATAAAAAAACGGTTAAATACGCAATTATATATTGTTAATTAATACACATTAACATCCTTAATTAACTATATTTTATTGTTTTCTCACACGTTTTTGGCATTGAACATTTTACGCGGCATTGTTTCACGCATCTCAGAAATATTCTCATATTTTTAGGAAGGTGTACGCCTGTACGGTGCGTTGGCAGCTCGATGGAGATTTGGTCGAATAAATTCAACACGGGTAAAACCGGAAAAAACAGCTATTACTTGTAATAAAATGGTAAATGTATTAGAAAATGCAACGTAGGAAGCAAACTGTTTGTCAGCGCACACATAAACCTCGCTCCGTCCGCACGTCGCTATCAGTATTTGTCCAAGTATAAAATACTTATCAAAATTAAAGTGTACGCAAACCCTGCAATGCGGAATTAGGTATTCTCACGATGTTTGCTCGTAATTGTTTTTTAAGAATATTTAAAACATTTCTCCATTTTTACGCGTTCCATTTGGTAATTAATTTGTAATTAAATGGATGCCAAATGAAAGGTTTTCAAACTTAAAATAGACTCGTGTAAAAGTAGCGGCATTTAGCGCAAACATCTGCTAAATAAACCGCATTGCATCAGAACATTGCAATTCAACAACGAACTCGAATGCAGAGAGACGAATGTCAGTTCATTGTAATACATTGTTAATAAACATGTTAAAAACTCAACACGCTTAATTTTAATTAATATGTTAACTTCTGTCAACGCGGCACACAAGAGCAATTAATTTTACTTCGTTCATTACACTCATTAAAACGAGGAATAAAATTTATATCATTATTAAATTTTTCCAAACAACAATATATTATAATATGAACTTTCAGTCGTGCTTAATTGATTCGACGATTCGACCTATCGTTGTTATCACTTCCCGTGCTTGCGTACAGCTACATCTATAGATTTCTTAATATTCATAGTTACTGCTCCGCTCCTTAAGGCCTTAGCATGAAGTAATATAGCCTTCATTTGCCTCAATATATAGATTTTTAAATGCAAAAATTACTTATTCAAATCTGACTGGCAGTTATAGAGATTAGCGCGTTCAAACAAAAAAGAAACACATAAGCTTTATAATGAATACGAGATGTCGAGTATAATGTCGACATTTGTGCCAATGGGGAGGCACACTACTTTTTTATCCCACTAGGTGGCGCATAGTCGCTGGTGCTGTTGTGTTATCGATCTTGTGTCAAATACGTACATTTTAATACAGTAAAAAACTTTGTCATATTACTCTCAAAAACAATGCCGCTGTGTTGTGCATTTGAGTGTAAAAATAAAGGCGTACACCGTTTCCCTAAGGATAATAAACGAAGGAATCTATGGATCAAAGCCTTACGCTTAAAAAATTGGAAACCTAATGTATCTAATAGGTTATGTGGTGATTACTTTAAATGTGATGATTACTGTAGCGACAGTTTTTATACAGGTATGTCCTATCAAATAACACGTTGGATAACGTTTTTCCCGTGCATTTAGTTTATATGAAATTATTTTTAAATTGATTCTAGGCTTGAAACATGAACGCAAAATTTTGAAGAAACATGCTGTGCCATCAATTTTCTCCTTTAAAAAACAGGATGCCCCTAAATCTAGAAGACAGCTGAGATATGAAGCTCGAACTGTGCCCTCAGATAGTAGTAATGAAACTCTAGCAAATGATATTGCATCAACATCAAGTTTAAATAAAGATTTTATACCTACACCAGGTTGTGAATTGGAAATAGTAAACATGACAGAAGAAAATATGGATGTTAAAACAACTGAAAATAAATCACGAAGTGACAAATCTACGCAAATAAATATAGAACATATATATGGATCTGTTGCTCGTTTCAAAAATGATGATAGAGCTATCTCATTTTACACAGGGTTTGAGAGCTATAAAAAAATTTATTTAGTTTACTCAACTTTAAGTCCCATAAGTACAAAACTGAATTATTTTAGCCACAAAGTTAGTAATATATCTTTTGAAGACCAGTTCTTTTTAACCTTAATGAAACTGCGTCAAAACAAAACTATCTTTGAGTTGTCAAATTTTTTTTCCATATCTTGTTCTACTGTATCAAATATTTTTATCACTTGGATAAATTTCATTTATCAAATGTGGAGTAGATTGGACATTTGGCCTAGCAGGGATCTTATAAATTTTTATATGCCAGACTCATTCAAACAATATGACAAATCAGTGCGTGTCATTATAGATAGCACAGAATTTCCAATTCAAAAACCAGGAAATACGGTAGCTCAACAAGCATCTTGGAGTACATATAAACATGCCAATACTTTAAAAGTATTGGTAGGAGCTACCCCTGGGGGTTTATTGTCTTACTGCTCTCCTGCTTATGGTGGATCTACTAGTGACAGGCAGACAATTGAAAGAAGTAAACTATTACTGAAATGTGAATCAGGAGATACAATTTTAGCAGATAGGGGATTTAATGTCCAGGACATTTTTATTTCTAAAAATGTGAAAGTAAATACTCCTTCATTTCTAAAAGGCAAAAGTCAGTTGCCAGGTTTAACTGTGCTCCATGATAGAGAACTTGCAAGTAAAAGAGTGCACATAGAATGACTAATAGGTCTTACAAAAACATATAAAATCTTAAAAAATGACTTAAATCTCAGTTTTGTTCCACTGGCAACTAAAATATTTTATATTTGTTTTATGTGTTGCAACTTCAGAGAAGAGATTGTAAATAAAAAAGTTAAATGAGATTGTATTTTTTATTATTTCAACATGATATTATAATTTTTATATAAGTATTTATCTAATATTGAATACTGAAAATAATTTACATAATAATCTGTAAGGTTCTCTAACATTCCTTTAATGAAATCATTATCTTTATCTATAAGTACAGCTTTTAAATCCTTTATTGTATACACTATAAGTATACACCATTTTCTTTTTGTGCAAAATAGTTGACCTTGCACTTGGGTGTAGTAATGATGTTTTTTCTTTAAAAACAATTCTCCATTAATAAGTTCTAAATAGGGTACATTTATATGAGTAATTTCACAATATTTGGCTGAATATGGACATTTCACCTCAAGAATATAATCATCACCCAAGAGTCCATCTGGAGAGGCCCCAAGAAATGGATGCGAATCTGATAAAAATAAACCACATTTTGTGACCTTCACATTATTTTGGTCTTCAAATTTTTTAATTGCGTATGGTTCCTGAATTTGACCATACATAGTAGCTCGGGAATGAAAATCTTTAGGCATCATAAATTTTTGAGCCAAATGCTTTTTATTATGATCTTGGCAATGGCATACATTATAAAATAAACTGGCAGTTATGTGAGATTTCCGCAGGGTTTTCCATTCTTCACATTTATTTTGTAGTCTAGTCTTTTCTTCTATTTCCTTAATCTTATCTGCAGTTATATCTTTTAAGTAAAGATCTCGTAAAATCATGTCATGCCTATTTGTAGCACAATAAAATGAGTGGTCCCATTCCACTGCATATGTATTGGCAGGTGGTATGGTTTGTTTTATGGAAGCAGTAGTATAGCCAAAATTAATAAATAAATTTTTAACATAGTCATTATAAGACTCTGGGATGTCTTCAATTTGAACTGGGTCAAAATTAATTTCTTTTTGTCTTATTCCTATTTTTTGGCATTGTACTGGAGATGCATAAAATGGTTTGGGCCTTTTAAATGTCATAAGCTCCTGTGTACATACTTGATGTAGAACAATACACTTACGACTTACTATGTCTTCAATCCCTAACATCAAAATTAGTACATGTTTGCAGTGGGCTTCATGTCCCAGACCAGCAGCACACTCACAATGTGTTTCCTCAATGAAACATGAATCATCTATCCAATGGATCTTTATGTCAACTACATAAATTATCTTCTTCATTGCAGCTTTAATTTGTCCTCTGAAGAAAATGTATGAGCCTTGTTTAGCAGCACGCGCCGTTACTAAATGTCGATTTTCATACATTTGGTAAGCATTTTTTAAAGATTTATTATACCTGAAAGAAATATAACCAGTTTCATTAAAAATTAAATTAAATACAACAAGCATTAATAGTTCTAATATTTTAAAAGACTACTAAAAATTAATAAGAATATTGCTTGCCTGTCGATAAATGATTGAATCGTAAGTGGTGGTAACATGGTGTCCGCGTTTATATCTTTATAAAACTCATCACCAGGAGTTACTATGGAGTCGTCTATGTCCAGGTATTCCGCAGACTCTTCCTCACAAACTCCAAAGTTTTTATCGTAAGCTTCTAGCCTTGATTAAGAGAAAATAGAACATGTTATACGTAACCAAATAAATATAAACGAAATTTAAATTGAATTGATAGCTTGTTATACAAACCTTGCTACAAGATCCGCTTTTCGCCCTGCGAGAGATGCATTCCTCTTCCTTAACTCCGTTTTTAAACTAGCTACAGTCATTATTGAATACATTTTAAATAAAAACGAGGAGTTATTTAAAAATTATAATAGCGTAACTAGAACCTCAGAAGCACATAAACGAACAATGACGTTTATATTGACATTTTACAACTTGTTGACAAGAACCAACGGTGCTAGCGCCATCTGAGATTAGCTTCGCCTGTGCCTTCCCATTGCGATTGATATTAGTCTTCAAGTTTTCCTTCACGGGGTACTTTTTCATTGTGGCCAAATAAAAAAATTATGTGTGCAGCAGTTCACACGTGTCAGAAGTAAAACGTACAGAAAAAAAATATCTTTTTAAATATCCTAAATAAGCAGGAATCGAACTATCGACCACTCGTGCGTATGAAGTCTGGTCGTCTCACAGCACTAGGCCAATCTGACGACGATCACAATCATGAAAAACAGGATTTGCTTCCGTGTATAATGTAAATGTGTTTTATCTCATTGTTTCGTAGGCTAAATCCTATAGCTGTATGTGTTTGTTTCTTTTTACTGTTGCTTTTTCGTTTAATCGCGTTTCAGATCACAACGATACTTAAGAAGTTTTACTTACCGGTAACTATTACCAGTATAAAAGTCAATAACTAATAAAATATAAATATACTATACACGTAATTACGTTGGTTAATAACACGGACTTAAATATTTATAATAAATCGCTAGAAGCTAATGCCATTTATTTTCGATAGCAGCCGCACATTTCCGGATCCTAACGCGGTCCTGAAATAGAACACGCCGGTGTAAGGTCGTGTCGAGTGACGTCACCCGTTATTGAAACCGGTATAGTGTATACGAAATGATCAATACAAAACAATAATAATTAAAGATAGTGACAAGTAAAATAATGCCACGACTGCGACGAACACTACTACCGGTTCTGAAAACACCGCAGTCATCGAGAAGAACCGGCAAGAAACTCGACTTTTTTAATTATTTTTAACACTGCAAATAAAACTGTAAAATGAAAAAATAATCATGTTCAGGCATCAAGTTCAACGACTTTAGCATCGTTTTTTATTCAGAATTATTTTCGAACCCGGAGGCAAACATAATGCAAGCATATAGCATTGCAACGCCGGGGGCGGGCGGATGGCTGGCGCCGCGCCAGCGCGCCGCCGACCCATTGACGTGTGACGTCACGCAGCGAGTCACCCGCCCGCCCTTATCGAATACTTCGCTCTATGACGTATTTGAAACAGAAAACTGCCATAATGGTAAAAAGATGACGTAACTATAAATGATTAACAACATTTCCCTGTTTGGGCAGTAATACTGAGTTGCGATCATGAAAAGTTTTACGATTTGCCAGTGTTACAATAGGGAATAGGCATGAATTATTTTTATTCAATTATTTACGTTGGCATAGCCGCAAAAAATAAAACACAGATAATAAATATTAAAATTAAACATAAAAATAAATATTATACAACTGCAATGAGATTATGGCGATTTAAATCACGCGTCCATTTTGGCGCGCTGTCACCGAGTTATAGTGACAACAGCGTACGCAACAAAATAAATATCTTGTTTACTGTAGAGTGCTTTACTCGTTCTATCTAAAAATGGTTGTGTTTTATAACTAATTACGATATAGATGGAAATGGAAAACCATTTTATAAGTACTGTAGTGTATCTATGTGTAAAATACGATAAGAAATACACTTGATAAAGTGTATTATGTACCGCGAGATGTGATTTAGACTTTAGAAATAATGGCCGGTTGAAAAAGGACTAAAAAAAAATCTAACTTTTATAGATGTTCCAAATATAACGGAGAAGATTCTTAAATACCTTCAGACTTGCACAATAAAATATTTTAACAAGTTTCTTTCCTATTTAATATAAAAGTATCCTGTTGAACCTTACTAAGAGAAGAAAGCTTTTTTTAGTGGTCGGTCACGACAACGGTCCCACTGGATCGCGACCACAATGCACATTCTGATAAACTTGTCACAGTATCTGTCTTTTGGTATATCACATTTCGGGATGAGACAATGTATATCCACTTGCTAAGAGGCTTACAGGCCGGCATTACAGCCAAAAAATGCCGTCGCGGGGCGCCTGGCAGATGTGAAACGTCGAACCTATTTTATATAGTATGTGTATGGTGGTCCCGACCTCTACCACTCCACTCGATTACTCGTTATACACAGGGTGATTTTGAAACGCGACAAACCAAAATTAAATCTATGTAAGGGTTTTATTTCATTACTATGTGTACGGTAGTTGGATATAGCTGGTCTTGGTAATTTTATTGGAACAGTAAATGACAAAGACGACAAAGGATTCGGTGCCTCTTTAGATTCTTTAATCAACTTGGTGAGGAAAACAACATCTAGCATGCGTCTTCGATTGGATAATGTGCATATATTAAAGTGTCTAAGACGGTCGCCATAACTTTGCAATTCCTTACCTAAGTAACAAGTATAATTAAGATGCCATAGAAATTGCTTCTGTACTCGCTCCACTTGCTTATTATAAACATCGTAGTTAGGATTTCATGCAGTACTACATTATTCCAGGATACTACGTATCAGCTACAATCAAGGACCAAGAAAAACAATATTTACATGACACAATGATTTCCCATCAGTAACCTCTGAGGAACTCTAACCCCCTAAGGCGATGAATTTTCAAAAAGTCCTTTCTTAGTGCTCATAAGGAACTCCTGGGCAAAATGTCTTGCTTCTAGACATCTAGACCAACCAACCGGTTTAGGCATTGCATGTCAGTCAGTCAAAGATTTTATTAAGTAGCTATAAAATTTTACAATTGCAAATAACTCATTTAATCTTCTACCTTTCGAATGAACGTCCATTCAAACCTAAATAGTTTTAGTTGAACTTTTTGTTCAATATTTCATAAACAATCATTCAACGCATTATGTTGACTATTATATGCAAATATATATGAACAAAAACACGTCGAGATCAACGACCACAAAGCCCACGGCGTAACTCATAATATAACGCTTATAGTCAGTCGCACCAGTGGCATTAAATAGTAAACTATATTTAGATATTCCATTTTTTTAAAAACCTAATTGCATATTGTAAGTTAACTAAATGTATATTTTTTTATACAACTAAGTTGGCAAACAAGTTTTCGGCTCGCCTAATGGTAAGTAGTTACCTATGGACGCTTGTAACACCGAAAGTATCACTAGCGCGTTGCCGACCTTAAACCCCACTTCCCCAAGGAGCTATGGAAACCCGACTCACCACAGGCACAGAACACAAGGTTATTTGGTTGTGACGTTCTGTAGTGTCAAGGTATTTCACCAGTCGGGTTGCTCCAAGTAGTAAGAAATCTCCACAAATATTTATCTGTGGTTACCACTCTTAAAAAATAACCTACATGATGAAAAATATGTTAATACTAAAATATTGAATATCAACGTAAGTCACCAATAAAGGTACGTATGAAAGTCAATCTAACCGAGTCGCGGGTTCCAAATGTTAGGTACATTATTAAGATTAATTGGCATTAAATAAGGCGATACAACCATGAAACGAATGCTTCGTTTTTCAAAGTAATAAATGATGTCACTATTACATATATATTACATATATAATATAAAAAGAATCAAGTCTAGAACAGACAAGGAGGTCACACGCGTCAGCAGTTACCAACTTAATCGGCTTTCGAGCGCCGTAAGGTTCAAGATGACACGTCCCAATTTCGGGACATTTCGTTTTAAGGGGCCAACTTTTATTACATCATAAAATTATAACTTTTATTATAATGATTTTATGTATTCCGCCCGCATGAGCAAGATCCCTAGACATGTATAAAATAAATCTGAAGGATTCCTACCTAAAAGTATATGATGCGATCTGTTTTAATTAGATTCGTTTCGAAAAGTTTGACCACGGATGTGTATGAAGTCGGCATGTGATCTAGAAATTGCCTATTTTTATCACAGCTTTGCAAAATAATTGGTCACCATCAAAGCGAGTTAACATGACATGTCGGTCGCCGCCGTCATGATGGTCTACAAGCGTCTCGGAAACTAGTGACTCTACAATCACTAGCTTTCACAGCCATACATGACACTGCATTATACACACATGCACAACACACATAGGTACATAGGTTCTGTAAGGGACCTTTTTTTTTTCTTTTTCTGCCTAGTTAGAGTAGACAAAAATTTCAGACCACTAAATACACATACACATGTTCCTTCCCTCCTCCCAGGGGGCAGAAACATGTATATATGTATAGTTAGTTTAGATCGAATTACGGATAGGGAATTAGTCAGATCGCGACTTAATTGCATACGCGCAACAGTCCGAGCCGAGGTTCGGCCACTTTGGCACCCTCGGATGTTGTTGCTTAGCTTTCGTGGCTGAGTGCCCTAAGCGCTCGCCCCCAAGCCCGGTAAAGCTGTAAAAGCCGTAAAGGCTCCAGGGCCCCTAAGGCTAACAGTGTAGTCAGTTCGAAAAAAAAAAATCATGGAAACTGGATATATACTGGCTGATTCCGAACTAAAAAATAATCCCTGTAACTATTTAATCACCATGTGCATGCCATCATGTTCGCATGGAGATGCAGACAAAACACGGCACGAACCATCCTGCTTCTACTATTCCAATTAGTAAATAATGGCAGCTGCGGTAACACACACAAAGGTGCTTGACGTATTTAATAATTGGGGGTGGTAGCTAGCTGGACCAGCTTACAGAATACTCCACAATTATTACAATGCAACAAATCTCATCAGAACTGAAGCAAAATGTGAAAAATCCCTTTTATCTCTAACTCACAGTGCGTACCGGTTCCAGCCTGGGGCGGCGTAGCTTCACACGCGCCACCAATCTCAACAAACTAATCTATATTCCAGTCACGTGCGGTCAAGTTCAACATTGAATCCCCGAGATGTAATATAACATTTGAAAAGTCGAAAATATATGAAAAAAAAAGAGTCCAATTCGCGTCACCTGTATCAAATGTCTATAGGCATGAGAAAATCAAGCGTCTCTGATCAATACAAAAGTCAAATCTGTGTTACATGAACATTACTTTAGTTGTCAAATCTCATTTCTAGCGGTTCTATGTTAGTAGTTTTCTATATATCATTCCAGGGAACTTATCACACTGCTGCGTTTTTATTATATTAATGACATAACTAATCGTGTCAAATTTTCTATCAAACACTTTTGTCACCTAGATTTTAACGAACTTTTAAGGAACTGAAATAAGGGATGACTATGCGATTAATTTCAATTTGCGCAAATATGACGGATGTAATTCGAAGAGAGTCCAAAAGCACTGTACATTTACCTATATCAAGTTAAACCAATGAAATTAAAAATTATTTATTCAATTTCGATGATACTAGCTGTACCCGCAGCTCCGCTCGCGTAGACAACAGAATGCCGTCGGTCGAACGCACGCGCGAATCGTACTGTCTCCGCTCAAACTTATTTTAAAGACAAAAATACTTATTGTGGGTTATTCTTAGAAGATAGATATATGCTGTCGTTGACTCTTTTGTAGGTCTTTTTAAGATCTACAATTACGTAGAACATTAATTTGATATATCTCGATTGGTTTACTCAGCGTAAGACATCATATACGTCTTTTTTTCGAATTGATTCACCATTTTCGTCATTGCTTACTTTGTCATTTTATCTAACAAAATAGGTCCTATAACCTGGCCAGATAACATAGCTATGAATTAAAATAAAATACATGGAAATCGGATTAGTAGTTTTCGCGTGAAAAGAACAAAAATGGACAGACAAACAGAGAGACGTTGAGTTTTATAATTTAAAAGTTAGAAGAAAAAGAAGATAATAAAAATTTACTTATGAATGTCAAAACTAGTATTTGGAACGACCGGTGCGGAATACCTCCCCGGTTATCAATAATAGCCGGCAACATACTCGATCGGGTTTTTCAATTTTTCATGAGATTTATTTTCAGCTATATTAACATAGTTATTACAAATTTTAGTGGGTGTGTACATAGAGAAAGTGACTTCCAGACATTAACATCATTTACGTAATCATATCGAGCTAGTAATACTTTATAAAAATATTAAAAAAATTATAAACCCGATCTAGTTTATTGCCAACTCTTCTCAGACTATTTCCCGGACCGGTGGTAGTATTTTGACGTTCCGTAAGTACCTTTGTAGGACATAATTGAATACAATATTTTTGATTTTGTTTTGTTACCTCACTTCATATAAAATGCCAACATGCGTGAAGAACACAATTCCGCCAGTGTGATGTGTTTGATTTAGTTTTAAATAAGATACTTAATGTGTAAAACTGTTCAAAAATATACTCACTTTTCCTCGGGCGTTTCCACAAGAGGCGGGCGCGGCGCGTGTGTTGACAGATCAGGCAGTTCAACTGCCATCGTGTCCATAGCCATTATTAATTATATCAACACTGTATCACTTTAGTACATTCGAGTCCAACACATCGAGTTTACTTCGGTAAAATAATGTTTATTTTTTACCACAAATATTTATCGTAGAAACACACAAGTACTTTGAGATATTTCGGTTGTTTAAAGTGAAGCTGAAAACTTTGCAAATAATATTGAAACATTTCCGCATAATAACTAAGGTAGTTGGTTAATTTTGAATTTGTTTAAAATACGGACGTCAGTCGTTATACGATTCGCGTGTTAAAGCCGGCTATACATGTTACTACATATCTGACTTTGCATTTTACACAAGTATTTCACGGGCCGTATGTTGATTATACTTGTACACGTTATTTTATCAACATGTTTGATTTAATCCCGCCTCGTCCACCGTCTCCTGTTGCAATTCAAGCCTAGGTCCGTTCCTCTGGCAAGGAGACCTTAAGTTTAGCAGCCACTCGCGCGATACAGTGACACAGCATTCTCACCCTACAAAATATTAATTTAACGGTTGTTGCAGCATATTCATGCCAAAAATAATTTTAAACTACTTTTTTGTAAGCCCCATATTCTTATGATACTTCTTAATTTCTGTTTAGTTGTTTATTTTTACATCTGGTATTTTATTGGTAACTACGAGATCTCTTTTCCTTTCACTTAATCTACGTATTCTACCACTACCTCTTCGCTTACACTAATCATCTAATTTATATTACAATCCTGCTTGTTAGAAGCGAATGAATAATATTGGTTGTTTTTAATAGATTACACGTAAACATTGCGAGTTTTCAGAACATCCGAATATTTAAAATACTACATCTTCCGGGCGAGAAACGCAAAAACAGAGTTCATTGAAAAACAACCATGTTTATTTATGTTCCAAGTAATATGTACGATAACATGATCGACAGGTTAATTCGTTTCTTCATTGAAAAATACGTACGCATTTAGATTTAAAATAAGCATCTAGTTTATTGCCAACAAGTCGATCAAAAATCTAAACACGCCAGTTTTATGTTTAGAGTTCAAATATATATTTAAAAGCAAATATGAACTTGGTTTCAAGTACACCATGGAGAGTTTCATGTAATAAAAGATAAAATAAATCGCATGTCAGTTTATAATAAAGATAATCAAAATATATACTATAAATATTTAAAAAAAAACAGCTACATAACTTCAATGTTGTAATATATTAAAACATTCCAAATGCATAGCAAGTTCTGCAACATTAGCAGCATAGAATAGTTAACATTTTGTCGTGTTTAACCCTCGTTATTAGCAAGGTCGATGGTTCTGTAAGGACGTAAAATATTGGAACAAAAATCTATATAATATATATTTGTCAGTGATGAAGCTGGTCACAAGTTACTATGGAACTCAGTCACATCTATCTTAAAACATATAGGCATGTTTTTCAATGAAGATGTGATAGAATTTTATTACGATGCGGCTGATACTGCGAACGAGGATTTGGCAAGAGCGAGTTGAAAGGGCAATCGATTGATCATACATACATGGTGAAAAATCAATTAGTGACTTGTCATGTTATATTAGTTACCCACTGGATTTCGCCGTAGTTGATATACGGCCGGCACGTCGATAGTGAGGTTAAGAGTACCTGCTCCCGCAAATTATTATGGTCATGGAAATTCAATGATAAAGCAGTCGACGTGCAAAAGTTTAGTGTTGTTACGATAGATATCGTAAATTAAATTTGCGATCTCCTCTAATTTATCTTATTAAGTATTTCATATTAAACCTATTAAAAAAATATCTTTGTCTGAACATTGTCTATGTTGTTTTCATCATTTTAACGGAAGAACAAAGGCAAAGGCATGATAATTAAAGTACTGAAGTCAATAAACAGAATCGAATAGAGTTTTCTGTTTATATATGAACAACAAATCACGGTAATCACCCGATCGCGTGTACGTAAATGACGTAAATAATAGTAGCGTCCGGTGGACCACGGAGCGAGTTAATCACCGTGCATCGGTATCCGCAACAGAACGATATCTGTGCTGAATCACATCACAACCGATCAAAGACCGTGTTGGTGCAATGTGATTCATATTTATGTAAGGTAGTAATTATTCGCTGGACGCGTAAATAAATATTTGTTGTAAATAATGCGTTGTTGTTAAAAACTATTATATGCGTTTCTAAAAAAAGCGGGGACATTGCTTTGCATAACGCTGATGAGTAACAACATACCGTCAAGAGTATTTATTGACCATAATGTATCCATTGTCGTTTGGTATATGATATTGTCTATCGATCAGGGATTGGATTAAATATCAAAACACTGAACTATATAAGTCCGAGTAAAATATATTTAGCAGTAAATATATTTAAAGACAAACAAAGACAAAAATAAATACTGAGGTTTAGTGGACGTTGGCTGCAAGAAACAAAGATTTTCGGTAGATAATTCTGCAGAAAATTCGGATTGAAACCAATTTTCACCAAGTAAATGGGGCTCTGGATTATAAACATATTGTGTACCTAAGGGTAAGCCATATTTAGTCACATATTATACATAAAAAGCATTATTTCGCTTAAGGGCATCAGAGCATTGGCACAATAAATAAATATTATGCTACATAGATATGTGCCTTAGATAAGGGAGTCATCAATACACAATACGCAGACAAAGTCTTTCTTTACGTTAATCAGACAATTTAAAAAATAAGATGAAAGAAGAAATATTGTAGATTTATTTCAGAAACTATACTATGTTCATCATAAGAAAGGATACATGAGGTATCTATAGAAAGTGAATTGTTTCGTCGTGCATATTACGACATAACCTAAACTCATTAATTTCGTCTATCAATTATCATTATAAATAAATAAAGTGAATTGTTTCGTCGTGCATATTACGACATAACCTAAACTTAATTTCGTCTATCAATAATCATTATAAATAAATAATGACACTGATAAACGCTATAAAAACATTTTGCACGATAACATGCTAAATATCTTTCCCCATAGAATCATTTTTGTAAAATTTAATTTAATTTCCTTATTTCGTGAGATTTACTCGAGATCTTTGATAATTTGTTCCAGATAGGATGACTAGCTAATTTCAGACTTAAAGATTAATTTAATCAATCTCAATTCTAAACAATAACAATTCAAATCAAGATCTTATGAATAGTTATATAATACTGACAATCAATCTATATGATCAGATCGGAGAAGAAATAAACAAAATAACGGTAAAATCGATTTCACAAAATTAAATACGTTCGGCATGACGTACAACGAAGGTGAAATAGGACCTTCTAAAGCACCCGATTCATTTAGAGGTCAAGCGACACGCATTTATTTTGTATACGTGACGTCATGAACAACATGAAAAACTGAAAAAAAAGCCCATTGTGTTTCTGCTCAACTGCAATTACAAGGCGAGAAATTGACACGCAAATATTCCTAACACGTGCATAGAAAATAACCTTCTGATTACTGCTAGACATTGTCATGCTAAGTAACTGTTTAGATTTGAAAACGAATTTTTTCTAAATGAAATCAAATATTTTTTCTCTTTCAAAATTGCAGCTTCAAGACAACTACAATTTGTAAATTTCTGGAACTGCTCTTTACTGTCTTACTTATACTTAAGGTCTAGTCTAAGTACTTGGGTCAGAGATATGCGCAGTTTCTGTCCAACTCTATCTAGATTCTTAATTTTAAATACAGCTACAAAAGTGAATTGAAATATACAACTTCAAATTTAATTAAAAATGGATGAAAAATATTTGCTTCAAAACTCAGTACACATACTACGTAGAAAGTCTGGATTTAACTAGCTATATTTTGTATTGCAAACAGCTCCAATTACACACATTCATGAGTCTCGAATGTTATAAAATTATTCTACGTTCTACCGTGTATTACGTTGAAACGAGGTGCCATTATAATTAACCAGGGTAATGACTGAATGTTGCAATACCTTATTACCATATTTCATTACGTTAATTTATGATATAAGTGATTGATTACTTATGTCCAAATTTTTTACCAATTAATATTGCATATCTACTAAATACATAATATAGA
The DNA here is from genome assembly GCA_947532125.1 of Saturnia pavonia. NCBI lineage: Eukaryota > Metazoa > Arthropoda > Insecta > Lepidoptera > Saturniidae > Saturnia > Saturnia pavonia. The sequence goes on from OX383903.1 coordinate 15,987,191, forward strand.
TACAACAAATCGATTGCATTTTAATGTACATATACGAGTATGATCTCCGAGTCGGTGCAGAAAAATATTGGAAATCTAAAGGCACAAATCCACAAATCAGTTATAAATCTCGTTGTAATAAAAAAAGCCAGACATAATATCTATAGTCCTTGTTCCACACGCAACGATACCGTTGAAAATGTTCTAATTCTAATATGAAAGAGATAAGTTTTAAATAAAATTAATTTACTTCTTACATTTTTTTCATTAATGGATATTATTGTGTCAACTCCGGGACATAAGTCTTTTTATATTTTATTGCGTGTGTGTTATTCTTCTTTTTGTTTGACAGAATCCTTATACTATGACGGTGTAATTATTGAAACGGAATTGAATTATTGACCGGGCGATTGTACTTTTGACCTGGTGATCGTATTATTGACCTGGTGTCCGTACTATTGACTGGAAGACCTACAAAGGAGGCCGACGATTAGTCCAAGGGGACTCACGCTTCGATCGTTGGACCGTTTATAAGGCTGATATTCGTCATAGTCAACCAAGCTTAGGATAATAAATATGGCACTTTCCTGTGTCACGCTGTCTATAATGTGGCAGCCCTTAAACTCAGGCAGAAAACTCTGCCACATTTACTTCTATATAAATGCGACAAGTATAGAAATGTATTAACTCACAATGTAGGTATAATATAGAAATAATACACTTTAATTTTAGAACATTATGTGTTAACGGGAACTAGACTCGGTTAATTTATTGTCAAATATATTACAATTTGGAAAATAATGGCCTTAGTAAAAGCCAAAACGGATTACTAGGTAGACAACAGTATCACGTGTTGAGCTGTCACATTGAGGCATTTTAGCCCTATATATAGAGCATAAGGGATGTGGTCCGGTAACACGAGTCAACTGCAGCGAATTCATGCAACTCTGAGCATTAGTTGCGCGACAAACGTGCTGTGAAATTTTTAAACTAGGTCATTATGTTTGTATTAACTCACAGAGCCTTGTGTTATGTGCTATAAACAGTTTTATGTTTAATGACTTTTGTTTTTAAGTTTAATAATATAAATACAATACCAGCCGATATATTTCCCACTGTTGCGCAACTATGTACCTATTCCCGATGGTTAGTATTAATCAAGACAAACTCACAACGCGATATGGTGACCATTTGAAATGGATGAGAATTTAAAATTTTGATGGTAACATTATTGGTTATGTAGTAGTTTTCGTGATGATAAGAAGGGCATCGAACTGAAGCCGATGTATTACTTTCACAGAAAGAAAATCTGATATTATTTTATATATCTGATATAATTTTCAACATGGACATTTATAAAAAAAATAATTAAAAACTATAGATGTTCTGTTTGTTCCGTGTTAATGAAAATGTTTAAACGCACATTTAACATTATTGTGTAAACCTGCAAAAAATCTACAAGACACAATGTTTTTTTTTCTTATTTAAATCAGTAAATATGGCCTGTACTTTCCTTTTCAGGAAAATGAAATGACTACATTATATGAATAATTATCGCAAAGAGAGTGAATCAGAGCAGCAGTCTAGCGTGACCGTTGCCTATGCAATACTGCGAACGTGTATAACGTATGAAATATGTACATAAAATATATAACGTATGTAATACCATTATGAGTAATAGGAGACTCAGTAGTGAGTTACTTCGTTTTTATAAGACATCGTTGTACGTACTTATAGTTACGATTGATTTCTAGTTCTTCGTATAAGGTTTTAATTTAATTATCGAGAAATTTAGACAATGCGTTCACTTAGTTTGACTTCACATATAGACGTTATTTACAAGTTTTTTTTTAATTAATTTTATTGGTAGCGATTGAATAAGATCTCATCTGATGGTAAGTGAAGATGTCGCCGAATGTAATGACTTCTGGGCATGAGTGATATTCGAAAAATATTGACGTTAGAAAACCTCGCACTACACATAAAGTAAGAATGATTTTTTTTCTCATCTATCACATTGTGTGGGACAGACCGTTGGATAGGTAGTTCAAAAATATTGCGGGTCTGTGAAAACCATTTTTCGAATCAGGGATCCGTTTGAGAAATATTAAGCTTTAGAGTGCTAATTTTTGTTAGACTCATGTGTCACCACCCCCTGCCTGTCGTAGACTGAGGATATAACTAGTTATTTACGAATATAATTATGAATGACAATGACAAACGCGATTCCATAAAAATCGTAGAAATATTATAAACAAAAAACCTCCGACTACTGAATTTAATTATCTCTGAATCTATCAGCTTCCAGATGTCGCAAGAAAACTAAATCATAAAATAAATTGCAATCAGCTAAAAATAAACTACATAAAAGCACGAAAATCATAAACCTATGTATACGAGTATAATTGATACGTTAATATCGAAAAACGAAAACATTGTGACATAAAAAAAAAACTGAAGGGCGTTTAATCGCAAGCCAAAATATACAACCATCAATCAACAGAATCGAATTGAAATTTATTAGAAATTGCGTTACACCGTAAAAATACTATAAAATTCAACCTTCACCACTTTAAAACCAGTTAGTTCCAGTTGGCAGCCGCGTGAGGAACTGCTGGGGCGAGGATTTGTTTTCGTAAATTTATCGCAGTGGAGTATCCAGAAAGGAAGCTGGCTCTGAAGTTCTGTTGGAACACCAATAAGCCCAGAGCGACAAATGTATAATTTGAAAAAATACCCTATCACGTATTGTGCCCGTGTCTACCACAATACTATGGCTTCATCACGTTTTTGTTCAACGAACGCTCAGACACATTGCCCCTTTTATATAGATACTAGCAGTACCCCGCGGTTTCACCCGCGTATAATTTAAAAGAAATCGCCGATTGATGATTTATAATGCAATAGCAATGACAATATTTTTATCGGGTAGCCAGGGTTATGCACACGGCTCGTTCGCACCACTACATCTATAATAGACATAGACCCGAGCCGAATCTAGAATTATTTTAATTTTACATTATCTTCCAAACTCTTTCGATCTTAAGGTTATACATTTTCAATAAAATTTTGTCAGAAAATATCTTATTGTGGCTTATGTATAAGAAATAGACATGGTATCGCGGACTTTTTTTAGATGTACTTTGAGGAATATTTTTGTAGAATATTATATTTACGTATCACTAACCATTACATCAGCGCTCGCGGATAAAGCAGTTCGGATGTGATGTTACTTCCGATTAACTTAAAAAAAAACAATAATTAAGGCTATCTGTGATGTGTAGCCTGACGCTTGATAGCCTATAACTATTCCACGTGAATCTGGTTATTATATAAAAAAGAATTTTTCGATTCCGACTGGTAGTTCCAGAGATTAATGTGTTTAAACAAATAAACAAAAAACTCGTCCGCTTTATTATATTAGTAAAGATATAAAGATGCTTCATGCTGACGGTAAACTACAATAAAATCTAAACTATCAAAAACACTCGAAACCAACAAGTCATGTCGCATTTATTTAATCTCCATCTGTACAAATATAGTAAAGGCTTGAAGAGATTGTTTATTTGTAACGCGCTACTCTTTGGAAATATCAGACGGATTAGCGAGAACAACAATGGGCTACAAGCTAGCTATGCGTTGGTGCGTTGGTGGCGCGGCAGTGAAGTGGAAAGTTGGTCGAATAAATTTAACATCTGGGTGAAACCGTAGGGCACAGCTAGTGTTATATATAAAAATAAATGTTTTTTTTTTGTTTGTCTCTTATACGTACTTGTCGCCAAGGTTCTATATTAGTACAGCCAGTTTACAAACGGTGGCACGCGAGACGTTTCATTAAAACAAAAAAAAAAACAGGAACGATATCGCGGGCACTAGTTATTTCTAAGTAAATGGTTCCGATTCTAAAAAGTTCTTTACTGCTAGAAATGTACGTTCTGGTTGTTGGTTATAGGTTTAATATTGTAATTAACGCGTACGAAGTAGCGAGCAGTTGCTAGTGTTTGATAAGAGTGACATGTCATTATTTATCTCATCATTTGCCGATGAATTCTGAAAGTATATCAGCATCCGTTGATAACATAACGTTCCTCAATCATAACCATTTGAGTCATTCCTGTTTACATATCTCATATCCTCTGCGCCTTCCAATATATATCTATCACATCAAGCAGATATGATCTGTAGTTATTTTGTTCTGTTTGTCAATTGATTTAACCGACATGATACTTATTTATGATATGAGAAATAATATTCGAAAAAATCGTATGCATATATTGTATAGATGTATTTCATGACAAATTCTACAACTTCTTATACAAAGATTTTTTAACCTACGGAGTTCAATTAAAAATACAGCTTTGAAAAGTATGTATTTTGCATTATCAATTTTATCACTGCAGTACATAAAGAGAAAAGAAAATAGGAAAAGAGCTAAGAACAAAAATACTTAGCCAAGCAATTCGTTTCGTAGCTTTTTTAAACGCTCAGAAGGTGGCCGAGTACTTGTCAGACTCAATTTAAAATAATCGACACGAAAGAAGAAGAAACTAAGCTAATTAGCTAATGCTATATTAGCATTTAGTTCGTATTAATTATGTTTAGGACGTTTGAATCCTAAGCAGTTACAATGTCACGAGAAACTGCACTTGTGATTAACACAAGCCACATAAAATAGTGAAAGCAGATTACTCACATTAGTTAAATGTAACCGAGAATAGCTCAAACATAGCTGTGTATTTCCACGTATCACTGAAACATATTCAGATAAACCGCTAATAATACACGAGAGGTTTCCATCAACGCAGTGAATCAGTTATTTTTTTGTGATTTGTATGAAAAATAGCTGTCAATTATAGTTGTATCTCTTCTTTCTTATTCTTATTTACCTTATCCCACATAAGTACGGTCAGCATAACATGGTTTTCTCTATCAACTGACATCTCAGTATTCTTTTATACGCATATAATTCCTTACACAATGCGTCAATACCTTCTTTGGTCTTCACCTGCTCTCTTATGCGTCCACCTTCATACTTAACACTTTTCTAGTTATATGATTTTCATCTCTCCTCATGACATGCCCATACCAAACTAGCCCCTCAGCATTACCCCTCTTCAACATCTCTGTGACTGGTGTTAGTTGTATTTCTTTTTTATACATATGCTAAATTACGCTATCTCGTTTTTTTCAACAGCGAAGTGGTCATTGCCAAGGATAGTCTGATGGGTTGATTGCAGCTTTTGCGAGATTTCTCCATCTCTCTCTACTCGTGGCACACAGTTCTACGAGCTACGCCCACTGCCACTTAAGTCTAGCTATTCTTAGGGCTACGTCGGTGACTGGTTTTCCTGCGGATTTCCTCATTTCTGATTCGATCACGCAAAACAACTCCGAGCATAGCCCTTTCCATTGCCCTTTGAGTGAATTTGAGCTTTCTCATGTGGCCCATAGTTAGCGACCACGTCTCAGACATTTCTTAATACCACAATTGGCAGAATTATTTCAATGAAACAAGTCAAGTAATAAGTATGTTGGTTGAATTGGTAAATATATTCACCAATCTGTCTTTCAGCGGAACTTGGAAATCCGCGTTCATGACGTAAAGTAAAACCTTGTAATTTTCATATAATTTGTTATTTTATCTTTGTTTACAACGATTTGAAAGCTAAAATTAATATTAAAAATATGGCATCCGTACAGCCGTCTATTACCTATAAAACGTATTTTTTTACGTAAGTTATAAACGATTTTTTTGACCATTTGATGTTTTTTTTTATTACTCAGTTGTATTCATTCCGATAAAATACTTATCGTATCACTTTATGTTGAGCGAACTAGCTGGTTTCAGCTTTTCTATATCAGTGGTCAACTAAATGCGTAAATAAAAAAATCACCTGACCGAAGAAAAAACAAACTGTTCATATGATATTTCTAGTTAACAATAACACATATAAAAATTCATCAGGTTTTTAAGTTAAATAATTTTTGAATACGAATGGAAAACGAACAACCGACTAGTTAATGTTCAGAAATAATACCAATGGATTTTATTTCAAGAAATTGTTTCCTGTTACAAAGTTTTCCTTTTTATTACAAAATAATATACAACCACATTAAATAAAATAATGTATACTGTGTTGTTATACACTATCTACTTATAAAAAATAATTACTAACACATTTATTTTATGCACTCAAATCTAGATTCAAGACTAAAAACTTAAAATCAGGCACAACTTTGATCTCAGCATAAATTTTAACATTAACATAACATTTTAGCCATAAAATAAACTTTTAAAATAATAAATAGATGACGTCATTTACCAGCGGTATTTTATGTGTTTCACATATTCAGACGAAATCATTAAGTAAAATGTATAATAACTTTACCATTGAATTTATATCTTATGAAGCCGTTGACAAAAAATATAATTTTTCATTAAATCAAAGTAACCATATAGGTTTACTAAGTAAAATTATAATGCTCTGAACTGATACGCATGGAAAACAACACTAATCATTGGTTTCGATAGTACTCATGTAAGCATTATATTTACGTAAACAAGTCCTTGAAAAGGCAAATGTAAACATCAAAAGTACCAAACCCCCCCCAAAATATCGAATCAAATCAACAACAAGAACTGGTTGAAGCACTACGTACCTACAGGACTTATTTCGTAAAATTTCCATTTTTAAAAGGTTAGCGTACCTATTATGAAGCATTGGACGAGCCACATAGACACAAGATACTAAACTATTTATAGACACGATATTGAATAGAAAATCATTATTACTTCAATGGCCAAATTTGCTCTTTTTGATCGCACAGAGACAATGCATCAAGGCGAAAACTCTTATATTACTTCTAAAAACAAAGATCACGAAGATCGCGAACTGGATACGATCTTTGGTGAACATTGAAAACCTATTTATCTCCTGTAAAACGGTAACCTGGCAGCCGAAAAGAAAACAATTATTTTCTAGTTTTTGGCAGGATTTCTGTCATGTTATTGTTTTTTTATATATAAACTTATGTTATTTGGCCTTGTATATGTAATATTGGTGGCATTTTGCCTGATATAGTTTTGTTATTGTGGACAAGTAAAGTGTACATTTCTATAAAAACTCCCTGTACAGTTTTAACAAGGAAGCGACCATCTTCTTCGTGCATGTTTGAATATTAGGAAATTAGTATGAAGTTAAGCTTAAAGGAACAATGCTTTTAACAATAAAAAATACTAATTACGAATTGTAAAAAAGGAATCAAATATTTAAAAAAAAACACAAGGTACAGTGATCTAGCGATAAATGAGTTTTAAAGCAAAGGTCATATGAAATACTATAGTTACAAGACTGCACAGTGGTATAAAGATAAAAAAATTGATACGGTACATAAAATAAACATAACGAATGGTCCGATAGCTTCAACGAAGTGAGTTAATGTGGTTTAGCCACGATGCACGAAAACGTTTAGCTTCAATTTAAATTGTATTCAATTGTTTTAACTACTATATTTATACAGATTTCATTGACCCAGTTATATCAGACGTAAAATCTGTTAAATAAATTATCGTTCTCATTTAATTCATATAATTAATTTTTCGTTATAGAGAGGTATAAAATCGAGTGAATAACAAAATAGATCGAACAATAAAGAACACTAATTAATCTTTAAAGGAAGGTAAATTCAAATGTATTACTTCGTATATTAATTGTTACAATTGGGTATATTAACTTTTTTATAAGTTAGTGAAAATTTAGCCGAAGGCGACAATTCTCGATACTAATACATCAATAGGACGCATTCCGACCGATTTCTAAAATAAGATTCGTGGCCAACCAGTCGAAAACTAAAAAACGCACTAACTCCTTATCATAGAGTTATCTGAACGTTTTTTTTACCTACTAAAATCTCAGGCTTATTGCAGGATTCAAACACATGTCAATTGACTTCGTGCCCGAAACCGCTATCCGCTATGACAGAATCAACACTTCTTCATTCAAATTATACCCTAACGAAAAACTTATGAAATTTCAGATTTCGGAATATCACCCCACCAAGAACTAGCTACAAATTCAGTCCGTTGTATCAAGGCAGTCACGGTAATGGAGACTCTTGATAAATACTTGAGAGAATCTTGAGAAATACTCCTGCTTGATTTGTAACACAGTTTACTATATATGTATTCTTTTGAAAGGTTTTCGAGTGAGACATTTTTCTATTCAACGTCGACATACTTATTGTATTTTACTGAATAAAATAACGAATAAAGAACACCAGATTTCTAGGCTTCTGAAATCGTCAGTATGTCGTAGTTTATTTTGATGATTAGGCCCGTGCCTGCCCTAAGATGAAAGCCTTTTTACGGCAGTCGGATACATACAGACTATATTATAATATTAACTGCTATTTCACTCTGTTTTCATCGTGAAGTAATATTATAACTCATTAACATCCTGATAAAATATCCTAAAAATACTAAGAAATACATTCGATATAATACAGTTTAAAAACATTTATAGAATATATTTTGGAGAGTACCATCGTCCGCGTCCGATTAAAATAAATGTATTTGATGCAATTTTAGTTTTCATTTAATTATCAAAATAAAAACACGTTTGTGAGTTAAGTAACCCGGTTAGAATTGCATCTAAGACTTTTTGCTTTTTATTCCCCATTCGTCACACATGTAGATGACCTAAATCAAACTTAAAACACTAACTATATTCAACAATGCCAACGAACACCGACGGGATTCGAATCCGGCACTTTCGGTGGCTATGAGACTTTTAGTTTATTTCGCTTGACACAATCATACAATTCTAATCGTAACTATTTCAATTTATAGCAAAAAGAACTAATTAAATACCGTGTTTAGATAAGTCATTTTTTTTTTCTATCGTCATTGTTTTGTTTGAATTATTTATCATTTAACTGGCATAGTTAATTTATATTATTCGCTCGAAACAAAAATATACATTAATCATTTCAGTATAACGAGGATTCAGAATAATTTAAATATTTATTTTTTTACAAATGTACCCACATTTAATTCACACACAAACACTGATCGAAATAGTGGATAAACTGCATGAACATAAAAAAATATAGTATTTACTCGATCGATGGCGTTTCAACGTGTGTTGTGCGCAACGCCTAACGCGAGACTAAAGAGGGGCGTAAGAATCGTCGACCGTCGGCGTCTCGACGAGATGCGCGTCGTGCGGCCCGCGATCAAGGCAAATTTCCCGATTTGTCAGGTATTTTCTACGAAACCATTATAATTGAGGGAAAATTTCGGAACACATAATCTTCTATTAGGTACATATTATGTCGAAGTTAAATAATATATTGGTTAGAGAATTTCGAGTAAATAGAATGTATTTTATATATTTTTTACGCCTATGGCATAAAGGGTCACAATACTTATTTCATACATTTAAAAAAGTTTTCACAATTGCTGACTTTTTTTATACAACAATTACTATAAAAGTGAAAGACAGTTTATCTCGGAAGAGGATAATAGTTTTGTATAACTAATTCGCTAAAACGACTGTACAGCATTTGTACCGTACAAAAATCCAAGAGCGAGGAGTCCAAAAACAAAGAAGACCATCGGTGACAGAACCGAAGCGTCTTTACGCCTCGGTTGAATCAATATCATCGGAGGACACACATTGGCAAGGAGACTATTCTACATTTTCACGGTACGGTACTTTTGCGGTAATTTGCGAACTGTTTTGTTCGTACCAATACGAGATGGCATCGTTTAGCCGTGGCTCGGTAGAACTGCTCCTATAGTTCTCTAGTGGAAGGAAGATGAGGGACAATTCTTGGTGAACAATTCTTCAGAACATTCACCATTATACAGACCTAACTCATGGCTATTGCTAATTTACTATGCAAAAATTTATTCTGTAAAAAAACATTAATTCTAGTTTTTCATTATCTTTATTAATTAGTTTGTTTAAGACGACTTGAGATGATATCATCAGCTGAAGCGCATGATTATTAACATAAGGATAAAAATATCCTGAGGAATGTGACTCAGTCAACATCTGCGAGCATTTTTGAATTAAAAGTACATGAATTTGTGCGCCATAAATTGAGTCTATTAAATACATTTATCAACTTTTTATCCTACTTACATAAATATACCATTACGATTGATTGAGACATTTCTGAGAAATCTAGAAAAGTTATCGAGAATTTTTATGAACGCTTACGTGTTGAAATAATTACAACGCAAAGACTATGAGAGTAATTTAAATTAGAAATCTATTTTCAAACGAGTAAATCTTTGTTAGCGGATATACATACTTCCTTAGCTTACGTCACATATCCGCAGTGCGCAGTACTGATATTATTGCTTTGAATGACTTTATTAGTAAATCATCGTATAAATAATGTTAGTAATAGAGCATAATTCTGATATTAATGATTATCAAGTTGGGTCGAGGTCACACGTTAAGACTGATCTGCTACTCGTACCTTTAATAACGGGTTTTATGTACATTCCTTCTGCCTACCATCTGTTTACGCTTAATACAAAATATGCCTTATATAAGAGAGATATGGCACAGAGTAATTTATTTAGATTTTTCTCTACCCTACAGAAGATCGCAGCCAAATAATCTTGTGTTGTATCCCTGCGGTGAGTAGGGTTTCCAGAGCTCCTTGGTGAAGGAGCTCCTTGCCACCTTAGTTATACAAAAACACTATCGAGATAATTTCAAAGCAAAATATTTAAATAATGAAGTAACTCTTGTAAAAAGAAAATAGAATTGTTATTTTTTGAAATTATAATTCTAAGTCTGGCAGTACTGCACACTTAGAGGGAGTGAAAAAAATATATGTGAAGTAGCCACCCGGGGTAGTGCCGCGCCCCGCACCATCGCGCTTCCCGCCCGCCTACACAACAGCCAGGGCGGTATTTGCCGATCGATCCTGTCACTAATCGTGCGACCAGTCGTCGATTGTGGGGATAATCCGTGCATTAGACTTTTATAACGAAGCCGCGAAATAACATTACTTTATTTTTACGTTGTTTTTGCAGACAATATGTAGCAAACTAACAAAGAATAAGACGTTATAATGAAATTAGCTAAATTATATCTATTACAGTTTATTTGCATTTATACGATGAATTGATCACGCTATGATATAATTAAAAAATTGTCAAGAGCGTGTTGGGCCACGCGCAGTGTAGGGTTCTGTAGTTGCCCGTCACAATATGCAGACTTAAGGATGCTTATCGTACGGCCCGGAGTAGCATGAATTCTTCGTACAAAAGTATAGTATAGATGTTACACCGTGTCTCTGCCGGCGCCCGGCTCGGTATAACATAAAACATTCTTCAGAGAGGTGTCTATGAGTTGTTTTCAATTCAATTTGTACGAAATTACTTCACCAAATACGTTTTATAAGTTGACTATAACTCGTTAACCTGTAAAGCCTACTTATCTCTGATAGTTTTCCTTTTAACTTCATTATATATACTACTACCATGAATTTTTGCATATATAAAAAAAAAAACTATTTAGCTGGCACCTCGACGACGACGACTCTTGACTCAAATAAAACCTATCAATTTAAAGCTTAATATTTCGCAAACGGATTCCTGAATCGAAATATGGTTTTCCGTCAATCCCATCCAGATATCCCACACGGTGTGATACACGAGAAAAAAAAACAATTCCCACTTTACGGGTAGGAGGGGAGGCATCCGAACACTTTTTTCAAGATTTTATTCTACCAGTTGTGGGCGTTATTAATAGGTATACATATACTTAATTATAGCTTTCTAGTACTATGAATCTCTGAGCTAAGCCGCGGACAGACAGACGGACATACCGAAATTATAAGGATTCCTTTTGACTTCGGAACTCGCGCCTGCGAAATTACTTTGTAACTAAAACTGGGTTTATTAAAATTTTTAAATATACATTATTTAAATAATTGCAGTGTACGATTGATGTTAACTGCATCACAGTTTGAAATTAATAGTGACCATAATAAGGTATTCCGTCGTGTTCCTCGTAACACAGACCATCAAATACCTATAAAGGTATATAGAGTTTTATACAAGCACCAGCTTAAGACAGCGACTTTGTCTACGTGGACTTCAGCATGTGGATTTTACCGGGATAAAAACTATTATATGTGCTGTTAATCTAGGTTACTACCTATGTGCCAAATTTCATCCAAATCCGTTCAGCCGCTTTTGCATGCTTGAGTAACAAACATCTAATCATAAAAACTAACACATTTATGTATAAACTAGCTGTGCCCGCGGCTCCGCTCGCATGGACTACTAAAAAGCTTTTTTCTTTTTTGTGCATAACCCTAATTATTTTTCTAAAATAAAAGTAGACTAAGTTATTCCTTATAACATCAGCGAAAGTTCCGTCAAAATCGGTCCAACCGTTCCGGAGTTTACCCGGTACAAGGTAGACAGACCGACATTTTTTTAATGGTTTTTTGATATATGTACTATGTATATATATATATATATATATACTTTCATATGCATTTAGTAAAAACCTGTTATTTTGACATTACAAACAGACACTATATATGTATAGATAATAAAAATGAAATGCTGTTCGTTGGTAAGCGCATTGCCATACCATTATAGAATTAAGAGACAAAAATAACAACTGCGTAATAAACGCGTAATTTAACAGGGTTCATTTGATATATATCATGATACATACATCGTTTGTATATTAATTCATATTTATTGACTGAGCTGAAAACAGATAAGCTTGAGAGATATAGTAGTCAGAGAGTCAACGAGACGGGAATTATATGATGTCCCGTTTAAATAAAAATTATAATTACCCAATAAAGATTACATTATAATTAGAATTTTGTTAAGTGTTGATTAAGTAAGGCTGATTTTATTACTAATCTTAAACACTAAATTTTACAATACTTGAACCCATTAAAACCACTTATAGAATGAAAACGGGATCTTTTTATACATCACGTATATCGGATATACTCGTATTACAAAATATATTGATATCTATTCTAATATTATAAAGCTCAAGAGTTAGTTTGTATGTACGCGCTAATCTCCAACAGGCGTTGAAACCGTGGGGCAAGGTTAGTTTATTATAAACTAGCTGAGACCCCGGCTCCCCTCGCGTGGACAAATTGATCAAAATCTATCCAGTATTTTTGCGTAATGCGCGCACAACGGCAAACCTCAATCATTTTATTTATATAGACAGATATTGGATTTGCAACGAAACTTCATATTTTTTCGCGATTACATTGTAATATAACAGTACATTTAATGCATAAACATTAATCTCTTGGCGATGGTCTAGTTGTAGCAGCTGTCTCAACATGAGACACGTGACGTCTCAGAGTTCTTATTGTTCGAACCGGCCGCGGTATTGTTAACGGTAACGAACATGTTTTGTGTGCTAGAGTGACGTGCGACATTTCTATTAGGGCCGTTCGAGGATACATGGACGGAGCTAAAGCGATAAGCGATTTTGTTGGTGAATGCCATCCTTACATGAACTGAAACTTTAGTATTTCATCGTCCTATGTAATTGGTAGTTATTCATTCATTAAAAAAAAAACACTCAATTTGTAAATCGAAACAATGATCCACTTGATAATGGCAATAATACTAATTCTTAATAACGAGGATTGCTTGTCATAGTAGTAAAAATAACAGTACAGAATTTTATGAAAAACATTGCGCGTCCATGACCGTAAAAAATAATTTAAATGTGCTTACAATAACAATTATTATCTTTGTTAAATTTATTTTCCTTGTACGAGTTTCACTGGTTTGAGGAAAATATGAAGATTCAGATTGGCCTTCTAAAATTCTTTGAAAATATACTTGTTAATGCACACAACGAACAGAGGCGCCACATGATTCGAGTTTAAAGTTTCTGCTATTTTTCCGAAGAAAGTGGAATAAATAGTTAATAGTTCCTGCAAATCATCGCTGTATTATTCACACAAAGCGCTGACCTTTACGTAGTCGAAGCTCATTTACTCATATAATAAATAGAACTAGGTCATAATAAACTCCGCAATATAGTGAAGTTATTAACTTCTGATATATCAACTAACTGAATCCGAATAAAATATTTGTTTTTCCTAATTTTATTTTTGCAATGAACAAGAAAGTCGTTAATTTGTGACTTTTTATACAAAATATAATATTGTGATTTGGCAAAATGACTGCATTTTTTAATGAGTTACACCAAATGATTTTAGAATTTCGTTTCCAAAAAATAATGTATGCAGTTATATATACCATATAAATCTTTCTCAATAAATATATATAATATACTCGTATAAAAGCGAAATAGCATCACGAGATCTCCGAAACTATAGGTCCGATTGCCTTGAAATTTAACATAGTTATCCTTTCGCGATGTAGACGCTCACTAAGAACGGATTTTGTTAAATTTAACCTTTAAGTGTGTAAAATAGGGGATGAAAGTTTGTATGGGGTGGGTGAAAAAACATTGTTCAACTTTCTGCCATGATATACGATCAGAACGGTGATAATCTGTCTGTTTGGCTTGCCCAATTTTGATAAATCTTTGTACTCGGGAAGTATATGTCATTCTTCAATTTATAAGTTAATAACTACTTCGTAATCAAAGCGTGGGGAGCCGCAGGACACCAGGAAACAATTTTTATCTGATCAAATCTGACTGGTAGTATCAGAGATTAGCGCGTTTAAACAAACGAACTTCTATATTAAGTACGTTAAGTATATTAAGTACAGATTATAACAGAAATAAAACCGGCCAATCGTGTATCTGGCTCGTGCAAAGATTACCAACTGTATGAAGAAAAGATCTGTGTAAGCACATAATAAAAATATGCCTATTGTGTGGTAAAATGGAACCCTTGGTGCACCAGGCAGATTTTATTTTGACTCTCCTATAAAGAAAGAACTTTATTCCATCGACCATTTTACTGGTACAAAGACGTGATCTATCTAATTGTATTCCATATTGGAATAGATATTGCAAGCGTATGTGTATATGTAAATAAATCTAACAATGATTCACGTAGGTATCTCATTGTATTTATAGTCTGTTTTGTTGATTCACGCGAGCGTTTCGAATTCCAAACAAATATGCAACCCATTCAACATCATGACATCTGTAGGACAAACTTGTACCTTGCCTGCACTACGAGTAGATTCTGATGATGGCGGAGTAGTGGCGCTTTCAGAAGCTGCGACGTGGGACACACAACATTAAAAAAAATAAGTTTAAAGATTAAAAATCGCCCCTATGAGTATTTCGGCAGCTGCACTGAAGATCCATCTTCAATTTCTGGCCTTACCTTAGTCTCCATAGTCATTTAACAACATGTAAGATTGCGCTCAAACCTTGTCTTTAACTAGATTAAAATATACGTACCTATATTACTTACCTGGTACCAGTCCGCTTTACTGCACGTATTTTTTTATATCGTTGTAAAACTTTTCTATTACCTTATTCCACAACTCCATTCCACAATTCCAATCGACTTCTTAAAGCCGATTAAGCTGTACATTACCTGTCAGTCAGTCTTAAGAACTTTCTTAAGTAGATATTAGATAATAGGTACAGCAAAATATGTAAGTATATATAGAATATATAGCTAGAGACATTTGAACGGGAAAACACTCTACAACTATTCTGTTTTCTTTATTCGAACTCACGTTACTCAATTCGGAGTTCGAACTGTCATGTACATCATTCTAAATATATATCGATAACTTATCCTGATAGACGCCTAACAAGAAACGAAAGGCTTTTGCCAATAAATCAGATCGGAGAAAATCAACTTGTTAGGTTCTATTAGTTACCTCGGCTAGGTAAAATTATTTCAGTGTAATAGATCAACCTCGTGCGGCTTATGGCATGCTCGGAATTTCTTTGTTTGATCAAAATAGAAATTATAAGCTCGGCACAAGAAATTAAGGTAGCGAGGCATAGATCTAAGAATTACTAGACTTAAATGACAGTGGGCGGGGCATATTGAACGTAGAATAGATTGCCGATGAGGTCGAAGAGTTCCCGAGTAGCGATCAAGCACTAGAGAGGCAGCGTAGGCAGAGCTGTCATAAGCGAAGGATGCGGAAAGCAGTTGAATACGAGCTGCGTAAGACCGTTCATTGAGGGAGACATATGCCCATTAGTGGACGTTTTTCAACTGCGATTAAACATTAGACGACTTGTTAAAACATTGTTGATGGTAAAAAGAAAATTACGTCACAGTGCGGTTAGATCGCGTCTCCGCGAATCCGAGCACCGCTGCCGATAAAAAAATCTGCCAAGCAAACATGCCGATAACAATGTGTTCTGAACACACACACTCATATACAGCACTTAACGGCCCAAGTAACAACGTCATACAGCAAAATATGTAAATCTCCAAATATTGCGGGGCGGTGATGAAACCTTGGTTCCATTTATGGAATCACTGCGATAACGGCGCGAAGCGGTCACGCCCACGTGTGTCCTGTAGTCTCTCTATATGTTTGAAACTATTGTAGCTAGCTGTAGCGCTCTAGGTTATCAATTCAACAATGAGCTTGAGCTATCGTTGAAGGAGAATATCGTGATGAAACCATAACTTGTTGGCAAGGCATTTTCTAATACTTGCCTAGCTTGATACCTCGGTTGACAATTATCTACTTACATTATATTTATTCCAGCAGCGTTATTAGAAAGCCAGTCGGTTACCACACAAATATATAGATAGAAAAAAACTACCAAGAGGACTGGAACACTTGAACACTTATGAGGGTGTCGAAAAGCATCTGTGGTTCAAAACCTATCAGTATCTATATCTGCATCTTACTGGACCGCTATCACAATATATAAAATGAAAAACCAGACGTCTAGCTACGGTGCGTCGTATTTAAGTATCAACCAGTCCACGTATCTGGTTGCTAATACAGTTGTTGATTTATAGCGACGGCCAGTGTCTATAAATCCTTATATCTTAAAAGTTATTACTGTCCTCGGACTATATTAAATTTATCATCAGGTGTCATCATCAAAAATGTTATTACAATATTTTGATATATTTAGAATCCAATCCCAACAAATCCTATTGACAGATATGTGAAAAGCCAGTGATCTAAGACCACAAGAAAAAAAACTACGTTTATTTTGGAAACGTTTACACTCACCGATTGCTCTTTTCTGGGAATAATTAATTTTCCTTAAACTTATATAACAACGCAGTATATTCTCATGATTTCTACACGCATTTCAAACGTTTCGATATTGCTACAATACAAGACAATTTCTAACATAAAAGAAAAGCGACTTCAATTATTTTGAGAAGTTCCCTGGTATATTATTTGTCGAAGTCGTAAGTCCAATGCCAATGAAATTAAAATAAAGTCAAATAAACTTTGGTTATTGTGCACATGTGAAGTAAATTGGAAATAATAACATGGATAATGAATTCTGAGATGCCACAAAACTCCCTAGAAAGTTCTAACAAGGGAGCCACCATCTTGTTAGGATCATTAAATCGTCTTAACATAGCAAATTATATTCACTCGATAATGGTAGTAACGGTTTTCAATACAGAGGACCAAAAAACAACTTGAGTGAAAGTTTTTGAGCGTTATCTCTACTGGAAAGCAGTAATAAAGCAAGGTGGTAGGCGTTTGCACCCTATTGGATCACGATCATGTTGATAAACCGGTCACAGGGACTCTCTTGTGGTTTGTACCGTTTCGGGATCAGTCAGTGTATATTCAATTATCGACAGACTTGCAAGCCGGCACAACAACGGCGACTGTTTTTGCCGTGATCCTAAAAATGCTTGATTGCTGTTGTTGTTGATAATTTTTTTTCAAATATTTTAAAATTAAGAGTAATTCTGCCTTTAAATGCGTTTAGAAATTTTCTTGGCAGTTCTCGAGAAAAACTACAATTTTATGAAGTCGATACACAAACGCTTTAATTCATTGTAAAAATGTCATCATTTCTTACACAACAAATAATATCTACCATTATAATGGGGTGCACATTCTAGTCATGCGATACAAGCTTACGAATAGACATTATCGACTGTATTCATCTAAATAATCTATTCAGAATAACAGTTATGAGCAGTTTTACTGTAATACATTTCTCTAAGTACGAATTACAACCAATATTTATATGCAGAGTTCAGTGATTTTCTGAGTTTTAGGCAATTTCTGAGTTTTAGGCAACATCATTTATTGCCCACGCATGGCAATTATGGGCAGGTTGACGTTATTGCAATAAACTGACGTTTAAATGCGTAACTACACAATCATTTTAAATCGACTTTCAAGGAATAAAAAGGGCCTGTTCGAGTGGTTAAATACAAAAGACCGCAACCAAATAACCTTGTATTATGTATCCACTTCATGTAGTTTCCAGAGATCCTTGGAGAAGGAGCGTTCAAGATCAGCAACGTGCTTGTGATATCTCTAGGGTTTACGCTTGTTTGCCACCAAATCAATTAAGTTTACAAAAAAAAAAGTCTAAAAAAAAGGTATAAAATATTATTTTAACGAAGGGCTTTAGTTATGTCTTTACTCTGGTCGATAGTTGCAGTGTCGATACCGCAGGAATAGGTACCGGTGAAACATAAACAAACATGTTTGCGTTTAGATCTGCGTAACTAATATAGATCAAGGATCTATTTTTACTTCTAATTTATATTTAGCTCTCTCACAGTCATCGGTAACCGTTCGAGTCTTATGTGGGCGTATTACGTATATAATTCTAGTTTATTTTACCGACAAATAATCGTGAAAACACTAGCGTGGAATGTTCGACATTCTTAATTCATGAAAGTGAGTGCACTAAAATATAAAAACACTAGTATTCTTATAATAGAAACTAAATCGACTTGGCGCCATCGCGTCAATAACGATGTCGGATTTGCAAAAATGTACCGATATGTAACTATCAGTTCAGTGGCGGCGTGTCAAGATACTGCGTCGATCGAAGTGGGTTTCAATCACATAATGAGCCTGATTTTTCGGTGAAAACATCATTATGAAACCAGTGCAAGATAGTAGGGCATTTTCTAAATATAGTCCTGGCTAAATACTACCTTCAAATTGAAAATGTGTCGACAGCCATCCGCAGTCGTGTTCCGCCAGCTGCACTTAAGAGCCAGTTCCTCTAAGCTTAGCAAGCTAAGTTTAATCTTCAGCCACTTCGTCACTTAACAACAGGAGAGATTATAGTACGGGTTGACCGATTTTTATGAAATTTTGTACACGAGGAGTATACGTCATTACTCAATTGATAGGATATAAAAATTGTGAATAATATTAGTTAATCTGTGCGGATATTTAGCCCATTATAGAATTTAAGCAATCTAACAAACAGCTGTCATGATAGTTAAACAGCGTCTTGTATAATATAATAATATTAGTAAAAATAATAAGTGCGTAAAAGGCACGAGGCACCACTAGTTTTATATAAATTATCATAAAGCAGGTGAGGAATTTCCGTTTGGCGTACGAGTTGCATTACTTGGAAAAGTATGATACGTTGCTTGGAAAGCTGTCTGTCAAATATAAACTGATTGATAGAATGGAAAAATTAAAAATATGAAAAACACAGTATATTTTTAAATGTTTGCACACGGTACTTTTTTACATGTTCAATCCGTTAGTGAGTTAAATATTGACAATAATTGAAGTTCGATGAAACCATTGACGCCACTTTGTATTTAGTTCGCAGCGTTAAACACCCATAGCAAAAACTTTTAGTAATTCTTAAAAAAAAACTACAAATTCGCTTTAAACTTTTGAATGTAGTAGAATCTTTGAGAAAGTTCGAAAGCGGAACCATCTTCACGATATGTTTTTTTTTCAGTCTGAAAATTTTGGTTGCCTACACACATGAGCTATTAAAATACGAGAAGTATTAACCTATTTGCGAAAGTAGTATTTTATGACGACGGTTATAGATGACCATGGGTTACATTACCCGTCATGTTACGGGATCAGTCGGTGTATATTCAGTAATCAAGTGAGGTAGTAGGGATCTATACCCGAATGGGTTCGCAACCACCATGCACATATGGTGTAGAGTCAGAGTGACTCTCTTTTGGTTTGTCGCGTTTGACAACTCGGATCTGACAACGTATATCCAGTTGTGGATAGGATTACAGGCCGGCATGATTTGCGGCGTCTCGCAGTAGATATTTTGATTACTGTGCCCCGCGGTTTCACCCGTGTTAAATTTATTTGATCAACTCTCAACCGCGCCGCGCACCTGCGTTTATATAGTTTATCGTTGTTCTTATTTCTCTACTTGCTTACAGATTGCTTCACGTTCATGTTGAGTGCTCTGCTCTTAAGGGTTGTAGCATGTAGTTATATAACCTATAACCTTCCTCGATAAATTGGCTATCAAATGTTAAAAGTTTTTGAAGTGAAACTTCTTATGCGACTTCCAAGCGTTAAACGTTAAATGTTAAACGTTTAACGCACATTATCGGTCTCTCCTCTTTACGTGAGCCAGAGCGAGAGAGTAAATGTCGGTGTATATGTATATTGCACATTGTTTAAATAAAATATCTTTTAAAATGAAGTTTCACTTCTATCGAGTGTGAATCGCACACTCACATTTTTTTTATTTTAAAATGTTCGTAATAGTCTGGATTAGGCTTTGAAAAGGATTCCGTTTTTTTTTTATTTGGGAAAACTTAACGTTCTTTTTCTATCACATTTTTGTATAAACTCACGACCGTAACTCACGATTCAAAGGATATTCGTAATTAAAAATAAACGGGA
Source organism: Saturnia pavonia (assembly GCA_947532125.1). Lineage (NCBI taxonomy): Eukaryota > Metazoa > Arthropoda > Insecta > Lepidoptera > Saturniidae > Saturnia > Saturnia pavonia. The sequence goes on from OX383903.1 coordinate 16,007,961, forward strand.
TAAGTGGCGCTTTTGTCGAATTATTTTACTATAGGGAAGGTCGTCAACAACGTCTGCCGAGCCAGCTAGTTAACAATAAAAACCACTTCTAAAATGAATTAATTCGTTTTTAGTATAATCGTAAATTTTATTGTTAAAAATATTTTATTTATCAATTAAAATAAAATAAAAATTATTAGTATTGAATTATGCAAAAATAAATAAAAACAAATTTTACTGAACGTTATTTCAGTACGAAAAAAAAAACAGAGTTACTCTCAAGTTGGGCATAAAGAAGTTTTACGTAAAAAACATAAAGTAATTGATTTCGTACTCACTGGTCATGGTCGTCGAGCAGCCGTCGGTCGTAGCGCTGCGTGGCGGGCGGGGCCAGCAGCCGCTGCGTGTCCGGTGCGCACGCGCGCGCGAACGCTGCGGCCGCCTCCGCAGCTGCGTCTTCATCGTAAAGCGACGTCTCGTCATCCGCTGTCACCAAACATAACTGATATACTGACGGTCCAAGGTAAACGTGCCTCTTGTGAAAGGGAGGCAATTCGTCCTGACGGGACGTCGCTACGTGCCATTCGGGCAACCTCGCGTCTGGTCGTCCCTTTCTGACTCCGCGCTCCCTCTCAACACTTATACAGAACGCTTCTCTCTCTACTACACACAAACTCACAATTTTATGTGTGCGTTAGAGTATTAGGGAAATAACCCAACCTTATATATAAGGTCATTCGTGAATGTAATATTAATAATATAATTAAATGACATTGATATTTTATATTATAAATATCTATATATTTGTTTTTTTTTTATATTTGTATATAAAAATGTTATTTAATCTAGATGTTTCCCATATTTTTAATATGAAAATTATCGAGTGATATTCTAAGTAATTTAGAAAAAAAACTCAGTCTATAAATTATGTTACTAGTTTAAATACGTTATGTATTTGGCGAAAAAGTATTGCTAGGTCTGAAAAAAAAAACACGTATCTAGGTAAACATGGACAGTAAAATTATTAGGTGAATACAAATTTAAATCCACATCATTAAAACTGTATAATATTATACGAGAAATGCTCAGTGAATAGTATTTTTAGATTACTATAAACGTTTGTAATTCGTTGAGAATCTGTTTCATTAAAAATAATGTATATCAGATATCACAAAAGCATACTAAGCACACTTTAAAATTACTAAAACGTATCATTCATTTGCTTTAAATAATAAAACGTTAAACATTCCGCTAACGTTTACACAAATCTCAAGACAAAGCGTATCTAGGTTGTTTGGTAAAGATAACTTTTTTTTATTTAAACTTGATTTTGCAAATCAATTAACATTAAATTTTAAACAAATATTTTTTTAAATACCGCAATGCGTCTTTTTTGTATTTTGCGCAGTAGTTATTTACCGATTATTACAAACCATGCTTATGTGCAGTATTGATATGTGTAGTTATAAGTTATAAGAGTGACCGGTATAATACCACTAGACGAGGACGTTCCATAGAAAGTTAAATAAAGTTTGATAATCAAAAGCGCCAGGGTTCCTAATTTTGGTAATATTTTATAAATATATGTTAATAAATCAAATTTCCTGATAGACATATCACTGATCACGAAAATATCTTTGAATGTTTTTTGTATGTCTGTTTGTATGTGCGGGTTGAAATTTTGTACACGAGAAGTATGTGCCATTTCTCAATTAATAAACTATAGTATATGAATTGTCAATAATATGAGTAAAATTTAACTACGTGATGAAAATAATTACTGCGTAATAAAAGCGCGCGAAATATTCATATTTTGCTAAGTACAATTTATTTTGAGTTTGTTTATTATTTTAGACTATAAAATTTAGATTAAAATGCCAAGATGGCGTAGATGAAGTTTGACAGCCGCCTGTTCTGTGGTAACAATACGACTCAGTGAAGTGACATCATAAATAATATAATATGTATGTTATTCAAAATACCATATCAGCGTTAGAATACGTTAACTGACGAACACTGACAAACTTTACTTACGATCGTATTCAAAACCCTCATTCAACATGTTATCTGTGATCGATTGTGACAGTTTCCGAACGCACCACAGATGAAACGCAACGACGCTCGTGTTGGCGGCAAACGAAACGTCAGAACACTTCCAACATTGTCTGTCACTCACACAAAACTAAACTATTACATTGAGATTAATATTATAAACATCATATTTTGTCAAATAAAAGGGACTGATTTGTATACACAAAAAATATCCGAGTAGAGTGAATTGCAATTTATATTCATTGTAAATGCGTATCGAATTTAAAAATGAGACAATAAGGTGCTTATTAAAAGGATAAAGAAGATAACAACAGATCCACGTGCATTTTATTTAGCACAATGATCATATTTTGTTAATGTAAATTGGTATGACCGTTGCAAGGGGAGGAAAACAACCGTCGTCTGTATTTCGTCATTATACAAATTTGTACGTCAAAGAAATAAACTGAAATCTTTAAAATTAAATTTGTTAAACAGGAAATTTCTAATTTAGTAGCAACTTGTTTATACACAATAGTCCAATGTCACGTCGATAAAAATTTTCACTAATTTTCAAGATTCTAACACGCGGTAACAAAATGGTGGCTCCCATGATAAAACAGACAAGAGTTTTTATGGCAACTCAAAATACATGTTTCTAGTTATTATTTATAATCCACTTCACTTGTGTACAATAACCAAAATACATCACGTAATATGCCACCAATATTTTATGACACAAACTCCAATGGAAACTAAAGCGCGAAGTTTCTGTGGTAAAAACAACGAATTAAAAAATCTCCACAGACTTATCTGATTAGATATTTAAATACGAGTGCACTCGTTTCAAGTACATCACTGCAAATGAGGTTAAATTACCGAAATATTATCACGAAAGAGATATCGCGCAGCATCTCATTACGGGGCGGACGTGTATCTGTTTTACGTAATAAAAAAATCATATGTGTCACGAAGCTCTCCGATTTCATTAAGTACTGTATATTTATTTTTCAATGTCCGTGTGTTCATGATCTATACTTTTGTGCTTTGTTCATCCGATTAAATTGAAAATTATACCTTGTTCATCGTAAGAACGGTTGCATGACACATATCAAATGTTTATTTTAGAGATGTAGCTAACTTAAACTTAAAGTTGATTTTACGATTATCGATTCTTTTATAGAACTAAATATAATCGACAACACAAATATGCTTACACCATTCTAATTAAAATAATAAAAGTAAAATATAACAACAATTAAGATCACAATCCGGAACACTGGAATTATTGAATGCCTGGCTCCAAACAACAAAATTAATTCTTTTCCTGTCATAATTTTTCGTTGCGTGTTGCTGCAGCAAGGTGTTGGAATTACCTAAATACATATTTTTATTCGAAATTAATATAATAACATTGATTAATTTTCAAGTCATATGATTTATTTATATTATTATGTTCGCTTACTCTAGTTTTAAGTACGATAGAAAAATAATTGTATAGAGGAAATGATTTAGGATTTTATCGTGCAAAATGTTTTTTAACCCTTATCAGTCTTAATTTTTTTTATAATGATAACTGATAGTAAAAGTGCATGTTTTTAGGTTATGTCAAAATTTGCACTATCTAACGATTTACCTTCATAGGACGTGTCATATAACCCTTCCTATGATGAACAGAGTAAAGTGGGTATGTAGTTGCTGTTGGTACTTATGTGAAAGTTTCTATAGCTTGACCGTCGTAAGCGCGATCCTCCTAATGGTCTGCGGGATGCGGGAGGGTAATAAGACCGACCAATAATCTAGTCTGTTGCCGGCCGCCGCGCCGCGCTCGGAGCGATAGACGTTTGACGTATGGGCTTACGCGATTTTATTTATGTGAAGCTACACATGAGATTATTTTACTAACGGACGCTAATAGAATTACGGATGCTGCGTTTATAAAAACTATACAATCAATAAATAGAAATGATTTAGCGTTTTTATTCAATTATATTGTCAATATACCTATTAAATTCAATGAAGTTTCACTTCAACTGCGTGTAAAGCTTACACGCAGTTTTTTTTTAATATATTAGTTTTATGATTAGCATTATAATAAAGACAACAATACTATGTGTATTAAATATATTGTTTATTATTAGATATTTGTACCAGTTGCAATAAACATGCATAAACTATTGATTTTAAAATATAGAGTATCATCTCAATATCGTGCACACCCGCCGCCTCGCGACCCTAAATCATTTGGAGGGTTGCGTTTACAGCGGTCTGCCTATAACATAGTACCATAACCTCCAATAGGTGGCGCGCGAGTCCTTTCAGCAAATGTGTGTCTTTCATACAGTTTAATGGCAGTTCGTAAGTTTTCAGATTAGCACACGACTGAACATGAGGAAGTATCAAATTAAAATAATAGATACGTTTCTAAAGAGGCCAAGCAATAACATAAGTAAGTATGGCACATCAATAAAATATATCACATAGCTCAGATAAAATAGATATAATACGACAAATAAATCATCAAAACTATTTTCCCGTGAACGAAGTCGCGACCGCCAGCTAGTCATTACAAAGTCCCCCGCCTCGTCTGTCTGTCTGTCTGAACACGATACACTCAAAAACTACCGAACGGATTTTCATACGGCATGAATGAACAGCGTGATTCATGAGGAATGTTTAGGTGTATAATTCATAAGGTTTTGTTAAATTAGTTGAAAAATGAAGATGGTTATTGAAAATATCGGAAAAAAATCATGCCGACTGGGAGTTTTACTGGCGTGCGCCGCGTAAACCTATAGAGATATGTACATGTATTACTTTGCTACGCGAGCGAAGCCGGGGCAGGTTGCTAGTACTGTATATGGTATTGGAATAGAAATGGTATCTCTTGATTCTTTAGTAACATTACGTCAAATTAACAAAAGTACTTGCTACTTTCGTTCAGTGACGAAAGATGGTGAAAGAATTGCGTGTCATTTGTTGTTTTTGATATGAACCATGACTAAGACTGATGAGATTACCGACTTATCCATACTCAAGTACTGATATTTTGTTTATACAGAATCAGCAAAATAACTGATCCTTTGTCATCGGAAGTGTCTACCGCAGAGTCCATTGAACCTAGAAATTTGTCACGTGATACCGTGGCCTATAAGCCTAATAGATCAAAAAGATTTTATAGAAGCTATGGTAGCTTAGTTAGAGTGTACGGACATCGCGTCGATCGACGTGAGTTCAAATCCTTACAATAAGCCTGAGCTTTCGGTGGAGGAAAACATCTTGATAAAACTTTAGCATGGTGGTAGGGAATTTTATAATGTCCGTCTGGCTAGCTACCACTCTTAAGTTGAAAATCTGTCTCTAAGTACCCCTAGTTGTGTTCTGTCAGCTCCATTGGAGAGCCAGTTTCTCCCTACTAGGCTTAGAGTGTTACCATCTTGGGCCACAAACTTGTAAATAATATATTTATAAAAACTTACTGCTCCACTACTTAAGAGTCATAGCATGTAATTATTTAACCTATGATCATTTTTGTAAATCTGACTGGTAGTAACAGAGTAAACCATCCACATACACACAAACTCACATCATTCGTAGCTCTCTTTAAAATATTCATTATATAGTATAGATTTTAAATCCTGACAATATTCCTGGAAATATATTATCATTTCTAGTCGTGATACTTTGCGACACCTCGCGAATCACTAAAGAACAAATTTCAGAAAATTCATATCTAAATTTTGTCCTCCCAATACATCATTGACAACTTAATGTATGCTCGCAACAACTTGGACAAGCTGGTTTTTGTTAACAACCGGCGCAGAATACTAGAAATAGACACAAATTAGTCCTACCGTGTTTGAGACTTAGTAAGAGCAATAAAAGTTTTGTCGGTGATAGCGGTAGGTTCTATAATAAGATCGCGACGCATATTAATGATTTGCTGGACAATGAGTTCATGGACTATGTCAAGTAAGTTTTACTGTCAAAAGGCTATTATAGAGTGAATCATTATGTGAATGATTGTGCATCCACTAAATTATTAGTATGATTATATTAACTGTAAGTATTATTTATACAGTTGAGAAAAATAGAAAAACGCGAACGAGTTTCTTTTCGATAACTGGGATGTTTTCCGAACCGGTACTAGTGTTTTGACGTTCATAAATGCCTTCTCAGGGACCAAATTGAATAAAATATTTTTTGATTTAATTTTTACTAGTGGACTGTCAACCGAAAATACATTAAATAGGACAGCGTAACACGTCCTATACATACAACATAATTATTCACCTTATCAGTTCCCGCATAAAATTAATCACCTTTCAATATCTCTCAACATGTCGTCCTAATACACATACCATTAGGTCTCTCCTTCAGCTCGAAATCCACTTTCACGCTGGGCGCCACTTCCATTTCACTCATAATTACAAATTAACAAAAAAAAAAACAAGGAAATGACAAAAAATAAAATAACAATGAGTAAACACACGTCACCGCGGTGTCGATATCGCCTTTAAGTGCGTCAGTGAGCGATAACCCGCTTATATGGTACAGCACGATCTGAAGATAAGATATCTATTAGCTATGCCGCTGTAACCTCGATACTAGGAAATTGCCTCTGGCCAGTTCACGCAGCCCGAGTGGACTGATTCATAAGCGCATTGGCCGGCTAATTGCTAATCGAAAGACTGTACTACGCACTGCAATTTAATAAAAAAAACATAACTTATCATGTAAATTGTATGACTAACGGAGTAATCTGACAATTGCGTTATCCAAATGAATTAATTCGTGATAACCAATAACACTATGTTTGTTACTAGATATGTTACTGGGAATAAACATGTACGTCAAAGTTTATAAGGGATTGCAAAAAGGCGAGTGGTACCAACGAAAGAAAGAACGAAAGCTTCGAAGATGGGAGATTGTCTTTAGAAGAAAAACTGGTATTACTTGGAGCAGACAAAAATAGATCCGCTCATTGTGGCAAACTCTAGAGAAAGATTTGCAAGATAATCTTCACGTACTGATGTGAAATAATTTGAAGCAATAATGGTTCAGTTGTAGCGTGTACGAACATTGCATCGATTGACGTGAGTTCGAATTCTTGCAATGAGCCTGAGCTTTCGGTGAAGGTAAACATCGTGAGGAAACCATAGCATGGTGGTAGGGCTTTGTCTAATGCCCGCCTGGCTAGCTACCACTCTCAAGTTGGTAACCTACTGCCAAGCACCAATAGGTGTGTTCCGGCAGCTGCACTTGAGAGCCACTAGGCTTAGCGTGTTATCATCTTGGGCCACATCGTCACTTAAAATCAAGTGAAATTGTGGCCTCAATGCTAAACATATAACAATAAAAAAAAATACAAAGTTATATGTTTTTTGTAGCGTTAAGTTAAAGGTTATGTAAGATTGTCAAATAAAGGCTATTATTACGTTATTAGATAAGTTTCTAGAAATAAAAATGTATGTCACAGTTTCGCGGGGATCGCAAAAAGGCTAGTAAATAGGCTTGTCATTTTTTACTTCAACAAATAAAGTACATTCGTTGTTACAGGTAGGAACTACACTACACTAAGAACTACACTTTTATAAGCATTTATTAATAGTTAAAATCTAGCAACCCCAACCCGAATTAAGATTCCATTGTTAAGTTCAGTCATTGAGTCAATACTTTACACGCAAAATATGACGATAACCTTATAAAATGTATCCTATCCTAGAAAAATCAGACCATGTAAAATTAAATACTTTCATGTATATAAAGTATAGAGTATATAGGGCACCGACACTATTATAAATTACAGATGGCAACCCTGCTAGTAATTCATGTGAACCAAACGGAAATTTGAATCACATTGATAACGATAAATTAAGGTAGTTAATTCGAGTTGGTTACAGAGAAATTGATTTATTCTCCGCCTATATAATATTAACGATTATATTAAATTGAACTGGCTACTGGAATAAGGTGCAAGTTGTCAACGTCGATTCACGCGTAAAACGTTTCATTTGGCACACGACGTTACAGTTGCCGAGTCCGACATGTCTTTGTTACAAAAGATTACAAATGTAGGACATTGTTGTGTTTTGTAGATAATTATTAGTTATCAACTCAGTATTGTTCCGTCCTTCCCGGCAGCTGCAATGCTTTCATAATAGGAAATACAGGCAGCTTAGTTTATACAAAATTATGTCTCCATTTTATCACTCACTAACGGTTTTAGAGCAAATATTATTGTACCATGCAACCGACATTCCCCTGTTCCTACACTTTGTTAATTTTTTCCATAAATTAATTATTATAAGAACTAGAAGCCTTCTAAATTTACTGAAATTACTCAGTTATATTTGCTTTATAACTACCAATCAGATTAAATAAATTATTTTTTCATTTTATAAAGGCATCCAACCTAAAATCACTATTACAATAAATTGTAATTTAATGAAAAAAAAGGTGTGTGTGCGATTCACACACGATAGAAGTGAAACTTCATTTTAAAAGACATTTTAAAATTGTGTGAGCCAGAGCGAGAGATCAAATGTCGGTATATTTATATTGATCACTGTTTAAATAAAATAGAAAATTAAGTTTCACTTCTATCGAGAGTGAATCGCACACACACCTTTTTTTTAAAAGTGTGCAATATACATACACATCGATATTTGCTCTCTCGCTCTGGCTCACACAAAGAGGAGAGACCGATAATGTGCGTTAAACGTTTAACATTTAACGCTTGGAAGTCGCATAAGAAGTTTCACTTAATGAAAAGTTGAAACTTTTTCATTCTGTTAAAAATAATCTAGATTAAACTTGGAATGAAATAGCCATCGCGATAAATAACATACAAACATAATGAGCGTGTTATCAATATATTACGATATAAATATGATCAATGAGTAATATTGTATCAACAAGTTGCAAATACATAACTTGTTATTCACTCCTTCCTTATCATCGATTCTACGCATAATCTATACTTAATATAATAAAGCGGAAGAGTTATTTGTTCGATTGTTTGCACGCTAATCTCTGAAAGTACCAGTGGGATTCGAAAAAATCTTTTTGTATATCGTAGCCAGATTCACGAGGAATAGTATAGACCATTTAGCATTAGGTTGGAACTTTCAGCTAACCTTAAATATTGATTTTTGTTAAGTCAGTCGGAAGAAATACCGCACCCGAACTGCTTTATCCGCGTGCGCTGGCGTAACGGTCAGTGATACGTAAATACAATGTTCTACAAAAATATTGCTCATTTGTACATCTAAAAACAGTCCGTAATACCATACACCTGTCTTTTATACATAAACCACAATAAGATACTGTGTGACAAAGTTTAATTAAAAATTAAAAAGTGATTTATGAGAATTATTATTAGGCCATGGCGTATTATTAATCCTTACGAAAGTTACTTCATCATCAAGACAACTTTATGAAGATAAATTATCCCTTTATAGCATGTTATTTGGACGAATAGTTTGGGAGATAATGTTAAAATTATAATAATTCGGCACTCGGCTTGGGTCTATGACTATAGTGTAGTGGCGCGAACGAGTCGTCTAACAACAGTCAATTTGAAAATGTCCAAATGAATATTACGTTCAGGTTAAAAAACTGTATAGCGAATTTAATATCGGCGCTCGATAAATGGCGTTGTACATAATTAACTCGCGATATGGTTTTACGCACTTCAATTGTACTGGTGTTGCAGATAAGTTTAATCAATGTCCTTTGTTTTCATTCAATAACAGTGTGAAGTTTATTTTAGTGGAACCTGTTTAGTGCTGACAGAAGATGTATCTCCAAGGTGTTGTTCCGGCAGCTGCACGTCTGAGTATTGACATGAGGTACATGGGTGGGTACGAACCGGGTTGCGCAGTGGTGTCGGTGGGCGTGCGGTGCTCGTGCGGGTTGTGTATGATGCGTATGCGCCGGTCGAGGTGCGTCGGCTCGCCGGCGGGCCCGCCCGCGTCCTGCAGCCGCCAGCGCGCGTGCTCCGCCTCGCGGGCGCTGCGCGGGAAGTAGAGCGGCGCGAGCGCGTGCAGCAGCGCGACGTCGGCGCCGCGTGCGCACGCCACCACCACGACCCAAGGACTGCGCTGCTGCTCCAGGTACCGGCGCACCGTGCCTGCCGACACCCGACACACACTCGCACCGTAACAACAACGTCAAGCGTCCACATGTCATGCCAATCACTTAGCCGCTTTTACATTGCTCAGTGCATATCATCATCTCAGTGCATCAGTGGTACTATTTGTTATTGAAGAAAAAGCATCGCAATTAATTTTTTTTAGTAGAATAGCTTTAAAGCTGACAGTTTCAACATCCACATATATACCATTTTTGACATTGCAAAGATTACAAATGTATGCATGAGTCAGATAGCTTGTAACTGTGTAACTCAAATAAGGTGCTATTATTATTACATTACTCGATAACGGTCACCATTGGACCATAAACTTTTTTTATCGAGATGATGGTCCATACCTATGTTACACATTCGATCGGTGATGCTGTAGTCGAGTTATTAACTACTGAAAAGGCAGGAGAAACTCTACCGGCCATAATGTTATATATAATGGTCAGATTGCAATACTATAGCATAATAAGTATCCGTGACAATACTAACGCAAAGCGACGTGTGTGGCGACATCTGGCGGGAAATTACGTCGAGGCGTGTTTATTGTGCACAACACTAACGTACGCGCTCCGAGCTCACCCGCCTTGTACAATACATTCCTGGGTAACAAAAACATAACTTACATAACAAATTGATAATTGATTACTTGTATATTTTGAAAAACTGAGCATACTTTTTATTTTCACACACACACACGTTATAATTAGAACCCAATGGCGACCGCCATCCATCGCCAGTTGCCGCTGTTATCCGGGCTAAGTAAATACAAACTGAATAATTTAAGTGATACAGAAAAAATCATGTGCGAGACCTCTATCAAATGTATTATCAAGTAAAAACAATTATAAACATAGTGTCACAAAATCCAGACAACTTAAAAAAGTTTTTTTTTAGCTTATATTATCATATTTTCTTGTGATAAGTAAAATAAACAATAAATATCTTTTTTGGCCCCCTACTGGATATGCATCGTCTGATCTCCGAACGTGACGTGCTTACGTAAATCACATAAAGGGCTTACACCATGTGCATGGTGGTCGGGTCGGGACCCAGTCACCGCTACACACCGTAATATATGCGAGTCACTGAACGTTCTTCTATTGGTTAATTTCGGGCATCCACCAACTGCCTTGTCATTTGTCACGGATCTTCTAAATCTTTATTTTATTTGTTTATATTCTTTTGCGATATGCTTTTTGTCTCTTTCTACGAAGACGGATATTATCGATGATATTTAAAATTTCATAGTATGTTATTACTAACAGTGATCCACGGTTTCATACGTGTTAAATTAATTCAAAAATTCTCCATTCACTATCAACGCGCCCGTGTTTTTCACTTGCCGAGAAAATATTTGTTGGAATCCGACTGGAAGGTCCAGAGATTAGCGCGTTTAAACAAATAAAAAGTCAAACAAATAATTCTTCACTTTTATTATATTAAGTATACATATACTTTTATGGATACGCCACATACTTTATATACATCTTATTTCCTTACATGATACAAACATGATTGATAACATTTGAAGAGTCATTGTGTGCGTGGTTTTCTTTTCAAAAAATATACATGTACTATACAAAACAGTAAACGGATCTATAGAATTATCCATTTAGACAACGGTTTCCGAGGACCTTGGACTTTTCAATTGTAATCGATGTTGTCAATACCGAAATCGATTAGTAATAAATAAAATCGATTATCTAATTCGTATCTATAGATGGGAACTCACTTGTAACAATTGTGCAGCGCGCTTTCCGCCGCCGTGTGGTACTTGGCGACGTATTTGGGGCTGACCGTGTGAATGATGTGCCGGCAGCGCAGGTTGAACCCTGGAGTCACCACCACCTCACCAGTCCTGCATTCTGGAAGGTGCACGTGACAATTCATTCACTTAACTAGGCAATGTAATGTTAGTTCGCAGAAAAAGATATTAACTATAGATTTTGTAAACGATCGGCATAGTTTTAATAAATAGTAATTTAGTCTAATAAAAGTGTTTAAGTAAAATGGCTTCCTCTCTGTATAGAGCCACTAAATATAATTATTAATTGTAAAAAATAATTACATAGGACAAAAAAAATGATAATCCCGATCGATTTTCTTACCGGCTCTTTGCTCCTCGATGACTGGGACGTTTTCCGAACCGTTGGTAGTGCTTTGATGTTTATAAGTGCGTTCTTATGGACCAAATTGAATAAAATACATTTAATTTTCTGTATCAAAATAAATATTTACACACGTTATTTAATTTTAGGACCCGAGAAAGTCTAAAATAGCACTAACGGAAAATTTCCGCGTCAAGAAGACGAGCGATATCGACTGTATCTTATAGCTTTATATTGACGATAGCTTATATAGTAATGTTGCATGTAATTTAAAAATAGACACGTAACTAAAAAAACATAAGTCCGCTTCGAGTACTTTTGGTAGATCTACAGGTGCTTGCCGACAGATCTGACAAGTGGTAGAAAATAATGCCCTATCTCAATGCTATGTCATTTTATTACGATGTTTTCCTTCATCGAAAACTCAGGCTCGTTGTAGGTTTGCAGTCAAAGTCGATCGGTGAGGTGTCCTAACCTGCTTCCACTGAGCCATCATCGGAAAGATTCACGGAAAAATGTGTTCCGTGGAAATGTTGTCACCAGGGCTCTACCGAATCAGTTACAAATTGTCTTTTAATTGTTATAACTTAATAAAGGGTACCAGTTAATAAAACAGGTTTGTCGAGTGTTCCATAGCTTTAAAAGTTTAAAAACCGCTACCACACTGACTATAGGGTTCTCCAAAAAGGGTGTAAATAGGTTTTAAAAGGGTCTTCAACGCGCATGTGATGCTTCTGGTGTTGCAAAGCGTCCATAAGCCGCGGTGACCGCTTACCATCAGGCGGACCGCACGCCTGTTTGCAACCGACGTGGTATAATTTTTTTTTAAAGAACTTGTGTTCCTGCGGTGAGTAGGTTTTCTAGAGCTCCTTGGCGGAGGGGGTTCAAGGGCGGCAACGAGCTGGTTGATACCTATGGTATTACAAGCGTCCATACGCTACGGTAGCCGCTTAATATCAGGCGGGACGTAGGCTTGTTTGCCACCTTAGGCAAACTGGCAAGCCCACAACTGCTCTGCTGGTCCTCAAGTGCAACTCTCAGAAAATACAAATTAGCGCTTAGCGAGAGATTTTTTATTAGGTAGTTTCATTAAACATTGATTAATTATAGAAAGTAAATTGCACTATCAAACAATTGATAGTATGTACTTTGTGGGTCACTTGCTCGCCTGGATGTTAAGCCTAAGAGACAATGGAAAGATAATTAATTAATTGATAGTTTATTTACAAAACAAACGATGTTTAACGAACAGACGCACCAGCTAAACATTAAAAGATGCTCTACTCTCTTGCTTATAAGAAATATGAACGTAAGTTTAAAGGGCAGGGGGGGGGATAGAACCAACCATGCATTCTTGTGATAATTTCCTCCTTGAGATCGGGTCCTGCCGCCTGCATGATCCGCTCGCTGATCTCGTTACTCTCCGTCAACGTCTCGTCGGTCGTGTTCGTGATGACGTCAGCCTCCAGAGTAGTCATATCTCCGTGCCTGAAATTGAATCAACTCCATTAGAACTACTGTAATGTCATCGGGTGCTTCTAGAATGTTGTGTAATTCTTTTAAGTTCTCTTTTTTATTAATCAAGTCATCTTCCACAGTACTTGGTATCATTTATATGTTTATTTTAGTCTATAGTAGTTGTTGGTAAGCAATAAGTATAAGTTATGATTGGTCTGGCATATCCTTAGAGATAAAGTTCCTAAATTATAAATAAAATAAAATAAAACTCATAAATAAAGGTAAAACAATCAATCGGCAAAGTCAATAGTTTGGACCACCTCATAACCCCGAGGTCAACTGCAATCTCAAATTCAATCTTATTTTTTATTCTTCATAGCTTTTTATTATTTGGCCGCAATTTCACCTGATGTTAAGTGACTATTTGGCCATTATGGTATAACGTTAAGCCTAGTGGGGAGGCTAGCTCTCAAGTGAGGGTGGTAGCTAGCCAGTCTAGTGCCCGACTAGAAAATACCACCTACCAGCATGCTATGGTTTCATCACGATGTTTTCCTTCACCGATCGATCGACGCGGTGTCGGTACACGCTACCACTAAATCATAATTGCTGTATAGTAATACAATTAATGAAATAAAACTGACCATATCGCGAATCGGTCGTTGATCTGATCGTCGTGCAGGAAGACAGGATGCGTCTGGAGGGGAGGGGCGCGCGGCGCGTAGTCGGTGGGCGGCGTAGGCACCGTGTGCGACCAGCGCGCCACCGCGCACCACTCGCTCGGCGCGCGCATCACGCTCACCGAACGATCTACAATAGAATAATATAAATATTTTGATGTTTGTAAGAAAAACAAACTTAAAAATTTATTTTTTCACACTTCTCTCATGACCTTTGCCACATTTTAAAATTACGTAGAGATCTGATTATGGCGAATATCCTTTGCTTTGCCGTCCCAAAATTGTAATATATTCATTTGTATGTGCAAGACTAAACCACCATATATTATATTGCAGAAAAGTTTAATTTCGGTCAATAAATATAGATGTTTGAATAGCGATGATTATAATATTTATACTCACAATCGGCCACGACTTTATTCACTATACATATAATATAAAATTTAATAAAAAAAAAATAATGCCAAGTGCATGTCGGGCAACGCGCAATGTAGGATTTCATAGTTGCCGTCACAATATGCAGACTTAGACGGAGGCTTTAAGTAATTTTCAATGGAATTTGTATGAAATTACTTCTCCAAGTACATTTAATAAACGGGTCGACTATAACACGTTTACTTGTAAAGCCTACTTAGCTGTAATAGTTTTCCTTTTAACTTAATTATATATATGACTGCCGTGAATTTTTTCGCAAATACAAAGCAGCCATCCAGCTAGAAGGGGATGGGGTTGGGGCAAGATCTACATAAGGGTGGTGAGGCCAGCTATGATGTACGAAGCGGAATGTTGGCCAGTGTTAAAAACGCGTGTACAAAAGCTTCACACTGCCAAGATGACGATGCTGAGGTGGTCTGGAAGTGTGACGAGACTAGACAAAGTACCAACCGAGCATAACCGCGGTAGTGTCATAGCCGCTCCTATATCAAAGATGCGTGGTTACGTGATGCGAAGAGACGAGGAACAGGCAAATGCCTGAACATATGAGAGATAGAGGACGACCTCCGGCTAAGTGGTGGACAAGCATGACGAAACTCCTATTGGAGGAAGAACTGCACGACCCAATAACCCAGGACAGATTGACCTGCTGCCAGAAAATTAGGAGGTCCGACCTCATCTAAAGTGGGATAGAGCTAGGAAGAAAAAGAAGAGCTGGTAGAGAGTGGGGCAACTTGACTAGCAAAAATTAGCATTTTAAAGCTTAATATTTCGCAAACGGATCCCTGAATTTAAATATGGATTTCAGACACCCGCAATATTTTTGAACGACCTATCTAACAACATTCCGCACTATGGGATAGACGAGACAAAGCAAATTCATTCTCAATTTACGAGCAGAGGAGGTACACAAAAAATTTTTTTTCGAAAATTTTATTTTCCAATTTTTCGGCATGATTAATTTGTATACTCGTACCTAATTATAGCTTTCTAGTAATAAGAATCTCTGAGCTAAGCGCGGACAGACAGAGATGGGCATGGCATAACTATAAAGTTTCCTTGTGGACTACGGAACCCTAAAAATGAAAACAAAATGTCACACTATGAATTGCTTTAAGAAAATGTAAATAATAATAAAGTACTAATCATTAATTAAATCTGTCGTCTGTCTGTTTATATATTGTTTAAACGCGCACCACAATAAAAATAGTTATTTTATGTTGTTTTTTAAATTATGACATGCAAACATATTTTAAATAAATTACATAGAATTCAAGTTTAAACGACTCTCAGGAAGGAAACCTTAATATTTTTCAATCACAAGTTGTTAATTACGCGAGCTGAAAATGCGGAAAGAGTCCGGCAAAGTCTAACTACAACAACATTTTAAATGAACTTTTTAATTTAGATAATAAAAATTATTATATATTATAATTATATATTGTGTATTCTCGCGATTCATTACAGATAATTTCACCCACGGGAAGCGGGGTCCGAATAATTAAAAAAAAAACATCACACATAATTAATGAACGCACCCTAAGCATTATTAACAGTTTACATAATAAAATGTATCCTCGAAGCGCATAGCTGCTGCCGATGTGTGTAAATAAAAAAATGACTACTAATGAATACGAAATTGTCAATAACGGCGTATCAAGGTTCGAGCTCTCGATCACGTGAAGAAGGTTCGACTGGTAATTGCGGAAGACACGAAGGGAACAAGAAACACGCGATAAAGAAATGAAACAAGCGATTTCATGTTGTATCTTCTACGCATAAATAATTCCATACTGTCGTTTATGCTTGAAGGCCACTCGTGGAAAATAAGTATGTTACATAACCGGTAGGGGGTAAAGATGGTTTGTTTTATCAATAGTGGGCAGGTATACTTTTTGTGTGAGCAACTAAAATCTTTTTTAAAGACTATTGAGAAATTATTATAATTTTTGAGATAACTTTGGATCACGTTCTCACTTGATGTTAAGTGACGATGTGGCTTAAGATGGTAACACGCTAAGCCTAGTGGAAGGATTGGCTCTCAAGGGCAGCTGCCGGAACACACCTATAGGTGCTAGTTCACAGATTTCCGACTTGAGGGCGGGCTAGCTAGAGGTAGAGCTTGGTTAAGAATGTTTTTCTTCACTAACTGCTTCGGATCACTTCAATAGCGTGAAGAACGGTATGTATGTATGTATGTATGAGGTTCTGTTGACGGCCACCGTCATTCAGCCGACCATCACGGCGAAAGCATTGACGCGTAGAGGAGAGCCACTGATACAGGATTTTTACTTTGTATATGGTAATGGCCAACCTTATCATCCAAGTCTTAACTAAGGTAATTTACCAAGGTAATTTCCTTAAAATGTAAAAAAAATAATATTTGATATATATGGAAATTATCCGTACCTTTTATCGTCATTCTTGTATATTAATTTAATTCACAACTCACAAAATAATAAAATATAGTATCTCCAATAGAACAAATATGTATACACGTCCGTTCGACGCGGAAAACGGATAGCATGTGACCTCGAAAGACGAAAGCCAGCGAACACACCCCCTGGATGACGTGACGGCGGGGCGGGGGTGTCCGCGTGACGTCATAGTGTCGACGACCCGCGGAAGTGGGTCATCGGGCCGGCCAATCCATCGCCTGGTTTGTGCGAACCATTTCGCGTAAGTGGCCGACTGTTACATAATTCTTTGCAATGTGACGGGCGGTCGTTTAACACTAGTGGGAGAATTGTCAGATAAGCGAACATGACCACAATTCTCTTTTTCGGTTCAGTTGTATACGGAAATGGCGTCAGTCAGCACTATCAGGTCCTAATAGTTCAGAAGATACCCTGATACCACATATTGAGACCAAGGCGCCTTACAAGACTTTTTATCTCTCTTTTATTCGGGATATATTCCATCACTTCGTGTTGCATATTTTCAGCTTAATCACAATTACCGCATACACCACCACTTTTAAGCAGTTACGTGAAAATAAAGTCAGGTTAGTCTATTTATTTAATACTAGTTAGCAAACGTCCGTAACTTCGTTCGCATTAAGTACAATAAAAATCTTATAAGAATTACACATAATCTATTATGAATCCATCAGAAGTTTTTGGTGGAATCATGAAGTGCTATGTGGTTTTTATTTTCAGTAATTTTCCTTAGGTTTTAACCGTATATTAGGTTGCATTTTGCGTGGTATAGTTTGGTTATTGTGCATATGTGAAGTGGATTATAAATATAAACTGAAAACTTGCATTTTGAGTTGCTATAAAAACTCCCTTTCAGATAGTTTTCAAGGGAGCCACCGTCATTCTTGAATTCGCATTGAAGGTTACAGATGACTATCAGAGAACATTTAGAATCGGATCAGTAGTTTAGATAGTGTAGATTGACATATTTTCATTAAAATTTAAAAGTACGTTGACAAAAAAAATATTCAAGAAAATGTAATATTAACTAGTTTAGTTCGGCTTTTTATCTCAAATACTTCTAATAAGCACCGAATGACAACACAACTTCTATAACAATCGTTTACTAAAGCACTTGCATGCACAAGCATGGACGTGAGATTGAATTTCTGCAATGAACCTGAGTTTTCGGTGAAGGAAACCATCGTGATAAAACCATAGTATAGTGATAGGGCTTTTTTTAATGCCCGCCTGGCTAGCTACCACCCTTAAGTTGAAATTCTGTCTCCAAGCACCAATAGTCGTATTGCGGCAGCTGCACTTGAGAGCCAGTCTTCCACTAGCCTTGGCGTGTTACCATCTTGGGCCACATCTTAACTTAAGGTGAGATTTTGAACATAACGCTAAACCTATAACGATAAAAAAAAGCAACTCACTTTAGCGCTAAGCCGATCAGAAACATACCGCGTAATTACGAGGCTTAAATAATTAAAATAAATTTCTAACCACTTGCTAATCGGATTTGATAGAACAGTTCATTCCAAATATTCCTTACGTGATGTTTATACATTTCCTTCAATAAATTCAATTAAAATACTTCTTTTTAGTTATTATCTACAATAGAATGATTAATTTTATTTGTGTTTTGTAAGACTGACTAAAAGGTAATGGTAAAAGAAAAAGGTGAAGGCATTTCAAAAGATGGGAAGATGGCATAAAGAAAGTTGAAAGATAATTTTATTATGGATAAAGATAACATGAGAAGAGAATGGAAGTAGCTTCAAAGTAGTCTGGGTATCGAAAGACATGGTACGAAAATAACCTAATATTTAGGTGTTTTTCACTGATAAAACTCAGCAATAAAGGCTGAATAATACCTGTACAATAAAATTATCATATTAACAAAATTAGTTTCACCTTTTCGTTAAATTAGAACAAAAAGTTTGTCTCATGCCAAAGAAAAACCAAAACAATTTACTTAACAACGGCGTATATCCTTATTTCTTCAATAATACTCGCTACACTAAATAAGACTTGAAGAGCTAAACTTTCGCATCTAAAGTTGGTAAGTACAATGAATAATTGAAAGATAAATGCAAAAGTTAAATAGGAAAGCCAGAATTTAATGTCGTTCTGTCGCCTTGTAGGTCACAGTTGGCAGTGGACGCCCTCTTCCGTCGCGTTGGTGAGGGCAAACTTTACTCGCGTATGTAAGTTATAATAAGTTTGCGTTTGACTACTGCAGCATTCCACTCGACTTGCATATTCGTGTCGCGGTATTTACTGTATTAGGTAAAATATTTGATGTATTTGGAAATATCACAAACAAGCCATCATGGTATTACGTAAATATTGCAAATATGTTTGCTTATTGACAAACCAATGTAAATAACTATGATAAAAAGTAACTGTACATTTTACCAAGCATCATGATATTTTCCTACATGTAACTCTAACGTGCATGGTATGATCCAGAATTGGCGACCGTTCAGTCTACTCGCTACAATCATAGTTTAATATAATATTTTATATTAAAGTAACAACTTTAATCAACAAGACTGAAACTGAATCAGGTTTTTCATAATTGATTATAACCTTTAATATTTCTCTTGTAAAATGTTATACAGAAACATAAGCAGTAAAGTGATAATGGCTAAGTGGTAGCTTATTTGAACACTGCTTGTATCGATATGTGTTAAATCATATAATAATGGTTTAGCCATCAATGATAATAAAATGTTCAAACTTTTTTAGTTATCCAAAACGTCTCGCTAGCTAAGCGTGACAGCCTCAATATCCTAGGTATGGGTACGACATTAACTCCAGGAATTATATCGGCAGTGTCGTCTCCGCCACATCTTGGAGACTCGGAGTCCTGAACAAGGTGCGACGGTTTTTCACGTCCGAACAGCTGTATATGCTTTACAAGGCATAAGTTCGGCCTTGTATGAAATACTGTTCGCACCTTTGGGACCGATCCGCTAAATACCTCCTCGAAGCCCTGGACAGGTTGCAGAGAAGAGCTGTCCGCATTGTAAATGATGCAGACGTTACTAAGTTCATCGAACCACATTAGCTGCACAGGGACATTGCCTCGCATTGGACTGTCTGTATCATGGTGAGTGTTCTGAAGAGATGTTTAACCTAATTCCCTCTTCTCCCTTTCATAACAGAACCACAGGTGCTGGGCTTCGGAGCCACAGCTTTACGGTAACCTCCATCTCGGCGCGAACAAAGAAAATTTGCTACGTCTTCTCTTTGTTGTACTGTTAAGCTGTGGAACTGGAACTGTTCCAGGCCAGTGTGTTCCCCTTCCTTCCTATAACGTGGAGTCCTTTAAACATAACGTGAAGATACATTTGAGCATGCCGGCATCACAGCGACGACTGACGATGGATCGTAATGTAAATCCCTCGGTAGTCGCCGGTGTTATTGAATCTCACTGTTCTCACCATCAGGTACAGTGTAGTCACTATGCCGAGCTTCGACAAAAAAAAACCAAGATTCTGCAAAATTACTGCACTTTCGCGTATAGTCAATGTCAAGTACAGACGCGTTTATTCTGAAACATTGAGATCCTTTGAGAGTGATCCTGGTAATGCAAGTCTATAAGTCTACGACGACGAGAGCCACCAGGTTTCTGGATATACAATGGATGGCCCTGAAACGTGACACGCCGAAACGAATCGCTGTGATGGGTTTTTTAAAATGTATAATCGTGCAGAAGAATCTAAGGACCACGTAAAACAGTTTAATTTACGGTTTACACAACAGATTCAATTCAGAATTTCTTGGTGTGTTAACCCTCTCTAAAATACCGGGGCTGAGGTAAACACATTGAAAGCCATCGATCATAGTGAAAGCCGCTAAAAGCGTAATTAACGTGGATTGAAAGCGACAGGTCGACGATTTGTCAAACGACGTAACGATACGAAAATGCACCTATAAAGTATATTAATTTATATATTAGGAAGATATCAACAAAAGTTTCTGAATTACATCGCTTGCCTTTATAGCGGCTCCGCTCGCGTGTATTACTAAAAAAGCTTTTTTTATGTTGTAACATCAGCTATCTGCCAGTGAAAGTCCCATCAAAATTAGTCCAACCGTTTCGAAGATTTCCCGGAAAAACAGACAGACTGACAAAATATTAAAAAATGGGTTGTTTGTTATAGGTACCGTGTATACTATCATATGCATTTAGTAAAAACCTATTATTTTAACATTGCAAACACACACTTCATTTTATTATGAATAGCTTTTTGTTTGTTTTTAAACGCGTTAATCTCTAGAGTCTCTCGGTAATCTCTCCGTAGAGTTTGTCGACTATTTTTAACACGGGTGAAACTGCAGGGCAAACCTAATAAGAATCTTGATAGTTTAAAACAAAAGCGGAATTCCATTACCAATTTCGACAAACAAATATTAACGGGCATAAGCGGACTAAAGTTTATACGTAACATTACAAAGTGTTAAGTCAACAGCACATAATATTAATATTAACGATTCTGAATACGTGTATGTACTATTCCTGTTTTTCTTTTTCAACACTCCCATTCAAAGGTTGCCTGAAAGAGATTGCTTACAGCAATAATACCGCCCTTTGTACTTATCACATAATCGGAAATGTTTACCTAGGAACTGTACTCAATCAACAGATACAGTAAAGTTTAAACAAATAAATAAAACAAACCAGATTATTTATTTACGCGAGGCAATAGAAAATTTAGCTATGGTTCAGAGAGACCGATCACGACCGCCGGCGGGAACGGACGTGTTTACGACTGTTCTCTGCCGCCTTTGTGAAGTTTTACGACCGACCGGCCTTGCTGCACACCTGCATCGCACCTGCGCCGCACCTGCGTATCGCCGTCTCGCTCGCACCCATTGTGTCGCGCTACACAACCATAAAACTGCTCTTTTAAGAGCAAATTGTTTCTATTCGACGAAATCCACACTTTAGTGGTCACTTGCCTGATACCTGACGGTGCCAACGAAAGCAAGTGGGTGCGTGACCCAAGCGCCCCTCGGTTGCCTCCTTCAGAGGCAAACGATAGTACTTGGTCGGGCTCAGGAATCTTGGCCCTTGATAGAGTCATAGTCAAGCCCTGAGTGTCTCCTTCCCACCCTTCCGATCCTGCTACACATCCATCCCCGAGTGTCTGTTTGGGCGTAGCTAGGTATTTATACCGGCTGCGTTCTCTGCCTCGGGCTTGATAGGGACCTCCACGTAGGGCCCGGTAGGTTCTTCTCCTGCGAGTCATTACACCGTGACCCGCAGGTCCCTTTGCACGGCTCGGGATAGCCGTTTAAATTCACTCGGCGCACCCCCCTGCCTCTCCGGCAGGGAGGTTTAACTTCACCCCCGCCCGCCCAACCGCCACCGCCGGAATGGCACACCAATCTGAGCTCGAACGCTTCAAAGCGTTCGCAACGACCCTGCATCCGTCGCTATGGACGGACTTTAATAGGGCCATCGCGGCCGTGCAACCCGCCGTCGTCATCGCTCAGGGCACCGAGCCCAACAGCGACCCCGCCGCGCCACAAGCGATAAACAAGAAGCCCGTCCCGCGCTCCCGCTCGACGGCACCCCGCGCTCACCGTCAGACGCCGTACAAACGGCCATCGTCGCGTTCGCGTTCCCCGGGCGTTCAAGCCACGACCCCAGCGCCCTCTGCGCTACCGATTAAGAATCAATTTTCTTCACTTGTCCCCGAAGCGGAGACACCGTCGCTTGTAGCAACAAACGACAGCTACTCTCCCGCTATCCCAGACCCCGAACCGGAGTCCAACGATATGGACACGGCAATACACACAGACAACGAGGGCTTCACCCTCGTCCAAAAAAACAAGCCCACCAAACGGGCCTCGCGTTCGCGCCCAGAGTCTCCGGAGACTCAGTCGAGACCCCAAAAAGCGCAGCGAACCGGGCTGGATAGCCACGCCCCCCGCTCCGCAGCGCCCTCAGCGCCTGCCGGTACCTTTGCCGGCAGAACGGCGCGTCGCCCGCCCCCCGTCACGGTCCAGAACAAATCGGTCTGGACAAAACTCTCAGAGAAACTGAGAGAACTCCGTATCCACTACACCCAGGCCAGTAACACGGCCAACGGTATCCGCGTCCAGGTTTCCACCTCGGACGAACACCGTCAATTTACCAGGTTGCTCCGCGACAGCAACCTCGAATATTTCACGTACTCCCTGGAGGAAGAACGTCAACTCCGGGTTGTAATCCGCCGCATCCCGGTGGAAATCACACCCGAGGAGGTCAAAACTGACCTCTTAGCCAAGAACTTCCCTGTCCGCGAAGTGCACAGAATGCACGGCGGACAATCCAAAAACAGACCTCTCGACATGGTCTTAGTCATATTGGAACTGACCCCCGAGGGCAGAGCCATTTTTAACGTTAGGAAAGTGTGTGAGCTCTCCGGAATAGCCGTAGAGCCCCCACACAAGAACCGCAGTCCTCCGCAGTGTCACAACTGCCAGCTGTACGGTCATTCGGCACGCAACTGCCATCTCCGTCCCAGGTGCGTTAAGTGCCTCGGGGACCACGCGACGAGCGAGTGCTCGCGCACTCGTGAGTCGGCTACCCCTCCGAGCTGCGTGCTATGCGGCAACGAAGGTCACCCCGCGAACTATCGCGGCTGTCCCCGTGCCCCGCGCCCCACGCGCCCTACGCGACCCATGCGCCCTACGCGACACACCCCTCCTCAGAGGACACGTCCCGCCGTAGGACAACCAAAGCCCCTGCTCACGCCAGAGGCTTTCCCCAGCCTCCCGGGCGCCTCCAGAGCCCCGGTGGCAGCCGCCCCCGCGCCCCGCGCACCCCCTCCGGCCATGCGAGCTCCTCAAGCAGCATGGGTCTCCACTCCCCGCCCTCAGCCTCCTAAGGCTCAGGCCCCCCCGCCCGTCAACACGCGCCGCGGCGTTGACTACATGGTCATGCTCTTCCGCGAGCATGACCCTCAGGAAGTACTGGCGTACGAACAGTGCGTCGTTGAGTACGGTCCCGGCGAATCCATCAGGCGTTTCCCCCTGATGACAGCGACGCTAATGCGCCTGGCCCGTGCCGGGAAATAGATATCGGTTATCAATGGCACGCATTAAGCCTAGAAGCCTCAATATATCTTTTTTTAACGCGCGAAACCTCTTTCCACAACGGGACTTAGTATCCACCTTTCTTAGGGAACGGGAGATAGACTTGTTTCTAGTACAAGAAACACTTCTAAAACCCAGTAGGCGCGACCCTAAGATAGCAAATTACAATATAGTCAGAAATGACCGTGCCACCCTAGGAGGCGGCACGCTCATCTACTACAAACGTTCCCTCTATTGCATGCCAATAGACCCTCCCGCACTTACCAATATGGAAGTGTCCGTCTGTAGAATAGGCATGACTGGCCATCCGTCAATCACGCTTGTTTCTGCATATCTCTCCCCGAATAAAAGACTCCTTCAGTCCGATCTGGAGGCGCTTTTTTCACTCGACCAATCAGTCATAATAGCAGGCGACCTCAATAGCGGTCACACCCTTTTCAACAACCCGCGCAACACCCGTAACGGGGTTATACTAGAACTATTATGCGACGTGCTCGGCTTTGACGTCATAGCACCGCTAGAGCCCACGCACTTCCAAGACAACTGTCAACCGACAGTACTTGACATAGCCCTCCTCAAAGGTGTCTCACTTCGGTTACGACTTATAGAAGTCGTACACGAACTAGACTCCGACCACCGCCCGGTTATCTTACAACTCGGGCAACCGTTCGACCCCAGTCCGCCAAAAGTCAAAATAGTTGACTACGCGATCTTAAATCGCTACTTATCCGATAACGCGACCCCGTCCAGCCTAGCTAGGATCCCCGACGTATTGGAGTCAACCGCAGACGCCGATTTAGCCATCGATTCCCTGGTCGACTACCTCCAAACCGGTGTAAGGGAGGCCTCGAGAGAGGTGCAAGCGGCAAACGAACGCCGTTTTATACTCCCCCCCGGCTTACGAGCGTTAATCACGGAAAAGAACGCCGCGACACGTGCACATGACTCTTATCCGACGAGGGATAACACCCGTAGGTTACGACAACTTCAGAGAGAGGTTAGAACTCGCATCGGAGAGTACAGAGGTCACCGGTGGGATAACCTCTTAGAGGGTCTCAAGCCGTCCCATCTGGCTTACTGGAACCTCGCCCGCTCTCTGAAGTTAGAAGCTTCCGCCCAGATGCCGCCCCTCGAAAGGGGCCCCGATCTCCCACTCGCGTTCGATAGCGACGATAAGGCAGAATGCCTTGCCGCAAGCTTGGAGAGCCAGTGCTCCCCAAACTGTGACAACGTAGACACTGCCCACATCGAAACTATCGAGACCGCCGTTCAGGAACTCACGTTGATTCCCCCCGCGGAAACGTTAACCCCGGTCACGCCAGATGAGGTCTGTTCTATCATTAAAGGCCTTAAGCCTAGGAAATCTCCCGGTCCTGATGGTATCAGGAATGAAGTACTCAAACTTCTTCCTGATCACCTCATAGCTCTTTTGGTCTGCATCTTCAATGCAGCCATAGCCCACTGCTATTTTCCAGCCGTCTGGAAAAAAGCTATAGTTATAGGTATTCGTAAGCCCGGCAAAAAAGCTTCGCTTCCCGAAAGCTATCGCCCGATCAGTCTCCTAAACACCCTAGGGAAACTCTATGAGCGGATCCTTCTGAACCGTCTCAAGGTCGTTATAGACGACAAGAATTTATACCCGCCCGAACAATTCGGTTTTCGCGCCCGTCACTCGTGTACACATCAAGTGCACCGCCTCACGGAGCACATCACGAGTAACTTCGCCAAGAGCAATATTGCTCCCGCCCGCACGCTTGCGGTCTTTTTCGACGTAGCCAAGGCCTTTGATAAGGTCTGGCACGCCGGACTGGTCCACAAGCTATATCAATTAGAAGTCCCGGATAGGTTAGTTCATCTAGTTCACGATTTTCTACGCGACCGCACCTTCCACTACCGAGTGGAAGGAGTACTATCTACCGCCCACCCTATACGCTCAGGCGTCCCGCAAGGTTCCATTCTGGCGCCTTGCCTTTTCAATCTGTACGTCAGCGACCTCCCGAAGCCCCCCGGGGTCGAGGTAGGGCTCTACGCTGACGACACAGTCATATACGCGTCAAACAGACATAGAAAAAATCTCGCCTGCGCAGTCCAACGTGCCGTAACCACTCTCGGGGAGTGGTTTCGAACGTGGCGAATAGCTATTAATCCGGTAAAGAGCGCCGCGATTATGTTCGAACCGCATACATGTAAACTACCACGCACGGTAGGACCCCTCTCATTATTCGGTAGGAATATCCCTTGGGCCACCAAGACTAAATATCTGGGTGTCACCCTCGACTCGAAGCTTAACTTCAACGCACACGTTACTATAGTCCGGAATAGGGCCGTCTGGATCCTTTCCTGCTTGCGGCCCCTGCTCAGTTCGGTAAGCAAAATGTCCTTAAGACATAAGCTTACACTATACAAGATGTGTGTCCGTCCGGTCTTGACATATAGCTGCGCAGCGTTCGCACATATGTCCAAACATAACTTTGTCCGCATGCAAAGAGTCCAAAATCGGTTTCTCCGTCGCCTGCTTGACCCTCCAGCCTTCGTTAGGAACATGGACCTCCACAGGGACATGAGGCTTCCCTCGATAGAAGCCTATGTGAAATATCTCACCAGGAGATACTTCGATAGCGCTTCGAATCACCCCAACCCGCTCGTAAAATCCACCGCGAACTACGTCCCAGACAACTCGATCCCCGTTGCCAAACGTTATAAACGCCGTCCGCGAAATCTCTTTGTCGATCCCGACGACGACATCGAGAAAGCTAATAATTACTACGCGTCCGCTCCCGCAACATATGCGTGCTCGCGCCCACGCCCGCGAAACCACCGTTCCCTCCGCAGGGGACGTACGGTTAACTTCGTTCCCGCACACCCGCCACGACCGCCCTCCTCTGCGGCAACTCAAGCCTAGGTCCGATCCATCGACATGGAGCCCTTGAGCCAAGCAGCCGCTCGCGCGATACAAGTGACTGTACAATCACTAGCTTTCACAGCCATACATGACACTGCATTATACACACATGCACAACACACATAGGTACATAGGTTCTGTAAGGGACCTTTTTTTTTCTTTTTTGCCTAGTTAGAGTAGACAAAAATTTCAGACCACTAAATACACATACACATGTTCCTTCCCTCCTCCCAGGGGGCAGAAACATGTATATATGTATAGTTAGTTTAGATCGAATTACGGATAGGGAATTAGTCAAATCGCGACTTAATTGCATACGCGCAACAGTCCGAGCCGAGGTCCGGCCACTTTGGCACCCTCGGATGTTGTTGCTTAGCTTTCGTGGCTGAGTGCCCTAAGCGCTCGCCCCCAAGCCCGGTAAAGCTGTAAAAGCCGTAAAGGCTCCAGGGCCCCTCAGGCTAACAGTGTAGTCAGTTCGAAAAAAAAAAAAAAAAAAGCTATGGTTCATACAAAAGTTATAGCGTATGCGATAATTATTTGATTATCTGAAAGACTACAATTAAAAACATTGGTATAACTTGGAACTCTCAGACCAGACATGAAACTGTCGCGATCTACTTCAGAACGGGTCTAGTTTGGTCGATTCTTTGTTCTCGTTATTGGGAAATTGCCAAAGGTCACCACGGGGACAGAGGAACGAGAGCCTTTTAGAAAGCAGTGGAACAATCACCACTTATAGTAATAGTGGACAAAGAAAGATTATTAAAAATACAAAACCAAGGCAGTTTTCGTTGAAAACTTGTAACCTTAGCTTTATTAGTAAATAGATGATTTTTGAATTTATTTTTTTATAAGACGAAAGCAGCAAAACCATGATTCCGAGTTGACGTTAAGTATTTATTGTAGCTTAAGCATTTTAACCAACCACAAATAAGATTAGTCTCATAAAGGTCTGTCACAGTCAGGTTGTGCTATATTCGAGGACTTAGTTGGATGGAACACTTTGATGCAAGTGAAAGATAAGTGTGGCACACCACAGTCGATTTGCACAAAATAGCACAAAAAAAATGTAAAATTCATAGTTATCTGTATACATAAAAGCTCGACAGAAATTTAATGACGTAACAGTATAAACAGGTCTTTCGTTCACTAGAATCATCTCGTAACACTGGATAATTATTTATAAACACTTAATACACAATTGACTTTGGTACTTTTGTTGCATGTCTACTGAAATGAACGCCGAATTGTGAAAGGATCCGTCTATAGGATACTTAGCTATGCATGCGGCTCCACTCGCGTGGACTACAGAATGCCGTGGGTCGAGCTCCCGCTCCAATGAACGACGATTGCCCGCCAGTTATTTTAAAAACAAAAATGATTATTTTGGGTTATTCTTAGGAGATAGATATATGCTATTGCTTACTTTTTTAAATCTACAATTATGTAATACATTAATTTGATATATCTTTTATGGTTTACTCAGCGTCAGCCATTTAAGCGACCGAAATGCGTCTTTTTTCAGAATTGATTGATCATTATCATCAATGCATATTTTGTGCGTAACTTTATCTTACAAAATATATCCAATAACCTGGCCAGACAGCATAGCTATGAATAAAAAAACATTCATAACGGATAAGTGATTTTCACGTGAAAAGAACATAAACGGACAGAGTCGTTGAGTTTTATAATATGTATAGAAGACGTAACTAAATTTTAACAACCTCTTAAGTTTATTGCTTTCTTTCAGCTATCGTTTGTAATATATATGTACATAGATATATAATATCAGTCCTAAGGAGAGCTGATGCAGGGCACTCCCGCAAAAAAATACTCAACTAAATGTTTCTACTCTTTCTACACGGCCTGATACGTGATATTTTGTATGGGAAATTAACAAAATCTGGATTGGCTCCTGCGTTAGTCATTACACGTATGCATACTATAGCTAATTACTTATCTAGTTAAAAATAAACTATTATTCAATTCTAACATACGAGATTATTACAACGTTGACACAAAATATTTCATAAACTACAGTTTATTATCTATCGTATGAAATTTTGGAAAATTGTACGTACTATTTCTATTACTTCAGTAGAAAGTGAGCGCTGTTTTTCAACGTTAAACAAAGTCAAAACGTTAACGCGTAACGCAAGCGTAATGTCGACAGAATGAAAAACGATTAATTAATTCCATCTCAGACTTTCACAAGAAAGTAATAAATATTTTCGCTCGTAAAAAAGATAATTAATATTTTGCAAATAAAATGGACATTTTCTCCCTTTTTAGTGTATACCCAAGAAAAAATATCAAGAGCCGCTTCTGGTAGTTTGCACATACACACTTGTGAATACAGAATTGAAACGTGGTTTTTCATCCGTAAGATTTTCTCCGACATATGGTAAAACCTACATGAGTTTAACCGGTAGGTAACAGGCTAAGAATTTAAATAACACCCGCGTCATCTTCATGACAAGTACTGGGATATATCTGTATATATAACCCCGTTAAAAGGGTTGTAGTATGCCCGATGGTAATAAGGGCCGTCGAATAACAATGATGGCCATCGAAGATAAGAGTATCCAGTTTCGTAACGCCGGTTTACGAATTTCACAGCAAGTCTCTCGGTAACTAAATATATTATAATATATGTATATATATTTGACAAATCGAAGCCCTATGGCACTGCGGTGACACCCAAAGCATGCTAGAGCTCCTCTAGTGCTCTCTGTATCCTCATTACTGCATCTGACCTATGTATCTTCCCTGAATGGCCAGGAGGTGACCGTATTCTGGTCATAATCTAATACAGTCATACAGTCATCAACACGACACAAGACGATGAAGAATATGACACCGAAAAGCTATCCACCCAAAACACTAGATATAAGAAGAATTATGTTAAAAATTAAAATTAAATAACAGTATTCCATGTAATTTAGAAATTACTTATAAACATCCAAGCTGACTGACGTCAATCCCGGTTCGGAAAACATCCATGTCATCTAGAAGAATCGGCAATAAAAGTCAAACCGTTATTAGATTCATTATTCACTGTGTCCGCGGCTCTGCTCACGTGGACGACAGAAGAACGTGCTTATAAAAATCGTAGTTTCTTCAAACTTTAATGACTTTTTATTGAATGAAGATAGCGTGATATATTTTTATATATATAAGAACCTAAGGAGTAAAACAAAACCTATCCAGTAGTGTTTGCGTGATGCGCGCACAACGGCAAACCTCAATAAATTTACTTATATCGATAGATAGATTTATATGATAAATAAGCATTAGATACAAACAAAAACCTTTTAAATATTTTTTTCTATTTTTGTATACTTCTCAACAAATCATTTAATTTGATACACATAACATGGGGGTGTATATAAAAATAACTTGTCGGCCGTCTTTGAGAGTCCGCCATATTTGATTTAGAATGACGTCACTTAGCTAACCGTGCATTGTCATCCAAACTAAACGTGTATGCGAAATTTCAGCTCAATGGGATAACTTTTTTTAAATTCAGGTCCAAGATTTGACCCATACTAACAAAGCAAGTTAAATAAAAGCTTGTAAAAAAGTATTGTTAACTTATCATATTGCCTTAAGCACTGCCTGTACTAAAGTCAGAGAAACAACTATACCGTTGTATTATAAATCACTCAATCACACAATCAGCTATTTCTTTTAAATTATACGCGGGTCAAACCGCGAGGCACTGCTAGTTACAAATAAACGGATGTGTACACATAACGATGTGGAGAGGCGACAACAAAAACTCGAGCGAAACAAAAACCAGACGGAAAATTGGACGAGTTATAAATGACTAAGACGGGAAAAAGGCAACAGACACAATCGCCAATCCAAGAGAATGTTTTTATCTTTATTACATATCGTAAATATTTGCTTTTGAATTTGTTATGAGACTTCATTGTCTCATAGATGATAGGAATGTCTACGATTTCACAAAGGATAACAAAGAGTCAGGAAAGAAAAATAACTGCTTCTAAGACAAGCTAAATTGAATAAAAGAAATTATTTAGGATCCGGGTTCAGGAATCCCGATAACGAAATACTAATATTATATAGCTCAAGAGATTCTTTGTTTGAACGCGCTAATCTCTGGATCTGCCAATCAGACTTGAAAAATATATTCGAAGGATATTTACAGGCTATAATAACTTGACATTACGACTCTAAAGAGCGAAGCAGCAATCATGAACGACAAACAATCTGGAAATCTGTAGGCAAGTACGGGAAGTAAGAACAAAGGTAGACTACACGGCGGGTGCGTTGGCGGAGGCAAGGTGAACAATTAGTCGAATATATTTAACACGGGTAAAACCGTGCGGTACGGTTAATATTATATAATTTGGAAAGGAAATTTATAAGGAAATTGAAATTTAAATTGCAATAACTCAAAACGGTGAATATAAATGATCTGATCTGGAAGTAATTAAGTATGAATATTCAAGACAATGGATAGAAATCAAATAGGTAATATAAGCACACAATTAAACATGATAAAACCATCATACCGTAAAACAATCGACAATGGATTTAGTAAGAGCCTATTGTAATACATATACCCAGCGAGAAGTTTTATTGGTTCGGCTAAATGACTATATTTAAGTACAATTGCGCACTTAAAGATGCATGTAGTGCACCATAAAAGACATTTGCATACAGCTAACGAGTTCTCATGTAAAGAAAGTCATTAAAAAATTTTCAGCGAAAAAGAATGGAAGGATATATTCGTTACCAACACACCCTACAGAGCTAACTTAGTGAGAATTAACGAAAATCTGAAGATTAAGGCAAAAGGCAACAAGAAAAAAAGGCAAATTTAATGCAAAGCAGTAACTGGTGAGACAACATAAAAGAGGATTAAAAAAATCCAAGATGGAATCACAAAGTTTCGTATACATCGTACGACATTTAGCTTGGCTTTTCACATAAATAACAAATATTTATTATTACGAGTATATTCTTGTTTAAGATTTTATCTAAATTTATTTAAACGATTATACATACAAATTCGCTCTCGAATAGCTGACCCCGCTTCGTTTTAACATTTAATTCGCTTCACACTGACATTAATTTATTCCAATTCATCGTAGGAAAAATTGTAAGTATAATCAACTATACCATTTATATATCAAGTAAACTGTAAAAGATAGGATATCTGTGCCTATGTCTATCAATTATTGCGTTTATGGAATAAGCTTTGATGACAATAATAAATACAATTGGAAAATGAAATCGCCGTCACACGCTCTCTCTTGCTCTGTGATGCTTGAAATGTAAAGATGTATGTGATTTAAAATGGACGAAGCTGCTTGACACAGTCTGTAAACTATATATTTTTGTGTTACATGTAATACATTTAGTTATTTATTTTCAATGCCGGTTGATGCGCTAACAATGGTAGTGTCAACACAACAAACAGTAGGTACGTGTGCTCGTTCACAGTCAGGTCGTTCGAAACAATGGATCAATTCGTAACCGTATTACTTTTCTGTACCATTTGTCTGCTTATTACAAGAAAATGTGCCAGCAGTGTTGCACTTACTTGCTAAAACATTTTAAATCTATGTAGGTTTAACGTTTTCGCCACAACCTTACCTGATGTTATGTGATGATGTGGCCCAAGATGCTAACACGCTAAGCCTAGTGTGGGGACTGGGTCTCAAGTGCAGCTGCCGAAAACACACCTATACATAGGTGTTTGGTGGCAGATTGCGGGGGGCTTGGGGGCGGTAGCTAGCCAGACGGGCATTAGAAAATACCTTAACACCATTCTATTCTTTAATCACGATGTTTTCCTTCATCCAAAGCTCAGGCTCGTTGCAGGAAATCGAACACACGTCGATCGATGCGGTTTCCGAAGACGCTACCACTGAGCTATCATTCAGCCATCGTCATAATTCAACACAGATCACCTAAATTGAGGGGTATAAAATAAATAACGTCACTGTCCACTATTGTAAAATTTATCATTGATACTTTAACTCATTTAAAAACAATGTTAGAATAAATATTACTAACGGATAAATAACTCATAAATAATAAACTGATTGCTCTCAGCAGTATTTTTATTTAATACCCAGTCATGATAATCGCTTTATTTCAAAATATATATATTGTTTGGCTTTCCTGCATATCATCGACAGTCGCATTTTTGCTTCAATACCCCTCAAATTGAGTCGAAAATTTTCTAATGCACATAGCAATCTCATACGGGTAAAAAAAAAGTTAATTGCGCTAATGTAACTCTTATCGGCTTTGTCCTTGAAAATTATTAAAAAAGTAAATAATTTTCCGGACAATGGCAGTATTTCCACGTTAATGCGTAGATAAAATATTTTGGATAAATTTTAATTAAACACCCAGCATTATCATCATCTGACAATAAACACCGAAGTTCTAGAGGTTTCTTTTTACCTATTACGATATAATTTTCAATCAAAACTGTATACGATTTAAAGTACATAGTTACTTGCCGTTTCGTTTGAAATCCTTGAATTAATTTTTAACGTATACAGACCGCAACAATACTAACAACACATTTAGTCGCGACGTTCGATTAGAGTATGTCCAAAACGGAAAAGGTGACATCAGCCGGGTACTTGTGGATGTATAAAATACCTAATACACGTTCTATACAGAGTTCTTTACGGCAAATTGACGGCAGTATGCCGAATGGTAAACACAGGACAATCCAAAAATAACAGTCACCACCTAGTGATCGGCAATCCATCGACGGTAGCCGTTGTCATGCCGATCTGCAAGCCTCTTGGCAGCTGGATGAACCTGAAAAACATCTAAGCGTGCCACTATTTCGTATGTTACACCTGGTTTATGGTGGTCGCGATTCGGTCAGACACAACGGTCGTGTCCTATCACGCAGCAAAATTACTACAGAGGATTAAATAGCAGCAACGAAGAAATGACTAACGGAAAGCACGAGTAGCCTTTATGGTTCATTGTATGAAGTGATGTACTTTAGTTTCACTCTTGAGTAGTGATACCTACCGTAAATAGTGACCGTCTTTGTTACAGGGATTAAAGCAGAACAAGATGTTAAAGTGCCCATTTTGTTAGCTACAACTCCCAAGTTGAAATTCTAAAATTGAGAACCATCCGAATTGCACACAAGTATGTTTAAATAAGTAATGATAAACCTTTGCCTTACGGACAGTTAGTTTATTTACAGTTGACATCGCGTCATCTATTTGACGTTGCATGTTCATCTGTGTTAAATAATTGATTGACCTCGATAAACCAACCGCCTACTGCAATATGTAGCATTCGAGTCGAATTTATTATTCAGGGCACACGCGTGTTTACCGTTACGTTACTCGAAAGGTAGATTGAACACATCCTGTGTTTTCCTATGGTTCTTTTTCATTTTTGCCAGCTATTAATACCACATGGAGAACATCATCTACAATGTCTTATACGAGTAATATATGTACATTACATCGAATGTTTTTAGGGTTTTTGTTACGTGAATAACTTTTGCTTATTACGAGTACAAAGATATTACGAGTATAATGATAAAAAATTATCAAGTGCGTGTCGGGCCACGAGCTCCGTAGTTGCCGTCACGATATGCAGACTTATGGATATACTTAAGGATGCTTAAGTTACACCGGGCCGGAGCCGAGCCGGAGCCGAGCCGGAGCCGGGCCGTGCGTTGGGCCGTTTGTAGCATGAATTACTTCATTCAAAGTATACTATAAATTTTAGTCAGTGTTTCGGCTGGCGCCCGGCTTAGTCTAACATGAATCATCCTTTAGAGAGGGGTCTTCAAGTTGTTTTCAGTGGATTTGTACGAAATCACTTCTCCAAATACATTTTATAAGTTGATTGACAATTACTTTATTAGCTTGTAATGCCTACTTTTACCTCTGACAGTTTTCCTTTTAACTTCATTATATATAATACTAACATAAATTTTTTCACATATCTAATAACAACCATTATGGGTAGGAAGCGGGATGACGACACTCTTGACTGTAATAAAAATTAGAATTTTAAAGCTTACTATTTCGCAAACGAATCACTGGATTCATACACCCGCAGTATTTTTGAACGACACTCCACACCTTGGGATAGACGAGAATAAAATATTTATCCACATTTTCCAAAAAAAAAAAAAAATTAAAATAAATAAGATTTTTACCAACTTTTCGACGTGATTACGTATACGTCGACGTATTATACCTATGACAAATTACAGCTTTCTAGTACTAAGAACCTCTGAGCTAAGCCGCGAAAAGACAGACGGACATGGCGAAACTATAAAGATTCCTTGTTGACTTCGGAACCCTAAAAATTGCTAAGTTCGTGTCAGGTTCCGTAGTTGCCCGTCACAATTTGAATACATAAGTAATTTTGAATAGATTTTGTAAGAAATTACTTCTCCAAGTACATTATTATAAGTTGGTCGACCATTACTCGATTATTTATACTTCATTATTAATACTACTGCCGTGAATTTTTTCACATAACTAATAACAACCATTTTGAGTGAGAAGCGAGTTGACGACACACTTGACTCTAATAATATTAGCATTTTAAAGTTAATTTAAAGCATTTAATATCATTAGTACTTAATTAATAGCAAGATGTCTCTTCGATATAAATCTGGTGGACGTTAAGACGCAGGCAAAATTTTAAATAAATATCGTTGTGAAAAACATTGGTTAGTTTAGAAGATACGCTCAGACTCTGTTACGTATTCATCGGTAATTCCTTACAGTTTAATTAGTTGTCAGGGTTCTTTTGATTCTTCATGAACAGTTTGCAGAACTAAAACAAAAGATAATGACATTCAAAGACAAGGAGGATAATGACGGTTTAGATTGTGCAAATTTATATAAGTTTCCTAAACATTCTCTAGAGAAATAATCACCGCTAAAATATTCGAAATTGTTCACACCTGCTCAGTTTAGGTCCGATTATGCAAAGAAGAATCATTACGTATGTTTGGAAATTGATATAACGCGATGAAACTAGTTTTACTAGTTTTAAATTGACTCCATTTCGGTGTTAAATTCTCGTTTGAATGATATAACTTAAACACCAAATCGAAATTCCTGATAAAGATTGTATAAAGTTACAATGAAACTATTAATTATTGTATACAGTTTTTTTAGTATTGCGGGACTAAAATACCTACGAATGACTTAGCATGTTTATAGTATATTAAAAAAATAATTAAATAAAATCCTTACAATAGAATTAATTGACCATCACGAGATTCAATATCTAACCAATAACCACACAGTCGTGGAAAGTAATTGCGTTGAATGTGACTTGTTGCAAGAACAAATTTTCATTTTTTTCTACTCAGCCTTGTTTGGAATATAAGGACGAGCAAGGTCTTTTTTTTATCAATAACAATTTTTTTACAAATAAGTTATTATTAAAAATCGAATTTGTTAGTTATAAAAAAGTCAAAAAGCATGATTTATTGCTTTAGGACTCTTGCATATACAATTATTAATGAAAATAGGCCATGAAAAATTGTTCTATTTTTGATCTCATTGAGCTTCTTGTTTCGTTTATAAAAAGGTTGAGTCCACCAAGCAGGCGGATCGTAAATGATGTCACTGTCCTAAACATTCAAGGATAAGTGCAAAAGAATGGGCAAGTCAGATTTTACATATGCATATTCACGATTTTTATCCATAATCTCATAATTAAATTCAAAGTATTAAATATATTATTAGTCTTATGTGACCTCTAACTATTAGCACATAATTCTCTAATGATAAAGAAAGATACACTACATAGTTATACTGGGCTTGCCTAGAACTGTTTTCCACAGTATTAGGATTGTCTTTTTTTAATGATATTTAGGTAACAATTTTTTTTTGTTTCATTGTGTGATGATTTTATCACTTATAAAGTATACATTCTAGTTTTTATACTGTAAATTTATCTCATACATAAGATCACGCAGTATATCTTTAGGTCAATGGCGCACTATCTGTTCATATCAATTTTATACTATAAGAATTATGTAGACATCTATACACACATACATATTATAAAACTCAACTTCTTGTTGTCTATCTGTCCATTTATGTTGTTTTCACGCGAAAACAACTATTCCGATTTACATGGTTTTTCCTTTAATTCATAGATATGTTATCTGGCCAGGTTATAGGATATATTTTATTATATGAAGAAACATACGAAATAAGCAGTGACAATAACGGTGAATCAATTTACAAAAAGTACGCTTTTGGGAAGGTTAAATGGCTTACGCTGAGTGAACCATAATATATATATATATATATATATATATACTGTAGACCTTAAAAATACCAACAAAATAGTCAGCGATTGTATATTAGTCTATCTTCAAAGGATCACCTGAAATGGGCATTTTTGAGGCAGCACAATTCGCGCGTACCCTCTACTGACAGCATTCTGATGACCACGCGAGCGGAGCCGCGGGCACAGCTAGTACTATTATAATATGTCAACGATTTGTTAAAAGGTCACGCGATGTACATTTTTCATCATTCTAATTGCCCAGACGGTTAATGTGGATCGTGGCCATTGAACTAAACTGTCTGAAGTATTAAGACCTTATTATTAAGTTAGGATAACTTCTTTTCCAGAACAGTTCGTTCTAAACTAACCGTTTAGACGCTTTTTATAGTTTCAAGTTATAATAAGGTCGATGTTATATAGCGCATTCTATGTGAAATGCGATTGAAGTGAAAACAACAATAAGAAATCTTGAAGTTAATAATAATAGAAGCTTCAATAGAAATGAATTACTATAAAAATACAAATAGCATAACAAATGTTGTAATGCTATAGAAGTAAAATGCGACGAGAAAGACGGAATTGAAATAGGAGTTGTAATGATTGTTTATCAATCATTTTTATCTTTTAATTATATATATTTATTTCACCTTAGTTGTTTCCTCATTATTTCATTTATTGTGTTTTCGGTCGTTTTTCGAAGGCATCTTATCTATAGGGCATTTTAATCGGTATTCGAAGGATTTGAAACTATTCACCCATAATTGTCAAGAGCGTGACAATAAGAGAAGAGTGTTTATAAATTAAAGGAAGACCTGGTGGACGCTTTCATTCATACTGGCTTGACGATGCAGTTATAGAAATAGGAGCGGAATGAATATCTAATGCTTGTTTGCCAAATTCATATACACACAAGCTACTCAAAACGGATTTTTCAAGAAGTTCTGGGTCGGATAGATGCATAAACGTGGAAAATATTTACTATTGAAGGTTTAGTAAAATTAATAGGCTATAAAATTAAAGTACTCTGTATTTAATATCTTACTTTAATGTTAAATGCCTTCGGAATACATATATAAATCAGTTTTGAATTTCATTTCATAAACCATATAACATATATTTTTCGGAAACTAAATTTAATTAATTGTCCACGCGACAGAGTTTTGCTTACAGTGGAGAAAAAATATATATTTCGTTACCAAGTTTTGCTTTCAATAATTATGCAATATTGTATATGCTACGTTGTGTTCTCGTTCGTTGACGTAATAAAGGCCACTGTGGTTAATGTTAATTCAAAAAAAGTGCTACGTTACGGCGCCGTGCATCCAGTTTTTGTATCTATTCCCTTGGTCACTCGAATGAATTCAACAGTTGACACGAGCATTACGCGATACGATACTTCAGCTAAATTACACTTAATGTGGGTATCAATATCAAAAATAGTAGAAACGAATTGTAAGATAATAGATATCGTATTCCGAAATGTAAGTTTCATTAAATATGGCTGATACTTCTTACATGTCTGAATTTATATCACATTTGGTAATATAATTTGTACAATACTTGTATAATTTATAACTTTTATCCATCTAGTAATATTACTCAGTGTTTAATAACGATGTTTGGGAGTTTTTGGCACCATCTTGATCCGTCATTTAGTGGTTTTTATTTTAATTCATAAAGTTATGTTATTTGGTCTTATATTATTTAATTTTGGCGGCATTATTATATAGTTTAATAATTGTGCACAAAAAGATTAATAATAACTAACATGCATATTAAGTTGACACAAACTCCCTGAACTGTATTAACAAGGAAGCTGGGAGCCAATACAAATGAGCTGGCAAGCTGATTAGGACCGTGCCTTCACTAGGGAAAAGTATTTTCCCCAGCGGCAGGACATTCACAGCTGGCGATGTCATTATTTATTATTCTGTAAATGAATCACTCAAGTAGTTGCAAAACAAAGGTCTCAAAGTGGCGTGAACGAAAAATCGTAGAGGTTTGAGTTGTAATTTAATATTTACCAACCTCACACTGTTAAGGACACATCCATAGGAACCAAAAGAGCAATATATAATACATAGGTAAACCATGTATTCATGGCCTCGGTAGATACTGTTATTTCTTGTATGGTAACACTAAGTCTTACTTTTATGTAAATGTCACAATCTACAAGTGTTTTTAAATTCCCTTGAGCCGTATTAATCAGATCCGTTAGTATTTTACAGTCAACACACTTGTACGGCTTCGGACATGGCCAGGCTGTGGAAGCCATGCTGGATTTGTCCGCCTTATCCTATTTTCAATTCAAGCTTCCAATCGTTAATAATGCCTTTGCGTAACATTATAAACTCAATCCATTTGCCAATGATATGCAGATCATGTCAATATGTTACAACATTTACTAATATAAGTTATTAGATGTAAGTTAAACAACTTTCTACTGTAGATTTAAAACTATGTAAAGTGTCACTTTATCACGAACTGTCTCTCAAGGAGATGATCTTGAATCAATTTCAGATTTAATATTGCGTCAGTGTGTATTGTTTTTATTTAAGTTCTTAATGCCTTTACTTAAATTTATTGATGCTTTGCGTTTAGGAGAAGATTCAGTAGTCTTGGTGTATTATGAGATAATTCGAGACGCCAGTAAGAGGCAGCAAGAAATTTAAGCTATAAATAATATGATAAGTAAGCTCAACTTCAGATTGGTAAATATTATCTTGACCACTCCATTTCTCCATAGGAAAGGTTTTAAATCTACCATAATTTAAGCTGTCTATTACAATGCAATTTAGTTGAATGACTGCCGGTATTGCGCCGAGTCGTTGGCCCGTGAAGTGCATCATTTGTGATACCGTTATACGCACCACAACGCGCGGATGGTGCCCGGTTATGTAGTTACAGTTGATTGGATATATATCATGATCATCAATCAACGTAGGTAATTATTGCTTATCCGAGCTTGAATGACGTCTTGTGATTCTTGCCCACATGCAGTAATAGTTTATATTCCGTTTTCCCACCTCATCGAGTAAGTTCGGTTGCTCGTCGATATATACTTGTTGTAATTATTTATTACTTACTACGTAGTTAATACCTTATGTAATTAATTTCTTAATTAACAAACCACCGAGCCTCGTATGAAGAACGTACGGAAATTCAAAATGTTACCAATTCAAAGAAACATACATTCGTTTGAATGACACGTTACGTTTCATTGGCAATGTCGTTCGTATATTAGGCAGAGATTATTAAGTATAGTTTTTTTTTTAATTCAAATGCCGTACTTTACATAATAATACGCTTGTTTTGGCGGTACCTTAGTCTGTCATATTGTGATAATTTTTAAATTTTGTTCATATACTTGCGTTATTTGATCGTATATTTTCTAAAATAGGTGACATTTTGCTTGCATAATATAGCTTGATTATTATGCACAAATAAGTGAATTAGAAATAATATCATGGACCAAGAATTCTGAGGTGTCACAAAAACTCCCTAGAAAGTTTTAACAAGGGTGCCATTACTTTGTTAGAAGACACTTTGTAAAACGAAATATTTATCCACTTGATATTGGCAGTTATAATCTTCCATAGCGAGGATTGCTTTCTACGTAAGGAAAAAGAAGAAGAATATATAAATCTAAATAATAACCCTTTGAATTTGAAACACTATAGAGTTCAAACACCAGTTGAATGGTTTTGGGTGGAGTTTAAGTAAATTCGATAGACGCCGACGGGTGAGTTTTGTTCAATTTGTCAGGTCCATGGAACTGTGTTTACAACACATATCACACAACATTATTTAAATTTAAGACATAAATGAATCTAACCTATTGAGTTTCAAAATTCCCCCGTTTAATCTCCTACCTGAGAATAACTACCTATACAAATGGCTAGGTGATGATCTAGAACGGGGTCTAAAAAGAAAATGAGTTGCTTTTTTTTGTAATTTTTAAGGACGAATGTGAACATGTCGCTTTCAGACTTTAAATCAATGAGATAAAAGAAAACTTTAATGACAGGTAAAGTCACCGGAATCAAAAGTAGACCTGTGCCAATGCACGGGAATTTTCTCTACACTATGGAATATTCAGCCAGCTGTTTAAAGATGATGCAGATCAGATGTTGTGATCATCGATTTATGGTATTTCAATTATTTATGCTGTTTATAAGGTCAATATACATTCTTTTTACAATCCCATTTCCCATACTCAAAACGAATAGAGCCATCGATTTCGTTGTGACTTATTTTTGAATAGTATATTATATTAATTATATTTAATTGTATTTAATTTATTGGTTTACAACTATGTATTTGTTACATAGACACCTGTTAAATATTAATATTCTTATTTAAATATATCATTATGATGTATAATTTCTTAAGCAAGCTTACTTGATTATTTTATTCAGTCAAAGTAATTTTAATAATTTTGCATTTTCTTACAAAAGATTAATAAATTAAACTTAAGATATTTAAAAATAGAACAATTTTGAAATTAATATTGGAAAATAAACACATATAAATTTAAATGACCGAATTAAATCTTCAAATTTAAATAATTTAGTACCAAATATGTCAAGGTTTTTGTATTTATTGTATAACTTAGATCAGCAGTACAGGATTGACGACATAGTCATCGTGATCATTTTTTAATCATAAAACTTTAAATCTAAGATATTTCAATGCGCCCGTAGGGTTTCAATTTGGAAGCAGTCTAGTTTTTGAATTTGTTCTTATCGTAAAATGTATTTAATGCACATCGCTGAATACGTAGTGCCTATATAAATCGTAGTTCTTAAAACGTTAATAACTTTTTATTGCATGAGGATATCGCGATATTTTTTAAAAGGGGCAAGTATCTAAGGTGTAAAATGTTCAAAATCTATCCAGTAGTCTTTGTGAGTTGCGTACACTACGGCAAACCCCAATTTTTATTTATATAAAGATTTATAAGTAGATATTTATATATAGATTTTTAAAATGGAGTAAAAAATAAGTTTAGGATCTTATTCATCGTAAGAAGACTTGCATGACATATCAACAGAACGTAAATTATTGTTACGTCGTCAAAATTTTTGACATAACCTAAAAACATGCATTTCTTATTCTTATTGTTTTGGCGCCGCAAAAAGCACTTGCCAGTTTCAATGTGTTTGTCTTCGTAGTATTTTTTAAATACAAAGTTGACCCAACGAGATGGTAGCTCTCTTGTTAGATAGAACTTTCTAGGGAGTTTTTGAGACATTTCAAAATGCTTATTTCCAGTTACTATTTATAATCCACTTCACGAATGCACAATAACCAAACTATATCACGCAAAATGCCACCAATTACATTATATAGGGTCAAAAAACCTTAGTAAAGTAATAAAAAATAAAAACCACAACATGGCAGCTCAAGATCCCGCTAAAAACTCCAAATGCATTTCTACTATCAAATATCATTAAACAAATTTTTTGATACTGATAAACGTTATAAAAAACATTTTGCACGATAAAATCCTAAACAACGATTTTTGTAAATTTTTTTTTGTTACTGTTACTGCGTCCATCGTTACTTTCTATATGACTTAAAACTAGAGTAGAGCAAAATAATAAAACCAAGGAATCGAAAATTAATCGTACGAATCAAAAATTAAACGAATTGATCGAAATTCGTTGTATATTTAATTTATTAGTTTCTTGTTTAATTTCTAATAAACAGATATATTTACGTACCTCTTACTTTTTTACTGCAACAACAAGCAACGAAGAATATTAACTGGAAGAATTAATCTTGTTCTTTGGAGTCAGGCATTCAATAATTCAAGTGTACCAAATTACGATCTCAATTATTGTTATAGTTTATTTTTGTTAATAGTAATATTCCCAGATCAATTTGCAAGATGTCTACGTGGCTAAAATAAAAAAAACAACAAATTTTGTCATCGCTTTACCTAGCCCGTCGTAGAAAAGGTGTGATGGTAAAAAAGAGACAAGACCGAACAAACTATACCAGGACATGTGAAGGTCAAACAAAAGTAGTATTCAACACGTACACCGCATTAAGTAGAAGCATTTTATTTGTACGTCGCAATACACTAACTACCAAGTCGGTAGTGCTAACAACACAAACTAAATATTATTTACAAACATAAAATGGGAAAGCCAACAATGTTATTATAAATTCTAGTTTTCTTACCTTTACTTGTAGCGTTTAAGAAATCTTTAATAATACTTTTTGCCAATGACAAGTAAGGTAATATTATATGTTTTTAAATTTTCCACTTTAAAATATGCGGCTGTATGTTAAAAAAACATTTATACTTAATTTTTTTGTGAATTAACGACATCCACCATTGCCTTTTATAGATATTATAAA
Organism: Saturnia pavonia; assembly: GCA_947532125.1. Taxonomy (NCBI): domain Eukaryota; kingdom Metazoa; phylum Arthropoda; class Insecta; order Lepidoptera; family Saturniidae; genus Saturnia; species Saturnia pavonia. The sequence continues at coordinate 16,051,883 of OX383903.1, forward strand.
TTTAAATAGTTACGATATACCAATACATATTATTTATGAACGGATTCTAAGAATACGAACGAACTTCTAAGAACGTTAGCATTACCTCGGAATACCTGTTACCTGTCATATGTCGAAGAAGCAATAGCAGATGGAGATGAGTTCTTGAGTGGAGCCTGGGTTTAGACAATTTTTTCTACATTTTCAAGGTGGACCGATGAGTTGCGCAAAACGATTCGCATTTAATGAATGTGGACCAAAGATGGGATGTAATTATTACTCACTGTTTGACTATTCCTAGACAAAAGGTTAATTATGATGTTAAGAAAAGTAATCTACCAAACTCTAATCAGTTATGACTTACCACGAATTGAAGTCCATATTTGAATCAGTAAATACCATCAGGCTCAACTCATAGAGGTGTTAGTAGGATCGTGAGTAAAATTTTGCAAATACTTTAGTTTCGAGTAGGACCCAGTAGAGACAGGACCTATTCGGGCAAAAGAAATTTACGAATATAATATTTCTTACTTATCAAACGAAAACGCATCATCAAACTCATCAAAGCAGAACGGCCATTTCCGTCAAGTTACAGAACATTAAGCATGTAAGATTTTAAATGTAGAGAGATACCAAGATTACATAAAAAGAAGGATATTTACAATATCAGCTGACTATATATTATAAAAACCTTCCGAATAGTTAACGATTAAAGTAATTAGTAAGTAATCTAGCAAACTGCGAATATACTGAGTACGTTGCCCTAGATACGCTAGGTATCGCCGGTCACATCCTCGCGGTAATGGGCATAAATATTCAACGGGCGGTTATGGAGTCCAGCAATTAATGCCGTTCACGTATCTAATTGGCAATCGGCAATCTTCATAGTTAGCCGTCACGTAAGGGGGTAAGTCATAAAAATAGGTAATGCTTAATACTTTTAGTAATATTTGATGCAACAATAACCACTGCTTTTCTCTTTATTTCTTTCTTTATTATCCCAAAATATATTATGGTAATTGAAATATTATCGTCAGACTGTTTCCCGACCGGTACGGCTTTCTTTCAAAGAATACGTAACTTAATGACCTTTGCAGCTACACCTACATCATATTATATTATATCCATTGTTGTATCCTTCTTACTTTTAAATTGTTAGTCAAATGTAAATTGATCTTGCATCAATTATCGACTTTTCGTTAGACGTAAAGTAAATCAAACCACAAAACCGGCTAAACTCCACAAAAAAATTTGAGACTACGATATTTTTAAAACAAATTTGGCCCAGATGCGGTCCTGACAATTTTAATTGGAATTTAAATAATATTAGTGAACGTATTTATTTTAAGGAAACTGGAATATAATCGCAAGCAGCATTGTCTTCGATATCGTTTGCCCTGTACGGAAATTACGAACATAGCATGATTACAACTTCTGAAAGACAAATGATGCCCTTTGGGAAAGCCTCTTCAATTGATAACTATTATCTTGATTGACAATAATGTACGTTAAGCAACAGAATATTCTGTTAATAGTTACTATACGGCAGCTAAAATTATTTACAGTATACCATTGTATACTATCAGTATTGTAAACAATGACCAGTAATATTGTATTTTTCGACCTTCTACGAAACTATGAGGTTATCTAATATTTGTAAATGTCATAAATACATCTTTTGACATTTTTGTATCTAAATTACCCATATTTATAGGATTCCGAAGTTATCAAGAAACCATTATAGTTTCGCTATGTCCGTCTGTCTGTCCGCCGCGTAGCTCAAAGATTCTTAGTACTAGAAAGCTGTAATTTGGAATGGATGGGTATACATATTAATAAAACCGACAAAGTGGCAAAAAAATTATAAAAAAAAAGTTTCCTCCCCTACACGTAAATTGGAATGTTTGTTTTTCTCGTCTATAGTGTCGTTGAGTAGTTCGTTCAAAACTATTGTGGGTGTTTAAAAATCATTTTTCGATTCAGGGATCCTTTTGCGAAATATTAATCTTTAAAGTTAGCACTTTCAAACAAACATTAGCATGTTTATTAGAGTCAAGTGGCGTCATCACACCTGTCAGCTAAATGGTTGTTTTAGATATGTGGAGAACTCATTGCAATAGTATATAATATGATGCCGTTAAAAGGAAAACTATTATAGGTAAGTAGACTTTACAAGTTAATGAGTCCATCAACTTACAAAATGTATTTTGAGAAGTAATTTCGTACAAATTCCATTGAAAATTACTTAAAGCCCTCTCTCTAAGTCTGCATTATGTGACGAGCAACTACGAAATCCTATAATGCGCGTGGCCCGACGCGCACTTGCTAATTTTCTTTAAATTATTAACATTTTCCTATTTCGTCATGTAAATAATTAAAAACAAGTTTCATATATAAAAGTTGTATTTTGCAAGGTCATTATTAAAAGACTATATAGACTACTATAGCAAAACACAAGCAGGAAGGACAAGGATCGTTCCATTGCGTTATTCGGTCGATAAAAAACGTCAAACCTTAAAAGTCAAGGCCAAAAAACTAATACACATTATAGAAACTTATTGGAGACAATCTGCTAAGTGAATTTGTGGTTGTAAGAACTTTTGGTATTATTTTTTGGTTTATTCGAAATAGTTTCATCAAGGTGCACAAGTGCAGTGAAGTGAAACAAAGTGTCATCACGAAGGTTGCCAGCCGAGACCATGTCGGTTTTACTAAGGCATATTTAGGTATACTTTATAATAATAAACAGTTCTACATTTGCTAATGGCAGTGAAAATTATCTATCAAGAGAAATGCTGGCTCGTTATGATAATGTAATGGAATTAGTTTCCTAGCACGGTTTTCTACCATAGTTTTAACATGGGCTTCTTTTTAAAAGGGAATGGAATTTGCTCTCTATGGTAAATCATCATAACAGTAATATCCCTGGTATTGTAGTTGTCCATAGGCAACTTTAATTATTTATCATCGGATCTCGCTGTTAATTAAACATATAAAAATAAAATACGAGAAGAAGACAAATTCCTTCTTTTTTACTACTGTTTTTGTAAGCTGAAAGTTTTCCTATTAATAGAAAATAAAATAATATATATTAACTATACAACAATCTCTCATAAAACGACTCTTAACATGTTAAATAATATATGTTTTACCTCAATCAACGAAATAATTTATCATTACATTACAGTTGCCGTGTGAACGCCGTGGGTCGATATACCCAAGTTCACCAGGTGAAACGGGCCTTGCTACCAATACATATAACAATTGCTTTTAGTACATGTAACAAACGAGAATTGTTACAATTAACAACCGAGTCGTATAGGACCAATAGCGGCTATCTAAAAATTTAATAATTTTTATTATCTATATATACTAATATAATAAAGCGGTAGTTTTTTTGTTTAAACACGCTAATCTCTGGAACTACCAGTCGGATTCGAAAAATTATTTTTGTATATGATTGCCAGATTCACGTGGAATAATATGCATATTCTACCTTATCTAACTTATTTATCTTATCTACAATTAGCCTAGACCTCTCAGCTAGCCTTAAATATCAATTATTGTTAAGTAAGTCGGACGAAACCGCGTACCCGAATGCTTTATCCGCGTACGCTGGCGTAATGTTTAGTGATACGTAAATACAATGTTCTACTAAAATATTGCTCCTTCGTACATCTAAAAAAAGTCCGCGGTACCAAATGCCTATCTCTTATACATAAGCCACATTAAAGTATTTTTGTGTTTTTTTTTTTAATTGACAATTATGATAATTATTACTAGGCATGGCATATTATTAATCCTTATGAACGAAAGTTACTTCATCATCAAGACAATTTTATGTAGAAAAGCTTTGGCCTTTATAACATGTTATTTGGACGAATAGTTTGGGAGATAATGTAAAATTAAAAAATTCAACACTCGGCTCGAGACTATGGCTATAGGTGTAGTAGCGCGGAAGAGCCGCGTGACGTGTGACGCTTAACCCTGGCTGTCCGATAAAAATATTGTCTATACTGAAGTATTATAAATCATCAATTTCTTATAAATTATATGCGAGTAAAAACCGCGGGGTACAGGTAGTTAAATAGTAAAAAGAAAGAGTTTCTTTAAATAGACATACACGTGCATGAAAATTGATAAGAAGCTTAAAACGTCTGTGCAGATCATTTCTGTTGACATGGGAATATGTAAATGGAGAATTTTATATTGTTCTACGACTAGACAATTTGTCAACAAGCACCCAATCTGTATGTTCCGGTAGATGCACTTGAGAGCCAGTCACCTTCGTATGCTACATGTAGTTAAGCGAGATTGTATTTAAACGATAAGGAAGAAATAACCTTACATGTTAGTTTAAGTTGAATATACATAATGTATATTGTTATCGCGCGTTAATAATTACATTAATTAGTTCGTCGTAATGAGTCCAAACGACGGATCTTAATGCATAAGTTATGTGAGCTCTCAATTATATCTAAAGACACATACGATTCCCGCGTGTACATTTTAAATATTTAAATGTATTTATTTATAAAACTAGTTTATTTCCTTTTTTACAAGACAGTTTTTTTATTCGATTTGACTATACTGTTAGCTTTAGGGGTCCTGGAGCCTTTACGGCTTTTACAGCTTTACCGGGCTTTGTTATAAGGCAGCAAAGTAGCCGCTCTCCAGCGGCGTTGAGAGGCGATATTTCGACGACAGTTGCCATGGTCACGCTGACCTCAACAAAACGAGATGAAAACCTCTAGGTCAGCGATATCAAGTGGGTTACGTGGAATAGCCAATAGGGTTCCATGAAACAGTTACACGTGTAATTGAATTAATTCCATCGTTACACGTTCTATAAAATAAAGGAGATTAATTGAATGTTCCGTAGCTTTTAAAGTTTAGGAATTGATACTCTAGATGGCTGAATAAACATTGACTGATCCCAAAAAAAAAAACACGCAGAAGGAAGTTATTATAACGGGTACTTTACCAGCACGCACATTTTGATCGCGGTCCGGTCGAGCATGAGTAATCCTACGACGACGCCACAACACTTGAAGTAAGTACTAGTTTTTGCTGCGAATACACCTGTATTTAACTTACTTTTAAACATGCGCGAAGACATTTTTCAAATTAATATTAATTTCTGACCTCTATATCCCGTAAAGATAACGCTTGTAGGATCGAAGTAATCTGATTTATCATCTAAAAGGTAATGACAAAGAAGGGCATGGAACACCAATAACATATAATATGTAACTATTATCCCAAGAATCTACTACTTTTACAATCGTAGAAGGCCATTACTCCCAACTGTGAGGATTAAGTCGCTACTAGTTTTTATAGAAGTCCAAATAAGTAAATATAATTTCATTAAAGCACATTTACATTTATTACTTTTTAAATAAGTCTCTCAAGGTCGCGAGAACCGAGAATTTTACAGTTTACGAATTGTTTGATACCCAAAATAGGCCCTAATAATTTTATTTAGTAAATCTTGGGAATATTCACAAATTCTCGTTGTCTAGCAAAGCCATCTTCCACGTCGAATAATAACTTAAAATATATCTTTATATGTGGGCATATCAAAACTTCAAGCCATGCACGAATATTAGCAGTAGGAGTTGGCAGAATGAGTGGCTAGACTGAGAGGTGACAGGCATTCCCATCAGCGGATGTTACCGTCTATGACTCACCTTAAGAATATTAATTCAATGGGCTATTATATAAATGAACAATCGTAACGTCGATAGGAAGTCAATATGAAAACTGCGCTCAGTTTCACCGAGTTTATGGTAAAACTTAATCGACCAAGTCAATTCACGAGTCACGTTGAGCGATATAAATGCGAATTCTTAACAAAAAAAACTTGAACAGTTTAAAAACACACACAAAAGACTTACCATCAAGCTGATTATCCAGGGTGAAAATGTGGAAATCTTATGAAACACAAACACTGTCTCACACGCGGTGAAGATTAAAAGTTTATTGACACCTACAAAACTTTATTACAGTGAACGACGAAACGTCCGTCCCCTACGAAGACTCGCACGCAACTGATGGTTTATAATTCAGAGATTTCACAGACTGCCGTGACTGTGAGCAGAATGCAATGCAAAACCTTCGTGTTATTTTTAAATAAAAACCTACCTAACAACTATTGTTGTTGAGACTGTTTTATAAAAACAAATATATATGTATCCTACGTAAGCTGTAAGTACTCGGCGTGCAGGTTTTGACATCGAATTGAACCTACGCCTTGTTAAATAAAACTGTCTCTATATTTACGGTATGTATATAATTACAATAGGATATTATTATAAAATATAATAGGACCAGCATCTGAAAATATATTTCATTGTATGGTCAATTCTTGTAACAATTATTAAGTTTAATTTTACTGATTAGCTTACCTAAGTATTGTTATTTTCCATTTAAAAGACAACTAACAAACCGCTTTTACTGGCAGACTATTTAAAAATGAAAGAAATTTCAATGGATATAATCTTATTTCTACATTTTATACTACTGAATTAAAATGGAGAAGAGAAGGCTATGATATGCTTTGTCGATGGATGAATTAGAAAACCCCTGCATCGGAAAACTAAGCACCTTTAGCAGCATCATTTTGTGCATCGCTAAGATGGTACAAGGTCATTTTCAAAGCACTAAGTAAGCAATAGATAAGAATAATAAACTCTCCGGTGGATAATAAAGTTGTACAAAAAGAGGTTTTAGTTCTCAACTAGACTAAAGGTAATGATAAAATAACAAGTCCTTTATAACGTAAGATTAACGCAAATTAAGTACGAAATTAATCATGTAACTGAATTAGACACCTTGAACTCTTTCTTGTACATCTTTTGAAAGTTAACTGAATGCCTATACGGCTTTCTTTACACTCTAACAAAAAAAATTGTAAAAATAATGTAGTGGTCTATACATATACATAGTCTTATATAAATATAGTTTTTTTTATATATTTACAATTTTTTATGTATTTTACAGGAAAAAAACTTATTTAAGTTGTTATATAATTAATGATAAATTCAAAGCTCAATTAATTACTAAACTTTTTAACTGACAACGTAATTGCCATATGGGACCGAGAACACAAAAATCAGATTTTTAAAGGACAGGCTAATTATATTATACAGCGTAAATCATACATTCTAATAGATGCAATAATCATTTCACAAATACCAAAGATTATGTCTAACAGGTTTGTTCAAGGTATACGAGCTCTGAGGAATTACAGACACGGTATAAATTAAACCGTTTAACAATAAATTAATGTTACAATACGAGTATTATAATTGCCGCGTTAAATTATGACACCGCGTCGATCGAGGTGAGTTCAAATCCCTGCAATGAGCCCGAGTTATCGGTGAAGGCCAAAATCACTATGAAGGTGTTTATTTTATTACGATGTGTATGGTGGTCACGACTCATACCACACCGCTTGATTACTGGATATACGCCGAGTGATCCTGAAATGCGAGAAACCAAAAGAAAATCACTGTGAGAGCTTTACATTATTACTATGTTTATGGTGGTCGTGACCTCTACCGCACCGCTAAATTACTGAACATACACCGGGTGATCCCGAAACATGAATCAGATTAAAATGGCGACTTTCGATGCCTATGTCCCTGTTTTTCAAAACCTGAACCACTGTGCGTCGCCACGCCAATAGCAGGTCTGAAGCCGCCGCATTAGACATTTTACACAAAAAAAATTTTTTAGGGTCCCTCGCGTTACCCGAAAAACGGTGATGATTTTTTTTTCTCGTCTATCTAGTGTTATGGGTTGTCGTTGGATAAGTCGTTCAAAAATATTGTGGGTCTGTGAAAACCATTTTTCGATTCAAGGATCCGTTTGCGAAATATTAGGTTTTAAAGTGTTAATTTTTGTTTGAGTCAAGTGTAGTACCCCTCCGCCATCCAGCTAAATGGTTACGGCAGTAGTGTATATAATAAAGTTAAAAGGAAAACTATTACAGTCAAGTAGTCATTACAAGTTAACGAGTAAATAGCCTATCAACTTATAAAACAACTTGAAGAAGTAATTTCATACAAATTCCATTGAAAAATACTTACAAGCCACATTCTAAGACTGCATATTGTAACGGGCAACTACGGAACCCTACACTGCGCGTAGCCCAACACTCTATTGACGGCAATAATATGTATAGATAAATCTAACTACTGGGCTATATTCCAAAACCATAACCTCAATTTTTTTAATTTAACCACAATCTTAAAATTAATTCAAAATTGTTATTAAAATGAAATTCAAAATTGATTAATTGTACTTATTATTGTTTATATTATTATCATAATTAACTTCAATCGTTAAGTTTAGTAGCTAATAGGTTTAATAAAAATTAGCTTGTGATATTATTATTATACAAATTTATCAGTTTTTAATTAATTGTATTACTTTAAAAACTTAAATCCGATCTGTCATTAACACTAACCCAGAGTTGTAGCGTGTAAAAATGTTAGAATAAGATATATATAACGAACAGACTTTTGTGGCATGATAGAATAAGAAAATAAAAATGTTAGAGTAAGTAGAAAAAAGAGAAGGTTAGCTTTAGATAGATTAGTTAGATCTTAAATTTGTTAAATAATATAGCTTGGGGTTATTGGGGGTTGGCAGAAGGATGGGTTAATTATAAGCTTTATTTAAGAGACACAAGTTCCCTGATCTGTGTTAGGGGTGTCGTAGGGACTATAAAAAAAAATATGTATAGATAGAGATCTAACAACCAGACAGCACAGTACACTTTGTATAGTCGAAAACCACCGTATTGCTATAAAAATTTCAGTTTCAAAAAAAAAAAAAAATTGGGACTGTCTTCAACACTGAAAAAAAGTGTGGGATTTTTATTTCTAGTTTCTATAAATAGTAAAATAAAAGATTCATATTATCTTCAAGTTACGTAAGTTGGATATTTTTTAACTAATTTTAGCAAATATGAGCGGTAGAAAAATAACCTTAAACTCGCTTCCTGGCTCTCGATTTCAGATTCGCCAACACCGATAAACAACGTGCGGTTTTTTATCATTTCAAATTAGCTAAAATACCTTCCCCAAATTCGTCACCAGCTCTTGGACTAATACTAAGCGTAAATCGACCATAGAAATAGAAGTTACTTTCTCGTTTCATAAAATCAACTAATAAGTTGCAGGCAGGGCAGGCTTCAATGTTGGACATGTCGCAAATTTATATAAAGGCCAACGTACTACAACCAGTAAATACCCCCAACGATCAAATGATGAGAATAACACGAGCGTAGTTTATCGCACGACAGGGTTAACTACCTTCGTGACATAGACGGGTTGCCAAACAATTATTTACATTGGTAAAGTTTTTAGTACCTTGTTATGTTGTACCTAGCTATTAAAGACAAATGACGGATTAGAAATTTGAATGATAAGATAGACAAATTCTATGGTTATATTATTCATGTCTTTCAGCCGTTAATGCCGCAGAATAGCAGTACTAGCGATCATAGATAATTAGATCGCTTAAAACAGATCATGTAAGAATACTTCTTTGGCGAAACAAAACAAAACAAAAACACCCAGAAATTTTATCCCACGTGACAACAACACGATGAAATTATCCAACAATGATGACAATGTAAATTAATTTAACTCCCCTTTTTTGTGGAAAATTTAATTTATTGTTTTTATACAACTATAAAAATAATGTTTATACATAGTTAAATTTATTTATAAAATTAAAAAAGTTGCACCTAAAATCGATGGTTGACTTCACTATGAAGCATTTCCGTTACATGACGCACGCGTAGCTTACAATTTTACCCTCAAATAATCGTCCAAAAAAGTATTATTAAAAAAAACTGAATTTCACACACGGCCATAATTTCATTCTAAACTAAGCAAAGCGTTTATTATGATAACTAAACACCATATGTATAGATATAAACAGCCAGACACACAGCTGAATATTATGCTCATTGCACAAGTTTGTCAAGTGCGGGCATCGAACCAGTGACCTCTCGGCTTACAACCACTGCGTCACGAGGCCTGTCGAAGCAAATATGATACAATGATGGCATGATTCCACATCGCACATGGACGAATCCTAAAATATGTCGCCACCTTTCCCGGTTACGGAAAATATAGTGAGGAAAGTTAAATAGTCCCCTAATATCCATCCTAAGAGAAAACCACATTGATAATTGTATTCTTCGATTAATTAAATTTATCTTTACTCGCGGTAATAACTTCACCGCTCTACCAATACACAAACTTTTCTGAAGAATTACTTCACACGGACGCACAAACAAGTCACATTGCAAAGATTATAATATGACGCAATCAATAAAAACCTGTTTATAAACATCTTTGCCTTTACAAACAACGAGTTGTGAAGTTGATAATGCCGTACTGACTTGTATGAACAAATTGAACAATCATAGTAAACTAATTTCTGTTTAATGGCGTCATTCGCTATACAAAACAAAGAAAACTCTTCAATTGAGCGACATTGGATTTTAAGTGTCACCGATAGCTGTAGGAGAACTAATAATAATTCTTAGGTAAATAAGTAACTCGCACAATATAGAATAATTAATAGATGACGCCTCCAAAATGTTAGTTGAATATATTTTCATTAAATTTCAATATATTGCTATCTGCTGATTATTTTTTTAACGAAAACGTTACTTTTAAACGTCTATATAGGAAAAAATAAGCTTTAAATTGACTGTTGAATAATTAATTTCGATGCAGAATGAATGGAGATATAGCGTTACCATATAAAAACCTTTGATAAATAATATTAAAAAATACTTGGATATGAGTAATAAATAAAATAAGTAATACATAATAATTCCGATGAAGTGTCCGTCTTTCCGCATTCAATGCTACATCCGACCTTGTCTCACAGATCTATATACAAACTCGAAGCTCCAACCCGCGCCACTGCACACTTCTGTTCCACTTCTTCTACAACTACACTTCTTCTACATCTTAACAACTATAGAATACTACACCTAGAAACCTACACATTTGATAGCAAAAAACATTTTACTTTCGATATATATATTTGTTTATAGCACGTCAAAGTGACTGCACTGTGCCTTATAGTAAGCACAGGACAATTCAAAAACAGTGGCGACCACCGAGAGGTCTTCGGCCTGCTATAGGCTGACCGTCTTAAGCGCGGCTTTGCAATGGTCTGCGGGACGCGGGAGGAGAACAAGACCGACCAATAAGCTCTATCTGTTGCAGCCCGCCACGTCGGCAGCAATACACGTTTTTCGTAAGGGCCTTTCGCGGATTTATTTTTGTAACTGCTAGACATGACATTATTTTACCAAGATGGATTAAACACGACCATGCGTTTTAAAAAACTATACAGTTTGTACCCTACACCAAGTGTAGGGTGTTCGCGATCCAATCATATAATTGATGAAAAATCCTCAGCCATTTAGATCGAATCACGTGTATCTACTCAACGGTCAGTACCTATCACCCTGACATATAAACCGCCTACATACGGCTTCTCTTCCATCATAATCTATTTCTACCTCACAAAAACAAAACCGGCATCCCCCACTATACAAATAATCACCCAGCCATTCGTAAAATCGCATCCTATGAATGGAAATAGTGAGCTAAAAATAGCCAGAGTACAGGATATATATCTGAATGGGGCACACCGACACCCTCCCTTCAACACCCCCGCTCGAAGCTCTATAAATAGGCCAGTGTGTCACAGGCGACGTCACTCGCTGACGTCACGGACGCATCCCAGGTGAATCCGGGTAAATGGGTCACCATGTACACGGAAACCAATTGAGTTTAATCTCTGTTACTATGAAAGAGATTATTCAATGACGTCAAAGCTTCGCTCGTTCATTTCGATACATTGCGGCCGGGTCTTCCTAACTAATCCTGATTAAGATAGGAACATTATCGGAACGGTGTAATTTGGTAAACAATTTGTTATTCAGATGTCACGAATGAACAATTCCTTTATTTATTTATAAAAAGGAATTATTATAGGAATTTTAGTGTAATGAACTCTAAATTGAATAATATATAGAATTCTTATTAACAAACTAGCTGTGCCACACGGTTTCACCTGTGTTAAATTTATTCGATAAACTCTTCGCCGCGTCGCCACCAACGCACGTGTGTAGCGCATCGAACCTTCTCGAACTTCACTACAGCTTTCCATATTGCTTGACTATCATATTTACTGCACCGCTCCTCAGTATCGTAATGTAAAGTTATATATAGTTATGATATCCTCAATAAACAGGATTTTTTCAAAACTAAGTCTGACTTATAGTTCTAGAGCGTTAAACTTAGCGTTATCGTGTTCCAAAATATGTAAATAAATAAAACAATCTCTTGAGTTTTATAATATTATTAATATCTGGGTAAACGTGGAGTGTAAAATAATAATAAAAAAATTACATCCAGATCGTTAAAACCGTTTCCGATAAACTAATTATCTATATAATATCTAGATACAGGGTAGTGTGTCAGCCAAGTTCGGGAAAGAAAAGGGCGACACACCGGCCAGTGCGTATCTTTAAATGAAACATTTTGAGCAAATTTGAACTCTTCCACAACTCAATAGACCTATAACTTTCAATTGTGTGTGTTTAATAAGCCCTCCCTAGAACATTTATAATCCAAAATTTCACTATTAAACCTAGTATAGTTCTTCAGTAATTAGGGTCTGAAAAGTAGCATCTTTATTACAGACTGACTTTATTACACTCTTCAAAAAACCAAGAAATTTCAAATTTAGTGTCAAGGTTGCCAAGGCAAGGTGGCATTAAGCATATACAAGGAAAAAAGAATAAAACTTAAAAAAGTACAATTTTAAAAGAAATAATATTCATAATGAGTATTAACTACAACGGCATTTCCATCTGCTCACAAAAAAATGGCGTTGTACAAAATTAGACGCGCTATCATTGTTTTCCCGATTCATATGGATATTGGAATACCGACACACCTTAATAATACCCGGGTGAAGCTGTAAAAGCTGTTCGAGGCTCCCGGGTCCTTATGGCTAACAGTATAGTCAGTTCGAAAAAAAAACCTTAATAATAATTATATCAAAGAAATACAATTATTAATTGATGTTAAACGATATAATAATTATAATGAGTATCAACTACAATGGCGTTTCGATTCGATTACCAATAGATAGCGTTGTGTAGCTTTTCAAAATAATGATATCCCAACAAAAACATGTGAAAATGGGGCTAAGTTCGGTAGAAACAACGTTCACGGTAATCGTTGTTACCGATAAGAGCTGAGATCTAACGGGTTCAAAGTTCCTTGAATTATAGCTGTAGGAATGTACGTTCTTCATTAAATTTACAAAACAATTTGATACTTTTTTTTATATAGGATTTCTAATTTGGCAAACCTGATCAATGTTTTGCTATCAATATTTTAGGAGCATCGAGGCTTCATCTATAAGAAATTTATCTATTTCTGCTACTTTTCTTGCTCTCAAAGATCCAGGTTTGATACTCGAGGCTGAGTTTGGTGTTAGTGGTAATTTCAATTAAAAAGATTTGTGAAAAGTTCGACAATTAGGCAGTAATGGTAAAAGACATATATTTCATTTTCCGTTCTTTCTGTCAATCCCGAACTGCGTGCATAAAATACTCTGCTAAATTTTCTATCAACATTTCCCATAATCGCTTTAGGTTTCAGGGAGATCATAAAATAAATATTTTTCAAGGCTGCGAGTAGTTAGAAATGTTTCCTCAGTTTCTTGTTTCTTTTGAATTGCACGCTTTTGTTTCTATTGGTTGTATATCTCCTATACAAATGTACTACGTGCTTTTCAGTTACGGTGTCATCTTTACATTGTCATGTAGATTCAGTGCGTCCAGATTAGCAAACATAAAGTTTACGACTATTTAAAATTCCAACAAAAAATTACCAAATCTTTTTATAAATAACTCGGTAAGTCAGTCGGTGAACGTGCAATCAGGGTCGCATCGAGAAATATCAAAAACGACATAGCCATCTATTAAATTATCCCAAATATAATATAAAGTCTTCTAGCTAAAACCAATACCGTAATTGAAATCTAAGAATATTTTTAGTCGCTTCGGGATTGAGTCCAAGACACTCGCCAGTCTTCGAGAAGAAGCTCTTGGGAACCGCAGTTCGGGTGTTTATGTTAAATTTTATTCCGTTCTCTAATTAATCCCATTACAAAATAATAAAGACCTCGAAAACAATTCAGAATCAATAAAAATGTTACAAACACCTGTGTATTTTTTTTTCATAATTTACACAGATGTAGAAACATACGGGAATTATGAGTCACTTTGTTACTGTTTTAATAAACATCAGTAATAATAATTATGTTTAAAAATTTAACAATACGTATTTCTGTTAGAATAATTGATGATACAATTTTATATAATATGTAATAATATATTATTTAGCGCCTAATATAATCTCATTATTATATTTAAAACAAATGACGTTCTAGCAGATGTTGTTATGTCATTTCCAGTAGTGAATAACTCTATCACAGCGCCACCTATCAGTAGCATATTTTGTTATTTACTATTTGACACTAAATATGACACGTGTCGTTTAGTTCTTAATCTGTGTAAACAAAGAACATAAAATAAAAAATCAAATGTGCGTCACAGACGAAGTCAATGCTGTAATATTTTATATTAAGATAAATTATAGCTCACCAACAATTTAATGGACTATCACGCCGATGAAAACATGTATTTGAATCTTACAGTATCTTAAAATAACGAGCGATATGGTTATTTAATCTTAAAATGTTGTGACGTGTTCTCGTTGCGGGGCGATGGGTGTCGATGATGCCACAGATGATGCGAGTTTCACGGTAGCCTTATCGTGCATTGCTATGCCTAGTGCTGGTAAAACATCGATTGTATGCAAATCCGGATATTATGATTTACTGAATATTTATTGGAATTAATATCCTTATGCTCAATAGAATAATAGTGAATTTTACACATTTACGCTTTGAAGTTACTAGACCACTCACTCTGTAGAAAAACAATCATCTTTTTTGCAATTCAGCGATAAGGTACATAAACAATGGCGTCATCTTTTATTGATGTATTTTAACCACGTGACTTACCATATACTCTACCTATTGGCTCAAAATACATTGCCTATCAAAGTCAGTTATTAATTTAGATATGCATTTTTTAATTAAAACTATGAAAATAATTTTGTTATCAATTCAATATCTGCAGTATTATTAACATTACATTTATTTATATCATTGAATTTTTAAATGGAGAAGAAATACTTCCTACCATTATAATTTACCTTGCGTTCATAACAACATGGCGCTTCGTTTACACCGGCATGATAAGGCGGGAAGTACTTTTGAGACGTATGTCATGTACGTCTAATATTTGAACTGCTGGCATAATAATTATTATCTACAGTTAACGAATGTTTTTATTGACAGAAATCAATAATGTCTCATTACTTTATTATAGTAATTAGAAATTGTAAGGCACATGGGTAACCCCACTTTCATACAAAACCAGCGCTCACTACAATTCAATCTTTACGGCGGTAAAAACAAATCTAATATTTTAACGACTCAAGTAAAATAATTAATAACACACTTGCACAATTGCAAAAATGAGCAATATAAGAAATGTAATTCTTGTAATGTATGCTTTAATCTTTAATCGTTAATCTATGTTTTACCAACACTAGCTACGTTTTCATCTACGTCACGACGATCAAATCTTTTAGAATGCGCTAATGCAATTTGCATATCGAATTCCAAATCAGAATCATCGTCTGATGAGGTACGCGATACCTAAGCAGACGTTTAAGAGACTGAAATAATTTCATATATTAACGTATCGTCGCTGTTTGAGATACCTTAAGATGCGATACCTTACGATATCGTAACATTAAATATTCTAGTATCTTCATTGTGTGTGACGCGCTTAATGGCTATTAAGATATCGAATGATAAAAAAATAGTGCCAAGTCGTTCACAATTAAGTAGGTTGGATTTAAAAACAAAAAAAGAAGAGATAACACACTGAGCCACTGCATCTCAAATATGCTCTACTTAATGTTAGCTTTTTGCATACGCGAAGAGGCGTGATGAGGTCGCCTATGAAATGAGGTCTTGAACAAAAGCGCCTGCGGAAGATGCCTCTTTTAATATCTCGGGGTGAATAACGGTTATGTAACACTTCGAGTCTCATGTGAAATGTGTTTTTTTTACATAACTGACTTCAGAGTTATATGTGATAGAGCTTTTTTTAAACTACTTCATCAATACCTTATATTGATATATGGCTATACTCTTTGAAATATTCTGAACTACTTTTGAAATCTAAAACTTTAGTTTTGCATATAAACTGGACCGCAAAGAAAAAGGGTCGGTTAGAAAATCTTCAATATCGTCTATCTTTGCGGTCCAGTGTAGTTTACTAAAATGGAACACAGATTATTGTAGTCCTGGATGCTGGGTGGTAAAATTTACAAAAATAAATGTATCCCCTCATATTGAGATTGTATACAAAGGTGAATCTATTCCCTTTAAAGATGAGATAAAATTTATCTTATCTAGTGCCTTATCTGGTGTTTGGTGGGGATCCCACCCCTTTTCTCAAACTTTTATGTAATGTCATTATACGTAGTATTATGGATTATAGAACTTTTTTACTGGACTCATGTAATAAAGTTGCCTTAGGCAAATTAAATAAAGTACAATCGAAACGTGACAGAATAATTAATGGTGCGATGAAATCTTTTCAAATCAATGCACTGCAAGTAGAGTGTGTAGATCCACCATTATACCTCCGCAGAATTTTTTTATCAGACAGGTTCCTTTTCAAAAATTTCCGCTACTCTACTCATCCGTTAATTCCCAAACTTCAATGTCTTTTACAAGTAATGATGTCCCTTGGTTTAAAACAATTACTTCCCCCTTTGTAACACAAATTATTCCGCTTTTATTTTCCGACCATGTGCTTGGACTTTGGTATACACAAAGACTTTATTGAGGCTGACAGAGTATTCCATGAAATAATTTCTAAATAATGGATGGGATGGACTCCTATTTTCCCTGATGCCTCAAAGTCATCCGATGTAGGACATGTTGGCGCTGCTGTGTGGGTACCAAAATACAGGGTTATTCTAAGCTGTAAATGTCCACCTGTTACCACTGTGTTTACTGGGGAAGCTACAGCTATCCTCGAAGCTGTCTTATTTGTCAAGCCTCAAAGATTAGAGTGGACCATTATTTTTACTGCCAGTAATAGTTGCCTTTTTTTTTAACGTGGAGGAACCCGTCATGGGTACACACCCGCCCGGGGGGACGAGTGGTTTTATGAGACTCCTACTCACTAAACCTCCACGGTGTACCATCAGCCGCCAAAATGGGGCGAAACGTGATCGCGATAGGAGTCAACGCGTCGCCCGGGCAGCCGGCCCCAATCGGGCCTCCAGCGATAAAGAGAGACAGTCTGGTACAATCCCGACTGTCTCCCAGACGGTAGAACCAGTGCAATGGAAAGACGGGCCCCCGACAGGTCTCCCCTTGGTTCAGATATGGTAGGGATAGGTGGCGTAATAGCGCCCCCTCCTACACATCGTCTACGCTGATGTCCGGCTGAGGCAGAGGTACTGGCACAGGTGCCATCCTCCCTTTTACAGGAGGCGGCCGGCAACTGGCACCCCCCATATAATGCCCCGCTGGCCTTCCGCAGTCATCACAGTAGGCGCAGTGCAGCACCTCAGCCTCGCACTCTACAGCTCTGTGCCCGGGCTGCCCGCAGCGGAAGCAAAGCGTCCCCTTGTCGGCTGTCGACGGGCATACAGGCCAAGTGTGGCCCAAACCCATGCACCTAAAACATCGTATGGGCTTGTGTTCCAAAAGATGGACACGGGCGGCACTCCAACCGACAAGGAGGCGTCCAGGCTCAACCAATTTCCTGACCGCGGTGACAGGCACAGACAGATGGATAGCACCCATTCCTCCTCTCGTTGTGCGAATTTCACCAGCCCTTATTTGCGCTGGCTCGCATCCTCTCTTAGATGCCGTTGCGGCGACAACCTCGTCTCTGGACACAGAGTCGTCAAGGCCAACGATGCGAACGTTCACCCTCTTTGTGGGCCTGTTAATAATGGCAACGTTCGATAAAGCTGTCTGGAGACACTGCGCCAGCTTGTTGGCTTGTTCTGGCCCATGGGAGCCAGGGATCTCGATGATCCTGGCTCCCGTTTTGGTCTCCCGGAGCTTAAATTTCTCTATTCCTAGAGTCGATAGGTTGACAGCCGTCCTCGCCCTAAGAAGGACTGCCTTGTAGCTCAACCCCTGAGCCACTGCCTCGGGGTGCAGTGTTATGGTCACTGCAGCCGCACGCGGGTTCGAAGGGAGCTTCGATTTAGGCTGCCGAGGCGCACCCTTCAAAGGAGCGGTGTCTATTGGTGCAGCCGCCGCCTTCTTCCGTCTTTTGCGACGGGTCACCACACCTCTTCAGTTGTCGCCAGGGCCGGTAGTGGAGTCCAGTCCATCCTTAGAACAGTTACCTGGGGGGACGTCACCTCATCTGCCACACAGGGTGATGGTGCCAAACCTGCGGTTTTAGGCACAGCGAGCTTTGGCCTGACCCCAGAAGGCTGTAGCTTGGTCCCAGCTGAATTCTTATCTGCAGCCAAGGGGTGACGAACCACCTTGGCAGGGAGAAGACCCTCCTCCTCCAGGGCCTCTATTTGGGCGGTAACTACCTCCCCCATAGTCACCCGGAGGGACTGCTCCATCCTCACCATGTGATCCGCTATCACTTTAGCCAGGGTCTGCGGCAGAATTTCTGGCACCCGGCTGGGAGCAGTAATAGTTGCCTACAGTCAATCCTTTCCAACCCATTTCAATTTAAAAATTGACACCAAGTGATATTGACAATTAGGAAGGCAATGAGTGTCACTCTTTAGGCCTTACCACAGTGTAAGCCTGGATACCAGGTCACTGTGGCATATCAGGTAATGAGTCAGTAGGTTCCTGTGCAAAAAATGCTGCCCAATCAGGATCTATGTTGAAGATCTAAATCTAAGTTGTTTGAAGCATGGCAAAAAGAGTGGAATGATTCTAGCAAAATAAAAGGCAAACTGTATGGCTCTCTGCAAATTTGTATACCTTGAAAGCCATGGTTCTTTAAGATCAAGATGTAAGTAAAATCTTCACCTCCATCGTTTGGTCGCATTCGTCTGGGTCATGTCTGCACACCAGTACACTTAGCTAAATTAAAGATCAGGAATCATTCCCTCTGTGAATGCGGTCTGAACGATAGATATCCCACATATTCTTTAGCTGTCCTATAAATCAATATTCCCTTTATGATGTCTTACCCTTATGTATATCCTGTCCTACTAATGTTATATCACTTTTAGTCTTAGTATATAATAACCCTATAGTTGTAGAATATTTGATAAAATTTATTAAATTTAACAAAATTAAACTGTAATAATAAAATTTATGTAGTACCTATTCAGTGACATTTTTATATATAGGATATAGTATCCTAAATGTATTTATATTTATTTACTAATCTTGGGTATTTTTGTTGTGAACTTTAACTTGACTCACATTAATGAAAACAAAGTTCTGACTCAAATCACCTAACACTTCGTATCTGGCAACAGAGATCAATAAATATCAAATCATACAACTACTTGATATTGGTGAAATTGTGTTGCTACACATGGTGCCATTATACCAAAGAAGAAGATCTTCATAAACAATAATTCTGTAGTCCAATCACAGCTAGTTAATACATATAAAATTTGCCAGAATATTGACAAAAGGTGAAAATGCATATGTGAGCAAAGATTTAATCAGATGGAGGGGGTATATTCTTAAGTAAAAAATCATACAAGGAAGACAACAAATTAGGACAATTGAAGAATATGTGTTCCAGAATACCTTCATCTAAACTACATTCACATATTGAGTTATCTCTGATTCTGAACTTTTCAAGGTGAACTGAAGAGCATGTGTGACCTATTTTCTAGTCTACAGATCTTGGATGCAGGTATTTATTTTATCATTAATGTAACTTCCCATTTATAATTATTTTAAACAACATTACATAGAGAAGACAAGACATTATAGAATTACAAGAGTTGTCATTCTACCAATACATAATATCCAGTACCTATTTAGTGTATTATTACAGGGGAATATTACTAAATGTTCTTGTTATATTATCAAATAAAATTTAGGTAATTATGTACAAGACAATTTATACATATTATAAAACTTAACATATCTCTGTTTGTCTGTCCGTTTATGTTCTTTTCACGCGAAAACCAGATATCTCATTTGCATGGTTCTTCCTTTAATTCATAGATATGTTATCTAGCCAGGTTATAGGATATATTTTGTTGCATAAAGAGTAACATATGAAATAAGTACTCACTATAATGCTAAATCTATTCGGAAAAACACGCTTTTGGGACTTAAGCTGACTAAACCATAAGAGATATATCCAAATAATGTACTATATAATTGTAGATCCTCAAAAGACCTACAAAAAGGGCAGCAATAGCATATCTTTATCTTTTAAGGATCATCCCCAATAAGCAATTTTGTCTTTAAAAACACTGCAGACAAAGTCACAAGTATCAGCTATTATAAACATATAAATAAAATGACTAAGATTAGCCGGATATATTTTGATATATTTTTTTTTGTTTTACTCCTTAGATAAATTGTCCTTATCTAAAAAAATATACTACAATATACTCATAAACAGTAATTGTAGTCCACACAGGCACAGCTACCTGGTGAATACAGTAAACTAATATGAAGGTTTCTTTGTTAGAATAATTATATAAGCAACTCTATATGATAAATAGTACAGTCAACAAGTTAAAATATTTATTAATTATTGTTCCCGGTAAATGCCGAAAATGGGTCTATGCGCGACCATTAGGGCATTGGGCGCACTGCCGCTGAAAACAATTTAACAATATTATTTTTTTTAGTAATAATAATAGTATTAAAGATCAATTGAAATATTTAAAAAAATATGCTATTATCTGAATACTTGAAGGAATAAAAGCACGTTTTAAACATTTTTTACATCAATTTTTGAAAAAGTTAAACAGTAGTTAACTTTTTTTTTCATTTTCCGTTTTTACAAATGATGACATAAAAGTTAAAATATTTGTCCTAAATTTTTTTGTTTCTTGGAGCTCTTTATATATATATATACTTAACAAGATCCTTAAAAATACCGACATACTTAAAGGTTGACATTGGCCTTCGAACAGAAACACAATCAATACAACATGTAAAACACACAATGTAAAGAAAGAAACTACATGTACTCACACGTTATGACAGGAAAGTTCAAGGAGATAGCACTAAAAGTATCTAACGAAGACACGAACTAAAAACACTAACAAATAACACACAAAATGATTGAGAAACTCTACCGAAAACAATTTTCCCTGTAATCAGCAACCACCCATTTTGTTTTCTGTCACATTTACAGTTTACTGTCAAACTCAGTGTTGCCAGAGCCATATCTTGAATTGCCGTATTTAGTGACCGTAATTGTCGTGTTACATGAAATGTAGACACCTCGATTGTCATAACATAAAAAAAATAGTCAAGTGTAGAACTCCCACCTTGACGGTTCCGTACAAATTAGAATATATCCAAGGTCTTGGTGAGAACATAAGTAGTGATCATAAACCTTAATACTGATAGAATGCATCCAAAGTTGCTGACAAACGGATGGATAACAAAGTGATCCATAAGGATTCCGTTTTTCTCCTTTTGATGTTCGAAACCCTAATAAATAAGGCAAATACATGAAAGTAATTAAAATACTATTAATTAAAAAAAAACTATACCAAACAGTCAGTGTTATAGTAAGGACTCTTTAGTCAAGACAGTATAGCATGTAATTTAAATTGAAAGAAAAACAATATGTGCCAAGAGTAATAGTGAAAACTATTATTGTGAACAATTCGAAGAACTTCCTCAAGGGTTATAATTGTGTCATCTTGGACTTATTATCGGCTTATTTCACCATACAGGTGTTTAATCATAATAGACAGTACGTAACAAAAAATAGTTACCAATTTTTGACCGGAGCGATTAAAATTAATGTTTTTATCCCATATGAAAATTTCCGAAGATTTTTAGTAATATTTGCCCAATTTCCGTAAAACACGGTAATTGCTGTAGCAATGGCAATGCTTATCAAAGTATTTTCTTATGCTACCAATATAAAAAATAAATATTTGAATAATGCTTCATGCATTCTTCTGGTTCTTGGATTTGTTAAAATGTTTTTTAGTATTTAATAATTGAATAAATTTTAATGAAACTATGATTATTAAAATTTAAAATTATTTTGTTAGCTACATTTGTTTCTCCATCTTCTGATTAAAGATAGTACTATGAATAAAATATTCCAATTTCGGATAGTTATTCGTTCTAATAAACACTTACAGGTGGCGCTATTTACAATAAAATAACATGCTGTGGCATTAGAATCTATAAAAAAGCATTGCTATTTAAAAACTTTATCTATTTATAATACTAAATAATATAATAAATCTTTATTTATCAATTTAAAAACTAAATTACTGAGAAAGTATATTACGTAACATACAATAATATTTTTATACAATATTCATCCAAAGACACTACAGCACCGGTTGCATTTTAAAAGTGGTGTTTCACTTAGGAAATGTATACAATTTAGCGACGTTGAAGCGACGTCCGCCGGTACAGAAGGCATCGTATTGATCGTATAATAACTTGGTACCGATGAAGGAGACAGCAAAGATGCTGACCAGGAGTAGAGCGCACACGGTCGGGCAGAGGATGGCACCGAGCCTGCTGGCATGGTTGGATCTAACCGATCCTAACTCCGAGTTTGATCCGCTGAGCTTATCAGATTCTTTTGTCATATCTGAAAAATAAATGCTATTATTTAAATCCATTTTCTTAGTTTGGATAAATGATTAATTGATTAAATTGAAGCGTGATAGTGTGTTAAGATATAATGAATATTAATTATATATTACGTTAAATTGTCATCTATGTATACATGTAATAAAATTGAAGTCTGTTTGTAATTTCAAAATAACACCTTTTTACTAAACGCATATAAAAGTATAGACGGTATCTATAAAGAAACCGCAATATTTTTTTTTCTCTCTGTCTGTGTGTTTGTTCCGGTAATCACCGAAACTGTTGGGCCGATTTTGACGGGACTTTCACTGGCAGATAGCTGATGTTATAAGGAATAACTTAGGCTACTTTTATTTTAGAAAAATATTTAGGGATCCGCACAAAAAATAAAAAAATATATTTTAGTAGCTACTAAATAAATAAATATCACATTGATTAACAAGCAAACTTAATCCAACTGCGAGCTTGAGCTTTTGTTGAAACGAAGAAACTATAATTGTTGTTGGTAGGACACGGACTGTGTGCACATGGTGGTAAGCCCCTCACAGTGACTTTCTTTTGGTATGTCACTTATCGGGATCAGCCAGCATATACCCATTCAGCTGATAAGAGGCTTTCAGGCCGGCATGACAGCGATGATAGGTGATGGGTTATGGATCTCTCTTCGGTGGTCGCCTTTGTTTTTGAATTGTACTGTGCTTACCATCAGAACTCACTGCCGTCAATTTACCATGCTTCTTTATAACCTATATCGTAATTAAATCATAATATAAAGGTAAGGTGTTGTCTAAAGGTAAGTGTACAATCTGAAAATCTACCGCCAAGCATCAACAGGTGTGTTCCGGCAACCACACTTGAGAGCCAGGCACTTATAGCTTTAGCGTGTAACCATTTTCAGCTACATCGTAACTCAACATCAGGTTAGATTGTGATCAAACGCTTGCATATATAGAAAATTAACAAAAACTAACCATCGTCTCAGCTGTAAGCACCATAGCGGAAATATATATTAGGTAACTAGATATACAATTACTGTATCATTAATCTCTAGACACTATGGCGCAGTTTTCGACATGTATACGGATTGTGGTCGCGACCAAGACAAATCAAGGTAACACCTATCACCTACATACAAAAGTTTTGGTTATATTTCTAGAAAACTTTTCATGTTTGCTTCCTTACAAAACAAAAGTACTTAAGTACAAAAGTATTGTTTCCCGGCTTTTTCTTATCTACTCATTCCTCAGACTTAAACCTCACACTTTCAGCATTCCAATATTGCCCGTAAGGCTTTCTACGTACACTGAGAATATTAAAAGAATAAAATTATAATCTATCAGGCTGAGATATACATATTAATCATTGAAATGATATTAATGGCTGAATTTATAACCTGACCAATTTTAAAATCATCTCGGATATCATACTTATTACGTAGGTACTGTCACTTAGACATGAAGGCTTTGCCTTTTTTGCACTAGATTGCAAAATGACTGCACAGCAGCTGATGGTAAGTATCGTATAGTCCACAAAAATACCGATCGTCGGGGACACAAATTTCAAATTTGCTTAAACCCGCGCTCTTGTGTGCCATGAGATATAAGTAGGGGTCGCACCGCAAGGCATCACTTGGTTTGCGGAGAAAAGAAAACAGGAGCTGATAGAAGCTAGAAAATTCTAATATGTACTTAAATTACCTCAGATTGTGAGGTTTATCTAAAAATGTTACTTGTTATTCTATGCCTGGTTAGTGGCATAGCACACATATGACTAGAGCGCAATGACTAAATACTAAATCTGTAAGTGCGCCGTATTTAAAGAAGTTAGGAACACCTGTACTAGTTTAAACCATATTGGTAATAATGTAAAACTAAAAAAAAGAAGTACCTAATGAATTATTTCAGTTGAATGTATATTCACAGTAATAAATATCTTGATAAAATTAAATAATCATGTTTTGCGGAATATAAAACTCGCTTTTCCAATAGAAAATATAATGTCAATTTTTTATCATATTTTTTTACCATTCATAATTAATTTTGATGTTTATTTTTCTTCACATAAACAAGATTATGTGACCTTTTTTTTATTAAACGCAATAATCATTTATTAATGTTTCGATTTTGATTCGGTACTTTATTCTGGTTGTAATTAATTCCGCTAGGTTAATCAACTTGGCCTCATAAGAAAATTTCTAAAATCGTTATTTGTATGAAATACCAGTTTTTTTAAATATAATTTTAATGTTAGCCTTTTTATAAAACTGTAAATTTTAGTAGTTTGTTGGTAAAAAGAAACGAAAAACGTTATTGAAAAATAATTTTCAATCGAATGTTTATTTTCAATTACGATAACTGAATTACCGTATCCGTAAGCGATTGTATTATTTCGTATAATAATGTTCTTTTATAAACTGTAAAGAATAAATGCGATAAATGTTAATTCGCCATTTATAACCTACTACTATTTACTTATTATTACCTACATGTACCAAAATAGCATTAGGTATGCTTACATATTGAAACTACGTGGCATAGTGAATGAAATATAATCTATACTTATAATAAAGCAGTAGGTATAGAGTATAAATCTAAGTCTATATCTAAATCTGTACATAAAAGATATTTAAAAAAAAATACAGTGGGTGGAGTTTAGAGTCAAGGAAAGAAAACATTTCGACAGTTATGGAATTTTTTTTGTTTGTCTGTCTGTCTATTAGTTTGTACGCCGATCACGAAGAAAGTACTGGACCGAATTTGATAAAATTTGTTTGACTGGAGGTACATTTAAGACGCATATTTACACGTATGAGTTAAGTTAAGTTAGACTTTTGTATGGTCTATAAATTGCGTTAAGTTATGTATATTGTACATATAAAAGAAATGTATGTATATGTATTATATTCTAAGTATGCAGTGAAATGAAGTGAAATTATACGAAATTAATCCAAATTCTTTTATCTACATGTAGTTTTCAATAAAAATAATTAATTATTACGTATTTTTCAATATTATTCATAACACTATGCGGATTAGTTTATGAGTTTTAAATTTTCTTATACATTACAAGGAAAAACGTTGATAATAATAACACTACACAATTACAAAATATTTTTTATGCTAGATTTTTCACGCATTAAAATTGTCACGAATTTGGTTTGATTTTTATTGTCATAATTAAGTATATTTTCTGTAATCGCGTGTATTAATAATTTAAGGCTAATCTTATTCATTTCTCTGTTAATTTTATTCATTTTGCCGTTCGGTCTATTTCGTTTTAAATTTTTACGATAGATGCCATTGCTATACGAGATACTAAAAAAAAGTTTAAGCGCCCCAGAAACCTGTATGGGACGATGTTAACGAGGTTAAATTCACAGCGTAGACGTATGGCAAAATATCGATCGGATGAAAGTAGTGAATGTGAGGCAAGGCTGAATTCACGCTGCGTCTCAGGAATCTAAGACATTCCCAAAGCTCAAAACACGGTTAAATCGCTGCTGTTGAATTTCAAAACACCAATTTTTTTTTATTGTTGTTTTCATTCATGAAATTCCTCGCGGGCTAATTCGCAGGCGTTGCTAGTAAAAAGAACAAAGGAATAAAATAAAAAATATTTTAGTGTAATAAATAAAAAAGTTTGTATCTATGAAAATCTGAAATATAGCAATCTGAAGAGAGTATTAACTACTACAGATTATACATAGTTATAGTTTGGTTATTATGCATTCGTGAAGTTTATTATAAATATAAACTGAAAACATGTATTTTGAGATGTCATAATAACTACTAGACAGTTTCAATAAGAGATCCACCATCTTGTTTGACCGATTTTGTATGTTTGGAAAATACTACGAAGATTTAAACACATTGACACGGCAAAACTATTTGCGGCGCCAAGTCAAGAAAAATAAAATGATATCAGCAACATACATAGAGTATGTACATTTGTATATAGAAAATAAAAAATGAAAAATAAATATACATATTTTGGCTAAATATGTCGTATTAATGACAAGTATCTACCTATTTATTAATATCTATTGCAAATTACGCTGAATACATAACAAGTAATTACGGGTGGACGTACGTACGGATCAAGTACATAACCAGTGCTTCTATGCTAGTACAATAATGTGCTCTGTGATAACCAGCAACTACGAATGGACGTACGGATGAAGATTTGGCTGTATTTTATAGTTTACTCCAGTGTAGTTGTAAGTGTATTTATAGGTTTACTATATTTAATGACAACTGTGGATCCAGGGTTATTAAGTTTGCGTGAGAAAGCCATTGCCGGGTCAATCAGTCATGATAACTATGACGATGAAGGCACCCTTCTGGTTAGTATTGTTCGTTTTTTATAAATGTCAAACCGAGTTATCTTTGGGTGACTCAAACAATTAATTTACAAGCAGTATTTCACTTTAATCACCGAGTATAGATATAAGGAGAACGATCAAAATAGACGGTTGGTTAGGAGCCACCAGGTCTGTTTATTATTACTTTAAGAATATTATTTTAGAGTAGGATTTTAATTAAAAAAACTGAATAGGTAGTGATTATTAATATGGTGAACTATTGTGCTATAAATAGTGCATAAGTGACCAAGTAATACCGTAATAAAGAATCAAAGTTGAATCTTCGAAAAGCTTTATCATTTACCGTTCCTTAGGTAATATAACCTAACTTGAATTTCTAACTAACTCCTAATAATATTTTCTACTTTTGATTTAGAAATTCTTTTTTTTTTCATTGGTCCATGGCTTCTATG
Organism: Saturnia pavonia; assembly: GCA_947532125.1. Classification (NCBI taxonomy): domain Eukaryota; kingdom Metazoa; phylum Arthropoda; class Insecta; order Lepidoptera; family Saturniidae; genus Saturnia; species Saturnia pavonia. The sequence continues at coordinate 16,079,621 of OX383903.1, forward strand.
GTATTATACCACAATTTTGCAATTGCCATGTAGTTTCCTCGCCAATCCGAACGAAAGGGGTCATCATAAAATAAGCTGAAGAAACTAAATTGAGATCAAAGTTGATTTATAACACCAGTTAATTTCTAAATAAATGATAGTAATATTTATTTCAGTTTATTTTAATAAATCTCAAAATATATGATATTTAAATTTCATATTCATCAATTTTATATTTTTCATAACTAAATTTTGATATATTCGACACTAACACGCTTTAATAGGATCCGTCTTCCAATTTTCAGACATTTATTATACATTACGATCGTTCTCCTTATATCTTCCTACTCCTCTCTTCCTACATCGTTATAAAAATGAATATTTTTCTATTCCAGCCAAAGGAATTATACATCGATTTCAGAGAAGTTCTGGTGAATGGATCACAGGTGTTATAATATTACTAATGACTCGACAGACGATGTTCTGCACTTTCCGCTAGTTTATCTATCTACTACAACGCCACCTGTCTTTGTGTCTTTTTGTCATATATATATGTCATTTTGGTCAATAAATATAGAATTTGATAATAAAGATTACAGCGACGCCTATCGGTCCTAGCGTTATTGTTTCGACAAAATAAATATAATGTGTGAATATGACTTCAATCGGTCAAGTCGTTTAAAAGTTTCACAATGACAAACGCACACATAAATGATTATAATATTATTTACAAAGATTATTCAATATATTAATAGACTACTGAACTCATATCAAATTTGGCGCAATAAATAAATATTTTTGTAGTATTTGACTTAAGAAACCAATATTTATTGATTTCAGATATTAAAAGTGTAAGATGGCTGCGTATTTTCGATATAAAAATTGTTTTTTCATTTTTAATTTTTTTTTGAAAAATGCTGTCGGCCATGTTGTGACGTCATAGGACTCTAAGCAAATTTCATGTCCGATCTTAAGTAACGTGCACGACGAAAGCTCCGAATCTTTTACGCAAACAATACTTGACATTGACTTCACGTTATAAAATAATCACATTAAACATACACAATAAAAATTCTGTATATTTTATTATATTATTTAAATTTATTTTCTTTATTTTACGTAGATAGATAGCTAGCTGGTTATACGTACCTATGTATTAAAAAAGTTTCGAAACAAGACCAACAGATTGCGCCACGTTCAACATGATGGTATTTTAATAAAAAGTATAGAGTTTTACACAATGATGAACGTTTGAAATAACAAATGTTTGTTTTTGAGTCGTATGACGTCACAGCAAAGACAATATGGCTGACAGCGTTTTCGCCTGTTTACGAAACGTAAAATTTTAAAATAAAGTTTGGGGTTTTATAGGTCTTAAAAAGTTATGGTAATATTTTTTTCCTCTAATCGGACGATAATTATTTAAGACCTACTTCAAAAAAGAGTCAAATAGTCTATTGCCGATACATTATTTCTTATGTGTTTTTTTTTGTGGCAATGCCTTCCATGCATCTCCCTTAATTCATCATCTAAATAAATTATTCAAACAACATTTTAAAGCGTATCTTCCCAGATATTGTCGATAAATATACGAGATATACCTAATGTTAAAATAAACAGTGATTAAAAACTTTTTTGTTTAAGTAACATGTAGTAGGCACCAGCTTTTAACAATCTGTTTAATTTACATGACAGCTTTTAGATTTTTTATATTCTTATAATATGCGAATATTCGCACGGTTCAACTAATGCCAGTAATAAATTTAATTATAAGTATTATACGTTTATTTGAAATACTTTCGCTGATAAAAATTTTACTTCATATAAATTATTGACTTATGTCACACGTATGTATGTCATAAGTGTTACACTTTAGACGTAAACTAGTAAATGGTCAATCACACACAGCCTCATGCACACATATTTATGTATATAAACCCAACAATTACTCTGATATAAAATGATAAATTGTAGAGTGTTATAAAGCAGCGAGACATCTAGCACCGTATGTACAAGAAATATAAACAATGAGTCTATATCTATATTTTTACGCCCTATAGTAGGTACTTTTTTGTCATTTGCAAAACCAAAAAAGAAACTTTTTTATCAATATCATTTTTTTAAACTCTTAAAAGGATTTGTCAATCATGAATATTATTGACTTTCCTGTGTTAAACGAGTTTTCAAGAGCAGCCGGTAAGTAAGGCGAAACGTTAAGAAAACGTTACTCATGTTGGTATTAAAGGGAATGAAGAGGCTGACCGTAGTGCAAAATTAGGATCAACTCAGGGTATATTAAATAAGTTTAAAGTAGATCATCATCATAGTGGTCGCTAACTATGGGCCTTATAAGAAAGCTCAAAGTCACTCAAAGGGCAATGGAGAGGGCTATGCTCGGAGTTTCTCTGCGTGATCGAATCTGAAATAAGGAGATCCGCAGGAGAACCAAAGTCACCGACATAGCCCGAAGAATAGCTAGACTTAAGTGGCAGTGGGCGGGCCACGTAGCTCGTAGAACGGATGGCCGATGGGAATGGGGGGATGGGTTCAAAGAGTTCTTGAGTGGCGGCCACGTACCGGAAGACGCAGCGTGGGCAGACCCGCCACAAGGTGGTCCGACGACCTGGTAAAGGTTGCGGGAAGCCGCTGGATGCGGGCAGCACAGGACCGGTCGTTGTGGCGATGTTTGGGGAAGGCCTATGTCCAACAGTGGACGTCTTTCGGCTAAAATGATGATGATGATGAAAGTAGATCATAGGGAAATTATATCAAAATTAAAAAAAAAATGTTTTATGAAAACTGAAATGAATATTTTGATGAAAGAAGCAAAGAAAAAGGCATTTGGTATAAAACAATACAGTGTCGGCCTCTTCATAAACCTTGGTTTAGTGAATGTTATTTAAACCGACAATATATAAAGATAGCATTAAGACTTCGTTCAGGGCACTATCCATCGGGAAAATTTGCATAGCTCATTAGGAAAGCAGAGTCACCCAATTGTAATATATGTGGAACTAATATTTAAAATCTTTAGTCACGAAAAAAGGTGCTAAATTTCGCAGACATAACTTCTTACTTTTGTAACTACACATTTTCTGGCTTACAGATAAATGGGAAAATTGCTATCAATTACCCGTTTGGAACAAACGAAAAAGATGCACATAATTACCAATAAATCTAATACATTCCTATGAATAAAAAAAAAAGTTTAAATATACATTAGATTTTACAATTTGTATTGCTTTTTAAGATATCGGTGCTATAGATAGGCACTAAATACATGTGGTACACCATACAGTTCCAAAGAAATGAATAATAGTATACTGATTAAAAACAAGGCAACATTATTTCTTTTATTATCAATACCTATATTATTATAATGTGACAGCTGCTGTCGTAGTAACAATAATTTGTTATGTTATTTTCTTTGTTTTCATAAATTTTACACTTTTTTTACGATTTATTACATACGATAAGTTCATCATAATATGGCGAAGGGCGTAGTGTGTGTGGGGGTCTGTTCCTTCGTGATACTAGTATTGTTCGGTGTATTTTGTTACCTTATCAGCACAGTCGATCCTCCCCCGTTGATTAATGATGTTAAAAACGACTCCAGGAGATTCATGGATTTGGATACAGATTTTGTATGTATCGTTAGATCGTTGGCAGGATACTCATTATTCAATGATATGGTCAGGGCAGCGGGAAAAGTCTGGATTAGATCTATGTGAGTTTTTGTGACATGGCGTAAGAGAGGAGAGGAGAGGCCTATGCTTAGCAATGATAGCTAGCAATTTATCTAGTTGCGTTAGGCGCTTTTTGCTGACTTGAAATTTAGTCAATGTAATTGTCACAAAAAGTGATGGAGCAGTGTGTGATTTAATGATAAGTACAGTATAATCTAAAATCAGTGGCGTCCACTGAGAGAACAACAAGCCATCGCCAGTCGCCGCTATCATGTCGGTTCGCGTAAATAGGAACTGAATATGCACCGTCCGGTTCTGAAACGCGACGCGCATAAAAGAAACACTATGATGGGTTTTTCACAGCATGGTGGTCGCAACCCAGTCGGGCTGTTCAATAATATCAATAGTATCATTATACTAATATGCCCTAGGTGTCATCGAAAAACGTTCTAGACTTTTTTTAAGTGGTGGCGTAATATACAAATCAATAAAAAATCGTTTGTTTTTTTTTTCAGTCAAAGACAATATTTTTTAAAGATGATCACGTCATCCTTGGAGAGGCACAGTATGGACTCGAGAAAGTGATAAAAGAATCAGATTTTCCATTAAAAATAGATCCTTTCAATTTACCTTCTTCAGAAAAAGATTACGAAAAACATATGCGTATCCCTTCGGTAACCAGTAATATTGTAGCTACGACATGGCCACTAGTGCCAATATTTACAGTTACTAATCCTGTAATTATATTGAAAAATACAGCAAAAGCAAAAGTATTTATGGACACTGGTAAAGTATTTCCGATAAAAACTCATGATAAGCGATCTGCAAGTGATGATCTTGAAAAAAATAATGATTTAGGATCGAGTACTTTGAAGGTTCTCGATGGAAATGAAAACACAAGAATTGGGATTAAACTAGAACCCAACAGTTCTCTCATATGAAAGCAATTATTGAAATCGACAAATGATGAAGAGGACATCGACTCAGCTAAATATACTGTCATTAAATTAATGACCGAAAATACATGTTTTGTTAATGAAAATGAATACGCAGTTAATATAAAAGATAATATTGCAAGAAATGTTACAAATAAACTTTTCTTGATATTTATCAACGGTCGTGAAAATAGGTAATAAAAAAAACAGAAACTAATTTCGATGAAGCAGTCCTAATTACTATATTTTAAATTGAAAAAAATCTGAGACCATCGCAAAGCAGCTCAAAAATATTATATCAAAGGACATGTTGTGATGATTATACAAATATTATATCATCATCAGACAAAATAGTCTGGGTTAGGACATTGTGATATTACTATTATTTTAATTAATTGTCTTTTCGAATACATTATTTCTTATACTTGCGTTTACCCCCTAAAGAAGGGCTATGCTTGCCGGCAGTTTTGTGTCACTGCCTTTAATCGGATCTATTGTGATTATTCCACACGACTAAAGCTGACAATCTAGTTCTATATGGCCTTTATTCCTATTTCTAGTCTCTTGCAAGCATGTGTCTTATAACCTTATTTCTTTTTTTTTCAATTGATTAACCTGCCTACTTATATTTTTATTTAAACTGAATAGAAATGTCTTAATTATAATTCAATGTCAAAGAATATACTTTCTTATTATAATCAATTATAGTAATAGAAAAGAAAATAATTGTCATAAATACAATTTGTATACCTACATAATATGTAATAGAACACGTGTAGGTCAATTCTTTTTACATGAAAGGAATGTGATATTGATCGTCATTCTGCAGAAAAATAATAAAACAAAAAACAATTGGAATTGCTTTAACTCAAACAAAGGTGATTTAAATTGCAATTAATTAACACGTGTTCAAATAACAAAACAGAGCGTAACCCGAGGTAAATCAACATTATCAATCAGTGATTGTACGCAGTTATTGCAAAATAATTGTGCAGTTTGGTTTAAATATCTTAACGCAAGGACTTTGCAGAATGAACATTTAAATAACGATTTATTTTATTCGTGTGCTTTGATTTAAATTGAACTCTTAGTTGTATCGATTATTATGGTTTCTTTGCAATTTTTAATTTTATTCTATCGTACATTTGTCTCCACGATATACATGTTTCTAATATGTACTGAAATATACTACAAGTTTGCAATACAAATGAAATTCATATTATATAATGTCGCCTACAAGATATTTAAGAGCAAAATGTTTTTTCGTTAATTACAGCTCTAAGAATAAGAAAGTGACCTTAATAATATCATAATTGGTTTTCCAGAAATTAATGGTAAAACAAGAGTTTAGAAACAGGATTCTGTATCTGCTTAGTTAATTGTAGACAAGCTTGATTTCTCTGGACAAGTTTTTTTGTGCCACAATTGAAAATTACACATAAAAATATCTTTAATCAACTACTAATTATATGGAATAACTAAATAAATTTAGAGGAATTGTAAACATTACTGAACCTGGGAAAGGATTGCTATATAGAAAATCATGAAGAGTTCCTCAGTGTAAAAGAAAAAAAAAGCGTTCCAGCTGAAATCAATCAAATGCCTTGCTACCAATGATTAGTAGTTTAAAAGATTAATAGTTTATAAAAAAGTAGAAAACATACAATCCCATATATTAGGATCATGAGTGGCACAGAATACACGACTTCTTAATGCTGCTTCAACCTAAAAATGTGTGATCTCCAATATACGAGTATAAAAATTTATGGGTACTTTACGGTTGTAAAATATTTGGTACTAACGAGCTAAATAAAAAAAAGACGTCTGCAGTTTAATAACGGCAGTTATTAATAGCACTATTAATTGCAGTTTCTTTGTTCAAAGATGTTTAAATAATGCCGATGTTAAAATATTTTAACGATAGTGCGTCAGAACATCAAATGTTGCAATCTTAAGATTTAAAAGTGTAGATAATTCTTAGTTAGTTGTACAAGGATAACAGAAAGTGCCTGCGTTTGCTGGAGACAGGTGTGGACTAAGGCATCTTTTTAATGGGTTTAGGTTGATAAATTGACTTTGCAACAATTTTACACGGGCCATTATCATGCCATTTTACGGTCTTAAATCTCATCTAGTATAGTAGGAGGTCTATTTTATTATTTATTTTCCTTTCCATAAATTACAGTTTAACTTGATAAAGATTTGCTTCCACTATGGGGGTATCAAGTAAGCAATTTATGCTAAGAAACAAGCTATTTATCGAATTAAAGTCTTACTTCTGTTCTCCTACCCTGTCTCTTTTATTCTATCTCAAAGCTATGAACTGTATCGACTTGTATCGCAAATAAATCAATAGCACATTTGAAGACAACTACGTCATCAACTATGTAAAGACAACAACTCACTCTGATCTGTGTAGGTTCAGTCTGGATGTTTCTTGATATAAATTCATAAAAAACGAGTTCACCTATCCTCTGCTCCGAGATGCAATAACAATACAAACTGCGAATGAATTAGCCAGTTTTATTAAAAAAGTATCAAGAAATACTTGAGTGTATGGGCTCCAATCTGACGCTGGCCCTGCACCTGCTAGGAGGTCGTGCCGGTTAACAAACGGACTAAAATAATAATTTTGGTTCAACGAGAGAGCGGCGCCGTTCCCACGTGCTGCGCGTTCACCCGCCGCCGCGCGCTGGCCTGCCTTGAACGACCTTGCCGGTCGCCTGCTTTAGCTTAATACGTTCACGAGAAACATGTGCCTACTTCTGACTGATTTCTTCGCACTTTTTGAAGTTTTAAGAGAGGTAGAACACAGAGAAATTTCTTTGGAGATTTCTCTCTACTTTGGGCAGCCCGACTTTTGGAATACCTGCAAAGCAGAAGATAGCAACCAAATCACCTAATGTTGTGTTCCTGCGGTGAGTAGGGTTTCTAGAGCTCCTTATGGAAAGGGTGGGTTCAAAGAGAGGTATGGTATAGAGAAATTTCTTTGAAAATTTCTTTACTTTACAGTACAGTACTGTACTTGGGGCAGCCCGACTGGTGGAATGTATGTACTCCCGCGGTGAGTGGGGTTTCGAGAGATCTTAGGGGTAGGGGAATCTGCAACGCGCTAGGGATTCCTATGGTATTACTAGCGTCCATAGGCTACGGTAGCCGCTTAGCATCAGGCGGGTCGTATACTTGTTTGTCACATTTTAGTACGAAAAAAAAGTAAACTTTTTACAAGAACACTCAATCTACTATCTGAATGAAAATATTATTAATGGATGATATTTGTTATAACATAGAGAACCAATTTGCTAACCGTTTATAAAACAATGAATGATCTTTATATTTAAGTAAAAACATAACTAACTAAGCATAACTCTTTTAAATAATAATCTGTGAACATTGCGTCGTTATAAACATTTTTTTAATAATATGTCGTGTAGTGCTGATTCCTATATAATGAATAACTACTTGAAACTTGATTGAATAATTAATTTTAATAAGACAGATTGGGGAAAGCCTTTGAGGTCGTGATAGTATATCATAACGTTGGCTCTTGATTTATTTGATAAACAAGAGTAAGTGTATAATTAGACTATCGAATATAAATTGGTAATTAATCATATAATTTATGTTTTGACTATATTGTGCTTGGATTAAATCAGAAGGTCAAAGAAGCGGAAAATCCGGTCAACTTAACACTTATAAACTACGTAGATTTTTTATTACTATATAATACATAGTATAACTTCAAATTTAAGTAAGTATTTAAAGGATAGGAAGTCATAGGAAACTACCATTTAGAAGCAAAGCAAATTAAACACCAAAACGAGATCGATTAGTCAGAGGTAAACGACGTTTGGCGCAAGATTGAGAACGGGGTCGAATTCCAGCACTACTAAAGGCAAATCCAGTAACTAATCATAAAACTATTAACGTAGAACGTTGGACGTTGGAAAACAACTCGACAATCGTGATCACCTTGCGTTTATAAATAACTAGTGGCCATTAAATAATGTCAAAACTCAAAGAAAGGACGCAGGCAGGCCACTTCATAAGGATACAAACTAACCGAATTAGAAATTCGGAGGTCATGATCATCAACAACATAAAGAATTAGATGTGACAAGGAAGATGCAAGTGCATTTTTTTGCGTTCTCCCTGTTTTTCATCATAAACGTACACTTCAATCAGTCGAAGTCTTTGTAATGCAAGCATTAATGAAAATGGCCGCTGCGACCCCGTTTCTTTGTCTTGATTATTTTTTATAACTCCGTTCTCGTTCCGTCAGATACTGGATAATGTATATCATTAGTTTGTATCCGATAATATATCGCTTACGTGATCTGTATCAGGTTATCTAGTTAGAGTGCCTAAGTTCTTGCCAAGTTTACAGACTATAAAATATTTAATATTCAGCCGTCTAAGTGCGAATAATATTTAGAAAAAAATAAACTAATCTTATATGCACGTGGTGGATTTCTTTGTTCTTTAGAAGTTAATGTTAGACCATGTTCTTATCTAATGGTACAAGTAGGTGACGATGTAGTCAAAGATTGTAAGCACGTTAAGCCAGAAATTGGAATGGCTCTCAATTGTATTAAGTGCTACTTAAGGGACTTAGTTTATAAAAGGAGGCAAATATCTAAGGAGCTTATCATTAGTTACTAAGTTAACCAATTTCTAAAATAATAACCGATAATTAAAACTGTTTATTTTCTGATCCATATCTACATCTAAAACACTGTTCATTATCAGATTCGAGCTAAGAAAAATTATCTGCGTATCCTGTAAAATGTATATCTGTAGAGTAAATTACTGCGTGCGTTTTTCCAGTATGAGTCTTATGAGTTTCTCTTTTACTGACTTACGAGAAGTTTAATAAAAGTTTATCATTAGGTTTCACCGTAATACTTGTTGGTCAATGTACTTAATATTACCTCTTTATTTTGGGTTCACTTACGTTTAAGTGCATTGCATTGATAAAGTAATATAAACAGATTGGTCTGTATGTATATACATCATTATCAAAATTCTGCTTGATAGACTGAAATGGTCATTCATTATCAACTGTATAACTTTTCAGCCGACGTCGAGTTAAATTTGCCAAATATTCGCCAATCTTAACGAGAAAGTATTTTTAAACCAGTGGTTCCTAAACTATAGTTATCAATTAGTGTTCAGTTTCTAAGGCTCAGCAAAGATTTCTTGCGAAAGACGTATGAAGTACGATAAAACTGCTATAATATCCGTAGTCATACCATAAAATTGCCCAGTTTGAATTTCAATATTAAGAGTTTCCATTATTTATTCATTCATTGATTTATTTACTCACTACAAATTATAATAACATTTTTCCATACCATTAAATCTTCAACTTTTCTGGCAATTTTATACCTTCCTATGTTTGAATATAGAATTTTACCAGGTCTCGCGTTTGAGTGACCTAATCGCGTAAAAAATGTATAAGTCGCTCGGCTATCCTAATAATACCTCCAAGGAAATAGCAATATTTTGTGCAGTATTAAATACTAACCTACTTATAAGTAAAGACAATTCAATATCCTTTAAAACATGGAAAATGTTTAAAATCACTGTTCTAAATGTTCAACGTAAACACAAAATTGGACCGCAGGTTTTAATTAAACTAGATAAAGAACTTCAAAGTATTCGTATTTCATTTTCGAAGTTGAACCACCTCAAAGAACACCAGTGAGGTTCCAAGGCAACTTAACAAAATAAAATGAAACCTCTAAATTGTTTATACTGAAATTAAACTTATCTATGTCAAAGTCAGAATAATAAGTCCTTATGATTTATATAGATTATTTTAGCTGGATGGGAGGAAACGGCAGTTGTGTCTGATCGGATTGTGATCACTATAAACTAGGTGTAATTACCGCCAATAGCTATAGTGGCACGATTTATAGTGTCATGTTTCGGTATCAGCTGATATATATCTAGTAATCAAGTTGGATGGTAGGATTCTTACCCGACTGCGTTACGACAAATATACATATTATGCTAAACCCTTTACAGTGACTCTCATTTGCTTTGTCCCATTTCGGGATCAGTAAGTGTGCATCCACTTACCGAGAGACTTGTAAGCCGGCATGATAACAACGATCACGGATGGATTGCCGACCTCATGGTTCCTCGTCGTTGATTTTAGATTGTACTGTGCTTACTATCCGGGAACGTTACATCAATTTGCCATCCTAGTAATTAAAAGTGAATGTTTTGAAACCAGAGTATTAACAAAAAAATATCTTTTTCTTGTACTGTTCCTTATTCTTTATTTATTTTTTTACTATTACGTGCAGTTGTTATCGAAAAAAAGAAGGAGGTTCTCAATTCAAATATATATATAAATACATATATGTTTTTATGGATATGCAGCCATAACTTATTTGCTTATAAACCGATTTAGATATTTCTTTCTTCGTTAGAAAGGTGGTCCTAGTTTAATTGATCCTTCGACTTCGAAGATACACCAGGGAACTCCTCAATATAATTGAAGTTAGTTTCTTTTTTGTTAAAAATAGTCTAGTAATTTCGTGTTCTTTATCCATCAGCTTTATAACCCCATTCAGTGTAGCGGATTTTATTGCACAATGCAAGCATAGTGTGGTATCACTTCCAAAATAACTTTATAGATAATTATGACACATAGTCCAAATTATTACGCAGTCTAAAATAAATATTGTATCTTTTTTGTTCATAGCTTGTTTTTTTTTCTTTCGAACATAATAAGTAACAGGAAATATTTAATGGATAGCGAACGTGTTTATTATTGCTTTTATTATGTTAGTAGGTAGCTATGTAATCGCTGTGTAAGAATGTAAATAATTAAATAGTGTAATTTTAGCCGAGTGTTGCCCGGTGTGATGTCGGCTTATGATAACGAAGGCCGTGTCGGTTAGACTAGTTGCGTTTACTGAATTATTTTGTTATTCTCAAATCAAAGATAATATTGAATGTATGTACTATGTTCTAGATTTTTATACCAGAACGGTATAAAGTACAGCCCAGTACAATTCAAAACTAACGGCGACCACCGAAAGATCTGTAATTCATCGCCGGTGGACGCTGTCATGCCTGCCTGCAACTCTTGAGACAAACCAAAATATAGTCACTGTGACGTGTTCATTACCATATGCTTTTTTTGGAACTCACTATACTGCTATCCTTAATGATCTTGGAGCCATTAGAGGCTTTGACAGCTTCACAAGGCCTGGAATATTTACCGGGCTTGGGTAAACACTTGTGACTCAGTCGGGTACAAATCCTATCACCTTGTTGAATTACTTTGATAAAGACCGGCTGATCACAGAGCGCGACATGCCTAATTATGCCATTGACGGGTGTTCACAATCCAGCAACAATCGGAACAGTTAGTTAATTCTATTTGAGTGATGTTCCGGAACCGCATGAGAAATGTTTAATGAGAAATATTGAACAACGCAATCCATTATTTGGAAAACTACTTTTAATCATTTTATATCAGCAATTAAAATATTTTTGTAATTACATACAGTGTAAACGAAACTAATGCTGTCTTTTTTGTCACGTGACCAAAACGCACGTGTTAGAAAGAAACGTCTATTGAAGCTACTTTTCTGTAGAGCAGGGGTGATCAAACTTATAATCAGTGCATAAACTATCGGCGTTCAACTACAAAAAAATAATTACTGAAATAAGTATGCCAACCTCAAGTACGATTATAAGCGTTCGTTATTTAGCCGATTACGATATTTAAATTTAACTATCTTTATTTCGTAAAAATGATAACTTGTACAAATAAGTAGATCCGAAGATTCCATGTTAACCTAAGATGTACCATAAGATACAACATAAGAGACAACATAAGATGTAATATATATGTAAGATGAAATGATGTATTTATTTCAAATGTGGATATTTTTCTTCAGATATGAAAGACCAAAAAGGGATTACATGTATCATACGAGTGATCGACACCACGAGATTTCCAAGGTAAAGAATTTTCAGGAATTCCCGCGATAGACTGTTTGAGCACCCCTGCCCTAGAACACAGCTTTTGTACTGATTGGATACTATAGTTCGCATTTATTATGATGTCTCTAGTGTTTATTGGGCTTGTTGGTGCAGTGGGTTGAACTTTCAGATGGCTCTGGGTTCACTCAGATCTTCTCAAAACTGTGCGTAAAAATAATACTTCTATTTTATTTAGAACAGATATAAAAATACCTAAAAAAGGCTTGTGGTTCAGAACAAATAGCTCATTTACCTCTTTTGATTAGTGTAGAACAGAAATGACATTGGGCTAAATATATAGTGACCGTAGACTATTTTAATTAAATATTTTCACTTCGAAATGTTAATAATAAATTAATTATTTCATTTTGTGATACAAATAACCGTGAATATAAAAAAGATATCTTGCTAAACATTTTTTTTTCTCTGACAGCGAATAACGACTTTATTTACGCTACAGATTTCTAATTCAAATCAGCTATTTCCAATGAATTCTTGTTACCAAATGTCTACATCCTTATACGGTTAATTTAGCACAATTAGTTTTGTAATGTTATTTGCATAGCGTTGTCCGCTGTATTTGTTGTCAAGAATGTTTTCTGATCGTGTTATTGAAGGTTTTTGGTGAAGAATTAAAAGTTGATTATTAGTGGTTTTGGTCTTGTACATATTTTTTTTATACGGGCGCGGCAGTACACTCTGTTCGTAATACATATTATATCATAATAGTTGAGATGAACCTTGATTTGTAAGGAAAATAGCTCTCAATTAGAGTTGCATGTCTTTTTTTAAAGAAATTAATTATACTGTCTTATTTCACAATCCGCTTTTTCATATTTAGGCTTTTTGACAGAATTATGACAAAAATAGCCCATTTTTTTAAATTCTACTTCTTTTATCGCGTTTATTAAGTAGGGAATTACATTTGAAAGCTGGGCGTGCATCATGTGACTGAATTGAGACATGATGAAGTTAAAATAAAAAAATATTACATAATTTAATATAAAATTAATATTTTTATTAATTCTATTAATATAATATAATGAAGTATAAATAAATATTATTTAAATCTAATAAAATTAATGTTTTTTATTCAAGGTTAAACACAATGAATTGAATTTTTGAAGCAATGATGGCTCAGTGCTAGCTTGTACGACTCCTTGCAATGAGCCTGAGCTTTCGTAGAAGGAAAACATCGTGAGGAAACCAGAGCATGGTGGTAGGGTTTTTCCTAATGCCCGTCTGGCTAGCTACCACCCTCAAGTTGAAAATCTGTTGCCCAGCACCAATAAGTGTCTTCCGACAGCTGCACTTGAGAGCCAGTCTTCCACTAGGTTTAGCGTGATATCATATTGGGTCACATCGTCACTTAACATGAGATGAAATTGTAACCACTACGCTAAACCTATAACGAATAAAAAAATAATTTCCTTAAATTTTACATTAATATCATTGATAGAGTTAACTTTATAGTTGTTAGCCCATATGTCTTTGTCAGCGTCTTTATACACTTCCACTAAACCATTGCTTTGAATAAATAAACTATTAGACATCTTTGGATATTTTGTTGTTGCCAGATAGATATATAAAGTCGACACGTTCTAGATACGACACTAGATCAAATAAGTTTTTCTGCTTACATGAAGTAAACAAGGAAATGTTTACTTTTACGGTTTTTAAATTATGGTACATGAACCTTAAAAACGATAATAATATTATAAATGACAGTGTCGATCATTTCTAGTTTATGTTAACTCAATGATATGAAGCAGATTGTAAGCGTATACATTGTTCACAACTTTTTCAATTTGTGACTTTTTCAATTCAACACACGATGGGAGTGCCGTGACGAATTTCCCGTTTGACTTTGATTTTCCTACTCAACAGGCAATATACTATTATGATAATATGAATAATATACAATGAGTAATATTTACATTTCATTACCACATACGTTTTGATGCATTTAATTACGTAATTTTTTGTGGTTTTCCTCATCAGGTTTTCTTTTGCTTTATCATGAAATGTTATAAAAATTTGAACGTTAAATTATAAATATATTTATTATAATATTATTGTATTCTCTGTTTTATATTACTGTAAATATTTCTTTTTATAATAAATAACTAGCTGTGCTCGCAGCTTCGCTCACGTGGACTACTAAAAACCTTCTTTTTTATTTTTTGTGCGGAATCCTAAATAATATTCTAAAATAAAACTAGCCTAAGCGATAACTTGTAACATCAGCTATCTGCCAGTGAAAGTGCTGTCAAAATCGGTCCAACCGTTTCGGAGATTACCCGGAACAAACAGACAGACAAAAATAAAAAAAATGAGTTTTTTGTTATAGGTATCGTCTATAATTTCATATGCATTTAGTAAAAAGCTGTTATTTTCACATTACAAACAGACACTTCAAATTTATTTTTGACCTGTAGGTATATTGTTTTATACAAGTTATGACGCGAATGAATTAGATATAATATGCAATTACTTTACATGATGACGTCAACGCCAAATGACCAGAGAACACAATTGGGTATTTTATTAAAAATAATAGTAGGTACTGTATTAAAAATAATTATGAACCTTGTCGGTGTATTTCTAAATGATTTTTTTTATATTTTAACATGTAACAGTCATAAATATTGCATTATTATTCACTAAAACAAGAAATAAAAGACATATTTTTAAACTGCCGCCAAGTTATCACAAATGCTCTATGATTGGTTGAATCTCTAATTACGTCACGTGCGTGACAAGTGAATTCGGTTGATCCCTGTGCTTTTCTTGTTAATTAGTCGTTAGCAACCAGTATTTACATTTTTAAATAATAATGGCTACCAATTATGCTTGGACTATTATATAAAAATAAAGCATGATTTTTATGCTTCAAAGATTATAAAAGTGAAAACTATATTGTGAGTATTTTTTAGTAAATATAATCATAATATAGTACTTTATTAGTATTTAATATCTTACTTTTAAGCTAGTTATTGATATAGATCTTCTATCTTATTAAATCGATGTCAGTTATACTATTCCACTAACATAAGTTCAAAGGATTGAGCACGTCTTTTATATTTATTTATTCTAAGAATTCATATATAGTATACAATGGACCCATAATTTTATTCATGATTTGTTATATAAGATTCACCGGGGTTGGACGACTTGAAAAGAACATAAATGGGCAGACGGATAGAGAGACGTTGAGTTTATAAGGTTGCTGCGACCCATTTCTAAAAATTTTTTTCATATTTTGGCATTCTTAGGAACGCTCACAACGGTTTTTCTGGCTTCTTTATAGATATGTGATAGTATATACAATATATAGACCATTTTATCACAAAATGTTTTTTTATCGTTATTTGTTTAGCGTCTGGGCCACAAACTACGCCTAGTGTGAGGACTGGCTCTCAAGTGCAGCTGCCGGAACACACCTGTAGGTGCTTGGCGACAGACTTTCAACTTGAGTATGGTAGCTAGCCAGGCGGGCATTAGAAAAAGCCCTACCACCATGCTATGGTTTCATCACGTTGTTTTCCTTCAGCGAAAGCTCGGGCTCATTGCAGGGGTTCGAACTTACGTCTATCGACGCGATATCCGTACGCACTACCACTGAGCCGTCATTGCTTCAAAATTCAATATGCCATAAGAAAAAGTTTTAATCGACAATAACACAATGTTAGTTATCATATACATAGAATGGCTTATGACGTCAGGGTGCGATGTTTAGAAATGGGAGCGTTTACGCGGTTTTTTTTATCATTTGAATTTATTTCACAATTGTTATTAAAAAAAACACAAACATTAATATACCTAACACTTATTGTTAGCATTATTATTACATTGTTGACAATTTTAGATGGGTTTTCCAAAACAGTCAGATATCTTATTGCAGAGTGGAAGGAACTAGATACCACTGGGTTGCGACCACCACAAGAGCCGTCACTATGCCGTACTGCAATAAAAAAACGCACTCCCTGCGCCTCGCATTCTCATTCGCATTCAAATCTCTTGAAATTGTGACAATTTTTATTCGGAATGCCTTGTCTATTAAGTTATAATATACATAGGTATACACGTAGGTATACTTTAAAAATATGTTTATTCTATAACAAAAAATAAACCTTAGGTATAAGTTCTTTATAAGTTTAGCGTTTGACCACAATCTCACTTAATGTTAAGTGACGATGTGGCTACAGATGGTAATACGCTAAGGCCAGTTTGAGGACTGGCTGTCAAGTACAGCTGCCGGGACACACATACGGGAGGTGGATTCTCAACCTGAGAGTGATAGCTAGAGAAGCGGGCATTATGTAAAAATGCCCTACCATATTAAAATACGTCATAAAAAGTCCTAATTAGATTAGGGACCGGGTATTATAGTTGGTAGGTTTATGAATGAATTGATTGAACGGTAAAATACTTGAACGGTTATGAAAAATTTTAATGAAAGTCACTACTGGATTTATTTACTGGGTGACACCGAGAATCGACGCTCCAATGCAGATAAAACGACCAAATCTCGCACTATATCCACAGGATCTTTCAAACTTTATCATAAAATTAATATATGTAAATATATATTTAAAAATATACCCACAGAACCTGTTGTGTAATTGTTGACTTTTTAACCAATTTAAAAAAAGAAGGAGTTTATCAATTTGACTATATGTTTTTTGTATGTTTAACTCTATATTTTGTTAGTTTGTAACTCTATATTTTGTTAGTTTGATATTATAATATATTTTAGTTTACGCTTTGTTTATTATGCACATGTGAAGTTAATTCTAAATGTACATGGAAAGATGAGTCCTTAAAAGATATTAGGAAGTTTTGAAAATGAAAATAAAACATTGACACTGGCAAATTATTCTGCGAAGCTGCGCCAATTTAAAATAGAATTGATAAAAGATTTGTTATTAGTAATTTAGTAGATAAACAATATGATAATCAGAATCAGAAGCTAATAGTAAGGTTTGAAGTCCGTTAGAGATATGTAAACGCTTGCCAACAGCCAGGGTCGAGATTCAGTCATTGCACTGAGTGTTGTTATTATAAACTGCATATCGGCTCAGACGTTGATAATAATTTGACCTTTAAAGTCAAAAGAATATGGTTCAGAATAACATTGTTATTGTTATCGTTGGTTATTTGAATCTGTAAAAAATACGGGCAACGAGTGTAAATATAATTCAATCTTTATAACATTGAATAATTTAAGACCCGCTTGTATTACGAAAGCTGGGATTTTTCGCGTTGATCACTTAAAATACTTATAAGGCCGCGGTTACACTACACGGAATAATTATGATTTTGACATGCATGTATGCATGCAGGGCCTGTGTTATTCTCCGTGTAAAAACAATACTTGACATTGAAAGGAAAATAGGTAACAAAGGGATGAAGAAATCTGAAATTTACTGCTAAAAACAGACGTGAGTTAAAAAAGTCGCCTCTTATAGTTGTCTCTGAGTGACATGCTGGGTGATTTTTGACGTGAATACGTCCTCTATGCTACCATAGTGGGAGATAACTCAAAAAATTAATGTCAACAAAATCGGGAGATACGGTTTTGGCATTTTAGCTACATATCTATCATCTACACCCTAAATATAATCACATCAGTCTATAGTTAAAGGATCAAAGAATTCGTTACGTTGATTGAGTACTATGTCACATCGCGCAGGGGAGCGAGATGTGCCATCATTATGAGATCGTTTGCCACGTTATATAATTTCAGTTTTGTATAAATTCTGACTTGGAGAAGCTGCGACACTCGTTATAGTTTCAATCGATAGCTCTCGTTAAGATTTATTTATTGTGTATACAAAACGTTAGCGTGGAATAGTGAATGTGAATATGTATAGTGTTAAAGTTAAAAATGTAGAAAACTTAACACAGCGTCGGCCTATACTCGTCAAAAAGTCAAATAAAAATATAGAACTCTAGGGATTTCCATAAATACCGAGTGGACACGTATTCGCGTAAAATACACGGTCGTGTCCCCGGTACAGCCACGGTTTTTATCGCTCTCAATATGTATGTGAATAATAAATAATACATTGATCAGTGTTCACGTAACTAACTGATAGGACAAAAATAATGGTTTGTGACGTGTTTTTTTATAATATTTCGGAAAAATGACAGCTCTGTGCCATTAGCAGTGGCGACAACCGAGAGCTCCACAAATCATAACTAGTCGCTATCTTGTCGGCCTGCGTGAATAGAAACTACATACGCACAGGCTGACCCGAAACGCGATGCCTAGGAAACGCTAGAGACCCTAAAGGGCTAAATTATTCAATTATAATTTCTACGCATGGCGTTTTAAGTCAGACTCTGTACATACACTGTTAACGGCACAGTCCCGTCATTTTTCCGAGATACTATAAAATAACACATAACAAATCATTGTTTCTGTTCTGTCAGTCAGTTGAGTGAACACCGATCAATATATAATTTATTATTCACATACATATTGAGTGGAGTTATGTTAAAATGCCCTAGATAAGTAAACGGAACGTTCTGCCCGAACATTGAACCTGAACTGAAAAAAAAGAAACGGCTCTTTATTCATGCCATATTTATCCTGGTTTTCTAAATATACGGTTATGTGTTCGGGGTTTGTTTTGGAACGGAAATATCCCAAGTATATCAGATAAATTTGAATGATATTTGTTTTGAAGTTTGATTTTCGAGACGCCACTGTTTTTCTACCTGCTCTAATATTACGAAACTAGCTGATGCCTGCGACTTTCTTAATAATTTAACAATTACTGCTTAGCCCCCTATGAAAATGTACATTTATATACAGCCTAGAACTTTCCTCGAATCAAGCCCTATTATATTATGAAAATTACATTAAAATTGGTTCAGTTGTTTTTAAAGGATTCTCATTGTGTAACACGGAAAACATACGATTTTATTATATACTAGCTGTGTCCGCGGCTCCGCTTGCTTATATTACGCAGTAATTATTTGAGTTTTACTCATATTCATGGTTTCTAAAGTATGATTTATTGATAATTTTCATAACCTATCAATTTCTGAATGACATACTCCCTGTATACAAAATGATATCAAAATGGGTAGAGAAAAAAAAGTGTGTGTGCGATTCACACACGATAGAAGTGAAACTTCATTTTTTAAAAGATATTTTCTATTTTATTTAAACAGTGTGCAATATACATACACGCCGACATTTACTCTGTCGCTCTGGCTCACACAAAGAGGAGAGACCGATAATATATTGCTCTCTCACTCTGGCTCACACAAAGAGGAGAGACCGATAATGTGCGTTAAACGTTTAACATTTAACGTTTAACGCTTGGAAGTCGCATAAGAAGTTTCACTTCAATAACTTTTTCTATTTGAAAAAAGAAAATACGTTTTCTAATAGTATTATTGACAATCCTCATCTAAAGCCTATCAAATGCAGAATGACGTATACTTACCGTGTAAAAAAATTCACTAAAACTCAATTAATTTAATTAATTCTTAAATTCATCAAGCTGTTTTAGAGTTAAATTCAGACACGCAAGAAGATAGAATAAAAATTTATGTCGTATACATGATCAGTGGATCTTATAATAAATATCTATCACACAATTAAATATATTTATATATATATACAGGTGAACTACATATTTAACATAGGTAAAATACTAGCTGGCCTGTAAACATTGTTCTACCCCTTCCGGCTCGAATTAATGGCTCGACTATAGCGCCACCTATCATGTACTAACCTAGCAATAACCATCGTCTCGATAAAACAAATAATATACATATTGTGAATATGTTCTCAATCGATGAACTCGTTCAGAAGCTACACGATCATTAACAGACGCACATAAGATTTTTATTTATAGAATAATATGAGAAAGTATTTTTATTTATTTATCGCTTATAGTTTTAGAGTTTGACCACGATATCACTACACTTAACATAGTAAGTGATGATGTGGCCCAAGATGACGGACACGCTAAGTCTAAAGGAACTGGATATCAGATAGGTACAGCTGCCGGAAAACAATAGGTGCTTGCAGACATATTTACAACTCCAAGGTGGTAGTTAGCTAAACGGGCATTAGAAAATACCTTACCTTCATCGAAAGCTCAGACTCATTGTGGGGATTCGAACTCACTCAGCATCATTGCTTCGTAAATAGTGTCTAAGTTTTATTCCTTATATAATGTTAAAATGTTTAATAAATTTCACAATGCATGCTATCTCACAATTCGGCTTCCGTGAATACCTTCAATCTGTTTGAGTAATTCAAATAGGTCGAAAGCCAAGCCCGCGCATAGAATCGTGCCCCTAGACTTCGATATCGCGATTGTACTGTCGATGGGTCGTGTTCATATAGGGCGGCGCGGCGCGGCGCAGCGTGAGCCTGCCTTACGAAATGTTTTGCATTTTGTGCCTGTCAGTCCTTTTGAATCGATGATTTATAAAAGTGGAATTGAATTACGAAATATATTTACACAAATTCAAGTAGTTATAGAACACATAAATGTGTATTCTGTCACGATATATCTGCTTGCTGAGTATGACTGGTACATAAGCTGTTGTTTTGTAAAATTAGATCCTAACGTAGAAACTGATGTGTTGGGGTGTCAGCGATCTGTATCAGACTGGCTTGCGACCACCATACACATGGTGATACGTCTGTTACTGTGGTTCTCTTTTAGTTTGTCGTGTTTCCAGATCAAGCTGTGAATATCCGGCTACCATAAGCTTGCAAACCGGCATGACAGTGGCGATAGTTGTCATCTCGGTGATCACTGTTGCTTACCTACCGTTACTTTACCGTATTACAATAAAAATAATCCCTTGCAAATTAAAAACTATCACTTATAATAAATCGTTTGGTATCACTAGATTGTAAGCAAAAATTATTCGTTTCATCAGGCAATCTTCGTTTTCAACTCGTCACAAGTTAAGAAACAACAATTTGTATGCAAAAACATTTCATATTCGTGTATCAAATTTGGCAATTTGTAAATAAAAAACCATACAAGACGATTGTATATTATAATTTGGCAACAAATATTTGATTAGATCTCTTATAAATTTAAAATACTAATGAGTTTTTTTTAAATCTTTATATGTATAAAAATAAAACAGATTGCCGCCTTTGTCCCCACACGACTCATATTCACTCGTACCGTGGCATAATGATTTATAATGTTCTGTAAAAACTAGATATATACTATCTATGCCCTTCGCTTTCTCTCGTATTTTATTTATTCAATCAACTCTCCAGTACATCACCATCAACGCACCCGTAGCCTAAATGTGTTCTTACTTCCCCGTACTTACCTACATCACACCAAATTGCTTTATGTTCATGACTACTGCTCTGCTCTACAGGGTCGCTTTGTGAATTAAAAGTTTGAATAGTTAAAAAAACTAAAAACACGCTTTAATTACGCACAAAAAATATATAACTTTTTAGTCTTATAATAATATCTCGTTACCAAGCCCAATCCATTTGACTTGTGAAAACAAATCATATGAGTCTAAACTCGAGGCGTTTGCTAGTAGCCACTGGAGTGTTCCACTATCCACCTCCTGGCTCCTTTATCAGATCAGCTCCAAGATACCAAATTATGGTGTTGTCATCCGAACTACATATGCAAACAAAGTTTCATTTCGATACGTCAATTAGAAGTAGGTTAAAATTGACTTCTAAGATTTTATTACACTGTTTGTTGGTTACAAGTGAAGCTAATATAAGCGTGTTAAAAATTGAAAATAATTTTACAAATCTGGCTGGTAATTACTTACAGAGATTAGTGCGTTCAAAGAAACAATCTCTTGAGCTTAATAGTATTAGTATAGATATTACAGAGGATTGAATGAACTTGAATGCACTAAAATGAAAATAAATGTACCTACTAAATATTATTAAGACTACATTTTGTATTGACAGTTTATAAAATAGAGACTAATGAAACAAGGTATCGTGAAATAATTCAAATAAGGATATACTAGATTAAGAATGAGTGATATTAGAAAAACAGCAGTGTGCGATAAATATGAGAATAAAAACATCTATGTTCTAGTGCTAAGTATCAAGTAAGATACCTTTTTGGCACTGACAAGGAAAGTTTGCTGCGGGACTCAGGCAAACGATTTTTAAAGTGAAACTTTTATTTTATCGCCCAAAAAAACAAACGTTTATCTATCACATATCGCATTACAGCTGGCCGTGGAGTAGGGAACTGTGAGACTCGAGGCGAAGATGTTTTTATTGATAGAATAATTGAAGTTGATAACGATTCAATGATTTAAATAAATATTGCTCTTAGTTTTATTATTTTATTTTTTAAAGTTTCACTTGCATCGTGGTTTCATAAAACCACAATTATTTTTTTATTACCTTACCTTTATACCTGTTTATATTTTGCTTAGATAGGTACTGTGAACGTGAAATCATAAAATCTATGAATATCGATCATCTGTATTCAAGACTATATTGCGCTTAGATAACAGAAAAAATATAATTTGTAGTTATAAAGCCTTTTTATTTGTAACATAATCCAAAACTTATTAACTCATATGGATATGTTAGTATATTATTGTTTAAATGAGATCGATAAACAATATTCTGATTAGATTAAACTTTTGATTTTATTATCACATATTTCTATGAGTAAACATAACATTATGAGTAATATTTTTGTTATCATTTATTGGGTTTCTACATTATAATATCATATCAGTTTATGAGAATATCTATTATAAATTAATAATTATTAAAACTCATTGGAAATTATCAGAAAGGTCTGGATTCGAACAAGGATTCGATTTCCAATTTATGAATATACACACCTACATACATAATTGTATTTGAAATAAAAATTTGTAAATTCTCGGATTGCACGCGCGCATCGTGCAAAGCACCTTCATTCACGTTTGGTTCGTTTAGAATGGCGTGATAAAATAAATTATAACTATCTTTTCTTATATATTGACGCTTGAAGGATCCAATGTCATAAAAAGGAGGGGGGAACATATTGGTCGGGAGATGGTTCCACAGTTTTATGGTACGACAAAGATTTTAGTTAGTGCCGAGATGGAGGTTACTCTAAAACTGTGACTCCGAAGTCAAGCGCGTATGGTTCTGATGTGGAAAGAAGATGAGATTAGATAGATTGAACAGCTCTTCAGAACACTCAAGATGATACACATATTATACAAGCTGCCCCCACAGTCATTGGTTTGTGTTTTCCAGTACTCAATAACACGACCGCAGCCCCACCTATCGTGTTTACGGATATCATAAAACATTCCTGTATGAGAAAAACACTTAGTAGATCTATCAGCTTTCATGGTGAAATCGGTCAAACGGTATTGGAGTTTATCAACCTCCTATATTATTATGAAAATCAAAAAATACTTTATTTAGTTTAGGCCCTAAGAAAGCAACTATGACCGTCAAACACTACCACCGGTTCGGAAAACATCCCAGTCATAGAGAATAACCAGCAAGAAACTTGATAAGGCATTTTTTTCCTTCTGTATCAATAATATTTACAATCAAGTCACTTCCAAACATCACTATTCACATGATGATCTACCCTATAATAACCTTTTGACAGTAAAACCAGCTTCACGTGGTCCTTGAACTTTATACTAGCGATGCCCCCCGTTTTCACCCGCGTTAAATTTGTTCGGTCAACTCTTTTATCTTATCGCCTTATCGTTGTTCCATTTCCCAAATTTGCTTATAGTTTGCCAGATTGCTTCAAGTTCATAGTTACAGCTCCATTCCTTAGGGTCATAGCGTGAAGTTATTAAGCCCATATAATTCCTCATGAATCTGGCTATCATAAAATAACTTTTTGAATCCGATAAGTAGTTCCAGAGATAGGCGCGTTTAAACAAAAAAAAAACAATTAAAAAACTCTTCATCTTTATTATATTAATAGCTGTTCATACTAGCTCGCGGCTTCGCTCGCGTGGACGACAAAAATTGTTGCTACCAGGATAAAAAGTATCCTATGTTACTTCTAATACCTTCAAGAATATGTGTACAAAGTTTCATGATGATTAAGTAGTTTTTGCGTGAAAGCGTAACAAACAAACTTACATTCACATTTATAATATTAGTAGGATAAGTAATTATATTATTTATTATAAAATACTAACGTGAAATTTTATATAGTACGTACATTACAATGAATTAATCTTAGATTACCTATCAGTAATTATACATTTACCAGTTTTTTTAATGTATTTAGTTCCGGTGGAAGCGGAAAACGGAAACAATAGCAAATAACTCGTACTACTCGAATTTGTTTTCATGATCCTACTAACAAAGAGGTGTCCAGTTCCCAGTCCGTTTAGTGTAATATATTTTTAACTAGCTGTGCCCGCGGATCCGTTTGCCTGGCCTACAGAATTATTTTTTATGAACATATCGAGATTTTCTATAAGCACCATATATCTAAGGAGTAAAACAAACAAGTTATCAAAATCTATCCATTAGTTTTTGCGTGATGCGCGTACAACGACAAACGTATAAATCATTTTATTTATAAAGAAAG
This sequence comes from Saturnia pavonia, assembly GCA_947532125.1. NCBI lineage: Eukaryota > Metazoa > Arthropoda > Insecta > Lepidoptera > Saturniidae > Saturnia > Saturnia pavonia. The sequence continues at coordinate 16,104,791 of OX383903.1, forward strand.
ATAAAACTTATCTAATACTATTAAGTAACCAATTTTTGTATTACATATATACTAGAAAAATATAAAGCTCAAGAGATTCTTTTTTGTTTGTTTGTTTGGACGCGCTAATCTCGGGTACTACCAGTTAGATTTGAAAACGTCTTTTGGCATATCATAGCCTATTTATTAAGGCTTAATTTCACGCTAAGATCATAAGGAGCCGATTAGTAAACATGAAAGTACATGGCAAGCTGTAGCTAAGTACGGGAAGTGATAATATCGATAAGCTACACCGGTGTGATAGCTGCGCGGTGGAGAGTTGTTTAAATAAATATAACACGAGCGAGACCGTAGGGCAAACTAGTATTTTTAATAACACTTACCTAATACTATTATGTGAGCAATTCTTGTATATAACTGTTATGTAATTGGTTTCACGGTAAAAGCTTTAACTATTTGGATGAAATTTTGTATTTAGATAGATCATATTTCTCTTTCCAAGTGTAAGTAAACTTGGATGGGTAAGTAAACTTGGAAGTGTAAGTAAACTTGGATGGGTAAGTAAACTTGGAAGTGTAAGTAAACTTGGAAGTGTAAGTAAACTTGGAAGTGTAAGAAAACTTGGAAGTGTAAGTAAACTTGGATGGGTAAGTAAACTTGGATGGGTAAGTAAACTTGGAAGTGTAAGTAAACTTGGATGGGTAAGTATACTTGGAAGAGTAAGAACACTTGGAAGTGTAAGTAAACTTGGATGGGTAGGTAAACTTGGAAGTGTAAGTAAACTTGGAAGTGTAAGTAAACTTGGATGGGTAAGTAAACTTGGAAGTGTAAGTAAACTTGGATGGGTAAGTAAACTTGGAAGTGTAAGTAAACTTGGATGTTTTTTTGCAAGACATTCAGCAAAGTTCGTTCTCCCCGATATTTACTTAGAATTTAAATACAAGTAATCATTTTGTTTCTGTAGACAACATTTGGGAATAAATTAAATGGATGCGTTTTGGCTTGTGTACACATTACTGATGTTATCTTTGCCTTCATTGATGCAATCACTCATTTTATATTTTATATGTTAGTATATCTTTGGATATAGGTAGGCAAAATGTCGGCATTGTGCCTGATAGTAGGCAAAATACAATTCGAAAACAGCATCGATCACCGTGAGATCGGTAATCCATCGACGATTGCCGCTGTCGTGTTGGCAACTAGATGTAGGTACACTGGTTGATCCTAAAATATAACAAACTGAATGAGAATCACTGGGACGGCTTTATCACCACATGAATGGTGATCATTATCCACCATCCGGTAATACCTATAAAAATCGCTATGACTCATCTTAAAAAGATAAAAACGCCCCGTTTCCCAATGATACCGAAAATAAATGAACGTAATTACTTCAACTCGAAGAACTTCTAAAGTGCTCCCTAAAAGTTAGGAAGTAATTATTAGAACCGTATGTAAAAGAAAAAAGCTATATTTAGGATCAAAATGACTGAAGTTTGCCGTCTAAGCAGTAGAAACGACTGGGTAGATTTAGATCTTTTTTTTGTTTGACTCTTTAGATATACGCTTATAAAAAAACACGACATCGTCATAAACGATAATTTTGTAGTCTACGCGAGTGGAGCCACGGGCACAGCTAAGTAGTTGGTTTATATTTGAAAATTTTTGTCACTACATTATATAATATTATCTGTGTGACACAGTTCGTGGTAAATTCATATTTATGCATAATACGATAATTTATGAATACATGATGTTTTTAGAGCCCCTCCCCTCTGTTACGTAACGATAACCCTTGACATACAACATTGTAGAGAAGTTGATAATTTTATATCGTCAAATTAACATTTCGGTAAGATCGTGATCCTAAACTCGCGACCCCTCTCCGTGTTCTCCTTGTGCGACCTCACATCCTCGCAGGGGAGACCATAACCATCCACGACTCCTCACTATCAAGTATAGAATTAACCACACTCGGCAGTGAGAGGTTCACTTCAACCACCGCGGTAAGAGCGCGGCGCACCCCCTCCCATGTTAGCACACTCTTTGAGAAGGTGCTGCGATGTATCCTCCGGCGCAGCGCTGCACTCGTGACACCCGGTGATTGGCTCCCTGCGAGCGATCCGGTGCAGGTAACATCCGAATCCCCTAAGCAGATGAAAATGGTATGGTTTGTACGTAACAATTTTTTTCTGAATAATGGTATGAATACACTTCGACGTACTTAATAAGAGAAGAATTTAGATGTTACCCAAAATTCATTCCGTAAAGGGAGATAGGCAAGCAACGGCAGCTGCAACATTTGTATAGTAACTAATATTTTTGAGGTCACGAGTTCAAACACCAGACTGGTGATTTTATCGCCCAATAGTATAACCACTAGTGCGATATAAAGTGTGCTTTATTGAAGTCTAATTTCCTGTCTACAACTTTTTTTAAAAAGTACACTGTCTGTACCTAAAGTTTGTGGATTGCAGGGTTATTATAGGATTTAACCATTTATACCTACATGCATAGAACATAGACTAAATGGAGTTTTTAAAGTTACATAAATATTCTAAACATAAAATTAGTTTTAGCTAATAATAGAATAGCTAATTTGTCTGGTAAAGGAAAACATTGCAATGTTTAATTGATATACTGACGATAATTCTTTCATCTATACATATAATAAAATTGAATTGAAATTGAAGTGTCTGTTTGTAATATCAAAATAACAAATTTTTACTAAAAGTATACATGCACAGCAACACCTATAACAAAAAACAAAATTTTTGTCTGTCTGTTTTTTTTCCGGGATATATCAAATTAGTGTTGTACGTAATTGTAAATCTTAAAAGTCCTACAAAAAAATTCAGCGTTAGCAACTATCGGGCAGCACGAATCGCGCGTGCGCTCGACCGACGACATTCTGTAGTCCAAGCGAGCGGAGCCGCGGCACAGCTAGTTTAGTATATTAAAAAAAACTATCTCATTGCAAAGTTAGCATTGCAGACAACCAGTTACGAATATTATTTTCTTACTTAATGGGCAACATTACCGCAATGCGACATAAGTCTAATACTAATAAATATAAATCCATAAACAAACATTTAAAGGATTATAAATAAAAGACATTAGGCGCTGTTTATATCACTTTTTTATAATTTATTTTCACAACATTTTTATTTAATTTTTTCTGTAAAATTTACAATAGCTTAAAACTCTTCACAAATATATAATTAATTACCTATTATATATCGGAACGACACGGCGTATAAACGCTCCATGCAGCACGAACAGCCAACATGGAAGAGAAATAATTAATAATAATAATAGTACTAAAGTGTAAATATACTTGATAAAAATTAACCGTAAGCTTATAAAACGTAAGGCGTTATGATCTAGCAATCCCAATATACTAGAGAGTCGGTATGTCGATTTATCGCATTTAACATATGAGCGATTTAAACGACATAGCGCGGCTTCACTATAACCCGAAATGCTCAACGAAAAACAGCGCCGCGGAATATATTATTATGTACGGTAAATACACGATGGAAATACAAGAACAGAACTATTACTGATTAAGATACGAATAATAAAACAATTTGTGTAATAATGTACATACTTAAGTTTATAGTTCATAAGCGTAAGAAAGTTTTTTTTTATCCCGCGTGCACCAACATGATGATGTTATAGTATAATGATAATAATATAAGAACAGCCTTTTTTAATTATGTAAAAATAATTTTACGTTTTTGGTTAAATAAACATTATTTGAATGTTTATTTAGACGTCGTTAAATTATTTTTATACAATATATAAGTCAGTGAAATGAATTCACATTATTATCATTGATGGCTTACTTCTTCATCTTGTTGACACGCGGGATAATAAGTGTAACTTCTTATTAGTGTAATTAATATTAAATATGAATCACTTCAACACAGCTTTAAGAGCTTAGTTAATAGTCTATGCTGGACATTAATTAGTGTAGAGTGGAAACCGCTTTTGGTAACGCATTCTCATATATAATTACTAGATTTTCCGCGACTGTATCTGGGATCTGGCTACATCTAGGCCAAATATTACTTCGAACGGTTTAGAGTATTACTAGCGTTAAAAATTTAACAGTTACTTTTTAATTAATAAAATATACACTGTCGCGGCGTATCTTAATAGTTTCTTGCATCTGTTCTCAATTTGTACTGAGGTGTCGTATAAAACAAAGAGTGTACTTATGACGGCGCAACGCTGTTTTTCATAATAACAATGCAGAGTTTTGAAACAACGCGCTTTACTCCGGCGCTTGCGTACCTATACAATTACACAGAACATAACTCCAATTTTCATACAATATTTATATATACCATTATTGACAGTTTACGGATTTTTGATGTTTACTCCTTAAGAATCGATTTTCATAAATAGCCTTCTGCACCTAAATTAGATAGAGAGGAAAATCGAGTGTTAGCAAAAAGTAAAGTCGCTATGCTGCCTCCTCCACGAAATATATTCGCGCATCTTATACTGAACGCGTGTATTATACATACACACTCAACTTGTATACAGAAGTATTTCAAGAAAATCATTCTTAAAGAGTAAGTTCTAATCGCGCGTCGAAGCACGCATTAGTTTTTTCATACTACATCTCGTAAAATTTGCGTCAGAGAAGTAAAAATAAATGCTCGCAAAATATATATTCTCACATTACATAAAATTCAATTAACATCTTCTTATACATATTCAATAAGCTTTCTCTAACTTATGTCAATCGCCATCATAACTACGTCATCTAAATACGTAATGTCCGTGCAAGAAAAGGACAACTATTTGTCACTTACTGTTCCTTCGTCGTATTTTAGATATGCTATGAATGTAGATGCATTTTTAGAAATTCCTTAGTAAAAACACGTTCCATTCTTCTAAAATGAATTTTCTATTTTTATATTACCCTTTAGTTATTGGTATGTCATGGGTATTAATTTCTAATTTTAGTGTTTAATTCTTAATAGCAGTAAATTAAGGTGTAATAAACACATCATTAACAGAAGAGTAAGTTATGTGACATTTATTAATATTAATATATATTATTAATGTGTTATATTTTTGCAGATTGTTCTTCAATGTGATGTTTTTGTTCTAATCACAACATAAAATAATTATACCGATAAGTTTGAGAAAGCATGAATAAAATATTTATAAACAATTACTTCTAAGATATATATAAAATCCATAGGCAGTTGACGTATAATTTAAGATACTTTTAGCATACGTACAATATATTTGTAATTTGGTCTGAAAATTTGCGATCCGATTATCGATGTGCAATTAGAAGAGTATCTTAAAAATTAGGAATACATTTTTTTCCCTTAAATACTATCCTATAATATATACATATAACATTCGACCAATCGCAGCACGCAAACGCCATTTGACCAGTGCTCAATATAATTAAAAATTAACAATTAGAAAATAAGGCTAGCTGAGAACTGATGGTAACTTTAGAAATCAAATCTTATACTATACTACAAATTCTCTCTTTTTTTGTATAATGTGTTTGTATAGATCGAATTTGAAAGGTATTCGCCACGGCTATGTATAGCTCGTGGCAAATTATGGAAGAGCAATTACGATACATGTTGTTTTACGAACCTCGGAAATCGAATCGTATTTATCAATGTGCTTGTACACTGATAAAATATTAGAAATCCGATTAATATAACTATGTATCTATATTCAAAATAATTACTTTCGTTTTCAAAATTCAAAACAACGGGAAAAGTACAAAATCGAGTGAAAAATCGGAAAAAATTAAGTAGATCACGCAAAAATTATAATTGTAAATATATCAAACGTACTATGTATTATAAAAGATGACATCGATAAGACTGTCTTTAAATCGGAAATTGGTAAAAATCATACAACACAATATTTAACAAGAAGGTGATACTTTAAGGTACTTGCCAATTCTTTTATAATATAGCGTATAACAATAGTTATAATAATTACAAATAGTCAAGATAGTAAAAGTTGACATTTAAAATATTTGTCGAAAAACTACAAATCCCAACTTAGATGTCTGTCTTTATAGCGTGTAACATTAGTGATAATATAATATCGACTCTTAAATATTATGGAATACAGGTAACTTGATTAGTTACGCAACACTTAGTTAACTATTTTATGTACTTCATTTATTTCCTAAGTACAGGTAACTGAACCATTGATAACTTATCTAGATAGACGAGTAATAATATGAGACAAGTTTCTGCTAATGCATATGACAAATATACCACATGTAAGCCGCTGCCCGCCCGAGAACATTGAATCATTTGGACAGCGTATGATTTTTAAGCAGGGGAGTAGCTACCGGCGTATCAGCAATTTCAATGACACGGGACCCCCGAGCTATAAAGACCCGACGTATTATAGTATTTTTGTTTATTTTGTATAAAACCACCCCCCTTTGGACTTTGCCACAGCAAATTTTGATACAGTGCCCATTCAAAATTAACTACGCCACTACTAGTAAGAAAAACAGCTATCAGTAGTTATACTTGAATCTCACTTTCCTCATAGGTTCAATTATATATTCTTTTTTTACTTTATTCACTTTATTTAATTTCTTTTGTAAGCCATTTCCCATACTCATATTTCAGCTAGATAACGAAATAATTCAGTAAAACGAATCAAACAACACGAGTCCATCTAGATAAGTTGTCGATGTTGTAAATTAAGTCTAATAGGGTAATAATTGTCGTATAGCTGCGTTCCGTTACATTTTATTTTTAAATAATTATGTGTTCGTGAAAGTTGGAACATCATGGGAAATAGCAACGTCATCCGAATTATATAGTCAAATTGCTATTTTATATTTTATAACAATTGGCAAAACAAAAGGTTGGCGAGATCTTGATATTTCTTTTTGTGTTTTTAATGAACTTGTGTTTTTTGTAAATTATGTAATGTTGGTGGCATTTTGCGTGATATATTTTGGTTATTGTGAATAATTGTAATGTCATAAATGCGTTTTGTGTAGAAATTCTAATAAGGGAACAACTAAATTTTTTAGAGCGATGTTTCAAAATTATAAAAAAGAATCCTGTTAAACAATTATAAAAAATGGTACGCTTCACGTCTGTTGCATGAAAAAGAAGTCGCCTAAAGTAGTCATTTGTGCAGTGTAATTGGTGCATGCAAAATATCCGGGTATTACTGGACGACCCCTAAATTCTCGTATAAGAAATCTTAGAATTTTAAATTTAGTTTACCTTATATTGTAATATTTGAGACAAATGAAATTGAAGTTAGTGCTTGAATGAATATATATTACAAAAAATATACATTTGTTAAATATTTACAATTATAAGTCGAGGATAAGTTTATATGTAACTTATTTACAAATTTCTTTGTCCGTGTAACGGAACGCAACATAATTTTTAATCCTTCATTTACACCCAAAGTCAATATATCGACTTTAAAAATATTATAATGAAATATGACGAGATAAAAATTCGTGTAAAAATCATCAACAATACACATCGGAAACGAAATTCACTAAGATGTTTAAAATTTTGATTCAATAATTAGTGAGCAAGTTGAAAATTCGTTTTTTTACAAAGTAGTTGAATTTTTCTGCATATTCAATTATAATCTAATCTAATAGTTTATTGTACTTGATAAAAAATATTATTATTCCAAAATATTTCTTCAATGAAAGTTCGCAAAATTATTTTTAAGCAATATAAATGTTTGTTATATAGATTTAAGAACGCGTTGGCAAAATATTTAAGACATATATGTATATGAAGATATATTGGCCGGACAAATTTACAGTTCATAACATATCTATATATAATTAATATACAACAATTTGTAAGTATACCTCTCTATTGGAATTAAACTAAATAATGTAAGTATGTAATAAACATCGACAACATTTTATTTCTACAACAATTCAATCACATATTTCCACACCTCCCACGGCTTTCATATAAACAGTTATTAGAGAAATGTTAATCATATAAACAACATCGTAAGTATTCTGTAATTATAACGAATCATCTACTTGTAAATGTTCTTAAAATATTATTTTTTTAAATATAAAATGGATTTTATATTTTATTTATATTTTTTAATATTAAACAAAAAAGCGTGAACTTTAATATTGTACACACCTTAGAACTATTTTTATTTTTTTTGTGGTTTTATCATTTTTCTATACATTCTATATAATATAATATATTCTGTTCATATTTCTATCTTAATTTGTTAGCTCTTACGCCAAGCCGTATACAATACTAGAGTGTTCACGGAACGAGAAATCTATACATAGACAATTTCAGTACAGATTGGTAAATATATATAATAAAATATGTATGTCTTAGGCGCATGTTCAAGTAAGGAACGGATTTGATATTTTGTTGTCTTCGACCCGAGATCGCTTGACTCTTTCCGCGGTCAAGATCGTCGACATAAGTACAGACACACCAGCATTCAAAGGCCATTATGCAAGGCCGGGTTTGTTACATTTTGCTTTCAATTTTTTACAACTAACGCAGCGTGCGTCTTCATGTTACATTTTTGCATTCCACTTATTCCAACTAACGCAACTTGCGTCTCATGTTACTGCATTCCACTTATTCCAACTAACGCAGCGTGCGTCTTTATGTAACATTTTTGCTTTCCAATTAACGCAACGTGCATCTTCTTTCGTATCCATTTTAAAAGTCCCAATAATTACATCTCGGCAATCATATCTATCAATCAGCACAAGAACTCGGGTCCCAATGTATTTCCTCGGTTTCATCGACGATGAGAGATATGCCACTACTTTCACGGAGACGATTCCTATACATAAAAGCTTAAAAATAACTAACTAGTCTTTTTATAGGCAGACCATAGGACTCGGGGGCTCTCTATTCCGCTCCTTTGACGCGGTCGGATCCGTGCGAGTCATTTACAATTCTCGTACTGCTAACATATTAAGCGATCAACACGAGAGGAGTACGAGTGGACAATACTCGGAGCCGAGGCGCGACGCACGCTCCTCCCGCGGTCCTCGCCGGGGCAATTGACCAGCGAACAATTGATCCGGGTACAAGTGAGCAAGTTCAAATTGACGGCGCTGCTATGTTGCGCGCAGCCGCATCTCATTCCGTATTATATACATTTGGCACTGTATTGAATGTCGAGGGGGTGTGCGGAGTTTGCTGTCAAGGGCGACGCGGGTCACGCCGGGCACAGCGTGGGCGCGCAGCACTCGCAGTACGTGGGGTAGGGGTAAGCGGGGCACGCAGGGCAGGCGGGAGGCGCACACGCTGCACACACGCACACGTAGTAAGGTGCGGGCAGGAGTAAAGGAGCGCGCGCGCACAGCTCCCGGCACGCTAGGGCTTCTATAAGCGCCAGCGTTTGCCGCCGCTCGTGTCCCATCAGGCACACGGTGGACTCGCGCACCACGCTGTGTAGCAGGGTCAGGTATCTGTGTCAAACAAATAGCCCAAGATCACATCGTGCCTCTCAGTACTTCTGCCTCGAGTTCTCTATATACGCTAAATTAAAAACAATTGTCGTCACAATCTGATTCTGACTTAATCTCTTACTACTACGGTATACTCTTGCTTTAGACTTTCATTTATATTTAACGAGAGTATCTATATGACAACTATAACATTACTTTAAAGATATGATAAATGAAAATACCTGTGTTTGAGCGCCTCCTCCTCGCGACCGACGAAGTGGTTCCGTAAGTAAGCCTCGAGCTTGATGCGCTGCTGGTCCAACTCCGGAAAGTCGATAAAGAACCTTGAGCACATGTAACGTTCAAGGGTTTTGATTTTTTCCGGTCGCGCTGGCCGGTAGCCCTTCGCCAGTAGGGCACAGTACTTGAGGAGACCTCCACCGCGGATCTCCTCGGGCTGCCGAGTCGCGATCAACTTTTCATCCAGATGGAGTAACGCCTCTGTAAAGTCCCCATAAACGGACTCTCCGACCACTGTAGGGTAGAAGTTCTCGCCGATAGGCAGCTGTGCACATTCGTGGAATGCCAGCAGGGAATCCAGAGCGATCTGGAACGAGTCGACCGAGAACTCAAACTGGCGGCGCATCGTGTCGACGAACTTTAGCTCGACGGACTTGTGGCCGCGCGAGTTGCCGAGCGAGATCAGAGACCAGCGGTCGCCATCCGAGTTGACACGCACCATCTTCGAGACGTAGGCTTCTTTAAGACCGGCGGTGGAGGCGCGACGACGCGGGGTCGTGGCCGGCATCAGAGTGGCGAGATGACTGAGCACGGCGGCCTTAACGCGGTCGCAATGCCGTGCCGTGGGCAGATCAGCCGTGAAGATGAGGTCTATGTCAGAGTATGGCTGCGGGCGGTCGGCGAGCACGTTGCTGGCGGCGCCGCCATTGAGGCGTACGTCGCGGACGGCTACGCCAGCTCCACCAGCAGTTTGGGGTGTTTCGAGGCGAGCGCGTACTCCGGCGACCAGTTCACGCAGCCGCACGTGTAGTGTGGGGAAGTTACCACGTCCATGTATGGCGACCACTTCGTCCATGACGTCATTGAGTCGTCGGACTTGTTCGTAGCTGAGTACGGCATGCCGCTCGCCTCCACCGCATCCTTCCTCCGATGATGTGTAGCTCGACTCGCTCTATAACAAGGAAAAGTCTTGTGTTAGGTTCTAATAATAAGCATTCTACATAAAAACGATCTACATAAAACTGAACCTTTCAACATAAGGTATCCTTGGATATTCATTAAGTCCAAATACAAATAGGTATTTTTAATTGTTACGAAGCAAATTTCTGGCAATGTAAAATCCATAATATACTGTAAAATATCCTGAATATATCATGAACTTCGCCAAAAGCTCGATATCAGTCAAATTTGTTATCATTGCAAAAAGGTGATTGTTGATAATGTGATAATTACTGCACTAAGAGCGGATAGTTTGACTCAAGTGTAACATTCCAAAAATATCTTTTCAACTAAATCGTAATCTATCTTATGAAAAGATCATAGCCCTAATTCTGAATGGCTCAGTGGTAGCGTGTATAGACACCGCGTCGATCGACGTGAGTTCGAATCCCTGCAATGAGCCCGAGCTTTTCGGTGAAGAGACACCTCATGATAAAACCGTAATATGGTGGTAGCGCTTTTTCTAATGCCCGCCTGGCTAGCTACCACCATCTTGGGCCACGTCGTCACTTAACATCAGATGAAATTACGGCCATAACGCTAAACCTATAAACTATTTAAAAAAGCTTTACATTTGCTCAAGTGGTATCCTAAAAAACTTTGCACACGCACATCGTAATTGTTTTTATTAGCCATTGTAAGATTTTGTAAATTTGTGAATTTTAACACCGAGTTAAGTATTGCTAAGAAGGGTATATCTAAAATATTTATTAATTTTGCCTAGTTATCATTATTAAGACGGAATAGATCAAAAAATATTTATTATTTAAAAATATTATATAAAAATTATAAATTTATCTTTAAGAATGTGTAAAATATTTCCGAAAACAACAAAACTTTACCGGACGGATTATATATTTTTCATTGTCATAATCATTTATTTAACGTTAATGATTTACTAGTGTTATTGAAATATCCTTCCGAGTGGTAAAAAATTAACATAACAATGTATATTTTAACAAAACAAACAGTCTTAGGAACTACATTGCCCGAGTTAGCGTCGAGTAATTTTATTGAGGATGAGCGAGTACAACTAAATCAAGGATATTACAAAACGTCATAATTACAAATAACCTACACATTTCAGTTATATGCTATTGTTTGACCACAGTCCCATTTGTATTACAGACATGGTAACACGTGAAGTCTAGAAGTCGTTTTTTTTTAATTCCTATGCTTGGACGGCACTGTGCCTGTCGATTTTCAAAGAACATCGCGGACTTGAAATATATTATGATTGAATAGCTCTTGAAGAATCTTTGTAATAGACAAGTGTTAAGGAAAATACGAGGAAACAACAAATTTTAAGAAATTAAACACTTGAGTCATTGTACATTTTCAACATTAGTTTTTGGAGCCTTCATGATTATCCGATCATGTGACGTTAAATTAGACTCGAGGTATTACGATTTGATCACGCAGCCTAGCTTTACTTAGCGGAACGGAGTTATCCCAGAGCTATGATATGAGATTCTATTGTCTGTTTAGACACGGATCAAAACTTAAACGGGATCGGGCACTGTATTCATAAATGTTATAATTTTAAAGCGCGTTAAGAAAAAGTAACGAGGGTTTATTTTTACGGTGCGCGCGCACATCGTAACAAAATGTCTGCACAATGAAGTTGCTTCCTAACATCTTGTTTTATTGCGATGATGATAGTTACACATACAATAACACCGAGTGTGACTATTTAAAGAAGTATACATTCTAACGCACGCTTTTAATTTGAGTGAGAAGGAAAATAAGTCTATCAAACTGTCGAAATTTAAGCCGATAAATACTACAAAAAAGCCACTTGATAGTTTGGCTTCAATATACAATATATTCAAGATATTTCGATAAATTGTATGCGAATTACACAGTGATCCCAATGTTTTTGAGAATGAAGTGATAAAAATCTATAATAAAGTAGATATTAATAATAAGATTTACAAGAAACATAATGTGATATCCCTATTTTTTAAGCTATACTTTATACGATGCTATGCTATTGTTACTTAAAATGAAGTGAGATTATGGTCAAATCTATTAAGAATTAAATAAAATTATAATCAAAAATAATTAATATATTGAATAAGCGTAAAATTGGGTCAAACACTGATCGATGATAAATTGATTCGAATAATTCAACCTTCGAATGTAATTAGTAATGTCCGGCTATGACAACTAACGTACGACTAAATAAATCTTGTTTATTTATACAAACTAGTTTGTTAAATATCCTGGTAGCCGACATCCTATTCAAACCCACTTGTCTATTGTTGTGTTGAAGTATTATTAAGTCACATCCTGACTAGGGTTGCCACAGATATTGTCCATTTTATTTTTACAAACGTATCTTTCAAATAAACAATAACTCCTGGCAATTTAGATTTAACCATTATATGACATAAAGACATTTTTTTTTATCGTTATAGGTTTTTGTCGTAGTGGCCACAGTCTCACCTAATGTTAAGTGACGATGTGGCCAAAGATGATATCACGTTAAACCTAGTGGAAGACCAGCTCTTAAGTGCAGCTTCCGGAACACACCTATTGGTGCTTGGCGACAGATTTTCAACTTGAGGGTGGTAGCTAGCCATGCGGGCATTAGAAAATAACCTACCACCATGCTATGGTTTCCTCACGATGTTTTCCTTCACCGAAAGAAAAAAGAAAGAAGAAAGCTCATTGCAGGGATTCGAACTCACGTCAATCGATGCGAAGTCGTACGCGCTACCACTGAGCCATCATTGCTCACATTGTTTATTTTTAATAAACGATCTGTGTCAAAGAAGCTTCATAGTTCACATTTAAGGAAACAAGAACGGTTCCCTACCGACCCGGCATTGTTTATACTTATTTTATATTCAGTTCAAAATTAAAAAAACACGGCCTTCACCCTCTGAATACGAGTATATCAATTTTGTGTATGTTTTTGCAGTACAAGAACAATCTATTCTAATAATTAATAAAGCCCAAGAGATTGTTTGGTTGTTTAAACGGGTTAATCTGTGGGATTATCAGTCGGTTAAAAAAAACCGCATTTTATTGACTATTTACTGAGGGGGTTATAGGCTGTATAACTACACGCAACCACTCTAAATAGCACAGTGGTAAAAATGAATATCAAGCAATATGGCAAGCTGTGGCAAGTGAGGCAATTAAGGACAACGATACGATACATGGGTGCGTACTACGTAGTTTTTTTTTTCGAGCTGAATATACTATTAGCCTTAGGGGCCCTGGAGTCTTTGCGGCTTTTAGAGGTTCGTGTAGGCGACACGTCGCCGCGTTGGTGCGGTAGAGAGTTGAAATTTAACACGAGTCAAACCATGGGGAACCGCTAGTGTATACAGTAACCATGTTATTACGTATAAACAATATCATTACGATAATTTAATACAGTGCAAACAATACAAAAAATAACTTTATCTAGGTTGTTTATAAATTTTTTAAAGTGTATTTTCTGATAATGAGTTATCTTCTCTGATATCGAATTAAATTATTACTTTTATGGTAATAAAACCGGCCAACGCTTCTGCGATGCCTATTCAAGTAAAAAAATAACTATAAATCTTTAAGGCGTCATAATTTATATTTATAACAACACATTTAACATGCAATTATGTATATTATGTTAGTTGTTTATACCTTTTTCATGCGAGTATACATTATAATATGTTTTATCAAAGTTTATACATAAAATTTGAAAACCTATCTATTATTATTTGTCTACGGGGTTTTTTCTTGCAACGACATATCTTCTTAATTCTTTATTAAAATTAATGATTCAAACATCATTTTTATAGCTTATGTTCCCCGCTATAGACGAAACATAGATAAATAGTTTAAAATTAATGATTTCGTTTAAAAATGATTAAAGTTTTTTTAGGAATGCCTCCTGTTGATGCTATTTAAAATATGGCCAAAGCGTCATCTGTTTTAGTTTGTTCAAATATTCGCACCGTTCATTTAGTATCTATTTTTATATCTACAAATTTAATTCCCGGCATGTACCATAGTTTTTTATTCAACAATTTATTACACTCATTAATGAATACTAAGCAAAGAGCTGCATAATGGTATACCTAATAAAATATCTCATCACATAACTACTCTTTAAAGACATGGTTGAAGAAAATAAGAAACATTCTAAACATGGCTGTTTACAAAGTCTAATTACATCAAGATACGTATTTAAAATACATTACATAATTTAAACGATTACTATGTTATTAATTATCCTTTGCCTTGTTAATCGTGAAAAAAAAAACCGTAAAAGTGTCATTGTCATTGCCAGGGTGACAGACGCTCTCGCGTACGAAGTGGCCTCGTAGCGGCGAACGATTTAAATACGAAATTCATATTGTTTTTCCTCGTCGATTTGAAATCAGTCGGTCGCACGTAGAGGTCGAATACGCAATCGTAACAAATCGAATGGACGCGAGATAATGTACTACAGACTGCACAAAAGTTACCCGAGGAACATTCTTTTTTATACGTAGAAATCAGCTGTTCGGTACCAAGGTCGGTGGTTGCGTATTGTTGTTATTTTCTGTTGTGAATTGTTATTAATGAAGTTTTAATGATAAAAGTATTTTTGTTGGAACTTAACAATACTGTTATTATCAAGGTACAAATAGATGGTTTAAGTAGGTATGATGTTTTGAAGATAACTTGAATAATCTATACGTACATCATCATCATCAACCTATAATAGTCCACTGCTGGACATAGGCCTTCCCTAATGAGCTCCATAGCGCCGTCTTCAGTTTGCCGCATCCAGCATCTGCCTGCAGATCGTCATTCCATCTGGCCGGAGGGCGTCCTACACTACGTTTGCCGAGTCGCGGTCTCCACTCAAGAACCCGTTTACCCCAGCACTTGTCGGTTCATCGCGAGATATGGCCGGCCCACTGCCACTTCAGCTTGCTAATTCTTTGAGCTATGTCGATAACTTTGGTTCTCTGTCGGATGTATTCGGTACGGTACGGTATAATAAAGTTGAAGTGTCTGTTTGTAATATCAAAGTAGCAGCTTTTTACTAAATGCATATGAAAGGATACATGATAATAGGGATTAAAATAAACAATTTTTAAAAATTTTGTCTGTCTGTCCGTCCGTCTGTTTGTTTGTTTCGTGTAATCTCCGAAACGGTTAGACCGATTTTGACTGGACTTTTACTGACAGATAGCTGATATTATAAGGAATTACTTACACTACTTTTATTTTTGGATAAATAATTCGGGTTCCGTACATACAATAAAAAAACCTTCTTTAGTAGTTCACGCAAGCGGAGCCGCGGGCACAGCAAGTTTACAATGTAATGATTCTCATTGATTTTAAAGAAAGAATTGTAAACAAATTTCTTTACATATATAAAATTATATATTTAATTTTTGATGTTCAAATACAACCTTATAACCATAATTTACTGCGCAATATTTGCTATCAAAATATTTATCATCATTTGACTGCAAAGCTTGGAACTTCAAAACTTTACTACCAAATGGTTACTGGGCTTTGTGAATATTGTTTGATAATGTTTTGTCGGCTATGTTAAAACAATAGTCACAATACAAATGGCGCACGGGAGCTGAGTTTGTGCGAAGTTCTCATAGATTAACCAATTCGCTAGCAAAGTACCAAACCCGGTGAAGCTGTCAAAGCCTCTAATGGCTCCGGGACCCTAAAGGCTAACAGTATAGTATTTTGTAAATAAAATTTTTTTCTAGGGGAAATATTAGTTTTTCTGTTTATCACTGGTGAGTCGTCCATGTTACTATTAATAAAGGACATGCTGTCGTTTTCATTAGTCGTAATTAATTATAGTTTATTAAATATAGTTTATTTGTTCATATCGAAAAATATACTTACTAAAGATTTTATCACATAGGAGGTCGTTTATTTCCTTTCGTATATAAGATCAAGTTTCAAGTAGCTACTGTAAAAATATAAACAAAGTTATTTTGTCCACGTCCAAGCATTTTAATTTTAATTTTACATGTTGATGACTTCCAGCTTACATTCTTCTGACATTCTTAAGATATTCTTTCTGTACTTGTTGTTTTGAGTGCGTCAGTTTTATTTACTTCAGTAATCGGTCTCCTTTAAAATTATACTTATTTCAAATCCCCTTTTATACGGCTTTCTAATTCCCATATTATAATACATTTTCATACAACTTACATGTTTTTAAATGAATCATTAGGTTACTGACGATGTATTTGCCATTTCAATTGACGAGACATAGACCCATATCAAGCTACATAGGGTTACGAGATAATTTCTTAGTCCAGGTATCGTCAGAATGTTCAGTAATGTATTGTAGTATTTACCTACACCATAATATCGCGTTTTTGTAAAGTACAAAAGGTAATATGTTTGTTGATTTTCAAAATAGTTTAGTTTTTTACTTGATAAAATTTGTGAAGGTATATGTAAGTATTTTTTTTTTCATGGTGGGTGTCCTCTGAGGTAGTCACCCCTCTAGCTTCACGACTGTTTATGAATACAACATTTACGTATTTAACAACAAGTATTCAACGTAAATAATAAAGTTAAAAATATATAGAACCATAAATTAAAGACGAGAATATAATTATTAGATAATAATATTTCGCGGCCGAGTATATTGATAGATCTATGAAAAAAAAAAAACAGCAATAAGACCAACACTTCAATGTCCGACTAAAATAACATTTAATTTTGTACGAGCGAGCGGCAGCGCACGCGATCCCGTGTACTTGGCGTATTCGCTTTCGCGTACAGTGCGGCTAACTCGAGCGAATGACTGTAGTATTTTTACTCTTCGTGAAATTAATACTAGGGATGCGCGATATTACAAAAATATCGATATTTGCTGCGAGTAGCAACCTTTTTGAAATTGTACTTCTTTTGTCGTGTTCAGTAGAGCTACGCGTTAATCATGGGACGGAAGTGTGATATGATGATGTTAGCCATCAATGATAATTATTTAAATTCATTTTGCTGACTTTTTTTCGAAAACGTATGTATGTTTCTGTTCTTTTTGCAAAAGAAGACGAGGAAGACAGCACACAAGTTTGGAAAACGAAATAAAATTGGCAGCAGGAACAAATTGGAGAATGGTTGCCCAAGATAGGCAACAATGAAAATCATTGGAGGCCTTTGCCAATAGGCATACCGAACTAAGAGACATTTTATAGTTTGTATTTTTTTAGAGATTGATGTAATTTGAAGTAATTTTTAGAGTAAATGTTATTAATTCGGAATAAAAGGGCTTTATTATTATTATGTTTCTGTTTATATTTTGTTTACGTTCGGATCTCGAATTTTATTCACAACAGACAAAATTAAATGTAGAAGAAACATTGAGTGTCGATGTTTTTTTTTTATAATATCAATGTATCGATAAACAAAACCTAAAAACCTTTGAGAATTCAGAAAACTTAGTTACTGAGATGTTGCTGATGGGATATTCGACTTCATTTGGCACACGGCTAGTCTGTTTGTTTGTTTACAGCTGTTTGATACAGCTAGTATAGAGAAAGTGTTCATAAAATATACATAAAAATATTCGTTCGTTACTAATAAGTACTCACATGTACAGAAGCAAATACTTATTCAATAACTATTACCATTGATATTAGACGCACTGTAGTGATTATAACAATGAAAACATTGGTCACTCTAAAAACATTTTACCATACAGTAATGTCCTTCACAATGATTTAATATATGATGTTTTTTTTTTCAAATATCCTGCACATTTCTACGTCAACGACAGGAGATTTGCGTCAACACGAATTATACAAATAATTTATAATATTCACAATGTACCTACTATTTGACATGGACATGTTTACGCAAACCGCCTTATGTGATCCTTAATCATTCCTTATATTGTAAGTTGACTACAACCCATTGTAATTATGCGCATCTAGAGTGACTGTGTCTGATGGTACACACACAGTACAATTTAAAAATAACGAGATCAGGCTGATTCCGAAACGTCAGAAACTAAAAAGAGTTTATGCGATAAGTTTATCACGATGTGCAAGGTGGTCGCACACTGTGATCCAGATCCCTAGATATATCTCTTGTATTTGTGGACGATTTTTTCTTTAAAGGTATAGCGGTTGCGCCACAATCTCATCTGATATTAAGCGACGATGTGGTCAAGATGGTAATGGTGCATATCGAAATAACGGAGTGGTGAGTAATCGAAGGAGTGGCCGAAGGATCATCACCAGTTTTATTTCTTTTGCAAAAAGCCGTAGTTTGCAAAAGATTCATCCTGCTGTGTTCCGGTCAGAAGAGAAGAAAGAACACGAGGCGTTCGGCGTTCGTTCAAACTCGGATTTCATGAGTAGCAACCTAATAATGACTGGCCAGTAATAAGTAAAAAATATATTTTATTATTAAGCAGAAGAGCTTGCAACAAAACGCTAACTACCTACTTCAATATTGTTAACTTGAAACGTGTACATAAGTAATTGACATCATTATTTACACAGCATAATATATAATATAATATGACAAATTATATGACAATTGTTAAAATACTTCTCACCGCATATACACCTATTTCCTACAAAATTACAATGCACGTCGAACGTGAGTAAATATTCAGTCAACGTGAAAAATGTACCGTCTGTTTAAATATTTTGTTTTTTAATTTTATAAAAGTAAAAAGTAATGGAGTACCTACCTACGTAATGTTCATAATTATTAGTTTGTTTCAAAACGACCCTTTGGTCACGGTCAAAACTTGTTTGGAGAAAAACAACACCATTTTTAATTAATGTAAAATTCAAAAAAGAAAATGGATCCATAAAATTATTTTTAGGTTAATTACTGTTTTTGTTTACGTCATAAGGTAATTTCGAGCTTGTATTAAAAAGGATGTATATTTATAATTCATAATTAAGCGAGTTTTGTTTCTGTGATTCTCTTTAGATTAGTAAAATTCCCCGAGTTTGAAGCAGTTTATATTTTGCTATGTTTCAATATTAGCATTGCTAATTAAGTACTTGAAGTTTACTCTGTCATGTGGTTTTTATTTATATCCATAAACTTGTGCTATTTGACCCTATTAGATGTGAAGCGATATAATTAGTTATAGTGCACAAGTCAAGTAAATTATACATAACAACATGCAATATACATTTACAGATGTCACAAGAGCTCCTTTGAAAATTCTAACAAAGGGGCCACCAATTTTTCGAACTCAACAATGAACATTACAAAATAGTATGAAATTAGGCTTGAAGGATGTGTATCCAGTAGTTTTAACAAAAAAAAAAAAACAATCGCTAATGATAGATACTTTCGCCTGCATTATTTTTGTGTCGTGTTTTATGTCACAAAAATTACGCTTTTTTTTTAAATCAACCTCGCTAAAGCATCGAAAGACAAAAAGCTGTATAGTCCAATTATTAAGGATGTTGTCTAAAATTTTGTTATTATTTCTCCTCTTCTGAATAACACAAACCGTCCTTAAAGAAAACCATAGATATAATCTACACTAATATTATAAAGCTCAAAAGATTGTATGTTTGTTCATTTGTTTGTTTGAACAAGCTAATCTCTAAGAGCCAGTCAGATTTCAAAAATCCTTTTTTTTCATTTTATAGCTTATTTATTTATTGACAAAGTTTGTACGGTATCTAATATCACGCTAAAATCCTCAAAAAGCTGAGTAATTACCATACAATGTCTGATCTGACACATTCTGATGTACGGTAATGCATAAAAAAGTTATAGTAGGGGAGCCGTGTGGTGCGGTGCACGACGATACCCGAAAGAATTAAACACAAGTGAAACCGCGGTTAACATCTAGTTACAGATAATTGTAACTCTCGTTAAGTAATAAATTGATTCAATATACCTCGACCTTGCTCAACTATATGTTTGATTGTTGTATGAAGGGATTCAACAAAACAAAGATGACGTGACAGCCGGCTACGTGTACCTATATACGTCAATGCAAACGACAATATTCAAAACAATGACCAATTTAAACTGTAACATTGAATAATTCCAAAGATATTGTTCGATGGTAACAGGCTCGAATACCACGCAGGAAGACAGGAGCTCTATTCTTGAAGTTAAGTTTTCGGGGAAGAAAGTTGGTTTTAAGAATTTGCTACCAGGCAACAATATGTATATTCTAGCAGATAGATGCGCTCGAGAATCAATTATTTTATATATTCATCTTTGAGAAAATAAAAATATTTTGACCTTATGTATTTTCTCAAATTTTTGTCTTTGTTTTGAATCTTTCGGTTTAAGCAGTTAAATAAGCACTGACGATAATTGTGAATCGATTCAGAAAAAAGAAGCATTTGGTGTGCTTAAATGGCTTACGCTGAGTAAATCACGCGAGATATACCTATCAAATTAATGTTCTACATAATTGTAGATCCTAAAAAGACATCGTCCGCGATAGCACATATGTATTTTCTAAGGATCACCCACAATAAGCATTTGTCTTCTGTCTTTTGAGCGGGGACAGCACAATTCGCGCGTGCGCTCGACCGACAACATTATGTAGTTCACGCGAGCGGAGCCGCGGGCGCACAGCTAGTAGATACTTTCATTAAAAAAAATCAAATACTAAAAAATCCATTATCTTTTTTGTGTTCATTTTAAAAATATTAATAAATTTACATCTACCAGACACTCAGCTCAGGCTCATACATTATTTATAATTTCTTCCTTATTACTTATTTATAATATGATATTTTATAAATTTAAATTATGTATTATTTTTAAGTAATTTTAAGAATAAATTAAGTATTCTATTTTATTAAAGTCACTAGTTATTAATTAGATAATTTCTAAGCTTATATTTGAATATATGTATTAAATTTATTCAGGTTAATATTTAGGTATTGAATATTAAGTAAGATCTCAAATATGATAGTTTAGTTTTACGTGGCGAAAAATCGTGGACGCGATTTATGTCGACGCGTTTACTTTCTGAATACCGTGTCTACCGAATCCGTGCAGTGAGCCTCTGCTTTCGGTGAAAGAAAACATCGTGATTAATCCATCGCATCGTGGTAGGTCAAAATAAAAATACTATATATATCCAGAGGCAGCCCTAAGCAACACCAGCTTGTGTTGTGTTGTGTTGTCACGCTTTTGCCTTTGTCGGTCACAATCAACACGTTAACAAGACTAAATTTTCTATTAAAACGAAATCTCCCGTCAGATAGTTATGATAAGCAGCTAAGCTACAGATGAATATTTATGTCGAATATTTAAAGCCTGCGACATACACACGAACGAACCGCGCGATACAGCGGACTAGTTGAGATGTATTTAATTTTAAAGTATTATTTTTTCTGTCCGTTGAATGTTAATTTTCTTATAAATACATTTGTTGTGAAATTTATTATCTAAATATTATCAACAACCGGTATAATTAAATCAATTATCATAATGGTATTAAATATTTTTTACTATACGTAGTAAGTACGAGGCAAATGAAGGTTGTCCATCAGGGATGACCTAAGATATTCAGCGCCTGTGGGCTAGTAAAAATAATGTGTCCCTCTTCATATAATGATGAGATGGCTAAAGGTTAAAAAAAAAACTTCAATAAATATTAGCGTTCCCGAAAGGCTTGCGCTCCAGAGCCATTCAGCCATTGACCATTTAGCTCTGTAGTTTGGACCAAACTTTTATATTAATCGGATACCACCAAGTGATACCAGGGCGGGCTTCCTGTACCAACACTTCATATTAAATATCATACCTACTATTTAATATAATATTTATTTGATGTTTTATAATATTAGTGAGTGATTTGTTTTATAATAAGTCATTATTTGATCATTTTGGGACTATAAAGAACTTCCTCTACCAAAACGTTATTTAAATAAGACATCTAATATATAATATATTTGTTTAATGAAGATAATAATTATATGCATTACTTATAAATTCATATTTAGATAATATTTCATTGATATTAGGATTTATTTTTAAGTTGTCGTATGATCATCTTGGCACTACTGATAACTGTGAAGAAGGGAGTGTAACGTGGACATAGATTCATTTGTATTGAGTTTTTTACAATAAACACTGTTCTGAAGTGCCTATAAGTTTTTCTTGGGCACTATCATTTTGCCGAATCGCTGCTTATTTCAGTTGTGGTTGAAAAATGGTTTGCAAATTTTCAAAAGTTAAAAAAAATATCTCATTAAACATTGCCGTCCCTAAAAGGTTTGCGCGCCGGAACTATAGCCCATTTAACCTTGTGCAAAGTTTGCCCTGTTGTGATAAACGATGCCTTAGAAGTGATTCCCTTTGCGTTTGTAAAAAGTTAGGTTCTTAAATTTCAATGAAATTTTGTGACATTCGCTGTGACCAAACCCCTAACTAATAATAAAGAAGAATAAATAAATTAATGTGAAAAGACCACATTCCTTGCTATCAATAAATATTTTTCTTACATTCCTTATATTTAATTTTAATTTAGTAATATTATTCCATTTGTTTAAGATTACTACTGCGGACCGCCATCTTATGTCAGTGATCCATTCTATTCGCGTGTTAACAATTACATTTAACAATTTACATCAAATCACTATATAATGAATATTTTAAAGTTATGGCTATTTTATTAAAATTTGTCAACATAAAGATTATGTGCTTTCAGAAAAAAAATCACTTTCTTATTCAAATTATTCTAATAGAACAACAATGAAATAACACAAATTATAACTTGAAAAATCAATGTTTTTCTGATTAATAAAATTAAAATCACAACTGCAAATTACAGTCTAAATTACCAAACCAGTACTCGATGACTCGATTACTTGGTTAATCGATTGAGCATAAATAGAAATTAAAAAATGGCGGTCCTTTAAAAAAATCGCGGCTAACCAAAGTGCATATCGGTTAACCTTGTTAAGGAGAACTTGGTCATGAACAAATGACTTGAAACTCGAACAGTGATGAGACAATGTTAAACAAAAGTTTTTCTCGGAAATTTAATATGAATTTACGTTTTCTTATTTTATCAATAAGATGCTTTCGATTTCAAAATTTTATAATAGCATGCACCTAGTAACCTGCCGGTTGGCGCACCCATATGAAAGGTCAGTACTCGTTTTCTTGCATATTTCCGAACAACTATAATTTATAGTTCAATTTCAACTAATAATAACAAATTTAAATGAAATTTAAATATTAACAGATTTTTTAAATTAACTATTATATATATATAAAATTAATAATGATACAGTCTTATTGGCGGTTCTTGGTGGTATATATGTCAACGGATAATTGTACGACCCATTCGTTTATAAACAATCTTGTCAAATTGTATTTATTGTGTTGTATTATTGCGAATTTTTGAGGTTATGTCTATTAAATAAAACGAAATTTGTCTATGATTACAATTTCAACCTAACCTAACCAATCTAGTTGGTTTATAAACCTACAAATATGTAAAATCGCAAATTTTAGTGTCCGTTCACAATCTACCGACAGTTTACAGTTTAACTAGATTGTTTATAAACTAACGGTTCGTACAATTACATGGTGGCTGGCATATGTTATATTTTTTATTATTATATAACACATGTGCATATAAAAAAACACTGATATAACAATAATTAATGGAAAAAACGTCGATCACAATGTATTAACAAAATTTATATCAATGTTTGTTATATAAAAAATCGTAATTGATTGTAAAATAAATGTTACTATATCGAAACGATATTTAAATTATGTAAATGAAGAACAAGTAAGTAATAATAATTCAAAGTAGGATATGATGTTACGTTCCTTAAGTTTATACGCAACCTACATCTAGACAATCGTACTTTCGATTTCGTGAGGCCAGTAATTAGCATGGCCTCGGCATACGTGCCGAGTTATACAGAACGGAACTAGGGATGCAAGCGATACGTTGATGTTTTAATAGAAAAACATCGATGTTTTTTTTTAAATAAAGAATTTAAGTACTGCCCTCTGGCTTATATCAGGTAAATTCGGTGAAGGAAGCTAGTATTTATTATACAAATACTTCAAGATGAGATTACAATGAATGGTACTAACTATTCAGTTAGTTAATTTATTTCACACACACACACCCTATAATACGGTAATAAAATGCCGATAGTTTTCCTCGAATTAAACTGTTGAAAAAAAAAACAATGTTTTCTTCAGAACATCGACCATCGATGTTTATTATAACTATGTGCATCCCTAAACGGAACTAGACACATTCGAGGGATCCGTCGATGGTTTTTGAACGTGCGTCCGATGCGCGGGAAGGAACAGAAATTTTCACTTTCTTTTTAAATTATTTCTACGTTCCAAATTACACTGATTTATATTGCTGACGGCGTTTGATTGTGCGTAGCAGCGTTCCACGTTGCGTCATCGCGTTTTGATATAATGAAATCGAAGAAATTCGTTTCAATTAGAATCGTCTTGAATTGTACCGAGTTACGAAAATTATTTCGCGTGTTCCTTTATGCGTAATGCATAACTATTTGCATTAATCACTGGCCTAATTTCTAGACACAAAAAAGTACGCTGATGTATGGACTTTTGTTAAGAACGCCGCCATGTTTGTAAGTAAATATAAACTTTTTTGGCTATTATTCTTTTGGTTTGCTATATGTCATTATAAAACATTTTAAACATTTTTAAATAAACCTACCGGAGTTATCACTGTAGCTAACAATGAAAAAGTATATTTATTATTTATCATAAATTTAATCTTTCTTTTTTAATGTGTTGTTTAGTTATAAAGTAATATGTAATTATTATTTTATATTGTAACATACAAAAGAATCATAAAACTGGTTTGTGTGACTGAACAAATAAACTAATATGTCAGTTATAATAAACAGTGAATAATAAAACCATTTCGTTTTATTAATAATTTGAAAAACTACTCTAAAACTATTAAATAACCATAATTACAGTATTCGGGTGAATATTTAACAGATATAAATCAGTAAACATAGTAAACTGGCTTATTTTTTTTTTGTGGTATGACCTTAAAATTCCACTTAAGGCCGTCGGACAAACGACTGTAGCATTGTAGTTGTTTTAAAAATGAACGGACAATGAGAAAATTAAAACGCAGATAAATTGATCTGAAACTGATCTATTACACAGATAGTCTGGATAACATTTGTAAGAATGAAGGATGTTATATGTATAACATAGCATACTAGTTGTGCTCCTCTACACCGTTATAGCCTATCGTTCTTCACACTTCCCGCACTTCAATACAGCGTTCCAGATCTCTTGACGTTCACAGTTACTGCATCGATCCTTACATTAATGAAGTTATATACTATATATAATCTTCCTCAGTAAATAGGCTATAGGATTCAACAAGAATTATTCAAATACGTGCAGTGGTTCCGGAGATTACCCTTCACATACACACAAACAAAATTCGCACTCTATTTATAATATATTATTAGACAATACTGCTTAGCACTATTTAAACGAAGTAATAACATCGCGTTTAAGCTTCCTGCGTGACCCTTTTTCTTCAAGTAAAATTATACCCGTGCTCCCCTTATACATAAGGTTTAATGGTTTAACTTGGGTTCCGATATATATTCACAGTTATATTCCTTATTTATATTTTTCTCTATAATATAATATCCTTAATTAACACACAATTGTAAATTTGTCTATTAAATACTATAAACAGATTGAATTACTTTTTTAAACTAGATATTATAGTGATCTCGCTTTCTTGTCGTGTGACCTTAGAATTACATTAATGGCCGGCTGGCAACAGTGATCGGCCATTCAGCCGGGCGCGGCTCGTTGTAACGGAGACTAAAAACAAGTTCTTTTTATAACTTCGTTTGTCGCAGGTTGACCATTCCTATATCGACATGTTTATTTTTAACGTTCGTAATACCGATTATTTTTATTATCACACATGTTTGTAATTTTTTTATATAATATTCACCTTGATTACTTATACGTGCATAATTCTTATCTATACATATTATAAAACTCAGCGTCCTCTGTCTGTTTATGTTCTTTTTACGCGAAAACCACTTATCCAATTGATATGGTTTTTTTATTTTTTTTTTAATAAATGATGTAACATACGAAACAAGCAGTGGCGATAATGGTAAATAAATTCGGAAAATACACACTTTTAGAAGGATTAAATGGCTTACGCTGAATAAACCATAAGTGATAGAAGAAATTAATGTACTACATAATTGTAGATCTTAAAAAAACCTACAAAAAAGTAAAACGATAGCAAATGTCTATTTTCTAAAGAACACCCACAATATGCATTTGTAAGGCAGTACCATTTGCGCGTGCGTTCGACTGACAGAATTCTGTAGACCACAGAAACCGCGGGCGCAGCTAGTAATAGTATATTTAGAAGAACGATGCTAAACAAAGAAAAAACATAATGCTTAAAACAATACATTCAAACATGGAACGTTTCCGTTGTCAATGTTCTATCAAATAAAAATGTATGGTTTATTGTAAAGTCATTAACCGACCTCTTTTGTATTTTTTTTAATTTATATCGCTACCGGTGTCACGGTCACAGCGATTAACTGATAACGTCCATGTTTAGAGATTTAACCGATTACGTTGAATACTTGTGAATTTCCATTGACTATTAACGTTAATAATATTACATCACCGAGGTACAATACTAGCAATTGTTTTCATAGCGTTAAACTGAAAAGCCTGTTGATTATGATTGTTTCGAAAAATCGATGCGTTCTTGATTTTTAAAGAAACGAGAATCAATCATTGTACATTTTCAAACGTGATTGTACAGTTCTATTATATTTTCAGAATGAGTTAATAAATGAATTTGCCGAGCAAAATGACAGTACAAAGCTAATAATGTAAGATGCTATTAAGAACAGTTCTTTTATTATTCACGTTACACACCATTATTAAAAAAATTGTTCGTACTTTGTTGTTTCGCATTGTATTCAGTTACATGTTGGTTTTCGTCATGAGCTCTTATAATTCCTAACTTGCAATCGCTGTTATTGTCGAATTAACGTTATGACTTAAAACGGTTTTTTTCATCAGTCCATAGGCTTTATTATTTAAGTTTCATTTGAGCTTCATACCACAAGCCGTTTTCGAGAAAAAGGACTTTCACACACGGACATACATACAGACAGACGGACAACCGAATAAATCTTGTGTTTCATTTTTTCATCCTGAGGTAAGGAACCCAATAATACTTTCAACAGGTCTCAGCCGTCTCAGGCAATGTTATGCTATTGCTGTGTGCTTCACATTGTTAAATAACTGTGACGCAAGATGTCAGAAGTATACAGTTTCCGTACTAGATCAAGGGCAGCCCTTTCAAGGAGAAGGTCCAGCGATCGGGCACGGCCTGTATGGCGATTTATCCACGTATATTGAGTCAGATGCGCGCGCGCATACTAACGACGTCCTACAGTATTCCCTAGTGAGGCAACTAACTTGGCACATGTCGGCAGTGTAGGTATTTAATAATTATTTCAAAGGTGCCTACGTGATATGAACATACAGTCGTTTAGAATAGATTTATTTTGAAGGTCATTATAAATTTCTTGTTATAAAGAATTCATTATTGATATAAATATGAATATTACAACAGAGAATAATAACTAAGGCCTTCTTATATGCATTTGCATATGCAGTTACATATTAAGCAAATTCTCACCGATTACTGCACACGTAAAATCAAGTAATAATGTATATTTTCACTATAATATACTTTTATACTTGCAAGTATTAAAAAACTCGAAACTCAAGATTTGTCATGGTTTTTTATTATTCACTATCTGGCCCGGCAGACGTTCTGTTCTTCCCAATAGTCAATAATTCGACCACAGCGCGACCTATCCCGTTTTTTCCCTGATAACTTTTCCATTACTATAAACAAAACAAAAAAAGAATTACACATGTCTATCCCTTAAATCGTGAGTCATGGTAGTGATTCCATAGAAAAGCAATTTCAGTTTTCCAAAATATTTAAATTACCGGAAATATTTTCAAAATTTTATTTCCCTTAAAACCTTATTTGGACTATTGCTAACATTCTAAAAAAAATTATAAGCCAAATCGGTCCACTAGTTCTCAAGCGATGGCGCTTACCAATTAACAGAATTTAATTTTTATTTATATCAATTTATTTTAAACTTTCAATGAAGAAAAAAGACGTAATGAAATCATAGCATGGTAGCAGTCTAGCAGGTCAGTGTTACATCGTAAGCCTGGTGAGCTATCACCTACAAGTTGAAAATCTATCGTCAAGCAAGTATAGTTTGTTTTCCGGCAGCACAGGTACTTAAGAGCAAGTTAATAGGATTACAGTCTTAGGATTTTCGGCCACATCGTCACTTATCATCAGCTGAGTTTATTATCAAATTAAAAATGTATAAAGAGTTAAAAAAACTTTAATCAATAGATAATTATAAATATCTAATGATTGTATCTGTATTGTTTTCTATATTTCGTGTTATTAACTCTTATCGCCCGGCGAGCGTTATCTCATTACTTGTATGCATTTTTACAATATTATACCATAACAGATTCATATCGATTTAATTTCAACATGTATGTAAAATATACTTATATTATGAAGACTATAATTTCATTACCGTATATGTATTTATTTTCTACTTGTTATTTAAACAGTATATAGTTATAGGCAATGTATGAAATGCCGGAATTCTAAATAATGCCCAAAGTATGAAATATATCTCTGATTCGTTTCGAATATCATGTGGGAGTATTTGGCGGGATCACAAAGTACCATGTGATCGTTTTTGTTTTAGTTTCATTAACTTATGTTATTTGGCCCTATAATATGTAATTTTGGCGTGTGATATCGTTTTTTTTAATGCCTAAATGCCAAAGGCTATTTAAGCAAAGTATGGCAAAAGTTATTGATAAGAC
The DNA here is from genome assembly GCA_947532125.1 of Saturnia pavonia. Taxonomy (NCBI): domain Eukaryota; kingdom Metazoa; phylum Arthropoda; class Insecta; order Lepidoptera; family Saturniidae; genus Saturnia; species Saturnia pavonia. Next base: position 16,134,366 of record OX383903.1, read on the forward strand.
GATCATGCTCGTCCGACTTGGTCTCTGAATAGTCGTTCTCAGAGTAGCGATTATGAGACCGTGTCCGGCTCGCTAGTACTTGTTCAGAGAGAAATTTATTTTGAGATCTCTCTCTGCTTGGGGCAGCCCGACTGGTGGAATACCTTCACCCTACAGAAGATCGCAGCCAAATAACCTAGTATTGTGTTCCCGCGGTGAGTAGGGTTTCCAGAGCTCTTTGGAGTAGGGTTCAAGTTCGGCAACGCGCTAGTGGTAAGTATGGTATTACAAGCATCCATAGGCCGCTTACCATTAGGCGGGCCATATGTTAGTTTGTCCCCTTTGTTGTATAAACAAAAAAAAACTAATATAAATTTATATGGAAAATATGAAAACTCACGTGGACATTACCAAACTGGTTTATTATAAATTAATGATAAATAAATCTTGATTATAATTTCACTTATGATAAGGAAATTAGAGCCTCAGCAGGAATGACTTTTGTGCTAGTAATCGTTAGTTATATATATAATCTAAGTATTATATTTGTTGCTTTTTTATTACAGAACAATCTCACTGAAGAATTCGTCGTAATCATGTAGTTTTTGAGTTCTCTAAGCTACCATTTTTTTACACCTTTCTTAAAATGGTACAATTATAATACTTTTATTTTATTATAGTAAGAAAGATAATATCTCAAGACTTTTTTTTTCAGTTGGCATGATTGGCATCTCGTTGAAGTATTTGCCACTGTCATGACATTGTCATTGTCAAAGAATTTATGTCGTATGTGAATGTCTAAGCAATTGACGTTATAGATAAATGATTTTGATACAACTTGAATTTAATTTACATGTTATTATTTAGAATTATATTTATTTATGCACAATAATCACGTAAATGCCATGTAAATATAAAAGTATTACATGACCAATCAAGTTATCGACAAAAAGTTCAAAAAATACCACTAAATATTAGTTTCGGAAATACTTAAAGTCTAGCAAATATTACTAACATTTAGAAATTATGATATAAAAAAGATCAGTAATTTCCGTCGTTACGTTCATTATGCAGATAGCATGTACGTGAAAATTTAAAATATGTTTGCGTCATACGACCTTGTTAGGTGAAACACCCAAACTGCGCACGAGCGTGTTACATTACGAATGACCTTGGGAGATGTAAAAAAACACTTTGATCAAGAAAGCGAAAGCCACAATCCATCATCGCATCGTGTGATATTATATATATATATATATATATATATATATATATATATATATATATATATATATATATATATATAAGATTAATTACAATTATTCAATGCATGGGATTTTTATATTTCGATATAAGTTATGGGTCGAATGATAAATAAAATGAAAATGAAAAATATTTTATTTAATTTAGACCGTAACAAGGTACTTTATCTTGATCTCTCTTGTGGTGGTTATTGTTAAAGTGAAACTTTTATTCTATGGCCCCAAAACTTTTCGTTTATATATCGCATGTCGCATTACAGCTGGCCGTAGAGTAAGAAACTTTGAGACTCAAGGCGAAGCGTAGAGTAGGGATCTGTGAGACTCGACGCGTTGATGAAGTTTTTTTTTTTTTATTTACAAGTTTCACTTGCATCGTGGTTTCATAAAGCCACACAATATTTTTTTAATTCATAACTTTTACGTAATTTTGGCGGTATTTACGTGGTGTAGTTTCCTTATTGTACATTTGTGAAGTAGATTAGAAAAAATGTTGACAGTTAATAATTAAGTATGTTATTTTAGTGGATGTACAGAGAGGGAGTCATTCCACATTCACGTAATTATACACCCTGTAATAATCCTTTGAATTAATTAAATCACTTTAAATGTAGATTGGTGTTTGTGATTTAGTTGAAAATATATAAACCATATTCCAAATAAGTTTATTACACAGAATTTACCGTGTGCACTTGTGCAAGATTAGAACCCGTGACCTTTCAGTTTAAGAGTAAGAGCACTAGCACTCCGCAATGTCATATGTAATTAAAAATATATAGGCGTGATATTTTATCAAAGAATTCACCAATGAAGCCATTGGTTTTTATTTTTACAGATTATATCATCATCAACCTATATTAGTCCACTGCTGGACATAGGCCTCCCCTAATGAGCGCCATAGCGCCCTGTCTTCAGCTGTCCGCATCCAGCATCTGCCTGCAGTCTTTCGCAGATCGTCATCCCATCTGGCTGGAGGGCGTCCTACACTACGTTTGCCGAGTCGCGGTCTCCACTCAAGAACCCGTTTACCCCAGCGGTTGTCGGTTCTTCGCGAGATATGGCCGGCCCATTGCCACTTCAGCTTGCTAATTCTTTGAGCTATGTCGATAACTTTGGTACAGATTATATAAATCTGTATTAAAAATGTATAGTATAAATATGTCATTAGATAAGAGCAATGGGGAGTCATAAAATTACCATGAAAAATCAATAAAATTAAATTGAATTTAAAGAACTCTCTTATCATAATATGTTAAGCATTTAGTATTTATCATAATAATATACTAAATTTTAATCAAATGTGATTACATAATGTTATTTTTATCATAATGTTTAATTTAACATTTTGACATCTTCGACTTCCAACTCAATTCCACAGGCGTAGGAATTTATTATAACTGGTTTAAGGCTGGTTTTCTTGTCAAGCTGACTGTCGGCGCTGACGAGTGTTCGTGTGACGAGCGATAAGCCGCTTTATTAACATTGGGCTAGTGCTTAGCTTCGTCGGTACATTGCGCCAATCAGCACAAAATCCAAACGCCTGGTCAGCGACGACTAGTTACGCTTACACAACGACGGGGACGGTCAGCGTGACAAAAAAAACAGCCTTAGCCTTAGCATTTGAACTTGGTTCTAAATAGGTAGCTACAGGTTCAGTTGCGCCGATCAAAAACTCAAGTAAGAACAAGTAAAGGATGCACTATGTCGTTTCTAGTAAGAGTAGTTATTAACTCGGTGGCAGAAAATACAATGTATCCGAGGCAAGCGCCCAGTGCAGCCCGCCTGCATATCCGTCACATGATAAGATAGTATTTGACAGTTACGCGCTAAATTTCATGTCAAGGCTGAGTTATATAATGGATCGAATGTTCTTAAGCTGCGTTCAGATATCAGAGTAAAACTGAGTCAGGTATGATACGAGACTCCTTATCTTTGTTCACTATAACGTTATGTGCATGTGTGTCCATTCTAATAAATAGAATAACTCGTAAAATTAGATAATAACAAACAATAGCCATAACAAAATGTGTATAGAGGTTACATGTAACTAATGCCTTGATTGCACGTACCGAGTAGAATGACGAGAGAGTACAGGTAGGTGTAAATACCGAACACCTAGTTAAGTAAATGAGCGAGATCGACACTCGGATCCCATTCTACTTAGGTAGTAGACCGAGTGCTCACCTTCGCACTACCCGTGCTGTCCAGTTAACTCACTTGGTAGATAAAAACACACACTCGCGGTGCATAATTGCCATTCGGTACTCGATTCACTCTTCGGTATTTATGTATAATCCATTGTCCCGCTAGTGTTGGCTAGTCCCTCTAATGCATAGAAATTGAACTGACTTGGTACTGGCTTAGTGTAAAGGTAAAACATACGTATTAAGCACCAACCCGCCAAGATCTCTCTCTCGGTCTAGTGACATTTTGCTGTTCATCATTGTACTCGGTACGTGTAATCAAGGCATAGCGATAACATAGCATGTAATACTAGATATTATTGGATTGCACTGTGCTCACCAGCAGGTACAGTGTAGTCACTAAGCCGTGCTACGTTAAAAAAAAAGAACAACTATACACGATTTTTGCTGCATGACGATTGTGTCCGACTGGATCGTGACGGAGTAATCAAACGAGGTGGTGGGTTATCTGTACACGACAACCATCCACATGGTAATAAGCGCGTCACAATGATTCTTTTTTGGTTTGTCGCCTTTCGGTATCGGCCGATGTATATCCAGCTTATTCTCAATATGACAGAGACGACTGGTGATAAATTGCCGATCACTCGGCGTTCGCTGTTGTCGGCATAAAAAAATGAGCGTCAAATATTATCACCGGTTCAGAGAACACCAGTCATTGAGGAAAGTTGGCAAGAATCTTGATCGAGTGTTATGGCACTTGTTTTCAACGTTTATGGTCAACATACTTATGGTAGAAAACCAGTCTTTAGTCTTAATATTCCGTGGTCATTCAGTATATCCACCTAACTAGTCGATTTCGTTGCGGCAACAACCGTTGTCTTTAAATCCTTATCCGAAAGCAGAGCTGTTTCCTGACTGTATCTTATTTACAGTCAGATATAGCGAAGTTACTTTACCGATTCTTAATATTAAAACGAAACTCCCGCAGATTGCAAGCATTTTTTAGATAATTTGTTCGTTCCGTTACTGACAGGTGTTATTATGTATCATTAATATAAATTATTTTTCTTTGTATTTAGTGGAACTATCTTTATTAAAAATTCTGACAAGTTAATTTCGATAAGAAAAAAATATTCGTTTCATCTTGTTCTACTTTTTGAAACGGTTAAACGTGTGTGTTCGCATCCTCATATTATGCGTTCATTAAAGTTACAAAGTCGCACATAACCGCAATAAAAAAAAAAAATTCAAAGATATTATAAACAAAGAAGATTTCGTTTGATATTGCTTACTTTTATATCTATGCATACACTGAAATGGAATTAGTGGATAATAGTTTAAAATTATTAATATTTAAATGCAAATAAAAACTTTTTTCAAGATTTTAATTTTTTGTAGCTACTTTTTTTATTATATTTTCTTTAATTATTTTCCAACTTTTTGTGTCAATTTGACGTCCGTTTGGTAGCAGATTTTCAAGTTTTGCAGTCAAATTGGCGTTAAGTGATTTTAAATATTTGTACAGCAATTACTGACTATTTGGGTGATAAAAATTGTGTACTGCATTGTAAGTTATATTCGAAATACTATTGAGGCCGTCTACAAACGAGATCATTTATATGATAGTTAAATCACATCAAAGGGGTCACTCAAAAATCAGGAGAGGTAAGGCACAGAAAAATATATTTTAAGATTTATCAATACTTGGGGCAGTCCGACTGGTGGAATACCTACACCCCATAGAAGATCGCAGCCAAATAACCTTGTGTTGTGTTTCTGCGGTGAGTAGGGTTTCCAGAGCTCCTCGAGGGGTTCAAAGTGGGCAACGCGCTAGTTGATACCTATGGTATAAGCGTCTAGAGGCTACGGTAGCCGCTTACCATCAGGCGGACCGTATGCTTGTTTGCCACCTTAGTAGTATATAAAAAAAACATATGCGGTTGTGTTATTACTGCACGTGTAATATCTAAATAATAATCAAATTTTATCACGTAAAATGAGACTAAATTCACCGAATATATGATAAAACGTGTATTCGAACAAGCGTGGTGGCTTAGGTGTAGTAAACACTACTAATGAACCAAGAGATCGCAGGTTCGATCCAGACTTTTGTTTGAGAGTGCAATTGTCAGTTCTGTGTGAATTACTGTGAGAATGTTCTGTGGAATAAAAATTTGTAATTGTATGTCTCTTGTGTCTCCATAATTATGTTACTTTACCAATTAATTTTCCTACCAGAAACCCTCGCCCGAGGGACAGTATATCATATGTTCGACATAGCTAACAGTTCGTTCGTATTCTTGAATATTATATATCTGAGGAAATCCTTCTCGGTTTCAATACAAAATGTCCGAGGAACACGAGGTCGGAGCGACTGGCGCATGTGCGACATTGAGCAGTTAGTTTCAAAACCGACCCACATACCGGACGCATCCGGCTTCGATACTGTAGAATATTTCACTTGTGTATAATAAAATCCAAGGATCAACGATACACGATTCAAGCCTTACTTTTGTGTTGTCTGCCTTACTCGGAAACTGAACTTCTGTTTCATTGTTTTTAATAATAACGTATTTGTTGTAAAACAATAATTTCTCGGAAACCTCTTTAACGATTTCGATAAAATTAAGTTTATTAGCCAAAAATAAGAGAGAGAAAGGTAGCACACAGAGCAGTGTCTTTAGAGATTTCTCTCTACTCGAAACCAAGGCTCAAGATCGGCAACGCGTTAGTAATATTTATGGGATTACAAGCGTCCGCAGGCTACGGTAGTCGCTTAGCACCAGGTGGGACAAACTCTTGTTTGCCACCTTAATTGTACAAAAAAATATACTTTGAATATTTGTTTTTCAAGACGAGTGATGCTTGTTCCCCAGATATTCAAAATGAAGGGGAATCTGGGGAATCAAGAGGAAGTCTGTCATCAACTACCTATAGGTGCAAAACGCGCAATCTTAATACCCTACTGTTGGTCTGTGAAGTCATGAGTTCTATTCAGCGGAAGATGTTCGCTAGTTCTGAGTCTGCTTGTTTAATATATAGATATTATGCATATAACAGCTATTTTGGACAAGATATATGTTTGGTTCGGATTAGAATTCTATGTGTAACGGGTATCAAAGTTCAAAATTCTACTGGTACGTCATTTGTATAGGAAGATCTATAACAACATAAACATCTTTCAACATATATATATATATATATACTAATTTATCATGTAACTAAGAAGCAAAAGTTATTCATTCCTTAAAAACATTTTATTAATATAATTTAATTAATTATTTGTGAGTAGAAAGAGAAGTCGTCAGTTCAAAGTTCAATACTCGTTTATCTGTCGTATTGTAAATAAAGGTCATCACTTAACTGCATAATACTCACTTTCAACTTGGATGAACCTTGTCTATATCGGGCGATTGGTGTATTTATTATGGCGAATGAGAGAATTGTTAATTTGTCAGACTAGGCCAACAACGAATTTCACTTATAATATTGTTGGCTTTATCATTTTAAAAACGCCAACTCCATATTTATATCAATGTGTTAAGATGCAAAACAAAAATCTACACTCCTATACCTGATAACGTTTACTTGAAATGTGTTAAATTTAACATTAGATGTACATATGTACATCTATATAAGTGCCGAAACATTGTACTTGACCCGTTTACAGTAAGTTGTAAATGTCTAGGTCGTAAGTTAATGTTTAACTGAAGCGACTTTACGCCCACAACACGATCTCTGATAAGTGATAAATTTAATAATAAATAAAAACTAGTTAGAAACAAAAGTGTAAAAACCCGCTACGTAACATAATGTCAATGTCAGTGAATATTATGTACCTATATAACATGTAAATCGCGCATTGTTTTGTTAGCAAGGGTTGATGATTTTGGTGAGGTTAGTAGTATTTTTTTATACAACAAAAGTGGTAAACAAGCTGACCGTATGCTTATATACTATGCTATAGTAAGCGGCTACCGTAGTCTATGGACGCTTATAATACCATAAATATTATACACTAGCACGTTCCCAACCTTGAATCCCCCTAACCCTAGGAGCTCTGGGAACCCTACTCACCGCAGGAACACAACACAAGGTTATTTGGCTGCGATCTTCTATGGGGTGGAGGTATTCCATCAGTCGGACTGCCCCAAGTAGAGAGAAACCTCCAAAGAAATTCTCATCGTCAAGAGACTATTATATTGGCGTCGATTCTTAATAGGTGTGCAAAATTACAAGTTATTCAGACGTGTAGAATTGAAAGAATCTATAGGTACATAAAGGTCACGCTTATCTAAACTAATATTATAAAGAGGAAAGATTTGATTGTTTGTTTGCATTGAATAGGCTCTGAAACTACTGGACCGATTTGAAAGATTCTTACACCATTAGAATCCTACATTAGCCCTGGTGAACATAGACGATAGAATAAAAAGTTAGGGATCCGTTTGAAAATTTATAATATTTGATTTTTTTGTAAAATACCCGTGCGAAGCCGGGGCGGTCCGCTAGTTATATATAAAAACGTGGTAAAAAACAACTGCGTTTAAATTTTGCATCACCGGGAATAGAACAAATAAAGAAACAATTAAAGACGCGCTTAATCACCCAATCACCCATCGATATACTACTAGCGTTTTAAAATATTTAAATAATTTACAGTTTTGTATTTTTCCAATACATTGATTGGAATACGAAGAGTACATTTTACAAGTGTCAGTCAAGTTTCCTCACGATGTTTTTCATCACTAACAGCAGATATCATTACTAATTAATTTTTAATTAGTAAATGAATGTATGCGGATTAAAAAAAACCTTTGTTGCACAACGATTCTTGAACCGTCTGACATATGATTACTGTTTTTTTTTACCGGACACCAAACTAAGATAGGCAAAAAATAAATTTATAATTATTTCAAATCATGTATAGTATGAAATTGTAGGTAAATAGGAAAAACAATGAAAATACACTCGACGATAGATCAGTGATATTGGTGGCGCGGTCTAACGCCACGTCGAAAAATGTCGGATCACATCACAGTGAGTTTGTTTTTTTATATGGAAATAACGCTATGAAATCATTACATGAAGGTAGAATACTTATTATACCACTTGACAAACAATTCTATAAAATTATAAAAACACATAAATAAACACAAAACTATAAAAGTGTATATCGTATTCTTATTTCAAAAAGCAAAAGCAAATACGATCATTAACATACATATACTGAAAGATAAGTTGTTGCCTCAGAAAGGTTCCAAGGTCGAACAACGTTCACCCATTCAAAGCAGCGGACAATAATTATTGCAGATTTTATTTATAGCTTTATCATGTATTTACGTATATATTCATACAATTTTGTAGAATCTTTGTATAACTAGACACTTCACGCTAACGTGGTAGGTGGTATCGGTAAAATATTTTAAAATTTAATACAAGAACCTAAACGTAACCGTATTACAATTTATACGTCGGATAACACAATAAAATATGCACTATGCAAACGCTCCAAATATCATCATTCAGCCGTGACAACAGTTGATATAAAGACTAAATTTTAAACTAAATTAAACATAAGGAATCATTACTTGAATAAAGCAAGCGCTATACGCGTGAGCAGTCTAGCGAACTAGAATTGCGTGCGCTCGTTGCTCGTGCTAACAACTCATAAACAGATTCCACTGTATTGTAACCGACAGTTACCATGTACCCGTCGTTTTCTTTTAACGTTTAATTCACGATCAAACATTTGCATAACAAAAGTAAATTTACCCCGCTAACAGATTATTAATCATTCTTTACGCTCTGCCGTATCATTCGATATTTTATCGACGCATACGAATCGATTCGCTCGATCGTCTCGGCTGTATCAAAACTAATTTAACAACGTTGCGTCACGTCTCAAATGCACCGCAGTCAAAATTAATTGACGTTCCCTTTCATCATCTCTGCGATAACGATTCTTCCATCACTCATCAATTTGTAAATCACCCAAAGAAATGTTCCAGAAATATACTAAGGAATAAGCAACTTTCATTTTATCTTTTGTGATAACGATAACGTGTTATAAAATATAATATAATAACGCTTAATTATCATTGGTTTAGTAAGTTGCAAATATTCTCACGTAGGTAGTTTGTTCTTGTTGAAGCAATCGTGTGACAAACAACTGATAAGGGCAACCGCTTCCGTTGGCCGCGCGGGTTTCAAACGTGGCCGATATATACCTCCTGCTGGTAAGGAATGTGTCGCGCCGTGCGCATTGCAGTCGCGTAAAAGTGCATTAAATTACAAATTACGCGAAAATTCATCGGCCGCAACGCCCACACGCTCTTGACAGATATTTTTTTCTTCACTGATACGGAACTAGCGTTGGACGGTCGCCACTTCTGACGGACATCACATGATTTTCTTTAATAAATTTCTCTAACTTACCTTCATGTCGTCGAGCATGTCGCACGCAGAGATCAGGGACGCTGTGTCCGGAGTCACTTTTATGACGCCCATGATGTCCCTTGGGCAAAGGAAAGGGAAGCCAAAATTGGAGCGGTGACACGAATATACCGGTAGGACCGTTTGCGCGTGTACCACCTCTCGACTAAAGTTGGCTTCGTTGAATTTATTAAGTAGTTTATACGAGTTAACGCGTGAGACGGTTTATTTTAGGAACACGAGGCGCGAGACGTGCTCACGCTGTGACCGAGCCGCGCGGACTGAAGCCGACAACTACAGAGCCCAACTTCGGACAGTGAAAGGGTCCTGACGCACGTCACGATAATGAGTCCCCCGCGCGTCGCACTCGCGACCTGTTGCTACATCCACCTTCTCACTCGCTTTTCATCGCACGTGTATACGTGTCTTGCTCTAATGACATGATATCTAGACGTTTGATTGAAAGTGTTCGTGCCTCCACTTACGCGTCGCTTGTTTTAAGGTTTTGTATAAAACCAGTTTTTCTATATTTATTGAAACAAAGACAATGAATTAAATGAAAAAAACGTAAATTCGTTATTGGGTTCAATTATTAATTATTTACAAAACTTTTACAATATTACAAACACAAATAAAGTATTCATATTACGTAAACATATTATTTGACCCATTGTAGTAACGTAATTAGTCCTGCCCTAAATTCGATGACTACGAGCGTAGTACGTAGTCTGGTAGCGTAGCGTATTAAGGGGCCCCACTACGCCGTAGACGCCGGTATAGGGCTTGCGTAGACATTGTACTACGAAATTAACAAATTAGCAAACTTCCGAACCAATAATAATTAACGAGGTAATTTGTATGTAGTACAGTGAATTTGTTAATTACTTAATTGAGTCTGCAATTTACGATAGATTATTTAATTAATAAGTTAATAGCAACGATATCTTTGAAAATAGTTTAATCGACAGTGGCAGTCGTTATACCAACAATAACTATTATTATTATGTTTTTTTTGTTGTTATTTTAATCTTTTTAGGTTTAGTGTTTGGCTACAATTCTGATATTAAGAGACGATGTGAACCAAATGGAAACAAGGTAAGCCTAGTGGGAGTACTGGCTTCCAAATACACCTGCCGGAACACACTTATTCACCGAAAGTTTAGATTTATTGCAGGCATTCGAACTTACGTCATATGACGCAGTGTCCGGACAAGAAAGCAGAATGCTCATGGATATATGCAATCCCGTCTCATATTGCATCTAAGTCAATCTTTTTTTTAAATAATATTCTTGTTTTACTGTATTCACACCCACAAATGTTATTTTTTAAAACTAGAACCGGGTTCCGAAGATATTTTACAAAATCCAACATAACCTAAAAACTAGGGATGTGTCGATACGTAGTTATATCTATACGGTTATCAATTTAAAAGAGATTAAAATAATATTAATATTAAGTTTCATTGTATAGGTTTAATTATTCGAAATGGTGTTTATATGTGCAAATGTGATTACCTAGTTCAAAGAACTTTAAATAACGTATACTATATTTATGAATTTATTACACATATTACATTAATATACACACAAATACGCTACAAAAGATTATTATAGAGCCTAGAAGTTACAAAAATAATGTTAATTGAATAATCGAAAAGTCACATCGAACAAAATCATAAAGATAAGTAGGTCAGTACATTACCATTACCGTTTTGACATCGTTATTAGGTCCCCAAAAACATCTATTCATAGATGTTATGAAGAAGAACATCGAATATATTCTGTTTCAATTGAATTTGCAATACAATGTGGCCGTCATCTTAAGATTGTTAGAATCTAATTAAAAACATCAATGTCTGCCATCGATGTTAAGATTTGAAAAACACCGATTCATCAATGTTTTCTGTTTTTTTTAAACACATCGATCCGTATTTTCGTGCAATGTCAGGCTACGACTTTTTTTCTTTGTCTAGACATATAATAAATGGATCAATAATTAGCAGAAACAAAGGAACAAAAATTAGGTCCTAGTTATTTTTTACTGGCGACTGGAGAGCACATGACTGTTACTGAAATAAAAACGAAAATATATAAAATATATAGAATTTCTCACTTACACAGAGCGTTGCGGTCAATTTAGTATTCAATAATTTATAAAATTAAATTCAACCATACATTTATTGTAAAACAATCCGATGTTACTTTGGTCGTTTTTCAAAAATATCTAAAAAAATGATGAACCAAAACATCGACATCTTTATTCGCGATAATCGACAATTCGTGATAAGGACTTTATCAAATTTAATTCAGATTTAATTTAAATTATGATGATGACATTGATAATGTAGCGTGCATGAGACCGTGGAGCTCGTAATCTCGCTACTCCTTGTTCGCAAGTTCAACCTAACCCAGGGTTGTCGATAACTTATAAATTTTATGTTTATGCTAACCGATTGTATGATCCTATGACCAAATAATAATTTTATGTTAGGACTAATTATTTTGAAAACATATATATATTATCAAGTTGATCAATTGTATATTTTTATTTCTGATTATCCTTGTTTAGTTGAAGACCAGGTACAGCTGGTGGTTTTTTAAGGTTTAAAAAAGATTTTTAAATTATATTGCTTGGTAATCGAATATTAAAAAAAATATTTGATTACTTACCATTAAAATATACGATAGCTACAAAACATGTAACTGATAAAAATACGCAGAACTACTGCGGGTACAAGCTAGTTATGTACGACATGCTACATCGCAATCAGTTGCTTTCGATCTGTTCACGCAGATATGTGAAAATTTAAGATATGAAAGGTAGCTTTAAAAATCCTTGACCTTTTATACACGCCTCGAGCTGATCCCGCATAGTAGACGGTCGGCATGCGTGGCGTAACGTATTTAACTGGCACATTGACAGGTATATCGGATTTGTTGTAGCTATTCTCTTTATTTATTATTTACAGTTTTTACGTTTGGCCACAATCTCACCTGATGTTAAGTGACGATGTGGCCCAAGATGATAACACGCTAAACCTAAAGGCCCTGGTTCTCAAGTGCAGCTGTCGGAACATACCTATAGGTGCTTGGCGACAGACTTTCAACTTGAAGGTAGTAGTTAACCAGGTGGATATCTACCACCATGCTACGGTTTCATTGCGATGTTTTCCTTTATTTCAGGGATGCGAACTCACGTCGATCGGCGCTGTGTATGTACACGTTACCGCTGAGCCCTTATTCCTTCTAGTCATGCAAATCTTCTATATTATAAGAAAGTGTAAAACACGGATTCGATATGAATATTACATTCATAATAATGAATTAGAAACGATACCGATGTATTACAACACTAATTAAAGTACATACACAAGTGTCAGATATCAGATAAAATCAAAAATATATTTATTCGTACTTATTAAGGATATTCTAGAATCTAATACTAATACTGATAAATTTTAATTGTGTTGCTAAGTTTAAAAGATGGAATTACTATTTTATATTTACTAGTGGAAATCCACTCGAAATACCACCGTAATTCATTACATTTTTAAGTTTAAATGTTATTGATGATTTTTTGTCACAGAATGTATACTTTTATAATCGTTGCCCATATATATTTTTTTTTAATTTTGTTCTGTTTCAATCAATCTGTCAGTAATTATTTTTGTTGGCAACATTTTGAAATTCATTGGCGACAATCTCTTAGAGATGTTGCAGTTTGAGATCTTTGCAGTATGAACGTAAACAATGAATGATTATATTTTTTTTAATGTATTTGTAGCACATATTATATATAAATTTTAGTATTCTGTACTCCTTCTCCATATAAACTTTAACTACACCAAATTTCACAGTTGTCCGTGCGCGCAATATTCCTTAAACTGGGTACAAAGGTTTCTCTTGAAGTAATAATCTATAGATTTCTAGTCACAGAAGGCTTCTAATATTGAAATTATGGCGGTAGTTTACGCTTTATCATTTCGCGTACCTACCTTCGCTTCGAAGTCTGCCAAGATAAAATAGAAACTAAAGGTCAATAATATGTTAATAATTTAACATAAAAAAATGTCATGAATCGTTTTCATTGAATTAGACTAGTCCGTTCTAGGTTATAGCCGGTTTAGGAGTACTGTGTTACGTTGTCGACGAGCTTGTAAACCTTGACGAGATTTTACTATGCGTTCATCAAAATTAACGAAATACAAACGTTCTTTCTATTTCTCATGTACATAAAATTAAATAATTAAAACATAAAATTTTATCGTACGCTTCGTTGGTTTGTACAAATGGGATATATGACTGATGAGATATGGACAAAAACGATATAGGTACGATGTGCATTTATGCGAAAGTATAGACACTGACATATGTTGATTAAATAGAAAAAAGTATTGATACGCAGATAGGAAACTGACGCGGATGTAAGTATTAAGAGTTTAATGAATCTGAACGAAGCGAAAGAAGTTTAGAAGTATAAGAAATCTATTCTTTCTGCCTACACCTGCTGGAATTTTGCATGATCAGAGATACATAGAGAGAAAACAAACAAAATCTATGATAAGTATCCTTAGGTTCACTATATTAATCTGAAAATTGTGTTCAAATTGGTTCAGTAGTTTTAAAGGATGCGCGTCCAAATAAAAAACACTATTCCGAATCGGATCAGTACTTCTGGAGATTGATTACCTTCTACAAACATACAAACTTTACCTCTTTATAATATTATAATAGATTATATATACACAGAATATAAATATATATAATCAGATATTTGACCAAAAAAAATATATTTCATCTTCTATAAATAATTTTGAAGCAACGATAGCTCAGTGTAACCCATAAAATACGGATGTGTTTTTCGTTTAAAAATAACTAAACGGAGAAACAGACAGAGGAACGTTTTTATTTTTTATCGTTATAGGTTTAGCGTTGTGGCTACACTCTCACTTGATCTTAAATGACGATGTGGCCCAAGATGGTAATACGCTAAGCCTTGTGGGAAAACTGGCTTTCAAGCGCATCTGACGGAACAAACCTATTGGTGCATGGTGACATATTTTCAACTTGAAGGTGCTAGCCAGACGGGCGTTAGAAAAAGCCCTACCACCATGCTATGGTTTAATCACGATGTTTTCCTTGACTGAAAGCTCGGGCTCATTGCAGGGATTCCACCACACGTCCATCGACGCAATGTCCGTACACGCTACCACTGAGCCAACATTGCTTTAATTAAAATTTCTTTAACTAAAATTTAAGATTTTAGTGTATTTACTATAATGTATAGTATACTGTATACGTTCGTAGAAAGTATTTCAAATACTGATAAACAACATGGCGGTCTTTCCTATAGATTTTACATCGCAGAAGAGACACAGCTTTTTACCTACAATACTTCATTAAAATTCATACTCTACTTCAAAATTTACTAATTGTTTTATAAAAAATAATAATTAAAGTACAAAACGAAATAAATTGTTATGCGTTTATTTAAGCTCAAATACGCACGTCGTTATATCTTCTGGACTTTGACAAATATTAGATAATATTATATGCTAACAAGAAAAACACAAACTGATTATAAAACGGGTAAACAAGAACAACAACAAACAAATTAAAATACTCAAAAAACACCAGTTCAAGTATGTGTTGTGAACAGCTTCATGTTTTAGTCTTCTCATATTCTATATGACGTGGCATTTAAATAAATATATATAATTTTCTATTGTGTTATTACGATATTATTACATATTTATTCACTTGAACAACAAATAACTTTACTTACTTGACTATTGAATTCGTAGTTACGTCCAGGTTCAAGTTTTGATTAATTATCCGAATTATCGTATTATTAGCGTCGCTCAGTAACGCGACCACACTGTATAAATGTCGAAGCCACACTAAAGTAAGCTGCATGGTTTGACGTGCAGTTCATTCGAACACAGAGAATGTTCGAATCGCGAAATCTAGTACGTAGAATCTATATCGATGATAATACTTTTCTAGTTATAGGTACGACTGTTATCATTCCTCATGGAATGACATTCATCTTTTAACATACATAAATAAAGTAAAATAGTCAATTTCAATTAGCAAAATTACCTACGTATGTCGAAAATAAAATGAGGATAATACATAAAAAAATTAACGTTAAAAATAGGTGGACAAATATTATATTTAGTAAAACCAGTAGAATTTTTGCCAGACAGCGCCAGACTCCAGCAGCGAAATAAGTTTTATTATTTCTAGGTAGTCTATATTATGTTAGACATGACCGTACTAATGGATATGTCTAAATATGGCAGTAGATGGCGATCAGATGTCTAGAGAGACTAGACTAACTGGGCCAGGTGTATCTCGCATTCGGAATAATATATGATTCAAATTTACAAAGCAGCCGCCACGACTTTATGCTTTTTGAAGTCACAAGTATTTTTTTTTACAACCTAGAGCGGGTTTTTATTTATTTTTATTTTTATTAATTTTTATTTTTAAATTTAAATGTTTTATAGAATTTTTTTTAGTAGCCTTGAAATAAAAGTTGAACTTATAAATTTTAAAATTAAAAAGATTATTTTTATATTTTGTGGACTTTTTATGGTCCGTTAAATTTGCCGGCGGTAATTGACATAATTATTATGTGGAACAATATATATTATTATATAAAAAGTATATTTTTACGTTTTATATAAAGCATTACGTGCGGCTGGCGGATGTGATTAACAATTTCATAAAATACATATAATAAAATACATATAATAAAATTGAAGTGTCTGTTTGTAATGTCAAAATAACATGATTTTAATAAATGCATATAAACAAAAACCCATTTAAAAAAAATCTGTCTGTCTGTTTGTTCCGGGTAATCTACGCAACGGTTGGACCAATTTAGATAGCAGATGTTTTAAGGAATTATTTTAGAAAAATAATTACGGTTCCGCACAAAAATAGTTATTTAGTAGTCCACGCTAGCGGAGCCGTGGGCACAACCAGTATATATATATTTTAGATTATAATTAATTATTAAACTACGAACACAGTTTAAGTGAAGAAATTTTTTTGTTTTGAAATACCAAACAAGCATACTATCCGCTTGATATTAACAGAAATAGACTATTAAAGAAATTGGTATGGTAGTGGTGGTCCCGCAGTCGTTCCTTGTACAAGCTACCACTTTTGTAAAATACAAAAAGAATAAAATTCAATAAGAGACATCCATTTCTTCACCTGTACAGTGTAATTCAATAACATTTGCGACCACCAAGGGATCTACCAGTGGTCGCTGATATACCCGTCAGCTCAAAGTCTCTTATGTTTAAAGGACTCCATGTTGTAGGGAGGAGGGAACATACTCGCCGGGAGACAGTTCCACAGCTTCATAGTATGGCCAAAATAAGACGTAGCGAACTAGCGTAGTTAATTAAAGTTCCATTTTATTTAAAACATGGGACCTCGTGAATCGTTAAAGAACAAGTTTCAGGACTTTTAACATCTTAACTTTGCCTTCCCAATTCATCCTTGATCATTTAATGTATGTTCGCAAAAACTTGGATAAGCTGGATTTTGTAAACAACTGGCATAGTTTCAAACTAGAAATAAACACAAATTGGTTAATACTTTGTAAGACAAATAAACGTTTTTTTAGGTAATAGTGTTAGGTTCTATAAGATCCCGACTCACATTACTGATTTGCCGGATAATGAGTTCAAGAACCATGTTAAACAGGTTTTACTGTCTAAAGGGTAGGGTGAAACATTATGGGAATGATAGTGATGTCTGGAAATGACCCCCTCTCTTTACATCTACTTTTTAATATAATTATTAACTGTAAATATTATTTTTACAGATAAAAAAGAAATGGAAAAGATAAACCTGATATTTTGTGGGCTCTTCTGGATAAATGGAATATTTTCCGAATAAGTAGTAGAGTTGTACTGTTTTACTATCAAAAGGTTATTAGGATATTATAGGGTGAATCATTATATAGTGATGTCGGGAAGTAACTCCCTCTCTGTGCATCCACTAAATTATTAACTGTAAATATTAATTAAACAGTTGGAAAAAATAAATAAAAAAGATAAGTCGATCGAGTTACTTGTCAATTCTTCTCAATGACTGGAATATTTCCCGAACCGGTAGTAGTGCTCGACGTTCATAAGTGCCTTCTTAGGGCCTAAATTTAATAAAGTATTGTTTTTCATAATTAATTTTCCAAATGATGACACACATTATCTAAATTTCAAACCCAAAAGTTCTATATCTAACAAGACATATCTTCCTAAACAATGAACGGGTCATGAATTCGTTAAAAACACGCACGCACGCTGAACATGCAACGTGTTTGAATGTCAATTTTTTAAATAAGAATTCGCCTTGACTCGGCACTGACCTACATTTTAATCCATCGATAATGCTTTCAAAATGTGGTTCGATTTTATTATCACGTACTTTATATTTACTTCTATAAAAAGATAATAAGCATTCAACGAGCTTTTAAATATGTCGACAATAAAACAGAAAGACATTATTTTTTATATTATTACTAAAATATGTTTGTTATTTTTAAATGTTACGAAATAATTTGTCATGTTTATGAAACCGACACATCCAAGGCAGGCCTGTGGATTCGATTGGATCTGGACGTCCGTGTCCATACACATAGTGAAAAAACGGTAACCACGACTCCGAGTGACTCATACATATATATTTGTTTATTACTTACAATACTAAATATTTTTACTTTGAGTGTTCTTATTTTTTTTAAATTCATCTATTGCACTACCCTAGCATAATATGTTTTTTTTTCAACTAAACTGCTGGATAGCCGGAAGAAAATATCTTGTGGCATTAAATTCACCAGTGTACGCACCAAAAACGTAATAAAATGTTCATGTATTCAATCGCTTTCGCTTTCGCTCACTCGTTGATTCATTCATTAATTGTAGCAGTTTTAGTTCGAAATTGTTTGTCTATTAAATAAGTATTACAAGTCTATAATTGTACAAAGATATTTATATAGTCAAAGATTCGACAAACTCTCCATCGCGCCGTCTCACCGCGCCGCTATCGCACCCGATGTCTATCGTTGTTATCACGTCATAGTCACTATTCCGCTCCTTAGGGCCGTATCGTGAATTTATATAGCCTACAACTTTCCCCAACACATAGTTTATACATAATACAAAAAAATATATAATTATAACATTATACCTAATTAGAACATTTTATAGTATTAGAAAATGCTTTCATAACGAAGTTTTCCTTTAAAGCAAGCGCAGGCTGAATGTACGGATTCGAACCTAGGTCGATCGACGCGGTGTCCGTAACGCTACCACTCAGTCATCATTTCTTCACAGAATCTAACAAATACAGATAGACGGACATTTGAATACAACAAAATATATAGATAGATTAATGTGTAGACATTCCCTTCTAATCGTCAGAGAGGCGCAGTCAGCCGCTAAGATTGTGTGAAGTAAATCATTTTGTAATTACAGTTCTCTGTATAAATGGTAATCACCGTTTAGACGACTGTCGCAATAAATCGTGTGAGGTTCCCGTTTATCACTCCTTACTGTAAATATAACAATTTAAATTACGAAAGGACGGATTGTGACATTACCACGTTACAAAATTTATAATTATATTGCCGTGGGATATTATATTAATAAAAAAGCATGTTTTGATGTTCGTCCTCGTCCACAAATGAAAATATTTCTTATCTTATACTAGTACTGCAATAAATCTGAAGTTATGTCTGTACATGGAATTTTATTTTTATAGTTCCGGATGGAAGCCTATTATAATGGACTCTGATCACGAATATGTTTTTTTTTGTCTGCCTGTCTGGTTGTTTGTGTGGCTTCAACGCTAGAATAGCTTGACTGATTTTAATGAAATTTTACATACGGGTAGTTTCTCAATTAACAGACTATTAAAACTGTCAGCAATACTTTAAAAAATGGTAAAAAAATATATAATTACAATATAATATTTATTCTCATCCGATTTCTATAAAATCTGTATATAAAGGCTATAAAAATTATCGATAATACTTTTAGATTTTCACGAAAGATGAGTAAAAATATAATTACGAGCGAAAATAATTACTGATAGCCGCGTGCGTGCGGAGCCGCGGGCACATCTAGTTTAAATATATTTTTGTACAAAGTTGATATGTATCCTTTATTATACCAATAAAGTCTATTAATTATAGTTAGATATAGGATAATTATTCTCGTGGAAGATGCCTGCCCGTATTTAGAGAATTATAGCTAGTGTAACGACAAAACACCCACAAATGTGTTTATGGGCCAATATTATCTATGGACCATTTTTTACAATATAATCCTTTTTTGGTAATATTTTATATATGGTATGTACGTGGTATATGGTATATTTTCGTACATATAAAAAAAGGGATGAAGTGAGCCATCAATGTTAAATTAAAAAAACCTTTATTTATATACCGTTAAAATATTAATTATAGAAAACAAACAAATAGTCATGTTGCACTTCTGTCACATGGTGTGCGCGCAGCTCTCAATTTTTCTCTCTTGTAAATCTTTACCTACTGAATCATAAACAATGAAACAACTTGATATATAATCATATAGTAAAGTATGGTAAGATAGGCGGTGTCCACTCACGGATGTCGATCGTCCTTCACAGACTCGCAACCGCCGCTGGCATTTAGATAAAATGTCTTTTATTACGGATGTAGCTTAATTGACTAAGGAGACAGGCTCACCGGTGTAAAAAAAAGTTTTACTCATAAAAGGTTCGATGTGATGAGAAATTGAATTTTATTGATTATTCGAAATACATATTATTAGTTACAGGATTGGGATGTAAGTTAAAAATTATCGATATGCGATATATCAATGGTCTTAACCAGAAGCACCTCGTGAAAATTAAAGAAAATTAATTCGCTTGTCTTTTTTACGAGCGAATCTATTTATTACTATTATGTCGTCTATAGCAGTAACGCAGGAGCGCCGCTCTAGACTTGAATAATTTCTCATACAAAATCTTTTATTTCACGCGTCGCGGCGTCGTGCCGTGTAGAGTGCTCTCTTTCGCACTCATTGAATTCCATGCTTGTCAATGTACTGAATTTTGTTACATAGGATCGCAGACGCTGGCGTTTCACGCAATACAATTTAATACCAAATCTTTTTATTGTACTTAATTGTTTTTACTGAAATGCTGTGTTTAGTTCTGAGTATAAAGGTTTAATATAGACACGATACCTACCTAAAATACATAAGTACATATAAGAAAAAACCTCTGGGCTTGACTAGATATTTTCAATAGTTTAGTATATTTTTAATAAATCAAATATGACTGTAAAGTTTTCTATAGGCTGTAGAGTCTAGACTTTATAATGGAAGATAATGAAACTTGCCGTGCTCCTATATTTAGAGCAAGTATTCAGCATAGCTGGGAAGAGGAATAAATAATGCCAAATAGGGAAGAGCAAGATAGGGAATGGGATTTACAGGGCAACAATAATTCAATCGGTGCTAAATTAAGACTGACTGATTGAAATATACTAAAAGGAAATGTCTAAGATAGATAAGTGAAGATAAGGAAACGAATAAACGAGAACGAGCTCGCGCAAAAGGAAATTAATATAGTTCAAATAGCAGTGTTCAAGGAAATAGGGGATTAGAAAAAAGTTTTTAGGTATCTAAGAACGATAAAAGAACTCTATTAGAATTAAAATAGATTAAGTAGTAGTATGAAAGGAAAGATTAATAAATGAAGGGGTTATATTTTCTAAATAAAAAAAACAACGGCGTCTGGTGATGAATTCTGCTTACCATAAGACACAGTTCCGTCACTTTGTCGTCTTATAAAAAAAGCTAGGTATACCATATTGGCATTTCGAAGAAGGTCTCAAACTCGCGACATTTCTATATCTCCCGTTCGTAACTGGAATACGCGGATAGTAACTGATAATATCGGTTTTATTTATAAAGAGTTATGTTTTTAATAAATCGGACACTCACTTGGGAAGCTTCCATTGTAAACAGAATCAACAGATACCGTTATATTATTATTAATTTTATCGTGTTGACTGTATTTTATTATCTTGTTTACATAGCAACAACGAGTTAACTATCTTAATGCAATGTTAGACGTTAAGTTGTAAATAACAAAAACATACATGAGGTACGTTACGTAATACGTAATTGTAAAATAATGGTAAAATTCTTAAATTTGTTTCTGACAAACCATTATTTAAACTTTTTCGAGAAATTAAAAATGACGAAAAGTTAGATGGGTTTATTACTATTATAAATACAAAAATGGTTTATACGTAAGAAGTTGTATACCTTTGTTGTAACCAAACAAAATCAACTACAATTTTTTTATCCCGTGTGTCAACAACATGATGAATTTAGTCATCATTAATAATAAAGTGAATTCATTTTAGTGACTTTTAATTTTTCGATTCTGTAAAATTAATTTAACAGTTTATAAAAATAAACATTATTTTAATTAAATTATTATACAAAATTTATTAAAGACACTAATATGTATTCACATTATTATCCTTGATGGCTGACGTCATCATGTCGCACTTCCGTCACATGATGCGCGCGCAGCTTTCAAATTTTATTCCCTACTCAACGCGACAAAAGAAGCATAACTTGAAAAATGCTACAATTTATTGATAAATTTTGTTTCTCACAATTATTTCCATGAAGTTAAATTAATTACAGGTGTTTTATTTTTGGTTAGAACTGGTAAAAAAGTTATCAATTTTTTTATGGTATGGAGTTGCAAATAACAATGCAGTCCTTCTTATATTGATGATGCCTATAGATATAATCAACCTCGAAAAAATGCAGTACTGACGCCAGTCATAATAATTGTTACTCTTGAGGACTAAGTTGGAATGCCTCATGTTTTTAATTGTTAAGGACCCCGGATACACGTACTTTAAGTTTAACTTCGTACTATTTTTCTAATCTTCAAGCATAGCTCTAACAAGATGATGGCTCCCTTGTTAGAATCATCCAGAGAGTTTTTGTGGTAAACCTATGTTATTTGGCTCTATTTTGAAGCAGTGATGACTCAGTGGTAGCATGTAGGAACTTCGCGTCGATCGACGTGAGTTCGAATCCCTGCAATGAGCCTGAGCTTTCGGTGAATGAAAACATCGTAATGAAACCGTAGCATGGTGATACGGTATTTTCTAATGCCGGTCTGGTTAGCTGCTACCCTCAAGTTAAAAATCTATCGCCAAGCACCTATAGGTGTGTTCCGGTAGCTGCACTTGAGAGCCAGTTTTTCCTCTAGACTTAGCGCGTTATTATCTTGGGCCACATTGTCACTTAACATCAGGTGAGATTGTAGCGAAACACTAAACCTATATAAATTAAAGAAAAAAGTCAAATTGGTGGCATTTTGAGTAATGTAATATGATTATTGTTTACAAGTGAAGTTAATTAGAAATATTTACTAGAGATATGTATTTTGAGCTGCTACAAAATGCCCTTATTGCTTGATGTTTTGAAAAATATTCTATCCACATGACATTGTAAGAATTGTATATTGTACACGTTGCCACTAAATAAAAATAAGAACTAGATATTTCTTTCATCACTTTTATTTTATTAATAAATTGTTCATAGTGTGTACAGAAATTGAAGAGTTTGAAGTGACAAAGGCTAGAAGGTAGCGTTTTCAGGCACTGTGTCGATCGACATGGAATCTTACTGTGAGCGTAAACTTAATTATGTAAACGTAAACGTGTAAACGTAAGTAAACTTAATTATGTAAACGATGACTTTCTCGTATCGTTTATAATGTTATTATTTATTACAGATTATATTTATCATAATCCGTTGCGTGATAGCTACAATGATTGTATATTAGCTAAGATTAAATACAAGGGAAAGGAATTTTCAGCTTCACTAATCTCATACGATAAAGATAAATGCGCTTTCATCAAAATGTGTATTTAGTACAAGGGCGTTTCATTAATATGTATAATTGTAAATCTTATTTTGTTATTTTTGCATTGAAAGCAGATAACTTTCTTCTGAGTAATTATAAATAATAATACCTCCTAAGTTATACAATTGGCAGATGAGGCGTGTTTTTTATAGTAATATGGTAAAGTGACTACACTGTGCCTGATGGTAAGCACAGTATAAAAACATCGGCGACCACCATGAGATCGGTAATCCATCGGCGGTCGACGCTGTCATACCGGCCTGCAAGCCTCTGCGCAGCCGGATATAAACTGGCTGATCACGAAATGCGGCAACCCGAAATAAAGTCACTGTGACCTATTTATCACAATGTGCATGGTTGTCCCGAACCGGCTGGGGCTGGCCCCGGAACTTTATCATCTAAGCGTGCCACGTCTGGTTTATCGTAGTCGCAATCCAGTTGGCCATAACTGTTGTGTTTTTTGTAATTGAGGGAGCACTAAATTTTGATTTCGTCTATTTTAAATAGATATAATCAGTCCGATGTGTAGTTGTCTCAGTCGCACTCTATTCGTTCGTTCGAGCATAGCGCGACAGCAATATATTTCTGTTAAAACGTATTCTTCAATTCTCTTGCCGACCGCGTTTCTTCTTAATAAATTTTAATGTAATGTTTATATCATGGTTAATGGAAGTGGTCCATAATATCCTATCGCATACGACCTAATGCCTTCTTAACGATAACCTGTATTGCGCAATATGCCATGTTATCACCAAACACCATTGACGTACTTACATAAAAAATCATTTTATAGATAACTATTTTTTTTATAGGTTATCTTTAAGAAACGAGACTGAAATGATTTATTTTAAACAATAGCTTTCCATCTCCTGTTTTGTTGGGAAAACTATGTTATATAATATACTAGTGGTGCCCGCGGCTACGCTCGCGTGGGGTACAGAATCCCGTTGGTCGAGCACATCGCTGCCTCCTTTCAAAAAACAGAAGACAAAAATGCTTATTGTGGGTGATTTATAGAAGATGGATATATACTTTTGGATTTTTAAGATCTACAATTATATGGGACATCAATTTGTTATATCTCGTATGGTTTACTCAGCGTAAGCTATTTTAGCGTCCTAAACGAGTCTTTTTTCCGAATTTGTTCACCATTATCGTCACTGCTTATTTCGTATGTTATTTTATCTTACAAAATATATCCTATAATCTGGCTAGATAACATAGCTCTGAATTAAAATAAAATAAAATAATGTAAATCGGATAAGTAGTTTTCGCGCGAAAAAAAAACCTAAACGGACAGACTGACTGAGAGTCGTTGAGCTTTATAATATATATAGATGCACATATTTTTTGTTTTAATCATTGCTTTCGTGGCTGAGTGCCTTAAGCGCTCGCCCCAAGCCCGGGTGAAGCTGTAAAAGCCGTTTGAGGCTTCAGGGCCCTTATGGCTAGCAGTACAGTCAGTTCGAAAAAATATGTTATTAATTGAATGTATTTGTTGGTTTGTTCTTATTTATTCTGACGCGTTAAATATTATTTCCTGTACATACTTTTACTTTTACCCCCGTGTCTCCTTAGGGGTAGAATTTTGAAAAACTGCCGCAATACGCATGTCTTTATTGTATAGAAAAGTATTAACCAAGTTTCAAATAAATCTGAACGAAAAATATGATCACTCATACAAACTTCGCCAACCTTTGCAAACTCTTAGGGATTGAACTCTGAAAAACTTTGGAACACGTGATTCATTAATTGCGCCGTAAGTTATAATACTAAGTTTGAAATGAATTTGATCTGATAAATATTAGGTATCTGTTACATAATATGTTACATACATACTGTACACAACATGTTACATAATCAACACACACCCCGAATTTGAAATTTCTATCCTTAACAACTTGTGCTGGGCGATGATAACCCAAGCCCGGTAAAGCTGTAAAAGCCGCAAAGGCTCCAGAGCTCGTAAGGCTAAAAGTATAGTCAGTTCGAAAAAAAAAAAGCGGTGATAAGTTAGGACATTGCCTTTTAAATATAGATTGACAGCATACTAATAGTATTTATTTTTAAAACTTTCAAATATTATTTTAGAGATCCACTATTATTATTTTTTACCGACAAACTGTGTTTTAATTACTTTAATAAAATATCTACATAAATAAAATAATTGAAGTTTGTCGTTGTGCACACATCACACAAGATAGATTTTGACTAAATTTCTTTTGTGTTGTTTTACTCTTTCATTACTTGGTCCTTATCAAAAAGAATAATTTTCATGATATCTTCATAAACAATAATTATGTACTCCACGCGAGCGGAGCCGCGGGCACAGCTAGTAGTAAATAATATATGTATGCTTGTGTGTGTACACCTTTTTAAGATTTATACTTGTTATGTATTTTAAGGTTCTTGCTTCACTTTTGAGTGTAACTTTCAAAAGACCGATTTAAGCAGTGTCTTAAATCCTGCCTATTTATTGAGGAAGGTAATGAGCTATATAACTTCACACCAAGGCTCTAAGGAGCGAAGCAGTAACCATGAAGGACAAGCAATCTGAAAAGCCGTAGGCAAGTACGGAAAGTGAAAACGACTATAGGCTACACGGGTGTATTGTGCATAGCGATGTGGAAAGTTGGTTGAATAAGTTTAACACGGGTGAAACCGTTGGGCAGAGCTAGCTATGAATATCCAGATAGATTATAAAATAGTTAATTCGATAAATTAAAATAATAACAATGTTTTTTAGTTAATTAGAGATAATGTATTCATTCTATTATCGTTGTTAGATTAAGTGGGGTTTTTCCAATGATAATATTCCTTATCGTAATGTAGATTCGAAAAACGTAAGCTATTTATATTTATTTATTATTTAAGGATCACACAACTCGGTTCGATCAAACTTTTTTATTATATACATAATGTTTAATTTATGAATGTACAATGATCGAGCTCTATTGTGTAGTGAAGTGTATTAAACTAATATTAAAATATAAATTAAAATGCACTAGTCAGCAAGAGAAATAAGGAATAGAATATACGAAAAAATAATACAAATAACACATTTAAATACTATCTATTAATCTGAATTTATAATCTAAATTCAGTTATATAAAAATGACTGAATATCGGTTCCGAATGGCAGATTCATATTGTGTGCAAGCTTCAATGCACCAAACAAAATCCGGATTTGCAATTTTGATATTGCTATTTGGCCATTTTTGTCAGCGCTTTGCTGTTGCGAAATTAATAATAATTATTATTAGGGCCGATATTTTTTGGACGGAAGTAGCTATAGCATAATAAATACTAACTTTTTTCTATTTATTTTATACTAGCTATGCCCGCGGCTCCGCTCGCGTGGATTATGCCATTGGTTGTGTGCACACGCAAATCGTGCTCGTCCCGTTTTAACTTACGCCGGTCACCAGCCTGTTATTTTAAAGAGAAAAATACAATCTTATTGTGGGTGATCCTTAGAAGATAGATATATATACTATCGCTGACTTTTTGTAGGTGTTTTTAAGATCTATAATTACGTGGAACATTAATTCGATAAATCTCGTACGGTTTACTCAGCGTAAGCCACAAGCGGCCTAAAAGCGTCTTTTTCCGAATTGATTCACCATTATCATCACTACTTATTTCGTATGTTACTTTATCTAACAAATTATATCCTATAACCTAGCTAGATAAGATAACTATGAATTAAAGGGAAAACCATACAGACAGACAGAGACGTTGAGTTCTATAATATGTATAAATGAGCAGAGTTACTTTCGCAGGTCGTACCTAAAGGAGTTTTGCTTACAAAATGTGTAAATCTAAATTTACATTAACGTGACAGTTAAAAAATACGACGGGTAAAAGAAATTCACGCATTATTTTTTCAAGTAATTCTTTATATAGAATTATCGTAAACTCGGCCATGGCTTTGAAACGTGAATTAGATAAGAAGAAAATGATTTCGATAAAGACACTCAATAGCGATAAAGCGCCACTCGACGTCCCGATAACGAGTTATTTGGTAAACAAATAAATTTTATATATATATATATATATATATATATATATATATATATATATATATATATATATATATATATATATATATATATAAACAGACTCAAGGTTATTGGAAAGTTTATTTTAATGGCTTGTCAAAGTGACCGCATTCCACTTGATGCATGATGGTAACCATCCAATAAGGCTCGAGTGTCCAGTCACTCCGTAAACCATTTATTATGTAGACCAAATAATACGATTAATCACAGCGATACGAAATTACATTCATTATGTATATTTATATTAAGAAATTTTAGTTCTGTGCATGTATTTTTTTTTAATTTCCCAATAGTTCATAAAGGAACTGATCACGAATATGCCATGAAATATTTTTTTTGTCTGCCTGTGTGTTTGTTTTTTCTTGATTTAACTTTAAAATGGCTTCACCGATTTATATGTCATTCCTCAATTAGGCTACAAAAATTTTCAATAACGCGTGCGAAGCCACGGGTCACCGCTACTGTTATACAATAATCTTATAGATACAATTTTATTTTCCTAATACCAATGATTTTATATACTTATTATAGCAAGCGTTCTGACTTTGTTCACGGCAATTACAATTTAAAATGTCCAGTTTAAAAAATCTTGAAAATCGGTTGAGTAGTTCCGGCGATTAACTCCTACCTGCAGACTCACAAACTATATCTCTTTATAGTAATGGTTTATAAACCATAGAATCACTCATAGCACTCAGTGACACGATACGAAGTTGTTCATATAACTGGTTTTGTTTGCCATATTAAGGTTTGAATATATAAGAAAATCTAGGTGGCATTACTTTCAGGTTATTTTCATTTTGATTGTTTTTCTTGTCCCCAGTACCTACTTATGCAGTGGGAATCTGCGGAGAAAGGTCAAAAGAAGATATTAAGAAAAAAATTTGAACATGTCTTTTGTGTTAACTTTAATAAACTTTCATATCGTAATCTTGTTAAGTATATATATATATAAGAAGAGTTCCAAAAGGTAAAAAATTATAGCTAAATAATTTAACCTTTTATGTCATTTTTTTTGAAAACGGAAATTGGAAAAGAAATAGTTAAAAATAGTATTACCTTTTGAAAAATAGATAAAAAAATCACAACCGGGTTTTATTATTTCAAGTGTTCAGATAATACCATATTTTTTTCACAATTTTCAATTGATATTTAATACCATACAAAGAATTATTTACGGGTTAAACAGTTTCCAGCGGCAGTGTGCCCAATGCCGTAATGGCCGTGCCTAAACCTATTTTCGGCGGTAAATCAAAATCATAAATAATGGAGTTAGAGTTACGGGAGTCAGAAATTTTTTATTGGATATTTCCTCCTCTTTAAGGATTCAATTTTTTTTAAATATTATTTGATTTTAAGTTATTAACGAAAAACCAAACGCCGTTTTTTTTCCTTTTTATGTTAATAATAACATTTGAATTTTTTTATGTGCTAATACATCATCGATATGCAATTTTCTAAATGTAATTCAGAATCGAATAAGCTATCGCTCGCTCGAATTAACACCATTTTGAACTTGTTAACTACACTATATAGACGGATAATTATTTACGATGGATTTCCGCAAAGTAATACCTTCGTCAATCAAATATATTGCCAACGATAAAAGAATGTTACCCAAAATTAAGTGTTGTTGCTAAGTAATAAATAAATAATTTGTCTTTGACAGTTAGTCTATGTCAAAAACGGAGTAAATAGTTTTTTGTACTTCTTGTGGTAATATAACCATTCGTAAAGTGACAGGAAAAACTCAATAGTAGGTACAGTTATGTACTCACAAACTTAGAGAGGTAATTCACAGATATATTTCTTTGGATATTTCTCTCTACTTGGAGTAGTTCGACTGGTGAAATACCACCCTACAGAAGATGGCAGCCAAATAAACTTGTATTGTGTTCCTGTGGTAAGTAGGGTTTCCAGAGCTCCTTGAGGTAACGCGCTAGTGACCACTTACTATAAGGTGGGCCGTTTGCTTGTTTGCCATCTAGTAAAAAAGGCAAATATGCATTATATATTGTAAACCGACAAGTTTTTATCTAAATAAATTATTTAAAAAAGAACTGAAGTTTACGTGATTCCCCGTCCTGCGACGAATTATTTTAATAGGTGGTATCATACCTTTATCGTTGCATATAGTTCGAACGACGTGTGTGAAATTATCAAGTGACCCGTTCAATAAACCATTAGATCCTGATCTATTGACATGATTATCGAATAGTAGCAAGTTAATTACAGCTAAATATGTCTCCGGTGTACTTTGACGTCATTATCGAGTGTAAACATAATCATTATAATATTCAAACATTGTGTTAAGTTTAATGTTACATTTTATCCGGTAACCTATTTTAAAAGGCCCAATATTTGGTTTTATATTATTTAAGGTATTTGTTCTTTATATATATACACAAACAGACTTAAGTTTATTATCTGCATATATTTTTTTAAATAGTTTTTATAATAAAAACTCTACGTAAATATTATGTACGAAAATTAATAAAGTAATTTCTCCAAAAAATGTGTCTAGGATTTTCCTGTCATCTGACGATAAATTAGTAATGAAGATTCAAAGTATATCATAAAATCATAACAATGTATGAATTTTATGAGGGAAAGGTAAGTTGTATCAAGGTCTGTCCCGAGGTCACAAAGAAACAACAACACACGTTTTGTTTCATATTTAAAAACGATACAATGTATTTTTGCTCTTTGTTTACGACGTTCTATCGACCTTCATATTATTGGGATGAAAAGTTGAATTTTTTAAATACCTTGTACATAAAACTAGTATACATAACACACACATCAAGAACCAAAACAAAGGTTTAAATTTATTAACGCATACTTTTTTAATGTATATATTTTAAACTATAGGCCGGGTAATAATGGAAGCAATAATATATTTCAGTTTAATAATCGATTAATAAAGAATTAGATTAATTTATTATATTATAGACTAGCTGTGCCCGTGGCTCCGCTCGCGTGAACTACAGAATGCCGTCGGTTGAGCGCATGCGCGAACCGTACTGCGTCCGCTCCATAGACGAAAGACAAAAATGCTTCTGGTGGGTGATCCTTAGAAGATAGATATGACTTTTTTGTAGGTCTTTTTAAGAACTACAATTATGTAGAGCATTAATATGATATACCTCGTATGGTTTGCTCAGCGTAAGCCATTTAAGCGCCCCAAATGAATCTTTTTTCTGAATTAATTTACTATTATAGTCACTGCCCATTTCGTATGTTACTTTATATCACTAAATATATCCTATAACCTGACCAGATAACATAGCTATGAATTAAAATAAAAACCATGTAAATTGGATGTGGTTTTTGAAAAACATAAACGGACATATACGTAGACTGGATGTCGTGTTGTATTATAATGTATAGAAATACGTCTTCTTCTTACTTAATAGTAACATGTGTTTAGACACCATTCTACCGATGTCACGCGGACATCAACATTTTTGTAATCTTCATAGTTTTCTCAACATTGTGGCATCTTTGTTGAAACTGACATGGAAATTCAATTTCTGTCATTTTTTATAATCCACTTCACGTAAGCACAATATCCAAACTACATCAAATAATAGTACATTATAAAGTGTCTAGTTTATGAATAAATCACCATATGACCATACTACTTTCATATTATTTTACTTTGAAGCAATGATGTCTCAGTAGTAGCGTGTACGAATTCGCGTCGATCGACGTAATTTCGAATTCCTGCAATGAGCCTGAGCTTTGGTGAAGGAAAACATCGTGAGGTATGGTGGTAGGGCTTTTTCTAATGCCCGCCTGGCTAGCTATAACCTTCAAGTTGAAAATCTGTTGCCAAGCACTAATAGGTGTGTTCCGGCAGCTGCACTTGAGAGCCAGTCTTCCACTAGGTTTAGCGTGTTATTATCTTGGCCTCATTGTCACTTAACATCAGGTGAGATTATGGCTTACTAAGCTATCATCGCTTCAAAATATAATCTTTTCCGCCTAAAAACAAATTTTGCCCTTGCACTCTTCTCTATGACCTTTCATCTGGACTTTCACTGTCAGGTAGAGGGCTTTTCAGAGAATAATATAGGTTTATTTTTAAACCAATTCAAATAATTAAAGAAGTATTATTTAAAAAACACTATGTAGTTGCTTGCTAACCTCTTGAAGTCACAATTGATGTTATGCTTCACACAACGGGTCGCTTTAACTTTTTTAACGTCTCGACAATCTGGCAGGGTGTTTCGTGAATGCGATTTTTAGTCTGAGGTCAATAAACAATAACTTTTTAGTCCACGCGTGTGGTGCGATCGGTGCAGCTAATTATTAATATAGAACGTTTAAGATACGAATGAGGAGACTTTGTAACGCGGTTCTCGGGCAGTGTGTGCTGATAGCGACGGGATCGTATTTACCGTTCAAATTGATAAACAACAAATCGGTCGTTGATTTATCTCGAATGTTTTGTTTTAATTCAAAACACGTTTAAATGTTGCACGGAGGTGAAGCAACTGTATACGTTGACATTGCGTATCTCTGATAAATTTATAT
Organism: Saturnia pavonia; assembly: GCA_947532125.1. Taxonomy (NCBI): domain Eukaryota; kingdom Metazoa; phylum Arthropoda; class Insecta; order Lepidoptera; family Saturniidae; genus Saturnia; species Saturnia pavonia. Next base: position 16,166,757 of record OX383903.1, read on the forward strand.
ATGGCGACGGTTAACGTATTAAACTACAAATGCGATATAAATTGCGGCAAAGAATTAATTGTAAAACCTAACCTACAGTTATGTAGAATTGCCCTCTGATAAAGTATCTAGCAACAGCTAAGTCAGAGCTGAAATGGCTAAATAACGTTTTTAAAATAGCAAATTCTGATTATGTTTGCTACATATAGTATTATGAATTTACCATTTTGTCGCCGATATTTAGCCATTTCTACTATTACTTTGATTTGCGAAATACATTATTAGGCAATCGGTAGATTTTTACTAGGTTTTTAGAGCAACCAAATGTTTTAAGTACCTTCTCAGGGCCACAAGCAATTCACTAGATGTGAAGTAGTCAGTGTTACTTAACCTTAAAAAAGACCACAGTCCAGTTACAAATCCTGACGATTGAGTTGAGTCGGCTCGTGTGCCAGCGTGTTATCCACCACAGCCTTCAGACCAGAACACAACAATGGGAACACTGCTGCCGTAGATAATACACTGTTGCTGCTTTGCGTTAGATACTGGTATGACGGTGGTGTTCCTGCATTCGAAACTTGAACCTTATTATAATTATCCTTATAAATATTTTTACATTTGATGGGCTCTAATACTTCAAATAAACACCGATAATACTCGAATATTATTTTGTTATTGCAATTTCTGCAATGATACTCCAATGGCATAATTATTTAATTATCATATTAAGTACGTACCTGAAATACTGACCTTTACATCGATAGACTGATACATTACAAAAACAACAAAAACAAAACGTAAAATTAGTATGTGATTATTTTTGACCTCTATAAACGCACCTTAACATAAATTATATTATCTGTTAACCTTTGGACATATCAACTTTCTTATTGTCTATGGACGTGTTTTATTAATCTCCATATAGCTGTAATGCCTACAAAATCCTTATTAAACTTTTTCCTTTTTATGTATTACTAATAGTAAAATGTTTAAAGCATATGCAATTGAGACGACATAGTAAGTAGAAATCGTTTTTGTCACCAAATCACTTGGGTATTACAGAAGATTTCGAGTGAGCCAAGCTAATATTTTCATTATGTTTTAAACAACTTCGATAATTGATCCCGCGTAAGGGACAATAGACAACTATCCCGATTGTCACGAACAATTATCACTATAAACGTGGTGGAAAACCCGTCGCGGTGACTTTGTTATTTGCGTTACATTTAGAAATGCAAGCCCCTGTGGTGGTACTTCCAAGCCAATGTGAGGTCAGTGGTTGTCGTGGACAATCTATACATACAGATGCTCTGAATATTAAAAAATCAAAACAATAACACATTGCCACTCTATTTTTGACAAGTATAAAGTATATGATCCATTTCAGAGAAGAACATGATGAAAATACAGATATTTTTTATCGTTATAGATTTGGCGTAGTGGCCACAATCTCACCTGATGTTAAGTGAAGATGTAGCCCAAGATGATAATACGCTAAACCTAGTGGAAGACTGGCTCTCAAGTGCAGCTGCTGGAACACACCTATTGGTGCCTGACGACAGATTTTCAACTTGAGAATGGTAGCTCGCCAGGCGTGCATTACAAAAAGCCCTACCACCATGCTATGGTTTCCTCACGATGATTTCGTTTATCGAAAGCTCAGAATCATTGCAGGGATTGGAACTCACGTCTATCGAGGCGAAGTCGTAACCGCTACCACGAAGCCATCATTGCTTCAAACACTTAACCGGCAGTAAGAAAGGATTTTTTTTAATTCATCCCCTATAGGGTTTAAATACGAGGCTTAAATTTAATGTCGATGGGATTGTTCACTGCTAGTAAATTCATAATGTTTTAGTTCTATTTGCAGTTACTGTATTTATGGAATGAGTTTTATTCAATTGCAAACTAAAAGAATACAAAATGTGTCGATACAAAAACTAACTACTCGTATAAAACGAGTCATAAATCTAAACACAATTGTAACTGCGACAAACAGTAACCGACAGTCAACTGCTTTTAGTGTCAACGAACTTGCATGTTAGTTTCACGTGTATGATATTAGAATATATTTAACTAGGTGTGCCCGCAGCATCGCTCGCGTATACTACAGAATGAATACACGCGCTAATTCGTTCTGCACCCACTCCCACCCATAGCGATCGCCCGCCGGGTATTTCAAAGACAAAAATGCTTATTGTGGGTGATCCTTAGATAGATATATGCTATTGCCAACTTTTTTGTAGGTATTCTTAAAATCAACAATTATGTAGAACATTAATTTGATATATCTCATATGGTTTACTCAGCGTAAGCCATATAAGCGCCCCAAATGTGTATTTTTTCCGAATTGATTCTCCATCATCGTCACTGTTTATTTCGTATGGTACTTTATCTTACAAAGTAACTCCTATAACCTGGCCAGATACCATAGCTATGAATTTTAAAAAACATCATGGAAATCGGATAAGTGTCTTTCGCGTGATATGAACATAAACGGACAGACAGACAGAGAGACGTTGAGTTTAATAATATGTATCGAAGATGTTTCTAGAAAAACATCACCGCAGTCGGATGACTGTGACCAGTGTGGCTGGAGAATTTTAAAATATAGTAAGGTCAAGAAAAGTTTTACAGGATAATATTAGCAAGGTCGCAACTTTGAAGACGCGTCGTAGTAAAACTATGATACATAAATTCATATGCGTTAGGTTAGTTTCATAGTTAGTGAGATACTTGTACAATCTAAAAACAACACGACCATAGAAATATGTACAATTCATTGCGAGTCGTTACTGTCAATAGCGACCTCTGATGCGGCTGGTTACTGAACATGAAATGCGACAAAATAAACGAGAGTCACTGTAACATGTTTATCTTTATGCATGGTGGCCCAGACACTCCCGACACACCTGAGAGTTTTTTTTTCTATCTGACTATACTGTTAGCCATAAGGGCTCTGGAGCCTCGAACGGCTTTTACAGCTTCACCGGGCTTGGATACCCACCTGAGTGACGTAATACCTTCTTGTATACTGGCTGATTCCGGAACGCGCAACGCCTAACATGCCACTATGGTGGGTGTTACAACCGGTGTATGGTAGTCGCAATTCAGTTGACACAATGGTCGTGTCCCATCAAACTGCAAATGACTCGCCTTTCTTTTGAAAATTAGTAAGGATTTTGCTATGGTTAAATCTGTTTTTAACTCAATTACAAATGGTCGCATTGGCTATTTCAAATAACTACCTAGTAATCAATATTATTACTGCTATTTTTATCAGTAACACATACTTGTCATTTCATAATCTATTGAAGGGACTGGCCCTTGCTAGGTTTTGAAATGGTTACTGCGTCTTGCTAAGTTTTGAAATGATTTCCTAACAGTAATTTTGCCCCGATGCGATGTGTAATATGTCTTTTTCTTTTGATTTAATATTTATTTTTTAAAGTTATGTATTCCATAATGGAAAAAAATATTGAATTTTTATAGGACCACTTTGTTGTCCGTCTGTCTGTCTGTGTGTTAAGACACTTTTTATGAAAAACGACGTGAGATATCAAATAGAAAAGTATTGTTGTTACTTAAATTTTATGGTTGTCTACTTTTTGTATAAGAAATTAATTATATGTATATATATATATATATATCTATATATTTATTCTACAAAGGTAGTATACACAACCATACGCCCCGCCTGATGGTAAGCGGCTACCGTAGCCTATGGAAGCACTACCATAGGTATCACTAGCGCGTTGCCGACCTTGAACCTCCAACCCCAAAGAGCTCTGGAAACCTTACTCACCGCAGGAACACAACACTAGGTTATTTGGCTGCGATCTTATCAAGAGTGAAGGTATTCCACCAGTTGGGCTGCCTCAAGTAGAGTAAACAACTCAAATATAAATTTCTGTTCCCTACCTCTCCTCTTTCTCTCGGAGAAGGAAAATAAATAGTATTTTAGAAACAATAATAGTAGTATTTTAAGTTTTAAAAACTTTATTTGTACTTTTATATTTCTGGTAAAAAATGGCAACCCCAAATGGAGTGATGGGCCGCCATTTTGTGACGCTAAAACAGTCGTCTGTTGTGACAGACGTTAGGAACGCATTTTCTCAGCGGTCGAACTATAGTACGGGTAACAGAAATAGATTAATAGTAAGAGTTTATAAAAACGACTTAAATTCTATTAATTTTTCAATATGCTGATAATTGAGTTCGTCAGTTTGACTTGAGTATTTAAAGTAGGCGGCTTACTAGTGAGGCTCTTGTCTCTCGCTAATTAGTATTTGGTGTTTTATACTGTGGCATCAAAACCTGCCCATGAGGTTTAAAGTTACACGGTTTCGGAACCCTGAGCACTGACTGACCTTCATGGTATCGGTTTACCTTTGTTCCCGTATATTTCGTAAACTGAACCGTACGGTTCTTTAAATCAACTTTCTCTGTAACTCGGCGCCGCTACCAAGGTTTAAGGGTTCTCGTGGGCCATCTCGTATTCGGTTCATATTTGCTTTTATTTTTTACGTGAGTGAATCATGTTAGTTTTATTCGGTTTTATATTGGCGTCATAAGTAGAAAGAGCGAAATTGATTTTTTGTTATATATACAAAATTAAAGTAAAAAGGAGCTTAAGGTTTTATCCGTTTTCAGAATTCTCTAATGTTATTGAGTTATTTTTAAGTTTTTGTATGTCACCTTACGTACGGACTGTTAGTTTTAGTTTTTGTCGGTTGATTGTGCACGAATACTAATCCTGATGAATATTTGAGGTCATGTCTATTGAATAAGTGAAATACAATATTAAATATGATACTAGGCATTGCACTACGTAATGCTACGCTCGTTCGGCTCGTGCGTAATTATAATAATTTCAGCCTAACCTAAATAATACAGATAATTTATGTATCTACGAAAATGTAAGCGTTGGAATGAAAATTTTAATGATTAATCTGACTAGATTGTTTATAAACTATCGGTCCGTTCAATTATCTGGTGACATATATAATTATGTTTATATATTTTTTTTAAATTGTTGAGAGGTGTAGCCTAATGCTAGATAGTATTCCTAGTGAACCTGGCTTTCATACACAAAAATATTTTTTCAAATCCGACTGGTAGATTCAGAGATTAACGTGTTTTAACAAACAAACAAACAAACAAAAAACTTTTCCGCTTTATTATATTATGGTATAGATAATTGATTAATTGGAAATAGTTCTAACGACTTGGATGAAACTAGGATGAAATTTATATAATGTTTTATTTTCCACGTTTATTTAAATATGTGTTTTTCTTTTTTCAAAAGTAGCGTAACGTAACGTATCTCCGACGCCCAAATATTTTAAATTGATCTACAAATAGGACACGTCAAAAATCATATATTAAAATAAATATTTCAACGTAAAATGAAATCATTTATATACAATTCATATATGATTCGTAAAAAAAATTTTACTGATAATTTTATAGTTTACTCCAAAGTATTCTGACCCCGCGCGCGCACGGGTCACCTCTTGTGAAATAATTATCTATGTTCATATTACTTACCAATTAACACTGACACCTTTTATCGTTTAACTAGGGCGATAATTTAAAAGTTTAATTATTTACACTAATTTTTAACAGCGACATTACTTTTAATATATTTATTCTACACAAGTATTAGGAAGAGTTATAGTTCTGTACTACTCTTAAGGAGTGCAACGGTAAAGGTGAACGTCAAGCAATCTGGCAAAGCTGTAGGCGTGTATGAGAAATAAGAACAAGAGAACTACACTGAGATACAGAGAGTTGGTAGAATAAATTTAACACAGGTGAAACCATGGAGAACAGCTAGTCTTATGAATCATTCATATACCATGTTTTTTTATAAACATAATGTTCGCTAAGATGTCTGTCTTTTTTAAAAGGTCATGTTAGTATTTGACCGCAGTAAAACCTGATGTTAAGTGACGATGCAATATGACAATGGGCCTGGTTTGCAAGTGCGGCCACCGGAACAGACCGTTACGTGTTTGACGAGAGATTTGCTGTTTTATAAATAGTTGGCTACGATGAACGGTCGACATATTCAGAAGTTGAAGCTATTCCAAATAAAAATGTATTTAAAAAACTTACTTATAGATATAAAACTATATAGGTATAGATTATTTTTTTATGTTTTTTAGAAAAAATGATGAAAGTTAATTTTGAGGATTCGCACGCACATTGTTACAAAAAATTACTTACTCGTCTTTTATTGTGGTAAAAATATCACACACGATGTTATTTTAAAAAACGCTGTATCAGTATCATCTAGAAATAAATTACAAATTTTGACTTTTTTTAAATGTCCATATGTTATTATTTAATTTCAATAAATTAATTCCATGCATCATTTTGATCACGTCAAAGAAGTATAACACACGAACCCTTTAAGGGTGCTCTGCTGCAACAACTCAAGCCTAGGTCCGTTCCTCAGGGAAGGAGCCCTTGAGTCAGCAGCTGCTCACGCGATACAGTGACACTACATTCACTAGCTATCAACATACAAACATGACACTGCACTTCACACATGTATACCATTCAGGTTCTTTAAGGGACCTTTTTTATTTTTTTTGGCTAGTTAGTTTTAGACCAAATTGCCAGATTACTAAATGTATATACGCATGTTTCTCCCTTTCTCCTAGAAGACAGACTAAATATAGATAGTTATATGGAATTTTCTACGGATAGGGAATTAGTCAGTTCGCGACTTAATTGGAACTAAGGCAACAGCCACTTTGGCACCTTTGAGCTTGTTGCCCTGCTTTCGTGGTTGAGTATCTTCAGCACTCGCCCTCGCGCTCGGTGAGCTGTAAATGCCTTCCGAGGCTTCAAGGCCCTTAAGATTAACAGTATAGACAGATAGAAAAAAAAACGAACCATTTTTCTCAGAACTGAATGTGAATCAGCAATTACGTGCCTTTAGCTGAGGTAACCTAGTACCTTAGTAAATGCCTTACCACGCTTCCATCGATTTAAATTACATGAATGTTCCCTGGAATAGAGACATTCACGAAACATACGTCACGCAGTTGACTATGACACATTGATAAATAAAATAAAAAAGATGAAAATTTAAAACATATTTCTTTTACTCTGTGGTTTCATTTTATGTAGGTAACATGATGAATGTTATGTTATTGCGTGTGGAACGAGGACAATAATTACTTGAATACTTGTAGTTTGACAGAGAAATATAACAAATTACGTACCTACTCGTAATTCGTAGCGAGACTAGTTCTTTTTTTTAATAGTAGCTGTGTTCATCTACAATTTTGCTAACGTCACCTAGACAGAACATTTTTCTAATTATTATTGTAATCTTCAAACAAAACTTTAACAAAATGGCGGCTCCCTTGTTAACATTGTCCAGGTGTTTTTATGGCAAAGTAATTTGCATGTTCCGAGTTATTCTTTAAAATTCACTTCATCTGTGCACAGTAACCAAACTACATCACGTAAAATGTCGCCTAAATGTATACTATTAATAATGTTATAATTTATATTTGTTTATTCAAACACGCTAATCTTTGAAACTACCCGTCGTATTTGAAATATTATTTTTGTATATGATAACCAGACTCACGAATGGAAAGGAATGGTATAGGTTATCTAGCATTAGGCTACACTTTTCAGCTAGCCTTAAATATTGATTTTTGTTAAATAAGTCGGAACATATAGCGTACCCAAACTGCTTTATCCGCGTGAGCTGGCATAATGATTACTGATACATAAATAAAATGTTATACAAAAATATTGCTCCTTAGTATAACTAAAAGAAATACCGGGATACCATACGCCTATTTGTTATAAATACATAGTTTATTGAAAATTGAAAAGTGATGTATGAGCATTATTTATAAGCATGGCATATTAATCCTTACGAACGAAGGTTACTTCATCATCAAGACAATTTTATGGAGATCAACTTTGCCTTTTTTAGCATGTTATTTTAGACATATATTTTGGGAGATAATAGAAAATTAAAATAATTCAACACTCTGCTCGGGTCTATGACTATATGTGTAGTGGCGCGAACGAGCCGTGTGAGTTGTGACGCTAACCCTGGCCGCTCGATAGAAATATTGTCTATACTGAAGAATTATAAATCATCAATCTGCGTTTTACCTTGAATTATACACGGTTGAAACCGCGGGACAACTGCTATTTACATAATATAGGGCAAAAAACATAGATTTATGAAATAAAATAAAATCCAACACATGACAGTTTAAGATTCTGCCAAAAAAGCTTATCGCGAGTAGTTTAGATGTTTTTTCGCGTCAAACCAAAGTCTGTATCACCATACATTTTCAAATTAAATAATATATACAGACTAGCTGTGCCCGCAGCTCCGCTCGCGTTGACTCAGAATGCCGTTGGTCGAGGAACACGCGGAAATCGTGCTGCCCCGCTATAAATACGTGAGACAAAAATGCTTGTCTTGTGTGATCCTTAGAAGATAGATAGATAGAAGATTATCTCTAATTTTTTCGTAGGTCTTTTTGAGATCTACAAATATATAGAACATTAATTTGATATATTACTTATAGGTTTACTCAGCGTAAGCCATTTAAGCGCTCAAATGTATATTTATTCCGAATCGATTCACCATTATCGTCTCTACTTACTTCGTATGTTACTTTTTCTTACAAAATATATCCTATAAGCTGGCCAGATAATATAGCTTTAAATTACAATAAAAACACGTAAATCGGATTAGTGGTTTTCGCGTGAAAAGAACATAAACGGACAGACATACAGAGAGACGTTGTGTTTTATAATATGTTGTGTTATAGATGATACGTTAAAGAACTCGATTACAACAACAGACAAATATTATTAAATATATAAACAAATACTCATTCATTATTATACAATAATACATTTCTTTGTAAGGCAATAAATAACTCGATCTAAACATGCCATTAAATCATAGTAAAATGACATTTATTCAACAACGATTATGCAGTGTAATAAAACATCCATTCACATTCAATGTTTTTCCAATTAAGAGGTTCTCCAGATTTCTTTAATTATTAAAAAAAACAACAACTGAATTATTCAGAAATTATTATAAAGAATTTAATTGGTTCCTTAGTAGGGCATGAGGGCACTACTGGGTCTCAACCACCACACACATGAAAATCATCAATCATATGACAATTAGTCACCAATATTTACACATATAAAATTCACACATTCAGATGTAACAATACACAGTACAGGTGACAGTGACGCGCATGAAAATCAGTCACTTTTTTTCTTACTCTGGTATTTGAAGGCCGTTTTGACGACGGTTACTGTCAAATATCAATACATTGTTCGTTACTGTTATGTTTCGTTGTAAGCCATTTCACTAAATCAATGTGATGAAACCATTAAAATTTCCAAATACGAATAGCATTCCAATTTTAATAATTCCAATTCCGAATAAAGTCGAAGTAATAGAATAATATATACATAGCTAGACATGTACATCAATTTCATCAATTCTAAATGATTCGTTTAACTGTCAACCGTCAAAGCGAACTCGATTATGAAATTAGTCAGCTTAAATTAGTGCGTTTATTGGATCGCCGTTTTCTATATAATTAACTTACCTGCACAATGAATTTGAAAAATTCGAATTTTGTTTTTTAACTATGACTTTTACCTGTAATAGAAATATATAAATTATATTTTAATATTTTTTTACATTATAAAAATAAACAAATATAGGGCACAGAGGTATCTATTTGGAGATTTCGGTCTACTTGAGGCAGCCCGACTGGTGAAGTACTTCCACCCTACAGAAGATCGCAGCTAAAAGAACTTGTTTTGTGTTCCGGCGGTTAGTAGGGTTTCCAGGGCTCTTTGAGGAAGAGGGTTCAAGTTCGGCAATGCGCTAGTGATACCTAATGTGTTACAAGCGTCTATAGGCTACGGTAACCGCTTACCACAAAGCGTGCCGTACGCTTGTTTACCAATTTAGCTATATTAAAAAAAATGATGATACTAACTCCATTTAAGTTTCTTTCTTAGAAGTCGGAATTGACGTAAAGGAATAAATGTGGAAAAGAACTTATGAGGTCTGGAGATTGTGGGAACTAAAGATCTACATACTACAATAGTATATTTTTAAAGCATTTATCAAGCGTTCTATGTCTTATCTACCTTCAAATAAAGTCTAATAAAAAAACAATAAAATCAATTAATTATTTTATTACACGTTTTAAAAATCCAAACTCGGAAAGATTAAAGCCCAAACAAGGAAATCGTATCTCGTGAACGGCCGTCAAATGACTTTATGAATGTATTGCAAATCCTTCAAGATTTTATACTTGTTTCTTTTAGTATTAAGATAGACATTAGACGGTACAGCTCGAATGGCTGTATTACATGTATGTTATCGATATATTGACAATATTTAAATGTACAATTACAAATGTATATAACGAACGACAATGCAAGACTAAATATATTATCCATGTATATAGACAGACCATACATATATACAACCCGGTCACAATATCTATGCACCTGACCTCGTGACGTCATATCGGCGGTCTGGGTACGGTGTAAAGTTTTTTCGTTTTTTGTTTTTTAAAAGTTTTTTCGAGAAATGTGGAGGTAAAAAAAAAATACTAAACTTTTCAAATCAATTTATTATTGATGAAGGGTTTGTTATTAAAAAACAATAATTTTGATTACAAAAACATTTATTATTAAACTCAGTCACTATAAATTATTGACTCTATGCCTGACATTGTATCTTCCTCACTCTCACTTTCTGAACTCTCCGAACTGTCTTCCCCTAGTGATATTAAAAGTTGTGTGATGTTGTCATCTGCTAGGTGATCCTTTTCCCAGTATTCTCGCTGTAGTCTCTCCACGTGATTCACTTCTTTTTTCCAGTCAGCTGGCGTAATTGACTTAATCGCATCTTTTGTAAGTTGTTCTATTTTTTTTTCCGATTGGTCAATGTTTTTATCTGCCACCCTTTGCTTTACCAAGTTCCATATATATTCGATATAAACATGAGCACATTCAAGATTAAATTTCTTGATTCGCTGTGTATTGTTTTTCCCATGACTTCAGTTTAACAGCTACAACAATTTTAATAACAACCAAACCAGTCCAAACTTAACAGTAAACAGTCTAAACTTAACAATAAATATTAAAAAACAAAACAACAACAAAGCGAAAATATCAAAATTATCGGGACGTGTATCGGCAACGAAGATGCGAACCGTACTGTCGCACCGCGGAGTGCGCGGAGAGGTGACAGGGGAAGCGGGAGAGGCGCCGCATTCCAGCGAGGTGCACAGATATTCTGACCGGAATATAAGATTTATATGTCAAAGTTTACATGTATAAGTCCACGACGCAAATTATCTATTAATTGAAACAATTCCAATGAGCCCAAACGCATGGTACCTCTACTGTAAGTTGGTCAGGAGTTCCAGATTCCTGATGATCCGCAGCATAAGACTATGTTCTTCTAATGCCATTGAAGCAAGATAATATTAAAATTTCGACTCGATCAGATCCGCGAAAGAAGATCACATCCACTCCTCAACTAAAAAATAGCTCATAATCTTCAAACGGTTGGACAGAATTTGTTGTATCATAGCTAAGGAAACTCTCGATCAAGTCACCTTTCAAACAAATAAAAAACTAAATTAAATTCCGTTGAGCCGTTTGGAAGCTACCACAGACAGACGCACAGAAGGCATGTTAAACTTATAACACCCCTCTGTTTGCGTCGGGGGTTAAAAGTAATTACGATAATAAGCTAATTCCTAAAGCTTTGACGCAGTAATTAGTAAGCTGAAAGTAGAAACTGAAAGTTGTTTATGATTTTGTCTTCTATGTGTCCTTTGTTATTGTAAATTGTAAAATGTCTTTAATAAACTATATACTTAATCTTGATTACCAAATATTTTCCTTTCTTTAGATGAAAACGGCACGCTTTAGTCCTATGCCACACTGGGCAAAAACACCGCGCGTTTTCTTTTATCGCAATTCTGTATGGAATAATATTCATGTACCTAAACGCACGAACGTTTTATAATTGAAGCAATGATGGCTCAGTGGTAGCGTGTACGACTTCGCGTCGATTGACGTGAGTTCGAATCCCTGCAATGAGCTTGTGCTACCGGTGAAGGAAAACATCCTGAGGAAACCATAACATGGTGGTAGGGCATTTTCTAATGCCCACCTGGCAAGCTACCACTCTCAAGTTGAAAATCTGCCGCCAAGCACCAATAGGTGTGTTTCGGCAGCTGCACTTGAGAGCCAGTCTTCCACAAGATTTAGCGTGTTATTATCTTGGGCCACATCGTAACTTAACATCAGGTGAGATCGTGGCCACTAAGCCAGACCTATAACGATAAATAAAAAAATAAAAAATTAGCGTGGTAGAAACCCTGTGGCTTGATAAAAATTTGAAGCGGTCCGGTACGAGTATAATCTGCGCGAATATATTCGCAACTTCAGTATGAAGTTGTATGTCGCTCGCCACGCCGCATTGCGAATTGAACAGAAATCACAATTAATTTTATGCGTACTACGTGTAAGGTGAAATTCAGAACGCTGAATATATCCAGCATGAAAAAAAAATGGCGCGACGAGATTGTGCAGTGCGGACCTTTGCCTTAATTCTTCTTTTTATTTAATGACAGCAGGTGTACAAAATTGTAAAAAAAAATCCTATCTTCAAAGTTCAATCAACGCTCTAATGTTGACTCCCTTGTCTGAACTGGCCAAGGAGTTTTTGTGGCAACACAGCATGCATATATATCTAGTTAGTATTTATAATCCACTTGCACAATAACCAAACTATATCATGTAAAAAAATGACACCAATTTTATATAAGTATTTTTATGAATTAAAAGAAAAACAACTTCAGCTTTACTTAAGAAAATTATACTCGATGTAAATGTATAATAAATAATATTTAATCAATATATTTTTATCGCAATATTTTTATCGGGCGGCCAGGGTTATGCGACACAACCCACTATGCTCGTTCGCGCCACTACACTTATAGTCATAGACCCGAAGCCGTGTGTTGAATTATTTTAATTTTTCATTATCTTCCAAACTATTCGTCCAAATAATATGCTATAAAGGGCAAAGTTCATCTATATAAAATTGTTTTTATGATGAGGTAACTTTCGTTCGTAAACATTAATATACCATGCGTAATAATAATGCTCATAAATCTCTTTTCAATTTCAATAATACTTTGTCACAAAATACCTTATTGTGGCTTATGTATAAGAGATAGGCATATGGTATTCGGGACTTTTTTTTAGATGTACTAAGGAGAAACATTTTTGTAGAACATTGTATTCACGTATCACTAACCATTACAACAGCGCACGTGGACAAAGCAGTTAGGGTGCGCTATTTATTCCGACTTACTTAACAAAAATCAATATTTAAGGTTAGCTGAGAGATATAGCCTAATGCTAGATAGCTCATACTATTCATCGTGAATCTAGCTATCATATAAAAAAAAACGAATCCGACTGGTAGTTTCAGAGATTATCGTGTTTAAACAAACAAACAAAAAAACTCTTTCGCCTTATTATATTATTACTTATTAGTATAGAATAAATAAATTCACATTCTACCTTATCAAACATGTAATGTATTACAATGTATTTAAACGCAGTGCAGTCGTTTCGAACTTTGGTATTTCAGGGGAGGCGAGTGGGCGCATACCAGAACTGGTGTCAACATGAAGGTGAAGGTTGCGGTGAAGGTCACTGCAGTTGTGCAACGCACGCTTCCGCGTGGGGGTTTGTTTACCGATTTCAGGTCTTCCATAAATAATTCGATATTTATATTAGGTTTATTATGCCCGGTTTGTGAAGTACTTTTAACTTTAGTTTATCTGTTCCAAAGCGCTATCAGTTCAATAACTAGTGCCGCTACGGTGTCACGTTCTGTAAGTGAAGTTTTGTCATTATCCCACTAGATGGCGGTAATAATAGGTACTTCACGATCTTATCTTTTGCTGTCAACCGATGCGTAATATCAAATAAATTAAAATTAAATACACACATTTAAAGACGCCAACCTGTTATTAGTAGAACCATAATGTATATATTATAATGAAACCAAACGACTATATAAATAATTGTAATTTAAAAAGCAATATCAGATATTTTCATAAATCCTTGTAAATAATTAAAATAATACATACATAATTTATGCATATAAAAATACATAACAGAAACAAGATCTAAACTTGTTCTTTAGAATATAATTATCAACTTGTAGGAAATCTCTTTTAGACACTTTTTTTGCTTCCGTTAGTATCGCTGAAGCATTTGCAGTTCCAATATTTTATTGCAACATTATATTACGCATGAATTGACTGAAGCACAACAACAAACACACATTGAGTACTGCGTTACGTTACTTAAACGTCACAATAACGAAGGAATTGTGATACATATTGTTACTTGTGACGAAAAATGGATCATCACAGTGGTTGAACCCAGGAGACCCGGCCAAATCCTGTCCCAAGCGAAAGTTGACTCAGAAAAAGGTACTGGTGAGTGTGGACCAGTGCTGGTGTCATACACTACAGCACCCTAAAATCTGGCCAGATGATAACGGAAGATCTGTATTGTCAGCAATTGTAAACCATGACGAAAATGCTAACGGTTAGACAACTGAAACTGGTCAATCACTCAGCGATGGGCCATTGCTGCTTCATGATAACGCTAAACTCCATACTTCACGACAGACGGTCGCTAAATTAGAGGAACTGCGGTTGGAATATCTCCGAAACCCACCATACTCCCCGGACCTTGCTTCAACATATTTTCATATTTTTTTCGGAATTAAGACAATTCCTTGCAAGGAAAAAACTTCATTTCCAATTAGGCTGTACAAACCGCCTCCAAAGATTTTATTGATTCTCACTCCCGCAATTTTTTCAGCAATGGGATCAATAATCTACTTATAAAATATCGGAAGTGCATAGATAATACTTCGATTGATTAAATGTATAAATTCATAATATTTTTTTGGTTTTTTTTTTTTCAGATAAAATGCTAATTTCATATGTGTTCAATTGCGTATTATGTTACCCATCCCAAAAACTTACAATGTGCTTATAGAAGATTTCACTTCAAAAAATTACAAATATATGACTGTAACATCTGACCGCACATAATATATCATATCTATATAAATAAAATGATTAAGGTTTGAAGTTGGGCGCGAATTACTTGATAGATTTTGATCGTTTGATTTGATTTGATCGTTCTGATTTCGACCATATAAAAAACAAAGAGATATTAAAGTTTTAAGAAACTACGATTTTTATAAGCACTACGCGTGCTTCTGTAATCCAAGCGAGCGGAGCCGCAGGCACAACTAGTTTATGATAATAACTTTGTCGCAAGAACAATCTAGAACGGGCATTGTAACCAATAAAACCCAATTTCCCAGAGCTGCTCCATTAATCAACATAATCGGTGAAGCTTGCACATCTACTAAACGATAACCGTACTTGAATGAGGACGCGCGTAGGCGGTGAATGAGCGCGTAGGCGTCCAGAACGAGATAGCTATATAGCTTCAGCAGCGAGTGTGAGCGGGATGGTTTTTCAGGGGGTCTGAATTACAGTGGGTGGCGTCCCACGCGCGCACTCACTAAGGGGTGAATGAGTGACGCGCCGCTCATATTTTCACATATTAAAATACTATAAGTCTTTGATTTTTATTCACCATGTGACTTTTCATTTGGCCAAACGTGTGATTTTTGCTGGGCATGTTAGGCTTCAACTCACTTGCTTGCAGGCGTAATTATGAGAGTTCAACAAGAGGTGTTATCATTTTAAAATGCAAATCTGATTGCTTAGAGCTTATTTCAGTTTTTTTTGTAGACTATTTCTGCCAAGTAGGGTATATAACTTCACGACGGCAGGAATTAACTACACCACGTACTAACTCAGTCACTTAAAGGGACGAATTCTCATTAAATATATGATATAAATATATGATATAAATATATGATATCTGATTATTGCGATGTAAGATCATTGGTCGTATCAAATACCAAATAAATTGTTATTCTATTAACAGTTATACATTATTAGTGCCCCAATCAAAGTTTTAAATATATTACTAAATCGCTACAAGTGACCCTCGTAATGTAAAGTTTATCTAAAAAGTTGTTTCTATTTCTGTGCCGGATTAGTGTTATTGCGCACATACTTTGATTAGTGGGCCGTGACAAAATACTAAACGTATAAGGGCACTGTGAACTGAAAGAATTTGAGAAGCTCTAGTATAATGTTAAATACGTTGTTATACGTAGGTATTGTCGGTTGACAAGAAAATCTCGTTAAGTCAATGTCTGAGTGAACTCCGTTTAATACTAGAAGCGCTGTTCCAAAGTGAAAAGAAGGCAACAAGTAACAAACAGACAATTGTCCAAATTTCAAATAGTCAGTCGTACATGTTTGTCAAGAGAGATTATATATATATATATATATATATATATATATATATATATATATATATCTTCTTCTATCTCTATCTAACTTTTAATCATTTTATTAATTTAATTTTCCAATTATATTTGCTTAGTTTTAACTTTATATTAGGTAACAAATTCATATATTTATTTATCTATATATAATGTGATTAATAGTTTTGGAGAAATTCGTGGACATACATACATACACTTATAACATTTTGTATATTTGTTTGGGAGGCCAAATAGAGCATCATATGTAAATATATTACAGTTCCGATATTACACATATACGTGTCGTTCTCCTTCTCCTCCTCCCTCTTCTCCTCGTGTCTCCTTTTTTCGAAGTCGGTTAAAAACAACATTATTTTTAAAAATGTAACATCTAAAAACATTATCCTCAGAGTAAGAAATTCCTTCAACAATTCACCTTCATACGACCAATGTCGGTCCTTAGAGACGTCTTGTCCTATGCTAATATTAAAATTCCTACAAAGCTATACCTTATTAAACAGACGAGTTCACGTCGAGTCGAAATAAATTGTATTCCCCGAGGATTACGTTCCATTATCCATTGTAGTGAGCCTTGTAAATTGCATATTAAATATTGTTTAAAACGTTTCTACACATTTATTTAAAAAAAAAAAATGTTTGTGTATCTGCGACGTCTTTCAAAGTCAAAATGTACTTTGTTCAATTTAAACCCAGAAGACACTTATGAATGTCAAAAAAACTATCACCGATTCAGAAACATCCCATTCATCGAATCGAGAAGAGCTGGCAAGAAACTCGATCGGGTTTATCTTTTTTCCAAGTGTACAAATAACTTTTATTAATAACCATTAATTAATAATTTAATGGATGCACAGAGAGGGAGTCACTTCCAGACATCACTATCATTCAAATAAAGACCCACCCTATAATAAATAACCTTTTGACAGTAATACCTACTTGATATGGTCCTTGAACTAATTGTGCGGTAAATCACTAACGTGCTTCGGGATCTTATTGTAAAAACTAACACTATTGCCTAAAAAACTTTTATTAATCTTAATAAGTCTAAAATTGGTACGACTAATTTATGTCTATTTCTGGTATTTAAACTGTGTCGGTCTTTGAATAAATCTCATATTTGGAACTCATAAACACTGAGCGTTCCAATTTCATTATAAATTGATATATTTTAAGGCTTTGTGTGAATATCATCGATAATTTTGTACGTGTGTATCTTTTTGGCGATGTCTACGACGCATTTACGCAGTACGCAGGCAGCTACGCAATACCCGCCCTTTATAGAGGGGGATACGGTGACGTCACAGGCACTTCGACGTCCGATGACGTCATAACGTGCGTCGTAACCACTTTTTTCTTGCGTAGACAGAAACTGTAGCGTCATTACTTTAATCTTTATGGTTATATGGGAGGATATTACATGAATTTTTATAGCGTTTCAAATGTTACTTTGCAAATTCTTTTTAACTCATTAAGTATACTTTACCGTTTGACCACAGTCTCACCTGATGTTAAGTAACGATGTGGTCTAAGATGATAGCACTCTAAGGCTAGCGGGGGGACCTGGCTCTCAACGGCAATTGCCGGAACACACCTATAAGTGTTTGGTGACTTATTTTCAACTCGAGAGCGGTAGCTACTTAGCTAGCCAGACAAGCATTAGTAAGTGCACTATTATGGTGCTATGGTTTTATTACTGTTTTCTCTTACTTCACACGCTACCACTGAGCCATCATTGCTTCCGTTTTTTTTAAATTGTTTTTGTTTATTGGCTAATTGAAATATTTATATAGAAGAACATTTTATTTATATAGAAGACTAGCTGTGCCCGCGGCTCCGCTCGCGTGGCCATCAAAAAAAGATTTTATATTTTTTGTATGGAACCCTAGTTTTTTTAAAGTAAAAGTAGCCTAAGTTGTTCCTTATAACATCTGCTATCTGCCAGTGAAAGTCCCGTCAAAATCGGTCCAACCGTTTCGGAGATTATCGGAACAAACACACAGACAGACAGCCAATAATTTAAAAAATGGGTATTTGGTTATAAGTATCGTGTATATTTCATGCAGTTTATATGCATTTAGTGAAAACTCATTATTTTGATATTACAAACAGACACTTCAATTTTATTATATGTATAGATTTACGCACGTTTAATAGATCAATCTATAACAGTTTAAGTCAAACATTATATTAACTACTTTACATATTTATATATGAATAACTGTACTTATTCCATTTTACACACACATTTTTCCATTCAAGTAAGTCGACTAGAGGAAACTGCAAGGAGTAAGTTGTTGGCGTACTCGGATGAGAGGTGAATTGTAGTATGCCATGCCGGTATACTCATTGTGTGAGTATGTACTTACATAATATAAAAATTCTTTAATTTCTACCAGCTTCTGTAATCTATTCTCTAGAAACTAAACTCATTTAAATTCCTAAAAAGGGACAATAAGAACGCGTTGCGACGCCCTGCTTACCCCCAACGGTAACCCAGGGCGCCGCGGCGTACACTTTGGGTACAACTATTCTACAACTGTTCCAAATAAGATTGCATCTAACTAACCACATGCTCTGTGTTCTGAGTCTATTGAATTGTTTCGCTCACTGGTTTTCATTTGAACGACCATACGGTTATATGCTGCGGTAATATAAAACAATTGTTTATGAGAAAGAAAGTCTAGCTGATAGAAATCGTAAGTGTTATTTATAATTTCAAATTCACCATAGAAGTCACACATTAATGAAATGGGGTAGAATTTACAACCAGTTCTCTTTTTAATGTTTACGCGTATATCGTCTTTGATCACGTCATCTCTTCATATTTGGTGAACTTATCATCAAATGTTGGTATACATAAATGGCTCAGTTGTAGCTTGTACGGACATCGCGTCGAAGGACGTGAGTTCAAATCCCTATGATGAGACTTAGCTTTCGGCGAAGGAAAACATCGTAATGAAACCATAGCATATTAGTAGGGTTTTTTCTAATGTCCGCCTGAATAGCTACCATCTTCAAATAATAAATCTGTCGCCAAGGACCAATAGGTGTGTTCCAGCAACCGCACTTGAGAGCCAGTCTTTTCACTAGGTAGCGTGTTACCATCTAGGGCCACATCATCAGTTAAGATCAGGTGAGATTGTGGTCATAACACTAAAACCTATAAAAAAAGGTTGTTACCTGACTGAATCGTGACTTATATGCACTTTTGTACTCAGTCGTAATCGATAAACCTTAGTTATTTAGTTATCCTATCCTGTTTATTAAAACTTAATTATCATATACAAAATAAGAAGAAAACATAGAAATTTCTAAATATAAAAAAGTTGATACGTGTATTTTGCGCGACCGAAGTTATATTACTTTTTGCAATTCTTGGAATAGTCACACTCGATGTTACGCATTGCATATAACATCGAGTGTGACTATCGTCATCATAAAAACAAAACAAAAGAATTAGCAAGCAACTTCATAGTATCAATTTTGAGTTACAATATGTACGCACAAAAACACTCTGCTGAGCCAGTAAAAAGAACAACCCTTGTTGTAATAATAGGTAGTACAAAAATAACTATATAGGAAAATCATTTAACATCTTATTAAAACGAGTTCTAAACATAGTAAAAATATCCTACTTTAATAAAGCCTTTGGTTAAATAACGGAGCTACAAATAAAGGTGTACTCACAGCGAGCTCCAGATTCTGTTTAGTGATGTACTCCTACTAGATTTCATGATTATTATATCGATAAATTGTTTTATTGGTATCGAGATACTTGAGGCTAATTTTAGTCAAATAATAATTAACCAGGCACGCATAAATATAGATTTAGCTGAGAAAAACAAAAAATCCTATCTATAAGATGTTGTTTTTCGTTATAGATTTAGTATTTAGCCACAATCTCACCTGATGTTAAGTGAAAGAGTAGGGAGCAAGCCGTGTGTCCTAAAAAAGTATCTTAGCTCATTGTGGGACGTTAAAGTTTTAAGTTACATAAATAAAAACAGTTGATATATTGTTACAAAAATGTTGTGTCAACTAACTGAGTTTTGTTTTGCAACTAAATTTAAATATAAACTAAATTATAAATGTCATACGATTTTAATAATTATGCTGAATCGCAGATATACGTAGGTTTGAAGTTGACGACATTAATATATTGCGACATAATGTTTGTTTCGCGATATAATGCGACAGTCTAGTAAGGGGAACTGGCTGTCAATTGCAGCTGTTCGGCAATACCAGTAAGTGTGTTTCACGATAGATTGTTGATATGAAGGTTGTAGTTAGCCGGGTGTGTATTAGAAAATGTCTTATCACTATGTTATGGTCTCATAACGATTTTTTCCTTCACTGAAAGCTCAGGGTTCATTTTAGGAGTTCAAACCCAAGCCAATTGACGTGGTATCCGTACACGCTACTACTAAGTTATCAATGAATTGAATAAAGATACTATAATGAATCTTCACACTGCATAAAGCTAGAGAGGACATTGAGCTTATTTGTACACGAATTGCACAGGTTCAACGGATGGGGAGACAGTTTCGTTGCACCGGACTGTCTTCATCAGAGGGCGGCCCTACCACGCTGGCCGCCGGAGTGTCCTAGTGGATGCTCACGCGATCCCGTGACACCCCATTAGTGCGGCAGACGGTTCACCATGCAGTTTTAGTGAGTAGGAGTCTTACATAATCACTCGTTCTTCCGAGCGAGTGGGTACACATGACGGGTTCCTCCACGTTAAAAAAAAAGGGTGGCTCAAACATGTGGTAATGTGTTGGGTAGTAGGACACAACAACTATGTCCGACTGGAACGTGACCACCATACACCAGGTGTAACAGCCGTCATAGTGGCTCCCTTAGGCATTTCGCGTTCCAGTAATTAAACGAGGTGGTAAGGATCTATAGCCGACCGTGTCGCAATCATCAAGCACATGGTAATAAACTCGTCACAGTGTCTCTCTTTTTGTTAGTTACGTTTCGGATGACATGACAGTGATGACCGGTGATAGACAGACGATCTTTCGATGGTCGCCGTTGCTTATGGATTGTATTGTGGTTACCACTAGGTAAAGTGCGATTACTTTGCCGTGGTGCTGTAAAAATATATCGATATTTCTGAATTAGTCACGTCCCTAAGCGGGTGGTGTGAGGTTCTATTTTAAGAGACTTTCTTTCAATGACGCTCTGCCCGGCGCGGCTTGGCGCCGTTCAAGCCACTTTGCGCACAATAATGCCGTGAATGTAAGCGAGGCCTCACTGCCAGATGGGACCCATTTTTTAAAAGGCCTTCATTATCATAACATTATACAGATAACAATATATAAAAACTGTTTTCAAATTTAGAAAAAGGCCTAAAAGAAAATGTTTCTTGAACTCGTTTTGAAAATCTCTTTATGATATTATCCAACAGGTTTGTGATATAACCTATAAAAGTACGTACACTAATAAGTATGTATAATTTTAAAGTTTTTTATTCATGATTAATTCGTTTTAACATTCATAAAGACTAGTAACATCCTTACTTCTTATTAATTTATTATTATTATTAATAATAATTTTCGCTACTAATTTGTATTGATGGATTATAATTATTATTATTTTAAACTAGCTGTGCTCGCGACTCTGCTCGCGTGGACGACAGAAATACGAGTAGTGCATATAAAAATCGTAGTTTCTTAAAACTTGAATAACTTTTTATGGAATAAGAAACAAGTATCTAAGGAATGAAACAAAAAAAAATTATTAAAATATACGCGTGATTCGCGCCCAACGGCAAACATCAATCTTTTTATTTATATAAATAGACATTATTGTAAATGTAGTGGGCACCTATAAAAGGGTTACATAGAATTAGATTTAATATAAATAATTATAAATAAACATAATCGTACATGTAGTGGGCGACTATAAAAGGGTCGCATATTTGAATTAGAAACGCTACACGAGAACGAAGTACTAGTGCCGGAGGATCGTGTTGCGCGGTGCAGGGTTTTATCGGGGGCTGAAAACGGGTTGTTTGTGAATTTCTAACAGTCTTCTGAGGCTTTAAGCCCCTTAAAGCCTACAAGAACCGATAACCTTAAACGCGAGTGAAATTATAACTATAGATAGAGATCAAAGCATTCAAAATACTTTAATATTAATAAAAATAGTAATACTGAACATAACGGAGTATTGAAACCTCAGAAAATATTACTAAGAAAAATCAACCAGATAATAAAATAAGTATTTATTGGAAATACTTTGAAAGTTACTCGTTTGATCTATTTTCGTGGGATCAGTATTCAGTTTTCAAGATGTTATGAATGAAATAATTTTTATTTATATATTGTCCCTTTTCCCTGGAATAGTATTGGAACAAACTAGGAATCGGATGTAAAGTTTTTTTTTATATTGTATCTCAACAATTTTTTATTAATTCGATCACATATGTATTTAGGTAAATAATAAGTTAATAAGATTGATGTGTACTAAACTACTGAGTAGTTTTAATTAAAAACTGTCTCTTTTTTAATTGTAGCTCGACATAGTGACAGAATTATGCCTAATTATAAACACAGTTTAATCCAAAAACAGTGACAACCACCCAAAGATAAACAATTCATCGACAGTCGCAGCTGCCTTTTTTTTTCGAACTGACTATACAGCCTTGGGGCCCTGGAGACTTTACGGCTTTTACAGCTTTACCGGGCTTGGGGGTCGCCGCTGCCCACTAATTTGGGCTTTTCACCATATATATGGTGGTCGTGACGCAGCCGGGCTGTACAGACTTACCCCGCAACAGTATCGCCGTGGTGAGTTTAAAGACCGACATGCCAACGAAAAGTGTTGAAAGAGACTCGACATTCACTGATGTACTTAGAGAGACTGTTCTCATTATCCGGTAAAATGAAATTAATGAAGCAATGATGGCTCAGTGGTAGCATGTACGGGCATCGCGTCGATAGACGTCAATTCGAATCCCTGCATGAGCCTGACCTTTCGGTGAAGGAAAACATCGTGATGAAACCATAGCATTCTGGTAGGGCTTTTTCTAATGCCCTCAAGTTGAAAATCTGTTGCCAAACACTAATAGGTGTGTTCCGGCAGCTGCACTCAAGAGCCAGTCCTCCCGCTAGGCTTACCTGTTACCATCTTGAGCCACATCGTCACTTAAAATCAGGTGAAATTGTAGCCACACGCTAAACCTATAAACGATTAAAAAAAATCTGATCAAATTAGATGGCGCGTAAAAACCGTGGAGTTTAAGCTCATAGATTTAATCAATCAGCTGCGGTATAACAAAACCAACACAGTCTCTACCAATCGTATTTATTTACCTAAAAAGTAATAAACTCAACTTATTTACATCGTTATAGTCTATAAAATAAGGAATATGTGTTGAAAAGTTAAAGGCAGAAGGTGTATTTTTGCTTGGATTAAATTAATAACATATTTTCGTCTTGTTACCGATCTGTAAATTAGTTTCTCACGTGTCATAGCTTTTTTTCCGCTCAATTGAGTATTTTCGTTCTTTGAGCCTAACACGAATACATCAACTGTTTGGTTATTATGTTCATTTTGAAATTAATTTATTTTTGGAAGATAATACCCGTAATTTGGAAAAGCAAAGATTCTGCAGAATCCACTTGTTTACATGACACAATAAATATACAAATGAATTATTGAATCATATACAATTTACAAGTAGTAAGATAAATATAAATTCCCTCACCTCCGCTAACCTTTCTGTTCGGGACAGGGAGGGCTTGTGACGTTATAAGAGTGGTGTGAGGTCCTATTCTCGGCTACGTGGGCGACCTACACCCTATATTTTACTTATGTTTGCAAAGTATCTCAGAGTGGGCAGTGCTTAATGTTACGTGATTGTTTTTTTCCTGAATATTTTGTAACATTTGACATTCTCGGTACATGATATTAAGTCGTGCTTGTAGATTATACAGAATACTGTCATATTTTTTAGATTTGATGTATGTGTCATACTACGAAAGTATCTCTCCTAATAAAAACATATTAGGCTTGTATGGTTTCAGATATTATTATAATCTCCATATCATTGAAAAGATACAGCACCTAAAATATTTAAGGTAATTTTTGAACAATGATGGCTCAGTGGTAACGTGTACGGACATCGCGTCGATGGATATGAGTTCGAATCCCTACAATAAGCCTTTGCTTTCGGTGAAGAAAAACATCGTGATAAAACCATAGCATGGCGGTAGGGGATTTTCTAATGCTCACTTGCCTAACTACCACCCTCCATTTGGAAATCTGTCACCAAGCACCTACAGGTATGTTACATTTGAGAGCCAATCCCTCCACTAGGCTTAGCGTGTTGAGCCATATCGCCACTTAATAAGTTGAAATTTTTGCCAAACGCTAAACCTATAAAGAATTTTAAAAATATATCTAATTATGATTACATGTATAAATTTCTAGTGATTTGTGAGGAGTATGTCGTTACTCATGGTCTTAAGTACGATGCAAATAAGAACAAACTCTAGGTATTTAAGGAGCGTAAAAAACGCATTGGCGAGATACCAGCAATAACTCTTAACGGGTGTCTCCTCAATAGTGTATTTGATTTGAAATATTTTGTGCACTTAGTTACCGCAGACCTATCTTACAATATGGATATAGAACGAGAACGTAGATCGATTGTTGCTCACGGCAATATGTTGGCTCGCAGGTTTACACGCTATTTTCGGCCAGTGAAAAAATATTTTTTAAAGTATATATATACAGCGTGTGGGTAAACTATTTGCGGAATGCTATAAATACCTTAAGAGTACAGTATAATAACACCTTCATAGCTGGCATGCCACCGCAGTGCATCACAGATGTTTGTGGGTAACATCACATATGGCATTCACACAACTTTGCGCAAACGAATTGCATCTGTGATGACCCGTGTGAGGGCTAGTACGAACATCATCTTGCAGATGATCTGAAATAGTGTCGACTGCGACTTGTTTATATTCGCACTATTCATCCGATTGCAATGAAACCTTGGTGAGTTGCTGTGAGCGCATCCGCGAATATTTCTGCATTAGTCGAAATCGCGGACAAAAGCTAATTTTTATTAATTCACACAAAGGCTGTTCAACCATAACATCTAATCATCGCCATAAATGCTACAAGTTGTCGAGAGCCAACAATAATTCTAATAAGTATTTTAGTTTTATTTCAAATATAAAGTATTTATGTTTATTATCAGCTCCGCGACTATTAAGGGTAATCGAGACGATCCGTAACGCGGCTGCTTTTCCTCTGTGATTTCAAGTTATTAAATTTCATTGAGGCGTAAATTTGGTGATTGGTATAAGTTATAAAGGTTGTTTTGCAATTCCATCCGCCTTTGACATAGTTTGAGTAACAACTTTTTTTATTCCAAGCTGAGAAAAATTACTTTATTTCACCTGATCGTAAATATGACTGAACTAGCTGGCGGCTGTCTTGGGTGTCTCGAGATATTTTTCTATACTACTCCACAACTCAAATGTAATAAACTATGTATTTATAGTTACTCTTCAGTAGTAAGCTTAAAGGGTTTTTAGTTTTCTATAGGCAAATGTGATAGTTAAAAACTGGTACCCTAGTGAAGAAAAAAGAAAATGTGTGTAAAATGTAAACACGTAAGAAGTTATACTTACTTTTTGTGTAACAAAACAATAATAGATTTGAAAATGTTATCCCGCGTGTCAACAACACGATGAAGTTAAACATCAATGATAATAATGTAAATGAATATTATTAAATTTTATTTTTACATAAAAAGAAACAGTAAAATAAATTCACATTATTATCAATGATGGCTAACTATCATCTGATGACCTATATTTTTGTAATAACAAAAGGTCACATAGACAATTTGTTTATATGATTTATAAAATGCACAAAACTGTTCATAGGGTGTAGCAAATAATTGCAATCATAGCGTAAAGTATCACTTAATAAAAATCAAAAATACTTTATTTAATTTAGGCTCTGAGTAGACCCTTATGAATGTCAACACATTAATACGATTTCGGAAAACATCCTAGTTGTTGGCGACATACGAACAAGTAATTATTAAATAGAGATAACAAATAAGTAATTATTTTATAGAGATATTCAAGGTAAATTTGTTAAGAATGTGTTTCGGTATAGAATAATAATAATTTGTTCACAATGTATGCAGTATGTATAGAGTTAGTACTAAACAATTTTATTGTCATATATGTTTCATCGTTATAGGAAATCTTTAATAAGTCAAATACACATTGAATTTGTGTTTAAACACAGAATAATAGATAAAGAATATAACAGTTTATAATGAATAAAAAATTATGTTATAGTGTAATAATTACTACCAAAATACATAGAGCGAACGGTGGGTTCGCCCGTAGATAGTAAGGTTTTTCATGAATATTTATATAACTGTAATTGTTATTAATAAGCATTTGTTTGTATTGTATAGAGGGTAAGGTGGTAAATAAGGAATATATCGATGTATAGTACATGTATGTAGATATATAGAATAAATAAATAAAGAGCAAGAAATAGGCCGACCAAAGTAAAAATGAACAGAAAACGAATACGAGACGAATAGAGAAGGGGCTCTCTTTACGGTAACGCCTTGGAGTACTTAAGCTCGAGACTTTTGTACTAGGGCCCCAAGCCCGGTATAACTGTAAAAGCCGCAAAGGCCCCAGGGCCCCAAAGGCAACAGAATAGTCAGTTCGAAAAAAAAAGTACTAGAGCATGTGATGCAGAGGTTAGTCGACAGATGTCAATAGAGCAGCGATAACAAAATTGGTCGGCCTGCGTACGCTCCAGTATTAGAAGATTTTGGTGTTTCATTGAAGAGTCGTCACTTCGGGTGGACCGTGGAATATTGCACCCCCCCCCTCCTCGGACCTCTCTTCTCCGCTTCGAGGCTTCGAGTCGCGGGCACATTTCTAGGGGTGAACCCGTCACCCCCCTCACCTCAGCCGAGGGGAAGTGTCGCAAACCCAACACTAGTCATAGTGAAGAACCGATCAAATTAATCGATTATTTTAACCGTGTAAATAATGTTATTGTTAATAATTATATTACTTTAGTGGACATATAGAGAGGTAGTCATTTCTATATATCATAATCATTCACATAATGATCCACTCTATAATAACTTTTTCACAGTAAAACCTTCTTGACATGGTTTTTAAACTCATTGTTCGGTAAAACGGATATTGTGCTTTGGAATCTATTACCTAAAAAAACTTTTATTGATCTTTCTGACTCGTGACTAATTTGTTATTATTTCTAATATTACAATGGCCGGTCATTTACAAAAGCAAGAATACTTAAGTTTTTGCGAACATACGAGTACATTAAATTATCAAGGACATATTGGATGTATCAAGGAAGTAAATTAACACGTTATCTCCAACCAATCCCGAACGTTGTGACTTTTTTGGTATTAACGCTGTTCGGTGAGTGTATAGCACTGGCAATATCTACCAATTGGAGAAATGCATTGGTTATTATTATATTTTATTGGCGGGTAATTAGTGTTTATTTCGAGTATTAAAATTGTGCCGGTCATTTACAAAAACCAATTTTTCTAAGTTTTATGTATATACATTATATTATAAAGGATGTAATTATTGGGAGGGCATAATAATGATTGTTATATTCCTTATAACTTCAACTATTTCATAATTGGAACTAAAGCTATTTCAAACAAAAATCGTGGGAACAATCATTGCGTGTAAGGACACCGCGTCTGTCGACGTTGGTTCGAATTCCATAGAGAGCCTGAGCTTTCGATTGAAGAAAATATCGAGATAAAACCATAGCATGCTGGTATAGTATCTTCTAAAGGCTGCCTAACTAGCTACCACGCTCAAATTGAAAATGAATAACCAACTATAGGTGAATTTTTCCAGCAGCATTTGAGAGTCAGTTTCCCCACTAGAGTTAGCGATACATCGATAATTAACATCAGTTGAGTTTGTAGCCATAACGCTCTATAAAGAGTAAATAAAAAGACACGTAACTAATAAGATGTGTAATGTACTTTTTTATGATTTTCAATTGGCCGTCGACGTCAAAACGTATTCAAATGACGAATACTGGTGTCATTTCTAACCCTTTTAAATATTAACCCAATGAATTGACAATGAAAATTTCCATCCACTAATAATTAATAGAAGCTGTATTATTGACACATATAAAAACAGTTTTTACAATAGACCTACAATGTCTTTATATGGTACAATCTAACGAGTATATTGTTTTAAAAGCAAACATCAAAACAATACAGTATTTTATAATTAAAGTTAGAAATGCGTTAGCGTAATACAAAAACTATATGGGAAATTGTGTATGCAGGGAGAATATGAAACTTTATATAACTCCGGCATCCTCGTAGAAGCAAACCAATAAACGATATTATACGAGGAGGAAGGTAAGTTAGAATGCACTAGATTCCATCAGTGGGGGTTATCATTTCAGCTCGTCTATCCAACATACTAAAGTATATTAAATACGTTTTTAAAGCTACATAGGTTTACAAGCATGTCAATATAGAAGTAGGCTAATAAATATTATAATATCAATTCACCCCATTAAAGACAAGCGGAGATATAGAAAAATTTGAAAAAAAATATTTTTTAACCATTATATCTGGAACAAAAATTGTTGTATTTTTATGTTATGATATAGCAAATAGGCATGCGGACTAACTTGATTAACTAGATATTAACTGATGTGGTCGATAAATTTAAAAAACCGAAGTTTTGAGGTTAGTCTATGCATGCATGATTGATACAGTGAAAATATATCCTTCAATTTGGGACCTCAAAATGAAAATACATCACGTATATTTATACTATTATTTTCCATTCAAATACAAATAAAAAATCCATCAGACTTACGGTGATTGGTTGTTATCAAGGAAACATATTTAAGATGTTTGCGGTATATGTCAATTCAAGTTTTCATCAAATACAATTAATGCCGACCATGAATTTGCTAAGAAGCTAAATAATTAATTTGGAAGTAGGTACACTAACCACCGAGTTACAACGTCTACAATGAAACAAGAAGGACTCACAATTTCAATTTGCAAATAATACATAAACCAATATTTGAAAATGAAATGGCCCTTCGCTTAATTACGGTTCTCCATGAAAACGGTTCTAAGGCTTCATCAAAAACATTTATCTCCGGCGTAAACCTTTTCGCCAGCGACAAACATTTTATTAAGTGGAACTCGGGGGATCATCTATCATGCAAATTGCCCGGCGTTCGGGCATTAATTCACCGTGAGACTTCAAGGGCGTCTAATTCATTCATTGTACTATAACCAATTAAACTTGCCGCTCGAAAAGGCCAGGTTATTCTAAAGCGAAATACATCTTGAAACTTATTTAAGTCATCTAAAGTGAATAGGCAATGAATAGAATAGAATTTTATCTATGCCCTAGATAAGATCAAATGAAATATAAATACTTATTTATCTGATTATACAGCTTCTTTAATAATTAGTGGATTTAAGTTATAAATATTTTTTTTACAGTTCAAGAGAAGGTCATAAATATGCAAAGTTACCTAAATGCAAGGGTGTCAATATGAGATACAGAAGTAACCAATATTATTGATTAACTAACAAAGGTATGGTAATACCAGGCAATGATAGTTAGATGATAAAATTTGCGTGTCCGACTGCATCAAGCAGAAAGTTAAAAAACTGTCAAATTGATTTGATAGGATTATTATTTTATATTCATGTAGAGAATTTTGTAATGGTTTTGCAAGCCATGTAGGTTGGCGACCACTGCAACGAACGTTGTGTCCTGGTGATCACCGTTGCTATTAAATAGCAATGTGGATTCAGAGTATTGCCATCACCTTAATGAACTTGTGCAAAAGTATCCCTAAAACTAAGATTTGCCTAGTATATGGGAGATTTAATTGTATCGATATGAAGTTATATATATATATATATATATATATAAATATGAAATAGAGTGGATTCCGGAATTACGTTATAGGTGCTTGTGGAATACGGATGTCATGTCCGATCTTTTATACTGGTGGAATTTTATTTCTAAATTCACAACGACTGAAACAAAAAAGCTTATTTTATTTCAGCCCATATTATTGCAGGTGCAAATAAAAAAAAAACATTTAAAATGCAAGTAGTTAAAAAAATCTATTCTATCGTTGACAACAACGTAAATTTATTCTGTAGACATATTGACGCCAAAATACACATTTTTACGATCAACACAATACCTTTATACATACAACTGCACAAACACTTGACGTTCGTTTAATTAAATCATGCAAATAAAATGACAATAATAGCAATATAACGAGTAATATAACATTTGAATAAATATACTTCAAATGACCGCCTGTTTGTCATTAAAATCACGAAGCTAGTAAATATTTTGTCATAAGCACAAGTTAAATTGTAGATCTAATGTCTAATTCTAATTCTAAATCTAATTTCTATTCTGTCTAAAATTTGCCATTATACTACATAATAGCAAGACCAAAAGAATAATTTATCCAAGAACATTGTGCTGAGAATAGTTTAATTACTTTTTGATAAGGTTTTTGTGAATAAAACTCCTAATAGAATACATAGTCTGTTAACTCATGCTAGAATTTTGTTAATCTAAGCTAATTGCTACTCGTACCCATTGATATTTTTTTAACGAACCTCAAGTGCAGGCACTGGACTACGCAGATTACTTAGTTTTGGTGACAAATTTTCAACTGATTAGTGATTACTAATTGACAATTATTTAGAAAATATCCGAACGTCATGCTATGGCATGTTAATCGAGGTAACTTGAGTGAAAAAGAATAGAGTTTTTAAGAAAATAGCATTCTAGCGAATATTTTAGATTCTAAGTCATTCTAAATGGATTATTTATTTCAAATTTTTATTACATTTCTTTAAGATTTTACCATAAAATAAAAAAGTAAGGAAGTATTTAAATTCAGTTTTACATCCGAAATTACGGTTTTAATATATCTAAAATTGACAGGAAAATAAAGTCAATTTTACTTTCATTAATTGAACTGCGTTCAATACGTAGTTAATTGGTAAGAGTTCCTAACTAAATTTATAGTTATTCAACTTTGATTACAAGAAGGTCAAATCCTTAGGGATCTCCAAAATATACCTAGACAACCTCTAAAATACAGGAATCCTATAGGGAAAAGAGCATGGGCATACAAAACAGACCTGGAAAAGGTCGGTTCTAGCGAAGGATGAAGGTGACGATGATCTAGATGATAATGCTAATACAAGTCTACGCCATAACATCAATAAATTATGCTCGTGAATTCTGACTTCCTATTCTCTCAGTGAAATCAAAAATGATATTGCATAACAGTAAATGGCTAAGAGAAAATATGAAACGGTTTCTATTATTTAAAGGTCCATTTGACGATAACTGACAACCCTAAACATTACAGATTAAAACGTAAAGTTAGGGCAGGAAATACCCAGCTGCTTAATTAAGCAGTTACAGAAGTTTCACTCCCAAAAGGTGGCTAAAAACAGGCCTTTGGGAACCCAATATTAAATATGTTTGGAAATTAGCTTATGCCGCGTTTCGTAAAGTTTGCCCCGATACTATTTTTCGTGTGGTTGGAGTACTTGTGCCCGCTTGAATTGTGATTATTCATATGGCGGAAGAGGCTAGGAATTATTAAGTGAGCTAGAAATTTTGCCGTGATATTAATAAACCGAGATAATCAGTATAAAAAAATTTATATGCTGTGATCCTTGTTTGATCTCTATGAAGTGAGCAAGAGTTACAAACCTATAACAGAGATCTATTGTATCCATTTTGATTTCGTATATTTTATTCAAAGTAACCATAACATAACTCATTTTCATTCTAAACACAAATATGCATACAAATGTTTAATGAGTCCGTGGTCAATCTCGGTGCTATCTTTCACCTTTGAGCATAAATATGTTATGGCTACCTACTTGAATTTATAACCAAGAGTATAGCAAATATTTGAATGTTTTGCATAGAATATGGATTAGTTTATTGGCCTACTGCAGCTCATCTTTGTAACACTTTTTCTTCTAGTAGTGTTTTCATATGCTAGAGATTACCTGTAAGCGTATAGTTAATTTTTTGTTTATGAACTATTTGGAGCAATACCAGAGATAGTAAAAAGGCAATGAAAAAAAAATCAGACTAAGCTTTACGTATTAGTGTGATTTTATGTATTTTTTAAAATCAAAAATTAACTATCCTTCCTAAATATTACCAAAACTAGACGAATAAGCAAACCTTAGTCGTTTTACTTATAAGCAAGATATTAATTAATATTAATATAATCTGACTTTCTTTCTATTATTAAATCAAAAATCCAACTGTTTATTTATAACTAGATAATTAAAAAAAAAACATAAAGTTTTAATTGGGAAGTATATGTACTTGTTGTATATTTAGCAGAGAAACTGCAAACTCATTTTATTTACACAAATTTATTATTATTATAGATGTATTTTTATTTAAATAACTCCATCTACATTAAACTTTTGGTAACAATATTAATATCAAATTACTCTCACCGTCGTTGCGAGCAATTTAGTAATAATATCATTTCTAAAGAGAGCTCTGATTGTACTGGTTAACTTGGTTTGCAATTCACTTAAAAGCGTGCTTACCTTTACGCCAGTTACATATTAAAGAACAAATCTATCTTTATCTTTATGAAGTTTGCATCATATCAATCATATCAATGAAATATTTATATATTTAATTCTATAATTATAAAGTACAAGATATTGTTTGTTTGTTAGTTTGTACGCGCTAATCTCTGGAACTACCAGTCAGATTTGAAAAGTCTTTCATAGCACATTTATTTAAGAAGGTTATAGGCTATACAAATTCAAGCTACAACTTTAAGGAGCGGAGCAGTAAGCATTAACATTAAGCAATCTGGCAAGTTGTAGACAAGTATGGCAAGTGATAACAGTGATAAGCTAAATGGGTGCGTTATTAGCGGCGCGGTGAAGAGTTCGTTTAATACGGGTGAAACCGTGAGGCGCAGATAGTTAAAAATAACATGAAAAAACCACATGAAATGTTACATAGTTTTTTTTTATAAATTCGATATAATAAATTGAACTGGACAGGGTTATACAATTAAACAAAAAGCTACACAAGGTTTATACTCAAGCGTCCGTGTGATCCGCATAAGCGGACCGTTGTTTATCCAGCTTCATTTACATTCGACTGTCCAATGTTAGTAATAATACTATTAAACATTATATGTTGAAAAGGTTTGTATTTTAAAAGTGTTTTTTTTTTAATTATTTAACTGATCTGTGGACTCTCATCTTATTTTCTTTATGCTAAAGTTTAATCTTAATTTGACCTGACATTAAGTGACGATGATTTGTAACTTGCTCCGCCTAGAAAGAGAACCGACTCTTTCTAACACATATCGATATTGAATATGAAATTTCGAACATGCGTTAAACACTATAACTACGAGTTCATCAAATCTTTTGATCACTGTAAGGTCCAAACATACAAACTACGAAAAGGCGACTGTGCCATTTCTGAAAAATCATTTTTTTTAATAGATGGGATTAAATATAATGACCACCAAATATGTAATACATCGGGACCCTAAGCTCTCTTACCAAAATAGCAATTTATATAAGACCATGAGTTCTTGTTGAAGCATAACACAGTTTGATTCATCTAAAACAAAGGTTTTATTTATTAAATACAGATAAGTTTTACATAATAATTAACATTATGAAATAATTAGGTACGTACTAACCTAAAACAAAGAATCGTCAATTAAATGTTCATGCTTTACTATTCGTATAATAAAACTTAATCGTCTTCTGCACTTTTAAATTAAATTAGTTATAAAAACATTTGTAATTGAACTATCTGTTACTATTTGATTCCAACACAAAAATAGCAAATGATCATCAAATCTTAGCGAGTAAATTAATGCGCTATTAATGCTAATCAAACGTTGTGGCTGGGTTAAGTTAGGTTGAGGCGCAACATCAGTCCTATGACTGGCGGCTAATACCAGATCGATGGCGTTCCTCAAATTTAAACGGTTTTATGGATGAAACCGGCACAGCTAGCTAAAAAATAAAAAAGCAAGCATGTTTCCCAACTCAAGAGAATGTTAAACACGCAACAAGTGATAATGAATATACAAAAAATTCACATTCTCTCGTCAATTTCGACATTAATTTACGTATAAGTGGAATTTTATTATATGTAACTTATAAAGATATTGCGTTTTACATTGCTAAATTGTATTAGTTCATTTTATTTGAACATCCATTCAATAAAACAATATTAAAATGTCATCTTATTTGTTGGCGACACACGTAATTATTAAATAGAGATATTTAATGTAAATATGTCCGAAATGTGTTACGATATGAAACGCATAGAATAATATTCATTTGTTTTACAATGTATGGAGCAGTAGAACAATAGGATTTTTACTTAACATGTGTGTTTCATAGCTATAGGAAACCATTAATAACAGAAATATAGATTGAATTTATGTCATGTTATATAGGGCAATAAACATAGAAAAGAATAATATATAACGAAGAAAGAATTATGAGATGGTGTTATAGTTATTCCCCAAAATACATAGAGCGAACGGCGGGTTCATAGAAAGTAAGGTTTTTCGTGAATAATTGTAAAATCATAATTGTTATGAATAAGTCTTAATGTGTATTAGATAGAGTATAAAATAAGGAACATTTTGATATATGATACATGTATGTAAAGAAAGAAAGTAAATAAATATAGAGCGGTAAACAGGTCGACCAAAGTGAAAATGAACGAACAACATTGAATAGAGCAAGGACTCTCTATACGGTTACGCCTCGGAGTACTTAAGCTTGAGACTTTTGTACTAAGCATCATCAAGCCTGGTGAAGCTGTAAAAGCCGCAAAGGTTCGAGGGCCCCTAAAGCTAGCAGTATAGTCAGTTCGAAAAAAAAAGTACTAGGGCATGTGATTCAGCGATTCAGTCGACAGATGTCCACAAGAGAGCAGCGATACGAATATTGGTCGACCTGTTAACGCTCCAGTACTAGAAGATTTTGGTGTTTTTATTTGGAGGGATCATTACCTCGGGCAGACCGTGCAATATTGCATCCCCATCGGACCCCTCATCTCCAACTCGAGGCCTCAACTCACCAGCATATTCGCACGGGTGTTACGAGACGGGCATCCGGTAGATATAAATTTCGCCCGTCCCAACCGAGAACCCGTCACCCAAGCTGAGGGGAAATGACGCAAATCCAATATTATTTATAGACTGAATGTCGTTGCATAGTTATTTATGATGTGGGAGGATAAAGAAGTAGATGCAGATCGTGTATGTAGCCAAGCACCTATAGGTGTGTTCCGGCAGCTGCACTTGAGAGCCAGTTCCCTCAACTATGCTTAACGAGTTACCATCTTGAGCCACATCATTACTTGACATCAGATGAGATTGTGGCCATAACGCTAAACCTATAGTTAATATTTAAAAAAATCAGTATTCGTAGGTCAATATACCTATGTTCTGTGCTAATGCCTGGCTTACATGATATTCCGTGTACAGCAGACAAGGCTTTATAACCGTCCATGGCGTTTTTCGACGGTCACGTATACTTTTGGATATTACCATACTTCCTCCAGATACAATGCCGTCATTTCGTATTATTAACCATTTAAAACAAATGAAACTTGAGAGACAACCACAACAGTATAAAGTATATAATAAAGTTGAAACTGGAAAAACGAAGCGTTGTGTAATCAGATTGCGCTCTGAACGGAAAAACGTTTGGACTACAGTAAATTTGATAAGCTCGTACACTTACACGTGATTCTTTAAAAACAATTTTAAAGGCATCAATTGAAAGACTGTGTTCTTCCATCGTATAGTGGTGTAACTATTGCTTACAAATTTCTTTTTTTTCTGTACGTGTATTTTTTCTTATATATATACTAAAAACTGAATACAACAGAATGTTTACAATTCGTTTGATTTACGATAATTCTCCCCTCATCATTGATTAGTCAAACAAGTCAATGTATTAAAAGAAAATTTATTTTATTTATATTTTGCTTTTTCTCCTGTATTTAGGATCGAAAATGTAGTTTAGAGGGAAGCCAGTCACGAGGAATACACCTAATATATATTTACAAGTTGCCCAACCTATTTTCGATCAAGGACCACTTTTATTTCTTTGTTATTAGCAGGGACAACAAGTTTTAAGTAAACTAAACTGTATAAGTACTTTAACCTTAATCAAAACTTTTAACATATTTGATCACTTGCCCTCACCGTAGTCATCTGCTCTCGGTACTACCCACTACTGCGCTCAAGTTTCAAGGAATTAATTATTTAAAATGAAAAAAAAAATGTAATTTCCAAACTTGTCAGACGCACTATTGGCTAAGAATTCAGTGTCTTAGAGATAAAACCGTCTAGGTTCTTTATTTACTTACGTAGTTTGTGAGCATTCCTCAGTCTGCCGACAGTCTATTATTTTCGTCCGGTCAGCGCTCTAAGCGTGTAAAGTTGCTCTGTCAATGTATCTATTCTATGTATATTGAGGAAGCTGAACTCACTAAGCTGTGGCTGCACTTTGTTCTAACTAAGTTTCTAAGGACTTCTTGTTAGGTAATTCGAACGCTAACAATAGAAACAGGGTTTTATTTACTTTATCTTTTTTACTTGAAACTTTAACTTGCTGTTTAGTGAAAAGTTTTACCGTATTGAATTGGATACAGTTTTCAATAAAGTGTAAGTTTATTCATTGGTTTTTTAATTTATAAATACAACATTGATAAATATTAAAAAGTCGCAGGTTCTAATTCCGATAAAATAAAATAATTAATCTTAAAATCCTCGTGTTTATTGGTATTGGCAGGATGAAAACCTCTACTTATAAACGTGTAGTTTTTCTATTCATGCCGAATGCTTCATATTTAATTGTCTCAAATAAATAAAATATATATAAATAAAAGTCATTTCACTTTTGTCACTGTTAGTTTTTATGTTAAAGAAATTATTCAAAGTGGCATACTGGCTCATTTTTTTACTTTTAAATAATACAATAATTTCACACAAAGCGAATTATCTCTTATACATCCATATGTATTCATATTTTATATATTCAATTTATATTAATTACTGTAAATATTTGACATAGCATTACTGCAAAAAAACAATACTTGACAAATGTTCAAAAAGAAAAAAACTAGAAACCAATTTTCATAATTTAATCCGTACAAAAAGTGGAACTAGCCCAAATTCATATAACATATACCACAGCGCGGACAAAACTGGCCTGATCTATAAATGTCGTTCTACGCTTTGTGTGAAAGAACCCGGATATTTTCTCACTAAACTCCACTTAAAATTTAAACCTTATGCTTCGTGGTATAAAGTTGAAATAAACTGCGCGCCGGTTGGCGTGTTTGTGACGTTTCCGAAACACAGCACCTCGAAACATCAATGAATGTCAAGGATAATAATATCCTACGTTGTGTGGAATTGTTTTGTCGCTAATATTAACGGGTGACGTCTTATTGATGAGACTAGCGGAAACAAGCGAATGGCATTTGCATACTATGCGTTTCAATAGGCATACACATGTAAGTCATCTACATAAGTAGAATTAAATTAAAACCTGTCATGGAAAAATAATACCAAAAATGTCAAAGAATAATTTTATTTTAAAATGAAACTTTTATTCTATCGTCCCAAAAGTTTTCGTTTATCTATCGCATTTCATATTACAACTGGCCGTGGAGTAGGGATAAAGTGTAAGCCGGATGGCAGAGATTTAATCAAAATAAAAAAAGTTTCACTTGCATCGTGGTTTCATAAAACCACACAATATTATTTTTTATATGCAATTAATGTAACAAACCAGCGTACGACCTGATGGTAAGTAGCTATCGGAGCCTATAGACGCTTGTCCATAGATATCACTAGGTGTCACTAGGTATCCTTGATTCCCCTTCCACGAAGAAACTCTGAAAACTCACCGCAGGAACACAAATCAAGGTATGCTAAAATCTTCTGTGGGTACTTTCGTTTTTCTTTTAATTATCTCAGCCAAATGAGTGCAATTTACTATAAAGTAAATACAAATATTTTGTCAATGTTAGTAGGTTTGTAGTTGTAAATACATCATTTATTTAAAGATACAAAAGTATTAGCAAATCGTGTATAGCAAAAAGAGAGAACAAAAGCTTAGTAGCTTGCTACCGCTTGCTATGTTGACATACGAGTACTTCAATATACTTTCTAAAAAAACATTTTTCTGTCATATATTAGACTATCTTTTGAATAATTCTAAGAGTACTGTTACTATACCATTAAATTTTGCAAATGAGCTTTGTATTTCTAGTTCCAAAATATTCATCCAGTTATTTAAATACAGAACACTGTGAATAAAAAAAACTGTACAATACGGTCGAAATCACTCATCGTTTCGTTTCGTTTCGTGGTTTCATGGTTTCGTGTTGTGGCCGCAATCAAACTGGACACGTGCGGTCTATCATCCCAAAATATATTAATCATATACTTTTTAATACACTTATCTTGTCAGTAGTACGTTAAATTTCATTACAGTCACAGACGGCATATATATAAAATAATAAAAGTTTGATTGGTAACGGTCAACTGTGCCTACAGTTTAAAGCTTTGATTATATACATGTCAATATAATCAAACGTCTACAGTTGACAAAAATATTTCTTATAGTTTGTCAGAAAAATTGCATAATAATTGACGCATGGAAATAATGCAAATCTCGGTCAACTAAAAAGTCTGAATATGGGCTTAGTTTCTGTATGTATTTTAAACTAGGTTAAGTGCAAAAAAGAAATCCAAATATTGACATTCATGATTTGGTACATGAAAATTTTGTACGAAAATCCTATTAGTAAATAATTTTGCGCACATCAAAGTTGTCTAGGGATCAAGCATGATACACAATTAAAACCTTAAAAAACGTCTATTTCTATCACGTTTTAATGTCAGGATTAACTGAGACCAAGAATTTCACTACTAGAAAAAATCGCAAAAAGTCTTTATGAATGTAAAAGCAGAGGTACTTTGTTGGTCTAGATATAGAATAACATTTTATTTAATCGATTTTCGTTTGATTTAAATAGGTTTAATTAAATGTTTGTGAAAAAATACTTCTAATGCCTGTATCCTGTAATCCTGTATTAATCTCTGTGATAGCAAAGTATAATACTTTTCTGATAAGTATATTAGATCACATTAAATCGCTAAAGCTATGTTAATAAATACACACTACGCGAGATAGTATCTTGGAAGTTTAAAATGCCCCATGTTTACACCTACAACAATTAATTATGATTAATTGCAAGCCGCTACATCGATGATTATAATATGTTAATCATTTAATTACGAAAATTGCAAAGCAAAGCACAACGCATGATAGGTTAATAAAGTTGTGAAGAGAAGTTAACCTTAAGTTTATTCGACGAGATGTACTCATTTACCGTGCCTTCACCCGTATAGGAGTTATTAATTGACAAAATAGCCTCTCTTATACGGAGGATAGGGTTAGAATGGATATAGGAAAATGTGTTATATATTTTAACGAAAGTTGTTTCAAAATTTATCCATTGGTAGTTGATCCAGTGGTAGTTTAGATTACCTATCAGAAATTCTTTTTTTTACTCGCTGAAATAAGTTTTATAGAAAAACGCGTATTTACGTTGCAAGTTGTTTTTTAACTCCATTTACTGCTACGTTGGTGATTGCACCAAAACAGTATAAGCTAATTTTTTCCATAAATCATATATTTATAAGATCTTTAATTTAAACGTTTACTTTAATTAGCCTGCAATATTAAATCTTGCATAATTATAATAACTTACATTGCCTTGCTCGTAATTCCACTTATAGTTGACCGCTTGTCAGTCATGTAACGTGCAATTTGTCGGTATTTG
Source organism: Saturnia pavonia (assembly GCA_947532125.1). Taxonomy (NCBI): domain Eukaryota; kingdom Metazoa; phylum Arthropoda; class Insecta; order Lepidoptera; family Saturniidae; genus Saturnia; species Saturnia pavonia. Next base: position 16,207,266 of record OX383903.1, read on the forward strand.
CAGCAAACGTTATGGCAAGTTGAGGTCCATTAGGACGGCGGTCATACAAGCTGTTTCAACATTTATTTTACAAGATAAAGTACATTCCGTTAAGGTGTTGCTGTCTTACATAGTTATTATATCATTATCAAATCGTTTAAAATATTAAAGACAATGATATTATCACTTCATACAGCCACATTATGCCAAAAACTCATTTAGAATAGAAATACAGAAAAATATTCTTGTATGTATGTAGTTCTTAATGTTTCTGTAGGTAAAGAAAAAAAAAACATTTAATACATATTGTTAAATAGATTGATAGAATTTAAAAGTGTAGCAACCAGCGCTGATCTTTTAATGATATATACAAATGTTAATTTAACACAATTAAAGAAATTACAGTTTTATTATCGATGCGTAAAAATTTCGGCAAACTTCATCATGTCGTACTTACGTCGAATGATGCGCGCGCAGCTCTAAATTTTACCTCCTACTAAAAGCCCTAAAAGAAGTACAACTTTAATAATCAAAAACCTACAAGCAATGCATGCAGTACATCTCGCCGCCAGAAGGAAGGGTACCCAGAAGGTTTGCCGCATTGCTACGTTGAATGTCATTGTTTATATTCTGGACAACCTTCTGGGCACAAAACGCGGTAAATGAAGGACCTCCAAACGGACATATTTTCACATTTATAATATTAGTAAGGTATGTATAATGCAACACTTTGCATGTTTTACATTGTTAAAATATTATACACGGCATTGAAGATTTTGTCAATAAAAACGCCTACTTTTGTGGGCAGTGTTTGATGAAACGACAAAATGTAACCGCAGTTCGTGGTATGTCGTCGAGTGGGCGTACTGTGATCTTATCTATTGTTCAGACACGAAATACCACAAGTATACGCGCCTTTCTAGCTACCTTGTGTGTGTAATTACTGCGTAAGTACTTGTAATCTATATTAATATTATAAAGCGCTTCTTTTTTGTTTGAACGCGCTATTATCCGGAATTACCAGTTAGAATTGAAAATGTTTATAGTCTATATATTGAGGAAGATTATAAGGTTATATAACTTCAACTAAGCATTAACCATGAACCTCAAGTACTTTGGAAAGCTGTACGCAAGTTAGCAAGTACGGGAAATGTGAACTACGATAAGCTACATGGTTGCGTTGGAGCGGCGGTCGAGAATAAATTTAATACGGGTGAAACCATGGGGCACAGCAAATAAATATAATTATTTACATAAATTATATAAGTTAGTTTAGCAAATTTAGAAACAACTAGCAAATCTGACCACGAGTTGTTATGGCTCCGAAATTATTTTTTTTAATCCGATCTTTTCCAAACTTTACAAAATCACCCACTGGGCTAATAATATTATTATTATGAAGATTCTCTGAAAATTTCATCAAAATCTCTCCAGCCGTTTTAGTGTCCATAGAGAAGATACATACAAACTTACAACATACTTACTACAAGCAGTTTAGTTACAGTACGTTTAAATATTTACAGGAGCCGTTCATAGTGGATTCGCTGCGAGTGTGATGTTCATCAAGGTAGTCTTTATTTCGAAAATTTGTATACTCCCAGGAATCCATAGGGTTCGGAATTAAGGATGGGTTGAATGTGGTTCGTCTTAATAAAACTGAACCGAACTTCGATTTCGTCCGAAGATCAGTCTATCCCTATCGAATTAATTAAACAAAAACTACCTATTCTTCAAATTTTTAAGTTTCCATAATAGTCCCCACCTGTTTTCATTTCAGTTTCCGTTCTGAATAACATGACAGTTTAAGCATTGAGTAATTAATTTCGTATGTAGACCAAAGTGACTATACAAAAATTTTTTAACTTGGCAGACTTTATCAACCTTACAATAGAAGCTATTCCTGGAAACTTTTAAGGATTTTTTTGCTATTATAATTTTAAAGTATCTGTCTATACGTGTCTTAGAAAAATAAAACGCATATTATCTACGTAATCTTTTAAAGTAAAACATTATTTACTTGTATCAATGGTAACTAAACAGCTCATATACTACTATACATTTTAATATATACCTACTAGCTGGTCCGGCAAATATTCTTCTGCCCTTTTCAGTAACCAATAGACCCAATTTCCGTGTAACTTTCAAATTTTACTTTCCCTAATAACCTGATCTATACTTACTATCAGGTGAGATCGATGCCAAACGCATACCTATATCCCCAAATCGGTACAGCCGATCTCAAATTATGCGCTTACCAAAGAACATCATTTTATTTATATAGAACTAGCAACATTCGCACGGGTAGCAGAGTAATACATATAACTCTACTTATTGGTTTACGTGGCGCAAGCCAGTAATGCTCCCAGTCGGCATGATTTTATCTGATATTTTGAACAATCATCGTCATATTTCAGCAAATTTATAATAAACCTTAATGAATTATATACCTAAACTTTCTTCATAAATCACTCCGTGAATTTATGAAAACCGTATGAAAATCCATTCGGTAGTTTTTGAGTTATCGCCTTCAAACAGACAGACAGACGCGGCCGGGGGACTTTGTTTTATAATATAGTAAGATATAGATATTTAAAACTCAGACACACGACTCACGACAATGCTTGTCATACAAAAGTTAGTAGTCGGCTATGATCGAACCCGCGACCTCTCGGTTTAATAGTAGGGCTTACTACCAGTGCGCCACGTGACCTATCTTGTGTAAAGGGATGAAAATACAAAATTTATATTCAATGATAAGAAGATTGAATCAAGAAGCGGACGTCTGTATAGTGTGTTTTAACTAGACAAGTTTAAAAACTAAAACCCGACTACGGTAAACATCGCGTTTTGAAAAGTACGATAAATATCTTTGAAATGTGCTTTTAAATTAAGTCCTTTAATTTGATACCCAACACGGCACAATACAAAATTTTAACTAGCAAGTTTCAATGATAAGATATTGATAACGTGAAACCGAGCCGGTCGGCCCTGATACGATTCGAAAGGCGACCGCATTGATACAATTTTTTAAAATATAAACATGTGCATTTAGGTTAATAAGGTACTATTGTTTTTACTTGTTTATTACTATATATAACTTTTATATATTTTATGTTAACCTGGTTAGTAATCGAATCGATAAGTTAATTTGGTTCACTTAGCTTAATATTATTAAAAAACGTATTTAACTTTTTTATCTGGCAGCTTTTATAAATGCATGAAAATATGAATTATTATGCACATTCATTGTATTTTTTTAAATTTGAGAGCTGAGCGCGCATCACGGTGACGGATATGCGACAAAATTTTATTTCGGGTGCCAACAATATGAGTTAGTTAGCCATCGATGATAATAATATAAATTTGCTGTACAACAATAAAAACAAAAAAAAACTTTTTGCTGACTTTATTTTAAATTGTGTACAAATATAAGGTCTTTTCCTAATATATGAAAGTGGCGTTTTGTTGAATTGTCCACCTTGATCTCAAATATCTGGCGTTTGAATAGGAATTCCAAATTTTAATTTATTTCAAATTTAGTCTTGTGTATTTGTGTTTCGGATTTAGTGATTCATTTGTTTTTGCAGCATTTTATTTTTCTTTGACATCGTTCTTTTTACAAAATGGCAAACTTAAAATATCGCGTTGTTTACTAATATGAGTTCCACCGTGGCATCACCGCTACAGAAACAGCTAGAAGGATTAATGATGTACGGTACGCTTTTGGTTCCAACGTTTTCGTTCTGGACAATGTCACCTACGAAACAAACCCCGTGGACGGCCAGAAATCGTAATTGATAATTAAGAATTAAAGGTGATCGTGGAAGCCGATCCATCGCAAACCACGTCAGAGTTAGCGGCAGACTTTGGTTTGAGTTATAATACTATTTTAATTCACTTGAAACAACTTGGAAAAGTGAAAAATCTCGAGAAATCGGTACCGCATGAATTGACTGAAGCACACCAAGAAACACGCATGGAGTGCTGCGTTACATTAGTCAACTGTCACAATAACGAGGAAATTTTGAATCTAATTGTTACTTGTGACGAAAAATGGATACTTTACGACAGTCGGAAACGCTCATCACAGTGGTTGAACCCAGGAGAACCGGCTTAATCCTGTCCCAAGCGAAAGTTGACTAGAAAAAGATACTGGTGAGTGTTTTGTGTACCAGTGCTGGTGTCATACACTACAGCTTTTTAAGATCTGGCCTGACGATAACGACAGATCAGTATTGTCAAGAATTGCAAACCATGATGGAAAAGCTAACCGTTAAACAACCGAGACTGGTCAATTTCTGTAGCCCACTGCTGCTTTAGGACAACGCTAGACCCCATACTTCACGACAGACGGTTCCTAAATTAGAGTAACTGCGGTTAGAATGTCTCCGACACCCACCATACTCCCCGGACCTTGTTCCAACAAATTACCACTTTTTCCGGAATTTGGACAAGTTCTTGCTAGGAAAAAAATCAATTCTCGCTCCCACAATTTTCTCATCAATGGAATCATTGAACTACCTATAAAATGGCGAAAGTGCAAAGATAATGTTGGTACATACTTCGACTGATTAAATGTATAATTTCATGATATTTTTTTCGTTATACTTTTACTATTATTTTAATGTTATTATAAATCAATATAATTATTTCACTTGATTCTTTTAGTTTGCATAAAATGTATTGCTCCAAAGCAGTTTCCAGAGGCCTCTCGGATAAAAAGTTATTCACTATGAAGCGACGGAAACGGGCGCTGATGAGCAAGCTTGCGAGCACGTACTAACTTCAATGGATAACGAAAGTGTCGTTTTTTTAGTGATTGTCTGACGATACCTACTCAGAGAATTTTTCAAATATATTAGTCGTTACATTTAATTTTAAATTAAAATAGCATACACATTATATACTTCTAAATTTTTAATGTAGAATGTTTCTGTAAGAACTAATCAAAATATATTTTTTTACAAAAATACACTTTATTTAATTTAAACCATAAGAAAGCACTTATGAACGTCAATACACTACTACTGGTTCTAAACTCGATCGGGCTTATCGATTTTTTTTTTAATATTTCAATAGTTTACGGTCTTAATCATTTACAGTTGATGTACAGAGAGGGAATCACTTCCAGACATCACCGTCATTCACGTAATGATCTACCCTATAATATCCTTTCGGCAATAAAACTTGCTAAATAAATCAATCTTCACGTTGAAAATCAGTCGCCAAACACCTTACCTGACAAGATAGCTGTATTAGACATATGTAACAAGTAAAGGAATTAAACAAAAATATTTAAATAGTTTACTGAGTAATCAATTCTGCTTCTTATTACAATATTTTATTAACTTAATCATTCATTATCAGCCTATTTCAATCCACAGCTGGACATACATAGGCCTCTTCAAATGCGCATCACTGTAGCCGATCCCTGGGTATCGGAGTGAATTAGCCTCACGTCCCTTAGGTCGTAGGACGCATTTAATGAAAAAAATTATCTATAAGGATTAACAGTGACGTAATGAGATGACGTAATATTCCATACACCATCCAACAAAGCTGAATTCGTCAATGGATTTTCTTATTCAAGGTTGTTTTTTCCTAATTATATGAATTGTAGATGTTTTTATAGTAGCTCGGGAAAGTGATGGCATTGTCCCTGATGATAAGCACAGTATAATTTAAACACAATGGCCTATATAAATATCTCTTCACGCTATGCTTATAGGGCCCGATGTCGTAAGGAGGGAGCTCACTGGCCGGGAGACGGTTCCACAGTTTCGCGGTACGACAAAGATGAATATATTGATAACTTTTTTTTGTGTCGAGATGGAGTTTACCGTAAATCTGTGTTAAATATAGTTAGTAAATCAAATTCGTAATAGTTGCAAAATTAGTTCACTTACTATTTGCACAAAACAAACACACAGCGCGGTGTTTACTTGAAATGTTTTTATAGAGCGTGAGATTTTAATATATTAATAACGTACCGCTGACGTTTTCCACATGTGGGATAGTAATTGAGTGACGCGGAAGGCTTAAGAAATTTTCATGTGGATTTTCACCTTTGTAATATTTGTGACTAATTACATAATGACTTTATATTCGACCGAAAATAAAGCTTTAGGTTAGACTAAATTAAGTCTGTAATTTAGTTGTAATTATTTGTCTCTGATAATTATAGGACGTCTCTGCTGATACTGGTAGATTGGGAGACATGAATTTCTTGATTAAGACTATTAAAGTATAAAGTATTAACTTATTAAAAAGCTATGCCAAAGTTATTAGCAGCTATATATTAAGTAATCAGATGCGGACTATTTTCTTTCTAGATTTCGTAACACGTCTATGAACCGTAAAGTGTAAACACATTACATAGGAACAATGTCATTGGGTAGATCAATTCAATGTTTTTTAAATTATATTTCTTTAGGGGCGTTATATAAAAAAGCAGTTAATTTTTACGATGCGTTGTAACAAGAAACCTACACTATGAAGTCGCTTGCAAAACCTAAGATACCCTCAATGTATGTGTCACTTCTAACCCACGTATAAAATACACTAATCCACTTCTTATAATATAAATTTATAAATGGAATATTAACGTGTCTACTCCCATGTCATCACAGTTACGTGACTTGATTCCAGAGTCCTCGTTTATGACAAATTGGTCAGTCAGAAAACTTACCGACCTTTCAAGAACCGTCGAGCGGTATTACGTATCTCTTCTCTATGAACTTTTCGACTACAACACGTCACTTGAATACCGTGACGGAATTATTGCAATTCCGCGCCAAGCTGCAAACAGAAATTAGCATAACCTTTCTAAAGCAACATTGTACCATGTAGATAATGATAGCTTAGTAACCTAAGTATTATAAACACCCACGTGGCATATCAGAACTTAAAATATGTAGCAGTTGCATAACGTATGCATGCATGACATGCGTGCAGTAGAACGGTCGGCCTTGCCACTCCTTCGTTTACGACATTAAAAATATAATTTATACTTCATTTCGTACTTAAATAGCTACTCTGGGATTAACTTAGACCTAACTTAACGTTAAAATTGCGCAAGGGCCGCGCGACCTAGAAAAGCCCGAGTTAATAAAAATAATTTAATTTGCACATTATGTATCGGAATTGAGTATTTAAGTGCCTCGGAGTTGGTTGCCAGTAATTGGTATTTACTCGTATGTTATTAAATCGAAATGAAAACCTCTTTATATTACTGAAGGAAGATCGCAATATCATCTATTTATTTACTTATTGGTCCTTTTAGTGGTTATTTACAGATAACTTGGTACGCAAAAGAATTTTTTTAAAACATAACGTATGACGAGAAATACGTGTGGAGTTGATGTTTTCACAATCGAATCTTGCCCAGATTCTACAACTCCTAGACTATTTGTTTCCTAGACTATAAAAACACCGTTCCAAGACACGTCACGGCCTGATGTTAAGCACACTATTATCCAAAACAACGGTGACCACCGACAGATCAGTAATCCATCGCCGGTTGCAACTGTCGTGCCGGCCTGAAAATATTTCGGCAACCGGGTATACAGTGATCACGACATTAGTTATAGCTCAGGATCAGATCAGTTGAGTACAGATTCCTACAACCGCTTGATTAGCGAATATACACCGACTGTTCCTGGAATTCGATACGCCTAAGCGTACCACTATAGCGTATGTATGGTGGCCGCGATTCAGTTTCTGCAGTTTTGTTACAGTTTAGTTTAGATTTCGATTGTTTTAGTAACTGCATTCAAAAAAGTATAAACATTCGAATTCCTATAAATCCGTTGCTACAAACCAATGTGTGGATATTGACATCCCACTGGTCTTCACCAACCATCACTACTTTTAATGGGGAGTTTTTCACGAGATCTTCATATTAAGTTATTTGGCCTTATATTATGTAATACTAGGTGTGCCCGCGGGTCCGCTCGCGTGGACTACAGAAAGCTGTCGGTATAGCGCACGTGCGAATTTTTGGTCTGCCTCAAAATACTTATTGTGGGTGAACCTTCGAAGATAGATATATGCTATCTGTGACTTTTTTGTAGGTTTTTTTTAAGATATGTAATTATGTGGACCATTAATTTGATATATATGTTATAGTTTACTCAGCGAAAGCCATTTGAGAGGTCTAAAAGCGTCTTTTTTTCCGAATTGATTGACCATTATCGTCACTGCTTATTTAAGTACTTTATCAAAAAAAAAACATAACCTGGCCGGATAACATAGCACTGAATTAAAAAAGAACCATGTAAATTGGATAAGTGGTTTTCACGTCAAAATAACATAAACGGACAGACAGACAGAGAGACGTTGAGTTTTATAATATTTGTATAGATTAATTGTATTTTGCGTGATATAATTTGCTTATTGTACACAAGTGAAGTGAAAAACTCTCTGGATAGTGCTACAAACAAAAGAGCTAACATCTTGAAATCTGAAGAAGATTAGAAAAATATACTATCCACGTCACATTAGCAGAATTGTATACAAACACACGTTGCTATTAAATAATAAGAAGAAAAAGGCTTGTACTAGAATAACCGCTTTTATCTATAGCGATTAGTTTAGGGATTCCCATTGTTAGATTTTTTCCCACCTCTATACAGACAACGCTAAGTGTGTTCACGATAATTACTGATAACTGCACACGAGTGTAAATTGCAGGTAAAATTACTATTTATCATACCTTTATCTGCATTACACTGCTTCTGGGTCGTACTTACAAGTACTTACGCGTTACGGCATAATTACCTGAAATTAACGATAATCACATTTATTACTTAAATTCACAATTCAGCACACATCTGTCGACAAATAAATAAAGTATACATACATGTTCCATACAAATCTGAAAATCTAATATACGTTATGGACAGAGAAAATCTTATCAATTACGTAAATTGTGCAATGTTAAGTATTATAAACTAGAAGTTTTTTTTTTTCTTGTTTTAAGGCCTTGAACCCTTGGGGTTATGTCGGCCTAGTGAATAAACTAGCTTTAATTAAAATAACAAACAATGAAGTTGTATACCGAAAAGGCATCAGAACTACCAGGTTTAGATAATATAGCATGAAAGGCACCCTGATCCCACATATTGAGACCAAGGAGCCCTACCAGACTTTCTCTCTCTGTTTTGTTCCGGACACATTCCATCAAAACGTGATGCATATCTTGAACTTTATCGCAGCTTTCACAATTAGGCGAAGAACGTTTATTCATCAGATAAAAGAATTTATTCAGGGCCATGTGCCCGGAACGCAATCTATGGGCGATAACAATATGGTTCCTGGACATTCTCACGTTAGTGGACCACGGTATATGAGGAGGCAACTAGAAGTTAAGAAAACATCAATTGTATCGTTGGCTTCGATACTAATATAGTTAAAAACGGTATTAATTACAAAGGCTTAGGACCTCAGTTTGAATTATGTTTTTATGTTTGTTTTTAGTTACGTCCTTAATTTTCTATTACAGCCTGTGCGGTACGTGAATAAGATCGGGAGCTCAATCGAGTGCTAATAATAAATAAAGTAAACACGTTTACTATCAAGACTCCTTAAGAATAGTGATATCTGTTTATTGCATTATTATTTTATATTTATTCCAATGTAATAGTTTTTTAGTAAGCCGAAGTTGACTGGCAATCAATAATTCTCCGATCAGCAACTTCTTCAGGAATCACCAATTTTTATACTCCTTGAGGATTGAATTTTCAAAAATCCTTTCATAATGCTTACAAATGCTAAATAAGGTCGTCGTATACAAAATTCCATGGTCCTAGAGCTACTGATTAAAGCTGTGTATGTGAGTTTTTTTTTATAAAGTATATTTTAGAAGGGTAAACTTAGGTCGTGAATATCATAAATTCTGACATTCTCGTTCTTCCAATGTAATTACGCCTGAATGATTTTAATTTGATTGGTACAGAATAAATCGTGTATCATATTGGGTAATAAATAACAGTATATTACAAGATATATGATATCCCAGGCGACCTTTAACTTTTTCAAGTTAAATTGGTCGACTTGGGAATATGTAGGAGTTATTGATAAATTATAATTAAATTGATATACTAGAAATGTCAATGAATTGCGTATACTATAGTATCTGTGTTAACTGGACAAATATTTAATAATTCTTTGAGTATTTTTATATTATTAGTCGTGATAATTTTTGGCGGAAATTTGACTCAGTTAGGTAATGGATTTATTATTATTATTAATCAACTTGAAATTTTTTTCGTAATATACTTTGTTTTTGGGGCGTGAAGTTTTTGGACGTGATTTCAAAATAAATTTCCTGACGTGATTATTCGGGTTTTTTATATATTCTAAAAAGTTTTAGTATGGTGGCACCTGTTTACTAAAAACTGTGTTGGCTACATTGAGTTCAATTAGGATAATCAAGACCAAGGATCAAGACTGAAGGAAATAAGAAAGATTTCAGTTTGGGCTGGATTCGTCCAGATCGCTGCCACCATGCACATGGTGACAAACTCATCATAGTGACTCTCTTTTGTATTGCCCCGTTTTGGGATCAGACAGTGTATGTGTAGCTTCCGAGAGATTTTCCAGCCGACAAGACAGCGACAAGCGGCGATGTATTGTCGATCGCTCAATGGTCGCCGTTGTGTATGTATTACACTATGCTTATTATCAGGCATATTTTTAAAAGAGGTAGGGCACAGACAAATTTCTTTTGTGATTTCTCTCTACATGTGGCAGCCCGATTGGTGGAATACCTCTACCCTACAGAAGATCGCAGCCAAATGACTTAGTGTTGTGTTCCTACGGTCAGTAGGGTTTCCAGAGCTCCTTGGGTAAGGGCTTCAAGGTCGGCAACGCGCTTGTGATAGCTATGGTATTGCAGGCGTTCATAGGCTACGGTAGCCGTTTACCAACAGGCAGGCCGTATCCCTGTTTGCCACCATAATAGTATTTTTTTTAAAATACAGTCATTACGTCATCCCGATATTAAAAAAAACTATATGATAGTGAGAGCAAATGATTGAGAATGGCAGATACACAAATTGTGCATTGTTACAGATTAGAAAAATTCCAGTAGTGTTTTTTCAAGAGCTATTTGTTTACAATGTGACCTTTATAATATCCACAGAGTCCGTTCCATTGGAAAACCAAAGTTTGTGTTGCATTATGAATAATGAAAAGAAAAAGGAATGAATACTTTTTCTATCTTAATATAATTTGATTATGATTTTTTAGGATTGTATTGAAATAAGTTGACTAAAAATAGAACGACATATTAAATGTGACTGTAATATTTCAGCTGAGAACGTTTCGTGGTCGCGTCTGATAGAGGGCGGGACTGGATTCCATTATATGACCCATTGAACAATTCCATCAAGTCGGCGACCTTGTTTACTGTTTCCCTAACTACGAGAACAGATTATATTATACATAATAGAAATAAGAACGAGACTTGATATATTCAAGTACTTGTATATTATCTCGTAAGGGATAAACATTTACTTCCAACTCGTTGACAATCACTACATACATGTGACAATGGCTTTATGCTGTGTATTATACAACCCGTATATATCCAGATATTTAAAGGTTTTTATCATGGTAAGTTTATAGAATGAAATACCAACGGCCACTGTCGTTGGATACTCATATGTAAACAGTTGCTATTATCTTATATATATATATATATATTATATTATATTTAGGTTATATTCGGTTTTTATTTAGGTTTATATTTAGGTAATTTTTTAAATATTTATTTTTGCGCTTAATAATAAATTAATGTCACCTGATTTTACTTGAAGTTGGTAGTTAGTCAGGCGGGGATTAGAAAATGCCCTACCACCAAGTTATGGTTCCATTACGATGTTTTCCTTCACCGAAAGCTCAGGCTCATTGTAGGGATTCGAATCCAAGTCGATCGATGCGGTATTCGAACACGCTACCACTGAGTCATCATCGCTTATACTACAGTTATATTGCTCAGAATAAATAAAAATATGTAGGTTTCCAATAAAATAAAATAATGAGAAAAATGTTTGTTGCGAAAATATTTAAAAGTGAGCTTCCATCAATTGAAACATGAACACTTTTATTATCCACTGCTTACCCTGAAAGATATCTAGTTTGCACATATATTAATACTCACTTTCTCATTTTAAGAGTATTACTTCTACCCTTATAATGAAGCAAAAGGTACAAGGTACACCCGGCGCGGAGTAAGACATGCAAATGTGCGAGGGTTGTTACGAAACGAAATCGCGGTTTACATTCTAACCCCTAGTTTTTATTCATAAGTAAGGGTCGGATTTTCATAAAAAATAAAATCTTTGTAAGCACTCATTCGAACATTTTTGTAATAGCTTGATAAATTAACCCCTTCTTCTGATAAGTAAGGCTTGGACCACGGAAGATTGTTTTTAAATACACAACGAGTGAAATTAAAAAGTGAATGATATTTAAATTAAGTCTCACTGCTGTGTAAAGGTTTTTTACCGAGGATAGATAACAGATTAATTAGAACGTAAATTCAATACGTAATTTCCCAAGGCGTGAGGCTTGAGAGCCAGTGCCCCCACTGGGGTGAGCTTGTAACAATTTGGGTGACATCGTCACTTGACATTAAGCGAGATTGTGGATAATCGTTAAAACCTATAAACGGTAAAAAACACTGGTTTAATCATTCGACAACCACGTCTCAAATCGTAAATAATAATAAAAAAAACCGGCAAAGAAAATTAACCGTGTGTAACATCTGTATACTTTTTTATATATTTTTATTATTTTAAGTTGAAAATCTGTCGCCACTCACCAACAGGTGTGTTCCGGCAACTGCACTTGAGAGCCAGTCTTCCACTAGGTTTAGCGTGTTATCATCTTGAGCCACATCGTCACTTAACATCAGGTGAGATTGTGACCACTACGCTAAACCTATAACGATAAAAAAAACTTCACAATCTTTTACGTCATCAGTCTCGTTCGCACTATTCCCGAAGTGTACTTTAAATAATGGCGATCGGGAAAATATCCTTTATTTTTTAATGAAACCGCGCCTTATTTACCCAATATAAGCAAACTGCGCCGTTTGTTAACGCGGCAGGCGCTTTTTCATAATCCGAAGTTAAAAACTTAGATCAGTGGTACTTTTAAAATGTTCGTACAAATACCTAGGGGGCGGGTAGGAGGAATCTGTACCCTAAACTCATAATAGTGAGTCGCTATTAGTTTGCATCGTTTCGAGATCAGCCAGTTATGTTCAGGCGTCCAGAGGCTTTCATGCCAGCATAACTGGCTATGGATTGATCTTTCTGTTTTTACTGTACTATCACTTTGCCATACTACATTAAAATTAAAAATATAATATATCACACAAAATGATTGACGAAAGCGTTACTTTACAGAAATCCATCGTAAATAATTTTTCCGAAATTTCTTAGCCACTTCTATTTTATTTATTAAATTTCTTAATTAATATTATCATTTGTTTATGACGTTCATTTACACATTTATTTATGAACAAGTTTATTTACTATTCAAACGTTTTATATTGTAGGAAGACGAAACTATTGTTAATATATTTGCAAGTTAAAAAATATCGGATAAATTATATAAAACAAATCATATTTCTAATACAGTTTGTTGGTACTTTTATTTCTGTGTTTGTATATATCGTGTTTTGTAGAGTTGCTATGTACTGTATATGTGTGTTTGTGTTATGTAACATATATGTGTTTGAATATAAATCAAATTACTTTTTTTTTTGTTTTTGGGACTTTTATTCTACCGAATAAATTAAATTAATTTATTATGGATTATTGGCACAAGAGGAGTTCCAACTCAGTCCTTACCTATTATTGCTCGACCACACGACTATGGTCCTTGTTGAGGTTTATTTTTTTATCGTTATAGGTTTGGCGGCGTGGCCACTATCTCACCTGATATTAAGTGACAATGTAGCCAAAGATGATAACACGCTAAACCTAGTGGAGGTTAGTTGTATATAGCTATAGGGTTGCAGCAGTACTTACTTACTTAATTGTTATTTTTTTTATAACAGGAAGTAAACATTACTTATTTAGTCGACAATCATCTACCTTGAAACATAAAAAATAATTTAACAAATTAAATTAGGTAATTCTTAGTACAGGTTAGGATTTTCCGTGATCGTTGTTACTCAGGAAGTAAAAAAAACAGAGCGTTAATTTTTTAAATATATTTGCTCAAACTGTTTTCTAAAAACAAAAATTATCACTTACGTAAAATATTACTGTAGACGAGAAACATACTGACAAATAATTTGTTGGTTAATCATAACTTTTAAAGATATTTATTTCCGATTATTAATTCTTATCTTATATTCTCATTCTGATTGAGGATCAATTTCCTATTCTTAGTGCAATCTTGTAATCAATAGAACGTGAATACGGCTGTAAAAAATAAGCCCTTAAACAAGAAAACAAAAAATCGACTCAATGCGGTAACTCCATTTCTTGCATCCCACTGCAACGGAATTAATTCGTTCCTTCCTAATTGCTTATTCAGTGCGCCGGTGTGTTAACTCGGCTCAGTGTTATGCAAATACCACTGTCCTCTGGTATTTACAATGTAATAGTTTATTAAAGAAAGTTACCTTTAAAAAGGTATCTTGCACCGTTTTAAATACTTAAGGTGTATCTTTTTTTCAGTATTTACTCGTAGGTACAAGATATACAGGGTTGTTGTTACGTAAAGATTTGTTTGCGTCGACCAAATGAAAATATGTATATTTTTCGGCGGTTTTATGAACATCGTTTATTCATACACGTTGTTGTAGCATTTATCTTTATTTATGATCTATATAGACGGTGGAAAGGCTAATTGACTAACGTGAGTAAAACAAACTTTACACGTTAGTCAATTAGCTTTACCACCAACGATATATATTTGTCGGAAAATCTTTGTGTTTATTGAAACCGTACTAATGACTTTACTGTTGACTGGGTAGAATAGCAACAGGTGGGCTATGTATTCGTAAGTCCCATACAAGCACGCAAGGACTGCCTTAAAAGGACATTCTCGCTTGAGCCGTCGTAAGGATAGGATAGTAAGGACCTCTGTTAATCGGAAAAGGAAGAGAGAAGAAAAGGGGTCAAGTTCACTAGAAAGGACGTTCAGGGTAGTCGTTGTCCCCGACAAAAGAGCTTAGATATAACAGGTGCCAAGTTCCAAAGCTGTTCCTTTAATTATAGTTGTAGTAATGTAAATTCTTCAATTCATTTACAAAACAATTTGTTACTTTCTATGATATGGGATTTGTAACTTTTTTTTTGTTTATAATAGCTTGGCACATTGACTGTACTGTCTCTAATGGTAAGCATAGTACAATCCAAATACAACGGCGACCACCGAGAGATCGAAATCCATCTGCGGTCGGCTTAGCTTCAGGCTTGAAACATTCTCACCTGTTTAGTGACGACTATCTGTGCCCCGTAGTTTCACCCGCGTGTAATTTAAAATTAATTGCTGATTCTAGATTTATGATATTTCAGTATATATAGACAATATTTTTATCGGGCAGCTAGGGTTATGCATCATAACTCACGAGGCTCGTTCGCGCCCCTACACCTATAGTCATAGACCCGAGCCAAGTGTGGAATTATTTTTATTTTACACTATCTCCCAAACTATGCGTCCATGTAACATGCTATAAAGGGTAAAGTTTATTTACATAAAATGTTCTTGATAATGAAGTAAATGTCGTTCGTAAGGATTAATATGTCATGTCTTATATTAATGCTCATAAATCACTTTTTAAATTTCAAATAAAAAATTTACATATAATACCTTTTTGTGGCTTATATATAAGAGATATACATAAGGTATTGTGGACTTTTTTTATGTACTAAGGAACAATATTTTTGTAGAACTGTATTTACGTATCACTAACCATTACTCCAGCGCACGCAGATAAAGCAGTTCAGGTGCGCTGTTTCTCCCGACTTACTTAACAAAAATCAATATTTAAGGCTAGCTGAGCTTTATGAATCTGGCTACCATATACAAAAAGAATTATTCGAATCCGACGGGTAGTTCTAGAGATTAACGTGTTTAAACTAATAAAAATACTTCTTCCGCTTTATTAAATTTGTATGTGGATTAAGACTGTAACACAGTAAGGCTAGAAAATAAACATCTAGATGTTCAGCGACAGATTTTCAACTTAGAAGTGATATTTAGAACTAAGCGGGTATTAAAAACATCCCTACCTACATGTTATGGTTTCGTCACGAGGTTCTGCTTCACTGAAAGCTCAGGCTCATTGCAGGGATTAGAACCCACCTCGATCAGAGAAAACAACAAACAAAAATGTTGACAAGACTGGTCGTGTTCTTCGCCGACTCTTCTTTATAACACATAAGTTTTCCGAATTAGTTGTAATGTTTTACAGATTTGAGAATACCTCCTCGGTGACTAAATTATAAAGGATTTCGATTTGAATTTCAAATTAACCGACACTAAATAAGCTAAAACTAATTTTAATCTTCGGTAGGTATATATTTGCATACCTTACATCGCGTAATAATGACGTAATTACGCGCACTGATGAATATTCTGTAAGCATCTAAATATTCATGAACTTTGGTGAATTTCATCTAAATCTATGCGTCACTTATTATGATTTATTTGTGTATCAAATTGCTGCATGCTGCTACTGAAATGATTAAAGCATCTATCTTCTTTATCTGTAAAACTCAACGTCTCTCTGTCTGTTTGTCCGTTTATGTTCTTTTCACGCGAAAACCACAACCGATTTACATGATTTTTATATTAATTCATAGTTATGTTATCTGGCCAGGTTATAGGATATATTCTGTAAGATAAGAAATAAGCAGTGACGATAATGGTGATCAACTCGGAAAAAAAGACGCATTTGTCGTGCTTAAATGGCTTACGCCGCTAATGTTCTGCATAATTGAAGATCTTGAAAACAACTACAAAAAGTCAGCGATAGTATATATCTATCTTCTAAGGATCACCCACAATAAGCATTTTTGTCTTCTGTTTTTTGAGCGGGGACAGCACGATTCGCCCGTGCGATAGACGTACGGCATTTTATAGTCCATACAAGCGGAGCCGTGGGCACAGCTAGTATATTATAAAACAAAGTCCCCTGCCTCATCTGTCTGTCTCTCTGAACGCGATAAACTCAAAACTACCGAATGTATTTTCAAACGGTTTTCATAAATGGACGGAATAGTTCACGAGGAAGGTTTATAATACATTAAGGTTTTATCTAAATTGGTTGAAATAATATGGCAAATATTGTTGAAAATTTCAGAAAAAATCATGTCGACTGTTAGCTTTACTGCCGTAAACCAACAGTTACTCCTACTCGTGCGAACCCGGAGCGGGTTGTTAGTATCTAATAATACATTCATCACAAGTGAATCTGTCTAACTTTAATATTTTTATAATATTGGTGAAACTACTAAAATATTAACACCTCTGTAATATTTATAAGTCTACAAATTCTACCAAGGCTAACGATAAGAGAAATAACTTAGGTATTACCATCTCATAAATTTAAAAGACAAATATTAAAAGTAGAGATGTAACTATACATAATTTTGCACGTACGATACCCGATTATTGTAGTGAAAAATCGGCGATACCAATATAACCGATACCGATATCGAAAGTTTAGTATGTAATAAAAAATAAATAATGAAATATGTAACCTCCTACACATTTTTACCCAACGGGCGGTGGGTAAAGTTTTTTGGGTGTTTGCATGTGTCTCTATAGTTTACAAAGCTGCCAACAAACTTTTTTAGTGATATAGGTATTTGATATTTAATTTAAAAAAAGGAGTATTAGTAAAAACAATTTTAATTCAGAATAAATAGGTGCGAAATAATATAACGCTTAGTAAAGACGACAATGTCGCTGCCTAGCATTACGTGCGGCTCTCGCTTGTGACGAAAGGGCAATATCGTCGCTTTGCGCACTTTTACATTCTTAGGATATCGGTTGATAAATAATCAACGATTCTGATATATCGGTCGATTAATCATATCGATATAGTTACATCACTGATTTAAACTTAATTATTTAATAACATAATAATTGGTTTCAATTATGCATTTATTATGTTTCACCTAGTTATATTTGTATTATGTTTAAATTATCAGTATTAATTTTTATTAATAACAATAGTAATTAAATTGAGTCTTTATGTAACGTATAATTTACCGCTACAAAAATGAGGGCAGTGTTTCTGTCAATACAAAAATATTCCTCTGTTTTCTCCCTGGATAATGGCGTTAGAGCAAATAATTTATACATAGGGTGCACTAAAATTTCCGGAACTGGCCACTTACATGAATAATATTAAAAAAGTAATTACGATATTTGTAAATTAAACATTTTGGCTTTAAAATAAAGTTTGTCACTTGTTTTTACATTTTGACGCCATTTTAAATATTATATTCGTATGAAAAAGTGCATTGAAGATAAGGAAGAATATTTTGAGAAACAATAACATCGATTTTTGACTAACCATACTATTTTTTTCTTCTTCATTCCATAATTTTTTTGTGCGCCCCACATACTATAAAATCTGTATTTACTACCGCCATGTTCCTGTGATTTTAATTCTACCATAAATTATTTTTTTAAGAACAGAAGCCTTCTGCAGTTTTTGGAATTCCCCAGTTATAACCGCCGTTATCAGACATCTAGCAAACAAATTTGACGAATATCTATATAAAATAAAGACCCCTGCCGCGTCTGTCTGTCTTAACGCGATATACTCAAAAACTCCCGAACGGATTTTTATACGGTTTTCATCAATGGACTATGGATTAGTATCAATGGACGGATTGATTCATCAGGATGGTTTGGATGTATAATTCATTACGGTTTTGTGTAAATTGCTTGAACTATGTGTTGAAAATGTCGAAAAAGTCATGCCGTGTGGGTGTTTGCTTTACAGGCGTGCGCCGCGTAAAGAGTTATGTATTACTCTGCTACCCGTGCGAAGCCGAGGCGCAGTGCTAGTAAATAATAAAATAAAAACATATAGTTATAGCATAAGTCATTCTTATATTATTCTTGATAAAAAAAACTGTTTAGATTTGGAGGAGGAGGTAAACAGAGTAATGCGAAAATATGATTTCGTCAATTTTACCTAGGTATAATCAATCCGAGCTGCAGTTGTCTTGCTCGCGCACTACATTCTATCGGGCATAGTGCGATAACAATAGATTTTTGATAAAACCGGTCCTTTAAATGTCTTACAGATCGCATTTCCTTTTCAATATAATCATTATCCTAAATTCAGTTATTACGATTATCGCATGCTGTGATATGATGTACTTAATTGAGGAAGCACAATTTGAAAGTACTCGCGAGTTTCATTTAAATATAACTGTTTATTTCTTTATGCTTATGAAACGCTTGAACGCTATCAACGCTTATGAAATAATAAAAAAAAAACAAGAACTAATTTGACATAGTCTCTGATACGGATTTCTTCAACGTTTAACCAAACCCCTTTTGCCGAAACATTTATTATATTATTGAGACGACATAAAAAGAAATTTAACAAAGTTTTATCAGTAACTAATGGTTTTATAATATTTAAATTAACTTTATTACCGTATAGATATAGGGTCGAAACTTCGCTATAATTTCATAATAACTCTTGTAAAAAAACTCATAGGAGATGGAAAGTCGAACGGTTCTAAGCTGCTATATATTCTATTCACGTCATATTATGTAATCTGATTTCATAATCGTCACCCAACTAAACAGCCACTGCGTAAACAGTATTCGGATCAGGCGCTTCCTTTAAACCGTAAACATTATAGAAAGATCAACATATATTTATCTAAGGAATTGGCCATAAATTACGCAGAAAGTATGATTATGTATCTTTTTATAATAGAAAAGTCAATAGTTTAAGAAAAGAAAAGTCAAAAGTCAATAGTCATTGATAAAATTCCATGTTTCTTATCTATTCTTCTACAACTTCAAACATTACGAGTATATAAAAACTTAAAAACTAGCTTTAATGCACTCTGATTCATACCCTTGTGCGAGCCTTTAAAGTTAATTTCCAAAAAGCCGTAAAAACTACATATCTCTTTGCTTAGTGAAACAGTGGTATATTCATTTTTTCTAACTTTTTTTACTTAAAAACAAAAGGTTTCTTATACAGACTTTCCATCCTCTCTGTTTCATCCTGTTAAGTTGAATTTGAGAAAATACTTTATTAGTATACACCTAAGTCATAAAACCTAATCTAAATTTCATATTTACAGTTTCTATCATTTCGTCTCTGCGTAGATCTTTCGTCGGTCAGAAGACGCCTCTTTATATGTAGTTTATTAAATACAAAAAAAACTAGATCCTGTTTGTAGTAAAAAATATTATATAAAATAACTCCCCAAAAAATAAGTTCAAAAGCCTACTTAAGTATATATAATTATAATTTTATTAATTAACAAACGTTTTTTGTGGCCGCTCCCACGGTTAAAGTATTCAGCTCACGCGAGCAAAACTCCGCAATGTAATATAGTGGAGACAAGTTGCTGCATCAGCTGCCAGTCACTTTTTATCAGGTATTATTTACTTCGCTTTAGGTCATAGGCTCTAACGGAACGACATGCGGGCGGACATTATATTGTTGATTTTTTCGCGTTCATACCTTTTCCATTTGCGAGTTCTTTTTTCAATAATGATAAAGTAAATTTTCAGTCTGAATATTTTATTGCTTAGAAATACAAAAATATTATTTTATCTCCATTTTTACATATTTATGTGTTCAAATTATTCGTAGCGAGCGTTAGGAAAACTTTCATGCGATATCATAGTTTTCGAAACATTTGTTAGGATAAGAAGTATCCTATGTTTTTATACAGAATGTATGAACTGTGTGCCAAATTTCATCAAAATGCTTTCAGTCGTTTTACGTGTTTGAGCAATAAACATACAAACTTTTACATTTATAATATATATATATATATATATATATATATATATATATATATATATATATATATATATATTATATATAGTAGGAGATAAAGTTTGTATGTTTGTAGGTGGGGAAATCTCTGTAAATTCTTTCACTAATACGGAGTTACATTATTCCTAATTGCTATGGGTTATTTCTTATTTTTATTAGATTTTATATTATAATTAACGAGAACAAAGGTGCAGGTGAAAATTATTTTATTGTTCAGAAATTCTCATATTATTCTATCTCCATTTTCACACATTTATAAACTCAGAAAATGACTTTTAAACTGGTGCTTAGGAAAGTTTCATACGATATTTTAGTTTTGAAAAAAGTTAAGATTAATTAAGACGTCATGTTTTATACGAGGAAGATAACACACATACAAGAATCCTGCACTAATTTAACAAACGTATTTCAATGAAGAGAGGCCGAGGCAACGATGGATTGCTTGCTTCGCGTCGGTTTACATGACAGAACGTGTACCATTTGACCTTGTGAGATTATTTAAGGATTTATCGGTGCAGTGGTAGCTATTCGTCCCAAGGTGCATCGCATATTTCTGAGCGAATCGATAATAGAATCGATAAATCTCCGTCTGTTTATGATACTTAAGTAGAGTTGTTATAGAGTTATAATCAATAGATACGTGATAAATTTGCTGATGATTTAATAACTTAAAAAGTAAAACACTTTTTTTATACAGCTAAGGTGGCAAATAAGCGTAGCGTAAGCCTGATGGTAAGCGGTTGTCATAGTCTATTGCCGCTTGTAATAACCGAAGTATAGCTCGCGCGTTCACGACCTTGAATCACCCTTCCCTAAGGAACACTGGAAGCCCTACTCACCGAAGGAACACAACACAAGGTTATTTGACCAGACGGGCATTCCCAAGTAGACAGGAAGCAAAGAGATTTTATAGTATGGTGGTAGGGCATTTCCTAATACCTCCTAACTTTTAAATTGAAAATTTGTCGCTAAACACCTATATGTATATTTCAAGCAGTCTTTTAAGCCACATCGTCATAACAGATGAGAATGTGTCAAGCCTCATGTTAAGTTAGAAATCCCATATCAATGAAAGAACAATTTGTTTTGTAAATGAATTGAAAAACGTACACTGCCACAACTATAATTAAAGGAACTTCTATGGAAATTGGCACCCGTTAGATCTCAGCTCTTTTATCGGTGACAACGACTACACTTCAGTGTAGTCAGTCGTTTCTACTAAACCTGAATCCTTTTTCATATTTATGTTTGATTTGGATATATGTATATTTCCACTTCTCTCTTCTACTTTAAATAGATCTACTACAAGATTCTATAAATCATTACAACACACACGCACAATCAGTCAACAATTTCCTATATTCGATTATTAATCAACACAACTCCTTTAACTCCTTTATAGGAAGATTTTTGTAAATCTTTTCTTATTACTCAACTATGTTATAAGAAAATCCAGTGTAAAATTTCATTTAAAAAAAAGTCACTTTTATTAAGTGAATTTTAATATACCCTTTCATCTATATGGCTTACTGGTAACTATATGGTAACCTAATAAATAAATAAGCATAACTATATACGATATTCAACAAGACAAAATCGTATTATGCTTCAGGGGGGTGCTTAAATATTCTGCCCCTTTTACCGAACGCAAAATCTAGATTATAGATTGTCTAGGGTATCTAGGCAATGATTCGAAAGCACTTAAATATATTTACACTTCTAACTTGAAGTGGTGAAGTTTAATCACTTGATCCGGCCGATAATTGTAGTCTACACCACGTTTTCTAATCTAAATTTGGTATTCAAATTAAGGCTTCGTTATATAAACCAATGTAAAATATATCAGTCCTTGCTATCTATATCTATATTAATAAATATGTAGTTCTGTCTTTACATGGAATTTTATTTACCCAAATTTTCTTACATACATCTATTATAAAAGGCACTGCTTACGATCTATCTGGTTTTTTAAATTCTCAAACGATTTCGATGAAATTTGTAGACCGGAAGCATAATATGTTATTTCATAAATGCTATAAGAATTAATAATAATACTTTTAGAATAATATTTTTTTTTAATAAAATTGATTTTTTTATCAATTCTTGACCAATTTTCATGAAATTTTGTAGGCGGGAAGCAAACTTTATATCATTGATAGAATAAAAAATTTGAAAGTTTTTTTTTTTCAATTCTAATTTAATTTTGGTGACTTTTGTATACGGGAAGTATATGTCATATTTCAATTGATAGATTACCGCTAGTATGTACCTATATAAAAAGCTTTGTCATGATTTACTCATCATCATCACAATCATCAGCCCTCACTATTAAGGATGGAAATGTGACATTTGAAGAAGATATGAATATTATTTTGTGCTATCGATTAAGAAGGGAGTTCTCAAAACTCAACTCCCAAGAAAATGAAAGGGTGTTGCAAAGGTTATATTGAAAATAATAACTTGCTTACACGTATTTTACAGCGTTTTTTTTTAAAGATAAAAAACGGAAGCGATATGGAAGAGGGTGGCAATGTTTGTATGGGGAAATTGTCGCTTCACAGATTAATAAATGAATATACAACATATAAATTCAATTACAGTACAAAAATACAAAGCAGCGGATGAAAAGAAAGTTTTCAAATTATTATTATAATAGGTGGTGCATCTTGATCACACGTACAATCTTACTACAAGTTACAAGTTACTACACTTTAATATTGAAAATCCGTCGTCCAACATAATACAACCTTTTACACTTTACGTATGTTACCATATTGCCTTTAATTAACAGGCAATATTGTCGTGACATATATCTACGTTAAGCCAAAAGCATTAAGACCGAAATATTAAATTTAGTATCAGCCTTCTGTACATCACTAAAAACGTATTTCTATACAAACTCTTTTGTTTTTATATATGAGTGGTATAAAAGCAAAGACGTCACTGTCCATGATATGCGGGAAGGTTAAACAAGAAGTATTTATTTCGGTGACATTTTATTAATCAAGAGATTATCAGTGACTGGTCATACAAAAGAAAAAATACTGTTAAGAGAAATTAGTTGGTATAATATTAATCCCAAGATTGCTTTTCAATTAGTTAAATAGTGATAGAGTATTTTCTATTGCCTGACTGGCTAGTTGCCACTATCAAGTTGAAAATCTGTCGCTAAGCACCTATATGTGTGTTCTAGCAGCTGCACCGAGAGCCAGTTTCTTCACTGTATTTTGCTTGTCACCCTCTTGTGTCACGCCATAACTTAACATCAGGTGAGATTGGGGCCATAACACTAATATAAAAAATATTAAAAAAGGAGCAATGATATATTTTTACAAAAGTGGACAGTGGTTTTTTTCTTCTATCCCCTCATATAACGCTCAAATACACTTATACCATAAAATTTTATCATAACAATTTTTTAATTGTCTATTTATTTTTCAAAGATTTTTCTTGATAATAACGATAATTATTCATCAACAATAACTTTTAACATTGTATCTAATTGCAGTGTTATATGTCTAGTCATTGTGTTTAGTTTTTGCCGGTAGCCGCTATATTTAACTTGAAACAGGTATTTACAGCTATTACTAAATACTACGAACTGTTCCTATTTAAATTTGATACATGCTCTTCTCTATTGAAGTTTAAGAATCTTTACTTTTTTAGAGAGAGATAATAACAAATATATCTTGTAATTAGCTCTTTACTTTTTACCTTATAGTAATAGAAAGAGATATCATAATGTTACAGATTGTTATTTTGGGACAGGTTTATGGAAGTGATTTTTCTCTGGAACAGGAAAAGGTGGAACAGGTTTCTTATTTTACCTGTTATAGTTTAAATCTAACCTCTAGCTTGGCAAGAAGTCGTCGCAGCCAGGGAATCGTAAATTCAATAGTTTTCGGACCACGAACGAATAACTTTATTACATATTATTTCCCATGAAAAAAAAAGTTACCAGTTCGCACAATTCTCGCAACAGACTCGTTTGTACGTCGATTGTGAGACATTTTCCAATGTCGTGGACGTTACATTATCAAATTGTGTAGCGAATCGATAATTTTGGAAACTATTCGAAACCGTTTCGAATTTGAACAAAACGTGCACCTACCCAACTAGGTCGGTCAATCGAACATTACTCCAGCTATGCTAAGTGACGCGATCATTCGAAACTCTAACTAATTATTATATTAAAATAGGACGCACTGATATAACAACTGATCAACACACTGATAAAGACCGAGAAAAAAAAGTGAATTTATTTAGAAGTTCTTTAGGCACGTTATGAAAAAAGAATGAGAGAATATTTTTACGATACGCGCGCAAATTGTCAAGTGTACACAATGAAATTGCTCTGGCTATGTGTCACATAACATAGAGTGTGACTATTCAAAGTAAAACTTCTAACAGGAATACATAAGTACACAGTATTATTTTTTGAAGTGAAATCTTTTTATTACCGTTGTGATTTGAAATTAGATGAAACAAAAAAGCGACACTAAAACAGACAAACATAAATTTATGATGTAACTCGCTAAGCCTAGCGGCGGATCTGGCTCTCAAGTGGAGTTGTAGGGACTTTCAACTTGAGGGTTTTAACTAGCCTGGCTAGAAAGTGACCTACCGCCATGTTACCGTTTCATCTAGATATTTTCCTTCACCGAAAGCTCAGGCTAATTGCAGGGATTCAAACTCACTTTGATCTACGCCGTACTCGTACACACTACAACTGACCCATAATTACTTACACATTACACTACATAGAAGCAAATTTAACACATAATATAGCTAATAGTATAGAACATGCACAAAGATGAAGAAAGGCAATATCTCATCGCAATCTGCTAGCAAGGTCACTTGCGGCTTCGTTGGTATTTACATCCGGCCTTGCATGAAATTATGAGAGAGCGTTTAGTTAAATGTTATTGCTAAAACTGCTGCGACCTTCGCATGTCTTGCCTTCCTCTCAGTGCATCGCGCATTACCTACTCACTTGTTTATTCGCTACAACTAACAGGATATCCCGATGTTTTTTAACCGTGAAGAATTTATTGTTCGCAATTACTGGAATTTATCGTAGCAAAAAATCAAGGAGGCAAAATTTAATTAACTGTTTGGATTTATTATGAGTTGTGTGTAAAAATGTTTCAATACATATTTTATATCTATGTATCAGTGCCCTACGGTTTCAACCGTGTTAAATTTATTCGAATAATACTTCACCGCACCGCCGCGCACCCTTTTTTTTTTTTTTTTTTTCGAACTGACTACACTGTGAGCCTGAGGGGCCCTGGAGCCTTTACGGCTTTTACAGCTTTACCGGGCTTGGGGGCGAGCGCTTAGGGCACTCAGCCACGAAAGCTAAGCAACAACATCCGAGGGTGCCAAAGTGGCCGGATCTCGGCTCGGACTGTTGCGCGTATGCAATTAAGTCGCGATCTGACTAAGCCGCGCACCCGTCTAGCCTAACATTTTATCGTGTTACTTTCCGTACTTGCCTACAACTTGTGAGAATGTTCAAATTTATGTTTACTACTCTGCTCCTTAAAATCGTAGCGTGATAGATAGCCTATTATAACCTTCCTTCGTAAATGGGCTATAACATGCAAAAATATTTTTTATATCCGACTGGTACTTCCAAAAGTTAGCATGTCCAAACTAACAAACTCTTAAGATTTATAATATACTAGCTGTGCCCGCGGCTCCGCTCACGTTTACTACAGAGTGCTGTCGGTCGAGCGCACGCGCGAATTGTGCTGCCTCAAATACGCTTATTGTGGGTGATCCTTAGAAGATAGATATATGCCGTCGTTGACTTTCTTGTAGGTCTTTTTAAGATCTTCAATTATGTAGAACATTAATTTGATATATATCGCATGGTTTACTCAGCATAAGCCATTTAAGTGCCCATAATGCATCTTTTTTCCGAATTGATTCACCAGTATCGTCACTGCTTATTTTGTATATTACTTTATCTTACAAAATTTATTCTATAATCTGCCCAGATAACATAGCTATGAATTAAAAAGCCATGTAATTCAGATAAGTTGTTATCGCTTGAAAAGAACATAAACGAAAGACAAACAGAGACACGTTGAGTTTTATAATATTTATAGATAGAATAGATTGTCAACACAAAATTAACTTTCCGAAGTCTTGTAACTGAAAATTTTCCTACGGTTAAAATTGTAAGTTTCAAAAACAAGCAAAACACCCATGTTAAATTGTATTCCGTGTATGGAATCTCTGGGAATTAGCCGAGTTACAACAAGACGTGTGACAGTCTGTGTCCGCCCCCGTCGCGTCGGTACCATCCCGGCGGACGCCTGGGGCGGGCTCGCAGGGCGGACGGTGCAAACGTCTACGAGTTGATTTCCCCGCGGCTCTAAACTCCTTTTACATGTCTTATACTTCAACATTCAATTATAACGGTTTTTTATGTACGTGCAAGAGTAAAAGTGTTCTGATAAACGTCGCTACGTGTGGTCGCATCTGGTCGGTTCTTTCAGACTCAGCGCTCCCCTCTCAACATTTACGAGTATACTGAACGTTTCTCTCTGTACTACACTTACTCACTACTATACGTTAGTGTACAGGTATACTATTATTAAATAAAAATAACATTGATATTTTATTTTATAAATAACTATCAGTTTTTTTTTTCGTTTTTATTTATTCACATTTCAATTTAAATGTTTCACGTTTGCCAGACCTCGAACTTTTTCTATATAGAACGAAGTATAGAGAGTGAAATAGCAAATCAGAACAAGAAACACACGCCACGGACAAGGGACGTCCCTGTGCCGTTTCTTTTAAACACGTGTTGATTGTCCACGTGACGAAGGAGACAGGTAACGCTAGTATTGCTTACGGAATGTAGGAAAACCTTGTATTGAATTACCTACAGTTTGAAAGAAAAAAGGAAGGACATTTATTAGATGTTAAAAACACAAACATAATTCCAAACATGAAATTCCTATAGATTGGACTACTTATATACGCGTTTGTTACGCAGTAATGATTTTTATCCCATAATTTTATTTTTACTTTAATTATTGGCAATTCTTATTTATATTTATAAGAATTGCTGTTTGTATGTATGTCTCCTATGGACTCCAAAACGCATGCAGCGATTTTAATGAAATTTTCACACAATCTTCAAATTAGTACAGATCCAGTTATTTTCATGATCACCCATCTTGAAAAAATTTGATAGCGAAGTAAGAAACTGAATGGCTGACTAATCGATCAACTCATAGCCCCAACTACGGAGGCAAGGACCGTGAAAATTTGCATGCGAGTTCCATTTACTCTTACACTGTAGGTGCTACTAAGGAAGAATTTTGTGAAATTCAACGCTTAAAAGGTGGTGAAAAAGGAATGAATTTTTTTAATGAAAATCAGTCTTTAAAATATTTTCCTACCCGTGCGAAGCCCGGGGCGGGCCGCTAGTAGCTTATAAATTAAGAAATAACATATACCCAGTGTTCATTTTTCATGAAAATCGGATTCTTTATATATGTTATTTTACGATTTCTAAAAGTACTTATTATTGAAATTTATTATAGCCTACCAATCGACAAATACATTAGCTCCTTGTCATAAGAATCGCGCAGGCCGTTTTTAAGCTAAATCTGGACATACCAACAGAGAGGCAGACAAACGAAAGCTTTTTTAATAGCATAATATACGTCTTCAGTGTACTTCATATAGGATGTCAATCAGAAAATTCGGAAAAAAAAGACAGACAGTATAGATTTATTAATATAGATATTGAAAGTTGCCAAATAAACACCGCATACAACATTGGAAAATTCCATATGCCATATGCCAAATGCCATAGCGTTGATTTTCAGTTAGACCCACACTATTACTAATATTCTTACATTGGAAGGACTACCTTGAAAGATATAAGACAGAGGAGTAGTTCGCGAGTAATAAAGGGGAACATCACGTAAGTTATTTGCATCAAATAAATGTGGATTACTTAAGAAGCATCATTAATTAACCAAAGTAAATAGCAACAACCTTAGAAAAGATGCTCTGTGCTGAAGCTTATTTGTAAATTTAAGACGTATTCCTTCATTTTATTTTTAAATGTATCGACAAATCAGTACAGATTTCTCTGTTGTTAATCACAAAGAACTTTCATTATTCGAGTTGGAATAATTTCGCTTTGCGGTTTCTATCAAAATTCAGTTCCGTTAGATGTGGTTTCCACAACCTCACCATGATTGGGACAGACTTTTGCTCCAAACTCACAATCTACATCATGCATTTGCATGTAGATGAAATCCAAGCGTAAATTCATTTTGCTGATTTTTTTAATGAAAATTATCTGTATAAATAAACATTATTTTAATTTGATTAACAGATTATTATCACTGATCGCTAACTTCATCATGCAGAACGTCCGTCACATGACGCGCGCACAACTCTCAAACACAATAAAACAAGAGCATTAGCAAGTAACTTCATGGTGCAGGCTTTTTGTTACAAAGCGTAAAAATTCACTCTCATATTTTTTTCTAAACACACATAAAGAAACTTCAAAAACATATAAATAAAAAACGAATTCATTTATGAAGGCCTGTTAAAATATACTTTTAGTAATACAAAAATCGAAACACTCAAAAAAGCCAAACATTCCATCCGTTCGGAGAATAGTCTCACAAGGAAAATTTGAAAAACTTTGGCCAAAAGGATCTTTACTAAGTTTACGAATAATTCCAAGAATTATTAATACAAATCTGTGGAAATCTTCACGATTAAGCGTGAATCGTATACCGATCTCTTCATATTTTGTTACGGTGTGTTATTGAAAGCAGTCTCCTTAATTCCTTCTAAAATAAATAAAATTTTGCAAAGTTTATAATATTCTCGTGTAATCTTCTTATTATTATTTAATTAAGTTATTAATAGTAGAGTGAAATTAAATTACAATTAAAGGTGGCGGTAAACACGATGTTTTAACGTTAAATTTAGCAGTTTGTAACATATTTAAAACGCAACTAGTGCAGTTATTTTATCGTTTCCGTCGTAACAAGAAAATGTGTACTTATTTACGGCGTAAGAGGTTACTTCTTCTAATACGTTTTGGCGTTACAAATCAAAAATAGCTCCAAGAATATTTACCGCGCTCCAACATAATGCGAAATTAGCCATCCATGATATGGCTAATTCTTCATATTTTTTACTTCCGTCAGAATATGAGCTTTCAATTTACCCTCTACTAATCGCAAAAAAAAAATATAACTTAAAAAAAATAGATTGATGCGAATATAGCTATGGACGTAGTTCTTCTTCTTCTTTTTTTCCTAATTTGGCAACCGGGTTCTTTATTGAAGACCATAACTGCCTTTATTGCCATTAATGCATTATCGAATGTGTATAGTTTCCAGTGTTATGATGCTTTGTGTATCCTAACAAGATGGTGGCTCCCTTGTTAGAACTTTCTAGGGAGTTTTGTGGCATCTCAAAATTCATTACCCAAGTTATTATTTCCAATCCACTTCACTTGTACACAATAACCAAGCTTTATTATACAAAACGCCACCTATATTACACAATATAGGGTCAAATAATACAAATTTATGAATAAAAAATAAAAACCATTACATGACAGTTTGAGATCCCGCCAAAAGCTCCCATGGACGTAGTTGATATGTCAGCGCGTTAACTGACTTGAATGCAAACCTAAAGCTTCATATCAATAAACTAGAATATTAGCAAGGCAACACAAAATACAAAAGAACCAAAAAAAAAACATCTTCAAAAATAAACCAACAAAAACGGTCCCTTTACTCAATCAATT
This sequence comes from Saturnia pavonia, assembly GCA_947532125.1. Lineage (NCBI taxonomy): Eukaryota > Metazoa > Arthropoda > Insecta > Lepidoptera > Saturniidae > Saturnia > Saturnia pavonia. Next base: position 16,238,084 of record OX383903.1, read on the forward strand.
AAGTGTTTATCAAGTGTGTTTATTAAGTGTGTTAATAAATTTTGACAAAACGTGATAATTATAATTAATTAATAATTTCCTTTATTGATCACGTTGCTGATAGGAATATTCATCCGTCGAAAACTCTGAAACTGACAGTTCGGCTTTCCTAAGGCTATGATGTTGGCAGAAGACGTCCCGCCGAGCTACGACTAAGACGGTATTATTACGTAATCTTTATTATTTTATAATATCTTCATCCCTGTTTAACTGAACGTGGGTTTACCCAATGGTAAGTTGAAAATAACAATAATAAAAAGATAAATCCGTTATCTTTGTTTTTTTTTTCAACTTTATAAAATATAATATATACAATTAATAAACATATTAATAATATAATTTGGTGAATGCATAGAGACGGAGTCAGTTCCTGACATCACTATCATTCACATAATAATCCCACCTATAATAACCTTTTCAGAGTAAAACCTGCTTGAATAACTATTAACAGCGCCGCTAACGGAAACGTGGACAAACTAAATTTGGCAAAACAGAACTCGATATATTCGATCGTAAGATCCAAAACATAAACAACATACCGAGTTAAGATAGTTAAATATTAAAACAAAGGTGGATGTTACACTTCTTTGAATGGTCACACTCGATGTTATGTGACGCATAAGCATTAGCGAGCAATGATATGGTTTAGAGTGTGTAGACAACTGTTACAATGTACCCAAGCATCTCTTTCACTCTCATAATTTTTGGAAACAAAGAAGTATACAACTTCAATACAAAAGAAATGCATGCTAAAATCAGTTTATCAACCAGTTCCTTACATTAAGAGAAATGAGAGAAAATTTCATCATGAAAGTATTTCACAGCTGTCGGGGGCTAGATCGAACCGAACGCTGTATTTATAAAACGGATCACGTTTGCCCGTATTGTAATAAAATTTACATGAGGTCCTGAAAAAACAGACGCTTTTCGCGCAAAGCTTATGCCGAAACAATACGGATTTTCGCAAAACAAAATTGTTTTATGGGATCCGTATACCATGGGAATAAAGAGAGAATATTATTTATCATACGAACGTATAGAGATGTATTTCTTTACATCAATAAGTTGTTTTTTTTTTTCAAACTGTATCGTACAAAATAATAATTGGTGCCATTTGAAATAAAAGAAGAATCCTTATAGCTTGATAAATACCATATACTTATTTATATTTATGAAAAAAAAAATTTAGAATTGAGGTGCTCAAACAAACGAAAGGGCGAGCTTTCCAAGTCGATAGCTGGAATTTTCGAAAAGTATACAAATACCTGCCACATATCAAAAATGAGGTATTTTTTTTTATCGTTATAGGTTTTGACGTAGTGGCCACAATCTCACCTGATGTTAAGTGAAGGTGTGGCCCAAGATGGTAACACGTTAAACCTAGTGGAAGACTGGCTCTTAAGTGTAGCTGCCGGAACACACCTATTGGTGTTTGGCGACAGATTTTTAACTTATTATATACAATACATATAAAAATCAGAGCATCTCATACAAATTTAATAAAAAAAAACTGTTTTTCTTTCGTAAAGGATTTTTGGCGTAATAGTGTGCCAACATAATTTGTCATTATATAAAAAATAAATTAGAACCGGCAATAGTGTTTTGACGTTTAAGGTGCCTTCTTGGAGCCCAAATAGAATAAAGTAGGTATTTTTGATTTTGTTAATTAAGACGATCACTTGCTATCTAAATATTTTGTGGTTGATCGCCAACGCTCTCAGTTTGAGCACCCCAGATGTAGAAATATATGATTTACTACTATACATTTAAGGATTAAAAGCTCTTGTCGAAATTGTTCTATTTATAAAGTAAAAGCGAGTTTAGTCTACAATAGGTGGAATAGAACTCCGATAGGAAAAAACCCAAGAAAAACAAAAGCTGATTTATATTTTCACTTGTTTGTTCAGTGATGTAATATATGTGCTGATTAAATTCTACGAGTAAGTCACATTCTTCAATAGTATAAACAAATAGCCGCCCCAGGTTTGATTAATGTTCATTATAAGTTGAGCTACCTCGCTTCCCCGATCATTACATAAATAAGGTTTCAAAAGTGCAGTTCACTGAACCGGTACGGTTTTCAATAAGTTGTATGTTATGCGTAGTTTATGTGGGTGTCGAGTTCAATGACTGAAGATGCGGGCGGTAATGGCGCCCCGGAGTGCTAGGTTAGGGACGGACGTGCCGACTGTAATCTGATATCGATGTATTTTTATGAGTTTAGCTTATGGTCTGGCTCGAGCAAAAACGGCCGTCCCACGTTTTTTGTTTTTTGCTTTATCGAATTGCTCATCACTAATGTAAATTCTTACAAATACTGAACATGATACTAAATGGTTAAAAAAACTCCAACAAAGTTTCATTTATGCATTAAAAGTTTATTTGTCTTTTACTTTAAATTTTATACAATTTTCGTTAAATTGTTAATATTAGGTAAATTATTTATTTAAATAAACTAAATTCACAGCTTCTATTTAAAAAAAAAAAACAATAAATATATGCAAATAATTAGCCATTTATCATTTTAAATTATAATATAAATAAGTAAGCATTATTCGTATGAAAAGACAAAAGATATATAAACAAATAAGTAATGCGATCTCTCTCATTCGATGTTGAATCATCACTCGCCCATTTTATCGATAATGCATATCGGTCCCCATCACTTTAACCATGCAGTTGATTGAAAAACAGCCCAGTTGGTAGCTAAATGATTGGACGGCAAACGAGATTACTATGTTGTTAGTATCATATTTATGATAATTGCAAATAGCAGTAAATATTTTCTTACTTAACTATTATAAACTTGATTATTTATATTTAGTATTAAGGCTTATTACTGTATTTCAGAATTTGTTTACAGACGGTTGCTAATAAATAATGCTTTAAACTGTACTATACAAATCAGTAGTATAATATAGTTTTGCTAAATAAAAAAAACAATAATTAATAAAAGAAAATTCTAGAACCACGAGATTTTTTTTTAATTATGAGATAGTACATTCACCTCTGTTAGTTCATTATACATGCGTGAAATTAAAGAGTTTTCCTTTGATACATCCCGAGAACTTTTATCAAAGGACCTCGAGCAACTTTTCGTATTCTATTTTGCTTTACGTAGTTCGTACAATATCGCCCATGTTTCTACGACTTTGTGTAGATTATTTATCATTCAGTTTTGTATTTATTAATAAGTTACCACGGTGAATTTTTTTATACAACTAAGGTTGCAAACGATCCTATGGACGTTTGTAACACAACAGTACCTTGAACCTTGCTTCCCCAAGGAACTCTGGAAACATTAATCACCGCAGGAACACAACATAAGGTTATTTGGCTGCGATCGTCTGTACAATGGATGTATTGCAACAATCGGACAGCCCAAATTAAATAGAAATCTCCGAAGAAATTTCTCTGTGCCCTACCTCTCTTAATCCAGATTATAAACTATTTGTCTGGCAAATTTCATTCAAATCCGTTCAACCGTTTTTGCTTGATCGAGTAACAAACACCCAAACACAAACTTTCATATTTATAATAATTCCTGTATACAAAATTTTACAGAATAAAGAAACATATTATTACGATTTCTAACATTATTGATTACAGTTCTTTTAGCCTATCTACGGAGGAATGACATATACTGACCTTATACAAAATTATAATCGATTTACAGAAAAACAATGAATCTCAAATTAAGGATAAATGGCATATCATATGGCTATCTAGCGCAAAATTTGGAAAAAAATACATTTACAGACAGAACTACGAATACATATATATAATTAGTATACATATAATATTCTTAAAAGAGAGTACATAGTCTCCTAAATACTACTTATTGTACACTTAAAACCGTTTCGTTATCTTTTATCAAAATAAGTAGACATTCCTAAGCTTCAATATGTCAGATGTCTCATCATCCAGGATTTCTGCTAAAAGCCGATTGGTACAAGTGATATATTATTATTATTTCTTTTTCCCGTAAAAGTTCTACCTCTGATTAAGCCGATCACGTTCCTTTTACTATCATAAATGTATAGGAGTCGAGTAGTTCACATTTAAGACATAGACATATGTACATTGGAACAAAAACTGTCACTTTGAATGACTTGACCGTAGTTAGTACAAGTCTTTTTTTTTTTTTTTTTCGAAATGACTATACTGTTAGCCTTAGGGGCTCTGGAGCCTTTGCGGCTTTTACAGCTTCACCGGGCTTGGGGGCGAGCGCGGAAGGCACTCAGCCGCGAAAGCTAGGCAACAAGCTCCAAGGGTGCCAAAGTGGTCGAACCTCGGCTTGGGCTGTTGCCGATCATGCGAAAAAGTCGCCATCTGACTGAATCCCTATCCATAGAAATTCGAGCTAACTAACTGTACAAATATACATGTTCCTGCCTTCTGAGAGGAAGGAAGGAACATGTGTATATGTATTTAGTGATTTGGTAATTTTTGTCTAAACTAACTAGCCAAAAAAAGAACAAAAAAGGTCCCTTACAGAACCTATGGACCTGAGCGGTGTACATGTGTGAAGTGCAGTGTTATGTGTGTGTGTCGATAGCTAGTGAATGCAGTGTCACTGTATCGCGCGAGCGGCTGCTGGCTCAAGGGCTCCATGCCGGAGGAACGGACCTAGGCTTGAGTTGCAGCTGGAGAGGGTGGTCGTGGCGGGTGTTAGTACAAGTCACAGGGTACGCGGATGACTTCTGCGTGTTTTGATGGATGATTACATTAGAAGAGTAAGCGAGATAGATGTACGTGTATGTACGTGTATGTCATAATTTTTATTAGCAATAAATATATCTTTTATGGCTTAATCCAATTGCCCAATAACCACTTTTCTCAGTAGGGAAGAACGCTTATGCGTATTAATAATATTTTTAAAGTTATAACTTCTTTAGGCGCTATAATGAAAGAAGATTGAGCTAATTTTAACGATGAACACGCATATTGTAGTTAAAAGTCTACACTATGAAGTTACTTACCTCTTGTTTTATTGTGGTGAAGATAGTCACACTCGATGTTATCCATCATTTAACACCGAGTGTGACTATTCAAAGAATTATAACTTCTAACGGGGATATATCACGCATCCATTTTTATTTCATTTTACATGCTTACATAAGTACAGTTCATCTAATGGTAAGCCTAATATAATCCAGCAACAACTGTGACCATCGACAAACAGACAATTGGCTATTCATACACGAGCTGGTTCCGTGATGCGACGCACCGAAACGAGTCATTGTGACGCATTTTTCACTGCATATCTACTGCATCATGATCAAGTCGGGAGCAAGTTTGTTATTACCCTGTTATGTATTTTTTATTTATGATTAAGTGTTCAATGCAGCTTATAGTTACCTCAAATAGGATTGTACAGAGTCCTGAGGTCAGTCACAATATTTGGCTACTCCTGAAGATTGAATCGGAAAGTGTACAAGTGAGTGTTGGCAAACATACTCTGCAGAACTTAAGAGGAAACGCGATCTGCAAGACATTCGAGGAATAGGTTTTAAAAGTAATATATTGTTGTCGCTCTATACCTGAACGATCAAATAAAGTGCGAGAGTGATAACTATAGTTCGGACTGGTTATACCTATGTAAACCAGATGAAATCATTATTTCGTATAACCCTGATTCCTCCTCCAAAACGAAACAGATTTTAATAAAAAAAAAATTCAAGAATAATATGAGCATTACTTTAGCCATGCCTATAAGTTTATTTTATTTATTATATATATATATATAAATATATATATATTCGTTTTCTGATTGTCTGATAATGGTGGTATAACTGGGCATTTATAATAGTTTTAGAATGTTTCTAGAGCTTTCCTTAATATAGGTTACCAACCATCTAGTAATCATCGTACAAGAGAATAGAGCATGTAACCTCCTTAATTTTTTCAAATATTCCTTACTACTGTTCCACTTAGCGCTTAACTTTAAAATAAAACACACGCGCTACGAATAGTAATTAGACAAAACACGTCGTTTTACAGAGCTCAACAATGTATCACGTTCCCTTCGAAAATGAACGAAAAAAAACAATCGTTTAGCTCGGACTTTACAAAACCCAGGGTTCCATAGTGTTATCAACAGTGCGGGATGTGCAGTGCCTAGAAGCTACGTAAGCTATCATGAACGAACCCGAAGTACATACCCATCTTTCTAAATTACATCCTCGCATCCTGGGGCCACATCCGACAGAGAACCAAAGTTATTGATATAGCTCAAAGAATTAGCAAGCTGAAGTGGCAATGGGCCGGCCATATCTCGCGAAGAACCGACAACCGCTGGGGTAAACGGGTTCTTGAGTGGAGACCGCGACTCGGCAAACTTAGTGTAGGGCGCTCTCCGGCCACATGGGATGACGATCTGCGAAAGACTGCAGGCAGATGCTGGATGCGGCTAACTGAAGACAGGGCACTATGGCGCTCATTAGGGGAGGCCTATGTCCAGCAGTGGACTATTATAGGTTGATGATGATGCTGGAGCCAAAATATAACAAAACCAATTCACAAGCAATACTTATTTCATTGCAACAAATACTCTAAGAGTTTCCTTCGATTTGGGTACAATCAAGTTAATTTCAAACTATACTTCACACTGTAACTATTATAACATTTTTATCTTCGTTTGGTATTCAAAAACAATAATCCTGGTGGGTTTAACTCAAGACCAACAGAGAGAACTTTAATCCTATAATCTAGATATTAGTTAATTCTATAACACACAACTTGCTAAACTCATCAAGGTATATGCAAATATGTAATTACTATATTGAAACACATATCGGATTACCAACCCGAAAGTGATAGTTATTTAGATTTTTTTTTAATTAATTAAATATTCTCAGTTCAGTAACTAATAGCAGGTTCAATTTCTTCGTACCTATTTCATATAAAAAAAATTAAATTTCAATTCTTTTGGCGCGTTTTGTAGAGGCTAAAATTATGTGTTTGGCGCGTAACATGATGAAGGTTACCATTAATAATATTAATTTGAATTCATTGTACTGACTTGTGCTTGTTTAATTGTTTAACCAAGCCGACATATAAAAATTATAATGTTTACTTTTGTTTTGTTACGCCAAAGAAGTACCTACTAGAGATTGCAATAAGATCCTGCGTACATAAGTACACACAATTATTTTTTAGTTTACTTACATTTAACTATAACGTATAATGATGTGCTGTTTTACTCTAATAACTTGTCTACATCTTGTAGCTCATCAGGATCCTTTGATGGAAAATAAAATAAGATTGTTAATTAAAAACCAGTGCCAATAGTTCGTCATGTTACTTAAAAAGATTATTAATAGATGGCACCTCCCACATATTGGTTGAATATATCTTCGTTAGAATATAATCAAAATAAAGTATTCCTAATAAAAATATATTAATCATTGTCGTAACGAAATAATTTTAAACTATTTGTCGTCAATATCGGGGAATATAAGCTTTAAAATAATGTTTGAATAATTAATTTTGATGAAGGATTAAGGAAAATATGACGTTGCCACTAAAACAACATTGAAAAATACTACGTAGCGAGTAGTTTTAGCAGTCCTGTCTTGATGGAAACAAATGGAAATCTAATAGTGAAATATCATTGCTATGTGGTGGATAAACTAACGCTTCCGTACCAATCTTCCTAATTTTTTTCTGAGTAGCTAAAAATGTATGTGGCGGATTGGACTTTTTGTCTCAATCTTACTTTGATCTGAGACTGATGACTCTCGAAACAAGCAATTATAATCCAGAACATAGTCTAACGTTTAGACTATCACTTACCGGCATATTTTATCCCAGTGACAGTACGTTACGTGTTCTCCCATAGTTTAGATAATCTTGCCACACGAATGCTGTCCACGTACGCGGAATACTCCTATATTGTGTAAGCGATTTACGCGGGAAAGGCAAGACCTTTTCTAACTAGATATACGTAAGTAACCGCACAATCACCGTGTGAAGGACAAGAGGATAGATGTTTTACACTTAACTGACATGAAAGTGATAATTACTAAAATTGTATAACATTTATTATTTACCATCACGTTACTGAGATATGTAGAAAGGATTTTTTTCTGTATTCGAAATCCTATTTCGTTTTCCTCAGATGTATTAGGTAATTCCTTTACTCATCCGCGCTTTTGAGTGGTTCTCAGTTTCCTTACAGTCAGTAAGAAGCTTTTTGATATATATTTTTTATCGTAGAATTGCAAAAAGACTGTACTGTATCCGATAGTGAGCACAGTGCAATCCAATAACATCGGCAACAACCGAGGGATCTATAATCTATCGTCAGTTGTCGCTGTGATGCCGGCCTACTCAAATGTCTCTTTACATTATGTTTGAAGGACTCCATGTTGTAGGAAGGAAGTAACACAGTGGTCAAGAGACAGATCTACAGCTTCACAGTACGGCAAAGATATAAAGTTTCAAAGATTGACTATTTCATCTGCATAAGTAGTAAGTTATAGGTTTAGCGTTGTGGCCAGAATTTTACCTGATCTTAAGTTATGATGTGGCCTAAAATGATACACGCTAAGCCTAGTGGAAGGCTGGCTCTCAAGGAGCTAACGGAACACACCTATTGGTGCTTGGTAATAGATTTTCAACTTGAGGGTGGTAGCGCGATGTCCGTACAGGCTACCACTAAGCTATCATTGCTTCAAATAATTACGAGTATAATAAATAATAATGAGGAAAGGTAAATAACCGTTTAGGAAATCATGACAGTGGTTAAGCAATGATGGCTCAGTGGTAGCGTGTACGACTTCGCGTCGATTGACGTGAGTTCGAATCCCTGCAATGAGCCTGTGCTTTCGGTGAAGGAAAACATCGTGAGGAAACCAAAGCATGGTGGTAGGGCATTTTTTATAATGCCCGCCTGGCTAACTACCACGCTCAAGTTGAAAATCTGTCGCCAAGCACCAATGGGTGTGTTCCGGCAGCTGCATTTGAGAGCCAGTCTTCCACTAGCTTTAGCGTTCTATTATCTTGGGCCACATCGTCACTTAATATCAGGTGAGATTGTGGCCACTACGCCAAACCTATATCGATAAAAACAAAATTCCTCCTCAGCATCTAAGCTGAATAAAGTACATTTGTTTTTAATACAAATTTTTAGCTTACCGTGTTTCGAGACAGACAAAAAACTTTATCTTAATCCGGAATCGGTATTTGTCAAAATAATCAGTTCCAAACAAGAATTTTTAATTACCATAATTAAATATGACCATAACATTTTATTTAAACTTAAGTGAATGTTTCCAATTGCAATAGATTTTTTACGATCTGGAATGCAATGAAACTTCTTACCACAAGCAGCCGAATTAAATGATTTGATTCTGCTTATGATCGGTACACACCAAGAGTAGGGGTTTTATTCGTCTTTATTAAATTCTTTATTGCACATAAGGATACACCAATAGGAGGACTTAGTGCTAAAAAACATTATCTACTAGTCTTCCAGGGGAGCAAGAGAAAAAGTTATATGCAAGGTGTGTAGAAAGGTATATGCTACGTAGAACCTATGCAGCGAATCTTGCGTACTTAGTCCGCCATATGTATGTGGTAAAGTCTGGCTATAATAATCTGTTTTTATTTGATAGCTACATATTCCGTTTGACTTCGATATTATTATGGAAGTTCTTTCACATGCGACACACTGCCAATTTCTGTGTGAGCCGCCAATAAATTAAAAGTAATAGCGAAAAATAAAAACAATGGTAATGATTTCAAATAATCTGTTGAGATCATAAGTCTACTCACTATACGCTCAACAAATTTGTTAGCTCAACGCAGCCCCATACTTTGAATTAAAAATTATAATGTCATTAAATTACATAAGTATTTTAAAACCTTTATTCAGTTGTTTTTATTTATAGCGGGCCGCATTTAGCTCGTAATTAAAATTAAACAACTCTGTGCATCCCTGCTCAACATTAACGAACTTTCATCATCATTTGAACATCAATAAACTTCTGAATCGACAAAAATCATTATGTGCATTGCAAAAATTTTACCAATCTAGAACAAAAAAAAAGTTTCTTGTTATTTCTCAATAGTTTCGACCTGTTTATAGAATTCGACATGAAATAGTTTCAAGGCTTTATTAAAGCTTATTTCTTTTGTCACAATTAGTAGCGGGAACAAATATTATTCGCGAGCATCATGTGACGAAAGTATCAATAATAATAATTTGAATCCATTTTACTAACTTATTTGTTTCAATTGTATAAAAACAATTTAACGTTGTATAAATTAACATTACTTTAAATAGACATGTTTTTATAATTATAATGTTTTATTAATACAACGTTAAATTATTCATTAAACTCAATCATTTTGTTGGCAAGCGGGATAACATGTTTGAAGTTATTTTTGATTTGTTACGCGTACATAAGTATTTACCCACATTTTTCATTTTTCATAAACAACATTGCTATTATTTACAGAAAAATCTTTTTGGGGAACATATTTACATTTAGTGTTGAATATATCACAATCACTCACCAGTTTTGACGAGGTCAGGATCAGCGCACTTGGAAACCACTAGATTCACTGATTTTAAATTTGGATGGTAGTCTGTTTTGGGAAAAACCAAAATGGTTGACAATCGCAATTCTCCAATCAAATCGTTCTATTTTTAGAACGTATACATTTCGTTCCTTTTTATACAGACTTTGAAAGTATACTTAGTGTATCAGCAACTTAATTATTTTTACGACTCCAACATATTTGTACTGAGCGTAATAGCAACCGATCTCGTTGCGAAGAGACGAGATAATTACTGTACCTATTACGATAATCAAAGATCGGTCCAGGAAGTAAGGGAAAGGTTAAGGTCACTTTTAAGGATAATATTCTGTGCCCAATTTGTATTATATCAGATCATTTTATTACTATACGTCCGATTATCACTTCTTGCATTACTTTTTGTCAAATTCGTATCTCAGAGTAATATATCACATAATTTTTAATTTATATATATTTATTTAATTATATTTTATAAACATCTTAAAACTGAGTGGTAGACTAGGCACAGCTTAATCTATTGGGTTTAATGGCATGTAATTTTTCACGGAAGTTATAATAATAATAGCATAATAGAAAATCATACTTTCATCCCCATCTTTTACACCCTTGCGTATTAAATTTGAAAAACTTTGAAACTCGTCTTCGTTACTTTCTAACTGTATTGCTAAATAACAATGTTCATAGATCTATCTTCAGAAATGACGGATTTTCATAGAAACTTACATCCCCTTTTCTAACCATCTTATGGATTGAATTCCCAAAAATCCTTCTTTAGTGCTCACTTACAGTGTAAAAGGAACCCGCGTACAAATTTTCACGGTCCTAGCCCCAGTAGTTTTTACTGTAAGTTGATTGATATGTCAGTCAGTCAGTTAGTTATCCTTTTATATGTATATAAATATCAATAAGAAAGGATTTTTGAAAGGGGGCTAAAAGTAGAAAGATTTTCAGTTACACTGGGATCACTGCTTACAATTATACTAGCTGTGCCCCACGGTTGCACTCGTGTTAAAATTTATTTGACTAAATCTTACCGTGGCTCTGCCTCGTCAACGCACCTATCCTATCGCTGTTCATACTTGTCGTACTTGCCAACAGCTTTCCAGATTAATTGACGTTTACGGTAACTGCTCCGCTACTTAGAGTCTTAGTGTGTTATATAGCATATAACATTGCCCAATAAATAAACCACGTAATGTAAGAAGAATTTTTCAAATCTGACAAGATTGTACTAGATGTTAGTGCGCTCAAACAAACAATTTTTTGAGCTTTATAATATTGGTATGGATAAATTAAAGCATTCAGCAAAGCAAGCAGAAGCATTGATCCGCCAGAGTCTCGATGCACCTCTAAAGGTCGACTTTAAGAATGTAATATGACGATATGTAGTATATAGTTTAATGCTATATTTCTAACTATTTTGCGAACTTTAAGTAGCATCAATTTTAATATAAAAAAATACAGTTATTTGGGATATTTAATGCAAAAAAATCTTATGTAATCGTATGACATCGTAATTAGTAGACAAAAATGTTGTATGTCATGATGATAGTGCTCGCCAGACTAGTTCTATGCCAAGTTGAATATCATCGGTCTATTCAGTATTCTAGTGGCTATAGTTAGTCTAACAATAATTCGGAATATATCAACAGTTAAAAACCTTGGTCAACTTGAAGGTCCTAAACTGTACGAATCCGTTTCAAGGCAAACATAACAAGTTCAATGCAAGTTTCAATAATATATATTGAATATAAATCATTCGTTACTAGGGCTGCCATCACCAAAATAATTGACGCTGGACAATAACTTGAAAATCCCTGGACTTTGGAGTGAAACAGAGATTTTTCCCGGATTTCTTAAAAATATGATTTTCATATAAAATATATTTATTTTCTTTCTTGACACAAGTAATGTAGTCAGAAATATAATTTGTAACGTTCATCTATTATGACATCAAATTAATTACAAATAAAAACTGTCTATATGAAGTAAGTAATACTATATAAAATTGAAATAATACCCCTTAGCGTACATGTCTAAATAACATTTATTTTATTTGTTTACTAATTACTTAATACGATTTTCCCTGGAGCAAAGTGATCCAATTAAAAAAAAACACGTTCGGACGCGCCGGACAAATAGGACAAATCTGGGAAAACCCGGACATATGGCAGCCCTACCCTTTACTCAACAGTAATGATAAATAATATGTTTTATATAATTTAAATAATTATCTTACAAAATTAATTGGTACTGCTTTTAAATATAATTGAATATGGTGTACAGTATATCGTGTAAATACCAATGATTGAATACAGGTTTCTGAAGTTCATTTGCTGGCCTTGAGAAATGTTATATTAATTAATAATCGATTGGTAAAGATTTAAATTATCCAAGCATAAGTCAGGGCAGTGTTCCCAGATTCACTTACTGTAATTTCATGTCATTCACTGTATACTGTATAAATAAAAATGCATTAAGAACAGTGTATTTATTGTAGCTGAAAATTCATCTGTTGAGACAAAAATGAACGTTATTTTTATATTACAATATATTAGCACAGGACCAACTTTAACTTTCGTTCAAACGAAAATAATCCCCGAACTATTATTTGGATATATAAGTATTATCCGGAGAAATCGTAGTGTGCACGCGATAATATAATTCTGATATTATTACGTGAATTTTGTATAATACAAACTGAAATTATCTAAAAATTTTGTGATTTAGGTATTTACAAATTTTCCAAACACGCACAGTGTACCCTACCCGTCAGAATATGCAGACTTAGACTTTATACGGGCTTTAAATAATTTTCAACGGAATTTGTAAGAAATTACATTTCCAAGTACATTTTGTAAATTGATTGACTATTACTCATTAACTAGTAAAGCATATTTACCCTTTTTTATCGTTATAGGTTTGGTGTAGTGGCCACAATCTCACCTGATTTTAAGTGACGATGTGGCTCAAGATGACAACACGATAAACCTAGTGGAAGACTGGCTTTCAAGTGTAGCTGCCGGAACACACCTATTGGAGCTTGGCGACAGATTTTTTAATTTGAGAGTGGTATATAGCCAGGCGGGCATTAGGAAATGCCCTACCACCATGCTATCGTTTCCTCACGATGTTTTCCTTCACCGAAGGCTCAGGCTCATTGCAGGGATTCGAACTCACGTCAATCGACGCGAAGTCGTACACGCTACCACTGAGCCATCTTTGCTTCAAAATTTACCTCAGAAAGTTTTCATTTCACCCTAATTATATACAGGGTGTTAGGAGAACGCTCCCGAAAACGAAGACAGACGATAGCACTAATGACACCTTTGATGACGGCACAGAAAAAATCGATCCTGATTTAAATTATAATAATTTTTGTAAAGTAATGTGTTTTTTTATGAAACTATCGTTTCATTTAGCTGTACTAACATGATGAAGCGTAAATAAAGCTAATAAAACGTTTTAAAAATATGTTTTTTTTTTAATCAGGACCTATTTTTTTTCTGTGCCATCATCAAAGGTGTCATTAGTACTATCGTCTGTCTCCGTTTTCGGGAGCGGTCTCCTAACACCCTGTATACTACTACCGTGATTTTTTCACATATCCAAAACCAACAATTTAAACAATCATTAATCACGACGACAAGGTGGTAAAATGGCAGCTAAATGGTCGTCATTAGATATGTGGAAACATTCACGGCAGTAGTGTATATGATGAAGTTAAAATGAAAACTATTACAGTCATTACAAGTTAACGATTAATAGTCTATCAACTTATAAAATGTACTTGAAGAAGTAATTTCATACAAATTCCATAGAAAGATACTTATATCCCCATTCTAAGACTGCATATTGTAACGGGCAACTACGGAACCCTACACTGCGCGTGGCCCGACACGCACTTTTTTAAATAGCGTTTAGTGTGTATTAAAATTAAGTGCATGATACTTAATAATAATAATTATTATTATTTTCAATCGATTATTTTTACCTACTTAGCATTGAGGTTTTAAGTAAAAAGTTAAAGATGATATAGTCGAGGATGTACATGTAAGTATACGCTTTGCAGTTTTGACATAATTCGATTCTAGTGCCACAGTCACTAACAAGTCGAAATACCAATAATACTTAACACTTATTGCCAAATGTAGGTTAGTGGCGAGCAATAAAACAGCAGGAACAAATGGGCCATTAGCACAAAGAAGCTACCACCTACGTACAATGAGGAAAATACTTAATTTGTATGATAACCTCCCGCTATTCATAAATACATTAGTGAATACCGTTAATGTATTGTATTTTGTCAATTGATTTCACTTGATTAATGACTTCTGTTTAAGCAGTTCGAAAGCTTTTTTGAATCCATTAGTGAAAACATAATTTGTAGCAGTCTTTACGGTCAATAGAAATTATTAGGTAAAAAATATTGCGCTTCTGATGGGTAATCATTAATTACATTCGACTCCCGCGCGCGCCATCTTTTCAACGACTTTTATTTAACAGAATTGTTCCTTTTGTCTTTCTTCTTGTTTTGGCGCCGCAGAAGCACTTTCAGTGTCAATGTTTTAAGTCTTCGTAGTATTTTCTTATTTTCAAAGTGGGGTCTGACAAGATGGTGGCTCCCTTGTTAGAACTATTTAGGGAGTTCCATCCGATCCTTACATACAGTTGCGTAGTATTCGCCAATATGGCGAAATCAAACTTCAGCCCCTTGAAAGCGTTGCTAAATCGATTTTTACGCAAAATAGTTAATTACCCATGGTTCGTTCGAAACGAAGACCTCCATAAAGATATGGAACTTTTTTCGATAAAATCTTACATCAAAACTCTCGCGAAGAGCTATTTCGACAGAGCGTCAAACCATTCGAACCCGTTAGTAGCATTCGCCGCAACATATACCCCAGTCCCAGACGCCCCGAAGGCAAAACGTAGGCCGCGGACGAGAGGTTAACTTCGCTCCCGGACACCTGCCACGACCACCCTCTCCAGCGGCAACTCAAGCCTAGGTCCGTTCCTCTGACATGGAGCCCTTGAGCCAGCAGCTGCTCGTACGATACATTGACACTGCATTCACTAGCTATCGACACACACACATGACACTGCACTTCACACATGCACACCACTCAGGTACATAGGTTCTGTAAGGGACCTTTTATTTTCTTTTTTTTTGGCTTCCTCCCAAAAGGCAGGTACATGTATATTTTTACAGTTAGTTAGCTCGAATTTCTATGGATAGGGATTTAATCAGATCGCGACTTTTTCGCATGATCGGCAACAGCTCAAGCCGAGGTTCGGCAACTTTAGCACCCTTGGAGCTTGTTGCCTAATTTTCGCGTTGAGTGCCTTCCGCGCATGCATACTTTCATTTTATATTTATTATCCACTTCAGATAAGCACAATAAGCAACTTCTATCACACAAAATGTCACCAATACTACATAATATAGGATCAAAGAAACTAAGTTAAATAATATAAATAAAAATAACAAAACCAAAGCCTCCTTTCACCACCAATGTTACTTGTAAGGATTATCCTTTTAGATATTTCAATAGGTATACCCTCCTTACGAAATTCTCGTAGAATTAAGTGTTAAAAAAGTATTATGAACCAATATTAATACGTTATCTACAGATTTGAAACGCAAGTTTTTTATTTTATTATCTGATAGTAGTCAGTCAGTACATGACATCTATTTTATGTACATAATACAAGCTGTAATGTATAGCTGTTTTTTTTAGCCCTTCATTCTTAGCATCTATGCACTCTTGCAAAGAAACTAGAAACTAAGAAATTATATATTTACAATAATAATTACTTTAAAAATAAAATAGATTTTATATACAAATAACAATATCTCAATATATCTAATAGCAGAGTTCGCTCGGTGTCTAGCAGATATAAAAATCACATGTCTAGGTATACTTGGAAAGTAAATAATTATGCAAATACAAAATTTCATCCAATCAATTCAAATCTTTAGAAAAGTTTCTGATAAAGTAATTATATATATAAGAATTTCTCACCTAATAGTTTGTTTTTATGTAGTGGCAACTGTGTTCGCCCACAGTTATGCCAACGTCATGTGTATAGAATATTTTTATAATTATTCATGTAATCTTCAAACATCGCTCTAACGAGATGGTGACTCCCTTGTTAAAACTTTCCATGTAGTATTAAATATGGTAACTTGAAATGCATATTCCTATTTATTATTTATAATTCACTTCACTTATCCATATTCACCAAACAAAGTGACATGAAATGCCGCCAAAATTATATAATATCGAACTAAATAACACAAGTTTATAAATTAAAATAAAAAACGATCACACGATAGATCAAGATCCCGTTAAAAACTCTATAGTAACTAACTAGTTACTATTATTAGGATAGTTAGTATAAGACCAGGGGCAATGCCAAGGTTTTTTTTTTAATAAATACGACCGATTCTTAAGAAGGTTTAATACAGAAATAATGAAGTTGTTAAAATGGTTTTACAAATAACCTATTATACTCTAAATCCTCTAAAAAAATATCGCCCATCCTCTAGTCTAGATATCAGGTGGCTATCACCAATTATAGTCATAACATACAAGTAAATATACAACGTCATCGTTTTTCACTTATGTGCCGATTAATAGGGGAGGGTACAGACTTAGGTTCAACACTTGATGGACTAGCAAATCGCAGCTGTCATTTACCTACTCAGTACGAATTGGAGCGCCAGATTGCAAACACTACCACTTGCCATCAATTGTTTCACCATTATGCACAATATATTAATATCTTTGGTAGTAACGTGAATTCGCGTCTTTGGATCCTCAGTAACTGTTAGAGCAGTCGAAGGTGTATTATGTTTTCTAAATCCTTAGTCCAGTTATTGAATATCGTTTTAAAAATTATTTATACAATTAAAGGACCTTAAAACGTTAAAATACTTCTATAGCTCAGAAAATATTCCAGTTATCGACAACAGTGAACAGCCGGCAAGAAACTCGATCGGGCTTGTCAAATTATTTTTTAAATGTAAATAATGTTTATAATTATATTATTTCATTGAATGTACAGAGAGGGAGTGATTTCTAGACATCACTAGAATTCACGTAATGTTCTACCCTATAATAACCTTTTTAACATGGTCCATAAATAGTTTTTATTAGGATTTCCGAGTTTAAAACATGAGATGACAAATTTTTATTTACTTCTAGTATTACAACTATAACCAGAGTAAGCCAGGATAGTCTATAGCCAACCACTATTTTGGTTCGGTGCAAAGGTTGTACAGTATTACCTATTCCCCACGGTTTCACTCGTGTTAAAGTTATTAAACCAATTCTACACCGCGCCGCCGCCAACACACCCGTGTTTATCGAATGACATACTTGCCTACAGCTTTCCAGATTGCTTAACCTTTATTTGTAGCGTGAAGTTATATATACTATAGCCTTCCACAATAAATACAATTTTCTAATCTGACTGGTAGTTTCAAAGATTAGCGCTTTCAAATATACTAAAAAAAACCTGTTTTTGCTTTATAATATTAGTAGTAGTAGTAGTATAAACAAGTGCTTTATAATATTAGTAATTCATAGATTATGTTTTAGCCTAGTAATTTAGTTTTATTTTTTAACTGGATTTAGTTTACGGCGCTAGAAGCGGTCCAAAGACAAGTAGCCGTATTACGCGACCACAACAACAGATAAAAGAAAACAAATCTTCGAATACATTTCAAAAACCATCAGAACTTGTGCTACTACTCTCAAGTGTAGTTGCGAGATAATAGAAAAAGTGATTGACAACAAAGTAGAATCTTTGAAAACATGTTTTCCTATCTGTGGTGGGCGACATTGGTGCTTGTAATCCAGTGAATGTATGTAACAAGAAGCGGTGACGTACTTAATGACGTAACAAACCATCAATCACACACAATCATTACGGAATATGGGATACAAACCTACGCGTTATTCAGTTAAGTGCTTCAGCTTTTATCATATCGTTTTGTTTTTCATAAAGTCGATATCTTTTATATTATAAAAATAAGCACCCGTTATCATTGTGATTGAATACCAATGCGATGGCCGGAGGTTTAATTTTCGACTGGTAAAAACGAGTTTTATTTACGAGTAATAATTCGTGTACATTTATTAATATAAATTTAATGAATACAGAATATCGGCCGACAGAGAAGGAAAACATCGTGATGAAACCTGAACGCCTGAAAAAGTTTTTGTAGTTACACCATGTGAGGACCAAAAATAGAACTGCTAATTTCTTAGCGTTTGATAACGGCAATATATTATGAGCCGACGTGGTTATTACATCGGTTCCTTACTCGGGAAGAGCTCTTTGCCTAGCAGTGAGACATTGACATTATTCTTCACAGAAGGAAGGTTCTCCTATTCCCTTTACATACTGTATGTACGCGGATTTTTTAGAAACTACACGACTGACTTTTATGTTTATTTTACTGGGTTAATATGTATACTTATGTGAAGGTTTTATATATAAAATTTAAGAGCGGTGCTCCTCTTGTGGGTAGAGCAATCTGCTGTTCCTATATTCTGCCTTCCTCTTGACATCTTGATACGACACGACGCCTAATTTTTACTTCACTTTCTGAATGTATGACCTACTTGGTCTTCCTCTTCCCTTAATTTTTTCCTCCTATTATAGTTTTTAATTGATCATCGTGTCGAATCAAATGTTCCAACAATTATCCTCTTCTATTTTAAATGTTTTGTAATACCCTCGTCTCTTTTACCATCTTTAATACTTCTTCATTTTTCCATCTAAATCTTCCACTCTTCCTCCATTCAACACCAGATATCGAATGCTTCTAATATTTCCCCATATATCTTTGTCATCATCCATTGCTTAAATATTTGAATATCTAACGTGTTTGATGGGTGAATTCCTTTTTTGCTTTCATTTCGTTTTTTTTTGTGTTGATTTTATGTCCAAAATGAGTAAATATGATACCCATTTCTATACCGGCTATATTATATTCATATTTCTGTACCGGCCAGAAGTAACCGGTACAGGGGGTTTTATATAACCTGGGTAAAGTATTCCCAATTCAGACACCCAGGGTTCTGAGTGTATTATTTTATACGTGGTTACCGATTCACCTATCCTAGCAAAAATTAAGCCCACTCACCTGGATATTTGTCAATCATTAAAATCCACACTCAAAAATATTAATCCAGATGCTTCACTGGTATATAAGTCTTTTAAATCATAATCAACACTACTTCAAAGTTAAAAGTAAAGTTTTTATTATTTATATGTAAACGAACAACGGCAGCGGTGAACTCTCAATAAAGACAATAATTGACACCGCGGCGCGAGCGGCCGGGGTTCTCAAACGCACCCTGGCTGATGCTAGTAAACACAACAATCGCTCGCGTAATTTGAGCGAGCTCATAGCCAACTTTTACTATGATAAAAAAACCTGACAACCACGTACTTTTTGGCCCAAACAGTTGTTATTCATTTGTTGATTTTGATACTGAAGGTTTTAGTATATAAGATATTAAGGTATAATTATTATGTATATACTTATAGACGTAATAATTGTGTATGCTGTTAATCTTTAACGAAGGTGGGTTGAAAAAAAAGTTATGTTATCGATTATTTTATAATTTGACAATTGTAAACATACAAAAATTACCATAAATGATACTTCAAAGAAAGCTTATGGTTAACAATATATGTAAAGGGATTTCAATCTAAATATGTCTGTTACCCGTTAGTGTCGGTCGACAGGGCGCCGTCCGATGTCACCGCGGCGCCGCGACGCCGCTCCCTGATCATAGCCCAGCATCACAATTAACGAGTCAAATACGTCACTAGCTTCTATATAAACATTGATTTAATGAAACACCTAAATTAAAATAGTACAATGCCTTTTTACACCTAAAAATTGTAAAATTACTGTTTTTTTATTAACTAGTCCGCGATCTTATTCAGCATAAATTATTATGCCAAATTACGAGACAAAATTATTATTTTATTGCGACAATCAAACCCGGACTGATTAATTAAACCAACTGGATACATGTCCGTTAAGCATAACTTTGTAATATTTTACTAATTTTCAAACCTCGCTCTTACAAGATGATGGATTCCTTGTTACAACATTGGTCTATGGTTAAAACTGTGCACACCCGCCACGACCGCCCTCCTCTGCGGCAACTCAAGCCTAGGTCCGATCCATCGGCATGGAGCCCTTGAGACAAGCAGCCGCTCGCGCGATACAAGTGACTCTAAAATCACTAGCTTTCACAGCCACACATGACACTGCATTATACACACATGCACAACACACATAGGTACATAGGTTCTGTAAGGGACCTTTTTTTTTTCTTTTTTTGCCTAGTTAGAGTAGACAAAAATTTCAGACCACTAAATACACATACACATGTTCCTTCCCTCCTCCCAGGGGGCAGAAACGTGTATATATGTATAGTTAGTTTAGATCGAATTACGGATAGGGAATTAGTCAGATCGCGACTTAATTGCATACGCGCAACAGTCCGAGCCGAGGTTCGGCCACTTTGGCACCCTCGGATGTTGTTGCTTAGCTTTCGTGGCTGAGTGCCCTAAGCGCTCGCCCCCAAGCCCGGTAAAGCTGTAAAAGCCGTAAAGGCTCCAGGGCCCCTCAGGCTAACAGTGTAGTCAGTTCGAAAAAAAAAAAAAAAAAAGTTAAAACTGTCCAGGAAGTTTTAGTTGTAACTTAAAATTTATGTTTCTAGTTTCTTTTTTTATAATCCACTTTACATGTGCATCATAACCAAACTAAATCATGTAAATGCAACCAATATTACTTTATATTACTTTATATATACTTAATAACCAATATTATAGGGTCAAATAATGTACGTTTATAAATTAAAATGAAATCCACCACAAGACATATCAAAATTCTGGCAAAAACTCCAAAGGCACTGCATTCCATCTAAGTATGCTAAGCGTATATATATGCACTTTATTGTACTGCAGCTAGTTCAGAATTACGCTCATGTGCTTCTTACCTTAAAGACGCCTATATATATATAGGTTTATAGGTACGTATTTTATCAATACAACGTTTTTTATACATGTTTGTTCTTAGAAGTTCGCGAGCGTAAGCTTAAACTAGTTAGTTCAGAATTACGCCCGTGTGCATATTAATAGGCATGTTTATAAAAAAAGGTTTTATGTAGGTATTTATATAATCAGTGCATCGTTTTTTAATATATTTGTATTTGAGTAGTACAAAGTCGTAATCTTAAACTAGCTAGTTCAGGCTTAGAACAGGTTTACGCTCATGTATTTTATAACTAAAGATATATTGTGAGCAATATAAAGCTTCAATTTTAATCATGCAACGTACGTAATCCGTATTATTTGATACGCCCACGCGCGTCCTTATTGCTTATCGTTGGTGTATCCGACTATATAGGTTGAAGATTATTATTTAAGGCTTTATGAAGGTAATCTAAAATGTACCTACAGTCGAATTAGGAGCGACTTTCTCTGTGATCGTTTTAATAATAAATGAGCGCCAAGGATATCTAAAATTCTTTTATCCTATCGAGAATGTCAAGCGAATATACGCCTTGTCATATAGAAGTTTAAGTTAAAATTTGTGATTCGTTAAGAAAAATAATTCTACTGTAAAATTTATCAGATGCCGTTCACAGGGTTCTTCCTAAAAAAGTTAGTTAGCTCGCATGATTTAACATTGACAAATGTACCTATATAAAAATACGTCATGAATAAAACATAAATAACCAACTATAATCAAAGTGTGATTTTCTTCTCCAATATTTATGTAACCTAAGAAACATAGATCGGGATATTTTTTTGTTAATATTATCACGGAAAAGTGAAGACATTGTGCCTGATGGGAATCGGAATACATGTAAAAACAACGGCTACCTCTGAGAGATGGTGATCGCTGTTATGACCAAAAGGCAGTCTCTATGACGGGTATATCATCATACACATGATGGTCGTGACCCAGTAGGATACAGATCCTTATCAACCCACTTGATTTCTGGCTATACAACGACTGATCCAGAAACGCGACAAGCCTAAGCGTGCCACAGTGACGGATGTTACACCCGGTATATGGCGATCACGATCTAATCGAACAGTTATTGTTTTATTCTACCACCTAGCTGATAGAACAGCAAAACCAAACATAATATTGCCTGAAGAGAAATTTCTTATTCTTCCTACACTATTTTATTTTTGTTTCCAATTTTACTGACTTTGATATATTTTTATCCTTTATTTTCCAATTTAAAGCATACGGGCACAAGGGCCCGACTGTATCGCGATATGGTGATCGCGCATAGTACAATCTCCGTAATGTATCCCCGAGACGATCTTTTGAAGTTGTAAATTTTCCGATAAAGTTCAAATCTATATTGAACAAAGCAATCGACAGGGGCTGGCATGGCGTTGATTGCGTTTGTTAGTGCTTCAATATTCACTTGAGTCGGATACCATGGTGTTGCCACATCAGAAACATCTATATACCGATAACTAATAATTTTACGGTTCTGTTCCCAAAGAATGAACCGTATTTCTAAGATTAGGCGGTTGGACCTACTTTTAAAGGGCCTACTTTATCTTTAGGACCGAAACAGCTAATTGGTTAATAATATTTATTATTATGGTGGATATACTAATAAGTAATTAAAAAAATATATATACTTATAATAAAACGGTGAAGAGACTAAATTTGTACATTAAAAGTATTTGAGAAGAATATTAGGGGGTATACTAGGGTTTAAGAATCAGGGATAGAAAACATTTCGACAGTTTTAGAAAATTTTCTCTGTTAGTCTGTTAGTTTGTATGTTCCATTCATAATTCTATGGTGCTTTCTATCAGACACAGTGCCATCTTGACAAGTTACAATTAAAAAAAAATATATATGTGCAGCAGTTCACACGTGTCAGAAGTGAAATCCACAGAAAAAAAAAAAGTTAATTCTAATAATAATCATTTTTTTTTTAAACTTATTTTTATCGACATGTTGATGTTTAATTGTAAGTTTCCCTTATTGTTCTTGACGGAGACACTTCAGGTCTCAGGAAAACAAAAAAACGCTAATTCTGATTATCCTAGTAAGGATAACGGGCCAAACTGATTAATGATTAAAATATTGAATTGTCATCGGTCCTTAATAAGTATGCCAAATTTCGAGTTAATCCAACGTTTTGAAGGGGGTCAAAATCATGTTCAAAGATTCCGTTACATACTAACATACATACGTCTGACACACACGATAGAAGTGAAACTTCATTTTAAAAGACATTTTCTATTTTATTTAAACAGTGTGCAATATACCTACACACCGACATTTACTCTCTCGCTCTGGCACACACAAAGAGGAGAGACCGATAATGTGCGTTAAACGTTAAACGTTTAACACTTGGAAGTCGCATAAGAAGTTTCACTTCAAAAATAAAAAATATGTTCTTTAAAAAATCTTTTTAAATATCCTAAACCAGCTGGATTCGAAAACAACCACTCGTGTGTATGAAGTCGGGTCGTCTGACACCACTAGCCAATCCGACGACGATCACAATCATGAAAATCAGGACTTCAATTAAACGTGCATAATGTAAATGTATTCTATCTTATACTCTCGTAGGCTAAATTCTATAGATGTATATGGTTGAGTTTCAAATCACAACGGTGCTAAAAAAGGTTTCACTTCTAATAACTTCTTCACAGATTTAAAATATTGCTATAATTTAAAAAGTAAAAATAAGGACTTCTAGGTAACGAGGAAAACATTATAAAAATATTTATACAAAACCTACATAATTCAGTGGGAATACTACTCTGCAGGTTGTTTCTGATATATAAACAGCATTATCCTGATTGTGAAAAATAAGAAACATTATTATAGTTTCGCTTTGACAATTTAGGTTACTTTGCCTTGACATGAAGAACAACTCCGTGTAAGGTTGCCATACGGTCGCCCTCTTCCCAGAGGAAAGAAACATGTATATATATGTAATGTGTTGTATGGTTGAGGTAAATTATCTTTATCGAAACAATAAGCTTAATCTGTGGTTGCTCTGTAAAAAGAGATACAACATTTAAAGCTATTGCTTCACTTTATTTCTTATTTTTATAATTATTAATTTCTTCTTAAGTTGTTAAAGCAATGATAACTCATAAGTCAATTTTTAAATATAAATTGTTTCATAGTAAATCATAAGTAATATAGGGTTTAAAAAGAAAATACATAATTAAAATAAAAGGAGTTTATAAGCGGGGGAATTGAAATGAAGGTGTAAATGACCTTCATTTACATATATATAGTTAGTTTGGATCGAATTACAGATAGGGAATTAGTCAGATCGCGACATCAGTGCAACTACGGCAACAGTCCAAGAAAAAACGGAAAAAATGTGATGCATAGTTTTTGTTCTGACTTGAGATTTTATCGGTGTCTATTTTGACCTGTATAGTAGTAGCGATTGAGATCCAAACACCCTTCAATTATCGGATCTTCCAAGTTTCGACCGTGACGATATTTCACAATAATATCTGTACAAATTTCGAAGGGTAATTGAATATTAGTAATTAAAAAGTTTCCTAAATAGATTTGTAAAGTCGGCAGGTACGCATCGTGAAGCCTAAGTAACGAGCCTTCGCATTTGAATAATATAAATTAGAGCCGGTATTAAAGCTTAAAGGACTCAGCGTTGAATTTGAATTTTGAATTATAATTTGTCAAAATATTTGAGAATTACTTTGACAAAAGTGTTAGAGATGTTTCGAAATATTGGATTAATTAACCATTCGTTGAATATTAAAAAATAATGTGGTCTAACATAAAAAAATATAAAGAGAAAAGAATAAAATCTAATTTTATCTTTTTCATTCATCATATGCGGTTGTTGTTTGTTTTTAATTCGCGCCAATATTAGTGCCTCAATACTGTGCAGTGATTGGAGTTTTTAATTTGTTATAATAATTCGCACATAGTTACATAAAAACGTGTTGTATAAATTGCCAAATGTGTGTCGGGTCACATGCAGTGTAGAGTTCCGTATTATGCAGACTTTAAGGATGAGCAAGGAGGCTTTAAGTAATCTGCTAAGGAATTTGGTTGGTTGGTTGGAAATTGGTCGACTATTACTCGTTAACTTGTAAAGCTGTGATAGTTTTCCTTTTAACTTCGATATATATAATACTGACGTGAAATTTTTTATCAACCATTTAGGTTAATAAAAATTAACACTTTAAAGCTTATTATTTCGCAAACGGATTCCTGAAACGGAAAATGGTTTTCACACATCCACAGTATTCCTGAACGACCTATTGAACGACACTTCATATGATAGAATAGACGAGAAAAAAAAAACATTCCCACTTCCAATTTTACGCGTAGTGGTAGAGTACCTTAAAAATATGTTTTCAAAGATTTTATTTTACCATTTTGTCTGCGTAATTAATATGTACACCCATACCAAAGTACAGCTTTCTAGTACTAAGAATCTTTGAGCTAAGCCTTGGACACATAGACAGACATGGCGCAACTATAAGAGTTCCTTGTTGACTTCGGTACCCTAAAAATAGTTAAACTTTTGCAAGGTTCAATTGTGGTAACGCCACCGCTGTAACTTTTTCTACCTCAAAGCAGCAGTGCTCACCACGCTGTTGTGCTTCAGTCTGAATGGCATAGATGGCAACACACACTGACACACGAGGCGTTCCAAACCAGTTCTCAGGAGTAGCAACCTATTATGACTGGCTTCCAGGACTGTGATCCTTTTAAGGTTGGTTTTACACAATACATTCTAATTATAAGCAGCATTTGACAATTAACATCAAGTCACATATACAGTTGTGGTCATATAATTAAAAACGCTCATTTAAAGGGAAGATTTTTTTAAACTAACAAGTAAAACTAATTGTATGTTTTTTTTTATTTCTCGCGGTATCGTAAAACTTTTCCATACTAACGGTAAATTCATTGATACACATGATTGGCCAAGAAATAAATAAATAAACTTTATACATTAGATCTGAACCTAGTATTACTTATTTACTAGCTGGTCACATAATTAAGAACGCTGAATAGTTTATTTTTTTATTCAAATTTAAATAGAGAACACTCTATTTAGTGCTGTAAAAGTCTTAATGGCGATTGCTTGATATGTAAGTAATGGGGGAAAATAAAAATTTTATCACAATTTTTATTTTCCCCCATTATCTACAAGAGAAGTATTAATAAAACTTCGCGAAAAGAATTGGTCGTATAAAAAGACAACCGACCATCTGCAATGTTCAAAAACAATGGTTTTTCTCGCTGTGAAGCATTTTGCCACGTATCAAACTACTACGTACAAATGTTCCACATGTACATAAACAGAGAAAGTCATCCAAATTAGTTAGTGATTTTATTCTATATTATATTCCTAATCTCGTTTGCTCTATTCATGTGGTCATTTCATAACATAACTAGTTACTTCTAACAAGGAACACATAACTACACATGACATGATTTGGATAAAAAAATCTGGAACTTCAAATCGTTCTTAATTAAACTGTATAATTAAAAAGGCATTTTTTTAATTATTAGCGCTAAATATCAAAAAACATAGCAGCTTTTAACCTAAAAGTAATTCTTTTCATGGGGATCGCATTAAATTTGAAGCAATAAAAATTTACTGAAATTAGCATTAATAAAATCGGTTAATACTAATTGTTAAAATTTTAATTTCTCCCATTTTTTAATAGCTCAAGGTGCATAACTTCATAAAGGTCAAAATTCAAAAGGTTGCCAAGCTTTTCTGAAATAAATATTTCTGCTTATCCCCAAAAAGATATCCCTGTAAAAGCCAATATTTATCATGGACCCTTCCGTCATACACCTAATTTTAGATATTGAAATATTTAATACCTGTCTCCAATAAAATTAATTAAATTTCTACCTTGAGAATAATTAGGAGTTTACGAATATTTTGTAGAATACAAATATTTTGTTTTAACTAATTCAGATACAGGAATTAATTTACTTTATGCTGCCTTCAGATATTTTTTTGTTAAGTAAAGAAATTTCAAATGTGGAAATCTGTATAGGTTTTTAATGAAAGAACTATCACAAAAACACTTTCTGCTATAAAGGCGTATTGCTAGTGATGTGCTAGCTTAAAGGTTATACCTAGCACCACCCAAAGGTCTGTGAAACGCTCTAACTTGATTTTCAAGAGAAGAAACTTATAAGTACCCAATCTAATGATCTTTTATGTCTTTAAGCGTCGACGGGCCAGTGGTATTGTTCTCGACTGCATTTTAAATACTACGAATAGCCTGAGCTTTCCGTGAAGGGAACATCGTGATGTAACCATAGTAATCTTCTTCAATTACGTTACGTCACCTAATATCAGTTGGTATTGTAAATTAAAAATAGCAGTTATATTTAAGTTTGATTATCATCAAAAGCTGCAAAATAAAAAAAATATACCTGCTATACGTTAAACAAAATGTATGGCATTTAAATTTATAAAAACGTTTAAATGCATCTCGGCCACTGTAAATAATTAAAAACCTATTACCCTGCATCAACCAATTCTATGGCTTGTTCCCTATTTGGGGTCAGCCCACTTGATACTTTTCCTCCACTCTTTCTTTCTTTGCTCCAATAGTCAGCAAATCTTTATAGATGGTTCACATCCAGGTAGTTGATGGGCAGGCAGCCTCTGACTCTTTGCCCTTTTTTTGCTCAAAACCTGTCGGATCATATACTGTTCGTTTATGCGCATCACGTGTCAAAACCGGCTTTTAAAGGGGCTTTCTCGTATTTTTTTATTGTGTTTCAACGACTTTAAATGTTACTCGGACATACTCGATTTGGACTTTATCAAGTCGTGTAACGTCAACTGACCATCGTAGTATTCTTATCTCCGTGACATACATTTTTTTCTCATAGAATTTACTTATCTCCCAGAACTCGGAACCATATAGCATTACGGGACTAACGGTTCGTTTACGCGGGTACCTTTCGTTCTAAAAGGAAATTTTGGATCACAGAGGATACCAGAGAGCGATAGATCTACTTGATAACTAACAAGTATTCAGACAGAAAAACTTATAAACAAAGAGATTTTTAATAAGGTTTTACATTTTCACTAAATAAAAAAAAACAGAACTAGTAAGAGTTGAACAGCCCAAATATTTACCTATCACTGTCACTGCTAACGTCCCTAAATATTTTAGTATCCCGGAACGCACCATTATGATTATTATTCTTTATGTGTCAACATTTTTGAACACTGAAATGAGTGGAGTAGTCTTTACTAGAAATGAACATGTACATAGCCAAACGTAAAAGTAGGTAGAAACTGGATTGTAAAAATAATATAAATAAACGAGTAAAGTACATAAGTAAAGTTAAATGGAGAACTTTGTTAAGTTGTCTTGTTTATATTTGGGTTGACTTTCTAGTTAGTTCCCGATTAGCAGTAAAGGTTTTGTTGAGTGACTTTTGCCTTGTTATTTTCGTGGAAAATCAAGTTTAGAATAAGCAAAAGCTTGATTTATAAATTTATAGACTAATAGAGAACTTTAATTGGAGATGATACGGACACGTAATATGAAGACCCATAGACCACGTAGTGGGACAGGAAAAAGAGATGAAGCAGCCAGCAGACTATTTGGATGCCATTATCCAGAAGGACTAGCGTCTCAGCCTGTCAAATGAAGATCTATGGTAAAGGAGTAAATGGCGCCTGTTGATTAAGAAAGCCGACCCCGTGCAATGGGAAGAGGCGAGGACAATAAAGAAGATATAGAAATTAAATTAGTCTTAAGTGGACACGAGGTCGACGTCTAGTCCACAAGAACGAAATCCTCTATTTAAACCATGGATAATGTTAATAGACCAATCTACATTTACTACTACGATGTTCCTATGTTCTTTTATTTTTTCCACATGTGTATTACTATAATCCAGAAGCCTTCCAAAATTACTAAAATTGCTCAGTTATTATAATAGAAATCGGTCCAGTTTTGGAGTGGGAATCATGAGAATAAAAATTATGATTACATCTACTTTTTAAATAGATATAATCAGTCCGAGCTGCAGTATCTGTTTCGCGCTCTTTGGCCACAGTGCGATAGCTTTTCATTTCTGTTAAAATGTACGAAAAGAAATGAATCTACGAATACAAATAGCTCTGCTCTGTACCTATAACCTATGTTTATATATATTGATACAAAAGTACCACAGCGTTACAGTTCTAACGCTTTCGCAAATTGACAATAATAAAAATGAAACACGATATTAAAGTGATATAAGATATTTTCCTCAAATATCACGTTGAGGACTCATGATACAACTCCCGGAATTAATTTGTTTATTTAATTAACACTCGAACTTATTTATAAAAGCTTGTGTCTATGTTATCTTAGAAATTTCCCGGTGGGTATTGGATAAGACCGGTGGAATATTGATCCATTGTTAAAGGCACGCTCCAAGAAAGATTTCAGTATTAGACAATTGTGGGTTATTGACTGAATCTAAATCTGTCATATGGTGATTTTTATTTCAATTAATAAACTATGGCGACATTTTACGTGATTTAGTATGTAGCAAGTGAAGTTGATTATAAATAATAACTAAAAACATTAATTTTATTCTGCCACAAAAACTCCAAAGACGGTTTTAACAAGGCAGTCGCCATCTTTTTAGAGATGATGAAGATACAAGATTAATTAGAACAATATTATATTCACGTGTCGTTGGCAGAATTATGGTTGAACACAAAAGCCATTAAATAAAAAGAAAAAGGTTGGAATAAATAATTATTATAGCAAAAAAAAAACACAGAAATAAACCAGTATAATATAAATTCGGCATAAGTAGTAAATCAGCCGGCTCCACCTCTACACTAATCTCGTTATCCAAACCTTTGACTGGCTGGCAAAATAATTTCTTTTTTGATGTATAAATAAAGAACATAATCTATAAAGTTCGCGTCACTCATAATTTATACTATTTTTATTTTCGCCTTAATTTTGTAATATTCGTGAGTAGTGAAAATGCCATTAGATTTTACGTAAATAATTTATTCGTAGTCAACAAGTAGTAGAAACAAAATTTAAAGTAACACTATACTGTAGTCGTGCTTACAGTATCTCTCTCTATGGTCCTCTTGCAAATTTGACCACCATATGACAGATAAAAAACCCGCCAAAAATTATTTTTACAACCCGTATTCTCTTCATTGAAATTTGTAATCATCGCGCCAGGAAATTGTTTTTCTTATTTGTGGTTCTTTTCATAAATCACGTTATTTTGAACGATGCTTTATACAAATTCTAGAAAAACCGTGGACAGATTTTTTGGTACTAACACGAAAAGCAATATTAACAACCTTTGGGAAAACTACTAGATTAACTTAAATAACACTAAGTGATAAATAGACCCAAGACAGACGAAGGAAGTCATCTATGCACTGCAAGACTCCCAAATAGCTACGAAACGACCGATGTTACGGGTTTCTCTCCAAGACACGTTCTGAAATACAGAGACGAACTAAGCTCACCAACATTGTGACGGTCATAGCTCAAAGGAAATGGAAGTGGGCGGTACCTAGAGATAGAGATAGTCTAGAGATAGACCGACGATCGAGCGTAAAAGTGACGAAAAGAACTTGGATGAGCATGACCTTAGACAGATGGGAATGGCGTCCAATGCAAGTGGTCTACACTCATCATTGAGTGCAAACAGTCTGAAGAAGAGAAGAGAACAAAAAAAGACTGCGAAGATAAATTAAAAACAGAACATCACTTTCATATTAACTACTCGTATAAAAATACTGTTAGAATTATATCTATATAGTTTAATGTGTGTCTATAATATTCAGAAAATAATCTGAAAAACGTTTACGGAATAACAAAAGTATAATTTATTTATTCAAAATATAATAAGTAAGCACACGAAATAATCTCACTTGTTACTTTAGCAATTGTTTTCCTATCCTTTGTACCTCGCTTAGTGTTGCCAGGTAACTTCAGGTACAAAGGTACAGGTTCAGAGATCCACGGATTTTAGACTGTTTATTCCACATGTGACTATATGTTACTACATTTTATATCGATAATTTTAAAAAACTTTTGTAAAATGCATAAGCAAGACCATACTAGGGTGTTTTTTTAATAGTCGTCTGGCTTGCTGGCTTCAACTTGTAGCTTAACCTACCGAAATATCCGGGGGAAAGCAATAGAGTCTTTTTTTTAAGTAGCAAACTGACAGCGCAGTACAATCTAAACACAATGGCGACCACCGAAAGATCGACAATTCTTCGACAGTTTCGCTGTGATATCAGCCTGCATAAATATCTAACCTAACGTTACGCTTGAACGACCCGATGTCGTAAGAAGGAACGCACTTGCCGGGAGATGGTTCCACAATATGGTCACTAAACAAGAGTTGATTGATTTCAGACGCCAGACTAGTAACAGAGAAATACTAAACAAAGGCACAAATCGGACGACGTTATCGCACGGACACAAGGTCGCGTCCCATAAAGGCGTACTAAACGAGGGCGGGCGCCGAGCGTCGGCGGTAGACGCGCCGCTCTGAAAACCTTTCAACGCTGTCATGCGTGTGAAGATAATCTGTAAATCCTGAATTAATATTAACAGACGTAGTTCTGAAACTTTATTATTATTATCAGCCTATATACTACAGTTACGAACTCGAGCTGTACAAAAGGCGTGCTTTGATTGAATTTTCAAATTAATTTCCGAGATTTCACAAGATGAAGCAATGATGGCTCAGTGGTAGCATGTTCCCTACATCGTATCGAGCGAGGTGAGTTCTATCCCTGCAAAGAGCCTAAGCTTTGGTGAAGGAAAAAAGTGTGATGAAACCATAGCCTGGTGGTAGGGCTTTTTACATTGCCTTTTCTAGGTAGCGCCTTCAAGTTGAAAGCATTTATATGAGTGTTCCAGCTGTTACGCTTCAAAAGCAGTCCCTTTAAGATTAGCGTGTTAGTACCTTGGGTCAGATAGCCACTTAATATTAGGGGAATTGTGGCCAAACACTAAAATTTATAAAAAACAATAAAAGACAAATATAAAAAAAAAACATAATTTCTTTTGATGTTCGTGACGGTGAAAGTCGAATATGATAAAAATCAAAAATTTGTAAGAGAATCCTGCTTTTTTACTAAACGGGGTTGTTAAATGGATCCTCGTACTTATTCTATAAGATATTATATTTGCAAGCAAACAAGGAAATATTTTTCAACAACAATTGTAATGGGGCGCATTACTTTGTAGCCAATATTGGACTGATTGGGTTCCATTACATTGAATTCACAACCTGCTGAAATTCGATTTAAGGACAATTAAATTATTTACATTACACAGTTACGATAAACGCGCTTTGAAAAGTTGCTATCATCAGTTACATCCATATATTCCATATTATAATAATAATATTTGAGACATACTGATTACAATGGCGAAAACTCATCTGGGCGGGAAGCCGGCAGCGTGGGCGTGGTGCGGCCGCCTAGTGACTACAGCTGGCGCCTGCCATCACAAGCTTTTGACACTGATCTAAATATCCCTTATATTATCACTAATATAGACTGACGTAGGTTTCAGTTGAGTTCAAGGATATTCCAGACTAAATTGATAGGCATTGATTGAGTGGAATTAATTGGAATTATTATTATTAATGGAATTACATAATATTCTTATTATAACATTAATTTCAGAATAGAAAATATCGTTTTATTTTGTAAACGAAAAATACATTTATAACGGATTAATATAAAAATGTATGTATGTATGAATGTGAATGTATGAGTTCGTGTGAAATGTATGTATGTTATTCAATTCTTTCTTATCTATTATTTTATAAGTTTAGCATTTGGCCCCAACCTCACCTGATTTTAAGTGACAAAGTCGCTCCTGATGGTAACGCACTAAGTTTATAATGGGAGAACTGATTCTCAAGGGCAGTTGCCGGAATACACCTATTAAGGTGCCGACAGATTTTCAACTTAAGGAAAGTAGCTAGCCAGATGGATAATACAAAATATTCTACCATCACCCTATGGTTTCATCACGATGTTTTCCTTCACCGAAAGCTCAGGCTCATTACAGAGATTCGAACTTACGTCCATAGACACGTTCGTACACGCTACAACTGAGTCAACATTGCTTCAAAACCTAAAACTAGAATTCAGACTGACTATTAAGTGAACCTTTAGGCGCTTGTCGGCAAATTGGTAATGTAAATTATGTACAATTATGCACCGATATATAATAATAACTATATACAATATTGAAGTAAAAATCAAGAGCCAACGGAAAGCAGGGAGTTTATCAGGTCTTATAGAATAATCGATTAGATGTGAAATATTATTTTATGTGCAAATAATCTGTGGTAAATGAAGTATAAAACCAGCTATCCATGATAAAGGCATAAAGCTAAATCAAGTATTATATATTAACTCAATGGTTGAAGCTAGCCAAGCGAATTAAAAATATTGCAACACTATGTAAAATGGTCATATGCGAAAATATAATTTAGTATCAATACGAGATAGCTACTTTTTTAATTGTTTGCTTGAACGCGTTAATCTCTGGAACTACCGGACGGTTTTGAAAAAGTAGTTTTGCATTTTATACCCTACTTATTGAGGAGTGTTATAGGTTTAAATAAGTTCATCCTACAACACTAAGGAGTGGAGCAGTCTTGCAAGTCCCGAGTGAGAACAACTATTGGCTGCACACGGCGGAGCAATGGAGAGTTGCTCGAACAAATTTAACACGGCTGAAACCGTAAGGAACAACTAAGAGTATATTTATGGAGACAATGTGAAATTTTAATTCTCATTATCCTTACAAACGACTTCTAGAAAATTAGTACTTTCTCTTATGAATTTTTGTACGTACCCCCGTTAATTGAACAGATTTATCTAGCCTCTAATATTATCTCAAACAAACCAATTAAGGAGA
The DNA here is from genome assembly GCA_947532125.1 of Saturnia pavonia. Classification (NCBI taxonomy): domain Eukaryota; kingdom Metazoa; phylum Arthropoda; class Insecta; order Lepidoptera; family Saturniidae; genus Saturnia; species Saturnia pavonia. The sequence continues at coordinate 16,272,674 of OX383903.1, forward strand.
AATATAACAAGACATTTGCGAATTACGAAGATAAATGTGTATTTATCCCATTTGTGCTTAAGCCTACGAGCGTGGGCTGCGCGTAGGCGCTGGGCGGCGCGACTTTGCTACGCGTCCATCTGCCGTTAAATCGTGTTACCTTTTACTCATTTTGTCAGATCATTAGTCCGCAATTATGTATATAACATATAACAGGTTTTCATATTTACCTTTAACGTATTTTATACATTTAATTAACAAAAAAAAAAATATAATCGAAAATTATTCATGATTTTATTTTTAGGATAACTAATGTGATAATATCGGAATTCAAGCATTGTTTCGTTTTTAGTTATTTAATGGCACAATTCTGCCAACGTCGCTTGAATAGACGTAGCTCTAACAAGATGGCGAGGCTCCCTTGTTAAAACTGTCCAGGGAGATTATGTGATAACTTAAAATGCATGTTCCCAGTTATTTTTTTTAAACCACTTCACTTGCCAACCAAAGTAAATCACGTAAAATGCCGCCAAATCACATAATACATTTAAATTAATACAGTTAAATAACATAAGTTTAGGAATTTAAATGAAGACCACTACACGACAGATCAAGATCTTGATAAAAACTTCGGAATTCAAGTTGAAGGGTATGCAAAATAAGGAAGAATAACATCCTGTACAAGTGGGGGTTTTAGTCAGTAAAGTCCAACATAACCCGTCAGCCGCTTCCCAGTGGTAGGCGGCTATCCATTAGGATTTCCCAGTGAGATAAAAATAACAACAGCCTAAATGATTATTTTTCATTCTTTACAGTAAACGATTGGCCATAATATCCTTGATTTTACGGGAAGATGTACCATATTTGGTAAGACACTATGCCTAGTGGGGGACTGGCTCTCAAGGGCAGTTGCCAGAACACTTATAGGGGCTTGACGACAGATTTTCAACTCGCTAAAAGTAGCTACCACCTAGTCAGACGAGCATTATAAAATGCCTTACCACAATGCTATGATTCCATCACGATGTTTTCCTCTACCGAAAGTTCGAGTTCATTCTAGGATTAGTAGGATTCAAACCTACGTCGGTCGACGTGATGTTTTTAGATGCAACCGCTGAGCTACCATTGAATAATAATTATTTCATAATGTTTAGCGTAAATTTGATTGAACGCACATATACTTTATTATGTTAGAATTTCAAATGAAATGGTTTGTTTATCGTGCACGCATAAAGTGAATTCGCAACAATTCAATAGCAAAGAGCGTAAATTTCAAGTTGCCTCAATATTTACAAGAAAGTTAACCTTTAAGTTTTATCGGCAGTATTATTTAAACATTCAAAAGATTTATGAAATATAATGTTTTTTTTGTATTCTACAACATCTAGATTTATGTGAAATATATTTTATGTGTCCGCTTAGCTCCACGCGTGGGCAAAGAGTGGGCGTTAGCCAAAACCATTGGACATATTTGCGTTAATACACATTGTGTCAATTATTTTGAAACTCATGGTTCATAGTTAAGGTAAATTATTGCTTTTCGAATAGGTGTTGTGCAACGTCAAAACCTAAGGCGAATATAAAGCGCTTTCTGGCTTTACGCTTTTCGACGTAACCTAAATCAAGAATGAGCATGCATTTTTTATGTCCCAAAATTTCGGTAAATTAAAACTAAAAATTAAAACTCTGGTTATTATCATTATCTTCAGCCCGTAATCTCCCATTGCTTAGCATAGGCCTCTGAGCTAATCTTATCCATGTTTTACCCGCGAATTTTACAATATCGTCCACACAATGAGCTGGTAGACGTCCGACTACTCGTTTACCCATACGTGACCACCAATCCATCAACACTAAAAGTCCACCTTCCGTCACTCTGCCAGGCAACATGTCCTGCCCAATCCCATTTTGTATTTGTGATAATCTCTCCTACGTCGCGAACCTAAGTGCGACGTCAGATCTCAACATTTTTTACTCGATCTTGTAATTTGATGCCAAGCATGGCGCGCTCCATCTGTGCTACTTATATTTTATGCACAGCCTTAATTGTAAGTGTCTATGTCTCGGCACCATATGTCATGGTAAGTACGACACATTGATTGTACATACGGGTCTTCAGGCATTGTGTATTATTCAAAAGGGTCCTTTGTATTGGCTATCTTAGTTATTTTTATATGGACAGTCCTCGAGTTACTTCATTTTGAGTTACGTCAAACAAATGCCTTGTTTTAGATTTACGAGATAGGCAAATTTACTTACGGTCTATCGACTAACCAGACTTGAACTGAAACTTCTTGAAACTTAAGATTTTTTTGTTTAGTTTAACATATTTATTTTCATGGTGATAAAATTTAAAATGGTATGCAAATAAGTACCAAAAAAAAATATTAATTCGTTAGTAATTTTCAGAACTAGCTTTGAGTAATACAGCATACTTTTTATATAATAAATAATAATAATAATAAAACTTTATTTAATGTAATAGATTACAAGAATCTGAAGTTCATTCAACATTATTACTTGAAATGCAGCTTAAAGTCCTTAAAGAACCTAAGCTCTGGATTTTAAATGGAAATTTATGAAAAAAGAAATGTTCTATCCCCTACCAAAGGCTCAGAAATAAAAACGCTTGTGTGCAGTGGAATATTTGATCATCCGAACCTTCGGTCGGGATAGCGATAGAACTCCTGGCTGCGATACGCAGGGCTGAACAAAATAGATTACAATTCACTTACTTATATCAGCGTCCGTGTTGACGGAAAAGCCTTACAGGTTAATCGCCAAGGAATAGGAATGGGGAACCGTAGTAGTCAAGTCAAAGTCGGTCAGGTTAAATTCTAGCTTGCTAGGTACAAGGTTCCAACACAATATCACGTTACATAGTTCAAATGTGAAATGTTAAAAGTTCAAATGGCTGCAATATGGGGATCACTCGCCTCGTGGCCCAAACACACAGTATTTATCAAAAGAAACAAACTTTTTAAAACTTATCGCACGCGCAGCTAAAATCGCAATGACCTCCAAAAACAATCAAAGACACAACAGTGACAGCACGGGAGTGTCACAGACAACAGAGTCAAATGTCATACTTGTGTTGCCAGACCTGGGTTCCGAACAGACAATATACGTCAATTCGATTTACGACATAAATTTCGAGATCCTAACAAGCCGTAAGTACGAGGACTGCCTGTATATATAGTTTATACATCTAACGAATTATACACATACACATTACATATGTATATGTATGTGTACATGAAGTGTGTACAATTGTTTGTCCAATGTGTGAGTTATGTATTTTTAAATGATAGTTTTCATTTAAAGGGCTAATATTACACTAACTAGCAAACTGTTATGGGTTGTTATGTCCTCGTAAATCGAATTCGTAATCATTTAAAATACAACTTACCAAAATGCTCCTTATATATTTTCTAAAAAAAGACTGTCCATACCTGTAAAGAAACAGAAAACTATATAATATATATAATGTTAATATTTACTGTAATGGTGTTTTTGGTGTTATGTAATAAATAAATGTTTGAGTGTAATGCAAACAAACGATAATATATTACTGGTAATTATAGCATAATTTTCACTTTGCACAATTTTTCTTCACGCGAGTTCTGGCTACTTGTGGGATTACAACCCATGTCGATCGACGAGTCGTTGTAATACACAATCGTAGAGCAATCATCGCAACTCATTATAGGTAACAATTTTGTTTATAGCAAAGCTATATCTCCTTTAATTCTATATCAAAATTATTGATGCAAACATCATATAAAAGATTATGATCCTCGCTATTCATGAATGGTATAAAATAATGTTTTCGTTGAAAAATTTGAGGAAAAACCTTTTCATAAGGAATGCCATCCCTATATAAGTCACTCGCGGGAGACGCTATTTATTAAGAATCTGTTTGACTAACATGACGGCTGCTAGAGTTGTTACACTTCATATTTTGCGAAATATTCACACAGGTCAACTAGTAATACATAATGGTCTAAGGTCTACAAAAAACATACCCGTATGCCCCGGATCTTCCATGAACGCATAACTAAGACCAATTATGCCCATAATTCAGTGTTGATAAGGTGTATGCACTCATATAATATGAAGGCAGAAAATGTTGACATATTCTTTGATAAGTAATACAGCGCTTAAAAGAAAAGCGATTGATATTATTCAGACTTCGTTGAATATATGTATTTAGTACATAGATAAAGACACGCACTCGCGCGCACACACACACACACTCGCATAACATACCATTGTTGTTTTCGATGCAAATAATAAGTAATAGTTTCTTAGGGTAAAGTTTTTTTTTTTTTTTTTTATTTAAAACAACTGAAATCGTCTTGGCTAAACCAACATGTTAATTTAGTATGTATGGTATATGAATTTAAAAGCTGTAGAATTCTATAAATAAATAAAATACATAATTCCGAACTATATTAATAATATAGTAACTGTTAAAAATTCAATGAAAATCTTAAATTACAAAGTTAACTCTCCTCAAGTTTTATCTCGTGGTTAACGCTCAACTGTCATATAATATTTAACAAGCGGTTAACCGATGTAATACCTTTAGGTAATAAATACTACAGTTAATATACATATGTTACCCGCGGTTTCATCTACGTAGGTTTTATAATTCACAATTCCATATCGATAGAGAAATTTCTAGTGTACATCTATCTACCTACAGCAATTTCACATAGCCATAGTGGCAAGCTTAGGCATATTGCGTTCCGGCATCAGTTGGTACATATCCAGTAAGCGAGTCGGGTGGTATCTACACCTGACTGGGTCACGACCACAATGCATATGATGATAAGCCTGTCACAGTGGCTCTCTTATGGTTTATCGCTTTTCGGGATAAGCCAGAGTATATCCAACAGTCGAGCTACGACCAGCGATGGATCTGATCTCTCGGTGGTAGCCGTTGTTTTTTTTATTGTACTATGCTTGCCTATCGCACTCAGTGCCTTCATTTTGCCGTGACTATTGTATAAAAAAGAAGTTTTTTATGTTATAAAACCTTCAACTTTCAGTTGTTCGAATCCGACTGGTAGTTTCTGAGATTAGCGTGTTTAAAGAAACAAACAAAAAAACTCTTCCGCTTTATTATATATAATATATAGGATTTAGCCTACGAGAGAATGAGATAGAATAAATTTATATTATGCACGGTTAATTCAAGTCCTGAATTTCATGATTGTGATCGTCGTCGGATTGGCCTAGTGGTCTGAGACATCCAGACTTTATACGCAGTGCGTACGAGTAGTCGATAGTTCGCGAAAACCGCTAATTTAGTATATAAATAAATATATTTAAAGAACATTTTTTTTTTGTGAAGGTTTCATTTCTGACACGTGTGAACTTCTACACATATTATTATTATTATTTTTAAAAACGTGAAGAAATCCTTCATGGGTAGTACCCCCGCTCGAGGGAGCGAGTGGTTATGTGAGACTAAAACTCCACGGTGTACCATCGTCCGCCTATAGTGGGGCAAAACGGGATCGCGGTTGCATTCGCCGTGTCGCGTCGCCCCGGCGTTCAGCCCCAATCAAATAATATGAGGTGATATTGTGTTCAAACTGATCAAGCAGATTGATAAACTGGAAAACCGTTTGACTGATTACCACGAAAGTAGTAGATCTAACTGTTTTTATGAAGAACATTTTTATTATATCCCTGAACATGGTAGGTGACGCTGTGCTCGACTTATTGACTACTGAAAAGGGCAGAACACCGTTTGCAGGGCCAGCTGGTAATATTCGATTCGAACCGATTCTGAAAACTCTGTCACTGATAGAAAGTTACGTTCTTCATTAATTTTATATTGTAACTAGATGTGCCCGTGACTCCGCTCGCGTGGTCTACAAAATGCTGTCGGTCGAGCGCACGCGCGATTCGTGCTGCCCCGCTCAAAAGACGGAAAACAAAAATGCTTATTGTGAGTGATGCTTAAAAGATAAATATATGCTATCGTTGACTTTTTTGTAGATCTTTTTAAGGTCTACAAGAATGTACAATATTATTTTGGTATATTTCTTATGGTTAACTCAGCGTAAGCCATTTAAGCGCCGCGCCACAAATGCGTTTTTTGTCCGAATTGATTCACCATTATCGTCACTGCTTATTTCGTATGTTACTTTATCTTATACAGATAACATAGTTATGAATTAGAATTTAAAAAATGTAAATGGGATAAGTAGTTTCCGCCTGAAAAGAACATAAACGGACAGACAGAGAGACGTTGAGTTTTATAATATGTATGAATTAAGCAAACGAAATCACGACCGGTTGCTAGTATATGGATAAAGCAACAAGTCTTCATGTAATTACTTCAGCAACGGTAAGTAAATTGAATCACGCAAGATTCAGAGACGCAAGTAAACGGGTCATACGACCCGTATCCGTGTCATAATATTAACATGAACTATAAACGAGCGAGAGTGACGTCACGGTTCACTCGACGCTGCCAACGACCTCTCATAAGAGCCTTCGGTCATTAAGCTAAGAGCAACTAAACATATTGATGACTAGCTGTGCCCCACGGTTTCACCCGTGTTCAATTTTTTCGAACAACTCTCCAAGGTGCAACCTCGCTGTCAACGCACCCGTGTTTTAACTTCCCGTATTTGCCTACAGCTTACCAGATTGCTTTACGTTCTTGGTTACAGCACTGCTCCTAAGAATGGTAGCGTGAAGTGCAACCCTTAAAATTCCCAAAATTTTTCTTCAAATAGGTGCAGTAATTCCGGAGTTTATTCTCCGCATATACACAGACTCAGGCACTCACACTGTTTATATTATCATAACCTATAGTAAGCAATGGTCAGTTCAGAAGTACCGATCAAAGGCAGTTAACATAAACGTGTGGAATGGATCCGACCACTGCCTTGATTACACGTACCGAGTAAATGTGAGTGACAGTCACTCGGATCCAATTCTACTTAATAGACCGAGTACTAACGCCAGCACCATCCCGTACTGTCTTGCTGGCCCACTCGAGAGGTTTAAACCCGCGACACTCGAGATATTCGGTACTCGATACGCTATTCGGTATTTATTTATGATCCATTATCCCGCCGGTATATGGCCACTATAATGCGTCGAAACTGAACTGACTACTGACTCGATCCAAAGTTAAAAAATATCTATAAACACTCACTAGCCAAGATCACTCTCCCAGCTTAATGATATTTCGCTGTCTCTTTAATGCCTTGATTACACGTACCGAGTACATTGGCGAGACAGCAAAATTTATTAGTGATGCTAGAATCTATACGTAATAATATAATAAAGCGGAAGAGTTTATTTGTTTGTTTAAACACGCTAATCTCTGGAAATATTCGAAAAATTCGTTCTGTATGTTGAATAGTCTGTTCTATTGAATAGTAAAGGCTATCTAGCATTAGGCTACACCTCTCGGCTAGCCTTAAATATTGATTTTTGTTAAGTCGGGAGCAACATTGTTCCCGGACTGCTTTATCCGCGTGCGCTGGCGTAATGATTATTGGTATTTGATGGTTATTGATACGTAAATACAATAATCTACAAAAATATTGCTCCTTAGTATATCTAAAAAAATCCGAGGTACCATATGCCTATCTCTTATACATACACTACAATAAGATAGGATAATTGTACGTAGATAAACTTTTCCCTTTGTAACATTTTATTTGGACGCATAGTTTGTGAGATAATAAAAAGTTAAAATAAATCAACACTCGGTTCTTGTCTATGACTATAGGTGTAGTGGCGCGAACGAGCCGTGTGAGTGTGACCCATAACCCTCGCCGTGCGATAAAAATATTGTCTATATTGAAGTATTATAAATGATCAATCAGCTTTTTTTTAATTACACGCGGGTGAAATCGCGGGGCACAGATAGTTTAATATAAGTATTCTTTTAATATTTAATGTTAATTTCACGCTACACGTAACACGTAATTTCACGTAACAAAACGTAGCTAGCTCCCTTGTTAAAACTTTCCAGGGAGTTTTTGTGACGTCTCAGAATTTATGTTCCATTTTATTATTTCCAATTCACTTCATTTGTGCACAATAGCCTAGCTTTATTAAATAAATATGCACAATATAAGAGTCAAGTATACTATAGGTCAATTTTATGAATATTCTATATACATATAATAAAATTGAAGGGTCTGTTTGTAATTTCAAAATAACAGCTTTTTACTAAATGCATATAAAAGTATATACGGTACATATAACAAAAAAAAACAATACTGTGAAATTTTTGTCTGTCTCTTTGTTTGTTCCGAGTAATCTCCGAAACGGTTGGACCGATTTTGACGGGACTTTCACTGGCAGATAGCTGACATTACAGAGAGTAATTTATTTTAGAAAAAAAATCGCGCAAATAAATAATCCTTTAATTAATAGCGGAGCCGTGGGCACAGCTAGTAAAAAAAAACATCTACAAGACAGAATAAGATCCCACCAACAAATTTACACCCAAAATTTACAATAAATACATTATATCGTGTTACTTACAGTTGTCAACCATTTATAAATAAATAAATATTACATATAATTGCAAAATAATAGTTACTATTTTCCCGTGTGACTAATTTATGTAAATGTTTCCCGTGGAAATTCCTTAAAACGATAAGCGTGTTTTTATCGTGTTTCTTGCGGACACATTTTCTCACGCATTCGAGTCCAATAATAATAATAATATATTTCACTAGAGGACAAACCGGACGATAAATATTTGTGTACGTGTTTTGAAAATATGATGCGAGGCCGTCGCTATTTACGACAGCGCGTGTACGAATTATCTGAGTTACACAACCTTATGTGGTTATTTCAATATAATATCCATATTAATAATTTTATAATTCTGTGTGTCCATGTCATATTTTTAATAACTTTCTGATTTAAAACTATTGTCCATCCGAACTCATTATATAACTCAACGTCTCTCTGTATGTCTGTCCGTTTATGTTCTTTTCGCGCAAAAACCATTTATCCGATTTATACAGGGTTTTTTTTTTAATTTATAACTATATAATCTGGCCAGGTTATAGGATATATTTTGTTAGATAAAGTAACATACGAAATAAGAAGTGATGATAATGGTGAATCAATTCCGAAAAAATACGCTTCTGGGACACTTAAATATCTTGCGCTGAGTAAACCATAAGAGATATATCAAATTACTGTACGACATAGTTGTAGATTATATAAAGACTTACAAAAAAGTCCCTAATAGCATATGTCAATCTTCTAAGGATCACCCACAGTAAGCATTTATAGCGCAGCACAATTTGCAAGACCGACAGCATTCTGTAATCTACGTGCGCGAAGCCGCGGGAACAGCTAGTAAAGGACACTGATGGTGAATATTTCTTGTCTATTTAACTCAAAAACGGCTTTTACCGATTTTTATGAAATGTTATACACGAGAAGCTTGTCACATTGCTCAGTTATAATAATTGTAAATATCTAATGCTTATAGAAATCGTTTTTTTTTTTTAATTCTCAAATGATTTCAATGAAATTTTGTACACGCGAAGTATACGTCATTCCACGGTTAATAGTCTATTGTTTTTATTCGTTGTAGGTTATTGGCGTAGTGGCCACAATCTCACCTGATGTTAAGTGACGATGTGGCTTAAGATGATAACACGCTAACCTAGTGGACGACTGGCTCTCAAGTGCAGCTGCCGGAACAAACCTATTGGTGTTTGGCGACAGATTTTCAACTTGAGGGTGGTAGCTAGCCAGGCGGACATTAGAAAAAGCCCTACCACCGTGTTATGGTTTCCTCACGATGTTTTCCTTCACCGAAAGCTCAAGCTCATTGTAGGGAATCGAACACACGGCACTCGACGCGAAGCCGTAAACGCTACCACTGAGCCATCATCGCTCATTGTCAATAATACGAATAAAAAGAACATACAAGTCGAAGATAATTACTGCTTAATAAAGGCGCTCGGAGCAGTGCCTCGCGGCATCTATGTATCTGTTGGTTTATTACGTTTAAGAAAAATCTGTAAACAACTTCAACCCCAAAGAACTATAACATTTAGAATAAAACTGGATTTCAAAAGACGCTATTCATCGAACGAGTTCTCCTATTGTCCCGGTGAATGTTCATATAGTCTGCCTTCCTTGTACAAGAGCCGGGCGATGTAGCCGCGGTCGGTATTCATGCGTATCAAAGGCTTTGTTAGAAAGGTCAAAGTGTAAAATGAAATGTGGATTCATTCGAGATATACCTAGAACGAGAACGTGGGATGTATTATATCCGTGTTCGGATTTACACAGTGGGCGTTTGGAATTTGATATTGTGTAAAAAAATAATAATTGTTATTATGAATGAAGACTACAAACTGTCAACTGATGTTAAGTGATTACTGTACTAGTGACGTGTTACACACAGTAGTGCACGCCTTTTAGATCGACAATCATCGCAGTTCGGCGATGTTTCTACGCTTTATGCAAGAATATCAATGGCGGTGCGTGGTAGTGTAACCGGATTCACATTGTGATTTTATTTAAGCATCTAAAAGAAGATAAAATACTAAGTGATTCACTGACAGACAACACACAACTTAAACCCACCGGTCTAGAAAAATGAAATAACGCACAGGATTCCCTTACACAACATAGGTAAGCACGTAATAAGGATTTCTGAAAATACATCCCCTAAGGGGTTTAAATAGAGGATTAAAAATAAAGGGGAAAGGATTCCTAAGATGTAGCCGATGCGAAAACTAAACAGCTTATATAAGGTCTTTTAGCTTATATTCGAATAAAGAAAACTTTCTAAGATTTGAAATATCAAAACGTATCACACATTAAAATCACAATCTAAAAAGTCATAAGTGCTTTATAAATTTTTATTAGCCTTTTCTCTTGTTCAGGTAATAGGCCTATAACCCACCCCAATAACCTATTGCCGTGTTCCTAGAGTGAGCCTATGCACTTACCAGAGCTTTACCAGGTTACCTCCTTGGGTAAGAGGGATTCAAGGTCGGCAACACGCTAGTGTTACTTACAGTTTTACAAGCGTCCATAGACTACGGTAGACGCTTATCATCAGACGGGCCGTAAGCTTCCTTGCCAATTAAGTTATTTAAAAAAAAAACAGGAAACTTAGCAGAGCCTACTTAGTAAACATATCCATGCATTAATCAATTTTCAAATTTATTTTTGTCTCGCGTCTCGATGTTTTTTGCTGTTGCGATAATAATTTTATCACAAAAACAAATGTATACTAAGTAGGCTCTGCTAAGTTTTCTGTTTAGGTGAAGAATATGCATTCTTCAGTGTTATTTTGAACGTAATTAATTTTAATTAATAGTTATTTACAATTATTGTAAACTACAATGTAAGTATCTTAAGTTGTTATTACTGCCTATTTTTATTACCCATTATTAATAAGGCTACGATTTATTAACTTGCATTTAGTAAGGCTTTAATTTAATTAATTGGCATAATCAAATTAATTTATATACTTCTGGAAGTATCGAATTTAATTAATAGAATTCATTGATGTATTTATTACTAAGCCCGTGATTTCGGTTTCATTACGGAACTAGCGTTTGCTTGGGACTTCGTTCCCGTGGTTTTGGAAGTGATACGACTTACACGCCATCTGGTATATTGATTATACTATTACAGAAACCATCGTGAACGTGCGCATAAATTAATTAAGTATTTTTTATAGTAATCGGATAAATGAAATTTAATAAGTTCTTATTGAATGAAAATATCGTGTTTTTTTTATAAGGAGTACAAGTATCTAAGGAGTTTGCGTGATGCGCGTATAACGACGAACCTCAATAATTTTATTTATATTTAATATAAGATAATGTATGTAGATGTTAGGTTGAATTATTAATTTAAATGTTATCTAAACGTAATACAAGAATTATTTAGAACTTAACTTTAATAATGACAATTTTTTTTACTATTAACTAGCTGGTCCGGCAGCAGACATTGTTCTGACTTTTACGATAGTGAATGGCTCGACCACAGCGCCGCCTATCGGACTCTTACATAACTATAAACCATCGTCTTAATAAAACGAATATATTTTGTGAATATGAGTACAATCGGTCACAAGTCGTTCACAAGTGAGACGATCTCTGTCAGACGCACACAAGATTTTTATATATAAGACTAGCGCTCGGGCTCCGCATGTATATATTGTATTCTTGGCATTTCTTATAACCTATCATTTATGGAATGACGTATTCTTACCACCTACAACATTTTATCAGAATAGGATAGGAGAACGGATATTTTATTTTTTATAAAAGTAGTATTGATAATTGCCATTTTCATCAATTATGAAGAACTTATACATGCTCTTTATTATTGAAAATTCATACAGCCTATCATTTAAACAATAAGATAAGCTTCCCTTGTACAAAATTTCATAAGAATCGGTCAAGCCGTTTTTGAGTTAAATCCGGACATACAGACACACAGACAATTTTTTTTTTAATGGCATATTCCTGATCAATGTTTTCATAATGTCTTCAGATTGGATAATTTGAAAAAAAAAATACATATGCAGATAGAACTAAAGATTTCTTCACATAGATAATATGATGCAGATAGACATAAATATTACAATATTTCTGACGTTAATGGGTTTCACAATTAATGTAACTACAACGTTTACAAAGAGATTAAAGTTTATAGAGTATAAATTAATTTAAAAAATACAAAGAAAAAATTCAAATAGTTCTATTTTAAAGATTGTGGCTCGAATTAGATACGAAATGCGTACGAAAAAAACTAAAGATGTTTTTAATCGTTTTAGATGAGCAAGATTTACAATACCTTAATACGCAACTTGTCATGTTCTTCGGGGTTTTAATAATCGATAAAGTGTCGAAGTAAAAATCGACAAAGCCTTGATGCATTTAGTTGACCAGCAGTTTCTAAACCTTTCAAACTACGAAACACTTATTCAACAAACATCTTTTATTTCATGGACCTCTTCATTAATTGATAACAAGTGAAAAAATACATTGCAATTTGAAACAACAATTAAAATAAAATATGTTAAAGTGGAAATGGCCAGAATAATTCAACAATTCAATGCCAAATGTAACAGATTTACGGAACTTATCCACGGAACCCACTTTAGAAATCGTTGTAGTAGACTGACATACAGTTGATAATTGGCAAGTGGACGTGATAGAGGATTGGATACAATTTTATATAATAGTTTAATATCTTTAATCTTATAAATAAACCGCGAAAATCATCAGTGTATCGTGTCATAAAACCAATAGATACAGAAGGTCCGTTCTGAATAAAGTGTCTTTTTGTTCACTCACGTATTAATAGACTCAGTAAGTCCTACTGAACAATATTTGAACAAGTCTGTCCGGTTTGCTATCGAAATTTTTTATTACTATTGGATAATCGTATTTTGAAGAGATGACACATAAATATTGCATTTGGACACTGCGTCGATGGACATGGTTTGGTATTTTTCAAACAGCCTGAGGTTTTGATGATGGTAACATCATAATGAAGTCATAGCATGGTGGTTGGCGGTTCTACTCTTCGTTTGGCTTAGTTCCAGTCTCAGGTTGGAACATCATATCAGAGAAAAAAGAACAATAAGATGGATCATGAGTTCATAGGGAGTGAATGTCAGAAATTCCTGTCACTTATGCTAAGTAATCTAACCTAACCTATATGGTGAATCACGAAGTAGGTAGGATAACATCAGAAATTCCTATCAATTTGTCGAGTTTTTTCCGCGTGATAACCCGCGCTACGACGTACTAATGACTAACAAAATATTATCAGTTTAAATTATACACGCGACTATTACAAAACAAACTATTCACGTTATTTCTTTTGTAATTTACTCCGTTACAGCGCTTTGGTTGGATGATATTATACGAACCACGTAAGGTCCTGATTATCTGGGGAGCTGAACTACAGGAGAGGAAGTGTTCGTACATTAGACAAATTCTGGTGGTTCTCACTCTAGGATTCAGTGTTTTTATCATACCTCTTGGGGGAAGCAGAAGATCTTGAGGTGTTTGTCGTATTGTATTCGTTTGTCGTAGTCGTATTTTCTACCATGGTAAATCAATGAAAAATGCATATTTTTATAAAATAACAGATACAAAACAGTGGTATTAATTAATTTAAAAAAAGTAAATAGAACTATAAGACAAGGAAAAACATGTTTTGTTTTATAAAGTGTGCGTATGAGTGTGTCTATCACTGTATATTTGTTAAAACATTTACGCAACGAATTCCACGTAATTAAACTTTAGTAATTTTAATAAAATTTATGTTAATTCTATAAATGAATACGAGTGCAAGCGTTACTATCAAATGTAGGTAATTAAAATCAAGGACGACGCGGTTTGTCACGATTGAACATTCTGTTCAAATATCTACTCTGTGTCGGTGTTCACATGAACACGTGTTGCATTACGTAATCCAAAATTTATTGCGTCTGATGTTTTTTTAATTGAATACGTTTATCTATAATGCTATAATATTATAAATCTATAACTATATGATTTTTGTTTGTTGAAACGAGTTAATCTCAGGAACTACCAGTCAGGTTTGAACTATTATTATTGCATTATATAGCCTATTTATTGGGGAATGTTGGTGCCTTGGTGACGTGGTGCCGCGGTGAGAGTTCGGCAAATAAATTTAACATTGGTGTAACCGTGGGACAACACTTGTTGTAATATATAATATGGTAACAAACTATATCTAGAACAGAACAAGTCCTGACTTATGACTGACAAGACAAATGCAAATTGGAAACCAGTGAAGTTATAAGAAATAAATGTTTTCTTGAAAATGAAATTTTTAATACGATGAACACCGCATGAATGCTCAGTTGTAGCGTGTCCTGCGTGTCCGAACAACGCATTGTTCGACGTGGGTTCAAATCTGACAATGTGCCTAAGATTTCAGCAAAGGAAATCATTGCCATGAAACCATGGCATGGTGATAAGACATTTTTTAATATCCGCCTGACTTTACCATCCTAAGTTGTAAATCTGTATAGATGTGTTCCGGCAGTTGGACTTCATAGGCAATCATTATTGATTTAGCGTGTTACCATCATAGACCACGTTGTCACTTAACATTAGCCTTAACGAATTAAAAAAACCACTACTGTTTCTATTGTCTTTATGTTAGAAAAAATTGCCGGAATTAGCATCCTTTTAACCTCGTGGCCACGTCTCGTAATTGAATTGTCACTTCCTTACAAAACTTAATTCCAAGTTTGACAACCCTAGTTTCTACAAATATATATATATATATATATATATATATATATATATATATATATATATATATATATAATTAAATTCAATTACAAATAATAAAATTGTAGTCTCTGTTTAAAATAACAGCTTTTACTAAATGTATATGACAATATATACGGTATTTATAACAAAAATAAAAAAAAAAAACAATTTTTTGTTTTTTCTATCTGTCTGTATGTTCCGTCTAATCTCCGAAACGGTTGGACCTTTTTTGACGGGACTTTTACTGGTAGATAGACCATGTTATAAGGAGTAACTTAGGCTAATTTTATTTTCGATTCTGTAATCCACGCGAGCGGAGCCGCGGGCACAGCTAGTAGTCATATGAAAACTTTTCTATGTTAGTTGTAAAGTACATCATTAATTAAATAATTCAATTAAAGAAAAGAGCGTCCTTTACGCTTAAAGAGAACTTATTTTGATAAAAATGACTTATTTAGTTTTTAAAATAATCATAATATTCGTAAGATTAATTTTACTTCAAATGTGCATAAATGTCTCAAACACAAAACTTGTCATTGGCGAAATTGCCTACATAGCCAGAAACCAATTATTAATAATATTTTATATAGTTGACAAAATTATTATTAATAAAATGATTATTATTATTGGTACTGAATTGTATAAAAATAACGTACTTAGCCTACTTTAGCGAGTTACTTACAAGATCTCGCGTACAAGTAAGTACAATAGAATAAAAATTATTATTAATAAAATGATTATTATTATTGGTACTGAATTGTATAAAAATAACGTACTTAGCCTACTTTAGCGAGTTACTTACAAGATCTCGCGTACAAGTAAGTACAATAGAATAAAAATTATTATTAATAAAATGATTATTATTATTGGTACTGAATTGTATAAAAATAACGTACTTAGCCTACTTTAGCGAGTTACTTACAAGATCTCGCGTACAAGTAAGTACAATAGAATAAAAATTATTATTAATAAAATGATTATTATTATTGGTACTGAATTGTATAAAAATAACGTACTTAGCCTACTTTAGCGAGTTACTTACAAGATCTCGCGTACAAGTAAGTACAATAGAATAAAAATTATTATTAATAAAATGATTATTATTATTGGTACTGAATTGTATAAAAATAACGTACTTAGCCTACTTTAGCGAGTTACTTACAAGATCTCGCGTACAAGTAAGTACAATAGAATAAAAATTATTATTAATAAAATGATTATTATTATTGGTACTGAATTGTATAAAAATAACGTACTTAGCCTACTTTAGCGAGTTACTTACAAGATATCGCGTACAAGTAAGTACAATAGAATAAAAATTATTATTAATAAAATGATTATTATTATTGGTACTGAATTGTATAAAAATAACGTACTTAGCCTACTTTAGCGAGTTACTTACAAGATCTCGCGTACAAGTAAGTACAATAGAATAAAAATTATTATTAATAAAATGATTATTATTATTGGTACTGAATTGTATAAAAATAACGTACTTAGCCTACTTTAGCGAGTTACTTACAAGATCTCGCGTACAAGTAAGTACAATAGAATAAAAATTATTATTAATAAAATGATTATTATTATTGGTACTGAATTGTATAAAAATAACGTACTTAGCCTACTTTAGCGAGTTACTTACAAGATCTCGCGTACAAGTAAGTACAATAGAATAAAAATTATTATTAATAAAATGATTATTATTATTGGTACTGAATTGTATAAAAATAACGTACTTAGCCTACTTTAGCGAGTTACTTACAAGATCTCGCGCCTAAAAGAAGTTTAAGTTAATAAAGCAATTATAATATGGCTTGTGTTTAATTGATTACCAGATATAATAAACTATAACATCAAAAATGCACTTCGTGATGCCAAAAATAGTAAATGACCACCAAAATTATAACCTTTTTTTTGTATCATACTTTTTCGATATTTTTATTATCTGGCGCTCGCCGTCTCATGCTGTTACGTATAACAAGTCAAACCTAACTTAACCCAGCAACATCTTACTACCGCATTAATTTACTCGCTAAGATTTAGTGATCATTTCCTTATATTTGGTATTTAAATACAATTTAAATTGCAGTCATTACTAAAACAACTAGAAACTCTTAATGTCTCAATGTATTATTTGGTGGCCATTATATTTAACCCCTTATAAAATTATCATAAAATTAACATTGCAAAATGGAAAGGCTCCAAATCAAAATAAATAATTAAAATAACATTATTTTAAACACCTATTTAATTAGAGTCACGTGTTAGTAATTATGAACCAATTCATTTCAATAAATTAAAAAGTATATTAATAAATCTATGTGAATTGGTGGTGACGTTATTTAATCGGCTTCTTGTTATTAATAATTAATCAGCAATCGAAATAAGTAGATAATTATTCTTTAAATTTATGTATGTATGTAACTAACAACTTTTTATATAAAGCCGTCGTCAACTCCATTGCATGCTCACCGAGACATTTTACTAATTTTACACTATGTTAACTTATTAACAGTACAAGTAACAAAACTAAACAATAATGTTAGGATTGTAATGTCCCACTTCCTTGGAAGTAAAAACTATAGCAAATGTACCTTAGTAGCTCTCCGACTTCGCTCTGGACACATTCCATCAAATAAGTTTTTAAATTTAATAAGAAAAATACCATCAGCTAATTGCACGGTATGTGGCGTGGTGGAGGATGTACATAATATTTAGTGGAATGTGTTAATTAAGTATGAAAATTGTAGGAATGTACTCAACATGACGCGATCCATGGAGATAGGTACTTGTAATTCGATCAATCGTAATATGTAATTCGGTCAAACCCCCCCCCCCTGTCTCAGAATGCGAAGGTGTTATATAGAATCTCAAAATTAGCTTGTAAGAATTGAGGATTGCGTTTCGTTTATAGTAAAAAATATAGTATATTTTGTGATGTTCTTACGGGGCATCATAGTCGTAAAGCGACATAGGCCGTTTTCAAAGAATTAAAAAAAATGTTAAAAGGCAATTTAACCAAATCGAAAAAACTTCGAGGAAGCCATTGATAGGAGAATCTAGCTAGGCTGGGCAGCATATGAAGAACTTTATCTAATCTTATCGTCGCCTATATCACTGTCTTTAATCATTGTTTTCTACCAGCAGTACAAAGATGAGAACACTGACTGCGATTGACCAGCAAATTGAGAGTCATTCAGCAAGCCATACAGAGAATTATGTTCGTAAACACGTAATTACGGCAGAAAACGTACTGACACCGACACAGTTCTAAGGGCAGTGAAGAACGAGGAAAACATCGTAAACGTGCAGAGATTGAGTCTTGCAACAAGACTGGTGGAACACGGCTGACCAAATTAAAGAAAACAGATGAAAACATTAGGCAGAATGGCATTTTGGTCTAAGTCCAGCAGTGGACTTTGTAAAGGCCTCTTTACGAGCTATATATGCTTAATTATCAAATCAACTTACGTTGTATTACGATTTTAAACATCAAGAAATTTATATAAGTTCATAGTTCTATATTTTCCTAGTACACTTTTGTGATCGTATCTCAAATGCTCGGGCTTACTCATAATGTCGTCCATCACTAAAATATCAGGCGTTCAATCATGTTATCTAGATGCTTTGCCGCGTTATTCGCCACGTGGCATGAAGATAACCAATGTTAACAAACATTAATCGTTGTACTTGGATTGTATGGTATTTACCACACACACACACACACATACATTTAGTAGCAGAGTTGTAAGACTTGTTCCATGTTGAGTAGAGGTAATTTGACACAACAGCTCAATGCATCAATGAGGTGACGCGGTTAGCTGCGCCTGCGCACACACAATAATAGCCCGGCGACATTGCCGGCGCCGTACCGCGCTACTTAGCCGAGACTCATTCAGTTACCATATCCCTCGTTCAGGTCCCTATATCATATGAGGGATATAGTAGTAAAAACACCACTTTCCACTTTAAACAAAAATTGAACTTTATACATTAACTCATTTAAAATTGGATTTCATATTCAATAGTTAAACCCGGCCACACTTCGCTGTGGCTCAGTCTGATATTCTGAAAAAGTATTCTAGTGAACATCTACATCTTCACCGAGAAAATGTGTCATTGAATTTATTACCCTTGTACATATTTAAAACAAATAAGTAAAAGTATTAATGTGTGTAATAAAAAAAAATGTGATACATACGAGTAGTATAGTCCTTTGTTAGACAAACCCGTTTTTATTTAATTCGCAAAAAGCTTGAAATTTCCGTTTTCGTAGGAAGTTAAGGATACAAAAATTAGTATCAAAACACTCTTAACTAGAAATGTAACGTTGTGTAAAAACGTCAGTTATAACCATTGACTATTTTTCTAGTTTTGCGGACACAAATATACGAAAGAGGAATGTTGTGGACCTGAACTGACAGACGTTATCTTGCTCGAACGTTAACTTGCCTGTAAATAAAAAAAAACTCCTAGAACTTCATCAAAAACAGTTGAGACTTCTTCTTATTAATTATGGCTCGGCACTATTCGTGCATTAGGCCAGTGTCAAGTATTTTACATTTTGTCAACAAAGCGAGGGAAATATTCTGTAATCTTTAAACATCGCTCCAACAAGATGGCGGCACCCTTGTTAAAACTTTCCAGGGAGCCTTTGTAGCAACTCAAAATGCATGTTCCTAGTAATTTATTGTAATCCACTTCACTTGTGCACAACAACCACACTACATCACGTAAAATGCCGCCAAAATTACATAATATAGGGCCAAATGACATAAGTTTATGAATTAAAACAAAAACCAACACATGACACTTTAAGTTACCGCCAAACCTCCTAGTTGAGACTTAATAAAAATTTAATTATTCGCAAACTTTTTTTACGATAACTAAACGTATTATTGGTAATTCTAATAGTTCTAATATATCTTATATTATGGAATAGCCTGCAGCGTATGCTTTCCGTCTGCAAAATTACATCAACGTCGGTTGAATTTTATTTTTTAATATGTCTTTTTTTAAGATCTGTAAAAGTATTATTGACAATTCTTATAGCATATCAGTTGAAGATTGACATAAGCTTTCTGTACATATTCCGTAAAAATCGGTTGAGCTAAATCTGGACATACAAAGAGAGAAAAAATAATGTCATATTTGTAATCAGTATCATTTATAATATAATAAAAGTCTATCAGGATGTTTAAAAAAAACATTAAAATTACAGACATAAATACAAATTTATTAATATGTATAAGGAAACAAAAGGAAACAACATAATATTATAAGTTAGATTAATAAAATGAATATATTTTTGAATACATTTTAGCTATGCTGTAACTAATTAGGCAAATTTATTTATTTTTGCAAGGTTGTTCCGAGATATCAGATTTGGCATTATATTTGTGACATAATTCAATTCAATATATTATTTTACAATGTAACCAAAAACACATAGGAAATAGTGGTGACTTCTCTTACAAAAAGGTTATTTGACCAAGGTTCGTCAAATCTAAACACGCAAGTTAACAAATTATCAAAAAGTTCGTCTACAATTTTACGTAATAGTTAAATACCTTCTTATTGTTCTTATCACAGCTAAGTAGGGTTGGCACTACATGTTTTCCTCTTTCCCTCTGTTCTCCTTTTATACACATATCATTCACGTGTGTATGCCACTGATCTATCGATCAGTTCAGATCTTGAGTTTTCGGCGAAGAAAATTATAGTGATGAAAACATAACATGTTGGTAGGGTATTTTCTTATGACCGCCTGGCTTACTACCACCTTCAAGTTGATAATTTGCCGCCAAGCACATTCAGGTGTGTTTTTATCGTTATAGGTTTTAGCGTTGTAGCCACAACCTCACCTGATCTTAAGTGACGATGCTCATTACAGGGATTCGAACTCACGTCTAATGACGCGATATCCGTACACGCTACCACTGAGCAAAAATTGTTTCAGTATTTGTAATTATTGTGTTCCGATAGATTCATTTGAAAGCCATATATTATTATATAGACTTTCAACCCCTCTCATGTCCATACCAAGTTAGCATATATTTTAATGTCTATACTGAAAACTAAACCACATATAAAGTCCAATACATAGATAAAACGGAACGCATTGTTGAAATGAAACATTTGTCACCGGGAAACCTCGGGAATAACCAATTAGAATCCGAACAAACCCATAAATCACGGTTCGTGCAAATACGCTTTATTCATAGTTAGCCGGTGTCGATAACTGAGGATGACATGATAATTGCATTTAGGCGAATTTATTTATGTTCTAATAATACTGTCTTCATCATTAGCCAATATTGTAACTAATTAAATTCAAGTTAAGGAATGTATCAGGACGAATTTCAAGATTTTCTTGTAACATACTGAAGCGCATAGCCATTAATATCCTTTACTATCTATACATTTTTACTGGCCTTCAATATTTCACAACACGATTAATGAATTATTTATGATTGGGGATGAAACATGACAGGAAAGAATCACAAGCGATATTAACAAAGATAAGTGAAACACTTACAGCTTACACTATTTAAAAGAATTTTGAGGCATAAATCTAAAAATTATAATTGGACATAATTCTGTGGAAAAGTAGAAAATAGTAATAAAATTTGCTTAAGGAAAAACAAATTATAAATAATAAATATACCATTTTAAATGATATAAGGGTCAATCAACTATTTTACCCACACTTTGCTGTTCAAATATGTACTAATTAATAATAGTCATAGACAAATAATATCACGATTGTATCTAAGATTATTAGGCACAATGGGAAACTTCATTAGGTACGTTCTCAACATTTTTTTCCCTATGATATTTCATGGTAACTTAGGATACGAAACTTCAGTTCCCATTCTTTAGTCTGAGTCTGTTCCATAGACATAGAAATTTTGTCAGAAAACACATAGATAGGTTTTTTCTCCGTAAGTAGCTTCCATTATGTTTACCTTCTAGTGAAGGATGCGACGGAGCCCCTTGATAGGGCCTTTGATCAGAATAAACGAAAAATATTTTGTTTTCTATAAAAACGCTAGGTACCTATCTAACCTTTCACTACTGAAAGTATATTCGTTGATTAACATATAAAACAAAATTATGTATAACGGATAGAACAAGATTTCTTCGAATAAAGCGATGAAGAATACTAGTAGTATTGTCGGCATTATAAGCTTTCAATGAAAGGGAAACATCGCTATGAAACTACAGCATGGCTACACTCTTGACCAAAGGCTTATTGGTTTGACCCATTTATGAGTCAATGCTATTTTAAGTTTAAAGTGTTACTATTTATGCTCACATGGTCATCGAAACGTCAAGTTGTGGTCTTACGGTAACCAAAACGAAAAAAAAAAACATTACAACTTTTTACGTTCTATTAAATTAGTCACAGTACACTTTTATTAGTCAAAGGTTACTTTTAAAGTACGTAATGGCATGAATTTCAAAAGAAAAGTACAATGAATACATTTGTCACATATGTATTGAATAAAATGATGTAGGTGCAACATGTTAGTAATGTCCTGACCGCAACAATGACTGTGATTGATTTCACTATACGACTCCGTGGAACTTGTTTTGTACCCACCAATGTTTCTGAGAATTGGGTAAAGAAACATGTTGTGAGACCTTTTCTAAACTACTTTATAGATTTAGTGTTTGAACCTATAATCTCTTCTGATATTTTTAATAATAATAATAATATGGAGCAATTTTGCAAAATGCTCTTTAATTGCACACTAAGGAAAGCTAGATGATATCTAAACAGCTGATATACTATATAATATACATATAGCAATATTTAACAAACACCCAGAAACACAACTGACAATTATGCTCAAGTCAGTCATGGTCGGCGATCGAACCCGTTACCTCACGATTTAATAGTTGGGCTTACTATCACTCCGCCACGAGCCCTGTCATGTTAGCTATCAAACGCAGCTGCTGGAACACACCTATAGGTGCTTACTGACAGATTTTAAATTTGAAGGTGCTAGCTAGCCACGTGGGAGTTGTAAATGCCCTAAAACTATGTTATAGTTCCCTCACGATGTTTTCCTTATTATACTTTTTGAACCTACGTCAACCGACGTGGTGCCCGGAGACGCTACCACTGAGTCGTCCACTGATACTAAGAAATTTACTGTTTCACTTGCATAAATATCGTGTTTGAATACCTTAGAAGATTTACGGCAAAGTGACAGCACTACGTCTGGTGGTAAGCTGTCATCGCCGGTCGTTCCGTTATGCCTCTCTGTAAACCTCGGCAGCTGAATCATACACTGGTTGATACCGAAATGCACAAACAAAAAGAGAGTCACTGTGACGGTTTTATCACCATATGCATGGTAATTGCGAACCCAGTCGGGTATAGATCCCTACCACCTCGCTTAATTACTGAATACACACCAATTAATCCCAGAACGGGAAACGCCTAACATGCAGACGTTACCAGATAAATCGAGCCTCTTCAGCTGCGCAGGAACATCGCCTCTCTAAGCGTGTTCTACCGTCTGTATCATGGTGAGTGTTCTGAAGAGCTGTTCAATCTAATTCCTTCCTCTTCTTACTAAAATAGAACCTCACGCGCTGAGCTAAGGAGTCACAGTTTGACGGTAACTTCCATCTCGGCACGAACTAAAAAGTTCTCTGTCTTATGTTTGTCGTGCCGTGAAGCTGTGGAACCACCTCCCGGTTAATGTTTGCCCTCCTTATTACGACATCGGGTTCCTCAAACAGCGACGACAGCCGATGGATTTCGAAGTCTCGGTGGTCGTCGTTGTATTTGGTTTGTACCGTGTTTACCATCAGGGACAGTACAGTCAATGAGCCGAACTACTATAAAAAAACTTTGGGCGGACACAATCATAAAGTAAAATACGACATCTAATAACCTTTTAGTGTGAACTACTTAGGTGATAGGATGAAATCATGCAAGATAGATGTTCCAACCGTCTAGATGTTCAATACTCAAGGTCGGGTCGGGTACGGTCGGGTCGAATAATGCGGTGAGATTGCTCTCGGTGGCGTAACAGTGTTTTGCAAACGCTCCTCTTGTTGACACGATGCTTATAGTTTCAACATTAACGTATTTTCGTACAAGTACTATTCGAACCGATTATTATCGGTGAATAAAAAAATGAAGTTCGGAAATTTATTAACCACTGTTATTGCCCCCGGGAACGATCAATTGTTAGCAAATTCAAATTCAAATTCGAATGGCTTGTCAGAATCGCGAAAGGCGGAATTATTCGTACCAAACCAATCTACATTTATTAAGATCAATTTATTATACAGTAATTATTTACGTCCCATAGTTTTATTATTAATCATATTATAGTCAATTCTTATAGCCTATCTATCAATTGAGGAAAGACAATTACTTCCCGCTTACAAAATTAGATCTGAATTGTCTGTGAGAATTAATTTAAATAAAATACGTTTTCTAAAAGTATTACTGGCAAATTATATAACCTAATAATAGTGGAATGACATAAGCTTCCTTTTGGTCAGAGCTTCCAGTGTGCCGTTTTTTAGTTAAGTCCGGACATACAAACAGACAGACAAAAATGTTATATTGTAATAGATGCGTATTAGGAAATTTGGAGAAAAGTAGGTACATGTAAAGACAGAATTACAGCTTTATTAATATAGATATATTGAGATTAATACATCGAGAATGTCATCTCAGACACTAGTGTTTTTTTGAAATCAACGCTTTATTATTTAGCGTAAACTCATGCCTGTTATTGGTTACGATAACTTTACAGATTAGTGGTATAGTTATAAAATGGCATTATTATTATGTAAAGTCCATAACCAGGCGCCGAGACGGAGCATACAGTTCTGTTATTACCGCCATTTAATACTAATGCTGAACTGTTATTACAGATTATATACAGCCTTTAGAAATAGACTAAACAGGGATTACTCAGACTCCGTAATATGGCGCCTAGATTTTAAATAATTAAGTGTTATAACGTGGTAAGGGATTTGTTACATCATAAACAGCGCTTGTTCGATCATTGTATCAATTCGACTTTAAATAAATGGATTTTGAATTTTTGACGCAGTTTTCATTATAGTTTAGGACGCTTTCTCGAAACACTTTTTTCTGTTTGAAACATTAGTTTATTTATTTTATATTATCTGTACCGGCGATTTCGTTTACGTGTACTTCAGAATTGGGCTTCACCAGGTTACAAAGTATCCTATGTCTTAACCCGGGTTATAAGCTGCCTGTGTGTCAAACTACATCTAAATCCATTTAGCCGTTTTTGCGTGATTGAGTAACATACAAACTCACTTTCGCACTTATAATATTACTAGCTGTGCAAAAGTATCCTATGTTACTTCTAATACCTCCAAGAATATGTGTACAAAGTTTCATGATGACCGGTTAAGTAGTTTTCGCGTGAAAACGTAACAAACTTACATTCACATTGATAATATTATAAGTAGGGATATTATTAGTTTACATAGTCGATTATGAAACATGACGTCAAGCTTTCGGGACAGTAAAGAGGTGTAAAACTCTCCAAAGAGACACGACGTGTACCCATTCCCCGATCACCCGGTGTATGTTCAGTAATCAAGCTGGTTCGTAGTTGTTGTTGGTAGCACCCACCACCACCCATGTATATTTATCTAGTTGCCGAAATGCTTGCAGGCCGGCATGACAGTGACGACCGGCGGTGAATTGCCGATCTGTCGGTACTCCCTGATCACCGTTGTCTTAGTACTGTGCTTACCATTAGATCCAGTGGAGTAACTTTGCCGCACTATTATAATATATTTCTTAAACGTATACGTTACCGAAGGGTCGCTTTTTTATAAATACATTTAAAACTGTACTAGGATTAATGTGAAGGGTAGATAATGCAACAGCAACATTAAGTAGCTCACTACTTAGCTCTTATAAAGGGTCAAGGATTTTGTAAACTCATTAAACAAATCCCTTCTCAATATGTATTATGTAAGACTTCTGTTGCACTGGCGTGTGCGATGAGCAATCCCGGTCAGTAGTTTTTTTTTACTGCTGTTCGGGTCAACCTAGTGTTGAATTAATGTTATCAAGTTTCTAATCGAAAAATCTATAAAGAAGTAAAACGTAAAACAGAATAATAGTGACGCGAAGTATGTGTTGGATGCATAGTAATGGGGTTAAACAACAGCAACCACCCGGAGATCGCCAATACCATCGTCAGTCGACAATGTCATATACTGGCCTACAAGCCTCTTAGCAGCTGCATCATCATCATTATCACCTGCTGCTAACCGTTTTCGATAACAGTGAACGCTTAAACTCTCCCTCTAACAATCTGACTGCTCCGCCCTTTCGTATGCACGTACCAATACGGACCTATCTTCTCGACCAAAGTGCGATCACCCTTGGGGCAAGTTACAATACTTTTTTATACCACAAAGGTGGCACACATGCATACGGCCAGCCTGAGGTATCACTAGCGTATTGAACTTGAACCCCCCTTCCCAAGGAGCTCTGGTAACCCTTCTCACCTCAGGAATACAACACAATGTTATATTGCTGCGATCTTCTGTGGGGTGAAGGTATTCCACCAGTCGGACTGCCCCAAGTAGAGAAAAACCTCCAAAGAAATTTATCTGTGCCTTACCTAGGTGGTCTGGCTTTCAGCTTATTACGCTTATTGTCTAACTCCCCTCTTCTTCTATCCTCAAAAGTGTAAATCTTCTGGTTTAAAACAGTTTCTCCAGTGTGAACGTTTCTCAGCAGTTGATTCTCATTCAGATGGGTTAATTTTGCCGCTTTTCATGTATCGTTTTAGCACATCCTTATGCCGTAAATGGTTTCCGCCTTGCTTTCCCTTGCCTTCTTGAAGTTCACAGTAAGTCGCTGCATTATATGCTGCAACTGCATATACACTGACTGATCCACAAACGCACCATGTGTATAGTGGTCACGACCCAGTCGAGTACAATTCCCTACCGATTACTGTTACCGTTTTGATTACTGATTTTATCCGGTTCCGGTTTTATCAGATTACTGAACCGATCTAAGCGTACCATTATGACGAATGTTACACCTGGTGCAAGATGGTCGCGATTCACTCGGACATACTTGTTGCAATTCAGCTTTACTAAAAATAAGGAAGATTGCCTTTAATAAAACAACCTCAAGATATTTCCCAGCGATAATACTTTCACAACCTGAGCAAACAAGTAGGTCATGATAATATGTTAAAGAAATTTCCACGTTCACCAACTTTAATTTGCGTAAAGTAAACTTCATATAACTTCAAAAGATGGGCGAATGTGAATTAAGGCCCGATAAACACGTTCGACTTTCTAACGACACTACAAAGTCGTTATTTTCATTTCATAAATAAAACAAGTCTTCATTATCATATATATGCTTTTATAAGTTCATAATATAACAATCGGTTTCAAAAAGTCATAGTCCGTGGTAGATTTCGCTAAAATTGTAGTAGATTGTACCTAAACATAACCCATATGAACGACGATGCAATGATATTAATGGACTTCTCTTCCTATTTCGGATGATCCTACAAAACTAAATTTTAAACGGCAAATGCCACGCAAACTTCGTTATTATCATTACTTTGTTTTTTATTTCAGTCAAACTTGACGAGTTTAATATGGGTGTTTGATATGATTGACCACACGCCATTATTTGGGTAACGTGGTATTTATTAAAATCACAAAACTACAATAATCTTTCTTCTTATTAATTATATTCTTAAATATTCTTCAATAATTGACCTTTATTTGTTTGTCGCTCATCTATTCACACTGCTGCGATAGAATTGTCGTGGTAAAATGGTCGATTACTGCGTCATAACAACTACTGCGGTTGTATTATATTTAGTTTGTGATGGGCCTAAATCGATCACATATGTATAAATTGCTTCGGCTAGGATGTAGTGTGTACCGTTGCGGCGGAGAAAGAAATACGTAAGGCAGGTTTGGTCTTGAATAAATTTAGACAATGTATAAACCTATGAATAAAGGATTTGTTATATATATTGTTTGCAAATTGCTTAAACGGGTCTACATATTCAATAGTGATAGAACTAATTTAAAAATACATATGTTTCAATTTAATTAGTGAATATGTCTAAATAGTTAGGACGTATGTGGTTCAGGATCCCACCATATAGGACTGGTTAGGCGCGTGGATAATTATGGAAAGTAAGTAACCCTTTTCAGTAGTCAACAATTCGACCACGGCGTCACCTATCGCATTCTAGGATAGCATAAACCAATAAAATATTTTTAGATCATAGTGTAATCTGTATAATAAGATCCCTTAGCACATTACCGAATAGTAAATTCTAGCACCATGTCAAGCAGGTTTTACTGTCATAAGGTTATTGTAGAGTGGATATATATATATTTTTTTCGATTTGACTAGCAAAATATCGTAAGGGCGCTGAAGCATCTGACGGCTTTACAGCTTCACCGGGCTTGGGGGGAGCGCTAAAGGCACTCGGCCGTAAAAGTGAGGCAACAAGCTCCAATGGTGTCAAAGTGGCCGCACCAGTGGCCATAGTCGCAAATAAGTAGCAAATTGGCTAATTCCCTAACCGTAAGTCGATCTAAACTAACTATACATATTTCTTTCTTGTGTGAGGAGAGAAGAAACATATGTATTTAGTAATATGTCAATTTTTGTCTACACTAAATAGCCAAAAAAGAGAAAGAAGGCTCCTTATAGAACTTATGTACCTGAGTGGTGTGCATGTATATGTTGATGCAGTGTAATGATTGTATGTTGGTAGCTAGTGAATCCAGTGTCACTTTATCGCGCAAGCGGCATCTTGACACAAAGGACTCCATGCTGGAGGACCAGACCTAGGTTTGAGTTGCCGCAGGAAAGGGTGGATGTGGCGGTTGTGCCGAAGCGTAATTAACCGCCCATCCCTAGGATCATTAAGTGAATGATAGTGATGTCCGAAAACTTCCTATTTATACATTCACTAAATAACATGATTATTTGTAAACAATAATTTCTAAACCTGATCGACCTTCTTGTCAGCCTTCTAGATGACTGGGATGATTCCCGAATCGGTGGTAGTGTATTAACGATCATAAGTGACTTCTTGGGGTCTAAAATGAATAAAGAATTTCTGATTTTGATTTTAAACTTTTCAAATATTTATGTGAATAATGTAAATCAGATTATATCAAAACGTTTTCCAAGCTATATGGTTTACCAAACGTTTTCCAAATCCAGGCAAAGCCGCAATATAACCTACACACTTTGTTCTTAGAAATGGAGAACGGATCCGCGGGTCCTTCACATTTTGATCATGCTGTTTATAAAATACCAACTTAACTTTGCACGTATCGAACTAAGTATATTCTTTGTAATTACTATAAAAGTTAACATTCAACTCTATTGTTTTATCAGCAAAGTTAATTTTGCAAACTCAGTATAAACGGAACATAGTATTTTTACCATTCATTATGGAATTTACATAATTCATATGATAATTTACTTTGCAATATCTTTATTTACTGTTTATAAATTTTAATTTACATTTTCTTAATTTATTTTATCTGCTGTAATAGTAATAAATTTAGTATTTTACAAAAGGTTTTATATAACTTATCGCAAATTAAATTTATTATAGTAATTGTACTGCTAATATTACATCCATCTTGGCTCAGTGGCAGCGTGTACGGACACCGCATCGATTGACGTGGGAATATAATACAGTGGAAACGAGTTTTTCTCGTCTATCCCATCGTGTTAGGTTGTCGTTGGATAATCGTTCAAAAATATTACGGGTGTGTGAAAACCATTTTTTGAGTCAGGGATCCGTTTGCGAAATATTAAGCTTTAAATTCCTCTGTATAAGAGTCGTGTCCACTCCACTACCAGCTAAATTATTGTTTTTGGATATATACAAAAAAAAATCATGGCGGTAGTATATAATGAAGTTAAAAGGAAAACTGTCACAGGTAAGTAGGCTTTACAAGTTAACGAGTAATAAACAATCAACTTATAAAATTTCCATGAAGAAGTAACTTCCATTCCATTGTCTGCATATTTTGTAACGGGGAACTACGGAACCCTACATTGCGCGTAGCACGGCAAGCACTTGGCAATATGTTTATTACGTTATGGTTCAGTATTCGATTTACTTCGTATATTGAAAATAAATCTATTACTTCGACAGCCAAGATTCTGTTTACATCATAATTTTGGTGATCACGACTCACACCGAAGGAACTAATCTATATTAATAATGTTATTATAAAGAGTGAGAATTTTGTGAGTTTGTATATTTGTGGAGAGTAATCTCTGGAACTACCAGTCCGATTTGGCAATGGCAAATGGAAATCTTATGGCATTTTATAGCCTATTTATTGAGAAAAGTTATAAGCTATATAACTTCACACTAAGACTCTAAGGAGCGGAGCAGTAACCATAAATGTAAAGCAATCTGGCAAGCTGTAGGCAAGTACGGAAAGTTAGAACTACGATAGGCTACACAAGTGCGTTGACGGCGATGTGAACAGTTAGTCGAATAAATTTAACACGGGTAAAACCGTGGGGCACAACTAGCCGTCAATAATTTGAATATTTATATTGTCATTAGGACCGATTTTGTAAGTACAAAACTAGTTCAGTTATCGTACAATAATGAATTATTAAAAAACATGTAATGCGTATAATATTATTCATAATTATAATACTTAATTAATTTAATGCAAAAAAAAATACCAATATCTATTGACCTTTTGTTTCAATCGGAACGAGTTTTGTCAATATTCATATAATATATATGCATTATACGAAAATAAATTACATTATGGATAAATTCTTTTTTATACTACTACTGGCTGTGCCCGCGGCTCCGCTTGCATGGAGAACAGAATGCCGTCGGTCGAACGCACGCGCGAATCGGCTGTCCCTGCTCAAAAGGCGGAAGGCAAAAATGCTTACTAATATCCTTAGAAGATATATATGCTGTCGCTGACTTTTTAAGATTACAATAATTATGTACAAAAACATTAATTTAATATATCTCGTGTGGTTTACTCAGCGTAAGCTATTTAAGCACCCCTAATGCGCCTTTTTCCCTAATTGATTCACCATTATAGTCACTGCTTATTTCGTATGTTACTTTATCTTACAAAATATAACCTATAACCGCGACAAATAACATAGCTATGAATAAAATAAAAATCGTGTAAATGAGATAAGTGGTTTACACGTGAAAAGAACATTTAAGGGCAAACAGGCAGAGAAACAAGCATACGGCCCGCCTGATGGTAAGCCGCTACCGTAGCCTGTAGACGTCACTAACGCGTTGCCGATCTTGAACCCCCCACCTCAAAGAAACCCTACTCACCGAAGGAACACAACACATGGTAATTTGGCTGTGATCTTCTGTAAGGTGGAAGTATTCCACCAGTAAGACGGACCCAAGTAGAGAGAAATCTTCAAAGCCCTGCGCCCTACCGCTCTTGTTTACAAACGTAATGAATTGACAATAAAATTATAGGATTAAATATTTTATTAATATTCCTGTGTGATCGATGAAGTTTAATGTTTTCAACGAAACTTATTTAAATGTTAACTTTTATAGATTTCTGTACTTAGAAAGAAAAGCTAAGATAATTGCTACGTTATTTGCGCTACATTTAAAATACTCTATATTTGAAACTTAATAAGTGGCCCTGTGAAATTTACACTGAATTTATGTTATTATGTCGGATATATTAATAAATATATCAAACACTAAAATATTAGGGAAATCTCCATAAAAAATGTGGTTTTATCAATGACTTTTTTTTGCTTCATCGTAAAAAAGGTTATATACACACTAGCGTTAAACTTGTGTGATTATAGTGCAAGCCTTTAAAGTAAAAAAAACGAATAACAAAAACTGGGCAAGTGTGGGTAGAGAACAGGATAAGGATCCTAGATATGAGTGAAAGAATACACATTATAATTTTGATAAATTATGTGTTGTTAACTCTCGATGCGCGAACTCGACTCACACTTGGCTGAGTTTTTCGTACTGATATCGGCGACACGATATACGGTGTTTCTTTGTAATGAGCGTAATTCAATATATTTCGTTTCTGTTTCATTTCCAGTAACAAGCCTTAATATGTTTTGACCTTTTATATAAGTATCCTAAAATTATTTCATTACAAATAATCGATTACCCAATAATACATTTAATTTTTAGCAAACATGCGATTTGAACAAACATTATGTGCTACTTCTTACATGGAGATCAAAGTAAATTTTGTTACGATAAATTTAAAAATGCATTATTTTTGAACACTTTGGAAATGTCTGGAAAAGTCCAAAATTCACTGCAAACATCGATTATAAATTCATAGATAAGGTAAGGCGTCCCGTTGCGCGGAACACGCACACGTTGAAACTTTATCGGTCCGGTTACGTAAACAAACATTCATTGTTTTTAAATAGCCTGCATAGAAAAACTACTTTACGCATTATTACGCATTATCGGTATTTCAATGTAAATCAATGTATTTGTATCAATCAAGATCACTCTAAATTTTGACAGCTCGATTTTATCGGATATAAGGCGAGCCACATACCGTCTGAGGACAATTTGTGTTTTGGACATCCAAGCGAATACAAGAATCGACAGACGGAATAAATCTACAAGAGAACTACAGCCACAGTCTGTGTAACGTTTTCTCTGGACAACTGCGATTGAGACCACCCGAATAGCGAGTTTGTTCTACTTTTGTCTTTAACCCTTAAATGCATAAGATTTCTACGTCAATAATGTTTTATTATATTTTTAAGGCTTAATTACACCATATTTTTCTCTTTTCACCATACATTTTTTCATGAAAATTAAAAATCATGCATTTAAAGGTTAAATTATTTTACTGCAAGTAGCATTTCTATTATCAACGGATGTAAACATTTTAAATAGTTATTACGTTTCAATAAAGGATTACATCCAATCTAAAGATATTTAACTATCAGAATAAAAAACCTTATCTCATAGTATAAAAACGTATTTTTATACTCGTATCGTGTTTAAGCGCCTAACAAAGCTTTTGTTTGACGTTTGACACACGCAGATAGAATAAAAATAGAGTAACCCAAAAACTATATTAAAATTATTCTAAGTACGTAATTAATTAAATATTAGGTTCCGTAGAAAATTTATTTAATTTTTTAAATAGATCTATAATACCTTTTTAATTTGTTCCTAAAGTCTATGTTATGGAACTCCTTAAACATAAACGAAACTATCGTATATTCAAAATAAAAAATAATCGAAACCTATACCGTATGCCATATAAAACATTTCGAATTATTTTGAATACGGACAGAGTGAAATCGCAACATTCTCGAATACCAAAAAAGAATTAAAATTTAATTAACAATTAGATATCTAAAATAAACTTAATATTATTCACACTCAAATGTTCAAATAATAGGTACTTAGTTTCGTTCTAAACCATTGAAAAAAACGATTTGTTCCGTGTTTTAAACAAAATTGTTTGACCAATGTCATATCCATAACTGAAATTATCCGAAACTATCGAATATCTAAAATAATTTAATAACTGTCTCGTTAACAGTAACCGATTAAATAATCTTAAGATATCCATATCCAGATACAAACTACAATATTTGAAAGTACATATTATTGGTACTATTTTTTTACATAATACTTTAATTATTACTGAATAGATGCGATTATCAATGTTACATTAGACAAATAAAAAAAACTAACAATAAACAACAGTTGGCTTGACAAAAACAAAAAACATATTTTTATTACACAAGTTTATCTAATAGTTCAGAACGTTTTTCTAACAACGCAGTTCTAAAGCACCCGAGCGACATATTATTCGAACATATTCTTTCCAGACGGGTCCTGTTTATTCAATCTAAGATAAAAACAGTACATTGAAAAATGAATGCTATTCCCAATAGGATACGACATAAAATGCATAGTTAAAGATTATAGATTTTCATGAAAACGTTACAAGCTAACTCAAGCCTTGTTTGAAAGAGATAATGTTCGTATAGTGTTGTACATATGAAATTAGTAGAACAATCTCATCCCCTATGCAACAGGTAGCCTACTGTTAGAAGGTTACTAACAATACAAGTTGACGGTAATCTTCCATGGCGTATAATTGTATCAACGATGTTCGCTTGAAATGCGTGCGTACGTGTGAACGTGGCTTTTTCCGTATCCCGTGTGAGTTTGCCCGTAAATTAAAAGTAATTGTACGTATGCATCATTTTTTAAATAACATCGTCTAATAAGAATCACCTATACGTTGTTTGACCTCAATAACAGCATTGTCTAGTTTCATTTGATTAAAAAGTTTATAATTTAGAGTTTTTTTTTTTAATTATTTATTCATGATTGGATAATGTATCCTACTACTACGTAGAGACAACAAATATCACAAAGTGATAAACAATTCGAATAATTACAAAATAACAAATAGAAAAAAAAACTATTTATTTACATAAAACGTTCCGCGAAATGATTACGAACACAATGATTATATAAATAACCGTGATACGTAGATTTATTGTATTTGAATAAATATTATCAATAATCAGAAATCCAATACACAGAGATCTTGTTTGGCTTCACTTACGTAAATGGCTGTATCACAATGGACCGCTAATTATTTCTCTTTACATATTATAACATTATGAAAAAACATGTTTTTTTATTATTATCACGTATTGATAACATACATGTATTGTGGTTTTTGTTCAACTGCAAATATGTTTCTCAACCACCACAATTTATCAATGGCATTATGAATTACAAAAAATACCTTTTTAGTGTTTTCTATTGTCCTACCCCAGAATACTAAAATATACGATACCTCCCAGGTTCACGACTTTTCTAAAGTTATAGTTCTTTAGGCGCGTTTAGTCACGGGTAAAACTTAGAACTCCGCGCTGTAACGGAAGAGCGACATGATGTAAGTCATCAATGATAATAGTATGAATTAATTTTACGGACTTTTTATTCTGTAAAACGGTGTTTAAATAAACATTATTTTAATTAGAATATTTGGTATTATTTTTATTATGTTCCGCCAAAGGAGTATAATTTCTTACGTGCGTACATATATGTAAGTACATTTTTTTGTTTTGTTTACATTTACTGACTTTTTTATGGTTTTAAGTTTCCATGGTCGGACCTATCCGGGGCGGGCCTCTCAAGTCGCGCCCCCTTGCTAAGTAACTGAACCTCAAGTCAACCCAAAGAAATCATCACGTCTCTAGTCTGAGCAAACATCGAGTTATGTAAAGAACTTTTTTTTTGCTCTTTTGGCCAAAAATTATCAAAACCAACCTTCGAATTGGCGTTATGATTGTACTCTGGCCCAATTACTGCAATAATATATTGTATAAAAAAATAGTGCGGTACTTAAAGTCGTAACCTTGGCATTGTCATGGATACGAACACGTTAATAACACCCTATGATGTGATGTCCGCGTAAACGTTCGCAGTTAAACGTACGCCGCGCCTCTGTGATTGTTAATCTTTTTTTTGTTCTGAACATATAAACAGGCATGTATGTTAATGTTAAATATTCACTGCAATCAATAGCTATTTATAATCAGTCTCAGAATGACCGGAGTCCTAACTGACGCCAGTAATTAATAGGTTGCTACTCCTAAAGACCGTGTTGGAAGTGTTGGAACGCCTCGTGTTCCATTGCGTTGCCATTCATACCCTTCAAACCAGAACATAACAGCACAAAAACTGCTTGTAGAGGATAGGTCCAGAAGAGATTACGTTTTTATCACTTTAATTGGTTAAATTGTTTGATTTAGATAAAGTTGTTATAATATTCAGCTGATAATGATAAGTTGCGAGCTATGTTGTCGAGTCGCCTATGGTTACAAGCAAACTGAAGTAATATTTACAATATAAAAGAACATCGAGTTCACAATACTCGTAACATATTATGCTTAAAGATCGATTCAGTTGTGTAAAAATGAACATTGCTACTTGGTGGCCGAAATAAGTCTGGAGTCACACTCTAAAAATACATTGTTAAAAGTAAAACTTAAAAATTGTTAATGTATTTAAAATATAATGAGTATCTTATGACCCCTTACTAGGCTCATCTCACAATGAATACGCGGACGTGGGTTTCTGCGCGTAATATATGTATATAATTGGTTTGTATATAGTTATTTGTCATAATTTCTAATAATCTGTTGTAACTTTTTTTTTGTTGTTTTTGTATCGATTTCATATATTTTTGTCTATACAGTGCATGTTCTGATTGCCTTAAAAGGCCAAGTGTACTTTTTTTTTCGAATTGTTATTATTTCTGTAATTGCTTTTAATACAGTGACCACTGGCGGTCCAAATAAAATAAATACATAAACAAAAGGTTAATACCTTAGTCAACCTGCCTTACACTCGATACTGAAAAGAAAAAAGGTAATTGTAAGATGGCCCTCGGAATAATATATACGTAAAGAAACCCCCGTCTCAGTGACTAGATTTCACGCGCTACAGTTTGCGATCAATCCGCTTATAACCTATTGTATCAGAAGTATCGGGACAGGTTTTCGCTGTGATATTAAAGGAAGGCATCATAATGACTGCTACTAAATTGAGGGCACAGTTTTTCATAGATGTGATTTGTACTTTGGAAATAAAAGGTTCAGAACAAACCAGTTCAAATATACGCTGTTATAATTCTAAGCTCTTGAAATTATAAAGCAATTGCAATGCATTGCAATGTATTTTGTGTAAACAAAAAATACTACAGCACACTACACATCGTTAAAGGATAGTTGATAAAAAATGTAGTAGGTAATCTACAGATCTTTTGTTCTTTATTATTATTAAATTATTTAAGAACATAAACAAATTTTAATCATTATTTAAAATTCCCAAGAATCGTTAACACCTCATCTTGAATTCATAGTACCAAATCTGTCCCAACGGTGTTGCTATTCAAGTTGATTTAGTTTTAATTAAATTTAAAGTTTAAACAAATCAGTCCTGTCTCACACTTCGAGCAATCGTAACGTATATCAGTAGATTATTTTTCTTTATTTAAGGTAGCTTTTGTATGCTGTTAATGCCAGCCCTATCACAGCATACCCAAGTTCAAGTGAACCCAAAACTTTAATATGGTAAAAAATATAACTATTATTTGTTTTTAATTCATTTTAGATTTAGGCTTTGGCCACAATGTCATAAGATGCTACGTAACGATGTGACCCAGGATAACACTAATAACACGCTAAGTCTAGTGGAGCTTTATAGGTGCTTGATGTCAGATTTTCAACTTGAAGTTACTAGCTAGCCAGGCGGGTATTAGAAAATACCCTACCATCGCGCTAGGTATGCTTAGTGTTAAGACGTTTACCTTCACCGAAAGCTCAGGCTCATTGTAGGTAATCTCGGCATGAACTAAAAAGTTCTCAGTGCCTCTTTTGTGGTATCGTGAAACTGTACAACCAACTCCCGGCCAGCGTGGTACTTACGACTTCGGGTTCTTCAAGCTTAACGTGAAGAGATATTTATACAGGCCGACATGATAGTGACGCCATTGTGTTTTGATTGTACAGTGCTTACCATCAGGGAGAGTGCCGTCAATTTGCAAAGCGACAATTAAATAAATTCGAACTCACGTCGGTCGACGCGGTGTCCTTTCGAGCTACCACTGAGCCATCATTCCGTCCTAATACTTAAATAAAAGAAATAAAGATATCGTCGATGGCAACGCTACGTAATAAACCTGTATGATACAGTATTGTATAAGTATTATAAACAAAAACAAAATCAACACCGCACCGGTGTGTCAGTGTGTGTGAGGCCGCGATCGGCGCGCGCGCAGCGTCCTTGTGCTCGGTTCCGTGAAAGGCGGTCGGTGTTACACTCCCAACTACTAGGGCTGCCTGCGCTAAAATATATTATTATTTTTTGTTCTTATTCTACCAAACAGGATACCCTAGCTTGGTAGTATTGGTTATCCTAGTTTGAAATTTGGACAATTGTTTTGTACATATATAAAAATACGTAACTATTTAAATTATTTAACGACGTACAACTCTATCACACACACACACAAACACATATACTTACAAATACGCACCCGTACGCACACATTATATATTTTCTTTTTTTATTAGTATTATTTTTAAATCAAAATATCCAACTACATATTGTCTTTTCAATTCTCGTCAGAGCAGACAGACCACCAAAAGTTTCAAAACTGAGGAAATGTTTTCTCTCCATGATTCTAGAACTTTTTTCTCTTTACTATTTTATTATGAGTATTGATGATATTATTTATACAGAAGACAAAAATAACTTTGCTGAGTAATTTTGTAATACTTTAGAAAAAGCTAAGTTTGTTAAAAAAAAACACATTTATTAACCGTTAATATCCAGTGAAAAATGAATTTTATAATGTTTATAATGTACGAAATATTCTCACGGGTCGTCGAGTAATTTCTTGTTTTACGACCGAAGGTGGCTTTCTTTAAAAATATAAAATAATTTCTTATTCGTTTAAATTTAATCCAGGAAAGGAATTAACTTTTCATCTTGGCTTTTATATTCAGTACGCATTTCAGTTTTAAATTGTGTCGAGAATTAATAAATTTTGTTAAGACTTTAATCTCTTGAAGTTTTCATTCATGAAACGGTATTGTTTTTTAAGTTTTTGTTGCTTTTACTTTACGACAACAATTATAATGGGTTATAATAATTAAAACTTACACTTAAATAACTACATAGCTACATTGAGTAGCCTAAATTATAAAAAAAATAATAATAAAGGAAATAAACGTCTTATTGAAATCAGATCCTAAAAAATAGGATATAATAGTTTTTTTCATATGACGAAGATTGACCTGATCTCAGTATATCTATAGATAATAAATAGCTTCGATAATTTGCATATCGTTTCAAATACCTGAAGACGGTATATCTAATAGATACAAATTGTTTTGACTGTTACTAATTAACTGAGGAAGGTCTTAACAAATATAAAGTGACATTCAATAAATTAATGTTTATGAAGCAAGTGATAATTAGTGTCAAGCTAAGCCGCAATTAATTTTGTTTCTGTGGATTCTTATTTCCTAACTAGTTGTGCCCGCGGTTTCACCCGTGTATAACTTAAAATACTTGATGATTTATAATCCTTCAATTTAGACAATATTTATTATATTGGGCAGTCAGGGTTATGCGTCACAACTCACACGGCTCGTTTGCACAACTACATTTATAGTCATAGGCCCCAGCCGAGTGTTGACTTATTTTAATTTTACATTATGTCTCACATTATTCGTCCGAATAACATGCTATAAAGGGCAAAGTTTATCTACGTACAATTTTCTTGATGATGAGTTAACTTTCATTCGTAAGGATTATTATGCCATGATTAATAATAATACTCATAAATCACTTTTCAATTTTCAATTTAAAAACACAAAATACCTTATTGTGGCTTATGTATAAGAGATAAGCATATAATATCGCAGACTTTTTACCAAACTGCCAAAAAGGTCTTCGCCGGCAAAGTGATGGTGCTTTACGTAATAATAAGCGAAATACAATCCAAAAACATTGACAGTGGTCGTGGTCATGCCAGCATACAAATCTCTCGACGGCCGACAGCTTGAAATACATTAGATGATCCTGAAGTGAGACAAACTAAACGACAGTCACTGTCAAGGGTGTATGATCATGTGCACGGTGATTGCAAACCAGCCAAGTACAGAACTCTATCACCATGCTTGATTACTAGCTATACACTGGGTGATCCCGGAACGGGACACGCCTAAGCTTACACCTTCTTCTTTTATCTTACACCTAGTTTCTCAGGTGATCATGATCCAGTTGGACACAATTTTACTGTCGTGTTCTTACCATCGAGCACAGGCAGTTGCATTTCTAGGAAAAGCTCTCAATCTGTTCCCATGCTTTCGTAATTATTATATTCCTTGTTGTAATATCTTTTATCTCTATTTCAACAACTAAATATCAATATAAATTTTGTCGATGATACTGCTATATGTTCTATGTTAAAAGTCTCGGCCTCTATTTTCTTCATTGCAAAATGTTATATTTATATTATTTAAACATTAGATCCACATTCAATGTATAAAATTATACAGATATTACTTGCGATATAACACCACGATATGAATATCACATATCTAGCGAATCGATAAAAAAGTTTTCTCTCTCTCCTGTAAAATCAATTCATAGTGACATAGCCAATTTGCAGTATCACCAAAGATTTCGTTTCAAATTACACATTTATAAATAATATAAGAATATTATATATTATAAGAAATATTTAATAAATTTTAATTTTATGAAATAGCATACATTCATGCAGTCCACCTGATGTTGAGTGGTCACTGCAGCCCATAACTGTGTACAAACAACCTCAAAAGGATTCCAGTCCTGAGACCAGTCATAATAGGTTACTAATCTTTAAGGTGTGGAATGCCTCGTGAGTTATGACGTAGTAGGGATTTTATAAAAGGGAAGCCGACCACATATGCCTGCTGATAAATTATCAACTCTCTTGTGTGGTTGTTTTGTTTGGACTGTATTTATCATCATTAATGGCATATATATCAGCAGGTCCTATTATCCTGCCTGTTTTATAGGCTTTATACCTACAAAGGCATAAAGCATACATACATACATCATACATACAAGTTGAATAGTACGTGATACAAGCGCCAAAGCGAGTTCCAATGGCTTGCTTTTCTCCGTTTGTACGATAGCATTTGATGGAAAACGTTTTCTTATAAGCTATCGCCTAGCAACATACGAATTTAAGACGTTCGCGTTCTAACAATTTAAAAATAAATATAGTAGTCAATATTACCAGTCGCCGAAAAATTTATTGAAATAGAAATAAAAATGTGGGGCGTCATGGGCTCATGGGACGCAAGATAGATGTGAAACATATAAATTTAATCATATTTTTTTATTGAAATCTAATTTAATGATGTATAATAAAATTAAATTTATTTTTACAGTATTCTTTTATTCATTTAAACTTACCGATATTAACGAAACACATAAGCATAAGATACCACGCTGATACATTAATACACACGTAAAATAGCAAAGGTGTGTTGTAGAGAGAGCAGCGTTCAGTACAAATGTTGAGAGAGTATCTGGCTGAATGGCACGCCGTGACGTCCTATCAGTACGATTTTATAATTGTGCCATTAGATGTTTCA
The DNA here is from genome assembly GCA_947532125.1 of Saturnia pavonia. Classification (NCBI taxonomy): domain Eukaryota; kingdom Metazoa; phylum Arthropoda; class Insecta; order Lepidoptera; family Saturniidae; genus Saturnia; species Saturnia pavonia. The sequence continues at coordinate 16,314,215 of OX383903.1, forward strand.
CATCAAAAATACAATGAAAACTGTACAATTTATTATTTATAATATATAAAAGTGTGAACCCTGTGGTTTGCCGTACGCCGCGCCGCACCGAGCAAGCGCTACGACTACGCCGCGCCGCGCCGCTGTCATTCGCAATATTACTTTCCATATCAAACAATATCGGAGATTGTAACTAGATAAGTGTTTCGAATGCTCTTAACGTAATCGCATAATCATATTTCCGTCGTGCGTCTATTATTATTCATAAATATTTTTCTAAATTATTACATTAAATCTTCTACATCGTGTTTCGGGAAAAAGAAACGCAGTCTGAAAGACATTTGAAGAATAAGTTTTAAAAGAAATCTATTGGAGTTGCGTTATTCCTACATCAACGACCAAATATACTGTAGCTCGGAATAATTGTCTTACATAATAATATATTATCGTGTGTGCTTTTTTTATACCACTTTACATAATAATATATTATCGTGTGTGCTTTTTTTATACCACTTTACATAATAATATATTAACGTGTGTGCTTTTTTTATACCACTTTACATAATAATATATTATCGTGTGTGCTTTTTTTATACCACTTTTATTCGTAATTCGCAGTCGATAGTATCGTTTGATTTTCATTTTGAGTTTAAACGCCGTTCACATTTCTATTTTAATAAAAAGGTTATTACCCTGACTGAGCTTATATATTATGTTCAAGATTTACAAACCTTTTGTCTTTGTTAGTTATAGATAGATTATAAACTTAATACGTTTTAATGGTCAACGGATCCTAATTAAGAAACAGAACAAGTAAATTTTTTTTTTCGGTTTTGTCATACTATGAAAATCTGAATACTCCTTGCTCGTTTACTGCGCGCCATCTGTATTATGACTTTATTAAAATAGCTGCTATGTTAATGATATAATACTTTAACGGTTAACACTCATAAATTGAATTGAAAAGCATATTTATATTTAATAAACTGATTCATAACATCCAGATTCCATTTTAACTATTAAAATTCATAAATAGTTTTTATGATCACAATGCTTTCGACTGCCATCTTTTCTAGGGTTTTTATTAAATTTTAACGTATACTTGTTATTATGTGAAGGTAGCTCATGTTTTTGGCTTGAACTTGATTATAACTTGCATCATTATAATATCATATTTTTTTTCTTGTGCCATATCATGTGATATAACGTACTTATAGTAAAGTGAATTATAAATAAAAACAATGTCCTAGAGAAATAATGCAATAGATTTGAATCTATGACAAAACCATACTAAAGAAGTTACGAATATAATAAAACATTGACATAGACAGATGTGTAAACAGTGCCTTATTAAAGACAAGTAAAATAAATACGACGACATTCTCGGATGACTTTGGCAATACCTTCCAATGCAGTTACATACACAAACTTATACATTGTAATTAAATACAAACCTTATACTGCATTACCGGTACTTGTCAAAACAGCTAGAGAAGACAAAAGCTAAAGAGCTTACACAATGATTTTCTAACTCTTTATTAAATATGAAATAATAATCGTTAACCTTACAAAATTCACCTATCACCTTATTATGGTCATTAACTATCGTTAACTACGCATTATATAATAACAGTAATGACAGTCATTATTGCTCTGATGATTTGATGACTGTCCGCAGGATGTGACGTCATAAGCTACAAACACGCGGACGCAACCGAAGGACACTTTAGGTCAATGTGAATCAAATCAGTTTTCATCTATCTTTACACTATTTTAATTTATTTTCTGACTCTTACTTTGCTTGTTGGTATCGTATTGAGTTAAAAAAACTTTAATATCCCACTTGAAAAGTATGGCTTACACATAGCGGACTTTACAAGCGCAAATAGAATAAAAAGTAAATAAAGTCTATTTTTTAAATGAAAACTTTCAAATTAGGTACATATTTAGTTAGTGTTTTTGACATATGACTGAACTAATGATTTTTCTATGCTTTTATTTCCTGTTTATAAAAAAACTGGCTACAATTAGTAACATGATAAATAAATAAATTTCCATTGACTATTCCTTAATAATTAAATATAAAAAACTGATTTGTATGAATATTTAACAAGTCAGTTTTTTTGAGGAATTTCGAAGTAAATTAGTATTTCGATATTTGTATTATTTTCTCTCATCCGATGTCCATGGTGTCCACTGTGGATTTGGATCAAAATAAAAGTAATATGCAATAATTTAGCTAAATCATTACAAAAAAGAATACAACATAAATAATAATCATGGCGATAACTCACTCCAAGTAAGGACTTATCTGTGTCTGTGGTATGAGTGCTTGTGAAGGTAACCATAAAGTTATATTAACAGATATAATCGCAAAACACAAATACCCGAGGACAATATTCGCAAATCACTCGACATGACAAACCGGCTTTACTTTAAAAAGTAAAAAATGTTAAATTACATGTCACAGGGTTACCAGGGGATAATATGAATTTTGGTGAAAATATTCTGTTTATAATTACACTAGTTGTACCCGCGGCTTTGCTCGCGTGTACTACACAATGTCGATGGTAGAGCGCACGGCGTGATTCGCTCAAAAGACGGAAGACAAAAATGTAGTTTGTGGATGATCCTTATAGGATAGATATATGTTATTACTATTTTCTGTAGGTCTGTTTTAGATCTACAATTATGTAGAACATTAATTTGATATATCATGTATGGTTTACTTAGCGTAAGCCATTTAAGCGCCTCAAATGCGTATTTTTTTCCAAATTGATTCACCATTATTGTCACTGCTTATGTCGTATGTTACTTTTTCGTACAAAGTATATTCTATAACCTGGCCAGATAACATAGCTATTAATTAATATAAAACATATTAGTATAAATCCGATCAGTGGTTTTCACGTCAAAAGAACAGAAATAGACAGACAGATAGAGAGACCTTGAGTTTTTGTCCTGGTATTCTGTTTTTAATTAATTATATAAGTTACGTTATTGTCTAAAAGCAAATACATGTGAGATATAAACCAAGTAATAAACATAGTATCTATAGTATAAAATAACTAACTGTACCTCACAGTTTCACCCGTATTAAATTCATTTGACCAACTCTCACCGCACCCGTTTAGCCTATCATTGCACGTGTCTACAGCTAGTCAGATTGCTTAACGTTCATGATTACTGCTCCACTTCTCATTGTCATATATAGCTTATAATCTTTCTTAGTAAAATTACTATGAAATGGAAAAAATAGTTGATTTAATCCGACTAGTAGTTTCAAAGATTAGCGCGTTCGAACAAACAAACAATATTATGATTTACCCCGCATTGTTGATCTTTACACATGCCTTTTTAATAGGCACATTGTAAAATTCTAAGTGCTTTTATAGAGAAAAGAATATGAATCTTTATTTAGATAAATATGTACAATAAATAATGAGTAAGTAATCAGTATTTTTTAATTCATGTGTCTTAGATATAGTTAGATAATATATTAAAACATCAAAGAAAATTTTGATATTCAAGATTACAATAATATAGGTACAAGATTGTTGTTTTTGTATTTCGCTACAGTTTTCGAAAGTGAATGTGATTGAAAGTATACTGATATAACTTACAAAGATTAGAACACAAGATATTATGAAGTAATACGATGAGTTGCAAAAGCACCGAATTCTTACTAAAATCTTATTATGTAAGATATATTACAGGTTAGTCTTTGAACACAATATCACGTGATGTTAAATTACGGTGTGGCCAAAATGATAACATACTAAGTCTATATTAAAAAGAGCTCATTAGTGCATCGCCAGAAGAAAGCGATAGATACATGGCACTTTTATAATTTCAACTTGAAGGTGTTAGATAATCGAGAAGGCATTAGAAAGTGACATAAAACTATACTTGTTTGCTTGCATTACTAAGAGCAAATTGCACAGCATCAGATGAGAAACACGGTGCAGTTCAAAAACAATGACGTACGCCGAGAAATGACTTTATCATGATACAATAAATCATGATAAAATCAGCAATAATCGACTGTATATTTTAAAGAGATTCGGGATTTTTTCTATATATGGCAACCCTTCCAAGGGCTACCTGTTGGATATATTTGACAAGATACAAGAGTGCGATGAACCGGAAAATTACACAGATTCACGTAACCAAGACGGTCGGTATTATGTACGAAAGTTGTTTCTTATATGCGCGTTTTTATTATTTCCTATTACGAACATGTGTACTACCTACTCCATAGTAGGTATTACAATGCTCCCTTATTATCTCTGTTGCTATTCTTATACCTAACCATATAAAAACGTGTTTTAATTAAATACAGCACATTATTAACGAATTTTTTTTAATTTTAGTTATGAGAATATATTTACACTAAGGTTTGTTGACTGTAAATGACCGGCAAGTACTTCATACTAGAAATAAACACAAATTCATCACCTCGTGTTTTAAATTCAGTAAGGCCCAGTATAAGTTTTGTAAGTAATAGTGTTAAGTTCTATAATAAGGTTTCATAGTGCATTACCGATTTGCCGGACAATAAGTTAAGGGATCATGTCAAGCGGATTTTACTGTTAAAAGGTTATTTTATAGGGATTATTACGTGCATAACAGTGATGTTTAGAAATGAATCCCTCTTTGTAAATATTATTATTTACAGTAAATATTACTAATACAGTGAAAATAATCATAAACCCGATCGAGTTTCTTACCGGCTTTTCTGACGACTGTGGTGTGTCCGAACCGCTGGTAGTATTTCAAGTATCATACGTGCCTCCTTAGGGTCTAAATTTAATAAAGATTTTTTTTATTAACGTTCACTGACAAACTTTATACGTTAATTAATTAGCTTTTTCACGGTCGATATAATTTTTGCCGAATTTTCGAATAAATCGCTTGCCGAACGTAGCGTATATTCAACCAGATTAGCGAAATATAATTTTTCAGCTATACTAGCCATATTATATTCTATTCCGATTTTACAATTGTTGTCCACGAACCATAAAGAAAGTTACAAATAACAAAAGCATCGCATCATCTCGACTTACTTGTAAATGTGTAACCCAATATTAATTAGTCAAAACATGATTTTTTACGGTTCCATAGTCAATAAGGAACCCTTATAGTTTAGCTGTCCGTCCGTCTGTCCGTCCGCGGCTCATCACATATATCTTAGTACTAGAAACTATGTGGATATACAAATTAATCACGCCGACAAAGTGATAAAATAAAATCTTGAAAAAACATTTATTTATATGTGTACGTACACGTAGTGTGATGATTTTTTTTTCTTGTCTATCTCATCGTGTGGGATGTCGTTGGTTAGGTCTTTCAAAAATATTGCGGATGAGTTAAAACCAATCTTCGATTCAGGGATCCGTTTGCGAAATATTAAGGTTTAAAGTACAATTTTTTTTTAAAGTCAAGTGTCACCCGCTCTGCCAGCAATTTTTTTTTTATATTTAATAAAACACGGTTTTAATACATATATATATAACGAAGTTAAAAGGAAATTATCACAGTTAAGTAGGCTTTTTAAGTTAACGATTACTAAATAAAAAAAATGTGTGCAGTTCACGTGTGTCAGTAGTGAAACCTTCAGAACTCAAACTTATAACGATAAAAAAAAAGGTTAGTTAGTAGTACACGCGAGCGGAGCCGCGGGCACACCTAGTCATTTATATTTTTGTTTGTTTATATAGAAGGTTTGAGGGTTGTAGTAGAAGATAGTAAGACTTATTCTATACACTAAATGTGCCCCGCGGATTCACCCGCGTATAATTTAAAAGAAATCTCTTGTTGATGATGTATAATACTGTAATGATTGTTTATCAATTATTTTTATCTTTTAATTATATATATATTTATTTTAACTTACTTGTTTCCTCATTTCTTCATTTATTGTGTTTTCGGTCGCTTTCCGAAGGCATCTTTAAATCTATAGGTGATTTATATATTGTATGACAAACTTCTTTTGCGTTGAAACATGTATAAATTAAGAAGGCCGTATACAAAGATAGTATTTAATGGCTGGAAGAATCTTTTGAATTTAAAATTTAGAACGAGACTTGAAAAGAATTGAAAAGAGACATCATTCATGCTGACTTACCGATCAGACGTCTATGGCTAAACACGTGCAGTCTTTTATAAGATTTTTATAAATTTATTAATATTTCTGATTCGAACTATCGACCACTCGTGCACACTGCATATGAAGTCTGATCGTCTCACATCACTAGGCCAATCCGAGAACGATCACAATAATGAAAATCATAACTTGCATTAACCGTGCATAATGTCAATGTATTCTATCTCATTCTCTCGTAGACTAAATCCTATATATGTATATGGTTGTCTCTTTTCGTTTCATCGAGTTTCAAATCACAACGGTACTAAAGAAGTTTTCACTTCAAAAGGGAACTTTCGTACAAATTTCATTGAAAATTACTAAGTCTGCACACTATGACGGGCAACTACGTACCCTACATTACGCCCGATATTTCCCGATATATACCTGGCCGTTTATTTTTATTAATATAAAACTGGATACATCGTAATAATGAAATGTCAAACATAACGGTTATAAATTATTCAAAACCTAGAATCGGACAACATATTAATTAATTTCAGCGCGCCGTATTAATTATGTATTAGCGAATTCATGTGATTCGAATTATCGCAAGCGCTAATAACGGCTGATCCGAAAATAGTACGAACAGTAATTTATAAATGAGGAACCTTGACATTTGCATAGTGTCGCCAAAATTCCAATTGGGCCGATATACACACATACTATATATGTATTATGTATATGAGATTAGCTATGCTAATATTTTGCACATTATAGAATGTAAACAATCAATCAGCTTTCATTTGAGTTAAACACATTGTTAATAGATGGCGTCTCATAAATTTTAGTTGAATATATTTTCATTAGGTAAGATATTACGACTTTCTTTATATGCCTGTTTTTTGTTCTTATTTTAAATAAAAATTACACACCATTCGTATAATCTCGTAAACGGAGAAGTTTATTCTATTAATTTATAATATAATGAATCAAAGTCACGACATCCTACTTAGCACGGAACGCTGAAAATTGGAAGTCCAAATACGATTTTAACTATGAAAACATAAGGTATACTTTTTCTTGTAGGTTCTCGAAATGCTTTCCAACTAACTACTGATGTAGGCACAATACTTACTCCGTGATATTTCTCATCACACGAAACTGAGCACGAATTTACTTGTATAATGCGAAGTCGTGATTCACACTGTCCTATGGAGACTGTCACGACCGCTAAGTTATTTATCATTTCGTTTTTTAATTTCTAAATCCTTTTTGATATACCTACTTATAATTTGTGCACAGATTCAACTAACAATATTAATTACGGTTCCGGAACCAATTTTAATGAAAACTGAAAAATGAATTACGTAATCTATAATAAAACTTTTTTCGATAACTAACAACGCCTGATATTATCCAGTTAATTGCAATACATATTTTTATTTTTCGATGTTGTTATAATTTTTTTCCCCGACACGATGTTTTCTGTCTCGTTTCATCATGTGGCCAAAGAAACGAAACATATTTCTACTTGATCATTACACATGATTTTTGTTGCAATGTTATTATAGAAATTAACACACTATGAAGATAATATGTATTATTAAGGTATTAACGATTCCAGTCCTGTATTTCCGAGGTATAGGTGAAGGAAAACCTCACTATAAAACTTGTATGTATTTTCTATACGTGCTATTTGACTAGATAACAATCGAAGACACTATTAAAATTTGTTGACAAGTATCTGTCGGTGCGTTCCAGATTTCGCACTCAACAAATATAGTAAATATTTAAAAAATACTTATTTATTTTATAAGAACTCTATAAAAGTAGCAATTTAAAAATATTGAAAGATAATTCCAAAGTACCAATTACGAAGTAATAACATGACATATTACATTTCATATAACGATAGACAATGTTTACGAATGGTGTAGAATGATATTTGATAAATAATTGTATGTGCGTTCTTGTGCGTGCGTGCGAGTATACGAGCGTGCGTGCGTGCATGCGAGCGTGTGCGAGCGTGCGTCGTTCGTGTATGAGCGTGCGTGTGTTCGTGTATGAGCGTGTGCGGAAAATGGACTTAGGTGGAAAACTCCCAGCAAAAAATATCCAACTTAAAAAAATATGGAAAGTACAAACTTTTGTATATATATCGGCTTGTACAAAGTGTTTATCTGTCAGATTCATAACTAATACTTTGCCATTGTAAGCGACGATATTGTAATAATCCAATTGCAAAATTCGTCTTCAATAACTTTTATCTTTTACAAAAAACTTACTGTCGATATTTCAAATTTCCGATTGCAAATGTCAAAAAAACAACAGAGAACTTTAAGCGGACAGTTTATGTTACGTCAATTCATTTACCTCAACGAACAAAAGCGACTTTAATGTAGAAAAGACTAGATTCGATTCCAGTTACAAAATTTTTTGACAAACGAACTTTGATATTTCATATTTTGATTTTTTAATGCTTCTAAATACGATATCAAATGTAAAGTACTTTTATATAGGATACAATTTTACTACAATCTCACCTATGTGAAGGGACATATTGGAAGAGAGTAACACGCTAAGCCTGGGATGGAAGATCAGCTCTTAAGCACAGCTGCCGAAAAACACCCATAGATTCTTGACGACTCGAGAAATGTAACTAGCGAGGCGAGCAATAGAAAATGCTAACATCAATGAATTCTAATTTACATCGTGATATTGTGGAGCTTTCTAACAGTCAGTGTGTTGCCTACTTCTAACAACATCGGGTCCTTTAAGCTTAACATGAAGAGATATTTTTGTAGGCAAAGACCGCCGATCGATTACAAACCTCATAATAATCGTCATTGTTTTTTCGATTTTACTGCGCTTACTATCAGGTACAGTAATGTGAAGAGTTACTATTTAAAATATATAGAATCGTTGTTCCACATTGAAAAAGTGGGTGCCAAGTAACCGAAAATTGTCTAAATCTTAATAACGCGACAAGAAAGGTTCTTTGTTTTATGACAAAGTCGACTCTGTAATCAAGAAAATACGACTTATTTCGTTTTACATAATTTTATGTATTTTATTACAAAATAATATTTTGCCTAAATAAAATTACACAGCCATCTTAGTATGTCTATCTCTTATACTATAGAAAAAGTAGAATCACGATAGTGCGAGTAGTGCCGCTAATTAATTTAGCAATAAGGAATTAAACGTATTCCTTTGTTTAATCCCTGGATAATGGGCTTTAAGGTAAAACCACCAGTAATTGACACTGCACCAATAGTTGACACTCTGACGAAGAAAATTAAATATTAAGAAAAAAAGGAAGCCAAAGATCGAGATGGCCAAAATCACTGATTACTGATATATTTTTAATGTTATAAATACATATAGGTATAGTCAGTTATAAAAGTCGGTTAACAAACTCAAGACTTCAAATCAATTTAGTATCAAATATTTAATTTTCTTCGTCAGAGTGTCAACTATTGGTGCAGTGTCAATTACTGGTGGTTTTACCTTATAGCAATTATTTCTATACCATAAAATCTACATCTATTATTGTCATATTTGTATATTTTAATTTTTTCCATAAATTTATTATTATAAGAATTAGTATCCTTTTAAAATTGAGGAATATAAATAATAAAATAAATACATTGTTATAGCGAAAGACCTACTTCTAGTTGATTTAAAACGGTCTAGTTTTGAAGGAGGAAACAGGGAAAAACAAATTTAAAACTTTACTAGTTTAGTAAAAGTTTTTTTTTAAACATAAGTTTAAAAGTGCTAACTGTAATAAGCTCAATCGATAAACGATACCCACTAGTTGATGATCGAGTACTTTCATGTAAATCGGATCGTCAACTGGAAAGAGTAGTTAGATAAACATTCGTTGCCCTTGAGCAGACCGATATCCGCCCACGTAATATCGATTTTCCAGTACATAGATTCGTCTACAATAAGGCTTCACCGTCCACGGCATTCGCATCATTGAACCACAGCAAACTTTAATCGTCAGACAATAAATAACTTTATTTCAACAAGTTTGGCTTTCATTTCGTTTGTTAGTTGATTAGGATTGTGTCGTTCTTTGTTTTTCTGATACGGCGCTTACGAGGTAGTAACCGAGTATCCAGTAATTATGTATGGGCATTAGTGATCTGTTGACTCGGCCTTGTACGAAATTCTTGTAAATGCATTAACTATTAAAACATCCGGATCATCGTGTACTGATTCTCCATCTATACTTCATATTTTATTAACTTAAATATAAATGAAATGATAATAATATACAATTGACAATAAATTTTCATTTTTGTTTTTTCCAAGTTCTGATGTATTAGTAAATCCCGCGGTAGTCGCCGATGTTATTGGATTGCACTGTGCTCACCATCAGGTACGGTGCGGTCACTAGGCCGTGCTTCGAGAAAAAAAATGCTTTTACCAAAAAGCCCTCGAATTAATCGATTCAAAAAGGTTGGGCATTCTTTTTAAAGGTAACCGGTTCTGTAGCAGATTATAAGACGCAAAATGGAATTGTGTGGTGGATAAAAATATGAGAAATGTTAACGTACGTAATTTTAGCTAACTGTTGCTAAATCTTTTGTGCGTCTGTAAGTGATCGTATAACATATGAACGACATTTCCAATTCTTATATTCACATAATATATTTGTTTTATCGAGGCGATGTTTTATAGATATGTTAGAATCCGACAGATAGCGCTGTGGCTAACCAGCGTCTGCCGACCCATCTAATTTTTTAAATTACTTAAGACCGATTAATGGACAGCGTAAAACTTAAACCGGAGAGTCTAGAAGCATAACATTTTGTACAGGAGTCCTTTGTATAACGCAGGTGAGGACTAAAACAGGATTTTTGAAAATTCACCGCTATGTGGGTTAAATTTCTTGAGATGATACCGATGGGAAATCAGACGGTTATTCAATTATAAAAGTTAAAAACTAGTTATATTTTAGAAGAATTCTCTTCGGAGACTACTTAAAACTGAAGGAGGACGTTTTGGAGATGATATATGTTGTACTTTTTAATTTTTATTTTACTTTATTATTGTGTTAATAACAATATAATCTATTCGATTAATACTACTATCACAGAAAGGAATTTAACCCAATTACTTTTATCCTCAATAATCCTCTTACATACGACATAGTAACAATTTGTTTATTAAGATAAAATGATTCATATTAAAACCTTGTTATAAAAATACGTATGGGATCAGATAAAAATTATCTAAATTGAAAACCCGATTATATGGTAATGTTATTTTTATATTATCGCTGGTCGTGTCATTTTTTAATTACTATTTTCTAAATACTTTTTATTTCTTAATTAAATAGACAAAAGACGACGACCACGACCACACTGTAAAGAGTGTTACGGACAAGAAGAATTATTCAATGCATACAATCTACATTACATTTAGTATTAAAGTTGTTATTTTATTCTCGAATACCTTTTCCCGCGTCTTTGTCTAATTGTTTTTCATACTATGTCCTTTTCCAAGTCCCATGTATCCTCTATGCTTATTTTATTGCGATCAGTTCAGAGATTTAGTCGTGAAAAGGTAACAAACATACTAACAGAGTTATTTTCGAGTTTTTTTTTTTTGTGTAATGGGGATATTTTTAATAGATATTTGCATAGATCTACATTCGTAGCAAGGTAATATTTTTGGATGTAATCAAAATGTATATATTGTTACGAAATAAAATATCCCTAAGAGATAATGCTTTAATGTGTAACTGTAAAGGTTAAAGTCTATCAACCAACTGCTAAAAAACTATCTAATATTTAGGCAAAAGAATAAAGAATCAACATACATTAACCGTGTAAGCAGAGATAAATTATGCATCGGTCACACGAAGCGAATTTGCTTACAGTTTAAAGATTTGATTCAATAACTCATCGTCTGCCTGTCACAGAAAGGAAAAATAATATAACTGTTGTGTGTCATCTAACATCATTTATTTTCTATTGTGTTCAAACATCTTTTACACCGTCACAAGTATTCATTAACGAACTAGACAATATGAATCTTCAAAATTCAAACCTTTAAAATCCTTGGCAAATGAATAGGTTATTTATAGAAAGATCAACAGGTTCGTTATTCGGCACTCAGACACTGTAGAATGATAAGTACTTAGGAAGGTATCGTAAAATCTGCTATAAATAAACAAATGTAAAACAAATAATTCTTAGCATTATATCATACTGGTTATCAAATATTGTGAAAAGAAAATTTTGGCTAAATAAATCTCTGGATTTGCTGTAGGAAGTGTTGAATTTAAATGCTTCTCCATTGTGGAATTACTTTAATTTGTAAACGGAAACGATTGTTCGGAGATTAACAAAAATTACTTGTTGGTTTCATTATATTTAAATTTTTTATGTTTTGTAACTTGTAACTCTCTTTTGATCGTTGTAATTCATAAAATTAAATAAATAATAATTATAGAAGATATAAGATCGATCAATAGATTATATAAGAAATATTGACTGAAAATTATATTTATATAGCAAATCAGTTGCGGTCATCAAGCACAGTATCATATCAATTATCAATTATGAACAAAGTGTACAATCAATTTAATTTTGGAAGTGATAATCCCATAACTTGATTAATACTCAATTAAATATTTCACAGTCTATGATTTTAGCGAACTACGTTAGACACTTATTTTAGTGATAATAGAGATATTTATTAATAGCAGATAAAAAAACGACATCAACAATAAAATCCTACAAAAGCATAATTACATCACTTACCTGAATAGAGTCCAAAGCGAGGCGTTCGTAGTCCACGTGGTAGAAGCTTAGCTGAGGCACCTGCCGCCTTCTCGGCCTGATATCATCATAGTAGGCGACCACATCGTTAATAGAGACAACTGGACAATCATCCGAGGTACTGCATCCGCTGCTGACGACGTCCAAACCGCTGTCCGAGTCAGCCTCACCTCCGAAACCCTCTTTCGAATCTCTCCGGTCGCCGTAACTTTGTTCGGAGCCCTCCTGGTAACCGGACTCGTTCATCTCGTCCGGAGTGACGATCTCGGGTATTTTCGTCGTGTCGTATTCAAAACCGACGTCATCGTCGAACATCGTTTCGTACGTCTCGCTCATTTTATATAGTTTTAATTAATATTTTTTTATTAATTGTTTAGTTTCTCTCTACATGCTGGTGTGGCCTTGGAATGTAGCGCCCTGTGAACAAAATTATACATTTTAAAACGAAGAATTCAAGTGAATCATCATGTGAATTATTATTCCTATCTAAATTCGTTAAGTATTTCCTAAACCATTTATCCAATTGCGATGAAAATTTTGTGAGTTGTTATGCGCACACCCGCGAAGGTTTCTTTATTAGTACAAAGATTTTAAAACAGATGGTGCACGAGAAGCTTCATAGCAAAGATAACGGGAACGACGTCGTGTTAAGAAGGTAGTTCATTATAAAAATCTCTGTACCGTATGTTGATGCTTATTTTTATTTTATGCTTTTCAATTCGTAATTTAGTGTTACAAACATCCATCTTCATTAATGTTTAACTCTTTGATTGTTTTTATTGTTAGGATATCCGCCATAATAACATAAAAATAGCCAATTTGAGAAAAATTGTAAATTTGAACCGGCTACCTATGATTGTTCAAAAGAAATAGGGCGTGGAGTGGCGTTCTAGGAACGGAACTCTAAAAAATAGGAAATATCATTTATTTTAAGAAATACAAAGAAAACATTTTGTTTTTACTTTTTTTTAATACAGTAAGATTAAAATACCACGTAGATACCGCTTTCTGTTAGCTCAAATTTTTTTATGGTCAAATAAGGAATTCTTTAGTGGTAAACTTTTCTGTTATATATTAACGATCAAGTCGCTCAGTTATAAAATCACCAACAGAAGCAGACAAATTTTAGTAAAATAATATACTTACATATGCCTAAATGGATGTGAATCATTTCACTTGTAAAAGCATTTTGAATGATAGAATACAGAATCTTAATACGGCATATTCGGTACGGTATCGGATTATTTATGTTTATAAAAGTAAAAATATTATAATTGTTAGTAATCGAATTTATTGATATGCCTTTCAATTACTTACTATATTGAATCATAATCATCATGTATATTATTTTTCTGATGTGTTTTTTCCTTAAAATTCCATCTATATCTCTGTTAATTCTTCATCAAAGTTAATTATTCAAACATCATTTTAAAAGCGTATGTTAATGTTTTCGTTAAATAAATTTATAAAAAAAAAATTGAATTGTATCTCTATATATTATTTCTCAAATATATTTATAGAAATTCTTAAAAGATGGTATTCATAATTAAAATACATTCAACTAACATTTACGAGGCGCCATCTATTCACAATTTGTTTAATTAAAATGACAGCTGTGTTATTGTTTACATTGTGTAATGTAATATTCGCACGGGATTTTTTTATTTAAAAATAGATCAAAACTTACTAATGTCGAATATTGTGTCAATTTTCATTGTATATTTGAAAACTATTTCATGCATATTTCAAGCTTTTTACATTGAACGTAATCCGGTCTCTAGTTATTAGTAAAAAAGGAATCCCTTTTCCTCAAGGAAATTATACGTAAATATAGTTTTGTTTACAAAATCTGTTATGTAATTATGTAAAGAGTTTTCGAGAAGCGATAAATAAAAAAATACTTAACTTTAATTTGTACGTAAAAAATACTTTTTTTTAATTATATTAACATTAATAAAAATAACATGTTTTTATCATTCCTGGTGTGTAAAATACTTTACATATTGAATTTTGTAAGAAGCACATCTTAGAAATATTCTTTAAACATAACTGTAGGTATAGTTTAAAATAAATCTAGTTTAAAATATGTAAACAAGATATTAAACACCTTATCTACAAGCAAATAGAAGTATTCTAATAAAAAACTCATCACTAATAACTATACATCTAGATATTAAGCGGTAACTTTCAATTTCGTCGGCCATTGCCGAAGCGAGGTTCCTCCAGTCGCATACTCGACTTAATGAAATCAAAACCGACTCTCGATTTCGTTTGTAACCTCTATTCTAACATGTTGATTCCGGCCTAGGAATGAGCAATATTAGCAAAACTTCGATGTTAATATCAGTAAGTAAACATCGAAATAAATATTTCCCTCATCGATCGAACATTTGTAGATACTTTTTTGATGGGGGTTATCACTAGTTTGACAATTTTTTTAGGAAAACTTGTGGTTCCTTATGTATTTTGTAGGAATGGGCCGAAGTTCGGTAAATATTCGATTTAACCGAAGTACGGCCAAAGCCAAAGTGCAGTTCAGTTTTGTTAAGATGAATCGAAGTTCTGCCGAACTTTAATATCTACTTATAATTAGTGTCCTCGGAATTAAAAATAATCACAACAGTTTGTAATATAGAAGAAACAAACTAATGAATTAGTTTCATTGTTTTTTGTGATAATTAGTACAACAAATCTCGGAATTGAATAAAACAATATTTTACCACAATGACTAATCAAAATTAAATGACGATGATATAGAGAAAAGTCTTCATTAAGCCAGTGCACAGTGAAACTCAAGAAACTATTCATACAGGTCCACATTATCCACATGTTAATCGTCATATATATATTTCACTTGCAAATTGCAAACAAAGCAATTGTCGAGTCAAAACTTCTATTAGTGAATACTTGGTATTGGGGCTACAATAGAGAAATCAAAAAGTTAAATGCATGGTCTTCCAATGAATTTACATAGACTAAGACATTGTAGAAAAACCTACAATATGCTAGTAATATAATGTTTCTATAAAGCAGATAAGAAACCGGTGTAGATACAGTATCGCCCAAAATCATTAACTCGACTGTGTTGGGATCTGAGTATCTTACGGGCAGAGGGTAGAAGTTGGTGAGAAGCGCCCAAGAGAAATGGGTAGCGTAGCGTAAATATTTTTTGACACATTCTTAGCGCCAAAATTGAAACTAAATTCGCTCGAACTCCGGGCGAAGTTCGGCTTAGGTATAATCCACATTCGGCCCACCTTTAGTATTTTGCTTACCTACGGTCTTCAAACTGTATTTACAACAGACAAATGTGCAAACATCGAATTTCATTGTTTACGACGTATTACATTGTAATATTTAACGAAGTTAAAAAGATTTTAGCATAAAAATCAAATGCCTCTATTTATGTCAGACTCTGAAATCAAAAACCAACGTCGCTTTATCCTCCTCATTTCTCAGAATCTCGCATAAATGTAGGCAATCGGTACGCGGCTCGATTTAATGTACGTATAGAAGGTTCCTTTTTACAAAGAAACAACAATGACTTGTTATAAGCAAGAGCATTTGGAGTTCAGCAAGGAGTTTAAGTTCAAAAACAATGCAGTACAGACAAGTGTCAGAAGACATAAAACCACTATTACAGATGATTTCTTTGATTAAAGTATTAGTGTACTCCAACTCCTACGTGGAGTTACAGAGACATTGTTTGTGATTATTTGCTAAAATTTGAAATGTGGAAATTGAAAATTCATTTACATTATCCACGTACAATGTAAAACATATTACACATTATAACAAAACTATGCCATAAAACTAAATCCCTAAAATATTAAGAGAAAGCAGAAAATGTTCAAACGTATTTTTGTCATTTATCATCGTTTGGTGAGATTTTACGAATGCAACAAGTAACCCTGCCTGGTGACCCAGTTACGCGTGCCAAGGTTACGACCTCTTCCAGAAACGTGTCAACAAGTGGGCGCCACTTGGTCAAAACATCAGTACCCCAAAATGTAATGAATTTTTATTAGGAATAAATTACAGACAAAATTGTATTATTAGATTTAGTGTAGTGTCTATTTTATTCTACCTTTTTTTAGTTTATGTCGATCACATGATTAGGAACATTGATTTTTTTCTTTTCTCCTCCTTTTCCTAACTTGGCAACTAGTCCGCTTTATTGAAAATCATTACTGCCATTATCAAATGATGACTTATAAAGTGTCACAGGACGCTTGTCATTAAAATTATGAATTAATGAAAAAAACAATACTCCATTGTAATGATTTATCGTGTTTTCTGTCGTTTTCCGAAGGTATGTTTAGGTCATTTATTATTTAGATATAGTATGACAAACTTATTTTACATTTAGGCGGTGTAAGAATACAATGATAGTAAATGACTGAAAAAAAAAAAAAAGATGCCTTCTGAAAGCGACCGAAAACACAATAAATAAAGTAATGAGAAAACAACTAAGGTAAAATAAAGATATTTAACAAAAAGATAAGAATGATTGATAAACAATCATTACACCATGTCTAGAGAAGGCAGAAAATATATAGCACCACATGTGTCTCTTTACAAATCTATATGTTTCTTGCTTTAGATTTTGATTCCATGTGGTTTTTAATATCCCGATAATTCGGTCACGATAAGTCAGTCTCAGTTAGCCCCGGTTTCTACTACCTCCCACTTTCATGTTTTTTACGTTTATGTTATCACCATTCACAGTTCCACGCTGACAAATCATCGAGACAAATCAAGATTAAAAAAAAACATAAGTACATAAAATATACGATTCATAAGAAAAAGAAACAGACAACAAATGTGTAAACATTACCGCATCACCGTTTAAAATGTAAATATGCACTCGTATTGCAAACAATGTCAGCATTATCAAATAAACCTGTGCGATCCATATGTTTTTGCGTCGAACGTAAGGTTACAATGATATACATAACAATATATATTTATTTTCCAATCCGTGTACAACGACGTGTTCTCGAAACCTACCAAGAGCATCTGATCTTTCGGTGAAGGGAAATTTCATAATCTATAGAATGGATTCAGAGAGTTTTGGACATGCAGACGATTTTTTTTAGTATTACTTATTGGTACTTATGGTAAGGACAGTACAATCAAACAACAACATCGATATCTCTGTCGCAGCCTCTTAGAAGCTGCATATACACTGACTGATCCCAAAACGTGACAAGCCGACCTTAGTGGAGGGTTTATCACCATGTGCATGGTGATTGCGACTTAGTCGATTACAGATCCTGCAACCCCGCTTGAATACTGGATATTATACATTGACTGCTCGCAGAAGTCAACACGCCTAAGTGTACCATTATGGTAGCTGTTACACTAGATGTATCATGGTAGTCGGACACAAAGCAATAATGTTCGCGCTGCTGTGTATGGGACCAAACGCAATGTACGCAATGGGACCACACAAGGCGTTCCAACTAAGTAGTCCTCAGAAGTAACAATCTGTTATTGACTGATCTCATTTAGGACTCCTAGTCTTTCTCAAGTTGTCTATAAAGAGCTATAGTCTGCAGTCACCATATAACATCAAGTGAACTGTAAGCCTATTTGCAACTTCATACAATAAAAAAATCTCGCTGAATTCTTAACTGTCGTCCTGAAATTACAAGTCACTAACTTTAGTGAACAAACCGGCGTGTTTCAACAGCTGTACAGGGAACACCATACAAAACGGAATCAGAGGGTCTGTTTGTCTTCTTTACTCCAATTTTAGTGCCGAAGCTTTTCTGCTAACGTCACAAATAGTGGCAGTATTTAGTAAAAGGAATCTTCAATCGTATTTTGCAGCATACAAAACTTATTGTAAGGAATTCTTCAAGTTCTTTGGTAATTGACATAGAGGAAACGAAAAATACTTTTGTTTGAAAAAGAAAAAGAGGAATAATGAAACCAGAAAGACCCAAGAATCAGAGCCAGAATCACCTGTTACAATACACCTGGCAATGAGCCAAAACGGAATTTTAACCGCACAGTAAATAATAATGCTCAGTAAAGCAACTAAACAAAAGTTTTTTTTTTGTAACACACTTTACTAAGCTGAAGATCGAGTTCGAATTTTTACAATGAGCCTGAGCTTTCGATAAAGAAAAATATCATGATATAACCATAGCACGGTGGTAGGACATTTTCTAATGTCATCCTGCCTAGCTACCATCCTAAGTTGAAAATTTGTCGCCAAGCACTAATAAGACAAGTGTATTCCGGTACACGCACTTGAGAACCAGCTTCTCCATTATGTTCACAGTGTTACCATTGTTCGTCCACAACGTTACTTAAGATTAGGTGGAATTGTGAAACGCTAAAACCTATAAAGAATAAAAACAAAATTGACAGTGGCAAATACTTCTGCGTCACCGATCGAAAAGAAAAGTCAAGAAGAATTTTAGACCTTTGTAATTTAAATTTAAAACTTTACTGTGACAGTATTACATTCATTCACCCTACATTCTCGGTTGCAGCACCAACTAACCACTAGGTGTTTGTAAATAACCGTTCTTAGAAATATTCGTTCAGTTCTAAGACGGGGCACGTTGCCATTTACCACGTTAACTGACCGACTCGTCTCGCTTATATAAACTTTGAAGACTTCCGCGATAAATTCGCACCGTTCTAAAATATCACGCATCGATAAATTTTATACATCCTTTCATGTGTGGTTCTCAGAAATATTTCATTGTACCGCCATAATCCTATTTTGTTAAAAACTTACCAAAGAGTTAGTACGATACTTGCGTTAAAGAAGTTAAAAATCAAATTATAAGTGCAAAGAAGTTTCACAACTATTATTAAAGAATATTATACAGAAACAGGACAGAATCAAACAGGAAAGAATAAACTAATTATGTGCGATATATGAAGATGATGGGCTAAAATTGCAAAATAAAACATTATATTCATCCTTCTACCCTTTCTTTCATCGTTCATCCTCCAACTGAGGTCGACAGAATGGATGGAGCAGAATTTTTCTCTATTCTTATTTAAATTAATGACACACTGACAGCCTAAAGACATTCTTTTTATATATCTTACTTATATAATAACCATGCAATCGAATTACTATAAATTTAAAAGGAGGCGTGAAAGGGCATTTCACCAGGCCGATATGACATAGACAGTCGCCGTTGTTTTGTTGACCGTACTTACCATCAGGTGTACACTCATTACTAGTATTTAAAAAAAGTGAGACCTTTCTCTTTGGATATAATTTTATTTAACATTTTATCAGTTAGAAATTTAGTTAGTTCTAGCAAGGGTGGTCCCAGAATTGTACAGAATTAGATTAACACCTTTATTTATAAAAGCACGATATTGTGACACAACTGTTTCTGATGGGAAGCACAGTGCAATCTAAAAACAGTGGCGACTGGAGCTCAAAAACCCATCACCAATCGCCGCTGCCATACCAACTTAGCAGAAACTGGATATGCATCAGCTGATTTTGAAACGCAACGCACATAAGCAAATCATTATGACAGACTTTTCACCATATACTAGCTGTACAGTCCTAATCCTACCGCCCCGTTATCGCCATTTCCTCGTTCGGTACTCAGCATGGTGCAACACGTGTAGGCGAGGTTCGCTTGGGTTTCTCAAATCTTAAGAAATTATATGACCCCTTACACCTTATTAGTTGTATAGTTTATACAATCGTACTGTAAATAGAAAATACTCTTTGAAATATATTAATAAATGTGTGAAATAATATTAATGTCTCGTTAATTATTTGCATATCATAAATATGAAAATGAATTAGCAAGGAATTTCATGAAAGAATAAATGCGAATAAGTGAATGTAAAATCGATACAAGTCAGCGGCTATGCCGCACGTTGCGAAATGGTGTCCGATATCAGCTAACTTGCACGCCCTACTACTTATTAGGCCTTAACATAGTAAGGGAGCTAGTAAACAGTGTAACGACATAATTATTGACTAAACTAATTTAAGTTCTCTCTATAAAAATTGTTTTCTAATGATAATACAGAATTACATGTATTATATGTATTATGTATATGTTATCGTATATATTATATCTCTATAGAACAATGCTAAAGAAAAACACATCCCAGTGTTGAAACGTTGACATAAATGAAGGAAAATAAATGTTATGAATAAATAAGTATAAGTATTCTAACTAGAATCCAGGTAACTAAAATCATCTCATATAACTATGAGATGGCCAGCAGTATTTGTGCATGAGGCATAACATGTGGAAAAAGGACAAGTGGACAATATATTTGTCCGTTGAAAATTTTGTAAATTGAAAGATATATATTTTTAATGCTTTTAATTACGAAACTTTTGAGCCTGGATTTGACTACATTTATGTCCATAACGTCAAATGATTATTGTTTCAAAATAACATAGAAATGAAGAAGTTTTAGAGGGTTTGTCTCAAAACATATATTAAGAAATTGGAATAAGAGGTTTTTACAAATATACAAATTGAAACAGATTAAGATGTAAATTATTATAACTATTAAAAACATTCCGCACTCTTTATAATTTGCAGCTTCGAGGCTATAAGGCATGACAGCTTTAGTTTTAACCTAAAACAGGTTGCACAGGACTGTGTAGACAGAATAATAAATACTGATATTTATGTATAGTTTTAGTAAATATTATTTCATTACTTCGATTGGTTTTATGCAACTATAGTTTAACTCTGTCGATAATTATCATATTCAAGCTACATCAAAGAATGTATTAAGCTGCTCTGTCATACGCATCACAAACTTGGATATTCAACAACCATGCAAGGACAGATATAAGAATGAATACATTAAAAAAAAATGATAGCATTTTAAACGACTGAAGTGGAAGTGGGCTGGTCACGTGGCAAGATCGACAGATGAAAGGTGGATAAAATTGGTCACTAATTGTTCAGGTCCAAGAGGCAAAAGAGCCAGAGGTCGACCTGGAAACTGTTGGAGGAGGCCTATACCGGCAAGGGGCCTTAACTGAATAACTATATTAAGATATAAATTCTAATGTCATTAATTTCTTTGCAAGTTTAGGAAATAAAAGGGTTTTATTATTATTAATGAATAATCTGTGGGAATAAAACATTTGAAATTAAAAATTCCCCATGTTGTCAAAAATCCTTTGTTATTGCTCACCTACCATAATTTCATGCTTCTAGACCACTGCTGCCCAATTTATTTTAGAGATGGGCGATAATTTCAAAACCATTTTAGCTGACGGGCTACCATAATATATTCAAATATAAACAGATAGATATTTAAAACGAATTAAGTTTTCAGTAAAATATCGTTTAATAATAGCAGGCAGGCAAATTTAAATGCCTTAGCGGGTAACTTTATGCCCGCGGGCCAGGTTTGGGCGGTCTTATTCTAGACCTATCTTTAGTTAGTAACTAATTTAGCTCACTTTACGTATAAAATATATTGTAGGGGGGATCCCCAAAAATCAAATTAACAAAATCTTCTTAAAACTTGTTTGCTACAAACATGGCACGCGGTATGACGTGGCACATGAGCTAAGAAAGCCGTGACAAAATAAAACAAAACAATGCGGTAATGAGGAATGAAATTAATTATAAAATTATAGGAGTTTTTTTATCGTAGCACGGTAAAATTACGTCACTGTGTCTGATTGTGATTACAGTGCAATTCAATAACACCGGCGACTACCGGCTCGCTCAAACGTCTTTACACATTATGTTTGAAGGACTCCATATTGAACTACAGAATGAAATACGAAGAGTTCTAAATTTATAGAACTGCCTAAATACGTACCTATCAGGAAGACATGATTCTTCGCTATTATTTTATCTGTCGCCTAGACCTAGACCGCTTTAATGTATCCTAATTTTCTCTAAACCTTACGCACTCACAAGGGGCCTCATTGCCAACTTTGTGAAAGATGGTTCCAAACTAACCGATTAAGACATGCGTTATCCCCTCAGTAAGGCTTAAGAATTTCATTAAGTAAATAGATATAATGGTGGTAGAATACGAGAATTGTGTCCGATTGGATCGCGACTATCATACAGAAAGTGCAACGTCTGTCATAGTGGCAAGCTTAACCGTCTTGCGTAAAAAGGATCGTTCGACGTGTATCCAGTAAATAAGCGGGGTGGTATAGATCTGTGCACCGCAAAGTGCGGGAATCGCAAAATTCCGAAGCGAATATTTGCAACGAGTTTCCCTATTCCGTCGTACATTTCATAGAAGCACCCCTGTTGGATTTACAGCGATACAAAAATTTATAGTATGTTTTTTTAATCGTAATTTAGGTTGTCTTTCGAAGGATCAACAGTTTTTAAGGGAAGTGGGATTTGCTTTCAGATACATATATTTTTAAATAAAATATCAAACAATGAATACACTTTCCACAATTTATGATTCCAGAAGACTATCTTCGTTAACATCATAAACACTATCTCTAGTTCGGAAAACATCCGTCAACGAGAAGAACAAGTAAAAAGCACGATCGGGTCTATCAAAATTATTACAATTTTTCATTATTGTTGACAACCCTGAACTTTGTTATCGAAGTTTAAACATTACTATATCACGTGTAAAGGCACGTGCAGATTAGACACGGTACACGATGAGCGACCACGCGACCATATATTTAATAATCGACCATTTATAAACACAGTAATCGCTGTCATGGAATCCTATAACAAATTGACGATTAGATTTTTTATAGGAAATATTAGCTGTAAAAGTCCTTCAAGAGGACTAGGTTGTGCCAGAATTGCGGAATTGGAGAAGGTAATGATGGCTCAGTGGAAGCATGTACGACTTCGCGTCGATTGACGTGAGTTCGAATCCCTGCAATAAGCCTGAGCTTTCGGTGAAGGAAAACATCGTGAGGAAACCATAGCATTGTAGTAGGGCTTGTTCTAATGCCGCCTGGCTAGCTACCACCCTCAGGTTGAAAATATGTCGCCAAGCACCAATAGGTATGTTCAGGCAGCTGCACTTGAGAA
Source organism: Saturnia pavonia (assembly GCA_947532125.1). NCBI lineage: Eukaryota > Metazoa > Arthropoda > Insecta > Lepidoptera > Saturniidae > Saturnia > Saturnia pavonia. The sequence goes on from OX383903.1 coordinate 16,338,088, forward strand.
CCAGTCTTCCACTAGTTTAGCGGGTTATCATCTTGAGCCACACCGTCAGTTAACATCAGGTGAGATTGTGGCCACAACGTCAAGCCTATAACGATAAAAAAGAGGCTATAAAATGCTATAAATTTTCTAAATCAAACAAGTAGTTCCACAGATTAGCGCGTTCAAACAAACAAACAATTTACTTAGCTTTATAATATTAGTATATGTAGATTGTTAACTTTATAATTTTAAATGCTAAGAGCTGGATTCTATCGCTAACAATAATAAAACAACAATCCACACCTTAAACGAATTAGAAATTATAGCACCTTAGTAAAATAGTGTAAGAAAATACATGCAGTGCCTAACACTCTGGGTGGTAACTACTGACTCATCAAAGATATCCCAGTACCATATTACTGTTTACATAGACATTTCACACATCGTGTAACATTATTCATTAAGAATGCTCGACAATTGCTTGCTATTCTGTGTAGGTATAAATTTTGTTTACATTCACTAACAAACGATTGTAATTTACATACATACATAATTACGCCTCTTTCCCAACGGGGTAGGCAGAGACCACGTTCTTCCACTTGCTACGATCCTGACATACAACTTTCGCTTCCTCAACATTCATCAATCTGTTCATGCATGCTCGTCGGTTTAGAGTACTCTTGACCTGCCCTTTCTTCAAAACTTCCCCGATTTGATACTGGAACGTTCATCTAGGCCTTCCTCTTCCATTTAACTTTTTAACATTTAACAGTTTTTGAAGTTATACGTTCTTCTTTAGGCGAGTTATATTTTTTTTGTGTTTAAGTGTGTCTTGTGTGTTGTGTGTGTTTTGTGTTTTTGTGTTTAAGTGTGTCTTTTTAGGAAACTCGCGCGCATAACAAAAAGTTGTATGCAAAACCTCTTGTTTTGTTGTGTTGTGTAGAACATGGAGTGTGACTATTAAAAAATAAAAAACTTTGAGTTTTTCAAAACAAAAATGTTTGGTTTGCTTTTAAAGAGTTTTTTGTTTGTTTAAACGCGATAATCTCTGAAACTATCAGTCAGATTGGAAAAACTATTTCTGTATATGATAACGAGATTCATGGGAAATAATATAGGCTATATAATTTTACGCTAAGACCCTAAGGAGTGGAGCAGTAACTATGAACGTCAAGTAATCTGGCAAGCTGTAGGCGAATATGGGAAGTGGAACAACGGTAGGGCTGGGCTGCACGGGCGCATTGGAAAGTTTTCCAAATAAATTTAACACGGGTAAAATCAGGTGGCACGGCTAGTATTTATGAATAAAAAACAGTTTCGTTCCAGAAACGTCTTGTTGTACATCTCATCTATGTAGTGACGCAAAAGAACGAATGACTTTTATTATCTTAACTGGTAATACTGCGAATTAAAAAATTGTTACTTTGCGTTCTTGATCATATAACAAGAAGTGTAATCAAGAGAAGGTACTAAATATTTAATGTTTCAATGATTACATACTTCCGTTAATCTGCTAATTCATGTTATGTTTGATGTAACGGGCATCATTTAAAGATGAAACCGCACTAGGGTGCAGCGGCACTGCGCGGCAAGGCACGAAACATCGCGGCCATTCAGTCTTGAAATGTATGTGGCATACCGAACTATGTGCGGTTTCACCTTTATACTATTTATTTATAAGCAATATTTATTTTAGATAGGAACAAAGAAACGTTATATCTATATGAATAAAGTTGTGAATGTACATGATTTTATTTTCCAATTTTGTGCTAACATTAAAAAAAAAATTTCATCTGTAGGTCTGAATTTAACTCGACAACAGCTTTACGGAATTTTACTAAATTTGGTCCACGAGGCGTTCATCTCTTTTCTCAATTGATAGACTATAAAAATTATAAATAATACTTATAGAAATGGTAAAAATAATAATCCAAAACTTGTTTTTTATTAATTCTTAGCATTAAAAAAAACACTTAAGGCTGTAAAATAAGGGTTGAAACTTTGTATGGTGAAAATAATTTTATTATAATTTTTTTCATATTATTTTATGTGCCTATATCTCCAAGATACCTTTTTCTAAATGTAATTATGAAACGAATTAGCTATCGCTCATATTTTTAGAAGCTTTATCTCGAATCAACACCATTTTGGCTATGCGACTATACGAGAAATCCCATCGGGCACACAGCTAGAAATCTAATTTTTACTTGAACTGAAACTCTGTATCAGGTACACTAAATAACGTAAGTGATAACAATAACATAAACGTTAAAATGTCCCACTGTTGGGCAACATTTTCCTGTGCCAAGACAAGGTTGATCGCGACGTTAATGTATTATTAATTTAAAAAATAATAATTGTGTACGTATGTAAGTACGTATGAAGTTAGACTTGTTTGTCGTAACAAAACAAAAATAACTCGAACAATTTCATCCCGCGTGTCAACAACATGATGAAATTAGCCATCAATGATAATAATGTATTTTTTTTACTGTTATAGGTTTTGGCGTAGTTGTCACAATCTCACCTGGTTTTAAGTGATGATGATGTTGCCCAAGATGACAACACGCTAAACCTAGTGGAAGACTGGCTCTCAAGTGCAGCTGTCGGAACACACCTAATGGTGCTTGGCGACAGATTTTCAACTTGAGGATGGTAGCTAGCCAGGCGGGCATTAGAACAAGCCCTACTATAATGCTATGGTTTCCTCACGATGTTTTCCTTCAACGACAGATCAGGCTCATTGCAGGGATTCGAACACACGTCAATCGACGCGAAGTCGTACACACTACCAATGAGCCACATTGCTTCAAAAAATTAAATTTATTGACTTCTTTATCGTTTAAAACTAATTTAACAGTGTATAAATAAACATTGTTTTGTTTTGATTAAGTCTGTATAATAAATTCACATTATTATCATTGATGGCTAACTTCATCATTTCGCACTTACCGTCTACTAAACGCAGTAAAAAGCATAACTTGAAAACTTAATATTATAGCAAAAATTCAATATTGCATGTGTACACACTATGACCTTTAAACGAGTACATAAGTCCAAGGTCAACAAGAAAATCGTCGAAACAAGGCTTCTTACTAACGCACAATAATCCTCGTAATATTTGAAACCCTATCGTTAGGAATGTTTTAGACTGATGCATTAATTCGATCATACGACACCGCGGCGTACAGTCGCGTCGTACCGGTCAACCTTGGGACACTCACTTTTGAGTTTCGACGTAGTTGAATATTATAATTTTAGTGTTTTAACTCCTAGCGCTTGATGTCTACAAGAATACGTTTGTATGGCTTTAAGTCACCAGATCGACGTAAAATGACATGTTTCGGTAAATAAATCTTATAGTTTTAGTACAGAAATATGAATTTTCATAAAACACATCCGATTCACATCGAGCAATGACGATTTATTCTAGAGCTTTCTTCTTTTTTAAAGAAATTTATTAATTTTACAATACATTTTTAATGACATACAATTATATGCCAATAATTTAAATACTTTTTTTGCATATATATTTTTTTCATCGCATCATGTGACGGAAGTGCGACATGATAAAGTTAATAATTTAAAGAAATTATTTTTAAAATTAAGATCAGAATTATTTTATTTATATAATTAATTACTTTTAGACAATTAAAAAAAGACAGTAAAATTTATTATCATTATTGGTAGCTAACTTCATGATATTATTGACACGTGGGATACAATTTTTGTAGTTATTTTTGTTTTGTCATGAGCAGCTGTACATGGTAATATAATAAATATTATAAGTATGTAAGGATATTAGTACAAAATAATATAATAATCGTGGTGTCGTGATACACGTAACAGAAGCGAACCTTATAGCGCGTTGTGTGTAAAAACCAATTATAAATTAATTTCTATGTAAAAGTATATTCTTATTCCGTCATTTTGATAAATAAAAAAAAAAACAAATACAAATCGCAAGGTTTCGTAAACCGCGTGGTTTTTAAAAACGCACTGTCACATTTGCACTTCCGTTACGTTCGCCATTTCCGTTCGTGACGTTTCATGTGTTCGGAGTTAGTTTTACATCCGCATGTGTTACGAAACTTCGCTTAAATACCTTAATGCTTTACTAAAATTATTTCAAAATATAAGATATTCATAACATACTAAAATAATATTATAATAGAAATATTTATTCACCATGCGTGGGTAATTTGGCTGCGGTAAATTTTATTAAATTTAATGTTCGGTTATTAATTACGGCATCCATGCCCCTAGTCCTATCGTGGTAACGCTTTTGAAGTCTACATCTTTACGTTAGTACTAAGAAAAACTACTTTGAACCGCTAGTTCCCTTAGAAATTCCACTATGCTTCAAACGTGTATTTATCGTAAATGCTGATATACACAAATAACCGATTTCAATAATTGCAGCCCATAAAAACCGTATGTCTAGCGTAACAAAGGCCAAAATCAATGTTTTCGACAGCAAATAAAAAACAATCTACGATATTCTGATTGACATTTTAAAATCGACGGATGTAATTATTTATAAATAGCGGACCGCCCCGGCTTCGCACGGGTATTTAACAAAAAATTAAAAAATTATAAATTTTCATACGGATCCCTAACTTTTTATTATATCGCCTATCGCGTTCACCAGGGGTAATGTAGGATTCTAATGGTGAAAGAATTTTTCAAATCGGTCCAGTAGTTTCAGAGCCTATTCAATGCAAACAAACAATCAAATCTTTCCTCTTTATAATATTAAGTTTAGATATAAATAACGTATATTTATACAGTATTATTTTTGACGCTTCGTTATTCAATCATTTTTTTTTGTTTCCCATCAGAAAGAGTACATAATACATGAGACCACGAGACTATGAGACCATGAGACTATGGTTATGCTTATGCTTAAGCAATGAAGAATTTATATAAATCATGAAGAACCACCCACGTGTCCATCACCTGTCTATCGCCCTGTGTCTCTTAAAACTAAATCTATACTAATATTATAAAGCTCAATAGATTGTTTGTTAGTTTGAACACGCTAATCTCTGGAAATATCAGTGAGAAGCCTATTTATTGAGACTATATAACTTCACGCTATAACCCTAAGGAACGGAGCAGTAACCATGAACGTAAAGCAATCTGGCACGGTGTAAGCAAGTACGGGATCTAGAGTAAGTCGAATAAATTTAACACGGGTAAATCATCGGGGTATAGTTAGTTATTGAACAAAATAGAATGTTAATGTTGTTAAAATCTCTGCCTACCACACAACAAACTTGTCGTAGCCAGGCAATCATCCTCCATGATATATAACGCCATAAATCTGAATTGCATTCAATTGACACACAAAGCTTTGTACATAGGTCGTCAACATAATTTAAGTGCACAAATAGATTACTAAGTCAGCGTTTCTCAAAATAAATTATTTTGTCCCCACCGATGATCCTGTAGTTACTTAGTTGGGCGGTAACTAAACCTATTCTTTATGAAGTCTTGCAAATTGCTTAACCTACTTTTTTTAAACAGGCACTGTCGTAATGTCAATATTTGTGCTGTGTAAACAAAAGTATTGTACAACTGTGATTACTTACGGCTTAAATCTGCTTGTTTTTTTTTGGGTTTAAATCACGTCGGTAGCAGTGTTTTATTTGTATAAATTTGACAATCACTGTTCGAGATCATTTGGCCTATTTGCAATGAATTTGTGTGCTTAATATACGAATATCTGATTCTTTCACTGTTATGTTTATAATGAACTATTACTGAGGACGTTTGTAACAACGAAAACTAAAAGTTCCTCTTTTTAAATCAGCTACGTTTTGGAGTGTAAATAGTTTGAAAACCATCTTAAGGCTTGAGACACCCGAGCCAACCTCAACTGCCATCAGCTACGTTTTGGAGTTAAAGAGGTTTCAAATAACATCTTAAGGCTTGAGATAAGACAACCTCAACTACAATCAGCTACATTTTGGAGTTAAAGAGGTTTCAAATAACATCTTAAGGCTTGAGATAAGACAACCTCAACTACAATCAGCTACGTTTTGGAGGTAAAGAGGTTTCAAATAACATCTTAAGGCTTGAGATAGACAATCTCAACTGCCATCAGCTACATTTTGGAGTTAAAGAGGTTTCAAATAACATCTTAAGGCTTGAGATAAGACAACCTCAACTACAATCAGCTACGTTTTGGAGTTAAAGAGGTTTCAAATAACATCTTAAGGCTTGAGAAACCCAAGTCAACCCCAACTGCCATCAGCTACGTTTTGGAGTTAAAGAGGTTTCAAATAACATCTTAAGACTTGAGCCACCCAATCCAACCTCGACTGCCATCAGCTACGTTTTAGAGTTAAAGAGGTTCCAAGCCAACCTGCCTGTTGTGCTCACTGATGTGGCAATAGCGGGATGGTAAAGAGGTACAACCCGACTGGGTGATGACTATCATGTAATGATGAACAGCCTATCATAGTGATTCGCTTATGCGCGTCACATTTCGGGATCTGTCGATTCTTATCCAGTTTCAATTTACGCAGGCCGTGATAGCAACTGTTGGCGAATGATTGTTGATCTTTCGGTGGACTGTTTTGGATTGTCCTATAATTACTAACACTTTGCCGTGCTAGTATTAAAAATATAAACTTTTTATCCCTTACTGGTGAGCTTAAAGTCCGTTTTTGTCTTTACACTACATCTTAGTCAAAATATAAATATTTAATTATAAGACAAAGCTTAGGACCGCTCCAGCGTATCATCGAGAAGGGAACAAAAACTTGATCAACGACCAACTGCGTCCGAAACCGAATGTTGTTGCGTCACCTGCGCACGCGCAGTGAAAGTCAGGCGGCTGATAGGTTCGCGTATTTATCTAACTCGGCCTTACCTGTTGCGGACAGTCCTTTGTGCCACTTGCGGTCTACTTAGAGGTGGATTACCCCAAAAGTTCACATTTACGAGTTATGGCTATATCAAAATTGGCTAACTCCATGCAAAACTAAGTACTATAATGCACCCATTGATGACTAAATAAGAGAAATGGTGTCGGAAATCCATTTATTTAGTAGGCTGCCAGTTTTCTCACCGAGCGCGTTCGCGATATTTTTTAATAATGTGTTAAGCTGACCTTCACGTAGAAGAATGCAGTCGAAGCTTTTATTGTTGTTATAAATAAAAAAATCTTTTTTTCACTAACGTCAACACTATTAAACGTTTTTTAAACAAAATCAAAATAGGAATAACACATGTCAATGCTAAATATTCTCTGTGGTTTTTAAATTTAATAATTTCATAACATTCGTCTTCTTCGTTATTTGGCAACCAATCTTCGATATTAAAGGTTATTAATGGCATTATCAAATGTTTTTTTTTAATTACAAATTTTGTGCATCTTTTATCTTTCTTATTACCAGTGTTTTAACAAAATGGCCCCTGGTTAGAACTTTCCAAAGAGTTTTTGTGACATTCTATTTTCTCTTATCCACTTGTGCACAATAACCAAACTGTATTACACAAAATAGCACCAATATAACATAATATAGGTATCACACAATGTAGGTACAGATTAAGATCCGAAAGACTCCGAAAATTCGCTCAATGTACTTATATAAATAAAATGATTGTGGTTTACCTTTGTACGCGCTTCACGCAAAAAAGTGGATAGATTTTGATCAATTCTTTTTGTTATACTCCTTAGATACTTACCTGGACCTTATCAAAAACATTTATCACGATATCATAATTCAATAAAGAGTTATTAAAGTTTTAAGGAACTACAATTTTTATAAGCACTATAACGCGTTCACCTGTCGCCCACGCGAGCTTAGCCGCGGGCACAACTAGTGTTTAAATAAAGATATCTCTTACGTAATTTAAATTACTTTGATAAAGCATAATTTTGTAATTGAGAACTTAAAATGAAGTAAAACATTCCTAAATTAAATTAGTTAATTTTTGCAAAAGCTTGTCTGTCACCTTTTTATTCATAAAAAGATTTTGTAAAAATATTAATTTAACTAAAATCGATATCTTAGGGATAATAAAATGAAATTTAATTTGTACGTTTTATTAATTGAAAAACTTTTCTAAATTATTCGAATAACATCATTCGAGTTTTGTAAATATAAAAATGTATAATAATAAGGAACAGGAATATGTTTATCACAAACTGCATGTTTTCCCGCAAACAATACATATTGAGTGATGGATTTGTTTGTTTACATTTTATAAAGTGCATTGTTTTTATTTTTTATTTTTACCTAACTATTCGACTCTATATAAAAATATCAGAAGAAAACATAATGAATGAATGAACATTATGAAAGCAGCCGATCGAGTTTCTGTGTCTTCGAATGATAATTTCGTTAGTTGATATTAATATAGACATTGATTGAATATATTAATTTTTATTTTATATTAATACATAAAAGTAGTTAATACGGAGAAGGGACACACTAAAAGATAATCAATGCAATATTAACAGACTCTTCGAATATAAGAACTGATCTGATAAAATCTATTATAAGATATTTTAAAATACCTACATTTCTTATTTTTTCTTTATGGCAATTTCCACAATTCTGCCAACGTCAAGTGAATAGGACATTTTTCTACTAATTATTAAAACAACGTTCTAACAAGTTGACGGCTCCCTTATTAAAACAGTCCAAGGAGTTTTGTAGCAATTTAAAATGTTATTTATAATCCACTCAATGGCCAAACAAACAACATTACGTAAAATGCCACCAAAAATTTAAATACAATTGAGTGGATACAATTGAAATGTAATAGTTTTATTTGAATTACCAAATTATCGGTCAGAACCACTTTGATGTATTCGATTTTATACGACTTAAATAACAAAAGTTTATGAATTTAAATAAAACCCACGACATGACAGTTCAACATTCCGCCAAAAAATCATACCTATATTTTCTAAGCCTATTATAAAATACTCGTATTATTTCAAACATTTTCACTAAGCTGTGCTATTTTTGTAAATGGTGGTATTTTCGTGATATAATTTGATTATTATACACATATGAAGTGAATTAAAAGAATAATAAACAGCATGCATTTTAAGTTTCCGCAAAAACTCCTTGATTTAATTCCAACAAAATAACAGCCATCTTATTAGACCGATATTTGAAGATTAGAAAAATTCTACAAAGTGAGCCGTAAAGGATGTGTATCCAGTGTACTTGCATTTATATACAATAAAAAAGGAATTCTACCGTTCGCAATTCAAACGCCTGAGTTGCATACATCACGTAATAATTATAGTTATAATGTAAAGATTATTGTTATGTAATAATCACGCATGCGCCCTCAAAGCTCAGTGGTCTGTTTCTACCGCATTCTTTCTCGGTATTCAAAAATAATCGGTTTCACTAAAATTGGTTTTCTTTATAGATATGTAATTATATGTGTCTCAAACAGTCTCGACAAGGAAGAATATCTGTATTTTTTATTTATAAATTAGGTTTGGCGTTAAATCAAAATCAAACAATTCGTTATTCAATTTAAACCCTAAGAAGGCACTTATAAATGACAAAATACTACTACCGACAAGCCGATAAGAAACTCGATCGTATTTTATCTTTTTTTACTGATATTGATACATACAATATTGATAATTTAGTGAATGCATAGACATCACTGTCATTCTCATAATGATCCACTCATAGATTAATGATTGGTCTCCGCTGCGCTTCTTCAATTAGATAGCGCGCTACCTACAAACAATAGCTCCTACAATACGGCAATTTATATCGTAATGTGTAGTGACTATTTAAAATGTATTTTGTCAACGTGACAATATTGTCGTTATGACACTGATTCGAGTACGCCGATTTGGCGTAGTTTTGATTTCCACTTTTTTATAGTACGCTGACGATTTGTAATGATTGTATTATCAATCATTTTTTATCGCTTCATTATATATATTTATTTCACTTTATTTGATTTCTCATTTATTCATTTATTGTGTTTATGCTCCTTTCCGAAGACATCTCATCTATAGGTAATTTATTATTTTAAATATTGTATTACAAACTTATTTTAAGATTTGTATATCGAATAAGTAGGTCGTATATATTGTATTTTGGCTGAAGAACTTTTTAAATTTAAAATATGAACAAGACGAAAAAACAATGGAAAAATTTGACGGATCGATTCTGACTTACGGAGAGACACGGATCGCTAAAGGAATTGTACAATCTGAAATGAGAATTGTATAAGTTTATTTATATTTACTATTATATTTATTGTCTGGACTGACACATATTTGTCTGGAGTCGATAAAACTTGTATTGTTATAATAACAGAGACCTTTTGAATTATAACTGATATTCGAAGGAGTTCGAACTTTTACTCAACAATTATTACAAAACGAATTAAAAACCTGGCGGATACATTCAATCATGCTGGCTTGAGGAAGCAGAAATAATAATGGAAATGAATGGAGTTTATTGAAACATAAGCGTCTCACGACGGAATTTCATTAACAGATCTTTGACGGATATATTAAAAACCTGGACATTTTTCTTGTTGGTGAAAGTGTTACTATAATTAATAGATTTATTAAGGTACTCTATTTTTATATATCTGATAATGTAAATGCCTTCGGATTACACATATTAATCTATTTTCCATTTTCACTTCCATAACTTCTTTTAATATATTTATTTTCTGGTACATTATATTTATTTAATTGTCTACGTGACAGATTTCTAGTTGAACCAGCGCGGAAACTAATCATTAATCTGTAGATTCACCTCATAATAATCTTTCGTCAGTAAAACCTACTTGATATGGTCCTTGAACTTATACTTATTATCCGGCAAATCATTAGTGAGCTTCGGGATATTGTTATTATAGAACCTATCACTATTACTTTAAAAACTTTTATTAGTCTTTAATTTATGTCTATTTCTAGTATTAAAACTGTTCCGGTCTTTGATAAAATCTAGATTGTCAAAGTTTTTAGGAACATATATTAAATTATCATCGTTATGGCCACAATCTCACCTAATGTTAAGTGACGATGTGGCCTAAGATGGGAACACGATAAGAGGTATTTTAAGAGAGGTAGGACGCAGAGAAATTTCTTTGGAGACTTCTCTCTACTTGGGGCAGCCCGACTGGTGGAATACCTCCACCTACAGAAGATCGCAGCCAAATAACCTTGTTTTGTGTTCCTGCGGTGAGTATGGTTTCATGAGGTCCTTGGGATAGGGGCAACGCGGAAGGTTGGCAACGCACTAGTGATACCTACGGAATTACAAGCGTCCATTGGATACCGTAGCCGCTTACCATCAGGCGGGCCGTATGCTTGTTTGGCATCTTATTAATATAAAAAAAAGAAAAAAGTTTGTTTGCATAATTACTCAAGTAATATTATTTAAAAATTGAAACATATTTTTTTTGCGCACGGTAACGATATATTTGTGTAACGTACGTTACAAACGATACGTAATGCTCTAAATTTCTAAAATGTATAATGTTAAAATAATAAAAAAATATATGAATGTCCAAACTCAAAGAAGTGTGTGAAGTTTACACACATTTTTTTTTTTCTTCTAAAACAATATTTATATAAGAGTAAGTATGGGTTTCATAAATCCCATTCCACAATCAATTACCACGGTAGCGTGCCATGTTGATTATCTACACCGCACATAATATATTAATATCAGTAGCTACGTATGTAAAAAAAGTGAACATAATTAAGACGCTATAAAAAAAATTCATATAACTTCGATATTTCTTGTCGAATGATAATGACGTAGAAAACATTATACGTACTCATACCTAACGTTGATCCGTAAAGGAAAATCCTGAATCCGTTTAAATAGATCAATTTATAAGATATTATAATAAGCCGGAACAAATTTGACAAGTCTGGAGCAGAGAAAAACGTAAAAATGCTATTATGATTCAATACAAGTTTTTCAATTTCGATATCACCAATAATCTAACGTAAACTAACGTGGTTATAGGCTAACAATTTTTTTTATATACTACATAGGTGGCTAACACGCATAGGGCCCGTCTAATAGTAAGCGGCTACCGTAGCCTATGAACGCCTGTAGTATAGGTATCACAAGCGCGTTGCTGATCTTGAACCCACCTTCCCAGGGAGTTCTGGGAACCCTACTCACCGCAAAAAACAACACTAGGTCATTTGGCTGCGATCTTCTGTAGGGTGGAGGTTCCACCAATTGGGCTGCCCCAAGTAGAGAGAAATCTCCAAATAAATTCTCTGTGCCCTAATTCTCTTTGAACTCACCCTTCCCTAAGGAAGGTATTTCACTAAATCTAAAAAAATATAGATTAACAATTATGTATTACGTTTAACAACAAAATCTAACTAATAAAACTCAGGATAATGTTTAACCTTGGCATTCTTGATTGCCGTTCACTGTATTGACCGGCCGATTACAATACTATTACGCGCTAAATCACACTAAGTAAAAAGTTTTTTATTTATTGCACTATCCCGCTTATTAAAGCATTCTTCTACTAGGAAGGGGAATACACCGCACATCAGCCTTCCTTTGTCGAGCGCTTAAAAGGCCCATTTTCACTGAAGCTAAACTGGCTATTGAACTGTTCGACGTAGAAAAAAAAACCAAGCGAGGCAAGTAAATAAACTGAAACCAAATTCTTAAATAAAATTACGTTTTTAAATGACTGATAATACAAACGAATGGTAATAACACATGGAACAACGAAACACGGCGTTGGTGGCGCGCGGCGGCGCCGTCAAGAGATTTTTGATTAAATTTAATACAGGTGAAACCGTGGTGCACAATTAGTATGCAAAATACGACGCCTTTAATTAAATTGGTTAAACAAGTTTTTTTATAATAGCCATTTAATTACATTTAAAATAACTTATAACTAGGTCGTACTTAGTCAGGGATTTGCGATTGAGGAGAACCAATAAAAGGCAAATAGAAATAGAGCCAGACCAATCAAACACTCGCTTAATGCAAGTTCATTGACAGCCTCTAGACGTGTTTCTAACAAGTCTTAATCCTGCTATTCGACTTCCAAGAAAATCCAGATATTAAAATCAATTTTACAAGAATAAGCGACTAATCACCAGCTTTAAATAAACTCGACATAAAATAGAAATTGCACGTACCAGCTCCATTATGCATAAATTTATTATGCTTATTGCATCATCCAGAAATATGTCCATAGACCACACGAATAAAATTTATGTAGAAATATCCATATTACATGGAAAAATTATAGAGGAAAAAGGAGTAGGTAGATTTTTTTAAAGTATTCTGTCTAATAAATTTCCTTTACTGAAGAAAATAAAACGAAATGGATCTACTATTGGCAGATCAAAATTTTCTTGTTTTGTATTTAATTTAATCATTCAAAATCAAAAAATACTTTATTCAATTTAGGACCCAAGAAAGCACTTATGACCATCAAGCACTACTACTACCGGTTCGAAACCATCCCAGTAATCGAAAAGAACCGGCAAAAAACTCGATCGGGCTTATCTTTTTATTTATTTTTTAATTCCAATTGCACAAACAACGTTTAAAGTTAATTAATTTAATGGATTCACAGAGAGGAAGTCACTTCCAGACATCACTATCATTGCCAAACCATGGAAACTGCAAAACTAGGGAAACTGCAAAACTATGCAAAAACATTTGCATCGATCTAAATAAACCAGATGGTACGAAAACTATTATCAACAAGACGTAAACGAAAGTAAAAACTTGAAACATTAATGTTCAAATTTGGTCAAGAACCAAAGTATCCAGAATATTATTTTTACATAACAATATCTTATAAAAATATTAAAAAGCGTATATCAATATATAAATTCCACTTTGCGAAATGAAAACTAATTTGACTATTAAATTATTTATTAATAGAAAACTGCTAATTTAACATTTTTTATTGTTAAAGTATTCTTCGATACTAATGTCTCTTGATTACGTTATAAAAGCGTTAACACTTTTTTACGCAACCGAATTAACAAACAGTCATAATGCATGTGGACATGTAAAACCATCTTCAAATAGCCTTGCAGTGTTATCGAAATAACTAAACAGATTCCTTTTTTTATCGTTATAGGTAGGTAAGTGACGATGTGGCCCAAGGAGGTAACACGCTAAACCTAATGGAAGACTGGCTCTCAAGTGCAGCAGCCGGAACACACCTATAGGTGCTTGGTGACAGATTTTCAATTTGAGGGTGGTAGCTAGCCAGGCGGGCATTAGGAAAAGCCCTACCACCATGCTATGGTTTCCTGACGATGTTTTCCTTCACCGAAAGCTCAGACTCATTGCAGGGATTCGAACTTACGTCAATCGATACGAAGTGGTATACGTTACCATTGAGCCAGCACCGCTTTACTTTTCTAGAATATCGAATTAGAACGATTGTCGTTCTCAGTAACACTGTTCAAAACGAAAAAAGTCATCTGAACAGCAATGCGTCAGAGGAGAAAACATGTAACAATAATACTTCTAATGTTTCTATTACCTTTGAACGAGGCCCCTTCAAAATCTTTTGCATTTAAATTAAACATTTTATAAAGTCGTAGTTCTGGTATTAGTCAAATGAACGAATATGTACCATATAATCCTTCTCAACTGTTTTTTTTTTAATTTTTGTTCCATCTCGTAAAACCGAATTCGAGATACAACCGTCTCGATATTGAAATAAAATTAAATAATATAAACGATAAACAAACAATAAAACTAATTAAAAGGAAATGTTTAAAATAATACTCAAGAGATAAGTTACATAAGATTACGATACAATCCAAGTAGATAACATTAAAGCAAATTGAGAAGGTGACCGAAAGGGATTGAGTCCTAATTAACAAGTTACAAACTATTCCGGTTGAAGTAACATTAAATATAAACACGTCTTGTACAGGTTAATCTATATATCTATATACATTATATAATCAACTGTGTCTGTCCGTTTATGTTCTTGTCACACTAAAACTACTCATCCGTTTTTCATGTATTTTTTTTTCTTCATAGCTATGTTAGCTGTTCAGGTTATGAGATATATGTTGTAAGATAAAGTAACGTAGGAAAAAGTAGTGACGACAATGGTGAATCAATTCGCTTTTGGTGCGCTTAATTGGCTTATTTATTTATTTAAACTTTATTATACACCATAAACTTCAAAAATTCATTAAATATATAAAATTTGTTATTGTTACAAAGGGTGGCCTTATTGCTGAAAGCAATTTCTTCCAGGCAACCTTTGGATGGATATGTTTTAAGGACAAATTAAAGCTAGTATGGGTGTAACGAGAACAACGTACTTGAAATAATGTAATACAATATAAAGTTTATCACAAATAATATATATAGATACTATAGTTCAAGAAGAAACAAATATATGATATATAGACTATATTATTATATTATGCTGAGTTAACCATAAGAGGTATATTAAATTAATGTACTACACAATGGTAGGTCCTAAAAAGTCCTATAAAAATGTAATTATAGCATATGTCTATCTTCTAAGGATCACCCACAATAGGCAATTATATATTACGAATAGCACGATTTACGCGTGCTCTCGACTGACGGCATTCTGTGGTCCATGCGAGCGGAGTCGCGGGTACAGCTAGTAATAGATGATAATTATAGCTTACATTTTGCACCTGGATTTGGTAATAATGTAAGCGGTAGCATAACTCATTTCAAATTAAAATATACTTTTGCATATTTTATGGCTTTGTAATCGAATGCTTCATCACAATCGCACTTTAATTAAGTAATAATGTGATAGCAGACAACAAGCTTAGCTGGGAGTACAACTGCCGAAACACACTTATTGGCTTGGCGACAGATTATCAACTTATTATCAAGGTATCTAACTAACAGCACAATAGAAGATTATCTACAACAAAGCTCTCGTATCATGGTCTTTTCACAATGAAATCTATCTGGCAAGCTAGACAGCTACCATCACATTTTTTGCTTTAACATATGTTTATTTCTAAATTTAAACATAACTTCCTGGGTTGGAAGGTTGCGCATTGAAGCCAAACAAAATATCATTGACGTAGCTAGCAATTTCATATTTACGCTTAGTTTTTATAATCATATAAGATATGAAAATCAAAATGTTTAAAAAATGTATTCATCGTAGACACAGTCGTAGGGACAGTGCAGTCATGTGCCGCGCTACTATATAAAATAGATAATTTTGACCATTGTAAAATTAATTCAAACAAAAAATATATTAGATACAAGGCTAGTCAAATATTTTGATGAGTAATTCTTACTCAGTACAACAGTAAATAGCGCTAAGCCTACGTGATGAAAAAAACATCGCACTTATAATAAATTTCATAAAAATTTTCACGTTAAATACCTTTGTTACGTAAATAAGTTTTAATGAATATAAATAAACGCATTTATCAGTAGTTCCCATTTGGTATCTTGTAACAATGTAGATAATGTTATTACTCGAATGCGTTGGTAATTCCCGTAATTAATTAAATAATTTATATGAATTATTTACTTACATATGTGAATAATGTTTTTTTTTTCATAAGTACTGCAGTACAATAATTTAGTTGAAACAGTAATGAAATGGTATAGAAAGTTAGTCATGAATTTGATTCTCAAATTAGTCACCTTGCGATCCGTTCATCCCGACAAAAGAACGAGAAAACCATAAAACAATTTTTTTTCATCTTATCACGTTAGGCAATGATATTTATGTGAGGACATGTTCTTTTACATCAAGCTATGATGGCTCAGTGGTAGCGTGTACAGACTCCGCATCGATCGTAGTGAGTTCGAATCCCTGCAATGAGCCTGAGCTTTCGGTGAAGAAAAACATCGTGATGAAACCATAGCATGGTGGTTGGGTATTTTCTAATGGCCGCCTGGCTATTTACAACCCTCAAGTTGTTGAAAATCTGTCGCCAAACACCTATATGTGTGTTCCGGCAGCTACACTTGAGACCCAGTTTTTCACTAGGCTTAGCGTGTCACCATCTTGGGCCGCATCGTCACTCGACATCAGATGAGATTGGGGCAACTGCGTTAAATCTATAAGCGATAAAAAACACATTTCAAGTAATAAACATTTTATATTCTCTGAAAATAATTAAAAAGTATCAGCTGATATCAAAAACCAGTTTTAAGAAAAACGATATGTTAGGTTAAACATAAACCCGCAGTTGTTAATAAGGGGAATTTATGTACTTTTCTAAAATGATATCATGGAATTTACAAAAAACGCCCTTGCCAAACTACTGAGACCTGTTAGTACAGTACACTCTTAGAACGACGGTCATCGCTGTGGTATACAAATTATCACTCCAAAAACCTCAACGTGACTGGAAGTACGCGAGCTGATCTAAACTCTATACACTGGATCGAGTCAGCATAACTGGGTTTTTCTACATATTAATCGCCTATCACTTTTTGTTATTCATGTTTCTAAACCTGCAAGAGGTAGTTTATTTGATTCTTTTTGCTTTCGATCTACGTTATGATGAAGGTAGTTAAAACTGGCCATTTACAATAAATAACTTGCCCGTCTGATACCCACTTTTTCAGTACGAGACAGACTGTCTGATAAAACCGTTATAAATAATTGCAAAAATAATAGTGTATGCCATTTACATGATCAAGTTAATAATAATATTGAATAAGAATTAATATATTGAATGTTCAAATGAAACGAAATTCTTAAAAAACTGTCATGAAATAAAATAGAAAAGTGTCGATACAAAAATTTTACGCTAACATATTGCACTTGGCGTGACCAATACTTGCAGTATTGTCTGCTTCTTGGTCAACGCACATTATATGTTTCCTTAAAGCGACGTTTCACACGACATTCTACGAATGCATGGCATATCCGTATTTAAATAAATATCTAATAGCATTATTGACGTGACTAAAGCACACCGGCTTCGCTGTATCGGCCATGAAGTAAAAAAAAATTAAGATGATATAAATACAAGAACAATATTTTATTTGATTCTCTTAACCGGTCCATATCACTGTAATGATATGATGGTGAAATTAATTGAAGGAGAGCCACGTTCGATCGGTAATAATGACCATTTGCCATATTCGAAGACAAACATATTATAGACCGCTGAGCTAACAAACTAAAGCCTGGTAAGCAGTTGAATAACTACTATCTACAATTAATTATTCTTTAAATTCTTGTCCGAATTATGACACCACCAAAATTTATGATTAAAAATCTTGTTCTACGTTTAATTAATAGGTTAAGGAGAAAAGTCTTAAACCTTTATTCGCTAATGAACACGAACTTATAAATAACTTTATTTAATCTAATTGAGCCGAAACTTCGTTACGAATTGAGGGTAAATGCAAATGATCGTAAATTACCGACAAGATCGTTAACCGTTTGTATGACCGATGTTTTCATTTATGCGATACCACTAACATGATCGCCTATTTGTCTAATATACATCGTTTTGTGTTGCTAACTTTTATTTTTATTAGAAAGTGTCTGTTTTCGTTATTATGTATATGTTTTTTTTTTTTTTTTTTTTTTTTTTTTTTTTCGAAATGACTATACTGTTAGCCTTAGGGGCTCTGGAGCCTTTGCGGCTTTTACAGCTTCACCGGGCTTGGGGGCGAGCGCGGAAGGCACTCAGCCGCGAAAACTAGGCAACAAGCTCCAAGGGTGCCAAAGTGGCCGAACCTCGGCTTGGGCTGTTGCCGATCATGCGAAAAAGTCGCGATCTGACTGAATCCCTATCCATAGAAATTCGAGCTAACTAACTGTACAAATATACATGTTCCTGCCTTCTGAGAGGAAGGAAGGAACATGTGTATATGTATTTAGTGATTTGGTAATTTTTGTCTGAACTAACTAGCCAAAAAAAGAACAAAAAAGGTCCCTTACAGAACCTATGTACCTGAGCGGTGTACATGTGTGAAGTGCAGTGTTATGTGTGTGTGTCGATAGCTAGTGAATGCAGTGTCACTGTATCGCGCGAGCGGCTGCTGGCTCAAGGGCTCCATGCCGGAGGAACGGACCTAGGCTTGAGTTGCCGCTGGAGAGGGTGGTCGTGGCGGGTGTGCAGGAGCGAAGTTAACCGCCCGTCCCCTACGGAGGGAACGGTGGTTTCGCGGCCGTGGGCGCAAACACGCTTGACTTGAAGAGACGGATGGGTATGACGCGTTAGCTACCGTGATTTCGTCATCGGGGTCGGTAAATATGTTCCGCGGCCTACGATTTGCCTTCGGGGCGTCTGGGACTGGGGTATATGTTGCGGCGCATGCTACTAACGGGTTCGGATGGTTTGAAGCTCTGTCGAAATAGCTCTTCGCGAGAGTTTTGATGTAAGATTTGATCGAAGGAAGTTCCATATCTTTATGGAGGTCTTCGTTTCGAACAAACCATGGGGAATTAACTATTTTGCGTAAAAACCGATTTTGCAACGTTTGTAAGGGGCTGAAGTTTGATTTCGCCATATGGGCGAATACTACGCAACTGTATGTTAAGATCGGTCGGATACAAGTCTTGTAGAGTGTAAGCTTATGTCTAAGAGACAATTTACTTACCGAGCATAGCAGAGGATGCAAGCGAGCCAAGACCATAGCAGCCTTGTTTCGGACTCTACGGACATGTGCCCTGAAGCTAAGCGTATTATCGAGGGTGACACCCAGGTATTTAGTCTGGGTAGCCCAGGGGATCGGGACACCGAAAAGGTGGAGGGGTTCAAGTGTCTTTCGTAGTTGTCCGGGATTAAAGAGAATCGCGGTACTCTTATCAGGGTTGAGAGCTATGCGCCATTTACGGAACCACCTGCCGAGTTGGGTTACAGCGCGTTGGACGCGCGATCTGAGGTGAGTTCTGTGCCTGAGTGAACTGTAAATGACCGTGTCATCAGCGTATAAGCCTACCTCGACCCCAGGGAGACGTGGGAGGTCGCTGATGTACAGATTAAATAGACAAGGCGCCAGAATGGAACCTTGAGGGACACCTGAGCGTATTGAGTGGGGTGGAGAAAGTTCACCTTCAACTCGGTAGCGGAAGGTGCGGTCAGTGAGATAATTGCTAATGATATGTACTAATCTGTCTGGGATTTCTAATTGGTGTAGTTTGTGGACTAGTCCGGCATGCCAAACCTTGTCAAAGGCCTTGGCAACGTCGAAGAAGACCGCAAGTGTACGACGTGCTTTGTAGAATTCGCTGAAGTTAAATGTGATGTGCTCCGTGAGTCGGTGCACTTGATGTGTACACGAGTGTTGGGCACGGAAACCGAACTGCTCAGATGGGAACAGGTTTTTGTCGTTTATAACTGATTTGAGGCGGTTCAAAAGAAGCCGCTCGTAAAGTTTCCCTAGCGTGTTTAGGAGACTAATTGGGCGATAGCTATCGGGAAGCGAAGCTTTCTTGCCGGGCTTATGAATACCTATCACTGTGGCCGTTTTCCAGGCGGCTGGAAAATGGCAATTGGCTATGGCTACATTGAAGATGCAGACCAAGAGTGCTATGAGGTGAGCAGGAAGAAGTTTGAGTACTTCGTTCCTGATACCGTCGGGACCGGGTGACTTTCTAGGTTTAAGACCTTTAATAACGGAACAGACCTCCTCAGATGTAACCGGAGTTAGGCTATCTGCCGGGGGGATTTCGATTAAATTCTGTACCGAGGATTCGATATTGTCGATATGTACAGTGTCTACATTATCGCAGTTAGGGGAGCACTGGCTCTCCAGACTCACGGCAAGGTATTCGGCTTTATCGACGCTGTCGAACACGGGAGGGAGACCGGGGCCCCTGTCAAGGGGTGGCATCGGGATAGAGAGATCGGATTTCAGAGATCGAGCGAGTTTC
The DNA here is from genome assembly GCA_947532125.1 of Saturnia pavonia. Lineage (NCBI taxonomy): Eukaryota > Metazoa > Arthropoda > Insecta > Lepidoptera > Saturniidae > Saturnia > Saturnia pavonia. The sequence goes on from OX383903.1 coordinate 16,358,911, forward strand.
CAGTAAGCGAGATGTGATGGTTTGATACCTTCTAGAAGGTTATCCCATCTGACACCCCGGATCTCGGTTATACGGGTTCTAACCGCTCTCTGAAGTGAGCGTAACCGTGCGCAGTTATCCCTAGACGGGTATGAGTCGTGTGCGCGTGTCGCAGCATTCTTTTTTGTGATCAGCGCTCGCACGTCGTCAGGGAGTACAAAGCGGCGTCCGTTCGCCGCTTGGACCTCTCTCGAGGCTTCCCTGACGGCGGTTTGGAGGTGTTCGACCAAGGAATCGATTGCCAAATCAGCATCCGCTATCGACTCTAATTCGTTTGGAATCCTATCTAAACTAGGCGAGGAGGGGTTATCTTTAAGATACCGTATTAGTTTCGCGTAGTCAACCACTGTGACGGTGGGAGGCTTAGGGTCAAATGGTTGACCGAGTTGTAGTAAGACCGGGCGATGATCGGAGTCTAACTCGTGTACGACTTGAATAAGTCGTATTTGGAGAGAGACACCTTTGAGGAGGGCTATATCAAGCACTGTCGGACGACAGTTATCTTGATAGTGGGTGGGTTCGAGAGGAGTTAAGACATCAAAGTTTAGGACTTCCATTAATTGACCGAGTTTCCCCCCGTTAGGGGTATTAAACGAACTATTGAATATAGTATGTCCACAATTAAGGTCGCCTGCTACGATAACCGACTCGCCGAGGGAAAAGACAGCCTCCATTATGTATATGTGTTACTAGCGCGAACTGGGACAGTTGAAGCAACAAGTGCAGCGCGTTCCCTAAAATCCCGTGGTAAACAAAGAAAATCAACCCAAACGGAATCCAGTCAGATCATGAAAACTGGGCCGGACATGTGTGCGCCTCGGCCGTGACCGGCTTACAATCACTTTTCAATTAATAAAGAACTAGCGAGCACCTGCAAAATGCAACAGATTCTAAGCATCGGCAGCTAAAACATGCAACGCGCTCGCACGCGGCTGACGTCGCTGCAATATCACTCCACACTTTCACAGCCGGGGTAGTACGATGCGATTGTTTACGTACTTTTTAGGGGTATAACACAGGGCACAGGTACACACAGGGTGAAACGAGTGTGGCACGGCGCGGTCGAAACTGGTACACTACGTGTGATACACGCGGGTGTCGGCGCGGGACTACCGCACTGGCGCACTGGTGGGCTAGCGGCTGGCGCACGACTGCCTGACACGCCAACAGAATGGCGAGCAACTTACATCGCACATTCGCGACCGGCGACCGGTGACCGGCGAGCGGCGTATTCGCAACAAAATATCAACATAACGTAACTTAATTTCATAACACATTATATTTTCGTAATCGGTTTATTCGCATCTAGGTGGTGTCAGGCTCCGGGAGCGGCTCAGGGAAAAAACTCGAAAGCGCATATATCGCATTTATCTGCCCGCTCAAGCAGGATATTAAAGGTCGAACGAACCAAAGTCGTATGATACCGGTTGACCTCCTAAAAATCAAACTGTAAACTTAACGACATTATAATTTAATTGTTATTATTATTTATATTATCATGTAATGAGCCGAGCTGCTGATTGCGTGTAATGTTATTGTTTTATAAGAGTGTGGGGTAGACTGAAAACCAGCGTCGTGGGGTGTGGTGATATCACACCACATAGCATCAGCTGAGTATGTCCCATTGCCAAATTGTGTATGTTGGCTTAATTTTTAAAATGTGTTATTATGTAAACTTTTTTGGTAATAAATTACTCCTACTATGATTATTATTATTATAATTTACAGATGACACTGGATTTCAATCATAAATCTAGTTCGTATATTATCTTCATACAATTTATAGCTTTAAATGTCTAGACTTGCTTATTAATAGGAATGTATTCACAGAAGTACGTATTATCTAACATTTTCGAAAACCTACTGCAAATACGAAAAAAATAAAACTATTAATCCTTATGGTCTCATAGATTAAAGTCAGAAAAGCCTAAATATTTTTTTTTATTAAATAAAATGCAGTTTAATTTAGCGCAATATAAATAAAACAATTGGATTTCGTCACGCTAATTCCAAATTTGGTATTAACACTATTAATTCATTTCGCTATATTAGTTAGGTATTGCACTTGTTTTATGCAACTAAGGTGACATACGAACGTTCGGCTAGCGGCTACTGTAGCTTATGGAGGCTTTTAACACTATAGCTGTATCACAAGTTAATTTAGTTGCGATCTTCCGTATGGTGGAGGTATTCCAGCAGCCGAACTAACCTAAGTAGAGAGAAATCTCCAAGGATATTTCTCAAAAGTACCAAATTTGACACGACAAATAGAATTAATATAATATCAAGCAAATACTGTCTACCGGTAACCAATAACTCTTTATTGCCGTGAACATATAATCACTGAAGTAATCCTGTAGGTAAAATCTTAAAGGATGTTAACCTTGACTGAGCAAACAATAAAATGTAACGGCAACATAAACCCGGTAATCTTTGCGCCTACTTTTATACATATTACATACAACATAATGGTATTAAATAAAGCGCCGTTAAACCCCTATCGAATACATAATTTTGTTTTACATTATCTCACATATTTTATTCAGATATAGCCTTATTAAGTTAAGAATGAAATAGTAAGAAATGGTTTTCATACATATATATTATTTTAGACAGTACCAAAGTTGACTTTCCGCGCAATTTTTCAGCACTGGTCCAGCTGGTTTCAGTCCAACGCTGGTTGTGCTGTCATGCTGGCCTGCTGGTCTTTCGGCATCTAAGTATACTCTAGCCGATCCCGAAAGGCGACAAGCCAAATGAGAATCACTGTGACGGGATTGTCACCATGTGCATGATAGTCGCGACCCAGTCTGGTACAGATTCCTACCACCCCGATTGATCACTCGACATATACTGATTGATCTTAGAACGCGACGCACCTAAGCGTGCCACTATACCTAGTGTAGTGTGTAATGTAGTTGGCTGCGATTTCATATAAACCACATCCCACCCTGATTAACAAGTCTCATTACCGGTAAGATGATAAATATTAAACAATAAAATTTATTTCAACTAAACAAAATATTACATGAAAGATAAGTGGGATCGTGCACGAAATATAGAGGCAGCACTTATGCCGACAGTCACGCTCTCTGGTATCATATTTGTACACTATTGTGATGAAAAATTTCCAAAATGCATTACATTACCTATATGAATAACTATGATAATCTATGATGCCATAGACTTTATGGCGTTAACAGATAAAAACGTTAAACTTATAACAAACACCCTTCTGTATGTTTCGGCGGTTAAAAATATGGTCATTTTTTAACTGCACTAGATTTTACCCGCTTTCTGTTACCCGCCTAACCATCCATCTTTTTTAGCTTAATCCATTACTGGTTGCGACAGGATTATTCAGACTGTAATGTACGTTCATTCACCGCTTATTCATGTAAAAGTAGTTTTTATGTGGGTCTCCATGACAACTAAGTTAACCGATAAATTTAATATCGTCGAACTTTACAACATATGATAGAGTTTTTGGCGGGATCTTAATATGTCATGTGGTGGCTTTTATTTTAAGTCATAAACTAAACATCGTGAGGAAACCATAGCATGGTGTTAGGGCATTATCTAATGCCCGCCTGGCTAGCTACCAGCCTCAAGTTGAAAATCTGTCGCCAAGCACCAATTGGTGTGTTCCGACAGTTGCACTTGAGAGCCAGTCTTCCACTAGGTTTAGCGTGTTATCATCTTGGGCCACATCGTCACTTAACATCAGGTGAGATTGTGGCCACTACGCCAAATCTTACAAAAAAAAACTTATGTTATTTTACTTGATTCAGTTTGGTTATTGTGCATAAGTGATATGATTATTTATTTATAAATAATATTTAGAAGCATGCATTTCAATTGCCATAAAAACTCCCTGGACAGTTTCAACAAGGAAGTCGCCATCATGTTAGAGCTATGTTTATAGGTTGTAAGAATACTTAGAAAAATATTCTATTTACGCGACGTTGGCAGAAATGTTGATAAATACTTTTACAAGTAAATAGAAAAAGAAGAATATTTACAACATTTAATTGGTGTATTTCAATTGTAGTACAGTAACATTTTTAGAATATTTAATAACCATATTTTTCTTTCTAAATTTGATAGAAAATAGGGGTATAATTACATGCTGTTAATAGGGATCAAAAGTTTAGATGAAAAGATTTATCTAAAGTTGGTATGTTAACTTAAATAAACATCAATATTTTATGTAAAATCAGTTTTAAGTTTAGAAATCTCTAAACGGTTATTTAGAATTAGTTTGAGACTTTATTTAATGAAAACTGAAGAAAAATGAGGGTTTTTTGTTGTCCTGGATTAACAAAATTTAATTAAAGCTTACAGCAATTCTTAACATCTATCTTCGTGGGAATAAGTCATTAGAAAATAAATGTACAGTTCATAGGATTGATATTTTAAATTTTCTAGGCAAATTAGTTTACTAAGAAAACGTTTTTAATAAATTTTTTTTATTTTGAATTTTATATTTATTTATTACACAAAGACACCGTCAACAGCTAAAGTATAAACATCAAATAGCTAAAATATAACGGAAGTATGACACTCCTTAAGTTTAATCCTTTTTTGTTAACGATTTTTTCTTGCTATTTAAATCACCTTGAATTAAGCAAAAGCATTGTGCGTTCATTTACAAGTCAGTATGGCGGAACAAAAACCGCTGGGTGCCAGGACACGATAACTATGCCCGACTGGATAGCGGCCACCATACACTGTGTAACTTATGTAAGTATCCGGGATTAGCCGGTTTAGGTCCAGTAATCAATTACTCAACCGTCACAATAAGGAGGGAATTTTGAAACATATTGTTACTTGTAAAGAAAAATGGATCCTTTACGACAATCAGAAACTTTGCTTTGAGGGAGCTGTCGTTGTGATCTTTATTTGCACGACCCTTGATTTACACAATACGCAGCTTGCTACAACAGCGTCAGCGCATTCGTGATTGAATCAAGAGTGATTACTAACTTTTAAATTACTAGTGATTACTAACAATATCGAACGAAGGAATGTAATATTCCATTTTCAGTCATATCCAAGTTAATCCCATCGCCGCCCGCAACATCTGTAGGTAGCGAGCGAGTGTAAAACGCGCGAAGCTTCCCTAATCATTGTTGAATAACTTTAATAACGTTTCTTAAAATGACTCTTGTTTCGGGTACATTTTTACTCCAACCGAGCACTTACCGACTTACCTTGCTAAGGAGGCAGCTAAATATTTTTAAATGATTTAAATTCAACGATCCTTATAATTATTTACTTTTCGTTTTGGGTGTACTTCGACTCCGATCGAGCGATTAGCAACTCCATGCTGGGGGGGGGGGGGGGGGGGCGACAGCGATATTTTTTTTTCTTATTAAGGCTCATTCCCACCATCTTGATGTCGACGGAGCGTAATTTATAGACAGTATGTGGCAATAACAAACGCTTTAAGTCTGTAAGGAGCTTTAAGCGTTTATTGCAAAATCGTGTCTTGGAGAGCAACACGATAAACCCATATGCAAATACTGAGAGTATTGTGAGCACGCGCTAAGCATATGGAGGATATTCCGTCTTCTTATTATTTTTAACATTCCTCCTTAACGTTGTTCCCAAGGCGTGACGTTACTAGAGAAGAGTATAATGATACTATGAAGTAAAGGAAGGCCCATATAAATCAGATTAGTGGTTTTCGTGTGAAAAGAACATAAACAAACAGAGAGACGTTGACTTTTATAATATGTATAGATATAGAAAATCACTTTATGCTATTACAGAACCATTATAATTATCATATTTTACGTCAAGTATACATTGAAGATATTTGGAGGCAGTTTGTCGTTACAATTTGAACCGACAAGCGCCAAGTTGTGGTCGAGTGGTTTGATCAGAGAAATATCGATTCGATATCCGAAGGTTCGATCCTCGGCATATATCATCGACATTTTCAGACGCCGTGTACATTTACCAATTTGATTTGGTGACACCGTCACCTGACGGTGAAAGAAAACATCGTGAGGAAACCTGAACGCCTGGGAAATGTTCTTATATTACCACAATGGTATGGGAAAATAAATAACTGTAGATTTCCCAGCGTTGGAAATTACCGGCAGGTCCTCGGCATGCGTGGTGATTAAAACCGTACCTTCCTCTGGAAGAGACTTTTGCCCAATAATGGGATACTTACAGGCTAGTATATGATCGCAACAATAACTAATGACACTCATTAGGTCCACGTGTGGTTTAAATAAACTGATAAGTCCGTATAGAAACGTTTGTCGCCCTACAGCCAGGGCGTCGCTCCATAGCGCCGAATAATTTTAAATACCACTTGTTGTGTCCGACAGTGTTACTATCGATTAAGCATTACGCGAAGGCTGTAGGTTAGAAACATGCGGCTTTGACCTCTTATCTTACAAGTTAACACTATCGATTGACAAAATTGTACAAAAACTATAACATTAGGTAGGGTTTTCGAGTAAAAACACTGACACTGAAACCAGTGCCAAAGGTACAGTTCTGATTAACTGCAAACTAATAAATAAAGATAATGGAACAGTGGGATGTGTAATGAAGGTAAAGAGAGGTAGGGTACTGAAAAATATCTTTGCAGATTTATCTCTACTTGGGGCAGTCCGACTAGTGGCACCCTACAAAAGATAGCAGCCAAGAAATCTTGTGTTGTGCTCCTGCGATGAGCAGGGTTCCCAAAGCTCCTAGATGAAGGGAGGTTCAAGGTCTGCAACGTGTGAGTAATACCTCTGGTATATGGTGTATACCCCCAAATTCTATAAAGAACTCAATCGGACTATCTGCTCTTAAATATATGGTATCAGTACATAATAGATTTACTTATAAGTTTTTACCGTTGTATTTAAAGACGAATATAGAAACGAGCAACGACATACAATTTTTGAAGTATGATTCATAACTAAAACGCCTTTGAGCCTTATTTAGTTATTGAGAAAGCCATTCGAAATGCCACGTATGCATTTATGTTGTAATAATATTATAATTCAAAATACCTATATAAATTTATACGCAGTCTATGTACTCAATAAATTAAAAGTTGCCAAGTGCGTGTCGGACCAGTGTATATAGTTACCGCAGACTTAGAAGCGAGCTTTAAATAATTTTCAAAGATGAATTAAAATTTATAAGTTGTCGACTATTTTTACGTTAATTTGTAAAGCCTAGTTAGCTGTGATAGTTTTCCTTTTTACTTCGTTCTGTACTATTGCCGTGAATTTTTTCACAAATTCAATAACAACCATTTAGCTTGTGGGTTGTCGTTGGATATAATGACATATAAAGTATATTATTTTTTCGATTTTGAGATCCGTTTGCGAAATATTGAACTTTAAAGTGCTATTTTTTGTTAAAGTCAAGTGTCTCGCAACCCCCGGGCCAGGTAAATGATTATTTTGGATTTGTGCACAAAATTATGATAGTAGTATATAGGCTTTACAAGTTAACGAGTAAACATTCAACTTATAAAATGTACTTGTAGAACTAAGTTCTTACAAATTCCAAATAAAATTACATAAAGCCCCCTCTCTAACTGCATATTGTGACTGGCAACTACGGAACCTTATACTGCCCGACAAGTACTTGGAAAAAAATATTATTTTAACTCCCGACGCAAACAGCTCGGTGATGTTATAAGTTTAACGTGTTTATCTGTAGCTGTCTGTAGCATCGTAGCTCACAAACGGCCAAACTGGTTTGATCTAGTTTTTTAGTTTTTTTTGAAAGGTGTTTTGACGAGAGTGTTCTTAGATATGATTCAAGAAAATCTGTTCAGCCGTTTTAAGATTAGTTATCAGCTCTTTTGTAGTTAATGAATGTATGTGAGCATCTTCCACGGGTCTGATCGAGTCGAAATTTGGTATTCTATTACTTCAATAATATAAGAAGAATATAGTAACCTTAACTTAATGCTTGAGCATCATCTGAAATCTACAGAATACCTAACTTCTCACTAAATTATAGCAGAGATATCGTGTTTAAATTAATTGTATTTGTATCAATTAATTTCTTATTTGTGCCAGGATTTTTACAATTTTCAATTAACCTTGTAATACTTTATACATATTTTATTGGTTAGCCTAATAACATATTATCATCATCACCATTTCAGCCGAAAGACGTCCACTGCGGGACCTCCCCCAATAGATCGTCACAACGACCTGTCCTGTGCTGGCCGCATCCAGCGACTTCCCACATCCTTTACCATGTCCAGATCCAGGTCGTCGATCCACGTTGTGGCGGATATAATAATAATATATAAATAATTTACATTAAAATACATACGTATACAAAAGGTTTCATTATAATAATCTGACCTCTAGCTGAGATTTCAAAATAATAGATTTACGACATAAAATTCTTACATTAAATTTTTGTACACATCGTGGCTATTGCGGTTTATATGATGTAAAAAGTGACCACAAGTTGTTACCTCATTATTAAAACGAGAAGACATAAAGCTGGTGCGCCATATATTGCTATAATAGTTGATGTTTTCAACACATTTGCGAGAAAACAGTACAATGGGTAATGACTATTTCATTAGATTATTTTCCCTGCAATAAGCCTGAGCTTTCAGTGAAGGAAAACATCGTGAGGAAACCAAGGCATGGTGGTAGGGCTTTTTCTAATGCCCGCCTTGCTAGCTACCACCCTCAAGTTGAAAATCTGTCGCCAAGCACTAATAGGTATATTCCGGCAGCTGCACTTGAGAGCCAGTCTTCCATTAGGTTTAGCGTGTTAATCTTGGGCCACATCGTCACTTAACATCAGGTGAGATTGTTGTCACTACGCCAAACCTATAACGATAAAAAAAAGAAATTATACTGATAAGTCACTACTATTGGAAATTTTACCTGCAATTTGCGCCTCATTGAAGATATCATCAACCTATATTAGTCCACTGCTGGGCATAGGCCTCCCCTAATGAGCGCCATAGCGCCCTGTCTTCAGCTGACCGCATCCAGCATCTGCCTGCAGTCTTTCGCAGATCGTCATCCCATCTGGGGGCGTCCTACACTACGTTTGCCGAGTCGCGGTCTCCACTCAAGAACCCGTTTACCCCAGCGGTTGTCGGTTCTTCGCGAGATATGGCCGGCCCACTGCCACTTCAGCTTGCTAATTCTTTGAGCTGTGTCGATAACTTTGGTTCTCTGTCGGATGTATTCGTTACGAATTCTACCCTTCAGAGAAACTCCGAGATATCAGATTCAAGATATCAGGTGGAGTAGATTCCATATTAATATCGGATTCCTCGCTTGAACTCGTATTATTATTATGTTTATAAATATCAGTCGGAAAGTCGCAACAATCTTTGACGTTTTTAATATAAAAATGGCGCGAATTTGCAAATGGCGTCACGTGCGCGTGGTGCAAATTAGAACTACAAGTTTCGTCTCATTTTCTCTTTGGTATTTAAGTGATACAATTATATTGATAAAAAGTGCTTCCAAGGTTCGATCATTCCGCTTATTTATTCTCATAATGTGAAACTCCTTAGTGGAATTCTTATTATATATTTTATGGAAATTAAAAAAAATATAAAGCAGGTACTTAGGTGAGTGTACATATTTTCGAACAAGGTAAATGCATTTTTTGAGCGAATGCGTTGAAAAATATATTATATAGCTTGGTATCAATTAATTCACAATTACGATGTATATTAATGATATTATGTCAATGTTTCCTATCAGCAGCATATGAATGTCGGTCTTCATTTTTTGCTAGACCTTGACCTTTGACCACATTGTCACCTGATAACATGTAGAGTGGCAAAATGACCTAATAAAGAGTCTGGGACAATGAAAAATTTACGCATAATCAAAAAATTGGAATCATTTATTTTGTTATTAAGTAAGTTACTCTTATGTAAATATGTGTATAATTAATTTCCCATAATGAACTATACATACTGCAGAAATTCCATTTCTTATCTCTTTCACTAAATGCAAAAGGGTTTGTCTAGTTTTATGTATAGCAAAGCACTTCAACAGTTGTAGTAATAATAATAATAATTTATTACAAATATAGTTATACAAAGTGCATAAATTGTAATTTTGAAAATTCCGGAATGTGAACGTCATTATTATCATACGCGAATTTTAGATAGAGGTAATAATGATTGTGCCACGAAACCTGTCAACTAACAGAACTTCTTTATTCTCTATGATGTTCTATAGCACACATTTTGCTGTGGATAGCGTTCTTGTTAAATCGGAGTCGACTTGACCCCGGCAGCATCCGCACAATTTATACAAGTTTTACATTACGATACGCATGTCTCAGTTATCAATCAATTTACTAATAATGTGTAATGCACTTGTAAATCATTTAAATTTATTGCGTTATTTTTTAGAACGTATTTTATTTTTGACCTTAACATAACTATTGAGCAAATGTTCCATCATCACGTTGTGTCACTTATGTAAAAATTAGAGAATGTTTGAAAGTAGATGGTAACACCATCGACATTGTCATTGAAAAACTATGAACTTTGTAGATACTAAATATAGAGAAAAAAATCGACGTGTAGCTGTATTGTGGATACTCTCGTTTATTTTACGTGAATACATAGTTGTTCGCTCGAACGCTTTTTCGCATTTGAGATCACTGGATTGCTGTTGAGAAGCCCTTTCCAACCCCGTATACGATTTCTACATTTTGATTAGACTTTTCACAAGCAAAGGCAAACATTATATTACGTTTTCTTAATTTTTAAATTGTAGACCATATTAATTCATTCATATTCACAATAACTATTCCACACTAACGTTTTGTATACGCAACCGATGAATCTTGACGAGAGCTGTCAATTGGTGTAAAGTGAGCATCGTAGCTACTTCGAGTCATAATTTATATAAAACCAATCATTTATATAAAATCAATAGTAGATGTTCCGAAGAATAGTAACTAAATTTACAAAACTGCAAGAGAACTTGTTTTTCAATATTAAATTAGTCGCCAACTGGTTAAATATACTTATAAACAAAAATTATATATAAATTACAATAATCACGTTACAACGTAAAATACTTTAAGCAATTTATTTACTCATATACATATAATTATAATTTGTTAAAGATAATTAAAAAAATATATAACGCGTTGAACTCTTTTATATAAGTATTTTTATGACTTTAAAATATTTGTTGCATACGAATAGTGGCTTTACAACTTTGATAATAAAACTTAGGTTTCATGCGAAAGTAGCAAAGAATATACGATGATTTTTCGCTCCATATAATTAAATAATGAAACACATTAATATGTCAGTTAAACATGTGAACTAAATTTACTTTATTTAGTAGTATAAGTTAGTCTTCTACAATTTGCACAAAAAAGTACTACAAAGTTACAAATCAGTAAGGATAACGTCGAACCGAATTTTCGCAGTCGAATTCAGTAAACGAAAACGACCATCTCTTCAAAGGTACTAAGTAACGTTACACAATTACAATATTAGTTTATATTGGTGTACCAAACTGTGATAAAATTTCAAAGCACACACATCTTCATAATTCGCGTTGATACATTCTGATTACACTTTTTTTTTCTTAGTGCATGCTCTGCAAATTTCTTGACTGTCAGCCAAACCATTATGTGATTTAACCATTTTGTCCGGCTTGAAGAGAGTGACAGGCAATTTAGCTTTTTATTGTCATATCAAGTTATAAAACAGAGACATTGTAAAAACTTCGTAGCTTTTTTTACAGACATATGTATAATAATGCCAACTTTTTTAATTCTATAGTTATTATATGCAAGAAATGAAAAAAATCCCTGAAAGAAGGTAATATACAACAGGCAGCGTGTCACGGTTCATGACTTTATTTATTTCGTAAAAATTTTAGCAATTCCTAGAAGCGTCGACACATCTCACGTAACAGATAAATTCAACTGACTCAACAGATGCGGTGCGCTTTGGTACGTGTGCTACATAACTTTATCCTTCAGTGTTACCAGTATCGCAAACAGATATATTTATGTGTATATAGTATTGTTACGTCCGTGGGTAATAAGATGCCGTAGTGACACTCAAAAGTAATTTATTTTTACTCAGATAATACAAACAAAGACAAAAACAAAACAAACACATAAATCGTCCACCGAATATTCTCTCAAAATAAGCCTGTAGGTACTTGCAGAATAAGACTGTTTGTATCTCTCTTATTTCGCTTCTTGTTTTCACTTCGCTTTCGAATTTATTACTGCCGCGTCTCGCAACTCAGCTCCCTTATATATCTAAATGATTCGATCGCGAAATCTCTGGAAGGTCCTTGAACTCTGAACATGTTGTAAACAACTTACGTCATCGCTTTTAAAACGAGGGAAACGTTTAATTTATAGCCCATTGTTTGTTGACAGTTTTAGCGATAAGACTTTCTATGTGTTTGTCGTTGAACCTTCAATGACTATACGACACACGACTGCACCATGATAAATACAGGATCTTTCCGGAAGCTCCTTGAAATTTCGAGAAAGGCGATTTTTTTTTCTATTTTCTTTTTGTTCAAACCGTAACAGTATATATACTTTATACAACTATATATATACTATTACCTATTATATAGCTACCTATATAGGTATATACATACATATAGACAAAATTACATATTTATTCACATATACATATTCTTCTTCTGTAATTTAAGAGCTCAGCCCTTGTCGGTGGAGCAATTGCCACTTTTCTCTATCCTCTGTTTTTTCTTTTGACCTCCTGATACGACACGACTTCCACTTTGTCCTTCACTTGTTGGAAAAAGCTTTGTCAAAGTCTCCCTCTTCCTCGCTTTCCTTCAAATTTACCTTCTAATTCTTTTAAACCTTCTTCTAAAATTAATTCTCATCCAATTTTAATAAGATTTTGTTTATGTTATTCTTCAATTTATAAGCCATAAGAACTTTCAATAATACTTTTAGAAATTATAAAATATGAGTAAAAATATAAATACAAGACGTATTAAACGCATTCGGAGCTGCGGGCATAGATAGTTATACTTAAATATATAAGTAACTCTCGATAAGTATTAATTTAAAAAAAAAACTGAATTTCGTACATCGCACTATAATTTCGAAATGTAACCTTGCAACACTGCCCCAATGCGTACGCGCATGAAGTCATCGGCCGCGCCACTCGCGCTCCCGCGAGGAAAAGTAAAAGTTACAATCGATACGACATAATACGTACAGACGACGTACAATGTTTCTGTGATTGCATTATGTGACATACACGTTAAGTTGTGTTTAAGTTTTACAGATTATCTCTTTATGAGATAAAGAAGATAATTTTGTCGCGCTTAGTAGAAGGTAACATTAAGAGCTGCGCGGGTGTTATATTATTTTTACTTGTTTCATATAATAGACTGTTTTTATTCCAAATATACTCAATTATCAATTTATTATTTTGATATATATTTCTAAAGTACAAACAATGATTTGTATTTTAAATTATATTCAAGTACAGTTATTTTATGAATGTTACATTGTAAATATACTCAATTATTATCAATATAAAAGTTAATTTGTTATTTTAAACCAAGTCATGTATTTTTAAGCTAAACTGTGATTTTAATAGCGGTATTGATAAATCTTCATTTAAATAGTTTATCTGTTGAGTAGTGAGGATTTTTGTATAAAAGACATTGTCTCGCCTGATACGGACATGCAAAACAATCCGCTACGTAGATTAGTTAGTGCCGAACCAGTCGTTCGTAACCGGGGTATCTATAGAGATCTAGATATTCCCTCGATAGAGTTCTATATGAAATATCTCGCAACGAGATATTTCGATAGAGCCGCAACTCATCCCAACCCGTTAGTGGTAGCCGCCACGACGTACACGCCAGTCCCAAACGCCCCTAAGGTAAAACGTAGGCCGCGTAACATACTCACCGACCCCGACGATAATTCGCGGAAGCTAACGCTTCATACCCGTCCGTATCTTTAAAACAAGCGTGCTCGCGCCCACGCCCGCAGTACTACCGCTCCCTGTGCAGGGGGCGGGCGGTGAACTTCGCTCCTGCACACCCGCCGAGACCTCCCTCTCCTACGACAACTCAAGCCTAGATCCGATCCATCGGCATGGTGCCCTTGAGCCAAGCAGCCACTCGCGAGATACAGTGACACTGCATTCACTAGTTATCAGCATACAGTCATTACACAGCAATCCTACACACACACATGCACACAACTCAGGTACATAGGTTCTGTAAGGGACCTTTTTTCTTTCACGATTCGTGGTGTGTGATAAAGTCTCCGAAGGCAACCAGTTCCGCAGTAAGAAACTGCTCCTGTATATCATTTGTTGACCTGCTCAAGTACTCAAAGAGCCGAGTAGTCTCATTATCCCCGTTATGGGATCTGTAGAGGCATACGTAGATTCGGTGTCGTGCCCAGGTAGTGCCCAAGGTCAACGTGTACCCAGAGGACGGAGAAGGTAGGGTTCTCCTTGCAGCGCAGACGACGACAACACACGTCTGACCGACCGTACATACACACATACTCTGACTTTTGCTTGAAAGTTCTCCTCAAGCAGGTAGCCGAGGTAGTCTAAGTAGGACATATCGGCCGGACGGCGAATCTGAGTCTCCATTAAGAAGAGCATAGTAGAACCGTCTCAAGGTGTTGGTGGACGGCATTTAAGTTGGAGTCGAGTCCACGGATGTTAGCAAAATCTACCGTAAAAGTGGCGGGGGGGTTGTTCACCGCTGTTGAACATGCTCTCTTTTTTTGCGCTGCCTTAGAGTTTATGGGAAGAAGAAAGAAACCCTGAAGAGCGAATGACCTTCATCCGAGCTTTGACTTAACCAGCGCGATTCGCCGACTCAATATAATAAATGAGAGAAATACATTGATCCGGTGTACGGAAGGGCCCCCGTACCCTCCGGGAATAGGTTGCCGGGCTCCAATCCAGTCACCAATCGGCACGACGAACCTACCCGAGATTATACGCGGCATGGTGAAGCAGCCTCTCATGGTGGTTATACATGATTGGGCCCCGCGGGTGGCCAGCGGCACAACCGTTTTTACAGGTCTTCCTGCCCGCCAGGTCATTACAACTCTCTCAAGCAATGAGCCTTTAGAGAATCCCATTAGCACCCGTACCAAGCCGAAAGTCACTCGTTAACTGTATATGCATAGGCTGATCCCAAAACGCGACACACAAAAGCATGTCACTATAACGGGCTTTTCACCACATGCATGCTGGTCGCGACCCAGTTGGCCAAAAAAATACTACCACCCCGTTATCACCATTACTACGTCCGTTGCTCAGCAGGGCGCACCACGTGCAGGTGAGGTTGGCTTGGGCGTCTTAGTGCTACAGATGTAATTTGACACCACTTACACACCAAAAAAAGAAGAGAAATCTCCATAGAAATTTATCTGTGTCTTTGAACACACATACACAAACATATACCCCACTGGCTAAATAATAATCCACGACTTAATTATATTATTTTGGGGCAATCTCATTCGTAGCCATTTGATAACAAACTTACTACTTACTTAACTTCTAATATGCTGATATAAATACATATTATACAGATATTTAACATCCAGAAACACTTCTGCCATCATGCGACTTCTCAAAATCATTTGCTACTACTATACAATGACAAAAATAATAAATCAGCCACGTGGGAACCAAATTCACACCCGTTCTGGTTCATAGTACCTTCCCTAAAAACAAATTAAATTATACGCAGTTAAGTACATTAATTATTTAAATTAATAAAATAATACGTGCAAGAAATGAATTATAATTACAATTACCATATAATTATAATACTTCCTCACATACAAAGACGTTGAAGTAGTACCTATATCCATATATACCAAAAATTATGTAGTGGATGTAAAATATTTATTACACAAGTATCGTATATCAGGAGAATTCCCATTAAAAATAATTACGCTTCCAAGGGTCTTGCGTCTTTTTAATTTACATTGAAAATGACAATTTAAGTGTAATTTCCATTTATTCTAATGAGGGACAAGTTTTCTGACATACTGGTTTCGAGTCGTAAAATATTATTGAACAATAAAAATTAAGTACTCCGGCTGCCAATGTTATTATGTAGTCGTTTGTAGTTTATAATAATTTAAATGTTGCTGTGAGGTAAAGAGTTAAAAAAGGATAAGAACTTCTTTTTTTTTCGTACTGATTACACTGATAGCCGTAATGCCCCTTAACCCTCAGACTGCTTGTACAATTTAGTTTTACCGGACTTGGGCGCGAGCGCTGAAGGAACTCGGCTGCGGAAGCGAGGCAATGTGTTTGTATTTAGTGATATGAAAACTTTTGTCTAAACTAGCCAAAAAAGAAAAAAGTCCCTTACAGAACCTATGTTCCTGAGTAGTGTGTATGTGTGAAGTGCAGTGTCGTGTCATGTCATGTTTGTATGTCGATAGATACTGAAGGCAGTGTCACTGTATCGCGCGAGCAACTGCTGACTCAAGGGCTCTTTGCTGAAGGAATGGACCTATATAGACTTGAGATGCCGCAGGAGAAGGATGTACCACTGACGATTATTTTTCTTTCATCAGTTTCATCCATGCACTCTTATAATAAATACTACATCAAATGCCGACTTTTTTTTTTTTGCTCATAATATTCATATTGTTGTAATTATCCAAGAGAGAATCATGATTATTATGTCATGTGGTGATTTTGTTATTTTTATTTATAAACTTGCGTTGTGTGGTCTAATATTTTGTAATTTTGGTAGTATTTTGCATAACTATTCTGGTTATTGTGCGCAAATGAGCCACAAAAACTCCTTATATGGTTCTTCTTCTTCTTATCCCTGAGTTCAACATGTTGTAAACAACTTACGTCATCACTTTTAAAATGATGGGAACGTTTAATTTCCAGCCCATTGTTTGTTGACAATTGTAGCGATAAGACTTTCTATGTGTGCGTCGTCGAATCTATGACTACACGACACACGACTACACTATGATAAATACACGATATTTTGGGTACTTTCCGGGTGATTTTTGAGATTTCTAGAATCGTGATTGTTTTTCTATTTTTCTCTTACTCAGACCGTAACAATATCAACTAGTAATTAAAATGATTTTATATATATTGAAAAGTATATAACATTATTTTTTACTGATAAAATAATATTATAAAAATAGTAATTGGTGCTAAATAAGGGTTTTATAGAAATAAAGTATCAAAAGCTGATTTTTTTTTAAATAATACAATCATCATACAATATCTAACAGATAATTTAAAAATGAAAAGTAGTGTTAGTTTTATTAGTTATAATAAAACTTCTATTCTCAATGAATATTTTTTTATTGTTTTACGATCGCTTTGGGGAAAAGCCTCCTCCTCTGCCATTTTTCTTTATCCTGTGCAATATTCATCCATATTGACCCAGCGACTTTAATTATATTATCAGCCTACCGTTTTCGTGGTCTACCATTGCTTCTTTTGCCTGTAGGTCCTGGCCATCTTGTTACTTCTAGCGTCCACTTCTTTTCTTCGTACCTTGAAATGTGTCCTGCCCATTTCCATTTTAGACCTAGAGCATGTTGAAGAGCATCTGTATTCCTTGCTCCTTGCTTGATTTTATGTATTTTCCTTGGTTTTAAAATACTTCTTTCCTTGGTATGTTAACATGAACCAATTTTATTTTATATTGTATTCGTGTATGTCCATGTTTGACTTCTGTATGTGAAACTTGGTAGAATACAGGTGTATTTTTTAAAGCTGTATATTATGGTATTGTCCTTTTAAGATTTCTTTTTGAGTCCAGAATTTGCTCCAAGAGCAGTTAATCTTCTATTTACTTCATTTTCATATTTTTTAGATCAAACGACATTTGTTTTCAAGCACCTTGTTGAACATTTGATCTATGTAGGTATAGAATTAAGATAGGGGGTCTAATTTTGATTGCTACGCTACTTATGTTGTATGGACCAGGATCATTTAGGTCTTAATTTCTTTACATTCATTAATAATTGATCATAATGTATAGGTTATACTGTGTTTGTTTCTGTGTTTTCAAAGTTTGTGGGTTGACGGCACTACGAAGTATTTTCAGGGATATACGTTGGGTCACTAATATCATCACCATCAGCAAACGGGTCTTCATTTTCACAGTTGTAATTGCTTTCGGTTGTACTTTGGCGGTAGTAGACTGCCCTCATTATCATTTCAGCTCTCTTAATTTGCTTCATAGTTTTGTGTTAAGCTAAAATTTAAAAGAAATTTAAGAATAAATACCAGACAAAAAGTCTGTATTTCATTTGTAACTCAAATGAAATGAAACTAAAATTTACAAGTAAAATAGTATTATCTCAAACAAATGAAGAGCTATAAAGTATTATTTTGGAATAATTTCATTGAAAATCAAACATTGTTTAAAATTAAAAGTCGATAAGGTTTATTTTCAAATGAAACAAAACAATTGTAATAATTTAACAGGCAAAAAGTTATCAAGTTAAAATAATACTGTATAGAATACTCACATTTTAGGCATTTTTCCCCGAAATTGTAATTCGTAATAAACGCGTGTGACGCGTACGAACACTGAGCGGCAACGGAATTAACTAAGATGCGACCGTTTTGATTGGTTCGGAAACGGCGTGATTGAACGGTCAATAACGAATTTTTTTTTTTCATCTCTCACTAATATTTACATATCTCATAAAAATACTATTGTCTTACCAATTTATAGAGAAAAACATGTTGCTATTTCTAGCGTTCACAAACAGTGTGGAAGTAGTTTTCAGAGAAAACTTGTTTCTGTTTATAATTTAAATTAGTACTAGGTTTCGACTCTATTTACAACAGACAAATGAGAAATTTTAATAAAACCTCGTAGTTTAAAAAATATCGATGATTATTAAGCACCCCTACTTTTAACATTACCAATAGTGTTGAACATTGGTTTTTCGAACAATCGATTGTTACCTTAATAAAAATCAGTTAATTGATTTTCGTTTGATTGTTTCTTCAGTACAGAATACATGCTAGCTGCTGTTAGCCGGTCATAAAAAAGTTCATATGCACAACTCTTTTTGTAATTACAAGAACATCCCGTATGATGTACTGAAAATCAACAATCAATAGTTTTATTTCTACAATTCATTCATTGATTATGTTCATGGCTATCGATTAATTGATAGTCAATGGATTATGGATGTTATAGAAGTTTTACAACACTAATTACCAACTTTGCCAAATGTCAATAATGTACGTAATTTCACGTAATCGGTATCAAAGTTGTTATTAGTAATTCGATTCACGATGAATTTTATCAACGAATATCATCAAAGCATAACTAATTATAAATTTAGATAAGGAGAATATATTATTACTTTGACTTAGTTCAAGTCGTTGCGTCAAGAACGGCAGTCAAACGTGAAAATGTCGAATTTAATACCAAAGAATCCTATTATCTTCGCTAGACTGTTGAAAAATGTTAATATCTACGCTAAGAGACTTTCATCGCATTTTGTATATTACCCAGATAGTGAGAAACCTGTGGAAGGTGAGGTTATATTATTTATTCACATGTTGTATATATTTATTTTCACAAATATGAGCACTCAATATCAAATAAATGCAAAGTCACTGATCATATTTATGGTAATTTGACACTATTAAGCGATGATTTGTTACTAACTATATTAAATATTATTATTATTTTGTTTTATTTAGTTCATATTTTTATTTAATCGAATTTTGGGTGCACCATGACTTGATCTGGGGTCCCAGCTGAAAATCAGCGTTGAGTGCCCCGTGGCACTTCAGCATTTATGCTGAGCTGGACGCTTTTTCTTAATGACTGGACATGCTGCTGGACTATTTATAGTATTCTTCTTAATGTATTTGTTTGTTTTGTTTTTTATATGTATGTAGAAATTAGTTTTTTTTCTATGTACAGTTTCCTGTTTATTTTTATGTTTATGTGTATGTATTGTATATTACTGTGTCTTGTCATTGTGAATAAATTTTTTCTTTCTTTCTTAATCAAAACTAGCATGTGTTTATGTTACATATGTATAATGTGTAATTGATATTTATTATAAGAACATTTCTTATGTGTTCAAGTATCCTTACTATGTTTTCTTTCCCTGTCAGCTGGTGACATAATTTCAGTTAGTTGAAGAAAAATAAAGGATTTTTTCCCGTCCTAGTAATCTTATGTCACTTTTACTTATAGTAAATAATAACCCTATAGTTGTAGAATAAATGTCAAAAATTTATTAAAATTAAACTGAAACAATTAAATGTATGTAGTACCTATTTACTTTGATTTTTAAATATAGGATATAGTATCCTAAATGTATTTATTTATATTTATTTACTAATCTTGGCTATTTTTGTATTGAAATTTGACCTGAGTCAGGTGAAGTTAATGAAAACAAACTTCTGACTCAAATCACTTACAACTATGTGATATTGGTGAAATTGCTTTGCTACACATGGTGCCATTATATCAAAGAACAAGAAGGATGTAAAATTACATTCTCTATATGGGTACTAGCTCTCAAGTGCAGCTGCCTGAACACACCTATAGGTGCTTGTTGACAGATTTTCAACTTGAAGGTGATAGCTAGCCAGATGGGCATTATAAAATGTGAAAAAACTCATGTTAATCAACAGTGTATCTGTACACACTACCACTGAACCGTAATTACTTCAACCAGAGATATCTATTCTACCACTAAGACATGAAATACTTTAATATAACAAAAATATACATATACAGGAGATGCAACCAAAATGAATATGATGCAGGCCATCAATAATGCTATGGACATTACGCTGAAAACGGATCCAACGGCTGTTGTGTTCGGTGAAGATGTTGCTTTCGGAGGAGTGTTCAGATGTGCTCTGGGATTGCAGGTTACATTATATAAATAACTATTATACATGTAACATGACAATCAAAATGATTAAAATATTGTTTATTTTATAATCAATACATGTAAACATTATATTTAATTTCATAAAAAATAAAATAACAATCCCCCTATTAGAATTTTTGGGGAACTTTTTTGTGACAGATATTTTATGTAGAGTGAATTTAATAAATTAAATAAATGTCGAATGAAAAATCGATCCGCCATATATAAGGTATATTTAAAAAAAAATGATAGAAAATAGAATGACTAAAATACATATAAATATGAGGACATGTTTTTTAATTTCGTATATAAAAAGAGAAAGACAATAAGATTAAATTAAAGATATGGAAATGCTCCTACATGATCTCCAAGTCTTGTTGCCTGTGAGGAGCTTTCCGTCTCAAGGGTGATTCTGATGAGGTTCACGGCAGAGTAGCCTGCTTAGCCAGGCGGCATGCTTGGCTGATGTGTATGTCTGATCTTAAATGGCGGCTGCAGCGGCTAAAGGATTTCCTCTATCAAGAGTAATATGCTTGTTTTTCACTTGAAGATTTATTACGTACACCAATATGTATAATAAAATTTATTTTGTCGCCACCTCTCAGGAGGCAAAAGGAAAGTGCATCCCTATATGTCATTTCTAGAAATTTCCTCCCTCATCCAATAGATCATTGCAGCCTGACCAATTAGCGCTATACTGTCGCTTGTCCAATCGGAGAACTTTATTAGTGGTGCATTATCCAGAAATAACAGATCTTTAAATCTTTTAAATATGTTACTAGTGAGTGCGAAAGGTGAGAAACATTTAATCAATTAATCAATCTATTCATATTTTGAATTAAGGAAATATTGTGTTGCCGATTACTTGCCTATTATAAATACGAAAAACAGTAATTATGCCATGTTTTGACAGGTCTCATGTTGGCTTAATCTACCTCTGGGCTAAATTGTTTGCAAGTCTATTTGATTTTGAATCATTTGATTACTAATTTTTATTTATAACTCCTATTTCTTGAGCAGATACAAGTAATGAAACCAATTTTTTTAGCACAATATCATCTGATGTTAACTAAAGAAATGATAAGACTAATCTATAAATAGTGTTCTTTAAGTGAATGTCGATCAATAGTGAAGTCTAAAAATTTATAATAATTATACACATGTGATAACAATAAGAGCAAAAAATTATTAAATGACCTTACAGTAATTTTATTTTAATTCCCATCTCTATAAAGTCACGTTGCACTGTATGATTTTTACAATTATAATTTAAAAAGATGTAATATTTCAGGAGAAATATGGTAAAGATCGTGTTTTCAACACACCACTATGTGAGCAAGGTATAGCAGGCTTCGGAATCGGTTTGGCTACAGCTGGTGCTACTGCTATAGCAGAAATACAATTTGCCGATTACATATTTCCAGCTTTTGACCAGGTATATTTTATTTATAACTAGTTGTGCTCGCGGCTCCACTCGCGTGGACTACAGAGCGCACGTGCGATTCGTGCTGCCTCCGCTCCCACCTGTTGTCACAAACGGTTATTACACAAAAATGCTTATTGCGGGTGATCCTTAGAAGTTAGATAAATGCTATCACTGACTTTTTTGTAGGTATTTTTAAGATCTACAATTATGTAGAACATTAATTTGATAAATCTCGTATGGTTTGTTTACCTGGCGTAAACCATTTAAGCGCCCCCAAATGCGTCTTTTTTCCAAATTGATTCACCATTATCGTCACTGCTTATTTCGTATGTTACTTTATCTTACAAAATGTATCCTACAACCCGGCCAGGTAACATATCTATGAATTAATATAAAAAACCTGTACACTGGATCCGTGTTGTTCACATGAAAAGAACATAAACAGACAGACAGCCAGAGAGACGTTCAATTTTATAATATGTATAGAAGATATAGATATAAATTACTACAAAGGTGTCTTTTTATTATTCTTGCTGTGTTGGTTTGAATGTTAAGTAATTTCTCCATTAGGTAGGGAAAGTTGTAAAGTTACTACATAAATGACAATACAAATGGCTCATGGTACCTTATAGAAAAGAAAGAAACAGATTGCACATCCCCATAATTGTGTTTTTGTTTTACAGATAGTTAACGAAGCTGCAAAGGCACGGTACAGGTCGGGAGGGCAGCACGCCTGCGGGGGGCTCACACTGCGGGCCCCGTGCTCCGCTGTGGGTCACGGCGGGCTCTATCACTCGCAGAGTCCGGAAGCGTTCTTCGCCCATGTACCAGGACTTCGAGTGAGTTACTACTATTTTAAGCGTTCTTCTTAGACCTTGTAACACAGCATTTAAAAGTTACCAAAGTTCCTTGAATTAGTTACATTCATTATTGAATGAGTTGAATTATATTGGCTGTTAGATTATTTAAGTGTTAGGAATGTTATTTTTGAATAGCGTAATCATTTTAATAAAAGATTTTACATTTATTTCAAACTAGCGGCTCGCTCCGGCTTCGCACGGGTGCAATACTGATACTAAATATACCTACCTACTACAGAATGATACGGATACTACAGAATTATAAGGATATAAACAACATTTACTGCTTTTTTGCCATTAGACAATACAAACATGTTTTGTTTAGAGATTACTCTTGTAAGAGCGACATATAAATGACCATGGTATATAGGGCCGGTACCGCCGCACCGCTATGTCCCTGCATTTTAAATCTGTAATATCTTCGGAAATATTCATTTAAATTATATGCTGTAAAGGGCCATAGTTATCTATATTAAATGGACTATGTATTTAAGGTAATCAATTGGATAAGGATTAATGCTGTATTGTTTAAAAAACTTCGTAAATAAGCCATTTTTTCCCGTAAATGTAAAGGATAAAGAATGGTTATTGTGGGTTATCCTTAAGACATAGACATATACCATTGTGGACTTTTTTGTTGACCTTTTTTAAGGTGTACAATACTATAGTACATTATTTTGATTTATCCCATGGAGTTCAGCCAAGGTTTGAAAAGTAAGCGCAAAAAAATGTGTTTATCTACAATATTATGGATGTATTATACATATAAACATTCCTCTTGAATCACTTTATCTATTTAAAAAAACCGCTTCAAAATCCGTTGAGTAGTTTTAAAGATTTAAGTATACATAGGGACGGACAGAGTGACAACGACTTTGTTTTATACTATGTAATGATTGTACTGTATTTAATTTGTTATAGAGGTCTATTATTATTATTATTTAATACACTCGCGGCTCTTCGTGCTGATGTGTGTATATCACGGTCACCAATTTTCATTGATGGCTTAATGGTAGCGAGTACGGACATCGCGTCGAGGACGTGAGTTCGAATCCCAGCAATGAGCCTGAGCTTGGCGAAGGAAAACATAGTGATTAAACTATAGCATGGTGGTAGGGGTTTTTCTAATGCCCGTCTGGCTAGCTACCACTCTCAAGTTAAAAATCTGCCGCCAAGCACCAATAGGTGTGTTCCGGCAGCTGCACTTGAAGGTCTTCCACTAGGCTTAGTGTATTACAATATTTAGCCACATCGTCACTTAAAATAGGTTCTTAAATGTCTTTGGAGTCTATTTTTAAAACATTTCACTGATGGTGCACTAGTCTCTGTAAGAATGTTTCATATAGTGACTTTATTCGGATTCAGATGTTCAGAGATTTATACTTCCTTCTCCTTCTTTTTATGTTATGGCAACCGTGTTTATCCACAATTCTGCCAAAGTCATGCCAAATCACATTACTTGTGCACAATAACCAAAAAATGCCGCCAAAAACCATCCGATCACAGTTCAAAATGCCACTAAAACTTCTTAAGGCACTTCAGAAGACGAAAGGTCGCCTTTGAACACAATAAGCCACTCAATAATGCTCGTTTTTCCCAAACCCTTACATGTTAAAACGGAATGTCAAACTAACGTGTTTGACAATTAATGCCGCTTACACCTGACATTTCGCTAGTACTTGCCAGCGGCAAAATATAGTAACCGTGTTGCCAATTGAGAAAAGAAAAATGGTACGAAATTGTTTAAATATGGTTAACGTTGTAAATATGATTTCTACAGGTTTATTGGTTATTAATTATGGTTTATTTAATATATATAGCTTCCATTTTACAACGTAACAACTTCCTTATAATAGTCACTGACAATTTATTTCTTATAACAACACAGAGAAGGATTTAAGGGTCAGCAATAGAGGACTTCTTCCTCGGGGCCCACACAGGAGAAGGACTTTTACAATATGTGTTTTTTTTGTGTTCATAATTCATATTGAAAATGCTTCAGTAGGTTTCCACTCGCCCTGACCTCCTAACCTTGAAATCCGACTCAGAACTGCAATTTAGATGAATATTGTAAGGCGTTTGGACATTGTAGGTGGTTGTCCCCCGAGGGCCAATCACAGCTAAAGGACTACTGCTGTCTTGCATCAGGGAGCCCGACCCCTGCCTGTTCCTCGAACCGAAGATCCTTTACCGGTCGGCAGTCGAAGAGGTCCCTGTGGAGGATTACACGCTACCTCTGGGGAAGGCACAGCTTTTAAGAGAAGGTAACAAGACGCCACAAGCGGGATTTTACTGTATAAGTTTTTTGATGTTATATTCGTATTTCTTTAGGCGCATCAAAATATTAGGCGGTAGTGAAATTTTACGAAGTGCGTACATATTGTACCAAAAAGTCTACACCATGAAGTCGCTTGCTAAACCTCATTTTATATTGCCATCTAGAAATAAATTACTAATGTAAAATTAATTATGATGAATACTCTATGCAGTTTATAATCGTAAGACTGGAGGTCAATATAATATTTTGAACTTTAAAAATTTTGAAGTTATACTTCCTTTGCCGCTTTATAAAGTGAATTCTAACGACGTAAGTCTCTACTATGAGGATGTACCTACGCTAAACCTTTTGTTTTATTGTTAGTCTGGTCAACAAGTTCAAGATAGTGATAATTCGAGATAAATCCCCTAAAAATATGAGCGACAGCTCATTCTATTCGGAATTACATTTAAAAAAAATTACCCCGAGGATGTATTAGCAAATAAAAAAATGCAATTTTCAGAAGTTTAATTCGAATTGACGCAATTTTTGAACTTTTGAAGATATTCATACTCGATATTATCCCAACGAATCTTACGATCTTCTAACATATGATATTAGCTAAAGTAAAGCTTTACTGACAATGTTGATAATGCTTTTTCTAATGGCCGCCTGGTTAATCTACCACTCTAAAAAAAACTGCCGCCAAGCATATTATATCGAGCTGTCCTGTTGTCGAGTACCAATCCCACTTCTGAGATTAGTGTTTTTATTTTTTTATAATTTTCAAGTGCAGCTATCGAAATACAGTTCTTCTATTACAACTTTACTGTGGCACGATAGCCTAGACTACACAAAATATCCTACCACCATGCTATGGTCCCATCATCATATTTTCCTCCAACGAAAATTTAGGTTTATCACAGGATTCAAATAACTCGTGATCCAAGTACGCTATGTAAGCCATCAGTTTATTCTTTTAGTAATAAAATCTGCTATAATGTTTAAGTTGACCGTAATGCCAGAAAAAAGCATACTGTGGTGTAATTCTATGAACATTGTTCTGCAGGTGACGCTGCAACTCTAGTCGGTTGGGGCACTCAGCTGCACGTGCTGCTGGAGGTGGCCCACATGGCGAGAGACAAACTCGGCGTCAACTGTGACGTCATAGACCTGCAGTCCATCCTGCCCTGGGACGAGGAAACCGTTTGCAATGTTACTATTGTTTATTTTTAATCCTTTTTTACATTGTCGTGTTCTTTCAAAATTGCGGTTTCTTTGTTAGAACTTTCCAGGGAGTTTTTGTGACATTTTATTCATGGTCCATGTTATTATTAGTAGAATGCCGCCAATTAAGACAATATAGGGGTCGAATAACGCAAATGAATGAATTCGACCGCGAACTGGATGCCAGCGTGTCGCACATGACGAGAGTGTTGATATTGCGAAGTCACATTTTTATAATACTCTTCCTTGTATTCATTATGAGTTATTATGGATAAAAGAAGACGTTAGGCCCATAGCACAACATGGGTAAAGCAAAGCAATAAGGCAGGTATTGTAGGTGTGCTCCTCCCAACCGCAACCTGTACACGCACCAAACGGTGACACTCTCACGTCTTATTAGAGCATTATAGTCCATTGAAATGTTACAATTTAAGGACCGAAAATTGCATTTTTTAGAGGACGCAATTTTATTTTTGGGACATGTGTCAATAGGGGGGCAATAGGTTTGGAGGGTCAATAGAAGCTTAACCTCAAGTTTGTGGGGTCGTCACCCTTGTCCCCCGGTCGCCATCTAGGAAATAGGGGTGAAAACACTTTTTTCGCGATATCTGGGAAACTATGCGTCTTACAAAAAATTCGTAAAGACATTGTAGCACATTGTAGACGTTGTAGCAAATTGTTTTGCCTACAAATATGTTAAGATAACTTTTTGCCCTACATTAAAAATTAAAGAAGTTATAAGCAAAAAAGTGAGAATTTTTTTATAAAAATTTTCTTTTTTGATCTATTATTTTTTTTATACATTTTACAAAAAAAATACCTCAGACCAATCTTGTAGATGATAGATGATCTCTGTGTTTTTTTTATTTCATTCATTTAAAACATGTGGATTTTTTAATCCCCTGCCCTGGGTACTCGTACGTAATTAATAAATGGCCCCTAATGTCTATGAAATATAAGCAGATAGATGTCTTTATACCTGATTCGTCATTCATTACAACTTCTGAACCATCAATTAAATTCCTACAGTTTCACTGAAATTCCAAAAAGGGAATACGTCTTTGTTCAATTCGTTTACTATAATCCTTTCATAATAATTATTTTATTATCCTAATTATTTATGATTATTATGTTTGCTGCCCCTTGTTGGTGGTCTTTCCAAACGGTTGAAATGATTTCCTTCAATGACATATCTTAACTTTGTGGATAAAGAAATAGGTGTTGGTAACTAGCAGGAGCGGACCGACGCGCAACTGTCGTCGAGAAAACCTTTATACACTGATCAAGTGGAAAGCTTTACGAACTCGCGTGAGCTGCCTACTCTCGTCCAGTTCTCGACCTGCTTATGACACACAAACCCTCAACTCCTCGTCAAACCCCCTCTCACTACTCTCTAAATATTCCACATTTTGAATATGTTTCCTCCATTATAATTATATTTAGGTCAAGAAAATGACGTAATGATTCAATTTGACAGTCTGTAAAGAAGACCGGCCGGTGTCTGATATCTCACGAGGCCCCGCTGACGTCAGGGTTCGGTGCTGAGGTGGCCGCCACGGTACAGGTAATTCTACTCAAGGCATATTCTTCTGAACATACTTCCCGGTGCTGTGTTCGTTTTCCACTGGCACGGGTAAACTCAGCTCCACACATAACTGGATATTTGACGAATATCAAATACATACAGAAAAAAATACAAAGTAGTACATGGTTTATAACAAAAAGAAAATCTATACTAATATAATAAAGCAGAAGAGTTTTTCTGATTATTTAAACATGCTAATCTCGGCTCGGTAGTGGCGCGAACGAGCCGTGTGAGTTGTGATGCATAACCCTGGCCGCCCGATAAAAATATTGTCTATATTGTTGTAATATAAATCATCAATCATTTATTTCTTGTAAATTATACGCGGGTCAAACCGCGGGGCACGACTAGTCTACCTATACAAATCTAAAAAAAAAACAGATTTTACTGTGAAACTGTGGAACCATCTCCCGGCCAATGTGTTCCTTTCTCCTTATGACATCGGGTCCTTCGAGCGTAACGTAAACAGATGTGTAAGCAGGCCGGCATCACAGCGGCGACCGCCGATAGGTTTCGGTCTGTACTGTACAATGTACCGATCTAATAAAACAATTGTGTTATTATTTCACCCTATCACATCACAATATCATATCACAATTATACACCCTAGGCAAAAAGTCGAGTACCTATGAATGTTCCATATACAAATTATAACTGACGATAGAACTTACATTTTTCATGTGAACTTGTACATTATACAAGCTAATGTAAAAAGAAAACGTTAAATTGTTATTATCATACAAATATAATTATACAGATTGTGAATGGGTTTATATTATTTTGTATGTTTGGTTTGTGATGTTTCCAGGAGGAATGTTTCCTGCACCTGGAGGCGCCGGTGTCGCGCGTCGCGGGCTGGGACGCGCCCTTCCCGCACGTGTTCGAGCCGTTCTACTTGCCGGACAAGTGGCGCTGTTATCAGGCCTTAATGGAATTGTTAAACTATTAATTGTTCATTATTATTACTATTAACAGGGACCATTAAAATTTTGTTAATTTGAATGTGTATTTTTTATTTATAGGGTCTTATTCACAGTATTCGAGAGTGTAAACGTAAATAAAAAGAATTATATTAAATATATCAAAATTTATTTAATAATGAAAATCAATCCATAAAAATAATTCTTAAATATTACGAACAGTAGTTAGTAAAAATGCTTAAATTAATCAAATAATGTCAAACTTATATTAGATAGAAAACAGTTGGTACGGTTGCGTCGTGCGCACGCGCAATCTCCTACAGATATCATTCCACGTTTGAACCTAGAAAATCTTAACCCACTAATTATTACACACTAAAACATCATTAAATAATTTGTTCCAAAACAGTAAAATTAGTAACAGAACACTAAATAGTTTCTCTACGACCTTAATTAATATACATTTTGAATGTGATGTATTTACATCGTCAAAGTGAGCAGAATATATCATCATTCTATTTCTAGTAATATTTTCCATAAAAGGCATTTCTTGACCAGCACCTTATTATATATATTTAAAAAAGTCAGATCAATAAAAGAAATTATATACTTTAACGATCCAGTTTGTTAATTATCAACGTATTTAATAATTGACAAATTTACTTGGCATATTGTTAATAAATGTATAAATAAAAACTTATCAATACCTGAAATTTTCCAAAGGAGTTTAAGAACTCCATCTGCCAAATAAAATATTATTCTGAGCTATTTTGTAAAACATATTTCTATACATAGTTACTCCCATGAAATAATAACATACAGAACTGTTTCACTTTCAAATATATGGTTACCAAAAATTAAAAAAAAAATTATGTACTACAAAAAAAAAGAAAAAAAATGAGTATAAAGTACAATAAAGCCATGAGGCAAGACATTGTTTTTTTTTTACTTGAATATTGAATACATTTTCAATAAAACTGCACTTCAAGAGACTTTCCAACATACTACTGTCTGCCTTTATGTTTGCTAAATTTGAAATTGAAATTATTTTATATATATTCCACAAACAAATAATAATATGATAATGTAACAAAAAATATAATAAATATTAATGCATGCACTGAAGCGATCACTCGTTAGTGATATGTTAGATTATAATATAGAACAAGAAAATCATACATTTCACAAGATATTTTTCAAATTGTAAAGAACATTCAAAACTGAGAAATTTATCTTCAATCCCATCAAAATATATATATTATGCAAGGATTATTGTTTATTCTGGTATGAAGTAGAAAGAGAAGAGAAAGGATTTTTTTTCTAACTTAAAATTAAAAAAAAGTTAAATAGTATGAGAACTGAATTAAGTCAATCAATTTTTTTGAACACCAGGCCAATAAACATTTACGTAGAGCGGCATGCAGTAATTAAATTGGTGATGATAGTGCTATAGGTAACACACCAGATTTGTTCAGTTTACTGCTCATCCCATGACCTTCGGGCGTGTGACATCTTTAAATACGGACCTACTGATGGAGAGTTTGGGAAACGTTGCATGTATCTCTCTAAACGGAGATATTTGACTGTAATCAAATGGCCCTCATACCACCAACCGTGGACGCTGCGGTACACGACACCAGCGTCCGCGGGCGAAGCACACTTCACGTAAACACAGCAAGAGTTTCTGTCGATTTCAATGTGTAAAATGTTGCACCTGTCGCCGCATTTTTCCAAAATAACATCCTGAATGACATTCCTCAAATTCGGATTCGAGTCATTTTTGTCGAACATGTGTCGTATCTTCAAGCATGGAGTTGGGGATACGGCTGGGTTATTGACTGATCCTTCTTGTGTCTCAAAAGCCTGGCCTTGCCACACGGCACTGCGTTTCGGACTGCTTGTCGAAATCCACCTCCAGACCCTACAATCTTCTCCATCAACCGACTGTACCTCCATCCTCACCCGGCTTTCATTTCTCTGTATAAACTTCACTGCAGCATCCCAAACTGGAGCCATTTTTTCTCTATTTTGCAATGATATAAGAGTATCTCTAACATGGTCTACAGATATGTAAGGTTCCCCATTGTCTTCTGTTGCTTGAGAGATGATTTCAATGATCTGTTCTACCATTGAGTACACTTCTTCACTCTTTCTCTTCTTATAGCTGATATAATATTTGTAAAATCTTTGTATACCAAAGGCAAGTAAAGTTAGTAATGCAACAACCATTATTGATGTACCAGCTGAATATAATGTGTTTATGAACAAACATGACAGTGGAGTGGAAGGATCAGCAAAGGTAATGGCAACACTTCCTTTTGCTCTTTGCTGAACTATCAAATCAGTTGATGTAATTGGAGTAAACTCTGCATCTTTTGTATATAAGTTTTTTAATTGAACAACACTAAGTCCCCATCTAGGATTGTTTATAAGCAAAACCTGTAGGTTATTGAGGTCTGTCCGACACTGGCTGATATCTGCACTTTCAGCTTTTGAGCTTGCTAGGTCGAGTATCTCCCGCTCAGTCAAATAAGGTAAGCTACCTGGCTGACCACATTTATAAGAGGCCACCTTTAACATTAGTTCCGGATGTATGACTTTTAAAAGGTTCTTTGCGTAACTAACCTGTTCCCTAGGTACACAATTGATACCTGGCCTATTGCCAGGTATATTTAGTTGGCAAATAGGTATCAAACTGTTCTGGTCATCAACAACAGATGTTATGTCATTCTTTTTAACCATATACATAAAAAATAAACAAAAAAAAAAAAGTGCAACCAACACAACCAGAGCAAGTGATACAAAGTTGTTCTTCAAGAATGTCTTTTCATTTGTTCTTTTGTAGTCAAGGACATCAGTTCTGGGGACTCCTGTAATGTAAGATCTCCGCTGGATTAAGGTGCTGCCATTGTTTGTATCTCTGTCTAGGTAAGATGGTTTTGGTGGATCTGATTTTAACGAAGACAAACGTCTAGTGAAACTGCTTAAATATGGAGATTCAACTTCATCCACAGTTGATGTAGACGGTTGATACGTGTTACTTGTGAAATTAGAAGTGTAGTTACTGAGGGATGGACGATCTGCTAATGAAGATGTAAGTCCTAATCGAGAGCGTATAGAATTAAGCTGGTCCGATGATGACATATTAGAGGAATATGTTGAAGAATAATTAGGTGATATAGACGGACGAGAGAATATAGATGACTTTGGTGGACTCGTCTCAGCATCGACTGTTGGTAAAGTGCTCGATATATAATCGCTAGATCTCGAATTACTACGAAAAGGTGATGTAGTTTTCTTATCTGCATCAACGTCACTATCTGAACCTGTTTCATATTCATCCATGTCGTTATTGCCGTAAGTGTGCGTGACGCGACGCGTCGTTACCGTCTCCACTTCTTCATGGGTGCGAATGGGAGATTTTTCATCCTCTGACTCAGAACCTTTATCAGAGTCTCGTTTCGCCGGTGACCCCTTTTTAGATGAAGGTCGACGCGTTTTACTAACCGTAGGCGGCAACATAGCCCCGCCGGTGGTCATCCGACGGCCACGTTTCTCTTTCGCGTTTTTCACGTGATCTAAATCAGATTCCTCGCCGCTCGAATACTGAGCGAGACTTCGCCTGTTATCTACTTTGTTGTCAAGATTTGTTCTCGGTTTGGTCTTGTTATCTAGCACTAATTTCAACTTTTTCACGAGTAGCTTCCTCGTGGAGGCTGTTATTGGCATGATAGGAAACCCATGCTCCGCCAGTTTTGTCCGCAACTCGGCGTCCGACATTGAATCCACTTGATCAGCCATCGTGAAGCCTAAAAACACAATTTTCAAGGTTATCTACCACAAGCATAAACAAAAACACAGTTTTAAAATCGACGAAAGGTTAAGTTTTACCTTATTTTGGATATGCGTGAAGGAATTACGTCAAATTTATAATAAAATTCACCGGCGCGTCATGTCGCTCACACCGCGAAAAAGATCGTCGTTATTTAATGTTGCCACAAACTGTTTCTAATTATACCCGGTCAAAGTAATGTTGCCAGAGCTAAATCTCGAATTGCCGTGTTCAATAACTAAAATTGCCGTATTCAATGACCGTTTGCCGTGATTGTATGGAATATATAGACACCTCGATAGCCATATTATAAAAGTAAAACGTGTAGAGCTCCCACCTAGAGGATTCCATATAAATCAAAATGTAACTCCAAGTATTAGTGATGACATAAGTGGTGACAATAAACCTTATATAGTGCCAAACTTAATTTAAACTTGTTACCTTTACCCGTTTTAGACAAATGGACGGACAGACGTATAACTAAGTGAATCTGTAAAGTTTCCGATTTTTTCCTATTAATATACAAAACCCTAATAAATGAGACAAATACACATAGAATAAAATAAGTTTATAAAAAAAAAAAACTCATAGAAAGAGTACATAGGTAAGTCTATTTATACAAAACAGAGAGTAGGCATGGGTATATGCTGGTCCAAGTATTAATACCCGGTGCGAGCTTACCAGTACGCGCACCTGGTGCGGACTGAAAAACCCGATACATACCTTGAAGGTATTACGTCATCCGTACGGGCCGACCGTGTACGCCTATAGTTCGTAACATCCAAGTACCCGCACCCGCACCTTGATGCACGGGTATTGATATATGCAGGTATTTCCCATAAGTCCGAACCCGAATGGTCTGAAGTGAGTAGCATTGCATAGTTTAGATTAGAAACCATTTCATTCGTTGAGACAAATTTTATACAGATACATATGAATTTAAGGAACATAATTGCATAACAACGCTAAAACATAATAAGGATAGAAAATATGAGTGTTCGAATATATTTTAAACTTTACGGTGTTTTGCGTGCGTCGACAATATTTTGATTTTTATAATGTTGTGATTTTGAATTGATTACGTTAACTACTAACATGACTGACACATTTTGGCGCGTTTACCTTAGCTGAAAGAGTTAAGCAAGGTAAAGTAGGAAGGAAAGATATTACTTAAATAACTTATTTCAACATATACATTCTATTAAGACAATTGTATTAAACAATAAAATTCTATTAAAACAATATAATTACAATTTCATTAGATTTTATAGGCATGCAAAAAGCATAGATGAAGATTACCAAGCGATACCACATCCACTCATATACAATACTTAGAGGTATTTAGATATCTGGTATTTGTACCGGGTATTGATATTTGAAGATATGTGTCATGCCCAACAGACGGTAACTGATAAAGTAGGATTGCCACTTTTTAACCGTAGCGGTTTTAAAATGGTGATTCCATCCTATATGAAAATTGCCGATAGATTTTGCTACGGCAGTTGCGATGCTACCGTAAGCTGTAGATTCTTAGTAATATTTTCTCAATTGCCGTAGAACACAGTAATTGCCGTAGCAATGGCAATGCTGGATTCAAGCACTACAAAGTATAATAATTCACTCATTCAAAAATTGTATTTATACATTATTGACACATCAACACATTAACTATTTGATGATACAGTAAAGTCGATTTTATTAACTCGTTAATTAATACGCTTTGAATCGTTATTTGTAGGAATTTATAATTTTATTGTTAATTCTAATAACCTAACTGATATATCAAATATGGTTATCCCTCTTTTATTTAGAATATTTCCTGTTTATACTTATTGTTATAATATTTACTTGTACCTAATAGATTATAGAGCGTGCTTTTAGACTCTTCAATATATCAGTGAACGATTTTTTTTGTTACATTTGCCATTGGCAAAAATGCAAACATAGGCGAAGCATCGTTTAAAAATAAAAAAAACATTACCAGTACTGCCAGTAGTAACTTAGTGAAAATCCCAAATTAGAACTGGAACTACTTTGCTTAAAATTCGCTTTTATAAACTCGTCAAGTAAGGCTAAAAAAAGGAAACCAAAAGATACGAAACGTCTACGCAAGGTTACTGTTACTTTACTTCGAACTTAGTTTGATTGTGCTCACAATTTTTATCTCGACTTTAATGTAAAAGAATACCTAACCGAATATAACTAATTTTTATTTTTACATAGATTAATAATTAGTCTCCGCTGCGCTCCGACTAGATACGGTCGACGCACTATAAAAAACTGGCAATGAAAACTACGCCAAGATAGGCTGACCTGTCACAGTGCAGTTGGTCGGCCCAGATATCGTTGGCGTGACACAGACAACATAGTAGAAACGTATCTACGTCAGCTTCAAGGCAACTATTCGCCAGAAACTTCGCAGGATCGGGACCATGGCTTAGTCATATTTCGGAGGCCAAGAGTCTTTGGATCACTAAATCAAAATAGATAGGTAGTTAATTTCGGCTAATTCGGTTACAAATTAAAGCTACAGATACATACTATAACGGTTACAAAATAGTATACACTATTGTATTTTTAGAAAACCCAACAAGACATTAACAATATCACAAAATCACACGCTATACGTTATGACGAAAAATTAAAATGGAAATGGACGGGCCATTTAAAACAACTTTCGGACCAGAGGAGTACCAAAGTGACGTCATGGAAACTGACGACATTAAAAATATTACTGGTCCAAACTGACTTCTTGTTGTCCAGGATAGACAAAGATTAGTTTTTTGGAGGAGGCCTTTATCTGTGTAGGTGGAGCTTTTAACTTTCCTAAAAGTAGAATTAAATACTGAATATAAGCAGGTAGCTACTAAGTAATAGGTACTTTTATTGAATATATAACAAGTGATTCAATAATACTGTTACCTCTAATTTTAAACAACTATGTAGGGGGAAGTGGGGTACTTTGATACAAGGGGTACATTGATACACCAACAATATTTCAATATTAACAAACATTATTAGAGACCCGACAAAACTAAAACGTCCATATACATGTCTTAGCTCCACAGCTATAACCACGCTGACCGCTTGTTAACCGTTAGCGTTGGAACAGAGTAAGTGTGTTTTTAGTGCGACTAATTAAAAAATACTTAAGTATCTGAAAGTATTTCTCTGCTGTTTTATGTGATATAATTAAGATTTAAAATTACGAAACGTTAGTTAATCTATCCAACATTCGGTATTAGAAGTATTTTTTAATGTGTTCGATGGTTTTATTGATTTTTTTATTTGTATTTTTTAATTACCTGCTGGGGCACATTGATACATCAATACGCGGGGCACATTGATACGTATTAATCAATCGGTAAATACAATAGAAGTCGTATTTGTGGATACTGATACTAGTGCAATTATTAATGCTGCCGAAATTGTGAAGAAAATGAAATATCTGCAATTGAAACTGACCCTATATCTACGAAAAAACCTGCATCTAGTAAGTTTGTGTTTGTGTGAATATAAGACGAGCGTTTATTTTGCAGCTGCAACTGCAATACCTGTGCTTTAGCAGTTACTATTTCTTTAAATGGAACGTCTCGAACTTTTTTCTTTTGTACTTTTTGAAATAATTTAAACGTAAATAACGTTCAACCACACAGCGGTGGTAATGGTGCCAGCATAAATTGAGATACCTTTAGGAACTTGTCATTACTGAATAGAGCTCAGCTTATACCTGGAATTGTTACCAATGGTGCAAGGTTGACTGTACCTATAAGTCTTATTATAATATCCACCAGTTAAACCTTATTTCCTATTATATATTCGTACATATATATTGTCGTACTAAAGTGCCCCACGTACGGGGCACAATGATACAAAACCCATTTTTTATTAAATTTATTTTATTCTCATTATTATTTAACTTTAATGATTCTTATGAATCATATTATAATATTGATAAAATTTAACATTCAATAAACATAAAATAATAATATTTTATTAATTATTTATGCATAAAATACGACATTGAATTTTTCTGTATCAATCTGCCCCACTTCCCCCTACCTATTTTTATTGGGTTACTGTTGTCAGTCCCTTATAAAAAAATTGTAGCTCCGTTAGGGTTATATTATGTTCTGTGCTTCTGTGGTGTCGCTACAATGGCCTTAATTAAACATGTTTTTAATAAGACTTCGCAGTTTCAACTTACAAATATAGATGTATCGTTTAAAAAAAATAGGTACTTACCGTAATAAATATTGGGTATAAAAATTCAATAAGACACAGTAGCATACGAAAACCACCATTTATTTTGAAATAAAATTTTACAGTCAGAAGTAATAGCTTGTGCTACATATTATATTACATAACTAGTATTGAAACATATAAATAATAAACAAACAAGAATACAAATCCTGGCCTGACATACATACACCATATGTACGTAGGTACGTAGAAAAACTGCAAAGAAAACAAATTATTCAAAAGTACAAAAAATAGAAAACAACCCAATGAACACAAAAAAAAGGTGTGTGTGCGATTCACACACGATAGAAGTGAAACTTCATTTTTAAAGACATTTTCTATTTTATTTAAACAGTGTGCAATATACATACACACCGACATTTACTCTCTCGCTCTGGCTCACACAAAGAGGAGAGACCGATAATGTGCGTTAAACGTTTAACATTAAACGTTTAACGCTTGGAAGTCGCATAAGAAGTTTCACTTCAAAAACAATCGATAAACCGATATTTAAAATACATTAATAAAATTAACCCATTGGATTCACTTATATCTATAAAACACTGGGAATATAAACTGTATG
Source organism: Saturnia pavonia (assembly GCA_947532125.1). Taxonomy (NCBI): domain Eukaryota; kingdom Metazoa; phylum Arthropoda; class Insecta; order Lepidoptera; family Saturniidae; genus Saturnia; species Saturnia pavonia. The sequence continues at coordinate 16,396,780 of OX383903.1, forward strand.
GAAACGTAATTTTTATAACATTAAATCATTTTATTTGAATAGGTATTAAATAATTTATTTAATGGCAATGTTACAAACGTAGTGAATATTTATGATAAGCATTTACCTAGATTTGAAATTTCGACTTTAATGGCAGATAAAAATAATTTCAATTGACATAAATTATACGTAATGCATATATATCGATGGCAATAAATAATGTTATTATTAGTTACTAGGCACGGAAAATTTCATGTATAACTGTTTATATGACAATTTATTAATAAGTGATACCAACTATGTGAATTCAAAATGCCTGCTACATATCACAGGACATCATTTCATTAATATCACGTGAGCCAAGTTACATTATAATTTGGAAAAGCACCCGTAAGAAAAAGATAAAACATTGCAGCAACACATGCCACCAGCTAGAAGGAAGAAAGAGATAACCTATTCAGTGAAATAAGATAATGAATCTTATTCTCAACTATTAGGCTTAGATTTACTTGAAGTTATTATAACACGCATAAGTAAATAATGTGAAACAATTTTGTTATTGTGAAAAAAGTTTCTTATTGATTGATTTGTTTTAATGGTCTTTGAATTTCTTTTAAATATTCGGTAACAAGCGAATATAAAAGTAGCCACGATGACAATAATCGTCATATGTACAATATAGCTGTTTGCTATACTTATATCACTTTGATTTATCTGAAGCAATGATGGCTTCTCAGTGGTAGCACGTATGGGCATGCGACGACGAATGTGAGTTCGAATTCCTGCAATGACCATGTGTAGGAAAACATCGTGATGAAAGCATAACATGGTTTTTCTGATGCCCGCCTGACTAGCTACCACCCTCAAGTTGAAAATCTGTCGCCAAGTACCTGTAGGTGTGTACTGGCAGCTGCATTTGAGGTCTTCCACTAGACTTAAAAAACACTAATATATTAACATTATATATTAACATGATATATAACATTATTTTACAGCACCTATAATTTCCATGCCTAGAAGTAACTAGGCGGTCAGTTACACAGGGTTTGCGTTATCCTTACATATTTTAGAGTTGTACAATAGTTGGCGATTTTAATTTTTTAACATAATAAGAACATTCAAGTATTCAATAAGTACTCAATAGTAGTGGAGGGTGAACTTAATGTTTTCTTTATTTCTTTAACAAAGGGAGTTAAGAGGATATCATAAATCTTACGTACGTTGAAAAATACAAAATGTTATTAGCAATTCTTTAAAATGAGATTCTTTATTGCTAAAAATTCGGTTCCGAAGACAATAAACGATGGTTAATTATTTTAATTAATTATAATATTATAAAACTTACAAATATTTTGTTATTTATAAAAACTGAGTTCCAAAACACAAATTACGTCCTTTTCGGTAAGATTTTCTTAAAAATTTTTCCAGTATTTTATATTATGGTTACGTAATTCGTATACGTAACATCCCCTTCTAAGCTTATGCTGTACAGAGTATAGTGTAAGTAAATCACTTTGAAAACTTTAAAGTTATGTTTTAGAATTAAACATCAATCACCAATACCTATATACAATTACAATAACATATCACGAATACCTATATATGATTACAATAACATTAAAATCACGTTATTAAATAACGTGTGATATTAAAAGTTCATTTAGTTAAAAAACGTCTTACCACATAAACCAAGTCGTTTGCGAATATTTTTTTATTTATTCATTGAGGTGGTCTCCAGCCTCCGAAGCCCGCTTCGAGTTTTCTCGCCACCGCTAAACACAGTCTGTCCTGATACGGCGCTGCTATTACCTTCAATTATAATAACAAGTCAAAATGATATAACAGTGATTCAACTTTTAAATTTTTTTATACCTTTTAGCACTATGGCCTCAATCTCAACTTATATTAAGTGATGATGTGGCTCAAGATGGTAACATGAGACCATCCTAGCTTAGCCTACTGGGAGGACTGGACTGGCATTCTTATAATATTAAACCTAGTCTAGTTAACTTTAAACTTTTATGAAATGAGAGTGTATATTGAGTTTTTCGGAGCATAGTAAGGCGAGCAAGCCATATTTCGATTCTATCAAGCTACCGCAGTTGTATAGAGTTAGGGTCGGCAACGCGCTTCTGGTGTTGCAAACGTCAATATGCTGCGGTGACCGCTTACCATCAAGCGGACCGCATGCTTGTTTCCAACCTTCGTGGTATATAAAAAAATATATTTATAAATGTCACTGCTAAGTGGCAACTGCGGTAGCTTGATAGAATCAAATATGGCTTGCTCGCCTTACTATGCTCCGAAAAACTCAATATTCACTCTCATTTCATAAAAGTTCAAACTTAACTAGACTAGGTTTAATAATAGGTCTGTACCTATGAAATTGCCGTTCTGCAGTACTGGCCATTTCAAATCAAAATATTTTTTGTTTGGCTAAGAATTCTAATTTCAAATTAATTTTATTTTAAAAACATGGAATTCGTTTTCCAATTTGTTTTAGCTAGGATGGTATCATGTTACCATCTTGAGCCACATCATCACTTAATATCAGGTGAGATTGTGACCATAACGCTGAACATATAAACGATAAAAAAAGATAGATAGGAGTTATACTTCTTTTGTAGTAGATGGTTTGAGACCTTCGCGCGCATCATGTGATGGAAGTGCGACATTACGAAGTTTTAATTTCATTAAATAATTTTTTTATATACCGTTAAATTATTTTTGTACAATAAAATAAAAGTCGGTAAAGTGAATTTACATTATTATTGTCATTTCCGTGGGTTATGAAAATGCCGTAGATTTTTTACGTAAATAATTTATTCGTACCGATATAAAATACAAACAAACCCACTTTACTGATGTTGACTATACTGTGGTCACACTTACAGACTATAGAATTATATATTATTATAGATTATAGTCCTCTCGCAGATTTATTCCTTTTGTCTTTCCATTTGGTTGTTCAAAATGGAACTATCCTGGTTCGGAACACGGCTCGCTTATATATCTACTAAAATAAAACGAAGCTCGAAATCAGTAGAAAGGCCTTGAACTTTACGTCATCGTTTAAAGGGAGAAGTGTTCTATTTTTAGATCCATGTTTGTTGGATTACGCAATCCAAACGATAAGCGTTGAATGTATCAGTAAACTGCATTGTTTTTTCGTACCTACGAAAACATTCTCAATGTTTCGTGTAGATTCTAGAGGTGTATCCAGATAGTTCGATAATAGTGTTTTTTTTTCTACTTTTGGCATTTGGTAGACACGCTTGATCGATTTTTCAAAGTCATTTTTGGTTTGTTACGCCAAAAATTTCTATAAATTTCATAATACGACTTCTTAACTGCGTACATAAGTATATATATTTTTTTCGTTTATATATTAAATTCTAAACAAACTATAAAAGAATAGAGAGATGTAGGATGAATAGAACTAACTTGTATGGCGACGGGTAAACCGTGGTGCATTCCCACCGGCACCGTGGTCGCGGGCACGCCCAGGATGTTGAACAGCATGGCGTACATGACCCCGGACGCTTTCATGAACACCTCGTTGTGGTGGTGGGCGAGCCCGTTGAACACAGGGTAAAGAAGAACACCGTTCTCACCCAAAGTACTCTATTAAATACGCTCCAAATAAATAAAATAACCAAACGGACACAGGTTCAAAGTCGATCAGTTTTTTTTAATACTAGCTCGGAACAATGACTGTACAGCACCTGATGGCAAGTACGGTACAGTCCACGTAGTAGGGCTGCCGTCAGTTACACAAATATCATCGGCAGTCGTCGATGTCATTCGGCCCTGCTGAAATACCTGTTCACGCTTCCTTTGTAAGGCAACACTAGAGGATGAATCATTACGAGAATGACGGTGATGTCTGGAAGCGAAGCCCTCTCTGTAGCTCTACAACCACTCAAAATTACTATAACGGTAACCAATGAAAAAATATATTAATGAATTGTATATTTATATTTTCGTTGACTGAGGATGTTTTTCGAACCGGTGATACCGAGTGTCTTGACATTCATAAATGCCTTCTTAAGACCTAATTGCAATAAAATACTTTTATTTTGATTTTAAAAGCTGGTAGAGTGAGAGATTGTCCATATTGAACGATTGAGAGTGGCAGTATACGTTTCGTTTAGAATTATGTAAACCTTGACGCAAAATAATCCAGAAAAACAGGTTTCTTCAAACAAACAGATTTACTATATAAAAACTGGCAGAGTGAGGTTTTAACTGATTTAAATTTAAAAATCGTTGTACTCAATCTTTATTCTTTTTGAGTTATGGCAACCTTGTCGCAACTGTAAGATTTATTCTCAAACTTATCTCTCACTTTGAAAAAGTAAAAATTTTCTAGTGCCCCCAAAAAAATTTAATTATCTGTCGCATAACTTAAAACACATAAAAACAGAGTAAGAATACTACATTAAGTTAACTATGAATTTATAGTACATGATTAGTAATGATTTTAAATACGGGGCTTCTAATTCTATGGCACTTCAAAAATACCTATAAGAAAACCATGACCGTTTCACCATCTCCTTGAAATCTCCTTCAAGAAGTGAGCGTTAATCATAAGTACCTGTATTTCGTCCCGGAGTCTGTTTGCTTTGTCGTTATAATGCGGCGTCCGCGACTCGGACATGAACAGCCTAGTTCTGTGTATGAAAGTGAAACCCAAGCCCTGGAGGGACCGGGACCCGCCGCCCAAACCGTATTTAATCAATTCTACTAATAAACTTTTGTCGCGCTGAAACATATTATAATTAATATGCAAATAGAATATAAATAAATTTTCATACACATCTATTTTGGGGTAAAACTAAAACCGTAAGTGGAAACACTGACCAAATAGAAAAAGGAATACCATATCGTCCGCAGTGTCTTGTAATGTATATGTCTTATAATTTATGATCTTGTATTTTAAGTTTTTTTTGTGAATAATAAATAAGTAAAATCATTATAGAAATGTTTTTCAAAATTAGTCATCATGCCTATTGTTAAACACTTTAAGAATACAGATGATACAGATAGTTTGTTTTTTACACAATGTACAATGTTTTCACACATTTTTATTTATATTATAACAATAAGGTTAACTGTATAATATGTTGCAGAAAAATTAAAATCCTTTTAAATACCAGAAAATCTGGTAAACTATATTAAATTGGCAACACAGTTAAGGTGGGCATTCACAAAGACAAAGATACAAATAAAAACGTTTTGTTTCGCGCTGGAAATGTAATTTCTACTTACTTTTGGATTGGCTGGATCTTGCAGCATGTTTGGAATGTCTTTCATAGAAAAGAATACTGCAATCGACATCTCCACTGAATCTTCTAAATCTTTAAATTTTCCCTTGAAACATCATTATAAATATTATCATTGAAAGTCATCTATATTATTATTATTAAAAAATGTGTTTAGATTAAGAAATGACTTCTATCCATTTGGAACACAATTCGATGACGAATAACAACTAAATTTCGAGACAAACAATTCATATATGTATCAGAGGACGAACAACAATAATGAGCTCTCTGCAACCCCCTAAAACTTTATAAGAAGTTGAAGTACAGAGTTTATACGAATCACTACAGCAAAAAAAAATTGTATTTAAGTATCTTATATTTGGCCATCTTTGGAAAATTTAATGTAATCGTATGTTGGCAAAAATATAGATAAAAGAGACGGGTACTACTTCATACAATTTTGGGCAAGGATAAAAAGAGAAATGTAGAAATATGAAAATGGTATCAATTAATAGCTAATACATTATCTATCAAACAATCACCGAAAACGCTGAGGTTTTTAGCAATCCGAGAGCAGAGTTCTAAAACATTTTGTAAAAGGTGAGGTCATGATATAAACAAACTATTTTAGATATTATTATTGATTGATTGATGAACCAAAATAGTGTAAAGGTAGGCAAGCTTTTAAATTTGGCGCGCTTGCGAAGAACCGGTTTTAGATGACGGAATCGAACTGTTTATAAAGAGTGTTCACAAATTTCACTAATAACTATTTTTAGTGTTAGTATAAATTAGAAGTATAGCCATGTTGTTTATTTAGTAGATTTTAATTTATCATTAAAAATTATGAGTATTATAGTCTATTTCTATTTATTTTGTGTTCGTCTAAAAACCTTTTTCTGTTTTTTTTTTTACTATTGTATTTATTTCTTTTGATCATATGAGGCTTTTTTGAAAATAATTCTTTTGGCACCAAAATTACAAATAAATATAAAATAACCATCCATCTTTTAGACCTCTCCAAAGCACATTACCAGTTTTCCTCACCATAAGCTCAAGGACCATATCAAGTGAGTGTTATTATAGCAATATTATTATAGGGTGGATAATTATGTGAATAGTGATTTCTCTCTCTTTGTACATCAATAAAACATTACAATGATTCTTTGTAAACTTTCTTGTATAGTCAAAAATAGGTTCACAAAACCGATCGATCGTCTTGCTGGTTCTTCTCGATGTTATTCGAACCGGTGACAGTGTTTTGATGTTCATAAGTGCCTTCTAAAAGGAGTAAATTGAATAAAGCATTGTAAAGAATAACTATTACCTCGCTCAATGTGGCACCGCAGTCCCTTTCAAGATATTCTGCCGCCGCTTTTATGCTGTCCTTTATTGGTTTATCGACATCGATAAGGGCCGGTGATAATGTCGCTTCGGTCATATAATGTACCTTAAAAAACTTCTAACTTAGAGTGCAAAGGAAAATGGAATCCAAAAAATCGGCAAGTTTTTGACGAGTAAAGACTGATATTGAATTTTTTTCTTAGCTTTTTTTGTAAGCGGTTATTACAGCCTATGGACGCTTGAAACACTAGAAGAATAACATGCATGTTGTCAATACTTTAAAATCCTGTTCACTTTCCTTTTGAAGAACCCCATGCTGTAGTCCCCTGGGAACACCTCGGCAGGGAGTTTATTCCACATACGGAGCGTTCGCGGAAGGAAACTCCTCTGAAACCGGACTGTCCGCGACCATTTGGGTTCCACAGTGTGAGAATGAACTCCCTGCCGGTGGCGAGCGGAGTCATGTCAATTCCTCGGAACACAACCCATTACATAAACGGTAGAGCGCGCACAAGGAGGCAAGGTCTCTCCTCAAATTTAAAGGTTCGTTACCGTCCGTCAATGAATAGCATATCATTGATTCGCAACAGAAGCCGCGTTGGAGACAGTACCGAGCCTTGCGGCACGTCGGCGTTTGTGTCCGTGCTCTCAGAGCAGCTACCCTCTACTACTACTCACTGCTTAATAATGAGCCCCTAATTTGTTTTTGAAGTGAAACTTCTTATGCGACTTCTAAGCGTTAAACGTTAAATGTTAACCGTTTAACGCACATTATCGGTCTCTCCTCTTTGTGTGAGCCAGAGCGAGAGAGTAAATGTCGGTGTGTATGTATATTGCACACTGTTTAAATAAAATAGAAAATGTCTTTTGTAATGACGTTTCACTTATATCGTGTGTGAATCGTGCACACACCTTTTTTTTCGTTTATTCTATTTTTAACATATTATTAACGTTAATTTATTTTATTCAAGGAATTTGAAAAGCTTATACTGTACAAATAAATCTGTTTTCACTTTAATTTGAACCCTTTTTTATTGCGTTTCTATAAAAATGTCCATGAGTATATAATTCAAATTAGAATTGTGATAAAAGAAAAACAACGTACATTTAACAACTTACCTTAATGTTTTTAAAATCTACGTCCTGGTCAAGTTTTAGCTGGTGTCTCTTGTCCCCCGCCATTATGTTCATGAGCAGCGTGAGGTCCTCCGCGTTGCGGGTCATGGGCCCCACGGTCAGCAACTTTGGGAACAGTTCGTCGCTTAACGTCGGTATATGACCATCAATGGATATTACTCCTGAAGAAAGTATAATTTTATTATGTGATAAAAAATAAGATAATCGAACTCGCTTACGTCACACAGCTCAGTCAAATTTCATAATCGTCATCATTGGCCTTTGTCCATTCATGATGAAATCATTTTGGAACTACAGATTTATGCTTTAAGATTCGTTTCTCGAACAGTTGTTCATGTCAGGAGGTGTGATTAAGTTGGTTTCAGGTGTGCGTGTGTCGCGCCGCCTCCTACAGGCGTTTAGTTCCATACGATTTTAAATTTACTCTGTAACACTTGTTATTGTATCTATCCAGTCATAACATTAACAAAAGAACAAGGATGGATATAAAATAGCATTTCAATCATATAAACAATATTAATTAATGCTTTTTTGTTACTAATGTAGAATAATGTAATTTTCTTTGAATAACATACATTTTCTTTGAAATAATTGTATTATGTTAGAATTATGACGTATTTTGCAAAATGAAGTGTGAAAAATTTACTCATTCTAATTACAATTCAGATTTCAATATATATTTCATGTTAAGTCTATAATTACTGGTATACAATCTATTAGTATAGTTCATTACAATTGCACCGACGTGGTTTTTATATATGGCTCGCATGATAAATTTTATATATCAGTATTTTATATTACGTGGCGATTTTTCGCAAGTCCACGGGAAAGCACCGTGACAGATTCGCAATGTGTATGCGAGTGGCCGCAACAGGCGAGAGGAAACGAAATCTATACAATAATAATATATATATATAAATCAGAAATAGTTTGTAAAAATGAATATGTATGTACGTGTGTCAGTTTGTGTGTATGGTTTAATGGATGTGTTTACCATTCAAGGTACAGTAAAGTCGTATACGTTATACCAAATAGGAAGGTTAAGAAATGACGATGGGAATTCCTCACCGGGCGTCGGTTTGTGTCCGAAGAGGCCGCAGAACGCGGCCGGCAGTCGGATGGAGCCGGCTATGTCGGAGGCGACGCTCATTGCGGACGCGCCGCTAGCTAACAACGCGGCCTGGATGTCAACGCATATATAACAGTTCATTTTGTCACTTCATAAATAATTATAAGATAATCAAACAGGTTGCTGTTCGGTACATTTTACTTTAACTGGCGGTATAATTTAGGTCAATTGTACTATAATACAGTCTGTCAGTAAGGAGAACAATACTATAATTCACTATACAATTTCCGCGCTAACGCTGGTAATAAAATTAACCATAATATCGGATTTTCGGACAAACACTAATACCAGGTCGAACAGAATAATAAATGAGATTCGCAAATTGCCTTTACTTAAATGATTGTTCAGTGATAGCGTGTATGGACATCGCATCAATCGGTTCGAATCCCTGCAATGGTCCTGAACTTCGGTGAAGGAAAATATCGTGATTAAACCATAGCATGGTGGTAGAGCATTTCCTAAAAACAAGTTGAAACTCTGCGGCCAAGCACCTATACATTTAAGTGTGGTCTGGCAACTCACTTGAGACCCAGTCCTCCTACTAAGCTTAACGTATCTTGGGCCACATCATCACTTAACATAAGGTGAGATTGTGACCAAACGGATAAAAGAATTAAAAAAAAAAAACTTCATTCGATTTAATCTCTGTATAAAATTTTCCATTGGGGTGAGATTTAGCGATTTTGGTGGCCAGAGGATGTCACCGAAGCGGCTTATCATTTTCAGGGAAAATGATCGCGTAGAACAACCATAGTCTCTCTAGTCGTATAAATCGTGGCGCTATTTCGCTGAAACCATGTGTGTTAATAAATGTTCTTTTAGTGTGAAATCTATAGAACGTACTCCGATTTATCTCAGCCTTAGCTTAGCTCAAACTTCGCTGAATATTTGCTTACAGTATTTACGACAATCGATATGACGACAGTCGAAATGGCCATAGTCTAAATGATAATAGTCGAGGTAGAGGCGACACTCGAGATGGCGACTGTCAAGATGGCGACAGTCGAGATGGTGACAGTCTAGAGGGCAACAGTCGAGATGGTGACAGTCGCTATGGATTAGTCAAGATGGCGATAGTCGAGATGGTGACAGTCTAGAGGGCAGCAGTCAAGATGGCGATAGTCGAGATGGTGACAGTCTAGAGGGCAGCAGTCAAGATGGCGATAGTCGAGATGGTGGCACTCGAGATGATGACAGTCTAGAGGGCAGCAGTCGAGATGGTGATAGTCGAGATGGTGGCACTCGAGATGATGACAGTCTAGAGGGCAGCAGTCGAGATGGTGGCACTCGAGATGATGACAGTCTAGAGGGCAGCAGTCGAGATGGTGATAGTCGAGATGGTGGCACTCGAGATGATGACAGTCTAGAGGGCAGCAGTCGAGATGGTGATAGTCGAGATGATGACAGTCTAGAGGGCAGCAGTCGAGATGGTGATAGTCGAGATGGTGGCACTCGAGATGATGACAGTCTAGAGGGCAGCAGTCGAGATGGTGATAGTCGAGATGGTGGCACTCGAGATGATGACAGTCTAGAGGGCAGCAGTCGAGATGGTGATAGTCGAGATGGTGGCACTCGAGATGATGACAGTCTAGAGGGCAGCAGTCGAGATGGTGATAGTCTCTATGGCAACGGTCGGGATGGTGACAGTCGAGATGGCGAAAGTCGAATGACGATAGTCGAGATAGTGAAATTCGAAATGGCGTCAGTCGAGATGGCGATAGTCAATTTATTAGTTAATTTTTATGGCCCAATTATCGGTCACACCTACCTTTTTGATAATATGCGATTCAATTATTAATGTTATGTCTAAATGAAGTGGCCGGAGCCTGTGTCCAAAGAGGCAAACATACCGTTTACACATATCATCATCTAGTTTAAACCAATATTGACGAATACTAAGGATACATTGAGCGTTATTTACAAACAGAAGAGCACTCAGCACGATCCAGCCGTCTCATTGGCGCGTTTGTTAGCGTACAGTTCGCACGAAGACGCTAATGACGTGACGTAATTAAAAAGACAACATTGCGCAAGCGCACTGCCGGGAACTATTCTATGATGCGTTAGTGAATGTATCTCTAGCCTTCGACTTACTTTTCCCCGTGGCTTCGCTCACTATCAATTACATTTTCAGTGACGTTTTCAGATAAAACAAAATCAAAAAGTGAATTGCAATAACATTAGCGCAGGAATTACTATGTAATATGTGCGTCTCGATGAATGGCGTATTTGTGTTGTTGCTTTTTTAATTCGTTACAGGTTTAGTTGGGTTGGTCACAATCTCAGTTGATGTTAAGTGAAGATGTTGTCCAAGATGTTAATACGCTCGAGTGCAGCTGCCGAAACACATCTAAAGGGACTTGGCGATAGATTTTCGACTTGAAGGTGGAAGCTAGCCAGGCGGGCATTAGAGAACACCCTACAACCGTTCCATGTTTCAATAAATTCAGGAGATATTTGACCCCTACAATAACGTCTGAAATACATTACGAACATGTAAATAACGACAGTGCTACCAAATCTTTGTTCACGGCCACAACAAACAAATATCGCGGCCTTGTAACTGCAGGTTCGACTGCTTCGAGTGTCTGATGCTAGTAATATATATCCGCATATTCAATGCTAACTCATCTAGCCCTTTACTATTCATGTTTTTCGAATAGTGTTGCTCGAATATATTTGAGGATATCGAGTTTGTGTTTTAGATAAAGAAAATAAATCAACAAATGCGTACCTACTTATTAGTCGTTTATTAATAAAACAAAATTATCAGTGTTACTGCTCCTGGTTTAATACGACTACTAAGTATAGAGTTTTCTTAAATATAACGATGCTTAATTACCGATATACTAGGACGGTTTGAAACAAACCAATATGTTTTCATAAAAGATTTGAAAAAAAACTTGCGTTTATCATTTGGGAGAGAGGCGAGTTCACAATATTCTTATTTTTGCTTACACAGGGGGAGTGATCTCTAAATCATGGATAATTGAAAGTTTGCTCTCGTATTAAACGCTCCCTAAAGTTTCTATTTAATATGCTTTATTTACATTTGACGAAAGTAAGATAGAAGAGGAGTGGGTTTGATATTTACCTCGCCACCGGACGAGCCTCCGGCAGTTCTGCTCAAGCAGTAAGGATTGTTCGTTGTCCCGCGCAACAGGTTAGTGGTCTCCCAGCCGAGGCACAGCTCGGGAGTGTTCGACACGAGGAGCGGTATACCACCAGCTCGCTTCACGAGCCGGACCACTTCGCCGTCAGCTGTGGCTCGACTGCCAGCATTCTCCAAACACCCGACCGAGTTACACATACCTGCGATCAAATTCGCGGAAGCATTTCTTTTAATGATAAACTAGAAAACTGGTGGCTGCATGGTTAAGACGTGTGGAATATCTATCAACGATCATATGTTAGGATGTCGGCGTGTACCAACGATTTTACTAAATTTAATTTGATTAATAATACCATAGGCCAATGTTGAAAAGAAAACTGGAATACTTAAAAATACCACCGCTAAGTGAAAAATTAAAGAAATGTACATTTCTCGGGGTTTGAATCCTCAGTACGTTTGGATTTTCAAATGCCTTTCCTCAGCAAGTGGCTTTTTCCCAAAAGTGACACATTCACAAATATTCAGTTTAATAGCAATTTACCAATGAAACGTTAAATGCTCCACGCTACATTCCAATAAATTTAAACATATGCAGGACACTGATGGAATTTGTTAAGAACAAATCAGAAAGGGGAAGTCTTGTAAGACGCCTTGTTTTCAATATGCAGGTTAGAAGTGCCTTCTACGATATATTATCAGAACCTAACAATTCTGAAGCATTTTTATATAGGACATGTAAACAAGGGTTAAAAGCCAAAAATCTTTACAAAAAAAGCAACGTGAAGAAGTTTTTAAGAAGGCTGACATGTCAGTGATTACTGCCGTTGTATCCTTAATATTTCGAAGGTCATCGTTATGTTTAGAAAGTACTGTGCACATCAGGTGCAGTCATTTTGTTTTTTATATTCTTCGGTTTGTTTTATGGAAATTAACATAATTGATAATTCTAGTTAAAAGAGCACGTTATAAAATTTACCAACAAGTTGGCAGCTCTCCTTGACTGTGAACGGCACGCCGAGCAAAGGTCTGTCCTTAACAAGTTCATCGAATGTTCCATCACGTTTAGCTTTCTCGATATCTCTGTCAACAGCCTTCGCTTCATCTAGAGCTGCTCCATACCGCTCATCAACTACAGCATTTAGAAACGGATTCACTTCTTTCACTCTGTTTATATATACTTTTACAATTTCTTCGGATTTTATCTGTTAACGACAAACATTACTCACAATAAAGAAAACTTTATTAATAAGAAACCAAAGGATATAGTTCTGGTTGGCAAAACTGAAACATTAATTACCAAAATACTACTTAGATCTTATCAAATATTCGAAAAACCAAAGTATTTGTTGTAACTTTATGAATTAAAACACATAAATAGCATATACATAAATCATTAGTGAGAAGAAAAATGCTTTTTCACTAAGACTTGGCACGAGACTTAATTTAAATAAGCCATATATAGTTCAAGAACAGCTCTAACTAATGAGTAATAAGTGTTTATGACATACGCTCTTAATAAAACATCATACCTAAAATAAATATAATAAATTCTATAAGGAAAAAAATAACAAGGTAGTCCCGTAAGCTACATTGGCTTACTGCAACGCACTGAGCTTGGCTATTGTTATATATGTAGCTATATCTATTTGGGCGCAAGTACCTCACCACTCCGTTGTCGCCATTTTCTTGTTAATTTAAACAAAGGGTTAACTGGTATAGAGGAATATGATTTAAATGCCTGGAGATGTAATACGGCAACTCTTATATTCTTAAGCACATTGATATTTCATATACAAGTTGGAATATATATATCATAGGCTCTTGTAATAACCTATATCGACATAATTGCTACATTATTTCTCCGTATTCCTACGGCATATCGGTTGCACCAATCACCGTTAAACTAAGTAATTAAGCTATAAGCTTACAAAATCCTGACCAGACTTACACCCGGCACCCCGCTTAATTATGCAAGAGTGTATTAGGTGTGTATTGTATCTCTAGCATTAATTGCAATCACTGCCGCTTTTTACTAATTTTGATTGCTTTTTCGATAAGTTTAAAAGGATCTAAAATTAGTAAACTCTAGTTTGCGTTTGGTCAGTCAGCGTTATGCAACATAGCTGTTCAGAAATATACTGGACACACGAACTACAGTGTCTTTATTATTATAACTGACGAAAGCAGATAGTGGTAGGGCACAGAGAAGTCTCTGTGGGCATTTCTCTCTACTTAGCCAAATGGTGAAATACCTCCACCTGATATATTAGATAAATAACCTTGTGTTGTGTTTCTTTGGTGAGCAGGGTTGCCAGAACCCCTTGGAGAAGGAGGGTTAAAACTCTGTTGGGCCTTCAGCTTATTTGCCAATTATTTGAATAAAAATATAATAATCTGTAAAACAATAATACAAAGCATAGGGCATTGTATCGTAGTCTTTGACTCTTTCGTTTATTTAATTTATAATTATTTACTTACTTCACCGTTCCTTACGGCGGCGGCTAATTTGGTGGCGCTTTTCAAAAGAATCGGATTGGTTATTGGCGGAACCCGGCGGCGATCTCCAGCAAAAAGACGGAACAGCGGTCCTAAAAGAAAATTCAATAAACGCAGAAATACTCCCACAAGCCGGACTCCGACCTCCATCCTGCAAACATAAATAACATTTACTTTATATGGGTACTTGTATTTTTTCATTGGCATTTGATCTCCGTGTTTAACCAAATCACATTTATTATACAATAAAACACACGTATTTATCACAAATTAGGCTGAAAATAAATATTCATTAAGTGTAGTCTTTGGTAGGGGTGCCTTTAATTCACTAAAGTTAAACCTTTTTTCAGAACCAGATTTAAACGTTGGAAGATCCTGAGGCAAGATAAAAGCGGAAGCCTTGAATATGAATTTGGTTTGAGGTATTTTTTTAATTGCTTCGTGAATGTAAACTGTTTTTCTTTTAAGCATGACTATCATTTTTTAACTTCTTTCGTGTAGGGACTGAAGCCTCTGCTCCCTCCCATAAAGCCGGTCCTGTTTTTTCTTCTCCCATTTGCAGGTTCATGCGGGAAGGCCAATATAAATGTACAATATGTACTTGGATACTTTTTCTGTAGAAACTAGACATAAATTATATAGTCTAACTTATTTACAACTAGCTGTGCCCACAGCTCCGCTCGCATGGTCTACAAAATGCTGTCGGAAGGGCGCATGCGCGAATTGTGCTGCGCCAAAAATACTTATTGTGTGTGATCCCTGGAAGACAGACATGCTATCGATGACTTTTTTGTAGGTCTTTTTAAAATCTACAATTATGTAGGACATTCACTTGATATATATCGTATAGTTTACTCACCGTAAGCCATTTAAGCGCCTCAAAAGCGTCTTTTTCCGTATCGATTTAGCATTATCGTCGGTGCTTATTTCATATTTTACTTACACTACTTACAGAGAATCGTGTCTATGTCATTATTTAAAAAGAAATCATGATTCATAGCAACAGGATAACAGATCCTGACAGGCTTTCAACGGCGTATATAAAATAAATGGAAAGAAAGTAGAGATCCCGCGCACTAGAAACATGTGTGCTCTGTGATGCACGTACCCATATAAGCAGCTAACGTCAAGCAGCCAAGGATAGTAGTTCTAGCTCAAGCTCTCGCATTGTGAAGATCTCCGTTAATATGGATCCTAAGATTGTTCAAGGCTACCTGCCTAGTCGCAACCCGAAGAGAAGATCATTCTGGCTGGAGCTTGTCGGATCATTAGGACGTTTAAGATCAATTCTAGGCCGCCTACGCACAGCGATAACATCAGACATACTAGTTATGGGGTGGCTATATAGGGGAGGTTGGAACCCACTGAGAGCAACCCCAAATAAAACAGACGTCAATCTCACTAGGATTGTCGGACCGTGTACATCTCTACAATGCTTGCACTTAACCCTGATTACGCCCACAAGATCTATGATTCCGTAATTAAGATGTCAAGGAAACTCCTGGTGTCATCGATAGTATATTCTGATGTCTCTCTCTCTCTCTTTGACATATAGATAATAAATACATACTTATCTGAGCATGGAATACACTCTGCACTCATTATTTATTAATATTATTTTTAATCATGTAGTTATTTATAACTAAATATTGAGATGCCTAAATATAATTATATTTATATATTTTTTGTGAAAAAGTAGATAGAAGAGATAATCTCTAAAGAGAGGTAGGGCACAGGGAAATTTTTTACTTTACATTGAGCAATGCAACTGGTGGGATACCTCCACCCTAAAGAAGATCGCAGCAAAATAACCTAGTGTCGTGTGCTTGCGGTGAGTAGGGTTTCCAGAACTCCTTGGGGTAGGGAGTTTGAAGGGCGGCAACGCGTTAGTGATATCTATGGTATCAAATGTGTCCATAGCCTACGGTATCCGTTTAACATGATGCGGGCCGTATGCATGTTTGACAAATTAGTTGTATAAAAAAATATGAAAAAGTTAGTATATTGTATGGAAATCCGTTTTGATTATTCAGTATGCTGGCTAAGTACGACGTACGTAATATACATACATTATGTTTATGTAAAAATTCTAACAAGGTCATGAAATTATATATTAAAATTTTTTCGCCTCTTGATTACATAAGTAAGAGGTTTAGTTCAGGTTCACTTATTAAAATTTGGAATACAATTTTGCTTTTATAAGAACCAATAAGGCAATTTCAATTATTTTTTGTCTGCGCCTTTAGAAATGGACGAACATATTTACTACAACTAATAAGTATAGTAAATTGAGCTTTTGCTCGCTTCTTCGTTCCCGTTGTCTTCAAAATAAAATGACTCGCACACCACATATTCTGAACTGGTTGTACTAATTCCAAATCACCAAAGTTAAATCGTAATCCGACCCGTTTAGGAACGCATAGTGTACATACTTACAATACCAGCACGTAATCATCCCACTAATGGGCAAAACATTCATTCCGAATGAAACCACGAAAAACTTAATCACCATACCAACCCCCGCAGCATTGGCTATTTAAAGGACCGAGAAATAAAAGTTCTATCTATTCTCACTAGAGAGTGGTATGAGATCATATTATAGCAAACGTTCGAGTTTCCTTATGGTGTTTGCCTGCACCATGAGCGGATAATTTAGTTAATTAAATTTAAATTAATAAATGCCCCTAGTTTGATAATTCCTTAGCGATTTGTGCTATTGTGATGCTTTTGCGAAATATGTAATTAAAAGCGGATTAACAGTGTAAAGGTTCACATACCAACATTAAGGTTTCGACGGGGGTTTTTGCCAGGATCTTGAGCTGTCATGTGATGGAAATTTATGTTATTTGGCCTATAAGGCATTTAATTATTTTTTTCAATAATAAACTCTATTATATATTAAAATCAAATGTATTTATATATTTTTTTAATTAACAAACTGATTTACATTGCAAAAGTCACACAATTTACAGTAATAAATTGTAACAATAAGTTTTGTGTCCTGAGGCATTTTAATAATAACTTGCATTTTTAGTCACAAAATAAATAAAGATTTTTTTAAACCTAATTATTTTACTTTTAAATATCCTTTGAAAGGGTATTCTACTAATAATACTTTACAAATGAATTACATTTCTGTTAGCGTGCTCACATATGCCACAAGGACCGGCTTCCCTATCAACACGCCTTTTTACTAAGATACTATAGAATATACTTAAATCGGAGAATCCGGACGATGATTTTTATGGAATTGTACTAATTACTTTACTTTTGACCCGCACTATTGACTGGGCACGATAGCAACAGGTGTGCTCTGTGACCGCACGCGTGATGTGAATTTACGTGATGTAGTTTGGTTATCGTGTACAAGTGAAGTGGATTATAAATAATAACTGGGTACATGCATTTAAGTTGCCACAAAAACTTTAATGGACATTTAAAACAGGGAGCCACCATCTTTTTAAAGCTATGTCTGACGATTACAAGAATAAATAGAAAAAGATAATACTCACGTGACTTTGGAGTTGTGGATGAAAACTGTTGCTATTAAATAAAAATACGGTTTCGATGTTTATGCATTCATGTATCATAATCGTTCTACTTAGTAGAAGTAATCAAGTATCTGTCGAAATTCTCTCAAGAGACATCAGAAAACAAACGACTTGTGAATTATTATGCACACTACGTATACTGTTGAGTAATTCCAACACACTGAGTATGACTCGTGACGAAAAGTCTCCTATATATTTTGTATTTATACCTATCCCACCAGATTGTAAACTATCGGTAGATCGTTAACGGACACTAATAATTGAAAATTTTTATGGTATGTCTATTAAATAAGCAAAATCATGATGCTAGGACTTGGTAAATATGAATTTTCAACGGTTATTTTGTTTCTGACGTTATAATCACAGTCTCAATCTAACCTAACCAATTCAATTAGTTTATAAACCTACGAAAATGTAACCGTTACGTTGCATAATTTAGTGTCCGTTCACAATCTACCGACGGTTTACGATCTGACTAGATTGTTTATAAACAAACGGATCGTACAATTATCCGGTGACATATTATACTGTTTATTTTAATCATAACCTTCAAACGATGTTCCATAATTTATGTTTCACATACCTATTCAAAATACATTACTTGCCTATTGGTAATAATTGTTACAAGCTAACCAGCATTGAAAAATACATTACCAACTGTAATTCAATGAATAGAGAATCGTAAAATAAATGAATAATAAAAATTGCCAAGTCCGTGTCGGGCAACGCGCAGTGTAGGGTTCGGTAGTTGCCTGCCAGTAGTACTTACGTACGTGTACGAATAATACATCGCGTCGATCGACGTCAGTTCGAATCCCTGCAATGAGACTGAGCTTTCGGTGAAGGAAAACATCGTGATGAAACCATGGCATGGTGGTAGGGCTTTTTCTAATGTCCGCCTGGCTAGCTATCACCCTCAGTTGAGAATCTGTCGCAAAGGACCAATAGGTGTGTTCCGGCAGCAGCACTTGAAAGCCAGTTTTCCGACAACGCTTAGAATGTTACCATCTTAGGTCACATAATCACTTTAGATCAGTTGAGATTGTGACCATAATACTAACTCTATAACGATAAAAAAAGATGCAAACTTTGAAGGGAGCCTTAAAAAATTTTCAATGGAATTTGTACGAAATCACTCCTTCCAGTACTTTATAAGTTGGTCGACTATTACACGTTAACTTGTAAAGCCAACTTCGCTGTGATAGTTTTCCATTTAACTTAATTATATATACTACTGCCGTGAATTTTGGCACATATCCAAAAACAACCATTTAGCTGACGAGGACCGACGACACTTGATTTCAATATTATTTTTTAGAAAAAAAAAACCCTCTTCAAGCTATACAATGTACAAACAAACTAATAAGTAGAAAATAATATTTTAATAACTTCAAAGCAAAGAGCATTAAAGGACAGTCAACAAAATTATTGAAACTTATATACTTACAGTATTTTTGGAGATCACTGATTTTCTTTTGGTTTGTCGCGTTACGGGATCAGCTGGTGTATATGCAGTGATAAAGCGGGGTGGTAATGACCGCGACCACCATACACATAGAAATATAATAATAATTGGTTTGTGAATACCAATAATTAACAATCTAAATTATTGCCTTTATTATTTAATTCGAATGACCATAGGATGAGTGAGACCAACACTCAGTGATAGGTACCTTAATTACCCCATTTTTGAGGAAAATTTCAATCCCTTGCAATATCATTCATGTGTTAATGTTTGTGTTGCCAAATGTAATACGTGTCGCTTAGGCACACATTTATTTAGTTTTGGCTTCAACTTTGAGCGGCACTTTGTATGAACTACCACTCTTAGCGTAACATTACTTTGTTTTAGTGATATGTACATTTAACTAATATGTATCTATACCCATATCAAATTACAACTTTCAAACCTTTAAAAACCTCCGAGCTAAGCCGCGGACAGACAGACGGACACGACGAAACTATATGGGTTGCTTTGGAACCCTAAAAAGCAAATAAGCAAATTGTTCGACAAACAACATAAGCTACACGAGAGAGCAAACACCTGATAATATGTCACGAGGTGGACGCGATCAATTTGAATTGTACAAGGTCGTGGAGACATCAAACGGACGGGACGGACGTGCCCGTTTCGAATAATGACCGTATTGGCCTAAATATTACGGAAAAATCGTACGCTTCTTAAAAACCATTGCAATAGTTCCTGACATTATTAACAATTTAGTTTGGATTTTTTTGTCACTGTACCTACAGTGTACACACCTACACTGTAAATACAGTGCCATCCGAAAACGCACACCGACCACCGATAGATCTACGAAACCATCCTCAGTAGTCGCTGTCATACCTGTCTGCTCAATTAATGTCTCTTCACGTTATGTTCGAAGGACATCTCCGTGTACGGAGGATGGAACATACTGACCGGGAGACGGTTTTACAGTGTTATAGTACGGTAAAGATATGATATAACGAACATCTTAGTTCGTGCCGAGATATATGTTACGTTAAAGTTGTGACTCCGGGGTCCAGTGCGTGTGGTTCTGGTATGATATGCAGAAGAGGAAACAAGGTGAATTCTTTAAAATACAGACACGTTGTATCTTGTCGAGCTGTATGATTTTTTTTACGAAAGAAATGTTGGAGGATGAACAATCTTGCTATGATGCAAAATTAATAATTATGATACATCATAAAAAACATTACATGTTTTATACTCATCAAATCTGTGTGAGAAATCGGAGGTAAGTAGGGCAAAGTAATTCCAAGACGATGAGTAAAATTAAACGCAGGATGAATATCAAACCTTTACTTTTAAATGCATTTAAGACACACTACACTAGTTGCAATTTCACTTACGTAATAAACTCGTAATATCCAGTCCTTTTCTCCAGTTACGCGACCGAAAATTCAAAAATTTCCGTCTACCAGGCAATGATTTCGAAGAATGGTTTATTTTCAAACCGATTACATTATTGAATAACCAAAAATTTGAAAGAAACATCCAATTAAGATTGCTCGCACAAGGATCTTTTCAAATTATCACAGGATTGTGAAACCACAGATTTCGTCAGAAACATATCGGTAACTTAAAATGTGCTATTTTTATCATAAAGTATTATTTAATAGCAAATCGATTGTTATAATAAATGAACGCGTTTAAGAAGAATTATTACAAGTGACGTTGGTTTTTAGACAATACCGGACCTTTTGACGTTCGCACTTTTATCTGTTAACTTCATAGTTAAATCCAAGTTAATTCATGAAATAGCAGAAAAAACGCTGTTTATAAGGAAACAAATAAACGCACCAGTCATGTACTCTATTGAATACTATTTATATTTTGTAATAATTAACGAAATTAAAATGTACAAACTAAAGTCACATTCCTTACTAATTTGTCCTAATCAAATCTTCTGGAGAATAGAATTCCGAACTGGTGGTACAATATTTCGTTCTGAATTACTTTAAACTAGAAATTTTACGCAACAGACGTTACCGATCTTGAAAGAACCATTATCATTTTCAATGTCACAAACTCATCGGCAAAGATCTAAGAGACAACCTAGTATATTTAATTTCTGACCTTTATTCCACTTAAGTAGGGTCAGCACAACATGTTTTCCACTTCTACTCTACTCTATCAACTGTCATATTAGTATTCGCACTTTATACGCACATCATTCCTCAAACAGTCCATCCATACCTTCTTCAGTCTTCTTCTACTCATATATCCGTCCACCTTCATACTAAACATTCTTCCAGTTACTTATATGAATTTCATCCCGCCTGAAATGCCCATCCCACACTAGCCTATAATATAGACTCTTTCTGCTACAAAGAGCATGACTCCGAATTACATACTTTTGGTAATGAGCAAGAAACTAAAAAAAGTGAAAAACTATCTTACATAACTTTTTTGGTTTTTATAATTCATTTACTCAAATTTATACTTTATACAAGTTTCTTCTCGTAATGTAAAAAATACTGTTTTTTGACCGGGTTTTGAAGAAAAGTGGTGTTTAAAATCTTTAGTAGTAATGACCATTTTCTTTCATTATAGCGTAATTTAAAAAACGCAAAATGAAAGAGCGTAAAAGTCTAAGTAAAAGTGCATGGAAAAGTCAGTTTTCCCAAAATAGTCTATACGACCTTTGTAGCGGAAAGAGTCGATTACAACCCTTCAACTTCTCTGTGACTGGTGCTTTTTTGAAACTTTTTCTGAAATACTCATTTATCAATGTTTATCATTTAATTTTTCCTACAAAACCAAACCCAAAGTTATTTTGCTAAAAATCATTCAAATATGTAATAAAATATTGATCGGACGTTTGAACATTTGCGGTAAACGATCTAATAGGTAAGTGTTAATTAATCAACGTAAAGTTTTCAAATGATTTTGTCTTCTATAGCTATTTGAATCCCTTTTACGAATATTACAGCATAAAAGATTTTTTATTGTTTAAGATATACCTCTTTTAAGTCTAACTTTCTATTTTCAAACATAGGTCTAACAAGATAATGGCTCCCTTGTTAAACGTGCCTAGGGAGTTTTTGTTGCAACTTAAAATACGCATGTACAACTTTATCATTTATAATTAATTTCACTTGCGTACACTAACGAAAATATATTACGAAAATTACCATACATAATACTGGGAAAAATAACGTAAATTTATGTATTAAAATAAAAAGTACAACATGAAAAATCAAGATTACGACATAAACTCGAAACATACCTACAAGAATACTGCAGTTCTATTATTTCAGATTCAGTACAGAATACAAAGACACAACTCAAAGGCACTGTAATATTGGAAAACCGAGTTTGATTCTAGTCGTAGTTAATAATTATTGTTTATAAATATTACACAATTGCAAAATTGGAATGACCGTCAGCGTATACAATTAACCTTTTCGTAACATTTGCGTGCGTCGAATAGAAAATCTCTTCAAAATTGTTTATATTCGTCTATTCGCTAGAATAAATTGAATTTTAATAGACTTCATATAAAGTTAAACTATATTTATTTCATCGTACATTCAATTGGTTGCAAGCGTATCTTGCAAGTACTTCAAAGTAATATAAATAGGTAAGCAAGGGTGTCAGAATAAATATCTTGATGACTGAACTTTGCTGGGTGGTAAAACACGACAACTATCACGACTATCTATCCATACACAATACGGTGGGCAAAAAAGCTATTATTTTTTATTTTACTTCTCATTTAAAAATAAGTTAAAGTAACACGTTTAATGAATTCTCACCAAAAAATGAATACGAAATATATTGTTTACAATTCGCTTTTTTTATTTCGAAAAATTGTTTAAAAATGACAAATATTTTATTTTCATTTCTTTTCTCGTCCTAAAATTACTAATTATGGTCTACCGAACCAATTAACAGTATACTGAATTTTTTAAATTGATATTTCATTTTATAGATGTCGCTCATAATTTTTTTCCATTTTAAATTAGCGTACCTACTTAACATATTTAAGACCCACCTGTAAATGTACTTATATATTGCACAACTTTTTTTTACATATAGTGGAATCTTAAGGAATAAAGCACGAAACATATATATTTTTTAAACCATTCTTTTTGCTGGACTTAAATTGACGTT
Source organism: Saturnia pavonia (assembly GCA_947532125.1). Lineage (NCBI taxonomy): Eukaryota > Metazoa > Arthropoda > Insecta > Lepidoptera > Saturniidae > Saturnia > Saturnia pavonia. The sequence goes on from OX383903.1 coordinate 16,420,418, forward strand.
AACTGAATTAAGTTCAGCAGTAATCATGGTTTTATGTTTTTCCTTTACGACTCGTGTTTCATTTCTAGTGTTTAAGATGCCCACTATAAGTAAAACAAAAAAGTTGTGTAATATTTACATTTACAGGTCGCTTGAAAACATCAAAATTACGCTACTATAATGAAAAACTATATAGAAAAGAATCAGCCACCTCTTCTATAAAACGAAATATCGTCAACTTGAAAATTCAGAACACTTATGACAACAACAAAAAAAAAAATTCAGCGCCCGTATATTTTTTTCTGTTGAATTTTTGTGGTAGTTTTTAATAAACGTGTTAACATATTTTCGTGTGTGAAGGAAGATTAAAAATAATCGTTTTGGGCCACCCTAGTGCACATGGTAATAACTCGCCAGTGAAGTTTCTTTTCGTTTGTCGCGTTTCGGGATCAGTTGGCGAATATACAGCAGTTATTTTTGGATTGTATTGTTTATACCATTAGGAACAGTGCCGTCACTATGCCTTACTATATAAAAAAGGTCGCGATTCGATTGGGCAAGAGTGCTCTACCGCCCCCGATTCCTTTGACCTTTGATGGGACTGATGGGATAGATGGGTTTTTACTTTCATTGAAGTAATCCCAGGTTCAGACTTGTAATTCTAAAGTTCTCAAAGATAAATTGTAAACTTGATAAGAATAAAAATATCCTATATCACTTAAGGATAATTTAGCTTCCTATCAGTGAAATAATTTTTAGAATCGGGTCAGTAGTACAAGATATTAACTCCTAAAAACATACAAACGCAAATAGTTAATAATCAGTAACAAATGAGGAATAATAATTGTGAAACATATACAAATATGCCTGTAAAACTCGCCTAGAATTAAGCATTTTATTAAAAATAAAAACTTCTTTTTTTTTTACTAATGTCCACCAGGTGTCTGCAGAGGACGCATAAATATTACCTCTTTATAATAGTAGTATGTATAAATTAAAGTCAATTTATAAATTTTAAAAAGATAAAAAATCATAAATGGCTGTATGACTGCTATGAATTTTATTAAAGAAATAAATTACATGATCATTCGAGTTCCCGCCAAAAACTTTTCATAAATACTAATGTTATGTACCACTGAAATATTAACATAATTATTTTCGTATTTTACTAGACGCATAGTTCCGTACGGAATAGATGATAAAATATCAGAGGGCGCTACCAGTGAACTACAATCGCTTTCATATTAAATATAATTATGTAAGTAAATAAAAATCATTAACTTACTTTTATTTTTTTAAACGCTTTTAAAATCACTCCACTAACAACACATAATATAACGATCACTAAAATGATTTTTAATAAGTTAAATATTTGGAAACAAATAAAATAATTGCGATCGGAAAATTATTAGCAACGCGCGAACCAAGTTTTCCGCTCTGTGTCGCAGCAAACACTACCTAGGTACTTATTAGCCAGCCGTAACCCGTATCCAATGGAAAAACAATTACTGCTTACTTAACTTAAATCTAGTTGACAATATTTCTGTGGTTAGTAGCATTAATAAACTTTTGTTTATCGTATTTTGTCGATGTAATACATTTTTGGTATGAAAAATCTTCCGGATTGATGCAAAACGTCAATTTAAATGCGATACTGGTGACTTAAAAAAAAATTGACTGTTCGACTCGTAGAAACGTAAGTTTTTAGATGAGAATTTGATTGTTCATGTACTTAAACCATGGCTTCGACATTACAAAACCTAAAAACCGTAGGATATAAGATCGAGTGAACTTTAATAAATTAGGAACGAAATATTTTCAATAAAACAAACCCAGCTTAAACGCGAGTTTACAGTTCAAAAATTAAAGTCAATTATTTAATCATTTGAGAAATTTCTTTGGATATTTCTCTGTACTTGGGGCAGCCCGACTGGTGGAATACCTACACCTTACAGGCGATCGCAGCCAAATGGCCTTGTGATGTGTTTCCTGCGGTAAGCGGGATTTCCAGAGCTCCATGGGGTAGGGGGTTTGAAGATCAGCGACGTGCTAGTTGACATCTATGGTATTATAAGCGACCATAGGCTACGGTAGCCGCTTTCCACCAGGCGGGCCGTACGCTTTCTTGCCACTTTAGTAGTATAAAACAAAAAAAATGTTCTATCGATAAAAAACCTATATAATATAAATCAGGGTAAAATATTTCTATATATTACATATATCTATATGTTCTATTATACATATTATAAAACTCAACGTTGGTTTATGATCTTTTCTCGCGAAAACCACATCCGATTTACACTATGTTATGGCACATATTTATTACGTAATAATTATTTACGTCTTTTAATTTTATTTTTATACATATGTTAGGATTTTTCTTGAGGTTATATTTACTATTTTTATTTTTATGTATCTATTTATGAATATGCTTCCAGTATCGAAAAATTCATAAAAGTCGATGAAGCCGTTTTTAACTTAAATCTAAACATAAAAAAGGGCGAACAGATTTTTTTTAAAAGGTCATATTCATGATTAGATATTTTACAAAAAGATTTATCAGAAAATAATAATAAAAATGCATGTACATACAGATTTGTCTATAATTATATTTTTTTTATAAGTTTTAAAAGTAAGTACTTCAATGGTAAGTTATAATTACCATATAGTCTATTATAACATACCTAAATATATTTATAAAATGCAAAAATATTTTTTCAAATATTACTGGTAATTGCAGAGATTAGCACATATATACAAAAAAAAAAACAATATCTTGAGCATTGTAATATTATAAGTATAGATTTAATATAACATCATCTACAAATCTATTATATCACATCACAATTTTAATTATCATAATTGCCTTACTAGTATGTAACTTTTTTTTATTGTCCTTTATAATGCCTACCCTCTATATTTACAAAATAATTGTGTATAAGACTTATCTATTTCATTATACAAGTATGTAGGCAGACATGTGACCTTTGAGATCATGCTCTGCTATTTTATCAATAACTTTATAGCCCTATTATAGGTATACTAGGAAAATATCTTTACACCCCACAAAAAAAATTTTGCCTCAAGAGTCACCATAAGTTCTTTATTGGAATCAGTATCCAAAGCAGCCTTAGTAGGATCATACAAAATTTGGCAAGGCAGGGAGGGGAATGCGAGCTGTGGAGATAAGAGCAGTAATGTCCATACATAGAATCCCTTTGAATCTTTACTTGGGTGATCCTCATAGTGAGTCCATGGATTGCTGAGGACACCATCTCATAGTTTCCCAGACAAGTATACTAAAAGGCCACTACAGCGTTATAAAGATTTGATCGAACAGTACAAGTAGATGGGAAGAAAAAATACAAAATATCCAACTTTAAACAAAAAAACTTAAAGATTGAAATCATAAGTGCCATGTTTAAAAATCTCTTGAATACCTAATAATAAATGTAAAATGGCATAAAAAATATTATTTTATGGCATCTCAGTATTGCTAAAAGCATGACCCCGAATCCACACTCTCGAGGATGCAACATGAGTGCAAGTGAATAGATTTCTCACCTCTCTCTCTCTGCTCAGTGTCAGTCAGTTTTTAGCCCCATGTCGAGGTAGACCAGGCAAGAGGTGAATGAATCAAACAGTCTTGATAGTGTGGATGGCTGTCACTCTTGGAACACCTCTGCTGGACACAACTCAGTGTGTTAAAGTCCTTATAAGAGAAGTACAGCCTCCAATTCATTATGAGCAATGTAAATCTGGATATTTTTTTATGATGATTCAGCTTTTCTTGTTCATTATTGTTAATATGCAATATTTATACTATTAGTTTATAAACAATAAGGGTTAATATATCAGTTCGTATGTAAATTTTGTATAAATATTTTTAACGTGATTCTTCCTAGACTTAAATCTATGACGAATAATTTTATACATTGTTATAGTGGATACAGTAAAGTGAAAACATAAACAAATAACAAGCAAAACATGTTTAGTAAATAATTATACCAAAAAATAACTAAAAAAACTTACGGGGTAATGGTAACACCATTTCTTTGGCATTTTGTTTTCAAAGGATATATTTCCTGTAGACATAAAATACAATTATTAAAATTAAAATAAAAACACCAAACCATCGTTTGCAAAAATTAAAGGCGAAAAAAGAAAAAACACCTGAATAATCTACAAAGGAATATATTTCTACTTGGCTAAAATCAGAAGCATATGTAAACTCATTTCCAATAATATTACAATTAATAAAATATACAAAATATATTTTATTTTATTCACAAAACTTTTATTTCAATATTCTGTATTGACTCACCCTATTTATTGATAATCTAATTCTCTAGCAGCGTATTTTCACAATTTTCCATAGTCAGTACTATGTTTTTACGAAATTTTGGACGAAAATTACCACTAATCATTTTGAAAAAACTTTATCAACACCAAAATGTAGCAAATTATATATAGCAATCCTCTGAGTAGGTAGCCTGTGAAAAGTTGATCAAGTTCACAGATGTACTAGAGAATCAAGTTCACAAAGGATTTCTCTGTGCAAAAGATTGAGAGAAGGTTGAAGATTAAATTTTATCTGTTATCATCAGTGTTGCCACTTGCCAAACGCTAAGAGTGAGCGCCGCGATCGTGCGATTTGTTATATTATAAAATGTCGTATTCCCTAAGAAAGCAATTATAATTAAATAGGTGTAACGTTTCTAGAAATAAAATTTATTAGTCCAATTATTATCATTTCTAATTGAATTAAGTTATTTATTGTTTACTATAAAGAATACGTTTGCTACGCGGGACATAATTTCCTTTTTATATATCGTTCTATAAGGGAAGAACAATAGTAGTTGACCACTAACATACGGAAGACGATAAATAAACTAAGAATTTGGGACATAATATTTATAAATAGAAACATACGTAAATCACGCCTCTTTCTCAACGGGGTAGGCAGAGACCACGTCCTTCTACTTGCTACAATCCTGACATACATTTTTCGCTTCTTCAACATTCATTAATCTTTTGATGCATGCTCGTCTGTTTAGAGTACCCTTGACTTGACCTTTCTTCAGTACGTCCCCGATTTGATCGTGGATCGTTCGTCTAGGCCTTCATCCCCATTCACACTCATCTTATAAATCTGTCAAGTCATTCTTCTTTCATTCATCCTGTTACATGCCCAAACAAACAACAAAAAACCCATCCCTTTGTAAACATGCCTTTCTCAATTCGTATCACTATCTTCTTTCACATCGCAACGTTTTTTTTTCTAACATAATTCTTAATGCTCTCATTTCTACTGCATTTATTCGACTTTCATGTTTTTTTTTCTGCTACACCCAGCTTTCACTTCCGTACATGAGTATTTGTACAAACACTGCTCTATGTACAGCCAGATGAGCTTTGATAGAGATTTTCTGGCTGTTTACAAAGGTATTCAACGCTCCATTCACCAAATTACCAGAATTAACTCTTCTTTCAATATTACTTTCAAATTGATTCCATATTCATTAGTTAATGCTATCATGTAACCAACTTATCTATTTGTAATAACCACGGATCCATCACTTTCTTATATATATGCATTCAAATAAAACGCAAAATTATTGTAATTTAGCTGTTAACTTAACTACTGTAACCTTTACCTTACGTTCACCTTAACATAACGACGTTATCCTATTTAAACTGAACTAATATGGACGGGCAACTACTGTTGCAAAATGTTTTTCATGTTTGTGTTAGATGGTCAAATACAACCCAAAATCTTGAAGAATGTAAGAGAATAATTTTATTTATGCTTGCATTTGACCCTGATAACGCCCACGAGACGTGTCATCGTCGCTAATGACAATATATGGAGACTTTTGCTTCCTGATTCTGATGTTGTATGCGCGAAACGAGATATAAGTAATAAAGATTATTCGTGTTTAATTAACACAGTTTGACAAATTTAACAATTTATTCAGCATTTAATTCAGGTAAACATAAAGATTAGCATTAAAAAAAAGTTATACCTCTAAGTGGTCAACTACTGATGTTCTTACCTTATACTGTATTCCATTCTATTCCGCACTATCGATTTCTGTTCCCAATTTCATTAGAATCCATCCAGACGTGGAATGTTGAAATAAAACCACACAATATTTGAAACGTTTTATTTGCACTTGTAAAAACTGTACAAGTCCTAACAAACTTATAAATAAACATAATATTAGGGAGGTCGCATGGCACAGCTGACGATGAAGCCACAATTCTCTTATCGGATCGCACTCCTACATCAGTTTCATAACATTTAACTATGAATAATCATTGGAAAATATTGCCATTTAAAAGGCCGTTGACCAAGTTATGTGATAAAAATGGTTCGGACCACGTATGGTTTTTAAAATATCAAATGCTCATTTTTGTGTTGCAAACAAGGCATATTGCAGCTTTTCGTGTGCCCAACGTAAACCCATATTTTAATCTGGCAACATTTTATAAAGGATATATATTAAACTGGTTCACACAATTCAATCACTCCTTATCCTAAATATACGGGGTACAAATGTAAAATATTTTATTATGTACATTTTGAAGCACCTCATTTGACACGAGTATATTATTAATATCAATGTTTGTTCTGGGCACAATGACTCGACCATTTAATAAGACAAATCTTTCATGATGTCATCAATTTTAATACGCCTATATATAGATATAATAGCGACGTAATAACATTGACAATATCTTATAAGTATAATATTCAAAGGAGAAATTGCAATGCACTTCAAAAACTTCTTACTGTTTTGTTAATCAGTTGTATTCAAATATACCATCTGTTCGGAAAATAATTCAACTCTAGTATTACTTATGAAGCATAGTATTTAATTTTAACGTTAGTTAGATCACTAAAACAAGGTAAATTTTAACAAAATAACTCTACTTACAAAAAAAGGACATTTTTATCGAGTCTGTAAATATGATTTATATATTCGAATTAATTTACTCACTGTTTTATACTATTAAAACATGAAAAAACTACATAAAAGTTGGATTATAAAAAAAAATACTGAGTAAAAAATTTGAAACAGTTCACTTGACCAGAAACTAAAAACAACATAGGTTTTTTATAAACAAATTTTTTAAAGAACACAAGAATCGGGTGGAAGTGAATCGGTTAATTTATTTATATAAAACTATAAGGTAGTTGTTTAAAGTCACTGGTGAAGCTTTCCTACTAACGATCAATAAAAAATGTTAATTTCCAAAATGCAAACAGGTTTATATGAAATGCAGCGCGTATACATTAATCTGTAGGGAACGATAATCTGAAAATATATTCGATAATATGCATTTGATTATCAAAATCATTTTAATTAATGCACCTGCTCTAGAATTTTAAATTTGTTTTTCATTTGATCAAATTCCTAAGCATATAATGCATAAAGTTAAAGAACCATAGTAATTAAATTTGTTTAAAAATATTTTTATAATTTGAATATTAAATTAAAATTATTTTCTTATTATTTATATTTAAATATTAAGGTCACTTTAATTATCAAAAATTTTTACTAGATCGTGTGAGCAATTTTGATTTAAAATTTACATAATATTATAATTTTTACAATATATCAAAATATTGTCATCGATATGAGTCATTAATGATGTTAATATTATAATTTACATCAAAAATAGCTTTAAGAAGTAGAAAGTAATTGGCAACACTAAATAGAGCTAAAAACATCTAATGAAAATGTTGACTTTGACATCAATAATTATTAATTTTCTTAATATGTCGAGAATCGTTATATCAACCCGACGTTATTATTCATTTCAATAAAATAATGCCGACATTTATACAATGAAACTGTATTTTACATACACCTTATATACAAAATTATGATGTTAAAATAACATAGCGTTACACACATAATTCGTTGTGATACAACATTATTAATAAATAATATATATCTATAAACATTCAACAATTAAACTAATGTTAACGTGATTTGTGTTCGATAATTCAACGATAATAAAACAAAAGTTAATAATTAAAATCAAATCAAAATTATAAAACATCATAAAACTAATTTCATACCATATTGTTGAAATTATTCATACATGTATACATACAGCAATAAGTAGTGCCACAGTAAAGGTAAGTATCGATAATTTTAAAATGTATCGATAAAAGTATAGAATATTATGAATGAAAATATATACGATTGATAGCGAAGCCTTATATAAACTTTATAAGGAGGGGAAAAACCTTTATTCGTTCATATTTCATGTGTACTATAATTGTATAGGTGACCTTGTGTTATCAATTATCATAAATCTCCGCTCTCTTTTAGATTTATTTAAAAAAACAGTTATATGTATTGTTGTAGTTTTGTCGAGAATGTTATGCTCTAAAACTTTGTAATAACTACATAAGTTATTCAGCGTATAGGAAATAACAAATGTAAAAGTTGCTAAGTGCATGTCGGGTCACGCGCAGTGTAGGGTTCCGTAGTTGCCTGCCACAATATGCAGACTTAGCGATGGGGCTTTAAGTAATTTTCAATGAAATTTATACGAAATTACTTCTCCAAATAGATTTTATAAGTTGATTGATTATTACTCGTTAACTTGTAAAACCTACTTACCTCTGATAGTTTTCCTTTTAACACCATTATATATACTACTATCATTATTTTTGTCACATATCCAGAAACAGCCGTGTCGCTGGCTGGGAGGACAACACTTGCCTCTAACAAAAATTAGCACATAAAAGCTTAATATTTCGCAAACGGATCCTTGAATCGAAAAATGGTTTGCGCGGACCCACAATATTTTGAACGACCTATTCAACGACACCCCACACGTTGTGATACACGAGAGAAAAAAGAAACATTTTCACTTTATGTGCAAGGGTACCCTAAACATTTTTTTTAAATTATTGTATTCTACCACTTTGTCGGCGTGATTAATATGTATAACCCCATAACAAATTACAGCTTTCTAGTACTATGCATCTATGAGCTAAGCCGCGGACAGACAGACGGACATACCGAAACTCTGAGGGTTCTTTTTTACCTTCGGAACCTTAAAAAAATGTTTTTGTGACATTTTACTTGACTTTTATTAGAATTTTTATTTTCATTTTTTTTTATTAGACTTGCGTACATAAGATTTTTAGTGACTTTTGAGATAAAGTATAATGTGAAAATAAATATTTATGTAAGTTTTTTAGCTTATCATCTTTCCTTCCGAGTTTGTATTCTAACCTGATTGGCTATATCGATAATTTACCTTCGCTATGAACTACGATTATATTGTCGATATGATCATACGTTATTAATCTTAACGCGATTGCTGATTGACTATCAAATTAACAAAAAATAACATTTATGCGAGACGAATATATAACAATACATTTTGTAGTTTATAAATAACTCTAAGATTTATTAACAATGTTATTGTTGCATTGTTTTACTTTTTTAATACTTCCGAGTCGCAGGTAATGCACACCGAAGAATTTGCGCATTTTTTTTTAAATAAGACATTTTGTTCGAGACTTTATTTTTTTAAATCTTTTTCTATTACTCAAATCCTAACTCTTCATAGAGGTTGAGTTAGAGTAAAAATTATACTAATTTGTTTTATAGTATTTCATTTGGCACAGCTCTGATCTACATATCATACAGATTAGAGCTGTAACAAAAATATACAAAATCGACAAAAGAGAAAATAATTTATATCGTAGCCATAATTTTAATAACGTATGTCACTGTATTTAGCGGGCAATGGACATCGAAAAATCAATGTAATGGAGGACGTTAGCGGTTTCAATCATGCAATAACTGAAAATTAAAATTATATATCTACATCGAGCCAAACTTATATACGTCCCGAGTGAAGTTAGCTATGAACACTTGTAGTATAAACGAGACGGAAGACGAATCAAGCAAACGTATGAATGAGATAGTCGATAACTTATTTTTAGCAAGTGCTTTAACGAACTTCACAGGAGTATTTACTTTTGACTCATAGTATAAACGATATTATATTGTTCGAAAAAGCCCTCCGTAAATCGAGGTCAGTATTAAGGAGTTGATCCGCCTGGTTAACCTCATATCGGCCTCGTAAAGTTGGCAGGGAACATGCCCTTCTCGTTTGTGTTTTCTTTGATACCCATTAGCCAACCCTCCTCCTGTTCAGAGTTAAATATTTTAATTAATTAATTATTTAATTTTATTAACTAATAAAACAATGCTTTTTGTAATGGACAAAGTAATATATAGGTAATTAGATGGCTGGGCAGACTAGGAATGCGCGAAATTAAAAACATATCAATATTGATAAGTAAACATCGATGTCTATTATTACCCAAACAGACGACCTTTTTTGGATGTTTTTTTTTATCGTTATAGGTTTGGCGTAGTTGCTACAATCTCACCTGATGTTAAGTAACGATGTGGCCGAAGATGATAACATGTTAAACCTAGTGGAAGAATCGCTCACAAGTGCAGCTGCCGGAACACACCTATTGGTGCTTGGCGACAGATTTTCAACTTGAGAGTGGTAGCTAGCCAGGCGAGCATTAGAAAATGCCCTACCACCATGTTATGGTTTCCTCACAATGTTTTCCTTCACTGAAAGCTCAGGCTCATTGTAGGAATTCGAACTTACGTCAATAGTACAAGTCGCACACGGTACCACTGAGCCATCATTGCTTCAATATTGCACCCTATTAGGAAAACTTGTATCTGTAAAACTGATGGTTACCTGTTCGTCGGGGTCGTCGTACTCGACGACTCGGATGACGTCACCAACCTCGAACGAGAGCTCGTCCGAGTCCTCGCGCGTGTATCGATACGTCGCGCGCACCCGGTACAGCGTCCCCGCCGGCAGACCCGCTAGTGTTGCGCCTGAGCACAACAATATACTTACTCACAAACCACTACATTACTGTAAACTCAGCAAATACATTTCCTGTTGGGATGTTGAAATATACCAAATGCATTGTGCAATTTGTGAGTGCCTTGATAATAATGATTACTACAATCTGTCTGTTTTTTTCTCCTAGAGTCTAGAGCTGTTTATAAACAAACACAGAATTCTGGAGCCCTAAATAAGGCTAGTTATAAATAGGTTGCCACTACTGAAGACTAAGTTGGAACAGCTCGATGTCAGTGTGTATCGTTACCACACCCTTCGGACCAAAACACAGCAGCATGAGGACTGCTGCTTTGATCAAGTCTTGCACTGATGTTACCACCCATTATCAATGGAATATACTTCAAGAAAGTTTATTAGAATTTGTTGGAAAGATTTAAAATAGATTCCCTATAAGGATCTTTTTTGTAGAATTAAATTAACCTAAGAAACTTCAAAGCATGAGTTGTTACTATGTAGTTTGTCATGACTTACACTCTTATGTTTAAGATGCTGCTGTGTTTGAATTGTTACTTAAAACAATCTACATTTTCCAAGATATATATATATTATTAGTAGTATTTCAAACGAACTAAAGCTAATAAACACCATGCTATAAGCATCATATTAATATAAAAATCCATAGCAGGGCTAAAAGCAATACAAATGCAAAACAAAGCAAACATAAATAACTATATTGAACATATAACAGGTAGAAAAGCAAATATAATACATAATTTACAAATGCTAAAATTAAAAACATAAATATAAATACTTATATTATAATGATTGTACAATAAATAAATGATTATGAAGCGATACATAAATATATACATAGCCTGGAATACATAAATATTTATATATCTATATCCTTTATCTATATCCTATATTTCTACATCAGTAGAAAAAAACAAAAAGTTAGACAAAGAGAATTCAAAAAAAAATCCACTACGCACTAACTGAATTTAAAAGCACAGCTATATCACAAAGATTTATCTTACACAAGTTTGTATAGTTTCACTACTATAACCAAGTCAAATAATACATTCAATAAATTTTGCTTTACGTTAATTACAATACAATCATCCACCATATTTGTTTACGTTTATATTTAATCATACTGACGCGGACATTACAATAATTTTACAATTATCGTATAATTTACAAATGAAATAAAATTAAATTGAAATACCAAGCGAGTTCATTCTATAATTGTATGACATTAGGTTTGAATTATAATATAATTTAAATAATCAAACATATTTATACATAAATTGACCAAACTAAAAATAACAAGTAACGTAACTTGTTAACGTAGTTTAAAATTAAACATAATAGAAGTCAAGAATCACTTGTAGTTAAAAAAAATAGAGAACGCTTGCACAGATAGTTTAATTTATCGATAAGTTTATGAGCGATATTTGGCACAGCACTGAACTGACACAAGTGAGATAAGATCGACGGAGGCGACACCAAAAAATGAGTCTTATTTCTTTGTATGAGTCGTCCGCGCTCTGCGCTGCGTCCCAACTGCCGATACCTATTAATGAACTCTGATACTAACTAACTATAAACATGACACGTTCAATTCAATTTGAATTTCTTACAGGCACTGACCATCATAATTGTGTCTGAGTGATATGCCTGTTTTTATTCTTGTGAAGTTTCTTATTGTAAATAACGCGAATGAAGGCGCGGGCTAACGATGTTGCGGCGCTAACTAATAATTTATAGAGCTCTTCAAATAAATGTACATAAAAATAATAATAAATATTACTTAGCAATATTAAAAAGTCAAACAACAATAATTTACCTTCACCTTTATATCTTAAACTTAATAAAGCCTTTGTTAATTCGTTTACTTTATTAATTACTTATATTAACAAAAGTTATATTTGCTCTGAATTTTGTAATGGTAGAAACAATTAGGTATAATTTTAGATTTTTAGAAGCAAATCTGAGTTATGTGTATATTACGATTCAACGATATATGTACTGTTTAACAAATGGACGTACTTTAATATTTCAGGGGGTAAGCAGAAGTGGTGGACCCAGTCTACAGCCCGAATGTACGAGTAATGTCTGAACTCACCGACGGGGATGTCGTAAACTTCTTCCGTTTTCTCGACGTTCGGTTTCGCTTCTTCGACTATTTTCTGTTCTACTTCTATCTCTTTCTTTTCTTCTACGTTATTATTCTTCGACTTCTCCGCCACCGGTGTTCCTGAGAGAATGTTCCACTTGGCTATTCCTTATTTTCTACGAGATCTTATTTCTTAATAATATCAAGTCGTTTTTTTTTTAAATTTATTATCTCACAATGTTCATCAAGAGACTCGTATAAAAAGTTTTAAACATAACTATTAATTTTTTTCCGTTTCTACTTATATTCACTGGGTGAAATTAAACAAAAGATATGTTAGTGATTTTATTGAATTAGTAAAGTAATATAATTTATTTATTACTTTAAAAAAAATAGTTTTTTTAATTTTTTTATTGCAACAATTCATAATATTACTAACTGTAAATCCATGCCTCTACTAACAACAACTACAATAACAATAAAATTAGTAGGTATAGTGTTTCAACTCTTATACCTCATATTTTCCCATTTAGAGGTAAGTAATAATTATCAATAAATGTGATATTTTGATTAACATACTACGATTATTAATAAAATACGTTTAACGTATTTAATTTGTAGTATAATGCGTACGACGTATAGTAGGGTAGTGCGGCAAAGTGTTGGCCTTGTCCCGTGTGGGAAGCACACTCTACAATCTACATACAACGGCGACCACCGAGATCGGTTATCCATCGACGGCCGATACTGTCGTACCTACAAGCGCCTCGGCTGCTGGACATACACCATGAATACCATTCCCTCGCCGCAGTACGTACCTATTTTGTTCAATCCACCATTGGTTATATTTTATAGTAAAGGTTTTTTGTTGTATTTTGAAAACAATTCTTTACTTGACGAATTGTACGGTGATTATAGTTAAGCTAATTTTACGGGATAACCGTTGGACAACCGATTGAGAAACCGATGAGTCAACTAATTTCTTGTGCGCTTATCCAAATGTACCAGGACATCATGACTTACCGACAGGGATATCGTAAAGTTCCTCGACTATTTTATCCGTCTCTTTCTCTCCGACGTTGTTATTGGTCGGTTCGGCGGGCTTGCGCGGGGCCGGCTTCTGTTCCGGCTCTTCATTGGCCGGCGGTGTTGTTGGCGTGGGCGGTGTTGTTGGCGTGGGCAGTGTTGTTGGCGCAGGCAGTGTTGTTGGCGAAGGCGGTGTCGCGGGGGGAGTGCCCGGCGGCGACGAGCGCGGCGAGTTACCGTTGAGCGCGGGGGAGGAGGGGGGCACTACGCACACACACGCACGTACGTACACAACACACTCAATCCATGCTTATTATGCATACGATAAATACAACATCAAAACTTAGTACTTAAAAATGATACTGAAATATTAGCTTTAAGAAATTCCTCATTTATTTTTTAAATAAAGTGTTACCGAGACGTAAAATATTTGTAATGATTATTATTTCAATGGACTGTTCAAATCTGTATCAATGGGCTTATGTTTTTATTAAAACAATTTCTAAGAAACTGGTTAAATTCAAAATTGCTATTACTTTTTATCTTTCACATTGAAAGAATACTACTAACTTCCAGCCAATGTTTATCAATCATTTTCCAGACACTGGTTTTGTTACTTCATAACCCCTGGAGTTTTAGTTAATGGATTTTTTTATGTACCTAGTTGAATAGAAACTTCTTATGCGACTTCCAAGCGTTAAACGTTAACCGTTTAACGAACATTATCGGTCTCTCCTTTTTGTGTAAGCCAGAGCGAGAGAGTAAATGTCGGTGTGTATATATATTGCACACTGTTTAAATAAAATAGAAAATGTCTTTTGAAATGAAGTTTCACTTCTATCGTGTGTGAATCGCACAAACACATTTTTGAAGTGAAACTTCTTATGCGACTTCCAAGCGTTAAACCTTAAATGTTAAACGTTTAACACACATTATCGGTTTCTCATCTTCGTGTGAGCCAGAGCGAGAGAGCAAATGTCAGTATGTATGTATATTGCACACTGTTTAAATAAAATATAAAATATCTTTTAAAATTAAGTTTCACTTCTATCGTGTGTGAACCGCGCGCACACCTTTTTTTTATTTTAATTCTCAACTGGCAACACATTAACATTCTTTACCCATTTATGAAGTGAGATTTCACCAATTATTTGCGTAAAAAAAACTAATTTGGGACACAGATATATAAAAATTCAGTTAATGAGCTAATATTTCAGTATACAGTTATTCTCTACACAATCCAATTAGTATTAAGATCAGTAACTCGTGTTACGCGTCACATTCGGTGGACAGGCACAACATCGTAAACTTGGTTTAATAGGTGCCCTATGCCTATTTACATGCCTATTTTTACCAAAATAAACTTGTAATATTTATCACATTGTTTATTAAGTTTTTTCTATACGATAAATTGAAAACCAAAAACAATCTGAAGTCATCTTAACCTTAGAGATTTAAATATTCTTCAAATATTCTTTTTCGATATTATAATGGCTCGTTTCTAATGATTGGTTTCTCACTATTTATGTAAGCTATTACACAATTATACTGAATATTGTCAAGTCAATTTGTAATAAACTGTTGGTTGCCTTATTAAAACTTTATCAAGAGATCTTGAGGTAACTCGTTCTTCACATTTTAATTTTCCCTCGAGCGTAATTATCCCTTTTGGCGAGATCTCGCTCTGTCCTGTTGTCGTTTTTATTGTAATTCATAAATTTATATTATATGGTATTTATAGCATATTATGTAATATTGGTGACATTTAACGTGATAATAACCAGAAGCATGAATTTGAAGTTATCGCAGAAATTCCCTGACAGTTTTAACAAGGCATCTACCGTCTTGTGAAGGCGTTGTTTCAACTCTGAAGATTATTCATGTCACGTCATGGGCATTTATCGCGTATACAGGTTATCATTAATTAGGAAGAATGACAAGTTTATGAAGACGAGTGAGCCCTATAGTACTCACGCTGCACGGCGCCGGCCGCAGCGGGTGTCGCGTTCCCGTTGCCGTTGTGCGAGTTGAGCGTGTTCGACTTCGGGGAGGAGACGGGGGACACGTTGTTCAGAGCTAGTTTCTTCGTGTAGGAGCCGCGCTGGCAGTCCGTCGCCAACTTGTCCGTTATTAGCTCTAATTCCGCGAACACCTACAAATATAAGTTTAACTTTTTTGGCGCGTTTAGACCAACATTCCAAGTGTGCATTTTACTGCAAAGTAACGAGTCCTCCAATAGGGATATCTATCGAATTGGATGTCGCTTATTAAGTCTATTTTGCCAAATTACCATAGCTGGATATAGCGTTCAACAACACGTGTTAATAATAAAATTGTTTTATCACCGTTCGTCCTACCGAGAGGACTATTCGGAGTGTGGTGGATAAATTTAAGTCCACTGATTCAGTAAACAATGAACTAGCACCCGTAAGACGACGAAACGCAAGATCTGCCGAAAACATCGCTGATGTCCGTGTCGCGAAAAGTTACTGTTTGGTTTGAATTTTGGGCTTTCAACGTCATCGGACCATTTTCTTTGAGAACGACGTTCGCCAGGCCATCGCCGTCAACGGTGAGCGCTTAGCTCGATGATAACCAACTTCTTTTTGCCTGAATTGGAAGACATGAACACCAACGACATGTGGTTTCAACAGGACGGCGCCACGTGCCACTCAGCACGTGCTACATTGGACATTCTGCAAGCGCGATTTGGGGGCATGATCATCTCACGTGGAGGTCATGTGGACTGGCCACAGAGATCGTGCGATTTGACCCCGTTAGACTGTATCTTGTAGGGTTTTCTTAAGACGCAGTTCATTGCGAATAAGCCACAAACAACAGCGGCCCTCAAAACCAACATATACCATGCCATCGGACAAATTCAGCCTGATTTATGCCCCAGAGTCATGGAAAATTGAACATTTCGGATGCGCGCCACCTGGCGAAGGCGAGGCGGATATTTGCACGATGTTATATCCCATACATAATGACATCGATAGACTAACGGGTAAAAAAGTTCAATGACATTTCACACACATTTTATTTTATTTAAATTTAAAGCTGGGAAGCGCTTGATGAAACGATATTTTCAACGTCACGCTTCTCGTCGACGCTGAAAAGACGTAAAATAGGTCTACTTGGCTAGAGAAAGAAAAATAATGAACTATACTTACTATAAACCGAGAAAGATAACGAGATCAAGCAATAAAAATGAGTAAAGTCATATTAAAAGACAAAATGTGTTATTGATTCAAAATTCAAGAGATTGGTTTTCTGGAACTACGAAGCAGATTTTTTCAATTATTTATGCATTTTATATCCGATTTATTGAGGGAGGATATAAGATATATAACTTCACGCTACGTCTCTGAGGAGCGAGCCAGTAACTATGAACAACGAGCAATCTGTCAAGCTGTAGGCAAGTATGTAGTAATTACAGAAGCTTTCGAGTAAGTTATCACTGAGCTATCGTTCGTTCGAGTAACTCATTTACTTACAGAATAGGTTTTTATATGATGTACAGGTGTCGGTTGTTTTTGGGAGGTTAAGGTAAGGTACCTGATATATTTTTGATAATATTATACTTGATACCGTTATTTCATCATGTATACATTAAAAAATAACGCTATTTAATAGTTAGTATAGCAAAACAACGTTACTGATAACGTCATTTTATCACTAATATACAGCTATCACGTTATTCATTCGTTATTATGTCGAAATAACGGTATTAATAACGCTATTTAATTATCATAATACCTCAGATGTTGTTCATCCGTAGTAACAATACAAAAATATAAAAATACGTATTACACCACAATGGTAATAATTTGAAGTAATGATGGCTCAGTAGTAGTGTGAACGGACATCGCGTCGATGGACGTGAGTTGGAATTCTTGCAATAAGACTGAGGTTTCGGTGAAGGAAAACATCGTAAGGAAACCATAGCATGGTGGTATGGCATTTTTGCTAATGCAAGCCTGGCTAGCTTCCACCCTCAAGTTGAAGTCAAGTTGTCGCCAAGCACCAATAGGTGTTTTTCGACAGCTGCACTCGAGAGACAGTTCGTCTAGTAGACATAGCGTGGACCACATCATCACTTAACATCAAGTGCCCTGTAATAAAACCTATAAAAAACTTTATGAAGCTTTGCGTATGAAGTCGTCATGTCCCTCCTAATATTATTATAATTCGTACCTTGGAACTTTCACAGTGAAACAGCTGTTCAGCGGAGAACAGCGTCTGCAAGTTGTGCACGTAGAACAAGACTCGCGAGTCGTAGAGCGCGGGCAGCTCGTCGTGCAGCTCCGAGTTTAACACTTCGTATGTACGTTTCGCCTCTTCCAGTTGTTCTCTACCTTTGGTCACCTGGAAACAAAACATGCTATACATTTATTCATCTATAACGTGCAACGATAAAATAACAGAGACAATAACGTTACGCATTAGTTATTTGTTATGAAGTATTTATCTACAGCACAGTCCTGGGGCCAGTCATTACAGGTCGGTACACTTGACAAATGCCTTGCCGTGCGTATCGGCAACCCATACCCTTCAGACAAGAATACGTCTAGTGCTGGTGCTTCAACAGTCGAACCTTGCATAGGTGCTAGCACTCTCATTTATTAATAATATCACCCTACATACATTCTCCAATGCTAATTAAGAGCATTTTCGTAAACGAAAGCACAAGCGTAATCACTATGCAAAACTACAACGCATTACCGATTTCCAGCACCGAGAAATTGTTCCACAAAGATGTGCTATATCAGATTGCTTAAACGTTCAGGTATCATCAAGATGTTCTCGATTATCATTAGCCAATATGTCAATATTTTAATCCAAATGGGATAAAGGACGTAAATTAAGAAAGAATTGAACAATTTAACAGCGCAACTGAAATTCATTACCGGTATTCCAGGCGTTTCAATGAGGATAAAAATAAGAATCTGATTATAATGATCACCTTAACGTCATCTCTTCTCTTAGCAGCGTTCGATTGGAGGTTCTGGAAGCTGTGCCTCTGTCCGTCATAGTCGACGAGCTTTCGGCCTCGTTTCTCGATCTTTTTCTGGAAAGCAAGGTACGAAATCACATTATGAGTTTACTCGGAGACTTAATAAATGCTGGGCATCAGAAAGCTATACAGTAAACAGGTTTATTACCAACGCACAATGATATTATTCTATTGTGCATTTAATACCAGGACATAAAATATTTTTGTCATTATAAGTAAATAGCTGCCACCGCTTCGCTAGGCATAAATTAAATTGTACTTATAATTTCATTTTTTTTATACGATCAATACATGAGGACATAACAAATTTCATTAGAATCCATCCAGCCGTTAAACCTTTACTGACGAACAATTATTCAAATAAACATACTTTAATTTGTATTTTATTATTATCATTAAGTTTCATTTTTCACATTATTCTTATGTAACTGTTCTTGAATTATAACGTATTTACCAAGCGAACACTTGCAGAATCAAGACAAAAGAAGAAAAAATGGTTTCAAAGGTAAAATTTGTACCTTGCGAGTTTCCTGCGCGGCGTTATAAGTCCGAGTTTTATTTCAAGATAATTGTCAGTTTAAAGTAAGTTTTCATAGTTGTTTTATATTAAGTAACAAGCCAAAGAACTTTAGCAATAGAAGTAGTTTATCAAATCATAATTACAGTGTTGAGTGCCATTCCACATATAAGTCTTAACGTGTCACCAAAGTCAAACACATCGTCATCAAGTAGAATTGTTGACAATTGTTATAATACATTTGAAACAAAAAACATATTTAACAAGTTCTGTAACAGTAATTTTTCTCTTTTTTCTTCGTTCATCCATTGATGAAGCGAGTTCGAAATACAAACATGATAAGACCTTACATATGAAATTAGCGTTTTATGTGGAAAAAGTTAAACGAAAAAAATATTGTGAAATTATACATTTAATCAATCGAAGTATGTACTACTATTATTTATGCACTTCCGACATTTTTTAAGGTAGTTTATTGATACCATTGCTGAAAAAATTGTGAGAGCGAGAATGAAGTTGAATTTTTTTCCTTGCTAAAAATTGTCCAAATTTCGAAAAAACGTGGTAATCTGTTGGAGCAAGGTCCGGGGAGTATGATGGGTGTCGGAGACATTCCAACCGCAGTTCCTCTAATTTAGCGACCGTCTGTCGTGAACTATGAGGTCTACTGTTGTCATGAAGTAGCAGTGAGCTAGAGAGATTGACCAGTCTCGGTTGTTTAACGGCTAGCGTTCCCATCATGGTTTGCAATTGTTGACTATACGGATCTGCCGTTATCGTCTGTCCAGATCTTAAGAAGATGTAGTGTATGATGACACCAGCACTAGCCCACAAACACTCACCAGTACCTTTTCATAGTCAACTTTCGCTTGGGACAGGATTTGGCCTATTCTCCAGGGATCAACCAATGTGATGAGCGATGCCGATTGTCGTAAACGATCCATTTGTCGTCACTAGTTAACAATACGATTCAAAATTCCCTCGTTATTGTGACGGTTGAGTAATATAACGCAACACTCAATGCTTGTTTGTTGGTGGGCTTCAGTCAATTCATGCGGTACCCATTTCTCAAGCTTTTTCCCTTTTTCCATTTGTTTCAAGTGAATTAATTTTTTTTTATCACTCACACCGAAGCCTGCTGCTGACTCTGACGTGGTTTGCGATGGATCAGCTTCCACGATCACCTTTAATTATTCATTATCAACTAGGGTCTCCGGCCGTCCTCCACAGGGTTTGTTTCGTAGGTCAAAATTTCTAGAACGAAAACGTTGGAACCAAAAACGCACTGTGGCTTCTTTTACAGTAAATTCCCCATACACATGATTAAAGACCGAATATTTAATTGATTATTTTTGCCTTATTTTTTATGATTCTTCGATATAAGTACATTTGTAGTGTGATGAAAAAAATGTATATCCTATTTCTGTCTATCTTTACTTACAGGTACATACATATACATATATATTAGGTATATTACATATAAGGGCTAATCGGGATACTTACTCTAACCTCCGGAAACTGATTTGTGTAAGTGTTGAGCGGTATGAGAACTTGGTCGCCGAGTTTATGCGAGAAGTCCTGCCATAGCATCTCCATGTTCTGAGCTTGGACGTAAAGTAGATCGTGACCTGACCAGCCGCTTTCGTACACCTCTGTGATCGCCTCCATTAGCGATTTTGACGCTGTCTGTGCCGCTGGAAACAAGAAGAACAATAACAGCAGTTAATGACAAACTTTTAGAAAGCGAAGACCACGTATTTCTGTTACTTATCAGGTGATCTGTCGGGGAAGTTGAATGACCATATTGCGAATCACATGTGGAGCGATTTGATTATCAAATAGTAAGTTAGCGAGTTACCGCTTGTCAAATGAGCCTTTTCCATGATCAACGCCAGTGCAATCCAATATGTGTCGGTAAGTGGAAAAATTTCCGACACACGGTGTTTTATGGGAGCCAATTTTGTTACATCCCTTTTTTATTGAAGATTTCTATAGTTTGAATCAATTCAAATGCGAGAGTAAACATAGCACGTTTCTTTTTTATGTTTTGTACAACAAAGGTGGCAAACAAGCATACGGCGTGCCTGATAGCTAGCCGCTACCATAGCCTATGAACACTTATAATACCATAGGTATCACTAGCGCGTTGACGACTAGGAAAACAAGAAAACAACACTAGGTCATTTGGCTACGATTTTCTGTAGGGTCCTCCACCCTCCATATACCACCAGTAGAGCTGCCCCAATTAGAGAGAAATCTCCAAAGAAATTTCCATGTGCCCTACCTCTCTAAAGCGTAGTTTAGCATAGTTTCTGAAAGATAATTACAAAATATGGAATTAGGTCTGATGAATTAGGGTGTGATATTTTTAGGGCGTATATAAGACGTCTAAAACAACCGCCTGGTAAAAAAATCCTCGTCCTAATATAATACGGCTAATTATTCAAGTAAAAAATAAAAACATAAAATGAAGAAAATTTAAATGATTACGTACGGTTGACGGTTGTACGGTTGGTACCTTTGGTAATTTCTAATAATTGCTCTAAAATAGCGCAGTCGATGGTTTTATCTACCATCTGTGTTGATTTAAAGACTTTATTTACATTTTGTAAGTTTTAATTTTGTTTTATAAATCATTAATACCGTGAATTTCAAAAACGTATTACTCAGGAACTATAATGCATAATAGAACCGCGAGATTTTCACTCTCGTATTTTAATTGATTCAAACTATAGGAATGTATAATAAAAAACGGATATCACAAAATTGGCTCCCATAAAACACTTCGAGAAAGAAATGTCAAGTAAAGGCCATAAACAAAGCTTTGCAATTACGCGATAATACAATCCAGTGTGCATGTAATTCCGACTTGCATGTAAATAGGCATGGGAAAGATGTCATAGAAAGAATAACAGTAGTATAGAACTTACCTCGTATACATCTTATGTAATTATTGAACTCCTTCTGAAGCCTCGTCGCCTGCTGGTGCTGCCGGTTAAAGTTCTGGAGGTGTTCTTCGAAAATATCGTCTAGTGTGCGGTCTACTTTGCCAAGATTTTGAAGGAACTGTAGACAAGAAAATTATCATTACTAATAAATCGAAGAAGTGCTACAGACAAAATCTATTTACTTTGTTGCAAAAAATATGAAAGTCTTTCTCAAACATTTAAGAAATATAAATGTTTTAAGCTTAGGAGAAAGTGTTTCTTGGGATGGGAAGTTTAATTAATAGATAATTTATGGTACTTTTATGTCAAGACAAAAGACAATTCGTCTTATGATCTAGTTCACACGATGAAATGACTGCATTATTTTGACCGTAAATATATATAGTAAAGACAAACTATAGATCCCAGATAAGAAAACTCAAGTGTGCTCATTTTCTTTAAAAAAAAACTCCGTTTTCTCCCCTCCCCGCTCTTCAGAACGTCTTGCTAGCAATGCGTGACAGTTTCAATATCCTAGGTGTGGATTACATCTCGTAGACTCGGATTCCTGAACAGGGTGCAACGGTTTTTCACGCCCGGTCAACTGTACCTTCTTCACAAGGCCGTGTATGGAATAATCGAATAATGTTCGCACCTCTGGGATGGATCCGCAAAATACCTCGTTGATGCTCTAGACAGTTTGCAGAGATGGGCTGTACGCATTGTTAATTATGCAGACGTTACCCATTACACTGAGCCACTTCAACTACGCTGGAACATTGCCTCACTGACCGTGTTCTACCATCAGTATCATGGCAAATGTTCTGAAGAGCTGTTTAGTCTAATTCGTTCTTCCCTTTTCCACAATAGAACCACACGCGCTGGGCTTTAGAGTTATAGTTTTACGGTAACCTCCATCTTGGCAAGAACTAAAAGTTCTTTTTGCCTTATCTTTGTCGTACCGTGAAACTGTGGAACCATTTTCCACCACCAACCAATCTCACATGATGTTAAGTGACGATGGGGCTCAAGATGATAATACGCTAAACTTAGTGGAATACTGGCACTCAAGTGCAGGTGCCGGAACACACCTATAGGGGTTTGGCGACAGATTTTCAATTTGAGGGTGGCAGCTAGTCAGGCGGAATGAGAAAAAGCCCTACCACTTGCTATGGTTTCCTCGCGATGTTTTCCTTCACCGAAAGCTCAGGCTCATGGTAGGGATTCGAACGCACGTCAATCGACGCGAAGTCGTACACGCTACCACTGAGCCATCATTGCTTTAATGGCTAATAGTGACAGTGATAATAATAATTTAAACCTATGTTTGTTTGCTTATCATTGTCTTTGTTAGAACATAAAGTAATATACGAAATGATCTTAGATATCAACATCAACTTGTAAGTTGAATATTCACTCATCTCATACATATTTTTACAAGGCTCCAACAAAATTTTATATAAGAAACAGTAACAGTATTTTTCAGAAAATTATATAATTAATATTTTTTAGTTTACTGCATGATAGAATATAAGTAAATAAATGAGCAGACGGGAACTTGCAATACAACTGGTAAATAGAGTGTACAATTATTATTTAATCTATAACAATTTCAACTTTATTGACGTGTTCCTGTGCAGTAAACGTGCAACAACTCATAACGCAATAACCTAGGGATATGCATTTGTCAATATACCATCGTCATATGAATAAACAAAGTAGTTAGTAGTTTTAGAACTTTCGATAAGAAACATGGGTAGTTAGTTATTATCAATGCAGCATAGACGTCATTCCTTATTATAACATATATGGACTTTTACCTAGTATTTATCCTCACCACAGAGTACATGACAAATCCGTAGAGATGAAAATAAAACGGACAGTTTATAGACAATGAATTACCAAAGCTCTGAGATGCTATCTATGGCTTTGATATCTCTTGGATATTATTCATCCAAGTTTGTAACAATGAGATACTAATGATGTTTCTGACAATAATAAAAGAAACAATCGTAGCCGGCCAACAGTTCACTGGACCAAAACCAGTGAATGAAAAACAATAATGTGGTAGGGCCGAATAGCATATTTTGTAAATATTGTAGATTATTTAACCTATTAGGTACAACGCGTACTATAGAATCAATTATTCAGCAATAGCTGGGCCCCGCAGTTTCACCCGCATAAAATTTAAAATAAATCACCGATTGATAATTTATAATCCTTCAGTATTGACAATATGTTATTGGGCGGCCGGGGTTATGCGTCACAACTCACACGGCTCGTTCGCGCCACTACACCTATAGTCATAGACCCGAGCCGAGTGTTTATTATTTTAATTTTACATTATGTCCCAAACAACATGCTATAAAGGGCAAAGTTTATGTACATAAAATTGTCTTGATGATGAAGTAAATTTCATTCGTAAGGATTAATGTGCCATCCCTAATAATAATGCTCATAAATCACTTTTCAATTTTCAATAATACTTTGTCACAAAATACCTTGTTGTGGCTTAAGCATAAGAAATAGGCAACTGGTGTCGCGGAGTTTTTTTAAATGTACTAAGGAGCATTTTTTTGTAGAACATTGTATTTACGTATCACTAACCGTTACGCTAGCGCACGCGGATAAAGTAGTTAGGGTGCGCTATTTATTCCGAGTTACTTAACAAAAATCTGGCTATAATATACAAAATAATTTTTCAAATCCGACTGGTAGTTTCAGAGATTAGCGTGTTTAAACAAACAAACAAAAAACTCTTCCTGTTTATTATATTATTATAGTATAGTATAGATTATGTATGTAAAAGTATTGTAAAAAATTAAGCGGATAATCGCATGTGTAGGTAATAATTATGATAATAATAAATACTAGTGTATCTCGGCGTTTTCTTTTGGTAGGCACTACAATCAGAACCGCACCGGTGTGATTTGTACTTTTAAAGTTTAATTTTAAATTCACTTCTGACTTACCAGAAAAGTATAAAATAATTATTAAACATGCATGTTTTTCCTGTACATGATATTGAATTATTAAATCTCAAAGTGAAACATCTTTATGACTTGTGTAAACGGCGCCGCTAAAGCGCCGTCGCCACTCCGCCACCGCACCGCTACCACGCCGCGACCACGCCGGCACTGCGCTTCCGCCGCTTGATTTACTATAACACTGTAAATTTTTAGTAATACACTGCTAGCCACGAACATTATACATGTAAGCATAATGAACAAGTTGAGTTTAACTAAACTAATACTCCGCTTTTTACTAACTAGATACACACTGGGTGATACCGAAACGCGACAAACCATACGAAAATCACTGTGAAAAGTTTAGTTTATTACTATGCATATGGTGGTTACGATCCCTACAACTCCGCTTAATTAATGGATATAGTAGTTTAATTTTGATCATTAACTCTATAAAACGAACAAGTATGATGTTTGTGGCTAGGCAATGTATTACTAAAAATGTACAGTGATATTGCAAATTAGGCGGCAATGGCTAGGTGGCGGCGCGTCCGCGGTGCCGTGTACATAGGCATAGAGGCTAAACGCGCGGTGATTGCGCGGTGGCGGCGCGTCCGCGGTGCATCCCAGGCGTTGTGTACACAAGCCCTTACGTTGCATCCTATCATAGCAAACCGGCACATGTTGATAAGTGGTTATTCAAGATCGAGAACCAAGAGGCAGGAATTCATTAGCCGTTATTATTTTACTTGAAAGATTCAACATTGTGGAAAGTAACTAAAACTGTTTTAAAATTAAAAGTAAACATTTACAAATATAAATTACCTTAATAAAGTACTCTAGTTGCATCCCTGAAGCTTATTGAAACAGGAAAGAAGAAAAAAAATCTAATACATATTGCAGTCCAATAACAGCACCTATTCAACATGCGAACAGTTTTGCGAACAATGAATTTTCTGCCGCGATTGTCGTCAGCAAGGTCGAACCTATATATAATGACGGATCGGATGTACCTATTCTTATGAAACGCAAGGTTACGCGTTGCGCCGAACCGGTCTTAAATATTTTAAATATTTCGATGAGAGCCGAGTGGGAAAGTTCGATGCTGCATGTGTTTACTAGCGTGATATCTTAGTTTAGAATCTAATTTTGTAAAAGCTTTAGACCCTTTGCTCATGTAGGATTTATAATGTTCTTCTTCGTCTAATATCGTGCCGATCGTTATGACTTTGAAGTTTATAATAATAATTAATTATTGCCAAAGGTTTAATCATTACCTAGGGTGTTGTTATAGATATTCAAAACGTTTCGTCTATTGTTGTTCTTTTGGAAAAGCGTAAGATAAAATGTAGCCTAGTTGCTTCATCCGGTTCGTTCCTATTTTGGTGTGAAAACTGAACTTACGATAGTTCAGTAGTTTTTTTTTTTATAATGTGCTATCTGTCGCGGAGTGTTTATGATTTATGCTTGCCCTTGATTAATGCTGAGACTGGATTCTACTTGACAACATGCAACACTTATTTCTTACGCCTCTTTGAATTATGTATATTCATTGATGTGTGCTCTGTGTACGTCAAATAAATGTTTCCTTTCTTCCTTTTTTAATAGGTGAGCACAAATATAAAAATCAATCAAAGGTTATTCCATTAACTAAATTAACTGGAAGAATATTAGCTTTTACTATTAAAACAATAGCAAATGATATTTGAGAAACCTTTAAAGGTGTACAAAGCGAAGTAAATCATATCGTACGAGTAGCTACCTGATAATCCAATGCACCGGGCCAATGCTAATGCGCCATTGTAGTGTCATCGACCGGTACCTGCCCATTGTCCCAGGCGAGCGCATACGACATCATAATAAGCATTAGCAAATGAATGAAGTCGTACTTAGAAATTGAGACGCCATTGATATTTATGTGGAAGGAAATCTTGAAATTGATCACTGGCTGAAAATGTCGTCGCGGTCAAATTTTCATTATCAAGTGACTGCTGTTCGTTTTTCTAATTTTCCGTCCCTTCTTTAAATAGTGAATAGAAGTTTACGAGACATGGATTGTAGTAAAATAATCACAAAATAAATCTAAAACATCTTTACGATAAACGTATATAATGTATATACGTATTAATGAATAGGTATCTAAAAAGATACATAAATGATTGATTATAATTAAAAACATTAGTCATTTTCAATCTTGCTCACAAGTATCTCCATAAAATTAAATATTTATGGTCAATACGTAGGTGGTATCAGGAGAAAATGTTGGACAAGCTACACGCTTTTAACTTGCAATTAATAAATAACAGATTTGATTCAATGAGAATTATGGTAGCCATAAATTCAAATTATTCATTACCTTAGTTCCTAAGCTTTTACTTAATAACTATGGACATCGTTCGATCCGAATAGAAATTTATTAATTGATTTCATGCCTACCCTATAAAAGGAATATTAGAACTAATATGCACTGGGATTATAAATGGCATTCTTGATATGGGAAATTATCTTTTGCTCTGTACTGTGCACACAAATACGTTGACAATAAGTTATACGATCATCGATGCAATCCGTATCACATCTGCCTTCAGCGTTCAATCACCAGTTGGCGTCAAAATTTATTGTTAGCTTTCACGTTTTAAAATTTTTGTCTTCCTTTCTTTGGTCACGTCTTTGGTACCCACAACACAAAAAGTAACCTAGCTACAAGTGTAAGTAAATGTAATATCCAGTCATAATACCGAGATCGTTTTCATTCAAGACTAATCTACCTGTTCCACTGGGTCTATTACGTCTGAGCCAACGTCATATCCGCCGCTGATTCCTTTCGTTTTCAATTGCCTTTGACCGAGGCCTCTAATTACGTCCATTGTCTCTGTGTATGTCTTCGTGACTTCAAGTTTTAATGATAGTTTAGCACGTATGTGAACATTATTAGATGTAATAACTAAGTGCTATTTCAGCATATTCATTCTGATTGTTATAAATATGTATGTGTGGTTGCTTGGGAAACTGAAAATGGAATTAGTCGTGTTTAAGCGACATATTTTTATAATTAGCTCTAGCTAAACCCGGCCACGCTGCGCTGTGGCGCAGACTGATATATTAATCTATACTGTATACATATAATAAAACTGTAATTGAGCCAAATCTGTACATGAAATATTTTTATCCCATAAAACGAAAGGGTTCCTCCGATTTAAGGAGTAAAAGTTAATAATTTTAAGGAAATGAAATTCTTGATAGATTTTGATGCATTTTTCTCTGTTCAGTTAACGTTCATCTCCATATACGAGTACTATTGGAGTGTAAAAAATAGCGTGTCATATAATCATTTTCCATCTATCATTGTTTTATTAAATCTCGCGAAACGCTTTGCATTTCCCGTTCCCGTGGGTACTTCGGGATAAAAACTATATACCCTTGTGTAAAAATACAAG
This sequence comes from Saturnia pavonia, assembly GCA_947532125.1. Lineage (NCBI taxonomy): Eukaryota > Metazoa > Arthropoda > Insecta > Lepidoptera > Saturniidae > Saturnia > Saturnia pavonia. The sequence goes on from OX383903.1 coordinate 16,449,284, forward strand.
TAAATCCATCCACTACTTTTCGAGTTTCATGGACACTAACATAAGGAAGCTAATTATATATATATATATATTAATAGATTATAACTATAAGTAACGAACTATAATCTTGTAATTACCGAAGATCCACAGCTTTTTATTAATTTCCTTTCCTTCCACCACTTCCCGTTTCGTTCGAACGACTATACATTTTTTTTAAGAGATCAATTGGTAAAGTTACTTGCAAAAGCAAAATTAACATTGAAAAAACAGGTTTCCTGGAAATCGTAGTGTATTGGAAATTTGAAATGCATCACTGGGCAACTATAATAAACATCCTTCCTGCGATCATCAAATGAGGTTTAAATCGTGTTCACACGTTGTTTGTGTTTGATGCGATGATGGCGCAGTGGTAGCGTGTACGACTTCGCGTCGATTGACGTGAGTTCGAATCCCTACAATGAGCCTGAGCTTTCGGTGAAGGAAAACATCTTGAGGAAACCATAGTATGGCGGTAGGGCATTGTCCAATGCATGGCTAGCTACCACCCTCAAGTTTAAAATCTGCCGCCAAGCACCAATAGGTGTGTTCCGCCAGCTGCACTTGAGAGCCAGTCTTCCACTAGGTTTAGCGTGTTACCATATTGGGCCACATCGTCACTTAACATCAGGTGAGATTGCGGCAACTGCGCCAAACCTAGAACGATAAAAAAAACACGGTGAATACGAGTTCTAAATAACTGAGAGACTAGAATTACATCGTAAATCAGCCTTATAACTGACAGAGTGCCGTGAAACGTTTTATTACACCTATACAAGTGTGTGAGATGCGTATGTTTATAGCAACTTCAAAACATGTTATTTCAGGTAATTACCTTGACCCTTAAAAATGATCGGTAAGCGTTTGTATTTGTTTAAAAGCGATTAAAAATATCTCAAAAAATGGTTAACACATGTAGATCAATTTTCTCAGAATAGGTACTTTTGTATCTAAAGGTAGGTACAAAATATTGCATATTACATTAATATTGTATAGTCAATAATAACTTGTTCTTTAGAAAATATACATTTTCGTAATATGACAAGTGATTAAGGCCTACATCGATCCGCCTCCAATCAGTCAACGCAATTTTGTTTTTAATCTATTTTAAACTCGTATGTGTTAACGTGCCATGTGGTCGATACGTAGCCGTGGGTTTCAACAGTTTAAATAATACAGATGGTTCACTTTATAAAAGATTAAAACGAAGATTATGTCGAACGTCCATGTAGCGCCAACTCCCGTGAAGATCAGAGACTATATGTTTGAAATTGTTGAAAATTATGTTTACCTGGGACACACAATCCAGTTAGGTAGATCCAATTTCGAGAAAGAGGTCAATCGTCGAATCCAACTCGGCTGGGCAGCGTTCGGGAAGCTACGTAACATATTCTCTTCCAAGATACCGCAGTGTCTCAAGACGAAAGTCTTTGACCAGTGTGTGTTGCCAGTGATTACATATGGAGCTGAGACGTGGTCGCTAACTATGGGCCTCATAAGAAAGCTCAAAGTCACTCAAAGGGCAATGGCCTCTCGGAGTTTCTCTGCGTGATCGAATCAGAAATGAGGAGATCCGCAGGAGAACCAAATTCACCGACATAGCCCGAAGAATAGCTACACTTAAGTGGCAGTGGGCTGGCCACTCGATTTAGAAACACAACTTACCATCGCACTTTGGGCTCGACATATCTATATAAATAAATCTGTTGTTCGGTTGGTACGCGTATTATTTCCTAAAAAAAATTTTGTCGGTCTGTCTGGATTTATCTTAAAAATGGCTTGACCGGTTACAATGATATTTTGTACACGAGACATCATATAAAAATTAACGATATTACCTCCAAAAATCACAAAATATGAATAAAAATAAAATTAAGTGACGTAAATAATGACGACGCAACAAACGCGTGCGGGGCCGCGGGCACAGCTAGTTTTTAATATATTTTAAAGCGTTTGGGTTTACAGGTTTCAAGTTATAGAGAATCATCAAATGTTGACTAAAATAATTTATATCAGAAAAAAGTTTATTAATTACTATTTAGAATGCATACCTACCTAAACATATAATTTCCCAGAGTGAACAAGCTGTACTCACTGTTCTGTGTATCAAATACGGACGTTTATTTGTTTAATGCCAATCGAATACACATCGTAAGTTAGTAGCGTACATTTTTAATTCTTACCACGTTATTGTTTATAATTCTTAACAATCAGCAGCGCATAAATTCAAGCGAATGTACCGAGTAGTTTTTCGTAATAACACTGAGACATGATTTTTGAGCATATGCATCCACGAGCTGGTGCCAGCAAATTTGTCCGTAAGGATTTTTTTCTATTCCTCTAAATATGTATTAATGATATCAGTTATCAGTTAGTGTTTGAGGGATATACAGTGTTAATTAGACCGTAGAGTTATTTTTACATAAAAAAAAGAAAACAAATAATGAAATTAATAAACATTATCATCATTGTTTGCTAACTTCATCATGTTGCACTTACGTTACATGATGCGCCCGCAGCTTTTTCATTTTAATTTCTACTAAACTCGCCAAAAGTAATATTAAAACTTTAATAAAATTTTGTGTAACAAATAAAACAAATGTATAATATACTTTCTGTCACTTACAAGAACACAGGAAATACCAATTTCGTATGACGAGTGCATTCCTACGATATCTGAGAGTAGAGATAGAGGTATACATCGCATCGCTTCAAACGAAACACGTGCGACGCGACGGAGCGTCGACAGTGATTTCCAGTCGTTTATCCGGTATTTCGAGTTTACGTTAGTAAGGTTTCTCTATGATTTTAATAACCTCGCCTCATAACTGTACCGTGGGTTTTATTCCGGTACTTATGTATGTAAAGGGGTGGACATGTGCGATCGAGATGCGCAAAAATACAAGTATAACTTGCGATAACTTGGATTTGGAGCGAACTCTATTGGTTTAATTCATAAACTTACATTATTTTAGTTTATATTCTGTACATTTGGCGGCATTTACGTGCTACAGTTTGATTACAGAAAAAATACACATAAAGAACTAGCAATCGCCCGCGAGAGCGTATTTGCGTTAATTATAATATAAAAGTTAATAGGAATAAAAACAGGCTATGTAGGTATATCTCTATCGGATAATGTAGCTTCTTTTTAGCTGAAAGAATTTTCAGAATCGATTCAGTAGTTCCAGAGATTACCTCTTTATAATAGTAATACTAATTAATAAGGTAGTCACTAGCCAGTGTAGCCACCAATTGACAATAATATAACTTCACCACGATGAAGGCTCTTACATAAAGGCAGGATTGCATTATAGCGGTAGTCAGAATATTAGTATGCCCGCGAAACGCAGATACGTGCAGTGCAGCGCCGCGCAGTGCCGCCGCTCTAATGCGTTCCTACCTTTATTTATGGTTTAAGCACTGAATAACGAAACAACCAAAGGAATAATAATGAGATCCAATTTAACTCGAATTCAATGAGATCCAATTTAACTCGAATTGCTTATTAATTTCATAGGAACAAGATATTCACAGAGGCAATAAAATTCCGGTAATTTTATAATATTTTACTAGTAATTTATAGATAAAAAAAATGTCATAAAGAATAAGCGATATTAGAATTGTATAAATACGGTAATGACAAGGTAACACGAGCAAGCAATATGTAAATAAATTAGCTCATTATTAAAAACTGAATTTACGTAAACTATAATATAAAATAAGCCTGGAACTGTCACATTAACGACAAATAAATTCAATTTACGAATGATCTGAGTGACGCAGGCGCAGCCGCTGTAACAATTAATCTTTTTGACATTTTAACTTACTATAAAATTCATAAATAAACCCAATTATTTTGTATGCATATTTAAAATTACTGAATTTAAAATTATTCAATGTAGGCCGTAAGAAAGTATATACATAATACACTGGGTAAATAATGTATACAGTTAATAATAATATTATTATAGTAGATATACAGAGAGGGAGTCATTTCCAGACATCACTATCTATCATCCACGTAATGATCCATCTTTTGACAGCAAAATCTGATTGACCTGGTCCTTATGGTATAAATTGTTTAGTCATTTTAAAAACTATAATAGAATGGGCAACACTCATGAGTTGACATTGGTTATAAGATGTCTCATAACTGCGCAGTAAGAAAAATAGTTTATGGAGAGTAAAGGTAAGGAGAACCATCTTATATGGGGAACAAGTTGAAAAAGTGACTAGCAGCAAATTATCATTAAAAAAAATTGCCAAATGCGTGTCAGGCCACGCGCAATGTAGGGTTCCGTAGTTACCCGTCACAATAAGCAGACTTGAGAAATTTAGGTTCCTTTTGATTTCGGAACCCTAAAAACTCACCAAAATGGCACTAGCGTAGCAACTTTTGGCGATATGTTAAAAATTCACCCACTTGCTGCCGTGGCGCCACCCTAAATCCACGCTTTTTGACGGACACCTTTTGATAGAAAGATCTTCAAGTCTCTACCCTCCATACATTAGTTGTGTCTTGTGTCTAATTAACTATTGCCGAACTATTGCCAAGCACGTGCGCCTTAAACAATGGAAATAAAAACAGAATACATAATAATGGTTATTATTAATAAGCATAAGATAGGCAATTGAATAAAGTGATTGATGGAAACGCGTGTTCATCCAATTGGATTCACGTATCTAAGCATGCTGCTTAATGATTGGATAAGATGTAACCATGATAACTGATTATTTAAAACAGTTTAATTTAAAAATAAAAACGTCACGGTAGCAAACAGTGGTAATTCAAAAACTGAAATCGTTCACGTGAAACAAGACAATACGATGGTCACCGCTCGCGTCGCATCACGCCGAACTGTTTACATCCAATTTTCCATTTCTTGTAAATAATATAAAATACAATCAGAATTTTACGAGATCAACTTTAGATATACGAGTCACCGGGAGGGAAACTTATTTTGAGAGATGCGTGGGTAGGATGCATTTTGATGTCAATTTTTTCCTTGTGTTTTTATACGCTGTAAGTGGAATATTATTGATAATATTTATATTGTTTATATTTCAAGAATTCAAGGACTGGACGATTTACCCATTTGTTCTAAAATTATGCCTAGAAAGGCACGGTGAGTCATACTTATTGAGCGCAAAATGGGAAAAGCCAAATTTTAGAGCAATCTTAAATTCTATCTTATTGAAATTCTACTTTTAATAAGTCCAAGTGGCTTCATTCCTGGTTAGAGATGTATTCAGTACATACATATAAATCTCACATATAAACTCTAACCTAACTGGACAAAGTAACAATGATATTATTTTTATAAAGGTAACCGAAAACAATGGGCTTTATCGAAATATTCTAGTAAGCTTAGAATATATATTATCTATCTACATTTCTATTGAGTACGCAGAAAAAGGCAAGCATCATTTGTTTCTATCTCTGTAAACCTATTCCGCTTCCTCTAGATTTATCTATTCCTTAGGGATGAACAGCGGTTTTGAGTACTTTAACGTTTCCTACGGTCAGTATATTTTTATTTCGATCTACATAGATCAGTCTCAGTCGGTCATGGCTTCTACACACACAATCGCATTGTATATCATTTTTTACATTTTTAATCAATTATATTTTCCACACGGATCATCTTCATTATCATTTCAGTCGAAAGACGTCTACAGCTGGACATAGGCCTCCCCCAAAAGACCTATCCGCGCTGCCCACAACCAATTGCTTCCCGGAACTCTCACCAGGTCATCCGGTTCACTTTGTGGCAGGTCAGCACACGCTGCGTCTTCCGATACGCGGTCACCACTTGAGAACTGTTCGGCCCATTGGCAATCCTTTTTACGACTCACATGCCCAACCCCCTGCCACTATGTCTAGTTGCTCCAAGCCCTGTGAAGCTGTAAAAGCCGCAAAGGCTCCAGGACCCCTAAGGCTAACATTATAGTCAGCTCGAAAAAAAAAAAGTCTAGTAGCTATTCTTAGGGCTATCGGTGACTTTAGTTCTTCTGCGGATCTCCTCATTGCTGATTCGATCACGCAGAGAAACTCCGAGTATAGCCCTCTCCATATTTCATCAGGACACAAGAAATACTATGTTGGTAACATTTAAAATCCCAGACCAATTATTTACGGCATCTTTTTTTTCAATTCACTCTACTTGTGCTACTTATTATAATATATTTACAGTTGAAATAAATAATAATAAATAATCGTATATTGGTAATACGCGTCGATCTCTGTTTACAAGTGTTTGCGGTTAACCGACCGCTTGCGTCCTGCGATCTAGAAATATCTAATCCTTGTTATGAAACTGAATCGACAGTTGGTCACGTTCGTTTGTATAGTTCATTTACAAACGACTGTATATTTGCTTTTGTCCTATTCAGCTACAAATTAAGCGTAAGTTTTGAAGGATATTTGTAAATAAGTATTACGTCGACTATACGGTTGTGATTTATTTACCTACTCCATTGCGAAAATTATAAAAAGAATATGAGAAATAAATTTACATACAATATTATGTCAACTTTAAAATTTATTTATGAAAAAGTGTTACGCTAAGGTATTAGAAACATGAAATAACTAAAGTTACTTTACATTCATACATTGTTACAACGAAGTATTTCCAACTTCTTTAGTGATTTCCTTTTTTCCGTGTACGCTGCTGTGAAACATCTAAGGCGGTGGAAAAATAAATTAAAACGTATGAAGTTTGATAACTTAGATAAGGCAATAAGAACCATCCAAAAGCAAAACAAATCAAACTATGATAATTTTAAGTCGTACAAAACCAACTAAAACAAGAGTACATGATTTAAAGCAATAAATAATAAACCTGTCGGTGAAAGCAAACCAGTATAAAACAAGTTATATTGTTAGTAAAAGATATTTAATGTAATTAAAAATTAGCAGCAAGCAAAAGAAAAACGTTAGCAATCTAAACATTTGTATTTATTTAATCTTTGAAGTATCTGTCATTTTTAAACTAAACATTCGTCATTTATTGGACTATAGTCATTTATATAACTCTTTGAAATGATTATATGATATTTTCCTTATTTTTAATTATATATAAGCAACATTTTCTTACGGATTATGATATAATTTTGAACAACCAAATTACCTCATAGATGTAAATTACATTATTATGCAGTGGCCTTCATCTCTTAAGCTCATCTTTGCACACTTAAATTAATTACATTTGTTAGAACCAAAAGTTATAAATCCTAAAAAAAGAAAGTCAAAACAAGGATAACATTAAACAAGTAAACCAGGGAAAGTTTGAAAACAAAAACCACTTAGTAAAAAGTTGCTCGTGTTCACTAGATACAGAGTGCTAGTTCCGTTAATGTCAACAAAACAGCTATGTTTTTAAGTACACGTGTAATTGTGCACACAGATATCCATTGTTGACTTAACAATACAATCGTCGATGAAGACTTCGTTTTAATTATTCCTTTAGCATTAACGGTACCCAGAGTATCATCTATAGATATTAGTGTTTTACCGAGGTGGAAAAATATTTATCATTCCCTCCGTTTGCAAAGGCATTACTTAATATAAAACTAATTTTATATTCTATGATATAATAACGTTAACGAAACATGATCGTAAAGAAGTAAAAAGTAATAAATTAGCGAACGCTAGCGAACATACCATTTGAATACAGATAGATATATTAATAGTTTCAAACTAATGTACCAAGAGGAAGGTCGGCGTACATCCTCTGATCTTATCTCTTCCGACGAAGGTATGAGATAAAGTTGTTGACTGTAAAAATATAGAGTATGCAGTCTCATATTGAGTTACGTCACAAAACAGTATCAATTGTTGATCGGTTGAAACGTCCGTAACTTTGACCTTGTAATAAGTAATGATATTGAATCCCAGTAAATCCGTGATTCCCGGTTCTTTTGCAACAATGACGTTTTTGGTCTATCCTTATTACAATATGCGCATAATGTACTCCTGACCCTACCTACGTTCCCAAGCCCGGTAAAGCTGTAAAAGCCGTGAAGGCTCCAAGGCTAACAGAATAGTCAGTTCAAAAAAAAAAACTGTCTACGTCTTAAAACCTATTTACATTAATACAGCTCTTGTAGTGTTTAGAAAATTAAAAAGAAAATCGGTAGTTTATTGTAAACATTATTTCAGTGATTTTTAAATTATGTTTTAAACTATATGTATGCTTTCTGATTTCTAATGACTTCAAGTAGTATATTATTCTTAATATATCGATATACTTATGAACATCACGAAGATTGCAAAGAGTAGATGCAGAATTTATAAAATGTATTTTTACTGTTATTTTATATCCTGCTTAGGAATCCTTTACTTCTGCATAGTTTAACAATTTTTGTTCGATTTCACCTGAAAGTTTTGGTCATTAACTTTTTACTTGCATGAATTAGATAAATGGAGGTAAAAATTGCCGTGGTCCTTTCTTGCCTTCACAATATGTCTTTGTAGGATAAGCAATAAAAGTGCTAAAAGATGTAAACATAGAATAATAAGAAAACTGGAATTCATAGTTCGAAACTCGATATAAAACTGTATTCAGTAGTAATTTTTGATAACACTGAATATTTTCAAGACAATAACAACGTTATCTGAAAATTTGATCAAATGTTAAGTCCATGTTTTGGAAAAGTTTTACAGTGCCCCTTTAAAGAACCTGCGTTCATATTATGTATAGATTAGCATACTATCTTATCTCAGGCAAAGCAAACAAAAATTAAGCGAACTACGTCTGAGAACCTGAGATTCGCGATACGTACATTTTACCGAACTAGGTAAAGGATAAAAACCTGAAAACAAGCCATTATTGAAGCGATAATACTCAGCAATTATGAGTTCGGATACTACAACAATTACAGTGAGTTCAAATCCTACACTGAGCTAAGTTTTCGGTTATGAAAAACATCATGATGGAACCGTAGAACTTAAAAGCATGTTTAGGCAGCCGGACTTGAGAGCCACCCTCAATTTTTACGATTAACATGTTATCGCTTCCTTGGAGCGTTCACTTAATATCAAATGAGACCTTAATCTATACTACGATAAGAAATAATTTTCACCTAATGTCAAAGTTATGATCGGTGGATAGGAACTCTCTTGCGCTATAAATTTTTCATGAACTAACTCCTGTATTTTAACAGAGGAACAAAATCCTCATTCTCTACACGTGAACACCCTATAAAATTATTGAAATGGGCGAGATTTGTTGATAATGTAGTGTTTTAGTTTTCAGTTGATAAACTTGCCTTGTTTTAGCATATATTCAGTAACTACGATGGAATTACATCTACAAGTGAAGTTAATTCGAAATAATAGCATGGAATATGAATTTTAAGTCAAAATCGAAAATTCTTTACAAAATTTAAATTTCACGTGAATTGGAATGAATGAATACTTTATTGTACCTACTTTATGTCGTACATTGGCGAGCTTTGCCTACATTGAATACACTTTTACAGAGGATTAGACATTGAAGTTGATATAAAACTATAATCGCTTGAATTGTAATTAATAATTATTAGAATTACAACATTGACACCGGCAAATGCTTCTACGACCCGAATGAAAAAATAAATTAAGTAAAATACATGGTTCAATATTGGCAACGTTCCGAGTCAACACAGACTAGGCGTCGAGTGCTCAGCTCATATTATACACAGCGGATCGGACATTTTATTAGGCTCAGTGTAAAAGCGGCCTCGAAAGCTGAAACAGTTATAAAATACGAATAATATGATGTTTATGTGATGAATTTATGATGATGGAGTTCGGTTTTCTCGATGGTAAAATTCATCTAAAATTAGTCGAAGCCGCGTAATTTTATATAACTACTAATTTTATGATAACGATATAACAGTAATGGCAGTTATTGGTTTGTGATAATTAATTGCTTTCACTTTTAGTGTAATCTAAAAGTGAACACGCGATCTTTATTATTGCATCGTTTACTTTCTAAAGCAAAGGCCTCACAAGTACTTTTCTGAACTCTTAAAAGTTCTTTGAATATAATTCGTTTGTTTTAAATTTTTAATTGAGATGATTTGGATTGATAAGGAAAGGAGGATAAGGATCTGTGGTGTAGAAAATATTGTAACCTCAGATCTAATATCAGATTAGATAAGATCAGATCAGATGCTTAACATTATCAGGTAAAAAATCGCAAATAAAAATACAGCCTATAATAGTTACCAATTTCACTATAAAATATACCTAGATATGATAATGTGCAAAAACAGTGAAGATAAATTGTGCACATGGATGTTTCGTTGGTCGGCCTTCAGTGCCACCACGCTTTGTTTATTATTAGGCAATGAGATTGAGCGCCCATACGATTTTTTTGAAGCAATAATGGCTCAGTAGTTATTCCTATGCTTGGACATAGGGTTAAATTTCTTTGCGATTGAACACCATGTTGATCTATATGTATTCGAATTTCATCGCAATGAAACCATAAGGAGATGGTAGAGCATTCCTGCTAGTTACTATTTAAATCACGCTAGCTTATCTTTATATATATATAATTCTTCTGTAAGAGTGTATGTGACTAAATTCCTCCTAAACGGATGAACCGATTTTGATGTTTTTTGTGTATGAGTCCCTCGATGGTTTAGAGTCGCAATTGGACACGGCATTTGGCAACTGGATAAGTTCTAGGATTTTTTTTACTGCTGGCAATACAACTATCAGACAGGACAACTTCTATCAATTCCGCTAGTAAATCAGTAAAAAAGTAGCATATAAAGCAACATCAAATACTAAAAATTCACATCATTAAGACAAGGTCTTATTCACATTGCATAAATATTCACTGATTGTCTCGCTTATTACCCGATTGGTGTTTTTACAACTTTCGGGGGTATTTAACGGATGTTTATTCCCAAGCCATAATTACAATTAACTTTTGAAATATTCTAACGAATTCTTACAGACCAAATAAATCTCAGAAGCATACTTACAAAGTTTAAAATCAAATTATCTATTTAAAAGACGCAATTGATTATTAGCGTCATGCATTTCACATTAACATCATTAGAAATTATATTATAGAGAAATAAATAATTTCAAAGAATTATAAAATTAAAATGCCCGTGACGGATGGCTTGAGACGTGTTTATTTTCACAAAAGGCAATTGAAGTCCGCAGCACCACAATCTTTCTAAATAAAAAGAATCATCGGCTCAGGTCATCTGAATTTTGAACGCTCTTGCTTATATGCTCGTCATTAAAAAGGGATGAAACCTAAAAGAACATTACAGTGTATCGATCGAGAATATTCACACTTGATGCCGAGAAATAAATGAAAGTGAACCGGACATTGTCCCCTCTAGTAATCAATATTGCTTTTTACATCGCTTCTGGATTTCTCTTAATGGATCAATACTAGACCTATATAGTGACAATGCTTTTTTATGACATTATAATACTTTGCCAAACATCTTATGTTCCAGTTCTTTATTATTACAAGTAACAATATATTCTTAAAAAATCCTTTATATTTGATAAAATATATGATCATAATTCACAATTTCTTGCTGTCTCTTCTACGTGACAGTGGTATTTCGGAACCGATGTTACTTTGACGAAGAGGACCTAAATTGGGTAAATATAATTTTATTTTAATAAACGATTTATTTTCAACTTGCCATATTATACAATAGTTGCAAAAAGCCAAAAATATTATTTACAGGAATAATGAAACCAGTTGTACCTGAGGTTCACTCACAAGGACGTTTAAGAAACATGGCCGCCTCTCGATAGTGACACTACAAAGGAATGCAGTTCGACCGAGGTAGATGCAAATCGTGAACTTAATTTATAAATTAATCTAGACTCGGATTCAAAGCACGTCCTTCATGTTGCGGACGATGATGTGGTTAAAAAGTATATATTTTCGTCTTTCTGTTGCTTGTTTGTTTACTAACTAAATTGAGCGGAAATTTACCGGAATAACATAGTATAACAATCATTTACATAATTATGTATAAGTGCAAAGGGTATAAAACACGGCATACATTGTAGAGAATAAATTCGGCGGGTCGCTTTTAAATTTTAACCCATATAGATACAATGTCCTTTTTTATATAAATATAGGTTCAGCGTTTGGCCACAATCTCATCTGATGTTAAGTGACGATGTGTCCTAAGACGGTGAAACGCTTAGACTAGTGGTGGAACTGGCTTTCGAGTGTAACACTTGTGGCAGATTTTCAAGTTGAGGATGGTAGTTAGCTAGACAGGCATTAGAAAATACCATATAACCATGCTATTCATCAGGATGTTAATTTTTAACGAAAGCTCAAGCTCATTTTAGGGATTCGAACTCAAGTCGAACGAGGCGGTGTTCGTACGTTACCACTGAGTCCGCATTGCTTCTATGAAAAGCACGTGTATAGTGAGTGACATCAAAAAAAAAAGAGGAATCAGTTTTCCTAGCGGATAGTAATACCGGTGCAATTCATTGTCTCTTTGGACTCGATCACTCGAACAAATGTTCTCCGATATGCCAATGACCTCGTTATCATACAACTACCTCCTCGTCCTTATTGATATAGATATTATAAGAATTTGAGTTTTATGGTATTCAGATCATGATGATACTTACTGTAAAAGTCCTATACACAAATGCAAATGAGATATATACACAATGTTCTTTAATTTTCCTCCTTTTTTTCTAACGATAAAGTCGTTTTACGGACCAACTTTACTAATTATTTATTTATTTAAACAGAGCTAACTAAAATAAATAATCCGTAGAAATAAGATCAAACTAAGTATTAGCTTATGTGTACGCCAGGTAAACCGGTGCATCCTTACAAGTTAGAGAGCGAGTGCAGAATAAAAAAAGGTTAAAATGCATTTCGTTGGGAACTAATAATTCATTGTAGTGAACAAATATAACAGAATATGTTATCGCAAAGGCTTCATCTACAGTCTAAAAATAACGCAACCACCTTCAAATGATTTTATTAGTCAAACATGTTTTGTAGGGTTTTTTATTCAGGTATCCTCAACTTCTATCGTTGGAATCCATATAAACATGGAGGACATCGGCCGCGGGAACATTTTCGCAGACATCGTCAGACCGTACAGACTCTTACAGATATTCCGTAAATATGTTCAAAGTTATATTGTCGTACCTGCTGTGTAAGGTATTCGCTTTTTTTATTTCTACTTGGTTGGCATTGGTCGACCGAACTACTAATAACAAAGGTGACTTCATCTATGATGGCGTACTTATATACCTCTCTAATTTATTTTCGCTTCACATATACATTATCATTTTAATATATATTTATACACATATTAAAATGAATGAAATTTGAACGAAACCACAGATAATGCGCGCGTTCACCAATGACCAAGTGACCAAGGGACCAAGTGGGTATTAGAAAATACCCAATCAACATGCTATGGTTTCATCACGATGTTTTTCTTCACCGAAAGCTCAGGCTCATTGCAGGGATTCGAACTCACGTCGATCGATACGGAGTCCGTAAACTCTATCATTGGACATCTGTTTTCAAGCAGTCACTGTATTATTCAGAAGTTGCAGTGAAGAGGAAGTTCCCTTTCTAGGATGGCTATTTCTAGGCTGTAATTGAGATTAATAAATAATTTATAAGTGACTAATACTTAGATGACTGTTAATATTTATATCCAATACCACATTGTAGTCAATAAGAAAATAAATAAACATTTCCAAAAGTCCTTTACACGTCAATAATCGTATATTTCATAACGAGTACGAATGTGTAATGGCTGGTTGATGCGACTGCAATAATTCTTAGTAATGTTTTATGGCAGAATTGTGTAAAAGTAGTTGATGATAAGAATCTAAAAAGGGCTGATCAACGAAATGTAATATGAAACGCTGTTAATAAATTAACTCGAGAATATCAATTACTGAAATCTGAATATAATCATAAAATACAGCACGGTCTGTTTATTTGTTCCGCAACATACACTCAAGTATGTCTTACTCCGAATATTTGATGAACGACCCGCATAAGAAATCGTCTGTGACTTACAAAACTTGCCAATTAGCGTAACAAAATAAGCGACGGTATCAAATGCAGTCGCACTGCGAGATGCTTTAAACTTTAAAGTAACAACAAATTTCTTGGCAAAGTTCTTTATCGTTGGCATGGTTCGAGATTTTAAAATAATCATTAAGATTATATCCATGCAAGTTCATTTACCTAACACTCTCGTTCGTGACACAGTTTATAGTATTCTATTCACCAAAGATCTTACAGTTCAGTTTTTTTTTAAGTAAAAAAAATATAATTTATAAGTATTTTTGTGCATTAAAGATGTCGTCTAATAAAATCTTGTAATTTTACTAACTTCCCTTACACGCGGTTGCAAATGTAGCTGTGACCCACAAACTAGGAAATAATTCAATCGGGAAGTATGGCACTCTTGTGTCGGCGCGAAATTCATCATAGTAACAAACTTCAATGTTTCGCATTTCGGAAACATTAAGTTTCCCAAGTGAACTTTATGAATATTTATGTTTCTTGTGTTGTTGTTTACTTACTATATTTATACCGTCTTCATTAAAAGGTGCAGTAAAATCATTTTGTAGTTCCAGTATATAAAAAACTGAAAGCGCCTTAATAGAACTTTCCCGAATGAGAATCCTGTGACGAATTGATATTAGTGAAGACGAAATGGCGTCCGTTCCACTCTCGGAGAGTCGAATGTCAAAACCGTTGCCGACTGACGGCTTTAAGTTTGCATTTCACACAATCTTAACTAATTTACAATAATTAGTGGTAACACGTTACACTTAGAAACGGTTCTAGTCTTACACTTATGCTGTCGGAGCATATCGACGTGTGCTTGCCAATCTTAACGATTATTGTGTAATGAAAATTTGATTCTCAATACGATAATTGATTAATTAATAACATTAAGAGAACATTAAGAACTAGGTATTCTCTAGGTAACTAAGTATATATATCTCGTAAACTATTAAATAAATAAGGCAGTAGGGACGCCAAACAAAACGTGTTTGCTATAACAATATGTTAACAATATTAACAAGTCACACGTGTATACTAAGCTACCGAGAAAGCTTTATTTTATAGGTTTTTTTTACATTTCGTATTAATTTTATTAGGTCTAATTGATTGGATAGGCGAGAGTGTAGGCGAAACTGCCATATTATTATGAATGTGGAGCATAAAGTCTGTTGCATAATTTTACTTGGTGTATATTTAATGTGATAAACCAATGCCATCAAAATAAATAGGTACATTGTTTAGTTAACCAAATATTAGTGTTATAGACCTTTGAGTTCATATACTCATATAACCTCAATAAAAATATGAATATTTAGTTGGCACATACCCACGGATTATGAAATGTTGACCTAATATGAAATCGCATGTTTAAAGCGTATAAATATTTTATAATGTCTCCGAAATCAACAGTATATAAATTAAATCGAACAACATGATCTTGTGTAAATAGCTAGACAGTTTCTCGAACACCGTTTTACACACATTGCTAATAACATATACAAATTGTCAGCGACAAGCGAAAATAGAAAGCAATGGACGGAAGAGCCAGATGTATGTCGCGTCTGTACAGGTGGACGCAAGAGAGAACGGCCGTGCAAACGAGACACAACATGACACAGAACAAATTTTACGTAAAAAGAAAAGGGACAAGGCATCGGCCAGTTTAACAACTACCACACATACCTACTTCTTCTTTCGAAAAAACGAGAATACTATCGGCTGTCCGGAGTAATTAGGAACATGATTTATTAAAACGCATACATAAATGAATGCGATATACAAATTAAAAACAAAAGTATACCTTTTCACATATTTCAATTTAATCCATTTTCAATAATTTTTGTTAGGTTAGTTAGTTAATTTAGTAATTGTGTTTCAAATAATTTATATAGTGCATTTAAATACTTACTTAGTAAGCCATTGGAGGTTTAGGTAGTTCAGTCAGTTAGTATATACGGTCATAAGCCTGTCACGGCGACTCCATGTCCTATCATATCATCATCATCATATTCTATCTTTGTTGACACTTTCGTTCATTTGTTTTTGGGTTTTCAGTTCTCAAAGATAAGTTCTTTTATCACATTTATAATAAAACTGTTTATGAAATGATATTTGTAGAATTTTAATTTCCTAAACCTTAAGATATAAGACATATTCTTGTGGCTCTGTCAACGAATTCTCAGCCTTCCTTCAGTGATCTACGCAGCACTTGAATTAGATTCAGTGCGGTAAAATAAAACGAGAATAAAAAATTCTTAACTCTAACGAAAATTTTACTGTAGACCTTTGTTTTAGTCAAACACGTTGATCACCAGAGACCTTAAATGCAGTCGACGATTAAGTCGATAATATAAATATGATGATTCAAAAACAGAAACAAACAAACATGAAACAAAAACATACCTGAACGTCTGTAACCGAGTTTTAAATGTGCGAAGTTACATAATTTCGCATTAAAACAAGTAAGACGATGATCACGCCTTTGTCTCTGTGACATTTGGATTATGCTTAAGTCACAGGTTAGATACATCAGCTAGTTCATTTAATATTTGGTATACGTACAAAATATTTGTAAGTAAGGAAGTTTGCTTATTTGGAAGAATCAATCAAAATATCATGGAGAATCCTAATCAGGAAAAAATTACGTGTAATTAATTATCCGTATCCTCGTTTATTTTTCACGGTAACAATTCATACAGGGTGACATTAATAGTAGATAGAGATCGCGGTTACATCAAAATTCAGCAGTAATACGTTTCAAAGTTGTTATTATTACATACTTTACAAACATCAATGAAATCCAAACATATGGAATAAATTTTGGTACTTACCAATTTAAATTTAGGGTTCATTAATTTCAATTTTCAAAGTCAGCAATATATCACTGAGTATGCAACAAGAATAAAAGATATATCAGTTGAATATGTATTATATGACACAGAATTGTTTCTAATTTCATATCTTGTGATGGTTGAATTGCGGATGTTTTGGATTAACCCGAAGTCAATTTAACTGTCAATTTAACCTAACCTAACACCGCTGTTTATACAAATGGAACTAGCTGCTCTCACTTACTTTGTGGATTGCAAAGGAACGAGGATGCCGTGGAATTGTACTCGAATAGTTTGAACGTTCACTTACCGCATTCCGAGGCGGGTAGGCTTGTTGCGAAAATAAACCATTATCAGAAACACTCATTACAATGGCTAATGTGGTAGGGATTTCATAATTATTGTTATCGAAATTGTTTGAAATAAAGTAAGTGCAAATGATTGTCATTTGTTGATCAACTTTTTCCTTTTAGAGTTTCTTAAGCTGTTGGAAATTGGCAGATTGGTGTTACAATGCAAAAAGTAGGCAGTTCCTAGTGTCTAAAGATAGGATAAGCGGTGAAAGACGTTATTTTGCTATTCTTACCGTATTCGACTATTTAAAGATTTTCATTTAGGTAATATGAAAAAACGAGGCCGGTGTACTTTTATTTCACCTTGGGCGGTAGAAATCAACAATACAATATTCTTGCTACATACCCTTTTATTATGACCGAGTAACAGTCCATATCTGTGTATTAATTTAATGATAGAAATTAGGTCATCAAAAAGTAAATAAAGAAAAAGATCAACCGACTTAATGGTGTCCTTGCTATAAAACATATAATTTTTTGATGAAACACTGATATCAAAAGAAAAGTAAATTCACGGCCACAAGACAGAGAACGGCAGTCGTAAAATAAAAAGCAATACATCACTATCCAGGAATAAATTTCAGACGTAAAGATTCATCTTGACCTCATTTCTTTTTGGTTTACGACGAATGTTTGTCAACTAATAAATCGGTGATTCACAGCTGTCCCAGTATTTTCTTTTATAAGATTGCTCTAAATAATTTATTTTAAAATTAAAATACTAAATAATAACTTTATCAAATACATACGCCTAGACGGCAAATAATCCACAATAAACAAATAATTACATTAAAATTGAATCGAAACCACGGTATGAAGGCGTGCTTACCTATAGTGCATTAAAACTAAGAATTATGCGATTTAGTTTCTAGCGTGCTTTACAAACAGGTCATTCACCAATACTGTTTATCAATATTTTATGATCATAAGATAAAGTCTCGTATTTTTGCACTTTCAGGTGAAAAGCCCTGTGTATGAAATATAAAGAGAAATGATAAATTAATAAAAATGAATTAATGTGATTCAATCACGCCACTTGGCATTGCTAAAAAGCATTGGGATGAAAAAAATCGGATAATTAGCGGGTAGAACATGCGCTCTGAAGGTTTCCGTACCAACTGATTACATTATATACGGTACATTATTGTACCGACGTTTATTTATATAAATAAAATGATTGAGGTTTGAGGTTTACCGTTGTGCGCACATCGCGCAAAAACTACTGGATTTTATGAAAAAATATTTTATTTACCTATTTTATTTTATTATTATTTTATTTTTATTAACCCTTTCCATACTTTTTTCAATTTGAAGCACGGAACCCTAAAAAGAAACAGAACCCATATAGGTTACGTATTTTTGTAAATTTGGAATAAACCAATTGTTCTATGACAAAGGCGTGGTTGCGAAGATACCCCCAATGGCCAAAGTCCGTGGCGACCTTGTTTTCATTTTCGTTCGACGTCAGGTGGAATCGTGATTCGTAAATCGTAACGATACAGATTAATGATATAATTAGCCATAAACTCACCATTAAAACCACGTTTGAAACAGACTTGACGATTTCGAAATATATTTGGATGTATCAAGTACAAAAATTCCCCAAATAAAATAAAGATGTACGGAGGTTTGGATTGACTAGAATCTTCATTATTTTCTTGATATTAAAAAAATACGAACGTGGGACACGCAAATGATGACTAAAATGTTACAGCTATTACCATTAAACAAAGACAGACTAAAAGTAACATATTATAAAACATCAAGATATTTTTGGTATATACCAGAAGTAAAAACGAACATGCAATCTACCCAATGCTAAGTGATTCCTGCAGATTGTGGTCTTCTTATAGAAACTTCTAACAAATTTGCAGCCAATTGCGAGATCAGGCACTAATAGTACTAAGCCTAAGGATTACGTAAGCTGGTAAAGTCGGGTGTGATAATATGTACTAATGTATTTGCTTTGTATTAATCACTATAGTATGCGATTTATATAATTCTTCGATCATTTGTTTTAAAGACAAAATTCACAGCTTCGTTGCATAGACGATTAGCACTGCAGTAAAAAATGCATGTAGACACTCCTCCAATCGCGTCGTATTTTAAGAGTATTCTATCACCTTGCATGATCAATTGCCACTTACATTGCATAGACGTATTCTGCGTTTAACAATAATTTACACCGACCTTACGGAGTCAACAACCATAACATTATTGGTACCTGGACATTAGGAAGTTCATGTTTTTAGCCGTTAACGCCTCTAGTATCTATGTCAATAATTTAATAAAAAAGAGGATATATCTTACACGAACGAAAGCTAGCGTATTGTTTATCAATTAATATAAATTGTCGCAGCCATCAAGACTGGATTCCATAGATCCAATAGCGTAGAATGCATTGAAAAACCAATTATGCTATCGACCAAGTACTGGGTTGACTATGAATTATAAACCGGTTCCTAAGTTCCTCTTTTTGTTTCACCACCGATATCAATATCAATAAGAATATACAAAGCGAATTTTTAAAACGTAAATTTAAAATATACAGGATGGAAAAATTTATGAGGCATGGAAGAAAAGTACATTAAATATTAAAGATAGCAAATTTTACTCACAGGAAACATTCTTTTATTTTTTTAAATAAGAATAACCGCATTCACAGTTTTTTTTATTTCAGTTTAACTGTACCAGGAATCGAACCAACTAAAAATGCAAAAAAACGACATTCACTATTTTATTGTGCCAATCGTTAGTGACTATGATAAGGATACAATCTCTCGAATAAACATTGCATCTCACAATTCAAGAAGACCATGAAATCTAACTTTAACTAACATTACCTAACCTAAACTAGTTAGTTAAAAAAATTAAAACACATTTCAATTTCCTTAGAACTTCACGATGACAGTACCTAAATAAAAGAAAATATAATGTATGAAGTATAATAATCAGCTAAATTGTTTTTAAATTATTAATGATAAATTACATTTTAATAGACGAGATATTATGACAAAATTTTATAAATATGTAGAATGATTAAATTTCACACAACTCAATAACCTAATGTTTTTTTTTTGTACAATTTTAATATCTGGATATGTACAAACGTTACGATTAAATGACGCTTACGCCGCTGGACTTCTGCTATGGGGTCACATAAGAAATTAACTTACAAAAAGTTCTATAACACTGTTATTTAGTTATTATGAACATTCATCCCAACACATTACAAAAGAATTACACATAATAAATATCTGAAAAGACTAAATCTGTATACTATACAAGAAATGGATCTCATTTCGAGCAACTTATCAGTTAATTTATTGAAAAGTTGTATAAAAATAATAATTTTAATTAATATCTTCTGTTTATGTGTACAAAATATGTGTGATATATTTTTAATGTAGATCATGGAACATTAAAATTCCTAAGATACCAAACTGTGTGTTTTTCAATACACAGGAAAATAAAGAATAATAAACAAATATATCTGTAAAAAATAGATTAGCAGTGTATTTCTTCAAATACTAAAACTAATATCGGATGTATATATAGGGTGTATGTACTCAAGAAAACTGGGCAATGAAACAAAGCTATTAAACTAAACGTAACGTTTGACGCAATACACCGCGCTGTATGCAGAGGCGCGAGTTGGCTCAGTAATCTCAGTATAAACCTAGCAAGTTCAATTTATATAAACAGTGGTGAAAGAAGTAACAACGTAATAGAAGAGCGTTAACTGTCCAAGCCGTCGTACATCAAAATACATGAAAACTCGGTCTTGTGTAACTGATGTGCTTAGTGTTTCCGATCTAAATCACATGTTTACACAACACACTATTCATTATTGTATAATGAATTTGGTTAATCTTATTAATTGGCGTGGCAATTAAATCGTTTCTCCAAAATCCAGACTGTGCTATCAACGAAGGACGGAAGCTGCATCCGTTTAAACAATTAAAAGTTATGCAACAAATGATTAATTTAAAATTTAAAAAATGATCAATCACATTGATGTCAACACACACTTTCATTAAATTAAGTGGCATTAAATTTAGCCGTCGTAACTTTATTCGGACATAACCTAATAAAGCTCGTTGTAATATTGTTCATGGAACGTGCACTGACCAAACTATAATTCAATTAATGACGCATAGAGATTATATTACAGTTGTTGCGCACGCCCATGCGCAGTTGATTCTGAAACACGTGGACATGCAAAGTTTCGAATGACAATAAAATGGCGCCAGTGAGATGTGACACGCGCCTCCTTAAAGAAGTTCGCGATCCATCGGACACTGGATTCGGGTAGCCAGACGGGAATAGTCACATCACGGCCTGGCCTGGCGGCCGGCCATATGAGAATCTAATCGGAAAAGTCCCAACTGCTCGATCACCTTAAAACAATTTTCAGTCTTGCACGTACGGATTTAGGTTTGTTTTACTTCGAACAGTTTGTGAATGTAGGTCGGAATGTCGTCCAGTGACGGATATAAGTCGCGTCTGTACCGATCCTTACGTAATTTTGTGTTGACGATGAACTCGATACGTCATTGTGATACCCTCCTAACGACTGATGACCTATTCAGCATTTACCTACCGTAAATCAAACGTATAAGATATTTCGCATTGAAGCGTCCTTGTTGAGATAAGTAGACCACTTTAAAATTAGACACAGTCGACTTAGATGTACATAGTGTTTTGACGGTACTTGATGTTTATTTAGTAGGTATAACTCTAGTTTCGAATAGTTCGAACAACAGTTTTTTAAATAAATATCACATAGAAAATGAAAAGATAAAACAGACAGATTTTGTTTTCATTGATGCTTATTATATGGTTACGATATTTATTGACTTAAAAATTCGTGATAAACGTATTGTCTTAAATAAATGTTTTAACATCTATATGTATAATTGAAAAAATAAACGCTGATTTAATCATATAACGCTTGAAAAATATTGCAGGGAATTAAACTAACCTTCAATCTGCTATTAAAGTTATGCAACTAACGCGGTCTTCAGTTTTCATAGAGTTTCAGACTCTATGTCTATAGTCACTAGGAGGCTTTTAATCAACGCATCTTCTTTACACACAATATTATAAATATTTATAATCTCAACGTAAAATGTATCATATGATTAATGACGTACATGTATAATAGTGATTCGACCACTGGAAGAGGTTTTCGTATTAAATTAACACATACTAGTAAATGAAAGTATGTCCTTTTTTGTTGGCGGCTAAATCGTGATCTCTGAGTTAGACTATAAGCACAAATATTTCGAGTATATATTAGGCAAGTCGAGTTATCATAAAATCGAGTTTGTCAATTTTAACTTTAAATGTATTTGGCATTGAAATTTTGTGTTGATATAAAATTCTTTTCAGGATGACATATTTTGTCATATTAAGAGTATAATTTTTATGGATCATGGTAAATCAGAGGTACTTGAGATTTGGTACAAAAGTAAAATCCAGCCCTAGAGACAAACATTTTTCCCAAAAGTGAAAAGGTAACCCCTTTATGCAAAGTACTTCGATGTAAAGATTTACATAGTACACATTATGTAATAGTATTTTGACAGCACAAATAAAATAATATTTAAAAATACATTTAAATGTATAGTTTCAGAAACAAAGAAATATTGTATTATAAGTAAACCTTGATCTTGTAAAGCCTATAATGGTAGGTAGAATTGGCGGCCATCATCGTAACTTTGCTATTTTAGTACAGTGAGGCTTTGATTTTTGCAGAATTGCGTGGGGTTGAGAGTACATTCAACTGTACATCTGACTAATTCTGAACTTGATTTTGGATCCCTTCCAAATTCGGAAGACTAACCTATTAGTCTACTATCAACTATTACTCAACTACGCAACATAATAATATTCAATATGACAAAATAACCACAAGGTAAATATAACCATATAAACGAATGATAAAGTATAGTTAGTATATGTAAAAATCTGTGGGTTACAATTACTGAAAAAACTCTAAAGCGTTCTATTATGATACAGATTAATGAAAGAAACTTATTTAGAGAATACTTATTTCGCAATTTCAAACTGGTTTGAAACAGTAAAATGTATTAAATTACATAAATTATAATGCAATTAAAATTACAACTATAATTAAACTAGTTTTGTGGAAATTGTACTCCTGTTGTAATTATTATAACCCAAAATATGTTGGCGTTATAAGATTTTTTGTCATATTTAACTTTAATTATAAATAGCACAGGGATAATGAAAATTATGAGACAAAATAAATAATTACTGTAAACAGAAGAGTATAAGCAACAGGTGTTAATCTATATCTATCTATATTTATACATATTAAAATATCTACGTCTCTCTCTCTGTCTGTCTATTCGTTAATGTTCTTTTCACGCGAAAACCACTCATCCGATTTACATGTTTTTTTTATTTTAATTCATAGGTATGTTGTTAGGTCCTTACACATGTAATTGAAGTTTTGTTGAACTGACCATATTGAACTCAAATATCTGGCGTTTGGAGCGGATCCATCGCAAATCACGTCAGAGTTAGCGGCAGGCTTCGTTGTGAGTGATAAAACAATTTTAATCCACTTGAAACAAATTGGAAAACTGGAGAAATGGGTACCGCATGAATTGACTGAAGCAAACCAACAAACACACATTGAGAGTTACGCTACATTACTCAACAGTCACAGTAACAGGGAATTTTGAATCGTATTGTTACTTGTGACGAAAAATGGATCCTTTACGACAATCGAAACCAGCAAAACCCTAGGAAATCCGGCTAAATCCTGTCTCAAGCGAAAGTTGACTCAGAAAAAGGTACTAGTGAGTGTTTGGTGGACCAGTGCTGGTGTCATACACTACAGTTTCCTAAGATCTGGCCAGACGATAATAGCAGATCTGCATTGTCAACAATTGCAAACCATGATGGAAAAGCTAGCCCTTAAACAAACGAGAATGGTCTACCTCTCTAGGCCACTGCTGCTTCAGGACAACGCTAGACCCCATACTTCACGATAGACGGTCGCTAACTTATAACAATATTTTCAGCAATGGAATCAATGACCTACCTATAAATGGCGAAAGTGTACATAGATAATAATGGTACATACTTCGATTGATTAAATATATAATTTCATAATATTTCGATTTACTTTTTCCATATAAAACGCTAATTAACACCATATATACATTTACATACACATGCATTTACATATATGTATAAATTTTGCAAGATAAAGTAACATACGAAATAAGCAGTGACGATAATAGCGATACAATTCGGAAAAAGACGCATTTGGGGCAAATTAGTGTTCTACATAATTGTAGATATAAGCCATACTATATATCTATCTTCTAAGAATCTCCCATAGGAAGCATTTTTGTCTTCCGTCTTTTGTGCAAGGGCAGCACTAATCGCGCGTACGGTCGACCGACGGCATTCTGTAGTGCACGCGAGCGCAGTACAAGCAATGATGGCTCAGTGGTAGCGTGTATGGACATCGCGTCGACGGACGTGAGTTCGAATCCCTGCAATGAATCTATGGCTAACTAACACCCTCAAGTTGAAAATCTGTCGCCAAGCATTAATAGGTGTGCTCCGGCAGCTGCACCAGTCTTCCACTAGGCTTAGCGTGTTACCATGTCATTACATCGTCACTTAAGATCAGGTGAGATTGTGGCCATAACGCTAAATCTATAACGAATATAACGATAAAAAAAGTAAAAATATTAAAAGATATCTGTATCTAAATCTTAACGAACACAACACGCGAAGTACTAATCACTACATATGGACACAAAGGAACAAACATATACATGTATATATAGTATAGAGGCTATACGTTGACATAACAATACGAAATTATCGATAGTAAACAAAGAACAAAGAGCTGCGTGCCTCGATAGTAAGGCGTAAAAAAAATGAATACAGTGGAACAGAACACGAATGTTCTGATAACGAATCTGTAATTCTATCATTGACTTTCAAATAGAGCAATGTGGGCAATGAAATTCTAAACCACTTTGCAAGTTGTAAATACAAAACAAGGTTAAGTTAAATGTTACTAACGATGACATAATTAAAATCAACATTAAAAAAGATATATGTAACCAAATTGTATTGTAAATTAAACCGGTTATAATATGAAGACAGATGAAAGTTAATCATAAATTAATTAGAGCCTAAATATAACCTATAATTTGAGTACTTTATTTCTATCAATATTTTTTTCTGAGTTAATGCTAAGTAGTTCTACATATTTTAAAACCGGAACATTGATTACTTATAAAAATATGTATTTTAATTATTTTTCTGCAGTCTAAAATATTTCATCAGTGTATGCAAAAAGTAATAGAGAATATTGCAAAGTTTTTTTATTATTACTAGACCTAACTTAACTTGTAATGCAACATCCATGTAACGTAATATACTGGTCATATTAACTATAATAAGTAGGTGTTAGTAACCTTGTGTTGGAAGACGTAAAATCATTGAGATGTCATTGTGTTATCTGATAACGTGACAAGGAAAAACTGAGCTACACCCTGCAGTAAGTTAGCACATCACGTGTGCAAACGTTACAATACGTAACTCAAACGTAAGTAATACGATAGCTTTAATAACTTACTTCACACACAAAAGCATCATCATCATCTTAAACGTACCTGAAAATAGAAAACATATTAATTCATTAAGTTTACTCAAGTGACATAAAAATAATATTAGATAATCATAATTATTTAGTAGATCATTTAATTATATTATAAATTTTCAATTCAACGTGTATCTTTTTTAGGAGATAAACAATGTAATATTTCTAAAAAGGTTTATCATATTATGTCTTTTGCTTACAGAGGTTTTTCTTAAACTGGCAAGATCGTTGACCATCATCCACTGTAGATTGATGAATGTTCTGGTAGAGTATGAATTCTTTGGTAGAACACATAAATTTCTTAAGGTCAAGATTAAACAAAATAAATACTGCATTCCGGACCAACCCGACCACAAATAACCAACACCCAAAGCGATACGTGAGGCCGCGTCAATACGAGAAAGTACTCGGAGGCGAGAAGAAAGCGCAAAAAAGTTGACCGGCCCCGGACTATCGGTTTGGAATTTAGCTCGAGACGCGGCCGCCTTGCGATTGATCGTGCGAACGTATTGTTTTTGTATTTCCAACTACAATATCAATAAATCTCATCATTGGATAGTATCAGCTGTCTGATTCATGAGCATCTTCATCTTTTAATGGATATTTAATTCTCGAACAAATCAAAGACTGTTCCGATATTTTCTATTAGTTCGATATTTTTTACGGTAAAGAGGAGCAAATATCCGACTTTATGTCTGATTTTAAGTAGTAGCCGTGGGCAAATGCATTTGTTGCATTACACACATGGAATTGCGGGTATAATTATTAGAAGCTATTTATTTATAGAGAGACTTTCTATAAATTTAGCAAATGTGGGTTCAATCTTAGCAAAATGATTAATATATTATTTCACATCAATATTGAAAATTTTGACTATGTACTTTTTAAAAGGTGTGCATACATCTCCATATGAGTTATTATGCTAATCTTATAGTTTTGATAATAAAAAAATTTACAGTATCATAAATCATGATTGTATCGCATTAGTTAATTAACGATGACTTGTTACACTTGACATTCACCTTCGCTTTCAATGTTGGCTCCTCTTATAATTTTGTCAATTCTTAAATTTGACTAAAAAAAGTTTTTGTCTTTCCTTGTCTAAAACACAATTATTAATTTTAAAGCTTTAGCTTAGCTTTTTAAATATTATCCCAAATTTTTTTTCAGAATTAAATTAAAGCCGTTGTTATTACCTCTACTTAAATTACTTATACCACATCTGATAAATAATAAAAATAACATAAAAGATGTAGAAACCATTAAATATTCATACATCTGACCTCAGACTTTGGGAACGAAAGGCTACAAGCAATTCTACTTTTTATCACTTCAGTATTATAACTGTAAATTAGTTTACGCTTGCCAGCGAAATAACCTTGAGTTACAAATTAAACCTACAGAGGAATATCAAGCAATAATGTTGTTATACATTTTATTTACTAAAGTAGTTCCACCTAGTGTTAAGTTATTATTTTAACCCATGATCATTCATTAAATAGTCCAATTCTATATCAGCCACAAATAGGTTGCATGCTCTTGTGGACTAATATGTAATTAAACCGGTTACCGTGGTTCATCGCAAGTAATTATAGGCGTAAAATTAAAACATATCGCCTACAAATTGGTTCCATTACATCATTTTTACAGTATCCATTCAATGTGTATCCATTGCGTGACAGATTGTACAAAAAGCTGAGATCGTACCGGGCGTGACCGAAAATAAGTATATTTTTTTAATAATAACCCAGAACGAGCTTTTTTAATATAAAGAATAGAAGTTTATCAATTGGAAGCACCACGCCGCACAAGAAGTACTCTTTGTGAAATGCGTCGTGCTTAATATAAACTCTAGGGATTCTTTTTCACGTTTTACGTTGGAATGCAATGTCACCATGGGCTAGATAATGGTAAGATTAGTATGAGGAGTGGCTCTCAAATGCAGCTGACGGAGCTTACCGATAGGTACTTGACCTCAGAACTTTAACCTGAGGTTGTTAGAAAGTACTAAAAATACTTTATTTGCAGGGGAGTACTAATCTTACTAAATTATTATAAAAAAGTAGACACATGAAAAACACTTAAAAGCTAATCCTCTTAACCTAATAACGAAAGCAATTTATTCCTAAAACATTTCTAAATCCTTGCTTTGTCATATTTAAAGCAAAAACATTCAAAAAGGTACACATAGCATTCGTGGAAGATAAAAGGTTTATTTGAAAGTTGATGCCAGTTCGATACCAAATTACTTTAACTACGTCCAGTTGCGATATGATGATATTAATGTTTATACAGAAAACGATATAAGTACTATCCAATCACAAATATACTACGATTAAGCAATATCATTAAATGAAAGTGCTGGTTGAGTGGGCACTGCGTGGGATAAAAGTGTTTCCGAACAAAGCAGTGCACGTGGGTGCTGCAGACAAGGACCGCGCATCGGACGACGCCATGCGACACCCACAAAAACAGCCTCTACACTGACTAATTTCATCAAACGACCCTCAAAGGAAATGGTAGTAAGAAGCAAAACTGAGCATAGAAGCTAAATAATGAATACATTATTATATAGAAATAGCTTTCTTCTATATCTATACAACGTCTCTCTGTCCGTCTGCCCGTTTTTGTTCTTTTCACGCGAAAATCAGTTATCCGATTAACATGTACTTTTTTTAACACATCGCTATGTTTTGGCCATGTTATAGGATATATTTTGTTACATAAAATTACATACGAAATAAGCAGTGACAAATCAATTCGGAAAAAGATGCTGTTGGGACTTACGCTGAGTAAACCATAAGAGATATATCAAAATAATTTGTCAAAAGTCAGCGATTGCATATTTGTATATTCTAAGGATCATCCACAATAAGGATTTTTGCCTTTAAAAAGACAGATTAGCGATCGCCGTGGTTGGGAGCAGGAGCAGTACGATACGCACGTCTGTTCGACTCACGGCATTCTCTAGTGCACGCGAGCGGAGCCACGGGCACAGCTAAGCTTTTTATATAATGGCAACTGCGTTCATCCACAATACTGCCTACATCACGTAAATAGAATATTTTTCTAATAATTCATGTAATCTTCAAACAGCTGTAATAAGATGGTGGCTCTCTTGAAAAAACTGTCCTGAGCCTTTAAAATTAATGGTCCTAGTTATTATATATAATCCATTTCCAATTGTAAACAATAACCGAAATAAATGACATAAAATGCCGCCAAAATTTTATAATATATTATTACATAATAAAAATTTGGAACCATAAACAAACATTCATTCCCAATACTTTTTTAACTGAATGTAGGCTTTATTTCGTTTGAAATTAAATGGCTGTGTGTGAAATTGTATCCCCATAAAAATATAAGTAAATACTTAGTAAAATAGTCACGTCTCAAAATCAGAGTGCTTTTTTCCTATTTATTGGTTTACAACGCAAAGGCGATTTTTAGTCTGCCATGAAAATAATAAATAAGTTACGATGGATGTTTAAATTGTCGTCGTTCGTTTCGATTATTAATTCATTAACGAGAGACATTTAAACTTTCTACAAATAAGCTGTCCGTCAACCAAATAATAACTTCTACAAACTTCATAGTTGCAGTTCTAAAACTTGCTCTACAAATCAAATGTAACGTCCAAAGCGGAGCAATTAAACACAATAACCATGACTTTCTACGATAATCCGTATACACCTGTTCGGAGATCAACAACAGAACAGGTCGCGTCGTCATCGTTACGTACTAGTTACGTGACCTATTGTTTGACCTTGATTTATCATCAATGACGATTAAAAAATAATTGAAGTGTCACAATCGTCGACTAGACAAAAACAAGGAATGAACGACGCTCGTGTCGCGATAATTTGACCGCGATAAACGAAACGATTGGAAATCATTAGTGTTGTAACGGACACACGGTAAATTTTCTGACCGAGTATTCGGCTTTGGTATTCGGCAATTACAACCTCTGCCGCAGTTGGAACGGACAGCTTGATGGACTTATCCAGTATAATCTAATACTAGAGACTAATTTTTTTATCTAAATATTATGCAATTAACTAGCACCGCAGGTGTTGCGCCTGGCTTTTCTAGTAGTCAATAGCTCTCCACAGGTCCTGCAAATAACACGTTCAGGGATAGCATAAAAAACTTTCCCCGTAAAAAATCACTCAAATCTATCATGGTATGTACATTATGGGAAGATATATAAACCAGTTCCTTAGAATAAATTTAATTTGAACATTTCGTAGCGAAGTTATGCAGATTAAATGAGAAAAAGATAACCCTAATTGTAAGGTTCGTGGATTGTTTATTAAGTTCCTTGATACAAAAGACCCAAAAGCAGAAATTATTGTAAACACGTACTTTTTTATTGTGAATAGTCTCTTTTTAATTAGCGGTATTTAATTTTCTGCTCAATAAAAAAGTAATGACAGAATATTTACACATATAAAATTTTAATGTTAGTAATGTCAAAATTACCATTTTACTAAATATACATGAAAGTATACGGTACCAATATATAAAAAAAAAACTTTTTTTTAAACAAAATTCTGTCTGATTGTTCCTAGATGTTATAAGGAGTAAGTTATGCTACTTTAATCAAAATAATTTGGGCTCCATGCAAATAAATTAATATGCATTTTTAGTAGTCCACGCGAGTAGAGCAGCGGCCACAGCTAGTTAAAAAAGTACTAAAACTAGCATTCGTTGTAATCCTAATAATAATCACTAGTGAACAAGTGAAATTGACCATATGCAAAACTATTTGTTTAGGCTTTAGAGAACGTATTGACATTCTTGTTTCGTACCCACAATGGGGACGTAGAAAGTTTTCCTCATCTTGACAAACCCGAATTGACCATGTAGGTGTGCATTTGCATTACAAACAACCTATACAATACAAATAATATAATTATAGTGTCTGTTTGTAATGGCAAAACAACAGCTTTTTGCTAAATTCATATGACAGCATATAGGTAAGGTAATTATAACAAATAAACATTTTTCTTTTAATTTCTTGTGGGTAACATCTAGTTCACGTTTTAAAAACAAATTAATAGGTCACTTTTGACACGAAATAAGTAAGACCGTGGTTAAAAATAAATTTTAACTTTTGCACATCTTAGCCTGATGGAAGTGTTTACAAAAATCACTATTTATTATCGTTCTCCAGATTAATAAAACTTACCATCTTCCTACCTGTCTGTCTATCTATATACGTTTATAGTTCAACATTTATTAAACTAATATATAAATTAAATATTTAAAGCCGGTGTGTCAAAAGAACTCAACGTAAAGGTAAACGTGACCGACGACTGTATTGAAACCAATATCGATCAAAATTTTAACTAGTTTAAAAAGTGATTTAAGCGTCTGTGGTAACAGAGCCTTTTTTAGTTTAACTTTATATATTTATATATATAAAAAATACTAATTGACCCGGTAGACGTTATTCTGCCGTAACCTGACCACAGCAACATCTATGGCATTCAAGGATAACAAAAAAAAAACATTATGTGTGCAGCAGTTCACACGTGTCATGAGTGAAACCTTCAGAATAAAAAAAAATGTTTTAAAAATTCTTTTTAAATCGCCTATATCAGCGGGATTCGAACTATCGACCACTCGTGCGTATTACGTATGAAGTCTGGTCGTCTCACACCAATAATCCAATCCGACGATGATCACAATTATGAAAATCAGGACTTGCATTTGCAGACTTGAATTTTTAGAGGCTTTTATGCAATTCGCATATGTCAGCCTCAGGACTTGCATTAACCGCGCATAATATATATGTATTCTAAACAAAACCAGACGACAAAAACAATGATAAAAAGCCAAAGAGTATCGAGGCTGCCGCGGCCGTTCACAGCCGTTCCCATGACGACTGAACAGTGCACAGTTAAACCAACTGCTTGTACGCATAAGCATTGACGCGAATACAACATAAACATTTCGACAAGTGAAAATAAGTCTTCCAGGGACGCACGAAAGTCTATATTCAAATTAACAGACAGCTATAAACACGGAACAATTCAAGAGCTTAAAACTTCCTGATATATAGGAATGCATAAATTGACTCCAATTATTGTTATACTAGCTGCGCCCCGCGGTTTCACGCGCTGGCGCTGTCTAAACGCGGCCGTGTAGTCCTATTGGCTTTCCACTTCTCGTACTTGCAAGATTGCTTGATGTTCATAGGTACTGCTCCGCTCCTTAGGGTCGTAGCGAGAACTTATATAGCCTATATTATTCCTCATGATTCTGGCTATAAGATAAAAATATTAAATAATTTCGAATCAAACTGGTAGTTCCAGAGATTAGCACGTTTAAACAAACAAACACACAAACAAAAAACTCTTTAGCTTTATTATATTAATACAGATTGTGACTATGCACCTACTGAGTTTTTTTTTTTATTTGTTATATCACAAAACATAAACAATGTTCATTTCATTTTATATTTGGGCAGATGCCAACTGCTTGGTCTTAAATCCAACCAAGTCTAAGTTTATGGTTTTAGGATCAAAGAAACAAATTCTAGATATTACGCTACGGCAGCCATCGATCACAATAGCCAATGAGCCTATAGAACGCGTTTCAGAATCTCGTAATCTTGGTTTACTTATGGACTCATCTTTGCGATTTGAAAAACATGTCTTGGAGGCTACGCGCAATTGTATGTATAGACTGAAACTCTTATACAATATTCGCCCTTACATTAGCACTGATGTTAGAATATTGTTATGTGAATCTCTCATTCTCTCTAAACTTAACTACGCTGACGTTGTGTATGGTTCTTGTATCCTTGCGAAAACTAAGCGACTTATACAGCGGGTTCAGAATGCCTGCGCGCGTTTTTGCTACCATATTCCGCCACGAAATCATGTTACGTCTTTTCTGAGTCAGGGAAAACTGTTGAAGATGGAAAGTAGGCGGCAGTTACACCTAGCTACACTTTTATTTGGTGTAATAAAAACCGGATTGCCAGAATATCTCTATGAAAAACTTGTTTGGTCGCGGGATCAGAACCGTTATGGCACCAGAGCTTCTAAGCACATGTTATGCACTCATCGGCATGCTACCACTTCCTTCCGAGGTAGTTTTAGGTTCGCTGCTACCCGATGCTGGAATGACCTGCCCCCTCCAATTCGCGAATTTAAAACTGTAAATATGTTTAGAATTCATTTTAAAAACATGTTGTTAACGGCACAGTGTTTATAGAATATTTTCAGAATTATTTATTTTTTGTGCTTTTTTCTATTATAAATAGCCTGCTTTTATATACAGTATAAATCATATATTTATTTGTATATTATTATGCACACTGGTATATTACATTTCTTTTGTTTATATATGCCATGCCCCCTTTACTTTACTTTATTTTATTTTATCTAATATTTAATATCTAATACATATTGAGCCTTAAGTAGTATTGAATTGTTATTGTTATTTATTTGTTTAATTTAGTATATTTTATTTTATTTAATCTAATTTTGGGCGCACCGTGACTTGCTCTGGGGTTCCAGCTGAAAATCAGCGCTGAGTGCCCCGTGGCACTTCAGCATTTATGCTGAGCTGGACGCCTTTTCGTAATGACTGGGCACGCTGTTAGACTATATTTAGTATTGTTGCAGTCAATATTGTTATTAATGTATTTGTTTGTTTTTTTTATATGTATGTAGAATTTAGTTTTTCTTTTATGTACCGTTTTCTGCTTTTCTTTACAATATCTGTATGTATTGTGTAATTCCGTGTCTTGTCATTATGAATAAATGTTTCTTTCTTTCTTTCTTTCTTTCTTTCTTCTTATTTCTTTTTTTTTTCAACTAGCGTCGATGTATAATTAGCCAGTATGACTAGTTCACTTTCACGAAAAAAGTATGATGTTATTAGAGTTCAATTCGATCATATACTATGGTCCAATTTAAGTGTTTCAATGTTCTAGCGATTTTTAAGTACATTGAACTTGGTCAAGTCAAGTTATAGTAAAATGGTGGCCACTTTACTAAGAATTTAAGGAATTTGCTGAGATTATGAGGAAACACACTATTCTTTAGGGTTCCAAGTCAAAAGGAACGGTATGTCCATCTGTCTGTCCGCGGCTTAGCTCAGAGGTTCATAGTAAGTACTACAAAGATGTAATTTGATATGGGTGTAATGTTAAACAAGCTGACAAAGTAGTAAAAAAACCGTTTAAGGTATCTCCTCTACACGTAAAGTGGGAATTATATTTTTTTCTCTTCTTCTTATCGTAAGGTGTATCGTTGGATAGGTCGTTCAAAAATATTGCGGGTCTATGAAAATCATTTTTCGATTAAAAAATCGGTTTGCGAACTATAATATATTTAAGTGCTAATTTTTGTTAGAGTCAAGTGTCCCCCTGCCAGCTAAATGGTTGTTTATGAATTTGTGAAAAAAATCGGGGTAGTAGTATATATAATGAAGTTAAAAGGAAAACTATCAGAGAAAATTAGGCTTTACAAGTCAACGAGTAAATAGTCAATGAATTTATACAATGTATTTGAAAAAGTAATTTTGTACAAATTCCATTGAGAACAACTTAAAGACCCCCTCTCTAAAGGATGATTCATGTTACACCACACTGGGCCGGAGTCAAGATACTGTCAAACATCTATAGTATACTTTTGTACGAAGTAATTCATGCTACACCGGGCCGGGCGGCGGCCGGGACACGTTTTAACCGTGTGCTTACCACGATTTTTCGAGTCACTATGACGAGTGTGAAATATTAAAAATTTATACATAAATCTCAAACGAGCGTGTTATACAAACCGATTTCCAGTTCATTGAGAAGAAACAACAAGCTATTTTAGTTAAATGGCGCAACGTCCCGTCAGTTATATTACTGAAATTAGTAGGTAAACACGCTTCAGACATTTGCCAAGATTAAAACACACACACACACACACCAGTGAAACAGCGATAACTCTGAAATAGTTATCGTATTTCATTTATACAGTAATATAACCATTTAAACATTAAAAAAATCTATAAAATCATTTGGAGATAACATGAAAACAATTATATTATGAAACAAAAAAAAAAAACGTAAGTTTTCTCAAACGATTACTAACTTAAAAAATTAAATCAACTCTATATGAATATACAATATTTATGACGGCGTACAATATTACATAATATCTATTTTAGTGAAGCATTTGGTTAGTGCAAAAATAACGGACGGGCGAAAATATTCTACAGTTCTAAACCGCGCCGTACCTATTCTTTCCTTCCTAATTCGAAGTTTTTCTTTTAATATACAATAGTAAATATTGGTGAAACCACTATTATATATAAAGCAATAAGGTCATATGTGGTATAGGTGCTGCCATATAGATTTAGGCCAAACAAACCTACTGTCTGTATATTACTAACTAATCGTTCACAAAGCTCATTACTCGTGCTGTTGCAAGACATACTGTAATAAGTATCGAGATGGGCAGCGAGATGTCACTCAGGAACAGTGCTTATTATAGTCGACTTTTTGAGTGAAAGTATCTTGCAGCCGGTCGTTGCCTGCTTGTAACGTGCGCGCGGTCACAGAGAACACCTGTTGCTATCGCGCACATCCACTAATAGGAATTCCACTAAGCCCGATGAAGCAGTAAAAGCCGCAAAGGCTCCAGGGGCACCAAGACTAATATGTAGTAGAGTAAGTTCGAAAAAAAAAAAATAGGGATTCCATAATCACATCGATACAATGTTATACATTGCTTTAAATTGTATCTTATTTAATACCAGCTACACCCGCGGCTCCGCTCGCGTGGACTTCAGAATGCCTTATATCGAGTGCACGCACGAATCGTGCTACCCCACTCAAAAAACGGAAGACAAAAATGCTTATTATGGGTGATCCTTAGAAGATAGATGCATGCTATCGTCGACTTTTTTGAAGATCTTTTTAAAATGAACCCAATATGTAGAATATTAATTTGATACATCTCGTATATACATATCGTAAGCCATTTAAGCGCCCCAAAATGTGTCTTTATTTCCGAATTGATTCATAATTATCGTCACTTCTTATTTCGTATGTTAATTTATCTTACAAAATTTATGGTATAACCGGGTCACATAACATAGCTATAACTAAAAATAAATCGGATAAGTGGTTTACGCATGAAAAGAACATAAACAGACACACAGACAGAGAGACGTTGAGTCTTATAATATGTATAGAAGAAGATGACGTATTGGTAGAGGAAGCCGGTCTTTGTAACAATATCGCTTCAAATATAGTTAACAGTGAAACTGTAAACAAAATTAAGAATATCTACTTATTCTAAAAATGGAAAGTAACAAAAATGTATTTTTTGATAATAAAAAGAAGTATTGGATTATGTAACTCCTGAGCGAGACTAAATTTAAATAATACTTTTTTGAGATTAATAACAGATTCAGTTAATTCAATATTAAATTGTATAATATTTAAATTATTTTTGGTCTGTCTCACGTGGCTACACAACGTGTTAGAAAGAAACGGACTGAGTCGCTATAGTCGGATGTGATACCTATGTAAAATCTATTGTTTTGATTTACAATGAATATTGTAACCAACGTTGCATATAGCTATGACCACATAGATGCAAATATAATTATTTTATATAAAATGAGTTTCTTAAGGACGAATAGAGGTCAAAGATGCATCTTAAGTCATTTCGAAGAAATAATTATGACATAATTCGTATATTAACCAACGATTATAAGATTCTATGTATAATTCATCATCAACTCTTCATCATCAACTCATCATCATCTATCAGTGATTGGAAATCATTGACAACTAGTGATTCAATTCATGCTTATGTTAGAAATTATTCAAAATTTTTTTAAACAAGTTTGTGTAGCAACAAAAACGATATTTTTAACAAATAAAGTTCTTAAATCTAGCAATAAGACCAAAACTGTTTGGCATATAATAAATAACGAAACAGGAAATAAAAGGAAAAAATATAATTCGCTTAATCTAAACGTCAAGGGAGTAAGTACATAATTCAAACAGTTCAGAGGTAGCAACTGTTTTCCAGGATTATTTCACAAATGTACCTTCAGAAGTAACAAAAATATATATAATATCATCATCCCATGGTGCCGTATAACTCTTAGAAAATCTGATTCTCTATTTCTCTCATCGAAGTAATATAATAGGCAAAAACAGAAAACGTTTCTTGTCACGTAGGTGAGTCGTGGCGTGATGGCCGCGGTAACCAGTTTTTAGTGCGAAGTAAAGATTCTAGTAAAACATTGAATTAAATACATGAGATTATGATAAACATGTTTTAATACAGTTCAACATTATTTTACTAGATATTATATTAATTAATTATAAAGGTATAATTATGTAGCATTTCATTATTAATTGCATAAACAAACGTTAGAGAGAGAGTTGATCAGGAAAATTTATATTTAAACCCTGTGATTTATTCAATGAGGATAAAATAATTATGTTCACGTAGAGCACCGTAGTATCTCAGACGGATTGTAGGACATTTGTATCAGACTGGATCGTGAATACACCGGGTATAACACCGCTATTGTTTTTTTTTTCTTATAAAGGTTTAGCGTTATGGCCACAATCTCACCTGATCTCAACTGACGATGTGGCCCAAGACGACGAGACGCTAAGCCTAGCAGGAAAACTGGCTCTCAAGTGCAGCTGCCGGGACACACCTATAGGTGCTTGGCGAAAGATTTTCAATTTAAGGGTGGTAGTTAGCAAGGCGAGCATTAGAAAAAGTCCTACCACCATGCAATTGGGGTACGCATAGGCGTGTCGCCTTTCGGAATCTGACGATATATATCAAAGAGGCTTACAGGCTAGCATGGCAGCGACGACTAACGATGTATTGCCGATATCTCGGGGGTCACCGATATTTTTTCATTGTACTGTGACCTTCTGTTAAATACGGATTATTTTTAATAATAATAAAAAGTTCCTATCATTGCTAACTTTTCAGGTATGATGTATACAGGTATGTTGTTCGCATACGCTGAAAAAAGAGCTGTCTTATTTATTCAAATTATTTGTATCATAGCAATTATTTTTGTAACGATTTTATCTGTTTAATTATTTATCTTTTATCAATAGTTGGTGCGTGCAAACGTTTGCAACACACACACAAAATATCTCTTTTGCAAAGTTCAAACTTCTGTCAAATAGAAAATAATAGACGAGACCAATAAAACAAAAGTAGAAATATGGATAAATTTACATAAAAACCTATCTGCATAAAAGCAATAAAAATAAAATAAACATCCAACGCGTGGAACGGACCGATGACCTCATCAAACGACATTCAGGTGCGATGACCCCGATTATAATAATATGTAACATAATATTTAAAGGGTAAGCAGAAATATACTATTCACAAGTTTAAATTCAAAATCTATACTAATATTAAAAACTTCGAGAGATGTTTTTTTTTTAAATTGAAGGCGTAATTCTCTGTTACTACCAGTCACATTAAAAAAAAAAACGTTTTATAACCTATTTATTGAAAAACGTTATAGGCCATATAATCTCACGCTACGCTAAGACTCTAAGGAGTGAAGCAATAACTATGAACTTCAAGCAATCTGGAAAGCTATAGGTAAGCATGGGAAATGAGAACGAAGATTGGAGGCGCAGTGGATAGTAGTTCGAATAAATTTAACACGGATGAAACCGTGGGCCACGGACAGTATATTCATATTATAGAAAAATAAAATGGCTGTACTGTACGGTGCTTCTTATTCAAAAACAGTATTGACTAGCGACAATAGCATTCGGATTACTATTCTGTAGTTACTTCAGCCGAGTAAACCTTAGCTACCACCAGACACCAAAATAGGTCATCCTGTTAGACTTAGACCAAATTGCCACATTACAAAATGCATATACGCATGTTTCTTCTTTCCTCTCAGAAGGCAGAAACGCGTATATATGCATAGATAGATGGAATTTTACGGATAGGGAGTTAGTCAGATCGCGACTTAGTTGTATGTACGGCAACAGCTCAAACATAGGTTCGGCCACTTTGGCACCATTGAGCTTGTTGCCTCGCTTTCGCGGCTGAGTACCTTCCGCGCTCGCCCCCAAGCCCAGTGAAGCTGTCAAACCCTCTAATCTAATCACAAAAAAAACAGTTGTAAGATAAAGAAATAACAAATCATAAAAAAAAAAATCTATTTTTAATTTTTTACTACATTCAGTTAGTAATGCAAAAATACTAGAGGTCACTGTGTTTGTTATTTCTATAGTGCTTTACGGTCAATAAACCATAATATTTCAAAAATGCATTACAATTTAATGTTCATAAACCACAACTGAAATGCAGAAAATAGAATACCTATATCGAATCTGTTAAAAAAATTGACATGTTACATCTGATTGATGAATACGGTAGTTGTCACGTTGTTATCCTACGCGCCATCTGCCATCTGTGCTAGAATTATCTATAAAAATTTTCATATTTACTATTATTTTCGCTTATCATGCCGTGACCATATAACTACAACATCAACAGTCTGATTTGTCGAATCACCAGATGTCCCGGTTCGCGTTTAAGGTCAATTGGCAAATCAGGTTTTTTGTAGGTAAGTGGGCGAGCGGCTAGTCGCGATCTCAAATAATTAAGCATTTAGATATACCTACCTGTGCATGTCTATTAACAGTGAATGTGAGAAAGTCTCAAAAGATATTTCGGATCAAGTGAATTCCATTGATGATACAAAAATCTCTGAATATTTAATCTAATATATTAATCTATACTAATGTTAAAAAGAAAGGCTGCAAATTTTGTTTGTGTACTAACATGTGAAGGGAAAAATCAGATATGCTCAATATCAGATATTTTATAGCTTATTTAATGTGGGAGCTTATATGATATATAACTTCACGTTACGACTCTAAGGAGCAGAGCAGTAACCACAAACATTAAACAATGTGGTATTCTGTAGGCAACATACAGGAATTAAGAACAGCTAATTGGTAATAAAGTAATAACGGTATGTATTAATGAACCGTATTTAGAGAAAATTAAACATATAATACAAATATAGTAAATTTCATCACATTCAACACTTTGTTTTCAGATTTGAAACCTTCAATAAATATGATATACAACGAATGACTTTAAAATTCTAGGAAATCTTGGAAATTCATTTCTAACATTTGTACTATTTAATTGTGAGTTTTGGAAACTTGTAATTGGATGCACGTTAAAACTTTAAGAGGGTTATAATATGCTATAGAAATAAAAGTTTAAAGAACAAGTTAATCCATCCATAACAACATTTATATAGCCACATATATGTAGACCGATTACTGTTGGCTCTTACTGATTCTGTTGGCTGTTATACTTCTCATAATTAGACCAGCTGTGCAAATGTTCATTAATAAATGATGTTGAATGAATCTCAATACTTAAATAAAAATGTATGAATTGAACAGCACATATTCCCTTAAACAGGATACTAACAATTACCAAAATCTCAAATTTATAACAAGTTCAAATATAGCCACACTGTTATATGGAAAGACAACAATTTTAAATGATACACTTAGACAATACCTTAAGTAGAAAATTGACACAACTCTGTCATTGTTGTTTTTTACTTTGTCATAGATCTCGTACAAATGATCAACATACCTTTATGTGATCTTGTAAGGTTAGGCATTGTAAATAACAATTTCCTGTAGAAATTATGGCAACATTACTATAGTATGAAAAAAATAAAGATTTATAAAAACACTTACACATACATATACAGCATATTTTGAAAATGTAAGGAATATGATTAAATATTTTCTTCATTGATTAATATTTTGATTGTTAGTCCTTTGGTAAATCATAGTTGTAATTTGTGTAGTTTTTGACCGACTTGGGTATACCAGACCTTAAGTTACTTAGATCCTTAAATAAAATTATAAGTAATTTACAAAAATTTGCTTGCTAAGTTCTTTTTATGCATATATTATACATTAAATATTAACTAAGAACTCCTGACTAGTTAACTACTAATATTTATTGTTAATTACTACAGACTTCATACATCATTAACTCCTGACTAGTTAACTACTAATATTTATTGTTAATTACTACAGACTTCATACATCATTCTTTGTTATAGCATTTTGAAGTTTTAATCTTATATCTACTTATACAAACAAGAAATGTCCTGATTAAGTAACTCATTAGGTACAGCTGTATAACCGTTATAACCAGAATCATAAAATTTAGGAAGTAGATTGCTATTATGTGTAGGCATAAAATTAGAAATGGTCTTAGACATTTAAGTCCTTTTCTATACATATATATAAATTGAAGTGTCTGTTTGTAATGGCAAAATAACAGCTTTTTATTAAATGCTTATGAAAGTATACACAGTCCTATAATTAAAACAATTTTTGAAATTTTTGTCTGTGTTCCAGGTTATCTCCGAAATGGTTAGACCAATTTTGACGAGACTTTCACTGCCAGATAGCTGATGTTATAAGGAGTAACTTTTATTTCAAAAAATAATTAGGGTTCTGTGCAAAAAAAGACTTTTTAGTAGTCCATGCAAGCGGATCCGCGGGCACGGCTAGTTTTAGTATAAAAAAACCATGTTTTTTTTTACTTTTCTTATAATTTATAATATACTAATGTTACCTGGTGGTACAATTAGACTAAAAAAATTTAATTTTTCATGTGTAACATACACATTTTTATGAAAAAAAAAATCATAAAAATAAAATCTTACTTCACTAACTAAACACATGGCATATTACACTAAAGTGATTACTTCATATTTTATGTAACTATGTAACATGTATTCATGTTTAATAGAATGTTATTGTTAATAACTCAGAAGGTGAACAAAATATGATATTTTTCTAAGATAACTATACTTTTCCATGACATACATATCTGATAAGGGATAGATCTGATATTTATTACTCATAATTTTCAAATAAGAATCTAAACATTGCTAAGATAGTGTCAATTCATTTTTTTATTCACAGACCGAACACAAGACAGACAACATAAAAATAGACTGTGTGAAATTATTTCTGCTCAACATTAGTGACAGTGCCGCAGTGTTCGTTCAGTACCATCACTGCGAACCATGCTATTTATACAACAAACCACTTCCCTAGAATCCGCTCGGGTAATATAAAGAATTTATGCCCCAACTCTTCACACAATTACCAGTTAGTTACTAAATATATCATATTGACTTAAAAAGCTTGACCTTCGATCCAGAATTAACAAGACTGTTACGGTC
This sequence comes from Saturnia pavonia, assembly GCA_947532125.1. NCBI lineage: Eukaryota > Metazoa > Arthropoda > Insecta > Lepidoptera > Saturniidae > Saturnia > Saturnia pavonia. The sequence continues at coordinate 16,491,477 of OX383903.1, forward strand.
TATAAATAGATGTATAATTGCCCTGGAAATTGACAATGCCCTAATTAAAATACGATAGTCAGCTGTGTACATAAACAAATAATAATGAACAAAGATGTGGGAAGTAGTTGCAACCAGAATCAACAGGTGCGGCTAAGAAATTTATTCAACAAATAAATTGATACTGTCAGAAACCATATACCGCTTGATTACAGAAATCGACTTTCGCGACAAAAACTCGATAAACATTATATATATTTATTATTGTGTATTGTATAATTTTACGTACCTTTTCCTTTGCCCGTCCAGCGTGTTTTTGCACTGTTTTCGCAATCAATGCACCTTTACTTTCAGCCATTTCAATCACTTTTTCATTACCGTACGCGTTTATTTCAGTACACTATCAATCTACAACCGTATTTGGTTGCAGCTGGTTGCTGTCACACGTCAAAATCCAAATACGTACTTACGTCGCGTAAGACTGCCGCGCCGCGAATGAAAGAAAACTGTTACTAGCGCCGCGATTGGTGAAATTTCTTCAATCAGATGAAGTTGTAGTTTTATACTTACATACTAGATGGCAAAATATGCTTTTACTTTTTATAAATTTATTTTTATATAGTTTTAAGAACAACCATGTAGTAGTAAAAAAATAACTAGTTTGCAATTAGTAGTTTACATTTTACCATCTATTACAGAATTCATATAAATTTATTTACGTTTGCGAGCAATTTCGTTTATACAGAAAACAATACACATGCTGCCATCTAATGAAATATTAGAGTGAATAGTTTTTAAATGTATATGGATGGATAGATGGAGCAAAATAAATAGTTAAGTAATACATACTACACAACAGAAAATTGTCGCACACTACTTGAAAATTAAAATTGTTGCTTACAAAACTTCTTCGAATTCGAATAGTATAAAATTAGTTGAAAATAATAACATCAAGAAAAAAGCGCTACGAAATAAACAGCCAATGTGATTGTAAATTCTATAGGTTCATTATGTGTGCACGTATAATGTTCGTGGCTAGCAATGTATTGCTAAAAATGTATAGTTATACATTGAGGTATTATGTACTACCTAAATTACAGTTATATGGCAAAACTAGCGGCGCGGCAGCGCGGCGATGCGATGGCGGCGCGATGGCGGAGCGGCAACGGCAGCGCATTAGCGACGCCGTCTACACAAGCCCTGCAAGTTTAAGTCAGTGTCGCTGTTAAGCAGAGACAAATAAAAATTACTATTAAGTGTCAGGTTCCAGAGCCAAGATCTATGGTTTGGGGAGTTCTTGGCGAGATCTTAAGATCACAGAACATAATATAATCCTAACGGCATATAGTTATTACGCTAAGAGTGATATTTTCATACAACTTGCCGTTCAAAGTTGAAGCCAAAACTTAATAAATGCATAAGCGACACGTAATTACCCTTGCCTACACAAACATATGAATGATATTGTAAGTGATTGAAATTTTTACCAAAAAATGGGGAAATTAAAAAGATCCAGTGAGTGTTGGTCTCATTCATCCTATCCTCATTTAGATTAAATAATAAAGGCAGTAATTGACATGGTTAATTTTTGATATTGACAAAACAAAAGAAAATTAATTTTGAGAACTATGTGTGTGTGGGTTAACTCTCCTAGGGCTTCAAGTCCGTGGCTTTGAATCCGCTTCAGGATAAAAATGAAACGAAGTCTTCACAGTATTCTAGAGAGCAGCTGGAGGCAAGGCAGGAACTCTTCCGTGGTTACTAGTGTTAGTATGTTAGTAGCTACCGCAGTATCACGAGATGTGATACGTTCTTGAGTATCCGGTGAATGAATATTTGTGATTTTTTCCGATAGCAGCCACCACATCATCAGGCAAGTTATAATTAAAGCAATTTGTTTTCAAAATATTCAATCGGTTTCTTATGAAAACAATTGTGTTGAGTAAATAACTAACAGGTAATAGAAACTTTATTTATTTCAAATACCGCTAGAAATCATAAAAAAATAAAAATTCGCTAAACTACTACAATACATTGCTAAGAATGGTCAAAAGTCACCAGATCTATAAGTGAGAAAATTGCTAAGGTGGCAACACTAGCTGAGAGACGTAGGTAGCCTTTAAAAGCTATCTTGAAATGGCTTCTTTACACTGCGTGCAACCGGTGCGACTACTGCCGTTCTGAATATTTTAATACTATGCTTAACGAGTTCTTGAGGGGTTATGGGTGTGGTTTTTTTTTTTAATTCTTAAGTTTAAGTGATTTATAATGTGTAATTTTGGCGGCACTTTACTTGATGTAAGTTTGGTTATTGTGCTCGGGTGAAGTGGATTATAAATAAAAACTGGGAAAATGCACTTTAGGTTTCCACAAAACTTCCTGAAAAGTTTTAACAAGAGGCTACCATATTGTTAAAGCTATGTTTGAAGATTAATAGAAAAACAACGTCTGACTTGGCTGCAGGCAAGACAGGGAAGATCTAAGTATACAAAAAAATAATAACATTATTCTTATGGCACGGCCGTGTAGGGATGGCGATTATTTCCGAAAATAATTGATTTTTAAAACGATTCACAAATAGGACACCATAATAATCGCAAAGGTGTGAAGTGTACTGGTTTTGTTCTTTCTGAGGATATATTAATAAAATTAAATACTAAGGTTGAAACTTTTTCCTAAACTGATTTTAACTTTAATGACCATAATATATTTTGATTTTATTACTATTAAAAATACATAAATAAAGCTTACTATATTATTTTACAAATACTATCCTATTAATTTTTTTGTACTATCGTCTTCAACGTACCTAAATACAACCCTGCTGATAACACCATGAACTATACCAAAAAGAAATCTATGGTTCGAAATGTCAGAATTTGAAATTGTAATTCGAATTTTGTTTGTTTGTTTTTTTTTTTAATTTTATTTCGATTTCGATAAACTTGATACAGATCGAATTATTTATTAGAAAGATTTTTATTACAATATTGATAGAAGTATACGATAATGGTAAATAGTATTTTTTCAGTTAATTACTTATTGTATGTGAGATAAGTTTAAAGGATCCAAATGATTTTATGTGACCTTTTAGGAGGTGAAAAATGAATTACAGAGAAACGCTATAGCTGAAGCTCGGCGCAATGAACTAGAAACGTATCAAAGAGCTTTGGATATACAATGGCTGAACAGTCGTATGGAAGATGGTCGAATGGGACGGTGCTTGGCCCTTATAAAAAAGGAGGCAGAGATGGAGAAAGACTTCCAAGAGGTGAGTTTAAAAATTACACGAAACTATATCTTTTTTCTTAATCAATAAATGGACTCTTCATTTAATATTCCATAATGTAATTTATTAAAAGAGTAGAAAAATATATTTCAGTAGTCATAGTGATAATAATTGCATGCCATTCTGATAAATATGATAAATAAACTCGAGCCTTGTATAATGAAAATTATGATATAAATACAACATGAAGAATTTGTATTAATTTCTAGTGCTTCCCTGTCTTGCTGCCATTTGTCACCTTTAAGTTCAATAATTTGACTTCACTTAATACCATATTTGTTTGTGATTAAATGCTAGAGTACAAAATATACATTTAATGTATGTCAATACAAAGCTAAATTGAGAAATTGTCTTTTTATATGGGCCTTCTGATAAATGCGTAATATTGGAAGACTTAAAACAAAAAACTGAATTTATATTTACTACTTACTGCAAAAATTTAATGATTTTCTATTATTCTTTGTTCAGGTAAATTGTAAAAATTAAATAAATTACAGAGGACTGATCATGCTGCTATTGTTGATGCTAGAGCAGAAAAAGAAAAAAAACTTGCTATTGAAATAGCAAAAGTGAAACGTGAAGAAGCCTGTACACTTCTTCGAAGACATTATCTGAGGGAAAGAGATCCTGGATTGAGGACATTGGTTAAAAAGTTGCAAGCTGGTTATGTATGCAGAGATTTAAAGCAGCAGATTCTTCATAACGAGTACAAAAAGCTCCAGGAAAAAGTAAGTCAATTTATTATTGCTTTTTAACTCTGGCTAATTTATTTCTCTAAACTATCAAAATGGAAGATATGTAGTATAGTTTTTATTAACTTTATAAAGATTATAATATCCTTACTTTTCAAATTTATTAAATATTTGTTCAAAAAAGTCAGTACTAGTCTTGTTTTACTATTTTGTGAAGACTGTGGTGTAAGGGGTTTCAAATTACATCTATAGAACTGAGATGCCTAACCCAACCTCACGTGCATGTGGTGCACTCTGCTTGTTTTTTTTTTTTGCCAGACTTGGTTATGTGGTAAAAATGACTTTCATGTGGTAAAAAGCCTGTCATAGTGACACTCTTTTGTCTGTGGCGTTTCAGGATCAGCCTAGGCCTATACAGTTAACGAGTGACTTTCGACTTGGCACAAGTGCTGGTGGGATTTTCCAATAACTCATTGCCTGAGAGAACTGCATTGACCTGGCAGCTAGGGAGACCCATAGAAACTGTTGTCTTGTGGCCGTCCGTGGTATAGTACAGGGGCTTAATCTTGATTAAACCCCATGAGAGGCTACCTCACCATGCCGTGAATAATCTCGGGTAGGTTTGTCGTGCCGGCTGGTGACAGGATTGGGGACCCAGCGACCTATTCCGGATGGGTACAAAGAACTTCCATCTAGCGGTCAATTTATTTCTCTCATGTATTATAATGAGTCGGAGATTTAGGCTGGTTAACTCGGAACTCGGATGAAGGTTACTAGCTTTCTTCCTTCTTACCAAAATAATGAAAGCAGGTTCGACAGCGGTGTACAACCCCTACACTGCTTTTACGGCGGAGTTCTCTAACATCTGTGGACTCCATTCCAACTTAAATGCTGTCCACCAACACCTAGAGATAATTCAGCCTGCTATGCTCTTCTTGACGGAGACAAAGATTTGCCGTATTTCCAGCAAAAGCTGGAGTATGTGCTTATATACGGTAAGACATGTGTTGTCGCCGTCTGCGCTGCAAGGAGGACCCTTCCTTCTCCGTCCTCTGGGTACACATAGACCTGGGCACTCAAAGCTGAATCTACGTGTGCCTCTACATATTCCGTAACAGGGATGATGAGAATACTCGGCTGTTTGAGTAGCAGGAGTAGTTATCTACTGCGGAATTGGTTGCCTTAGGGGACTTTATCGCACACAACTAATCGTGGTTGGGTTCCTCGCAAGGCAGACCATGCAGGACGAACTGCCCATGCATTCGCTCTAATTTGTTAATCCAGCCCACTCGGATTCCGTCTTTGCTGGACCTTCTGATGACGAGCCATCCAACTGGATATGTTGTGTTAATTTATGCGCCTTTGGGCACATTGGAGCACTGCCTGGTTGTGACGTCTGTGCCACGCGCTTCGCCTCCACCCTGCGTAAGGATTACGCGTAAAGTTTGGTACTACTCGTTAGCAGATTGGGACGGAATGCGGGATTATTTTGCATCCGTCCCTTGGCAGCAGCGCTGCTTTGATGTGAAAGATCCTTCAGCGATTGCCGAAGCGATTGCAGACGAGATTAGAATTGCAATGGAATATTGTATTCGTCTTTCGATATCGTCTGTAATCGCAGAGGACACTTTTGGTACAATCGCGATGGCGCTGATGCTTTAAGTCAAAAGCAAGCCGCCATGATAGGGCCAGGGGTATTAGGATCCTTCCTAATATTAATTCTTTTAAATCAGCGTACATTTCTGCCAACAAAGCCTATAGGAGGGCTTACATTAGAGCGGATGCCTAGCACATTGCACAAATAGGTCATTATGTCGTAAGTCAACCGGCTAACAGTCGAGTCTACTGGAGTGGGGCTAAAGCCGTGCAAGCTTGTTTGTGTCATCCAGCATTACCCCCAGCTGATGGATCACTGGCTCATAAGCCGCAACATAAAGCGACATTACTAGCAAATGTCTTTGCGGCTAAATCCCGGTTTGATGATAGCAACGCACAACCGCCTATAATTCACAGTTGTGGTGCCACTATGTCCGAGTTACGATTCAGGCACTGTGACGTGCTTAGCGAATTGCATTCGCTCGATGTTCGGAAGTTCAGTGATATAGAAGGTATCCCAGCAGTAGTACTTAAAAAATGTGCAACTGTGTTGTGTCCAGTGTTGACGCGCCTTTACCGCCTGTCCTACCTCTCTGGTGTCGTGCCTCGGGTTTGGAGGGAGGCTAATGTGCAACCAATTCCCAAGAAGGGGATCGATCAGACACTGTCAATTACCGTCCAACTGCCGTAACCTCAGTGTTGTGCAAAATCCTGGAACGGATCATCAACACCCAGCTTATCCGTTACCTAGAAGATCACTGTTTAATAGATGATCGTCAATATGGCTTGCCGAGTGATGTTCTGGCGTATGTACTGCACCGCTGGGGGAAGTAATTGATACGCATGGCGAGGCTCCGGTGATCAGTTTTGACATAGCGAAGGCTTTAATTCTCTCCTCTCCTTTCCACAACAGAACCACATGCGCTGGGCTTCGAAATCACAATTTTACGGTAACTTACATCTCGGCACGAACCTGTGGTGGAATCATCTCCCGGCCAATGTGTTCCCTCCTTCTTAAGTCATCGGGTCCTTCAAGCGTAACGTGAAGAGATATTTATGCAGGCCGGCATGACAGCAGCAACCGCTGATCGAGCTATTATAAAAATAAAAATAAAAACTGGGCATTCTCCATTCAATATTGGCATTCTCATTAATAATTATCGATTTGTCTTAATCCAATTAATTACTCGTCAAAATAAACAGCCCCAGTTTAGTTGGCTTAGATTGATATAACTGGATGTAGAATACCAATTATTATTAAACAAATTTCTTTATTGCAAAAATGCAATTTATCTATAATTTGTTAGAATGGATAAGCCCTTAAGTGGGTGCTATTACAAATTTACCAAGGTAAGTTGGGTTTAGTTATGTCTTGCAATTAATAATGTCAATAGGAGGGCCAACCTGTAGCTTTTAAGTCATAAAGAATTGTTGTATTAGTACTTGTAACACAATTTAGGTGAAGTAAGTATCTGCTCTCAGATTAACTGTTAGCAGATGTGTTGATGATGCATTTGGCTTTGTGGATAAACCTATAATTGAGAGCTGGTGTATTATTTAAAAGCAAAAATGTTGAGTTTTGAGGTTTCTGAATAAAGCAAGTGTTGTATTTGTTACACGGCAAAAATTGAGGAATAATAGGTATAAAAAAGTTTATAATACCTGTAACACTGTTTCAGGTTGAAGACGATCGCTCAAACAGTGTACTTCTGAATGCTCTCTACAATGACGCAGAGGCGAAGGAGAGAGAGCAGAGAGAAAAAATGGAGAACAATGCTCAGTACTGCAAGGACCTACAACAGCAATTAGTAAACAGATTTAAACAGAAGCAGTGCCAATATGAAGATACGCTCATTGAGAAGAAGATGCTGGAAGATATCATGAGAACTATAGCCGATGAGGACCAAAGGTATTTGTGCTAGATTAATTGATTATACACTAAATCATGGTTCTCAAACTTTTAGGCAACAAATCTTTTTGAAACACTATATTTTATGGAGTCCTGAATAAAGCAAATCCTGGTTTTGCCTTCATTCCATACAAACCTAAAGTACGTAACAAAATACCATATTGATTCCACTGTAAATTAATAAAAACTATGTCCATTTAATGGTCAGTTTGAATAAGTGAGTTGTTTAGTTTTATATATTTCCAACGGAGCCACGTGCAGAGTCTCGGGGCTCCATCGAGCACACAGGCTCTAAATAAGCTTGTTTAGTAACTCACATTCAAATAGTAATATTATAATTTTTTTACTGAGAGGATGCTCTTCTTCATCAATATAAAACCTAGACAATTCATCTTAGAAGTATAAGAATAAATAATAAAGGTGCCTAGACATTATATAGATTATTCAGTAAATATGAAGTAGCATGCAATGCATGAGCAATGCAGTCTCGCAACTCGTTTTCCCTTGTGCTCTGCAAATGAACAAAAAGACTTGGAAATATCTATCGAAGCTAAACTTATTCTGGTTCAGGTTGCAATATTCTGAAAAAATGTGTAATTTACGATAATATTGTAGAGAATTAGAAAAAAAGCGATTAGAAACTGAAAAGCTTAGGAAGGAGATGGTAATGTTCAAGCAAGCCCGTGATGCTTGGAAAGATAAGCAAAAGAAAATGGTGATCATCGAAGAAAAACAAATTGAGGAACAGAAGAAAGCGTCTGCTGACAGGAGTTCCGCCATGTGAGTGAACTAGAACATCCAAACACTTTGCTTTCACTGCCTCTACTAGTACAAATTATACATTTACGAGTAGTATAGTAGGTATACATCGGCAATAAGTTGAAAAAGACAAGATTTGTTGATTTTCTTTGTTATTTGTTCAGTTGCATCCAGGTACAGTACACATAACCACAGTTAAACACGTCTACTAAACATTAATATTACACTTTAAAACCTTACATTATAGATAGAAGTCGGGTTTGCTTTGCTCACGATTTGCGTAGACCGAGACAGGCTAATAGCACATGCGAAAATGGTCTCATATCTCTATCTCGTTCTAGCACAAGCATATGTACTATGCTCGTTTTTTATATATATTATACGTAATGTATAGAATCCCGGAATTCTATAGAATGCCTGAGGCTAGCAGGCAATGTATGAAATAATTCATATTTCATACATTGCCTAGGCATCATCATACTAATATTATAAATGTGAATGTAAGTTTGTTTGCTACGCTTTCACGCGAAAAGTACTTAACCGATCATAATGAAACTTTGTACACATATTCTCGGAGGTATTAGAAGTAACATAGGATACTTTTTATCCCGGTAACACAATTTTTGTCGACCACGCGAGCGAAACCGCGGGCATAGCTAGTTCTATATAATGCCAAATAGGAAACCGGCAAGGTATGAAATACATCTCCGATTCATTTGGAATATCAGTGGAAGTTTTTAGCGGGATCTCAAAATGTCATGTGATTGAGACAAATACATACATCTATAGGATTTAGCTTGCGAGAGAATGAGTTAGAATAGACGCGGTTAATGCAAGTCCTGATTTCACGTCTATATTGGTCATCGAATTGGCCTAGCGGTGTGACGATCAGACTTGTACTTGTTGTTGTAATGAGGTATGGACGTCACTTATTACATTTCATACGCATTCTATTGAGACCGTGACGATCGCCGACCGCTACCGCGACTGTTGTTTTGATTATGAAGACGTATCTCTAATACGTTGACCTACAAACGTAATTTTTTCACAGCAACATAAGGTCATAGGCCTTATAGTATTATATTAATTTTAAATTTACACCTAAAGTTATTTTCTAGAAAAAGGGTCTTGCCGCCAGGAACCAACAGAGAGAAAAAACAACAAAGTGATCTTATAAGGGTCCCGTTCTTGTTATTAAGAGATACGGAACCATAAAATTCAAATAATTACTTCAAGACGGTTCTGTATCTTTTATTTAATAAAATGATTGCGTTTTGCCGTTGTGCGCACATCACGTAAAAACTACTCGTTAGATTTGATCATATTTTATTGTTTTACTAATTAGATATATGGCCTTTATCAAAAAAAAAAACATGATATCTTCATAAACAATAATTATGTAGGCCACGCGAGCAGAGTCGCGGGCACGGCTAGTATAGTAATACAATAACGTGTTTCGCAGTACAGCGGGGAGAGACAGAAAGACTCGTGTGAAAGAGGAACTGAACCAGAGAATAGCTGCGAAAATATTAACTGATGAGGTAACACTATGATTTTAATGATTAAAAACTGCATTAATTATACTGTAATTATAAACCTATTATAATGAGTTTGTTTTAGTTTAGTTAGTTCGTTTTAGTTTAGTTTGTTTTTATGAATATATACATATTTAATTATCAATTGATTGAAGTAAATTTTAATTTTTGTTCGTTTTATTTATTATATTTGAATGTGGTCATAATTCTGGCATCAGTCGAACTGAGAGTACTGTTAGCCGAGTGCTGAGTGCTGAGTGCTGAGTGTTGAGTGCTGAGTGCTGAGTGCTGAGTGCTGAGTGCTGAGTGCTGAGTGCTGAGTGCTGAGTGCTGAGTGCTGAGTGCTGAGTGCCGAGTGCCCGGACCCGGTAGAGTGTGACCGCTCCACCGCGCTCGGACCCTCACGTGACATGACTCTTGCAGTCTTCAAACACGGCGCTAACATGATGCCGGCTCCCGTGTTTTCTATCATACATGCCCCTAGTTATTATTTACTCACTGTGCCCGCGGTTCTACTCATGTGGACTACCGAATTATTGTCTAAAAGATATCGTGTTTTTTTTTCTTGATAGGACTAAGTACCAAAAAGTAAAACAAAAAAAAAATCATAAGTAGTTTTCGCGTGATGTGCGCACGACGGCAAACCTCAATAATTTTATTTAGATAAATAACTTACTTCACTTGTGCACAGTAACTAAACTACACCACGTAATATGACAGTAAAATGACACAAACAGGGCTAAATAATATGAGTTTTATGAATTAAAATAAAAGCCACCACATGACAGATCAAGTTCTCTGTCAAAAATTGTAGAGTTAGTTGTATACCTTGACCAAGTGGATGGAATTGTTAGATGATGTATGGACCATATAGACCCCTGGGGGTCGATTTCGAACTTCAAGGTATTCACGTTAGCAAAAATAAAATTTTGGGGTCCGCGAAATGTAAATGGGAGTCGACAATGGTGAATTCCAAGTCTTGACGAAAATTATATGATTTGAAGAATTGAATGTCATATTACAAGAAGAACTGGTCGCAACTAGCACTAATGAAGAACTTAAAGTAAAGTTCACAGAGGGATATCAAAAATTTGGGATCCAAAAGGACACATACATGTTACATATCATTATGAACTATTGCGAGAAAATTTTTGATAGCATTCCTTTCTTTGTACCTCATCGAAAGTGGTATCAGGGCAGTTTCCAATCTTCTAACAAAAACAAGAAATAGATTAGAAATCACTGAGCGAGGGGATTAAATGTTACTAAATTGCAACCAAATAAAGATAACCTGATGTCAAAGCATCATATGCATCCTTCCCATTAAAATAATTTATCTGTATGTAATATTTTACTCCTTATAACATCATCTATCTGCCAGTGAAAGTCCCGTCAAAATAGGTCCAACCGTTTCGGAATTTCCACGGAACAAAAAAATATATAAAAAAAATTGTTTTTTTTTGTTATAGGTGCCGTGTATACTTTCATATGCACTTAGTAAAAATTTGTTATTTTGACATTACAAACAGAAATTTCAATTTTATTATATGTAAAGATAAAAACCTAGAAAAAAACAATTGTCTGAAAGCGTTAAATAGGGGCTTAAAAGTAAGACGATTCCTGAGATGTTGCTGGTTGGATTTAAGTTGGTAACAAATCATTTGAATGTCTTTTTACAGTATTTCACGTAGCTCTTCCACTAAAACTAGGCATAGCCAGTAGTTTGTGTGATAGAATAGCTTAGGCATTTAGAAGTAATGTTTTACTTAAAAATAAATATAATGTATCTTCCCAGGCAACGCGGCAAGACCGTGAGAACGTTATAAAAATGCTACAAGAGCAAGAGTATTTGGAAAAGAACGTCCAAGACGACATCGCTGTCAGGGAAAAGCTGGAGAGAGTGAAAAGGGAGACGAAGGAAGCTCTCACTTCGCAAATGGAGAACAGGAAGCGGATCGCAGAAGAACAGAGGAAACTAGACGCTCAGTTTAGAAAAGAAGTACAGCTAATTCCGTATATTTGATTAGACTTATACAATTTTGCATTAACTTAAACCTGATGGTAAATTGAATTAGTGCTGGATATGCTATACTGTTATTCCTGATATTGTAGTCTTTTGCAACAACTTCATATTTTGTCATAGAGGATAATTACATACGAATTTTTATTTTTATTTTTAAGGCCTCTGGAATCATGTCTTTTAAGCCTAATTTTGTACTATTTTTCTAATCTTCAAACATCGCTCTAACAAGATGGTGGCTCACTTATTAGAACTTTCCAGTCAGTTTTTGTGACATCTCAGAATTCTTGTTCCATGTTATTATTTTTAGTCCACTATACTTCTGCACTACAACCAAATCATATTAAGCAAAATGCCATCAATAATACACAATATAGGATGACATAACGCAAGTTTATGAATAAAAAGGAAAAACACCATCTGCAAAATTAAGTGCCCGCCAAACATGACACCAGTAAAAGGGAACGTTCAGTGTTGCCCTGTACAAAATATATTTATCCAAAAAATATTTAAACCATTTTAATCTGATATTATTTCCGTTTTTATTCATGTTGATAAAAGACTTCAAAATTAGATAGTTGAAAATAATATTCGAATTTCCTTGTTGCTGGGTATGTTACAGACTGAAGCTAAAATGGTTGCCGATGATCTAAAAGAAATAGAGAAAGATTGGGAAGTCAAAGAGAAAGGCAGGAAATATTCTCAGGAACTGCTCAAACAGATTGAAGAGAACTCTAGAAGAAGAAAGAAGGAACAAGCTCAAGAGGAGGGGAGAGCCGAATACGTATGGAATTCTTATAATTCGTGGTAAATATTATTATTTTTAATTTAAAATTGCATTGACGTTGATTATGTGCTAAAATTAAAGTAAATAAATTGGATATTATTTTAGATGTCAGTGCAGACAGACCCAGTGTTTATTAATTTAACCAATTTATTATACTGACCATTATTTTGTAACTAATGAAAAATATTAAGTATTTTTAAAAATAAATGCAATACGTATGTGTTTTAACACCTTATCCCTATTTTCAATATTTATGTAAATTAAATTTTAGTAAAACTGAACTCGACTGGCTGCCACTATAGCTTTTGTCAGTTGAACTTAATAAAAAGGTAATAAAATTCAGAGTGAATGTACGTATCTACATAAAGTTACTATGTATTTTAAAAACGTAACATGTAACACAAAATAAGCATCCATGTCCAGTTGACAATTGTCAGCTATTTGTACAATCTCTGGGTAGCATCGGCTGCTACAGGACGTATTCTAGTCAAATACTCCAGTCAGGAGAAATTTATCTAGTTGCTTATAAAATCTGGGATTTAAAAGGACTGAAAACGGACGTAACTTTTTTTAATGTATTTCGTTTTTAATCGCATGCAATAATAATATATCCTAGTGGAACATTCTAGAGTTCAGCAAAATGTATTTTTTTTGTAGGGAAATCTTCTTAATGGCGCTTAAAGATACTTTAAATTCTTTATTTTGTTACTATTTGGTTTCAAAAGTATATTTTTACTTATATTTTACACTAGTTAAAATTCTGGTTTAGGGTTATTTCGATTCACTCGTCCGCCATATTTGTTTACCTTAATGTCAAGTCATACTGACATAAGCTTTATATCTCAGTATGAACTATGTGGTAAATGTATTTAGGAATGAAGAAGTATCGAAGGAACGTAAGAACATCGTGTCAGAACACGTTCCCCAACTGCTGGGCTTCCTGCAGGCCGGAGTCATCAGGCGGGCCGACCTGCCGGCCGTCAGGGCGGGCGCCGACAGACGGGGGGACCTCTCTAAACTCGACGTCGAATCAATGGCTCTGTCAAACAGACCCCATCGCTATTCTAAATGTAATGCCCAGTGTACGATTCTTAGAGAATTTTGATTTTATTATTAAAAGTAACCTCATATTTTAATTGTAAAAAAGAACTAAAATAATTCTTTTTTTCACTAAAGTTTTTGCTTTGTATTTAATATTTGATTAAAGTAAAATCGCTATGGTCATTCATTTACTTAAATTTTATAAAGTATTTAAGTATAAATATAAATTCGATATTCATAAAGTACAAAATTGGACCATTTTATTAGATAAAAATTCAATGTAATATTAACTTTGAATCTTTTTGGAATGGACTGAACTTTTTTACAATATAATATTTGTGTTTTACAATATTGAAAATAATTAATATGTATTCGTAATCGTATTCTCTTTAAATAATTTGTCAATAAAATTATACATAAATAAAGCAACATGGAAGAAAAGTATTTCATTATTTGTAACTTTTAAAAAAATCCCACCATACCTTGTTCATCGTCATACAAAAGCTTGTGCGACATATCCACAGAACGTAAATTGCTATGTCGTGCAAATTATGACATACGGCCATCAATCATCATTAAAAAAAAATCGATACTGATATACGTTATAAAACATTTTGTTGTCAAAATCCTAAATAATTTCCTCTATTCGATTTTTCTTCGTATTTTTTATGTACCAAATTAATAAAACTAAGAAATTGAAAATTAATTATATAAATCTGACCAATCAAAAATAAATCGAATCGATCAAATGCCGTTATACAATTAATTTAAAAATATATATGTACGTGATTACAGCAACAAGCAACGAAGAGTATGGACTGGAAGAATTAATCTAGTTGTTTGGAGTCAAGTATGCAATAATTCAAGTGTGATGAATTACGATTTCAATTATTATATAGTTTATTTTTGTTATTTAATTTACACAGCTTACACATCCCTCAATTAATTTAAAGTATAAGCGAATTATCGATTATATTTAGCTTTATAAAGAATCGATAATCATAAAATTAACTTCCGATTTAAATTGTGTACATCTCTAAAATAAACATTTGACATGACTTTGTCATGCAAGCCTTCTTATGATGAATCAATAATTATTTTAACGAAATGTTAGGTAGTGTTCAGAGTCTTTAACACAGGAAGATACATCAATTTCATTTATTTGTATTGATTGGAGTAAATTACATTAAGTACATGGAGAGAAGCGACGAAGGTTTAACTTTTGTTGTCATATTCTACTTAATTTTGTCTTTCAATTCTTTATATGTTTATCATTATGACTACAATCTCATCTGATGTTAAGTGACCATGTGGCTCAAGTAACATGCTAAGCCTAGTGAGAGGACTGGCTCGCAAGTGCATCTACTGAAACACGTATAAATGCTTGGTGACAGATTTTCAACAGCTAGCCAAGCGAGCATTAGAAAATTGTCTATCACCATTAGAGTTTCTGAATTCTCGGCTATTTTTTTCTCGAGGCTTGAGAATTCTCTATTAATAATTCTGGGATATTCCCGATAATTCTCGAATTTTCGAGAAATTTTAACAACTTTTAAAAATTCATACACTTGATAATGAAATGAAAAATAAAATTTTCATATTCTGTACATGTACTTCTTAAACAGTTTCTCGATAGACATCCTATATAAAATATACTGATCACGAATATCAAATTAAAATTGTCCAGATTTAACTCAAAAACGGCTTGACCGAGTTTTATGAGATTAATACACGCGAAGCTTATGAAATTGCTGAAATTTACAGGTTATCAGAATTGCCAAAAATACTTTTAGAAAAATGTAAGGTTAAAAATATGTTTTTGAAAATACAAAGGCATTATTAGCATTATCTGATAATCGGTTTCTTATCTTAGTGTCTAGAGATGTACAAAGTTTCTAAATAACGAGAAACCGTTCAAATGTAATTGTCTGCGAGGCTGCTTTTATTGTCATTAAAGCTTAACATAAATTTACAAGGAATAGGTTTTTTACCACTTAACTCAAAGAGCTTTCCTATTAAGCTTCTTGTTACGTGAGCACAGTCAAGACAATATTTCTCGATCGAGAATTCTCGACACTTTTTTTTCGTATCGAGTATGACCAGATTTCCCGGGAATTCTCGATTCGAGAACTATCGAATAAAAACCCTAATCACCATGCAATATTTTCCTTCGACGAAATATTAGGCTTATTGCAGGGATTCGAACTCACGTCCATCGACGAGGTGTTGTACCCGCTACCACTGAGCCATCATTGTTACTCTAGTATTTAGTAAGGAAAGAGTTAGGCGATATATTATAAAAACAATAAACCACAAACCATTAAACAACCCTTAACAAGCTACGTAAGTCAAAAAGCAATTAAACGGTCGCCGTATCAGCCTCAACGACCCAGAAAATATTTAAACGACTGAAATTAATTCCAAATATACACAGCAAGAGAATATTAAAACAGAGGAGACTGTAGAGTGACCATGATGTTTTTTATTTTTCGTCTTTAAATATTATTGTAGTATACCTCATAATATAATTATTTATTACGTTTCAAGGCCAAATGAATCTTCAAACAATACGGCACAAGCCTCAAAGAATCTGTATAATGCTTATGTTCCATGCGAAAAACAGCTGTTTTTCGTGGCAACTTGAAGCTCTAAGACGTGTCCGGAAAACTAATTATGAAATTTATTACGATTGTATGTTTTTTATAAATCATGTATATTTTTAAATGAATGAATGAATATGTGTACAGCGTATCAATCAAATAATTATATGTGAACGTTTTCAAAATGAATTGTATTGGCTACGACACTTGCGATGTACTAGGCTACAGCACCAAAATGGTGTAAATCAAATAGGCATAAGATAAATTAGTTTCGTTGGCCGCTTGTTTAGTGGTAATTTATTGTAACACAGTGTTAGTATGTGAGGCTAGCTCTCCTGTACGAGATGTTATTCCACATCCTTTACACTCTAATGTATAAAATGTGTTATATTAGAAGCTTATACAAAAAAAAAACATTCATATTAAATTAGAACTATTTCAATATACCTAGATTTAGAATATAAGTAATGAAGTTGTTGTCACTACTGTGATATTCGCTAATAGAAGAAATAGATTTACGGTTTCCGTATCGTAATTTCTAAAGTCAAATTCTAAGTTGACCAATGGTAACATTGGAAATATAAAAACCAATCGTATGGTCACCTTATATTTCCATTGAAAGTTAGCATTTTTGTGCAATAAAGAAATAAAAGTTGCCGCATCAGCGGTCCAGTAAACACGTGTTAGCATTCAGAACCCCTTCTGATAAGCATCTGGACCACGTCGACCCCTAGACACAGGGACGTATTTGGAAAGTATATTTGGAATATTTTTTTACCGAGCTTTCAAGCTTAAGCAAAATTATTATTTTCTATTCTTAACGAACCTGTTCAACTTCATCTAGATGAGAGGTCCTCAAACTTTTTTGTTTTATAGACCACTTGCCATGTTTTTCTGTTTGGGGTAGACCTGACCCCTTTGTAAAACTGATATTGATGTTTTGCAAATTCATTAACTTCAAATGTAGGTACTTATGGCAGCTGGTATAGTCCTAATCACTTTTATTAAAGGTAAAGTTCTAACTGTAGTTTAAAATAATAAAGAAACATGTCAAGCTTTATAAATTTATCAATAAATTTATAAATGAAAACGAACCACATTTATCTATGGTATCTGTTACATAAAATAACTAAGCAACAAATAAATACGTTTTTACATGTTACAATTTACCGCGTAAAAATCTCTTTTTTACAAAATAAATACTTACACAGAAACAAAATTCCTAAATACGCGGGCGGAACTGCGGGCAACTGTTAGTTTATAATAGTTGCTAAAGAGTTTTATATATTAATTATTCATCACGTTTCATAAATATTTATGTTAAAAAAATACTTCATAGGTAGTTTTACATTTTATGTAGATGATATGTATGGCCATTGTGATATATTATAAGGAAATATTTAAGTAAATAAGTACTATGTGTGTATGTGGATTATTCCATTCATAGAAAGTCAAAAATAAAGGCAGAATAACCTGCTCAAATGAGATCCACTCTTATTGACCCCATTTCAATGTCATAGACTCCTTTTTTTCGCCGACTATGCTTTTTGTCGTCGACCCCTGGGATCAATATATACCACATTGGGAATCACGGACCTAGATGATAAATTCATTACAGTATTAGAACCGCCTTCTAAGATATAAAAATCAAACCGCTAGGTACATACTTACGTTTTTTGACATAGGTACACGAATTGATCTGGAGATGAGATATTTACCTACATAGTTACTGTAACAGAATTTGCGTTAACGGTAGTTTGGATCATTCTAACACGAATACTTACCATTTGCTATTCAAAAAGGCTTTAGTTCTGAATCCGGCCCTGACTACTACATCCCTTTCCACATGAAATCGACACTCCATTCGGTTTTATTTGCTCAAACACCATTTCGACGGCTTATCTTCAAGTTACAGTATAAAAATTGTGTTTATAAACATGTGTATAGGTCGAATGGAATGCTGTATGATATTGTATATCGTACTATAGGTTTACGTGTCGAAATTATTTAAATTCGTATACGTATATTAACTCAATTTGTATCCGAAATTTGATCAGCTGAAGGTGAAAAATGGCGTGCAGAAGCTTGTACGCATGAGAAATAGTAAGAAATGGATGTACCACATAGAAGCAGATCTGTAATAGATTTATCAAGACTTTGAAATGGTGAAAATTTTGTGGGCTGGCGTGATTATTAAGCCCAGGCTTTCTTTAGTTCAGTAGTATTTTGATCGTCAGTCTAATAATATAATATGAAGTTTTTATATACCCATACTTTTAAGGTAGCAGTGGAAGCCCCTAAAGGTGATAATAGTAGCTATTGCACCACCGGAAATCGGAAGAAGTGTGGCATGTGTTGTCGAAAAGAGGAAACAAGAAACCAGCTGACATAGGCGTAACCAGGATTTTGGTCGGGGGGGGGGGGTAAGCAAGGGAAAAATACTCTAAAAGTACGGTACAGTCCAAAAACAACAGCGACTGTCGGTGACAGATTTCATCGACAATCGTCGTCTCATACTGGCCTGGTGAAATGCCTCTTCAAGCCTCATTTGAGGGATGTTTAAAAATACACCCATGCTCTAGACGGTCTCCCAATAGAGGCACGAAGGAGACTGTGGCTAGAAAAACTAGTTCCACTACCAGGCTATATAGATCTCGCAGCGGAGTTACCATCTGGAAAAAAACTGCCTTGGCCCATTTGGAAATCATTATACCGACTTTGAACTCAAGTGGGCCGTTGCAAGTAGAATATGATTAAATGGAGTTTAATTAACAAAACGAAGCCCTATGCGACTGCGGTAGTACCACACACCATGCCACATCTCCTATCTTGCTCTCTTTCCTTATTCCTGCACATTCTCTGACCTATCGTTAGCCTCTTGAAACGCTCAGAAGGTGGCCGAATACTGGTTAAACTCAATTTAAAAAAATCAGCGACTCGAAAAGAAGTAGATCGTCGCTAAGACACAAATATGGAGATGTCCAAGAGAGTTGACGTCAGCCAGAGGACCGGTTGTACTCGTACAACGCTAAGCTGAATTTCAGTTCGCAACATGAAGGAAGAATTCATACTGTTCAGACTAGCTTAGATGGGACAAGACCAAGAAGAAAAGTGGTAGGTATAAAATAAATCTCAATATATTGTTAGGTATTAGGCACCAAGCTGTTTAAATTTTATTGGATGATATTACATCAAAAAGTTAGTACTAATGTGTCAGAATTTTATTATTTCAAATTGATTCTAGAATTTAGTTAATAGTTTTTGAACTCGAATTGCTGCTAGGTACAGATGATACTGGATGTTTTTTCTTTGCCTTCTCAGCGCATTTCTCCAGTGTTCTCTTAAATTCTTGCTGCTCTTCCAAATGCCGTTTCTCTTTTTTGCCCCAAGTCGTCTTCTCTGTGTACCATTTTAGGTATTACTCGTACTCCTGTTTGTAAGCATTTATTGTAGTTTCTTACAATTAATGTATATGAATTACATAATTTTTTGAATTATTTTATGTATAGGCACCGCTGATTGATTGATCTATTTTGTCTTGAGCAAGCTAATATCCAAAAGAAGCTGTAACGTTAGTGTTTAATCAAAATAATGCATACCGGTTTCGGTTCCATTTCGTTTCCGATTATTAAATCATAGACTTCTTCAGTGGACAAGCCGTATGCAGCTACGCTGGAAGTTTATATATTTAGGTAGAAGCGGCATAAGATGTTGGTGACGTCAGACATCGCCTACAGCCTCGTTGTCCAAGGGCCTCTCAGCTCGAAGATTTCATATAGCAGAAATAGCAAGCAAATCTAATGGCCTCGCGATTTTTGAGGCTCCGTGGCTAGTAATGTGAGAAAATTTAGAGAAAACACTAAAAAAGTCGCACGTCTGAGAGTCCTACATATATTTCAATTATGAGAGACACTCTCGAGTTGGTGATCTATCCTTTTAGAGGTATCTCCAAATTTGCTCATATTAAATCTCAATAAATTTTTGAAAAAACTGTAGTTTAGTTTTATATCATACAAAATCTAGAATATCATACTGATTACGAGGTTTCGCAAAATTTTTCTCGCCAACATAAAATTAAGTTCTTACCCCGCTATTTTACATATCAATTTATGTAGCCTTAGTAATTTTATCATGCCTTCCTTATAACCTTGGTATTTATGTTTTGGCTTAAATTATAATGTATTGTAAATAAGACCGATTATAAAATAGAACTAACCGAATTATTCGTTCAGGAGATAAGATTTTCTTTAGTGATTCTTCTATGTACCCATAAGTATATCCTTGCAGCGTGTAAGCTAAACTACTTACATCTAAATCTTTTGGTGTTACATGGTTCCTGGAATAATACGACTAACTCAATGCCAGTGGATCGTTACAATTAAAACGCATACCGTATATCCGTAATTACATAAATCTTTACAAATTGAAAATTTCAGGTGTATTTTTTTATTCTGTTAATCTATCTCCAAGTCTTCGTATGATGAATAAGGTATAATTAGAGGATTCTATCACTCCGGAATAAATTTGTAATACGTTCATCCAAAATTGTTAATCTACAGCGATAGAAAAATCTAAAGCCCTACCTACACCCATGGGAGCTTTAAAATCGCACATAAAAAAATCGTTGCTAATCTGTTTTAATAGAATAAATGGCAAGCCGTGTTCTGTTTAAATGTAAAGGAGTAATAAATGCATTGAGGTATTGTAAATAAATAATAAATAAGTACATACTTTAATGAATAAATGCGAGGTTTGTTGTTAGTGTTATTGTATTTTAATATAACAAAATGCTTTTTTACGCCCGTGCTAATAGGGCTCAAAACTGCTCGCGTTTACCTCACCTAAGGACCCAATCTTTCAGCATTTGTATAACAGTGGAATAAGTTGTGTTCGGAAGGAGGAACACTGTTGGAAATAATTTGAGTAATTGTTTGCTTCTGGTCACCCAAGGGTTCTCGCATGAGCCTGCGAATTAGAGAATCTGAGATTAATGGAGAAGCCACATGAGTTTCTAAAGTATGTGTGTTCGTTCAAGTTTAATAAATGATTGTGAATTTTCTTATTAAGAGACTTAGTTCGTCTCTTCTTCCTCTTTTTCATACTTAAGTAACTTAAGAATTGTTACTGACACTATCAAGTGGGTAATATTTACAAAACTTTCTACAATCTTTTCTGGTGATTTCAGTGTTCTAACAAAATGGCGGCACTCTTGTTAGAAATTTCCAGAAAGTTTTTCTGACATCTCAAAATTCATGGTACACTCCACTTCAAAAAACCTACTCAATCCAATCCACTTTAATTTTGCACAATAACTATGCTATATTTAGGCACCAAAATACACAATATAGGGTCAAATTACGCTTTATGAATAAAAAATAAAAACCACTACATGATAAACCAAGATCCCGTGAAAAACTACTTGAGTTCGCCGCTTCGACTTCCAGATCCCATTCAAACAGGCGTTAGATTGAAGCGTAACAGAATAAATTACGAACATTGTATTGAAATCCTGCACCATTTTGAATAAATATATCAGTTTAGTATTTGTTCTAATTTCTAATCACCCTTTCACAGTTCACGCGCGAATCGCGGCGCTATTTTCGCCACAAATACAGTGCGAAACTCGGTGCGAACTATCTTGGATCCACACTCAGTTTTCGCTGTTGGTTCATTCAAAATATAGTTAGCGCGCTCGACGGGGACAGACGAAGTTACTGGTGCGACCAGCCTATTGTTGTATATATTTGCGCACTATAATTACGCCCATATTAAAAATCTACAAATTTGGTAATCCAGAAATATGGAATTCGTTAGACTAAATTACACTAATTTTAATGCGCAATATTATTGAGGGACGTGTGAGTGTTGAGTTTAGTCTTGTTCGCGTCTGTTCACGTGTTTGCGCCTCCTTTGACGCGATCTAAAACCGACAAAAAATAGAAAATACGGAGCGAACCTGCAAAGAATATGCGAATCGACTGCATATTCGTGTTTTACACGTTGTTCTTGCCTTCGCGCGTAACACGTGCGCCAGTGTAGAGCGGCTATAATACACTGTTTTTTGATACACGATTTAAAAACACCTGTATGAGACTTATAGGTGACCGAACAAACATAAAGTCATTACAACTAGATGTAATAAGGTATATTATATTCTATCCAAAAATTATATACTTGGAGAACTTTCTTGCTGCAATAATATCTTTTATAATTTTTCTCAAAATGGCGGATGTAGAATACAGTGATTGAGCTTTGAAAATATAGTTTCATACGAGGCACAATTATACCTATTCTTTTTTTAGTAAATTTTTATACGATTTTGTTACCTACCTATTATAGTAATTTTGTCCAATCTATGAAATTTTTTCAACAGCTTTTTGATTATGTGTCTTTTTATGAGATCAAAATTAAAATCTTTTTCATCTTTAGGCACCTGAAATAATTTATTAAATTTATTTATTTGCTCGACAATGAATCGGATATTTACTCATTAATAATTATTTCCTAAATATATATACTTTCTTGTTGTTGTTGAAAGATTTATTTTATGATCAAATACAGTGCAGTCTAAAAATACTAAAACCAATATTAAAATAATAAAAAATATTTTCATTGATTAGTATTTTACGAAACCCTTATCTGATATTAAGTGATGACATTCATAAAAAGCATTATTAATATAAAGGGTATTTATCAAGAAAATGCTATACTACGACGTTTCATTACGAAATTGTCTTTCAACGAAAACTCATGTTGTTCGACGCGATATTTCAACGTGGTTATTGAGCGATTATCGTTCCAAGATATTTTACTTTAAGTTTAAGTTTCTTTACCTTAGAATAATACAGCTCTTGGATATTCTTAATGTGTATGACTGAAGGTTGAACTGCTTTCGCACACGACGCAACTGAATTTACTATTTGTTGCAAATACACCGGGGATACCAACTCTAATTCCAGCTTTAAAGGGTCTAACTCAAATATCACAGCATCTGAAATAAAAAAAATAGATAACTAATTGATTAATGCATTCAAAGCAAGTGGCATTCTAACTCCAAGCCGCATTAACACGAGCTCATGCGTGTCTTAAAAAAGCACACCCATTAAGACAGATGAATACACAGCTTGCCTTTTCTATAATTTAAGTGTTTACACGCGATTTATAAGCTCTCATATTCCAAACAAGGATATTGATAATATCAACTACCAATAAACAGATATATCAACGTTCTTTGCAGTTGCTATTGAATTTTCTATACTTTCCAACGGGTAAAATTCAGTAAGTTTTAAGAGAGGTAGGGCACAGAGAAATTTCTTTGGAGATTTCTCTCTACTTGGGGCAGCCTCACTGGTGGAATACCTCCAACCTACAGAAGATCGCAGCCAAATGTAGTACTAGGTAGTGTTGTGTTTCTGCGGTGAGTAGGGTTTCCAGAGCTCCTTGGGGAAGAGGGGTTCAGGGTCGGCGACGCGCTTGTGATACCTATGGTATTGCAGGCGTTCATAGGCTACGGTAGCAGCTTACAATCAGGCGGGCCGCATGCCTGTTTGTCACCTTTGTAGTATAAAAAAAAGACGACTTAGTAACAAAGAAGTTAGTTGATGAATATTTTGGCATACCGTTAACTGATGCTAAGATCTGCACTAAACGTGATTTGCCACTTCCTTTGGGTCCAACCAACAACCTTTTTTGTACACCGTGAACAACTTCTCGGCAACTATCCCACCACATGTATCTCATGTCACCATTATGACGTTCAGCTGCTCTAGAGATAAAATACTACGGTATGCTAAACCAGCTCTTCATAAGCCTATACAATTAGAAGGTGAAGAATACACTGTATGTATAGTGTAAGTTTGAACTTTAAGTGAAAGACATCATGATGCAATCCCTTAACACGGTGTGTGTGTCTCGCTAGCTACTTTTAAATCAACCTGCCTACAGTCGAATTATACATTGACAGCGCAAGCACGTTTTAAAATGTTTAGCAATAGTAGTGGACAGGTATACTCGTATTCTGAGATTAATGTGTTACCATCTTCTGCTACATCATCATTTAACATAAAATTTAAACGCTTTGCTATAAACCTGATAATAAAAACAATTACTTTGTAACTATAATCTAAAAAGGATGTGTGTTTGTTTAAAAATTGGCTAAGTTTTTTTTGTCTATTTGGTTTAATAAGTCCATTGTCCATATATAGTATCTATTATTCGCTGTTTCTCGACGAATGCTACGTTGTGATTACTAAAAATATTGAATAAGTAATTGAAGGAAATCCCCTTTTAACTCATTTAAGAGTATACGTGTATATATCATTCATATAAAAATTGCAAAGTAGGAAATGTAATTAGAAGTCAAAGAGCAATTAAAAAAAAAGAACTGTATCAGATGAAAACTGAAATCTGAAAAAATAAGTTTCTTACATGTATGAGCATCGTAAGTCTTCTCCAGCAAAATTCGGATCGCCTATAAAATCTTCTAATTTGATTTTTTTATTTTCTTTCAGTATACCGCGTATCATTAAATCCTGAATTGCAATAAAAATGATTTTTAGGTTAAATTAATTCTATTCTTCATTTATAATATGCTGTAATAATATCAGTTTTGGCTTGTTTCACTGTCAGTTCTTAAAGGCTTTTTACAATACAGTGCGTAGGTACCTCCATTCTATCCATAACATTCTCACTTAAAGTTTCCTTTATTTGAAGTTTTCTTTTAGGTCGTTTTCTTGCTGTCTTTATGATTTCCGGCATCTTTTCTTTGTTCCTTAAGTAATCCTTTCTTAAAGCAGCCTTCAGAATTTTTAATTCGCTTCTAAAAATAATAATTAGGCAATACTAGTCTATAAGTACAAATTTATATTATTTTTTAACTTTATTGAATATGGATTTTCAACGTGATTTTGTTAATCGAGAAATATTGTTCTAGCATCAATCTTATTTTCTCAAGTTTGTAAATTTTAATTTTACTAGAGCATTTGAATTTTTCTGAGTTTGATTTAATAAATTCTTTCCGAAAACATAGCATATAAAAGTGAGTATTATAGATAACGACATAAATAAACTTACCTCATATCACTCTCCACAGCAACTAACATTTCTAATTTTACTTCCATACATACATTATTAAATTGTATTTCTTTGACAAATGACTCTTTCACACCCAATGATTCTAATCTATCCCATTTGTTCCACTCATTTTTGTAATTATCAATCACCTTAAAATACACTTTTTAGTTATTTTATAAGAGTTATACGGTTATTTAAGGAAAATAAAAGTAATTTTTACTTAGAATGTGATATTCTGTTAACAGTGAACTTTTTAGTTCAATTTTAAATTGTAGACTTTTTAAGGAAACTTTTAATATTTGGAAAAGAAAATGTTCTGTTTGCTATTTGAGTTCTGACTTACTTGCAAAATCGGTACAGTTTTTTTTGACTCCGGATAATTGAAGCCTGGATGCATATTTGGGTTTTTCATCATTTTTTCCAACAACATCTTTTCTTCTTTCCTTTTCATCAATTCTTCTTTTTTCACTATCATTTCTAATCTCTTGGCTTCCATTTTCTCATATTTTATCTGTAATTATCAATCAATATTATTTTTATGCCATATGTATTTCATTATATACTTTGTGAATTTATTACCTGCATCGCTGTTTTATTTTTGTTTGAAGCCTTTTCTTCGATATGTCGTTTGTACTCTTCTAGCCATTCATGGGGAGATTGCATTTCTTCTTTAACAATGACCACTGGTCCACCTTGGTGTTGAGTAGGAATATCATGTAAACATTGGATTTCTTCAAACCTTAAATTTCGACACATGGAAATATTGGTTAAAGAAGATCTAGTTACAATAAGAGCAGCTTCATATTACCATTTATAAAACCAGCCCCTGATAAAATCTCTCCAGTCTTCCATTATATGATCACCGTTTCTTTTTAAGTATTGTATTTTTCTATCTTCATACAACTCCATATATTCATCTTGTAATTCTTTCAAGCGATTGGAACGACTTTCTTTTACCTGTTAATGGTTTACTCGTTAATACTTTGTTTTTATTATAATCTTTTTAAAATTCTAAATATTCAGGTAATCTGTTCTGCAGTTTATTAAATTTGATTTTATATTTCTATAATTTATCAATTTAATATTAAAATTAAATAAGAATATAAATACCTTCTCAGCATTTATTTGCGCTTCGAAATTTTGTTTTCCACATTGTCTTATTCCCAATATTTCATCTCTCTTACAGTCTTCAACCCTTTTTCTTTTTAATTTAAAATAAGCTCTGTCAAATTAAATATAAAATGTTATTGTATAATTTTATTAAACACGTAATTTTTCTAATACTATTCTCGAAATACAGTAATATTTCACGTAATACTGTAGAATTATGCAGATTTGATTTTAAACTCTTGAGAAGTTAAACAAATCAAAAGTGGTAAGTGATACAAAGAAATAAACATGCTAACTTCAAATATTTATTCGATTGATATCGGACTAAGATTTATAACCAGTGGACAGCAGGTCAGAAAGTCAATAAATCCTGCGTAATATTTCCTTTCATCAAAGTCAAAATCTGACAAATATGAGTTGAAATTTGAAATGTGTTTATAGGATACCTTAGTACTTTTTGTATTAGAGATGCAGCTTTTTCTTTCATTTTGTACGGAGCTGAAAGTGGAACACTACCGCTTAGTTCCTTGGCCCAAACTTCTCTTTTATAATTGTGATACCGTATCCAACTTCTTACCTGCCTGATATATAATGAAAATAAAAGTTTTGGTTGTGTATTCAATTGTGCAAAATGTGTACCTACATATAAATGTTATATTATACTTAGGAAATTCCTGCTGTTTTATTATATATGTTAATATGCTATAAAGATTCTGCAATGCTCTAAAAACTGACCTGGCATGAAATAGATATGATAAAAAAAATTATAAGTTGTCACAGTTGTAGCTTTGTAACTATTTCAGTTACTACGCGACATTACAGCCGTTTTACCACATTATTTATTGAGTAAATAGATATTTGACAGTCAGGGTACGGTATACTAAAAAATCCTGACTTTATGATACGTGCGATTGTTATTCTTTTTGGATTTAATTACTTTTGCTACTATATCACGTAAAGCGGTTACCTAGATTTTTCATGGGCTTGTATCAAAACTATCAATTCTCTTTTCTTTAAGGTTTCTACTGATAACTGCTCCTCCACTTGTTCCTTACTGACATCAGTAGTACATTCTAAAGTTTCTTCTATATCCCACCAGTTAAGTACTTTTTCTGATTTTATATTTTTAAGCTGCATCTCTTCTTCAACTGTATATATATACAATACATATTAATAACAATGATTAATTAATACTTGTGCTAAAACTTTACATTTTATATGTTGAACTACTTTAATCCTTACCTTTACGTACCAAAACTTCCCTTCTCTCCTTAGCTCGTTCGAAGATTTCTTCTATCATTGCATCTATACGGGTTGGCCTTTTCACGTTAGTCGGCAGCTCTAACATTTCAGCATTGTACGTTGTTAGATGGTGTTTCACCAGCCCATTACCGAAAAACTGGCAGTTGCTACATTCTAATTTACGCATATCCGATTTTAGTTCTAAAATTCTAAAAAAAATTGCGTATCTTTTTTTTAATATATATAACTTACATTTTTCCTTTTAAAAAATATTTGAAAGTGATTGCTTTTATCTTCTATACTATTGTTATGAGCCTTTTTATGCAAATAGATTTTTAACTCTATAATTAATTACCTTGAAATAACCATTTCAAGAACATCAGTCATGTAAACAGTCTTCTGGACTTGCAAATTTTGATTGACACAATCAATAATATCATTATAAACAGCCATGTATTGACCTAGAACTGATGATAAACGTAGTGTGGCCAGACAACGCTTTTTATCGTGGACTCTTTTTGTCTGCGAACCAAGTTGACACAGTATTTTATTGCATTATTAATAAAGTTTAATATTTAATGAGCAGTTTTCCTCCTGCCATCATAAACTATTCGCTGTAGGTAGGGTTTTGTTCGGCTGTTTATGTTATGATGTAGCAAGCAGATGTGCAGTCCAACTGATACTAAATAGTCACTGCAGTGTATGGCTATGCAGAACCATACTCAAAAGGACCACAACCCTGGAGTCTAGTTACAATATATTACTACTCCTGAAGACTGAGTTGGAATGGCTCGTGTGTCAGTGTGTTGCTGACCACACCCTTCAGGCCAGAATCTATGTTGCTTTGCGGCGTAAATAGGACCTGCCTACAAACCTCAGGTTATCATATCACTTTACTCAAATCCATCTATTGATAATAGAAAAAGTGATTTTGTTGTACCTGATAATTAAGATCGAAGTTAACTATTTTTTCTAAATTTGCCAAAGTATTCTTCCATTTTTTAAAGTAGAAATCACTTGACATTTTAAGTTTATTTTGAAAATAATTTGAAAAGAAAATAATAAACTGACACGATAGTTACACCACCGGATACCCTACCTATATTATAGTTATAATGTCTAGTTGGTCATGTACCGTGGTTAGTATTTTCACTGTATTTTTACTCATTATAAAACACAAAATATATTTGACGAAAGATCGATGACCTGTTTGGCATCAGTTATTATAATGAAAACGATGTGTTTTCAGTAAAATATTATTGAAGGAATCAAAATTTTTAAATTAATCATCATTTACCGTTATTATAATAACTAAAGAAAAGTAGTTTCTACCTTAATATATTGTATGGTACTTTTAGAATATTGATAGGTTATAGACGATGCCCATATATTTTCTGCGGTCATACAAGCGTCGACAGCCAGGTATTTTTTTTCCGACATCTGTTTGTATAGGATCGTACTTGAGTCCTATTACTTGACCCGCGCTTGCTAGACTATATTATTTTTGTAAATAAAGTTGCAGTTTTAGAATGCTAACGTTTTTGTGGACTAATAATGGGACCCTCTGGCTATAAAATGATTTTGAAATATTACAATCGTATACCGGTAATCTCTAGATTTATATTTTTTTATTTTGCCGTTCAACGGCACTTAGCAGTTACATAAACAATTATTTTATAAAGATAATTAAAAAAAAAAACTGCCACTTGTATGCTGCCCTGACATTCTTTATTATTGTGGTCTCGCACGTTATCCAATTTTATACTTACTTTTTAAATACTAAATACTACATTACATACATATAGTATAAATATACATATACATATAGTAATGACTATATATTATTTACTAGAATCTACTTTATCTATAAAAATAATTCTCAGAAGCGGGATTTAAAAAAGGTTACAAAAATTTAAATATTAAACGGGTTTTTTGTACCTAACTATTCAATACACGACAAAGTTTCGACAAACGTCCATTTGGCCCAGTGAAAGGGCAAACGACCCTCATAACGCGTTATCTTCAACGCCGGAAAACTTACATCATGCCCAATGAAGGAAATGAGCGATCTTACTTGACAAGAACGTTGCTTGCGTATTGCTCACAATTTCCACTCTAAAATGCCTTCGTTCGGATACTTTATACATTGAAAATTGAATTTTAAACCATTGCAATAAGAGTTACCATCTTTTAAATTATCGTTGACGGTAAGGTTGTGTAGGTGTAAATGTTTTGTCGTGTTTTTGGGACCGAGTTCGCCGCAGTATCCGGTTGCGTTGAATGCCAGCCATCTTGTCAACGGAAGTAGTAAAGTCTTCCGTAGCGCCGCCTGTCGGCGCGCGTTGGCAACATGTCGCCTGATCTTTAGCGCAGTTTTTCTTGTTTTGTTTTGTAGTATTTCATTGTGGTGAATTCTTAAAATTCTGTTTTTTGGTGTAGGAAAAATTGTGGGAGTGATATATTTGCTGTTAGCTATTTTCTTCGCCATTGAGGACCTACGATAACTACGTGAGGTGATTTTTATTTACTCCCTCCACCCTTGTGAATAAATTTACATATAGTTTTTAATCAATTAAATTTATTTCATATGTTTTCCGGTCAGCTGTACCTTCTTTAAAAGGCAAAAGTTAGGTCGTGTATGGAATACTGTTTGCACCTCTGGGATAGATCCGCAAAGTACCTCCTCGATCCTAAGGACAGTTTGCAAAAACGGGCTCTTCGCATTTTACCCAATGCATCGAACCGCTTCAGCTTTGCAAGAATATCGTTTCGCTGAGCGTGTATTACCGTCTGTAGCATGCTGAGTGTTTTGAAGAGCTGTTCAATCTAATTCCCTCCTCTCCTTTTTACAACAGAACCACACGCGCTGAGCTTCGGAATCACAATTTCACGGTAACCTCCATCTCGGCACGAACTAAAAAGTTCCCTATGTCTTATCTTTGTCATACCGTGAAACTGTGGAACCATCTCCCGGCCAGTGTGTTCCCTCCTTTTTATGACATCGGGTCTGTCAAGCGTAACGTGAAGAGATATTTATGCAGGCCGGCATGACAGCGGTGACAGCCGATGGATTTCGATCTCTCGGTGGTCGCCGTTGTATTTGGATTATACTGTGCTTACCATCAGGGACAGTACAGTCAACGTGCTGAGCTATTGTATAAAAAAGATTTCATGTACGTTCTCGTTCATGCCACTAAATATCTAAACGTTAAAATTGATAT
The DNA here is from genome assembly GCA_947532125.1 of Saturnia pavonia. Taxonomy (NCBI): domain Eukaryota; kingdom Metazoa; phylum Arthropoda; class Insecta; order Lepidoptera; family Saturniidae; genus Saturnia; species Saturnia pavonia. Next base: position 16,522,329 of record OX383903.1, read on the forward strand.
TTTCTAAGGGTTTTAAGGCCATATATGTAGGTAAAATATTCAATAAAAAATCTTATCTGTATTTATATAATAATGTGTATTATCTATATTGAGATTGATGTGAGATTAATATTAAACCTCTCTCCCTTTAAATTATATTTTACCGAAACCTGAATTTGAAAAGTACATTCACATTATGTATGTATACAAGTACTAAAAATGTTCTTATTGCATTCTCTTGTACTTCATCGATTCGCCCAATTTTCAAATAAAGATAAAATAAGGCTACATATGATCTGGTGTATTTACAACGTTTGTCATAAATAAAACAAATTACAAGTTTGTAACTGTTCAGACGCACCTGCTCTTTGTCTTTGCTATTACTTATAACACTTATAACAAGTTTTTCTATGCCCGTACTAATGGGGTCTAAATGTATAATTTAATGAAATAATTTAAAACGAACAAAATAATAAGAACAGTATTATGTAGATCAGATGAAAACGTCAAAAAAATTATACAAAAATGTTTCTACTTATTGGCATTATGTAAATCGGAGTCGTTGCGGCGCGTCGCGACTTGTCTTTACATTTTTCGAGAATATCGCGTCATTATCCCCTGGGTGAGGTAACGCGATACAACGTAACAAACCTCTAAGTTCCTGTACACGACTAAATTCTTATGAATTCATACAACTAATATAACTGCGTTTTTACGTCGTAGCACGACAAAGTAAGGGTTCTTGTACCTGATGGTAAGCACAGTGTAATCGAAATAGGTATTTACAATTCATCGCCAGTCGTCGCTGTGATACCTGCCTGCTCAAATATCTCTTCACAGGATTGCAGATACATATCTATCATCTACATTTAAAATTGCATTATTCCACTCGATAGTTAAGGTATCAAAGAATTCGTTACGTAAAGTGAAAACATTAATGCATCACGTGCGGGTAGACGGACGCACCGCCATTTTGAGGACGTTTCGCCGCGTCACATAGATTACGTTTTGTATAAATTATGATTTGGAGAAACTACGATGCTCATTTTATTTTCCATCGACAGCTGTCGTCAAGATTTATGTTTGAATAACTTTATGTTGTAGGAAGGAGGGAACACAGTGGCCCGGAGACGGTTCTACATATTCACAGGCAAAGATATGGCAAAGCAAAGTTGTTTCTTCATGTCGTGAAACGGTGGCTCCGAAGCCCAGCGCGTATGGGTCTATTATGAAAGGGAGAAGATGGAATTAGGTTAAACAGCTCTTCAGAACACTCGCCATGATATAGACGATAGAACTCGCTCAGCGAGGTAACGTCCCTGGCCAACTGAAGCGGCTTGATGAACTTAGTAACGTCTGCATAATTTAAAATGCGACTTGTCTAGGGCATCGAGGAGGTATTTAGTGGATCTATACCGTTGTAACAGTGTTCCACACGGGTGGTTTTTGCGGGATTTTAGTCTGTCATGTAGTAGTTTTTCTTTTTTATTCATGAATTTGTGTTTTTTTTCCTATATTGTGTAATATAGGTGGCATTTTGCGTTATAAAGCTTAGTTATTGTGCACAAGTAAAGTGAATTCCAAATAATAAAATGGACCATGAATGAATTCTGAGATGCCACATTACCATTCAATAATGGCAGTGATGGTCTTCAACAAAGAGGACTATTTGCCAAGTTAGGAAAACGAAAAAGAAGTATTCTACACAAGGCCGAACTTGCCTTCATTAAAATAACTGAGATGTATCTTTTTTCACATATTGTGGTTTTGATATTGACTTAATATGAGAACCTCACATTTCATGTAGGTACAGAAATTGTAAGAAGTTTCCTATGATTGTTACACGATGGCTACTACTTCGTATAGCATAACTTCAGTATATTCATACAAGATACACGAAGTTCAAGCTATTTAAATTAGTACATTAAATAAATAAATAATTTAGACGTATGAATAAAACTTATTTTTGTCGTAATCCAACCATTGAGTATTTTATATTATACAATAAACTGTGTTATCACTATATTATACAAATTCAATCAAACATAATGGAAACTGACGTCTCGCGAAAACATAATAATATGAACAAAAAAAAGTTATCCTTCAGAAACAAATTTTGTTCGCCCTAATAATATTGGATGTCGCGTCATCGCTTGTCAATTTCTGTCGAGTTTATACGATGTAAAATAGATTTTTTTTCTCTTACTTTCCCGTTGACATCCCCGGTTCCCTTTGAGATGTATCGAATTTTTATAGGACGCCTTTGTGAGGGGCCTTCGACAGCATCCATTACAGTGTCAGTTACGTGACTCTATTGGGACTGAGGTGAATTTTTTTTTACAATTCAACTAGACTTGAACTTATTATATTTCTCTACAATTTCACATGATGTTAAGTGACGATGTGTCCAAGATGGTAACACGCTAAGTCTAGTGAGGGAACTGGCTCTCAATTGCAGACAGCGACTTGCAATTGGCGACAGATTTGCAACTTGAGGGTGGGGTAAGGGTTCTTGAGGGGGCATTACAAAATGTCCTACCACCATACTATGGTTTCATCACGATGTTTTGCTTCATCGAAGGCTCACACTCATTGCAGAGATGTTTATAATACTTTATTCGTAGTCAAGAGTACTATTTGTTCTTCGTTTTGTGATCTCATCAAAATCCGTCATGCCGGCAAACCACTTGAATGATCGTATTCGTTAATTTAGTATAATAAGAAAACAAAGGCGACTACACGGTAGTGGGTAACTCATCGTTGGTTCTCTCTGCCATGCTGACCTGTAAGACTCCGGGCTGCTATAGACACTGTCTGGTACCAAAATGTGACAAACCAATAGAAAGTTACTGTGACGTGCTTATGATCATGTGCATGGTAGTCTTTACCCAGTAGGGTTAACTGTATGGGTTAACTCTCCTAGGGCTTCAAGTCCGTGGCTTTGAATACGCCTCAGAATAAAAAATGAAACGCAGTCTTCAGTATTCAGAGGGAAGCTGGAGGTGAGGCAGGAACTCTTCCGTGGTTACTAGTGGTTACGGCGGTTCATCTGAAAAGGACTGACGAGCCGCCAATCGGCTTGCCTTTTATTCTAAATTTCACGGAAGAGTTTTAGCTTTACTTCCTTTTGCCATTAATTTTATTTCAATTACCGCCTTTTACAATATCTTAGGACTATACATATCTCTACAGTAACACTTATTTCTATCGGTTACTTACATGCTACAAATGAAAACATTATCGCTTATGGTTTATTTTCCATACATAGACACGATCCTATAACTAATTACATATTCAACAATGTTGTTGTTCAACATAAAAATTCTATGAATTTACATGTTATACATTTGTTGCTGAGTTTAGCTTGGTCACACACGTAGCACTAATTGTGAGGACAACTTGTCGGGGGTCGGTTTTCATTTGGTCGTGCACATTATCTCTATCATTACACTTGATTACTGGATATATACCGACTGATCCCGGAACGCAACATGCCTATGCATGCCATTATAATGCGTGATACACCTAGTGTATGGCGGTCGAGATCCAGTCCGACACAGTTGTCGTGGTCTACCACCCTGTTACGGCTGTTTGGGACGTACGCTTTATTTGTACAAGAAAGAAACATAACCAAAAAATGTGCTTGTGTTTTTGTTCACACTTGGGACACTCAGTTGAGCACAAGGTATTGGCCGTATTTCTTTTTTATATTTACAAACTGTAACATGCACATTACATACATATATACGGTACATTATCTATATATAAATGAGATGGCAAACAATTATACGAGAAAAAGAGAGACCGATCACGACCGCCGGCGGGAACGGACGTGTTTACGACCGCTCTCTGCCGCCTTTGTGAAGTTTTACGACCGACCGGCTTTGCTGCACACCTGCATCGCACCTGCATCGCACCTGCGCCGCACCTGCGTATAGCCGTCTCGCTCGCACCCATTGTGTCGCGCTACACAAACAAAAACTGCACTTTTAAGTGCAACTGTTTCTATTCGACGAAATCCACACTTTAGTGGTCGCTTGCCGGAAACCTCTCGGTGTCAACAGAAGGCAAGTGGGTGCGTGACCCAAGCGCCCCTCGGTTGCCTCCTTCAGAGGCAAACGATAGTACTTGGTCGGGCTCAGGAACCTTGGCCCTTGATAGAGTCATAGTCAAGCCCTGAGTGTCTCCTTCCCACCCTTCCGATCCTGCTACACATCCATCCCCGAGTGTCTGTTTGGGCGTAGCTAGGTATTTATACCGGCTGCGTTCTCTGCCTCGGGCTTGATAGGGACCTCCACGTAGGGCCCGGTAGGTTCTTTTCCTGCGAGTCATTACACCGTGACCCGCAGGTCCCTTTACACGGCTCGGGATAGCCGTTTAAATTCACTCGGCGCACCCCCCTGCCTCTCCGGCAGGGAGGTTTAACTTCACCCCCGCCCACCCAACCGCCGCCGCCAGAATGGCAAACTTGCCAGACTTGGAAAGCTTCGTTGCGTTCGCAACAAGCCTACACCCGTCAATATGGACGGATTTCAATAGGGCCATCGCGGCCGCGCAACCCACCATTGCTGTCGCACAGGCCAACGAGGCCACCAGCGACCCCGCCGCGACCCACGCGACGAAAAAGAAGCCCGCCCCGCGCTCCCGCTCAACGGCACCCCGCGCTCACCGTCAGACGTCGTACAAACGGCCGTCGTCGCGCTCACGTTCCCCTGGTATTCAAGCCACGATCACAGCGCCCTCTGCGCTACCGATCAACAATCAATTTTCATCACTAGTCCCCGAAGCGGAGACACCGTCGCTTGTAACAACAAACGACAGCTACTCTCCCGCTAGCCCGGACCCCGAACCCGAGTCCATCGAAATGGACACGGCAATACGCACAGACAACGAGGGCTTCACCCTCGTTCAAAAAAACAAGCCCGCCAAACGGGCACCGCGTTCGCGTCCCGAGTCTCCGGAGACTCAGTCCCGCCCACAAAAGGCGCAAAAAACCGGGCTCAATAGCCACGCCCCCCGCTCCGCAGCGCCCTCAGCACCTGCCGGTACCTTTGCCGGCAGAAAGGCGCGTCGCCCGCCCCCCGTCACGGTCCAGAACAAATCGGTCTGGACAAAACTCTCAGAGAAACTGAGAGAACTCCGCATCCACTACACCCAGGCCAGTAACACGGCCAACGGTATCCGCGTCCAAGTTTCCACCTCGGACGAACACCGTCAATTTACCAGGTTGCTCCGAGACAGCAACCTAGAATATTTCACGTACTCCCTGGAGGAAGAACGTCAACTCCGGGTTGTAATCCGCCGCATCCCGGTGGAAATCACACCCGAGGAGGTCAAAACTGACCTCTTAGCCAAGGCCTTCCCTGTCCGCGAAGTGCACAGAATGCACGGCGGACAATCAAAAAACAGACCTCTCGACATGGTCTTAGTCATCTTGGAACTGACCCCGAGGGCAGAGCCATTTTTAACGTTAGGAAAGTGTGTGAGCTCTCCGGAATAGCCGTAGAGCCCCCACACAAGAACCGCAGTCCTCCGCAGTGTCACAACTGCCAGCTGTACGGTCATTCGGCACGCAACTGCCATCTCCGTCCCAGGTGCGTTAAGTGCCTCGGGAACCACGCGACGAGCGAGCGCTCGCACACTCGTGAGTCGGCTACCCCTCCGAGCTGCGTGCTATGCGGCAACGAAGGTCACCCCGCGAACTATCGCGGCTGTCCCCGTGCCCCGCGCCCCACGCACCCTACGCGACCCATGCGCCCTACGCGACACACCCCTCCTCAGAGGACACGTCCCGCCGTAGGACAGCCAAAGCCCCTGCTCACGCCAGAGGCTTTCCCCAGCCTCCCGGGCGCCTCCAGCGCCCCGGTGGCAGCCACCCCCGCGCCCCGCGTTCCCCCTCCGGCCATGCGAGCCCCTCAAGCAGCATGGGTCTCCACTCCCCGCCCTCAGCCTCCTAAGGCTCAGGCCCCCCCGCCCGTCAACACGCGCCGCGGCGTTGACTACATGGTCATGCTCTTCCGCGAGCATGACCCTCAGGAAGTACTGGCGTACGAACAGTGCGTCGCTGAGTACGGCCCCGGCGAATCCATCAGGCGTTTCCCCCTGATGACAGCGACGCTAATGCGCCTGGCCCGTGCCGGGAAATAGATATCGGTTATCAATGGCACGCATTAAACCTAGAAGCCTCAACATATCTTTTTTTAACGCGCGAAACCTCTTTCCACAACGGGACTTAGTATCCACCTTTCTTAGGGAACGGGAGATAGACGTGTTTCTAGTACAAGAAACACTTCTAAAACCCAGTAGGCGCGACCCTAAGATAGCAAATTACAATATAGTCAGAAATGACCGTGCCACCCTAGGAGGCGGCACGCTCATCTACTACAAGCGTTCCCTCTATTGCATGCCAATAGACCCTCCCGCACTTACCAATATGGAAGTGTCCGTCTGTAGAATAGGCATGACTGGCCATCCGTCAATCACGCTTGTCTCTGCATATCTCTCCCCGAATAAAAGACTCCTTCAGTCCGATCTGGAGGCGCTTTTTTCACTCGATCAATCAGTCATAATAGCAGGCGACCTCAATAGCGGTCACACCCTTTTCAACAACCCGCGCAACACCCGTAACGGGGTTATACTAGAACTACTATGCGACGTGCTCGGCTTTGACGTCATAGCACCGCTAGAGCCCACGCACTTTCAAGACAACTGTCAACCGACAGTACTTGACATAGCCCTCCTCAAAGGTGTCTCACTTCGGTTACGACTTATAGAAGTCGTACACGAACTAGACTCCGACCACCGCCCGGTTATCTTACAACTCGGGCAACCGTTCGACCCCAGTCCGCCAAAAGTCAAAATAGTTGACTACGCGATCTTAAATCGCTACTTATCCGATAACGCGACCCCTTCCAGCCTAGCTAGGATCCCCGACGTATTGGAGTCAACTGCAGACGCCGATTTAGCCATCGATCCCTGGTCGACTACCTCCAAACCGGTGTAAGGGAGGCCTCGAGAGAGGTGCAAGCGGCAAACGAATGCCGTTTTATACTCCCCCCCGGCTTACGAGCGTTAATCACGGAAAAGAACGCCGCGACACGTGCACATGACTCTTATCCGACGAGGGATAACACCCGTAGGTTACGACAACTTCAGAGAGAGGTTAGAACTCCCATCGGAGAGTACAGAGGTCACCGGTGGGATAACCTCTTAGAGGGTCTCAAGCCGTCCCATCTGGCTTACTGGAACCTCGCCCGCTCTCTGAAGTTAGAAGCTTCCGCCCAGATGCCGCCCCTCGAAAGGGGCCCCGATCTCCCACTCGCGTTCGATAGCGACGATAAGGCAGAATGCCTTGCCGCAAGCTTGGAGAGCCAGTGCTCCCCAAACTGCGACAACGTAGACACTGCCCACATCGAAACTATCGAGACCGCCGTTCAGGAACTCACGTTGATTCCCCCCGCGGAAACGTTAACCCCGGTCACGCCAGATGAGGTCTGTTCTATCATTAAAGGCCTTAAGCCTAGGAAATCTCCCGGTCCTGATGGTATCAGGAATGAAGTACTCAAACTTCTTCCTGATCACCTCATAGCTCTTTTGGTCTGCATCTTCAATGCAGCCATAGCCCACTGCTATTTTCCAGCCGTCTGGAAAAAAGCTATAGTTATAGGTATTCGCAAGCCCGGCAAAAAAGCTTCGCTTCCCGATAGCTATCGCCCGATCAGTCTCCTAAACACTCTAGGGAAACTCTATGAGCGGATCCTTCTGAACCGTCTCAAGGTCGTTATAGACGACAAGAATTTATACCCGCCCGAACAATTCGGTTTTCGCGCCCGTCACTCGTGTACACATCAAGTGCACCGCCTCACGGAGCACATCACGAGTAACTTCGCCAAGAGCAATATCGCTCCCGCCCGCACGCTTGCGGTCTTTTTCGACGTAGCCAAGGCCTTCGATAAGGTCTGGCACGCCGGACTGGTCCACAAGCTTCACCATTTAGAAGTCCCGGATAGGTTAGTACATTTAGTCCGCGATTACCTAAGCGACCGCACCTTCCACTACCGAGTGGAAGGAGTACTCTCCACCGCAAGTCCCATTCGTTCAGGCGTCCCGCAAGGCTCCATTCTGGCACCTTGCTTATTCAATTTGTACGTCAGCGACCTCCCGAAACCCCCCGAGGTCGAGGTAGGGCTCTACGCTGACGACACAGTCATATACGCGTCAAATAGGAACAGATCTTTTCTCGCTCACAAAATACAACGCGCCGTAACCACTCTCGGAGAGTGGTTTCGAACGTGGCGTATAGCTATTAATCCGGTTAAGAGCGCCGCGATTATGTTCGAACCGACTACATGCAGATTACCACGCACGGTAGGACCTCTAACATTATTCGGTAGAAATATCCCTTGGGCCACCAAGACAAAATATCTGGGTGTCATCCTTGACTTGAAGCTTAACTTCAACCCACACGTCACTAGAGTCCGGAATAGGGCCATTTGGGTCCTTTCCCGTTTACGACCCTTGCTCAGTTCGGTAAGCAAAATGTCCATAAGACATAAGCTTACACTGTACAAGATGTGCGTCCGTCCGATCTTGACATATAGTTGCGCCGCGTTCGCACATATGTCCAAACACAACTTTGCCCGCTTGCAAAAAGTACAAAATCGATTCCTCCGTCGCCTGCTTGACCCTCCAGCCTTCGTTAGGAACATGGACCTACACAGGGACATGAGGCTTCCCTCGTTAGAAGCCTATGTGAAGTATCTCGCTAGGAGATACTTCGATAGCGCTTCGAACCATCCAAACCCGCTCGTAAAGTCCTTTGTGAACTACACGCCTAACCACGCGATACCCGTTGTCCAACGTTACAAACGCCGTCCGCGAAATCTCTTTGTCGATCCCGACGACGACATAGAGAAAGCTAACAAATTCTACGCGTCCGCTCCCGCAACATATGCGTGCTCGCGCCCACGCCCGCGAAACCACCGTTCCCTCCGCAAGGGACGTACGGTTAACTTCGCTCCCGCACACCCGCCACGACCGCCCTCTTCTGCGGCAACTCAAGCCTAGGTCCGATCCATCGGCATGGAGCCCTTGAGCCAAGCAGCCGCTCGCGCGATACAAGTGACTGTACAATCACTAGCTTTCACAGCCATACATGACACTGCATTATACACACATGCACAACACACATAGGTACATAGGTTCTGTAAGGGACCTTTTTTTTTTCTTTTTTTGCCTAGTTAGAATAGACAAAAATTTCAGACCACTAAATACACATACACATGTTCCTTCCCTCCTCCCAGGGGGCAGAAACATGTATATATGTATAGTTAGTTTAGATCGAATTACGGATAGGGAATTAGTCAGATCGCGACTTAATTGCATACGCGCAACAGTCCGAGCCGAGGTCCGGCCACTTTGGCACCCTCGGATGTTGTTGCTTAGCTTTCGTGGCTGAGTGCCCTAAGCGCTCGCCCCCAAGCCCGGTAAAGCTGTAAAAGCCGTAAAGGCTTCAGGGCCCCTCAGGCTAACAGTGTAGTCAGTTCGAAAAAAAAAAAAAAACAATCATACGACTTGCCTGATGGTAAGCGACTACCGTAGCCTATGGACGCTTGTAATAAATACCATAGGTATCACTAGTGTGTTGCCAACTTTGAACCCCTTACTCCAAGAAGATCTGGAAATCCTACTCACCGCAGGAACACAACACAAGGATTTTGGTTGCAATCTTCCATAGGAGGTATTCCACCAGTCGGACTGCCCCAGGTAGAATGAAATCAACAAAGACATTTCTTTATCTCTCTTAAGACTTCCTGCATTTTAAAAATGCGAATACGTGACATTAGGAATTCAACTCGAAAATCGATATCACCTTTACTCAAATACAATAAGAGTTTACTTTTATATTTTCTTGTCATACCGAGATGAGTGCAGTCTCTAGAAGTAGTTAGTCTGTGATTCAAATTTTGTCTCATAACCGCGAATAACAAAGTAATACCGAAATGAAGAAAACATGGACGGCTCGGATTTATTGGCTTCGCAAACAAGTTGCAAATTGGTCTGTAGGAGCGACGTTTTCGCTAAATACCTATAAAAATGTCCTCCCGCTGTGAAATATTGCAACTAAAACTATGGCGCGAGCTTTAAGAAACAGCGTTTAACATATAAATATTTTGTGCTATCTATATTACCCTGAATGAAAAATGTGGCATGTTAATCTAATTATAGAATACATCCAATTTGTTTGATTGAACGTAACATAAAAAGGTTGAACAAGCTCATCTAATTAAAATAATTCTTAAGACAGACCGCCAGTTGAAGATATTGGCAAGCGAGTCACGAGGCTAAAGTGGAGGTTGGCGGGGCACTTGCCAAGAAGCAAGATGGACCATGAGCTTTCGCAGTGGTGGCCCAAAGGTGGAAAATAACTGTGGGGCAGAACGCCAGACTGATGGTTGAACGACATAGCAAAGAAGGCGGGTAAGCTCTTTATAAGAGTCGCGCAAGGTTCTGAGTAGTAGCATGAGTGAGAAGAGGCCTTTATTCAGCATTGGGTTGATGTGGGGTAAATGGATGGAGACTGGCCAGGCAACGAACAACTTAAAATGTTGGATTTGGGGAAGCACGAAATTTTACACAGGAGTCAGAATTTACTTATACAATGTATACGATGAGCATCTAGTAAGGATTTTAGAAAATTTATCACCAGAGGAGGTTGAAAAGGGTTTGAAAATATAATGATTCCTGAGATGTTATAGCTAGAAAATCTCACGTGCATATAGCTAGGAAGTAAAAAAATAGTTTGTTACCAATCACTCAATTATTTTTTCAATATTAGAATTAAGTATTATACATTTTACGTTTTACTCTCTCCAGCCATGTTTGTTTGCCTTTCTGTTAAGTTCAATTTAATCCTTACGAATATTATAAATGCGAAAGTGAGTTTAACTGTTTGTTACTAAATCACGCAAAAACGGCTAAATGGATTTAGATGAAATTTGGTACACAGGCAGATTATAACCCGGAATAAGACATAGCATAGTTTTTATCCTGGTAAAGGGCCAATTTTGAAGTCCACGCAGATGAAGTCGCGGACACAGCTAGTAATAAATAATATATATCAAGGCTGATACTAGGTATATGATATAAGGGATAAACAATCGTGGAATATTAATTAATAATTCTTATAAAAGACATAGCACAGTGCCATTGTCTAGCGTTACATATAAGATAATCAAGTGTGACCTACGTGTTACTGCATTTTTGTTCTACTCCGTGATAGTGTTATCACAGTTGAGATGCAATTTTTCTCACATATTAATCAAATTTAAACACAGGATTATTCTCTTTAATTTAGTTTTTAGTTACAGAATTAAAAGTTGTATTTTTAATTTACTAGCATTTTAAAATTATTCAATAAACAGTTGTAAAAAATAGGTATATCGCTCATGACATAAACCTTATGCATAAAACTCTAAATTGCAGCACTTTCAACATCGAGATGGCTCATTTTGGCCGGTTGTTCCGTGGAAAGATGTTTTATCGTCGACAGAATGTAAATTATGCGCTTTTCTTATCTGTTTTATTAGCTGTGAACGAGCCTTGTGCGGTGTAATTTAATGTTATATTTTCACATTAGTGATATATAAATGTTTGCAGCCGCAGTTTGTTCACGTTTTATAGATTTGCGATAACTTTGAGTTTGTATCGGGTAGGTATCTTAAGTAAACCTTCCATTTCCTTCAAAGCGGCAGCTTAGTAGGGACGGCTTGTAGCGTCTGGTTTGATCTATTCATATTAAATACAAAAACAGATTTTTGAAGTTGTAATTATTCTTTTGGCGCGTTAATTAGAGTGAATGCGCGCGCATCTCTAGACGAAAATGCGATATATGATGAAGTTAGCCATCAGTGATAGATAATAATTTGAATTCATTTTACTGACTTATATTTTTTTAATTGTTAAAATAGAAGAAGTTATAATAAAAGAATAAAGCGTCGAAATTTGTACATTACGGATATTTGAGAAAAAAGTACGGAGGATTATAGAATCAATCATATAAAGAAAATATTTGGACAGTTCTTGAATTTTTATCTGTCTGTCTTATAACTTCTACGCTAAATTCAAAAACTATTAAATTCAATTTGATGAGATTTGGTATGATTGTAGGTTATAGTTTGTAGTAGCATTTAGGATGCATATTAATGAGTATGCACATTTATATGGTTTAAAAATTGCGTTCAAGTTAGTTACAAAAGTAAGTATCTATAATATGTGAAATACTGTGGTATATTTTTCTATACATATTTTAAAAGTAAAGGTCTCTGTCTCTTTGTCCGTTTATGTTTTTTTCACGCAAAAACCACCTCCGATTTACATGTTTTTTATTTTAATTTATAGCTATGTTTTCTGGCCATTTTATAGGATATATTTTGTAAGATAAAGTAAAATACGAAATAAGCAGTGACGATAATGGGAAATTCATTCGGTAAAAAGACGCATTTGGGGCGTTTAAATGGCTTACGCCAAATAAATCATGCGAGAAATATCAAATTAATGTACAATATGATTGTAGATCTATACATTTATATCTTCCGTCTTAACAGCACGATTCGCACGTGTACTCGACCGACGGTATTCTGTGGTTCACGTTCGAAGAGCCGCGGTCACAGCTAGTCTTAAATATATAGCGAAATAAAGTGAAATTATACGAAATTAATCCAAATTATTTCTTTTTCTCTTCACGTAATTTTTAATAAAAATAAACTGGCATAATTTTGTTTCAAAATTCTACGGTAAAATCGATAGATGTCGTTGTTTGGTGTTTTATGCACCATCAAGATTTTTAGTAAATTATATATTACTAAAACAAACGGTTATTCACTGGATAAAAATTATTAAAGAAGCTTAGGTTTTCCTAAAGGATTGCTAAACCTTAATTTTTTATACTGATATACTCAATAAGTACAGTGTTAAGCCTCTTAAATTTTCTTGGTAATATCTGCTAAAAATTAAAATTATTTTATTTCAGCACTAGCTGTGCCTGCGGCTCCGCACGCGTTAACTACAGAAGTATTTTATGAAGATGTCGTGATAAGTTCTTTTAAATAAAGACCAAGTATCTAAACAGTAAAATAAATATATAAAATAAAATCTATCCAGTAGGTTTTTGCATGATGCGCGCTCAACGCTTTATTTATATAGATTCTTAAAGGGATTTTGATTGATTGCGTTATGAAGTAGATTTAAATTGAATTTTGCGACTTTATAACCTGCGGACTGTATTACACAGCAATTTGCGTTTGGGTAAAATGCCTGGCAGAAAGTGGAAGGGATTTTCTCAATATTCCATTACTCTAAAAAAGAGTGATATCCGTTCGTTTTTTTATAATAGCTCAGCACATTGACTGTACTGTCCCTGATTTTTTTTATCGTTATAGGTTTGGCGCAGTGGCCACAGTCTCACCAGATGTTAAATGACGATGTGGCCCAAGATGATAACACGCTAAACCTAGTGGAAGAATGGCTCTCAAGTGCAGCTGCCGGAACACACCTATTGGTGCTTGGCGACAGATTTGATACTTGAGGGTGGTAGCTAGCCAGGCGGGCATTAGAAAAAGCCACCATGTGCTTTGGTTTCATCACGATGTTTTCTTTCTTCGAAAGCTCATGCTCCTTCCAAGGATTCGAACTCACGTCGATCGACGCTATGTCCGTATATGTTACCACTGAGCCATCATTGCTTCAAATAGTTCATCGTGTTGTTGACACAAGGGATAACATTTTTGGGGTTTTTTTTTTTATTTTGTTACGACAAAGAAGTATAAATTCTAACTTACCGTTCATAAGAACACGCAATTTCTTTTTGTCACTTTTATAATTATTATGTAAGAATAGTCCAATGAAACTCTACATAACTCGTAAACAGTAACATCAGCGTAATATCTTGCAAACAATAAATATAATAACTATGAAGTACCAAAGCCCCTGTATCTGGCACAGCATTTCCATCAACACGTATCACATACAAAACCATACAAGCCGCCGTTTAATTTCCTCTCCCGCTCGCCTGCAATATATCAGAGCGGGACGACATTTTTACGAGCTCTTAATCAAGAAATATACGATTGCGCGGCGCGATTAAGTCTTGCCGATTTAGCATTTGGATAATGCAGTTTGCGACTGATAAATTGGCTTTGTTCTCCTAAATGCAGTATGAAATATGTATAGTATACTCTCATCTATTATTGAGACTCTCAAAATAATTGCTGTTATGTGAATATAACGTTATATAACGAAAGAACCCGCCATGGATTGGCGGTTCTTTGTCTCAAATTGATTATTGCTCTGATTATAATTTTCAGATTCTCCGCTTACGAAATCAATAAACAATTTTATATAATATTATGGTACATTTTCGTTATTATTTTTCTTCCTGAAAATCCAATTAATTTAAAAATAGATTTTTTTTAAATGGCAACCCTGTTTAGTTGGGAATATTTGGTGGGATATTTTGGTAAAGTTCTTCCCTTTCATTTCGTGTAAGGAAAAGGTAAAGGTATCTAAGACCATGCAGCCAAGTTAAACGTATATGATGATTTCAGTATCTTAACAATATGGCGGCTCCCTTGTTAGAACTTTTTAGGAAGTCTTTGTGGCATATCATAATTCATGGTTCATGTTATTATTTCCAATCCACTTCACTTGTGCACAATAACCAAGCTTTATTATGCAAAATGCCATATTTATTACACAATATGAATGAAAAAATAAACCACTACATGACAGTCTGAGATCCCACCAAAAACTCAGCGGGATCTTGTTGTTGTCGTGTGTTGGTTTTTATTTTAATTCATAACTTACGTTATTTGATCATATGTTATTGATGATGGAATGATGGAATCATTGATGGAAAAATGGAAACATTGATGGAATTTTGTATGATACAGTTCGAATATTGGGTTCAAGTGAAGTGAACTATAAACATGAACTAAAACATGTATTCTAAGTTGCTGTTTTAGCCATGTTTGAATATTATTAGAAAAATATAAGAAGTTAAGCTTAATGGACATGTATCCAGCGGCCTTAACAATAAAAGGAAACAAAAAAGTGGTATGTAGTTTATTTAATTATTATTGCCTACAATACTGTGAAATTTTACTAATCCTAACTTATAATAATATTATAAAGGCGAAGTGAGTTTGATTGTTTGTTACTCAATCACGGAAAAACGGCTGAACGGATTTGGATGGAATTTGTAGTTCACGCGAGCGGAGCCGCGGGCATAGCTAGTAAGTGATATATCAAATTAATGTACTACATAATTATGTAATTGTAGATTCTAAAAAGAGCTAAGAAAAAGTTACTAATTGCATAAGTATTTCTTCTAAGGATCACCCACAATAAGCATTTTTGAGGTACTTAGCACAATTCCCGCATGCGCTCTAGATACAGCATTATATAGTTCACGCGAGTGGAGCCGCGGGCACAGCTAGTAGTTTATAGAATAATGCTAGTGTGGGTATTATCGTCAATAATTTTATATGACGTTTTGTATGACCATTTTATCTATCGCGGCGTGTCGTTCAGCCGAATCTGTTGTAATTGTAACAGAGATTTAGTTCCAAATTGCTTTTCTTGTAAAATCATAGAATTAGTAAAATACAAAGCGGTTGTTGGCCGAAAATATATTTGTTGACGCAACGGGGTGATTCCGTTGACGGATGGCCGGACCAACGCGGCGTACACTGCGGCCTTTCGGTCGATGTCGTGTTGTCTAGATTTATCGCTGCCACGCAAAACAAGGTAACTATTCAAGAGGTATCAATAGTTTTTATTTTAAAAATATAGTGATATAGCAGTAATAAAATATGTAATGTCACTGTTATGCAATTATATTAAAATAGCAATAATTTCATGCCTAATTACCAACCACACTCTTCGGAGCGGATCATAGCAGCGCGAGTATAGCCACAATACAAGTTAAGTTTTATATTATACAATAAGAATTGTTTTTGAATGATTACATACAAGGCGTACCAGTATTTTCACCTGGTTGAAATTACGAACTCGTCACTTCATCTTTACCGAATAAGGCAGCGTATTTTTTGGACCAGACTTTGTGTTAGCCTTAGGGGCTCTGGAGCCTTTGCGGCTTTTACAGCTTCACCGGGTTTGGGGGCGAGCGCTTAATTAAGCTGCGAAAGCAAGGCAACAAGTCTCGAGGGTGCCAAAGTGGCCGGACCTCGGCTCGGACTGTTGCGCGTATGCAAATAAGTCGCGATCTGTCTAATTCCCTATAATTCGAGCTAAACTAACTATACATATATACATGTTTCTTCCCCTTGGGAGAAGGGAAGGAACATGTGTATGTGTATTTAGTAATCTGAAATTTTTTGTCTAATCTAACTAGACAAAAAAAAGAAAAAAGGGGCCTTACAGAACCTATGTACCTGTGTGGCGTGCATGTGTGTAATGTAATAAGTGTAATGTATGTCTGTTATAGTAGTGAATGTAGAGTCACTGTATCGCGCGAGCGGCTGCTTGGGTCAAGGGCTCCATGCCGATGGATCGGACCTAGGCTTGAGTTGCCGCAGGTCGTGACGGGTGTTAAGGCAGCGTTATTGAGTGGCGTAGCTATGTCTGTAACAGCAAAAAAGGTTAAATATGTGTTGTCTCTCAAGGTGGATAACCTTTTTTTAGTTAGAAACTTTGTGATGGTATAAAATGATAAGTTCTTTTAGTTTAAAACCCCAAACGAGTGACAGTTTCTCCTCCATTTACGTCGCTATGCTTATGTGTAATTTTTCGACTTGATCCACTGTAATCGTTTCCGTTTATTCTTTATGCTATTTAACGTATCAAAATTATACGCTAAAGCAGGCCAAAGAATATATTATGTTATATAAATAAAAAACTGGGTACTTATGTGCGCACGTAAGAAACTATATTTCTTTGTTGTAACGAAACACAAACAATTACAAAATTTTAACCCGCGTACCATGAACAAACTTATGACTACGTTTGTAAAAACCGACTTCCGGCGCTAGTATCATAAGTACCTATTATAAATTCCAATTTTTGTCAAACATAAGATATGGGTGCATTTTACTGAATTAAAAAGGGATGGTATAAATTAACGGTGCATTTAGAAATTTAAATTTAATATAAATCTATTTTACGTTTTTTTGCCTCGATTATCTCAGGAGATTTTGATTTATTATTATTAATGTAAATTTAATATCATTCAATAACAAATGAAATAAATTTTTTTTTTGTTCATGATTAATTTATATTTTAGATTTTCTGGTTAAGAAGAGCCACATGTTCAGAGCTGCAGTCTTATTACCAGATTTTATTTCAAACAAATATATTTTATTTTTTAATCATATTTTCTACAGCTGAAAACTTTATGCAATATTTTGTTTTCATGTTTAACTACACATACGTTTAATTACTATACGTATAATTATAACACGACATTTTAGTGTTTTTTGAAACCTCACACATATAGTATTATTATTTGATTTGGCAACCCCTTCGTTTACATTTTTAATCTCATATTCCCTTTCCTACTATATTTCCTTGACTATCTACGCAATCGATTTTAATTTTGTAAAATAATTTAATCTTTCATTTAGTGTACAAAATAAAAATTATAATAATGTTATTTATAGTACAACGTTAAATTGTGTTTGCCAAAGTAAATTAAAAAATCAGTAAAATGAATTCACATTTTATCATTGATGGCTAATTGCATCATGTCGCATTTATGTCACATTATGCGCGTGAAGTTTCAATTTTACCCTCTTCTAAACGCGACAGAAGAAGTATAACTTATAAGAAAACATGTTTTATAAACACATTTTAGCGTTGAATGTAAAATTCGAGCTGACCATAAAACAGAAAGGTGCGCAAAAAAGAACACGTTCGTGCGGCGAGTTAGGCGTGTCCACGACACGACCGACCCCTGCTGTATTTTATGAAGGAAGCAGTTCATCACGAGATAAATCTTCCGAACGTAACTCCACCGTATTACACGTTTCACAATTTTTGGGAAATTCGCTGCGAAATAAATATTTGTATAAAATTAGTATAGCATTTATTAAGTTGATATGAATGACATCGTAACACGTTTTATGACCCATGATTCATAATTAAAGAGCAGTTTTATGTACTGAAACAATGATGGCTCAATGGTAGCGTGTACGGACACCGCCTTAATCAACGTGGTTTTGAATCCCTGAAATTATCCTGAGCTTTCGGTGAAAGAAATCATCGTGATGAAACAATATCGGTAGTAGGGTATTTTATAACACCCTCAAGTTGAATTTCTTTCGCCAAGCACCTAAAGTTGCGTTCCGGCAGCTGCACTTAAGAGTCAGTTTCCCCACTAGTCTTAGGGTATCATCGTCTTGGGTCACATCAGCTGAGATTGTGGCCATAACGCTAAACCTATAATCGATAAAAACAATATTTAGCCACATAAGCCAACAACGATTTCATTACCTACATAGAAATACATAATATAGATGAATTTATTACATAGTTGGCCCAAACAAATATAGGTATATAAAAAGCAAAAACACTCAATTAAAAAAAACCGTGTGGTGTCGTGGGCCACCAGATAGGAACGAAGTTCCTTATTATAAAATATTAATTTAAAGTTCTATATGAGGTATAACGAAAATAATTATTAGGATATACATTTTTTGGTATGTTTTTTTAACGATAAAATTAAAAAAAAAATACTTTACAAAATTATCTTAACACTTTTATTTTATTTATAAAAATATATAATAATAACATACAAAGAACCAGCTGTTTACATGAATAATAATAATTAAGCCTAATTATGTTCTAGACTATGCATTAGGCACTGTATAGCCATCATACATAGACTATACATAAAAATCTTACGCTTTTTTTTAACGTTACAGACGTTTTTGCCGGATAGGGTACCCCTCCGCAAAGACCCATAAGAAATATCGTTCCGAAAAAAAAATTAACAAAAGTAATAGTAATTACTTTGATGTTATCACAAAAATTCGAGCTTTATTTGTGTCGCTACTTACATTCGAAATACCTGTACTAGTCGATTAAGACATATACTTCAATAATGGTTGGATATTTTAATATAGTCACACGGTAATCTATTACTATTAACTTAATAATCAGTTAATAAACATCTGTCAGTGGATACCGATAACTGTACTCAAGAACTGCGCCCTTTTCTACGTTTAGTGTAGGTATTGCAAATGTATTACAATCATCAAATCTACACTTGAAATCAGATGAGATCGTATTTAGCTTTAGCCTATGATAGAAAAAGATGTCATCTTAGTATACGCCATTGGACATTTTCAGCATGCGTTGCGTTTAATAAGTACAAACATTATTGAAGGACTACGGTTACTTTTAAACTGCGTAAAAAATATTAAATTATGAATTATTATTTAGCAATATTTAACAGAGAAATGACACTCCACATTTCGTACACCGTGTAATACTCACATCGGGTGATATACGACGGGGCGGGCAACGTAGACTCGCGTACTGACAAATTCATTTCCCACTTGACACCTAGCAATGTTCATCTTCCGCCCCTCCTTTCTGCTCCGTGTCAGGGTAATCTCTCTTCAATTCTCTCTTACAACGATACTTTAGCATTCAATATGATGTAATATAAATAATATTTTCTTACGACTCAAAATAGAATAAGTTTTGTTTAATATCGAGCCGATATTAAATCTAATTTAAATTTAATATCGATATTATGTACCTACTACGTATTCTTATTATATTATTATGATCTAAAAAAACTTTGAATTTCAGCAACAGAAAGTACATTCTGAGAAGAACGGTGACTGTCGAAAAAGGTCGACATACAGGCCTGTTAGGGTAATTACAGACGATCTGCATTTGGGCTACAAGCTAGCTCCATTATTGTAGTTTGGATGCGGTTACGGTGCAGTTGACACGACTGCACGGAGTTAAAAGTGCAGACTGACTGCGATAGAACTGCACGCTGACTGCGCTTCGGTTGGCAGTTTCGATGGAGTTGACAAACTGAATGAAGACCGTCTGTAATAATACTTAGTATACTACGGAAAAGTCACTTAGCAATTATCTATACTAATATAATAAAGCTGAAGGGTATATTGTTATATTATTTAAACACGCTAATCTCTGGAACGAGTCGGGTTTGAAACAAAAATATATATGATAGCCAGATTCATGAGGAATAGTATAGGCTATATAACTTCATGATACGACCCTGAGGAGCACAGCAGTAGCTATGAACATCAAGCATTCTGCAGGTACGGGACGTGGAACAACGATAGGGCTACACGGACTCGTTGGCGGCGGCGGCGCCGTGAAGAGTTTTTCAAGTAAATTTAACACGGGTGAAACCTTAAAACACAGCTAAGTTGAAGTGAAAAAAAGAATATATAAACGCTTTGTCTATTTTTCGTCAACAATGGGACACGTAAGTTTTACAATGATGTTTGAATAATTAATGTTGATGAAGAATTAAAGGAGATTTGGCGTTTCTACAGAGAAGCACCTTGGAGAAATAATATACAGGAATATGGTTTTAGTGAGCGGGCTAACGATGAATGAGCATGAAACTATCGTGTCGTGACGTGAAACATTACCCTTAAATATATATTCATAAAGATTACATTAAATTTATAACATCATAAAATGCTACTGAAGACGATAAAGTGTATTGTCGCCGAGTTGTTGCGACGGCCCCCAACGTCGTTTATACATTTTTAAACTGAAACTTATTGTCGTTAAAAAATACAAAATGAAGTTGTTTTTATGTCGTTGTTTTTCCGCCGTAGGCTGTTTCAGGTCATAAAACATTCGGGTTACTTCCAGTGTGAGATATGGGGCTAGGTCGGGGCACGAGGGCGCAGGCGGACGAGGTCGCAATACATCACCCGGGCTCCGAACCCGGGATTGCTTTAACTTAGATACACTTTGATTTGGCCTTTTAAAGGTAGAACTTTTAGATGTTTTACTTTTTATGAACTTCATTTGTAAATCGTAACTTATTGTCATGTAGAAAATAATCGTTAGTCATTAATAATTATAATGGGTAGGTCATTATGTCGCAGTGGTCCAACTTTTTTATACTACTAAGGCGGCAAACAAGCTTACGACTCGCCTGACGGTAAGCGGCTACCGCAGCCTATGGACGCTTGTAATCCCATAAGATGCTGATCTTGAACCTCCTACCCTAAGGAGCTCTTACAAACTCTACTCACCGCAGGAACACAATACACGGTTATTTGGCTGCGATCTTCTGTAGGGTGGAAGTAAGTGTTCTACCAGTCGGACTGCCCCAAGTAGAGACGAATAATATGAACGAATAATAATAGGAACGACAAATATAGATTTTTCCGTGATTGCAATCAACAATTGTTTCGAGCTGGAGTTGTGATAAATCCCGTTCTCAAAGCTGAAAGCAGGTAGTTGGGTATACGCATATCCTGATAAATAATATTAACAGGCTGATATAATAATTGAAAGATTTAGTTACAATCTTCTTTTTCTTTCGTGTCGATGATTGATATAAATTGATTCTGACCATAGTCAGTCACCGTCTGAGCGTTCAAAGAGGTTACCGATAATTCAGCGAATGTGCAGGAATAGGGACACAGAGGACACTATAGGGGATGTGATATTAATATAAAAGCCATGTATGATGTACTTCATAAGGATTTTTTGCATTATTAAAACATCTATAGTTAAGGTAACTTGGTAAAACTGTAAAACGCCTTATATAAATATAATAGCAATATAAATGTGGTATCGATTTGCTATTATATAAAATTATTTCAGACCAAAACATCTTTTGAAAGAATGCATGTGTTAGTGACCAATTATAATAATATTTATATATACCAGTAATTATTATACAAAGAGAATAGTTTATGAAATAGAAAATTAAATCCAATTGAGTTATAATGACACTAAAATAATAAGTTATTAAAAATGTGACACTAATTTGTAGCGTAGTCCATTTGTGTAGGAGGGAGGTCACCCGATGTCGCGATGTCGGTCTGTTATTACTGTCTATGGATTGTCACGTTATTATTACTTACCGATAGTTAGCATGAAGTGATAATTTAAGGCTTTATAATGACAATAGGAATGACTGTTTTGTTTTTTTTTTTACATTGATTTTTTGCTGCTGGATAGAGCAATATATTTAATATTTTGCTTTTCTAGTAATCGTTTTCGGTGAAGTCGAAATGGTTATTTCAGAGGAAAAGCGTCCTCTGTTTTATCTCTGGACAACGGTACTAAAAAGCCAATAATTTTCACTATCTTTATCAATCATTGCCATGTTTCTATGTTTTGATTTTTTTCATAACATAAGTATTATAAAATTAGGAGTCTTCTAAAATTACTAAAATTGCCTTGTTCAGACATACAGCAATCATATTCGACAGATATAAAAAAACAGAAAACACGAAAAAGATATATCTAGGCGTATCAAAAGTCCTTCTTATATAAAATCGGTTCAGTTTTGTAGGAGAACACGGAAATACGAAATTATGATTTCGTCCATTTTACATTGGTTTCTACCAGTCACTACGAGCTGCAGTTGTCTCTCCCCTGCTCTATTTACTCGTTCAGTCATATCTCGACAGCAATAGGTTTCTGTCAAGATAAAATTTTCAAATGCCTTGTAGACCGCGTTTTTTTTTCATAATTCTAATAAACAAATTCAACAACTCAAGTGGGTGATAGTCTTAAAAAAGCACGACCTAGAAATATTTTACCCAAATAGTAGGTTAATTTGCAGATAAGGCTCAAGCGTTTTACTGTTCTTAAAGTTCAGTGTAATATTTCCTATATAAAACTTCATTTTTTAATTGAAAAGATGCCACACTTAGATGCAAAAAGCCAAATGTATTGCCGCACTTACCATTATCGTGACCACAGAGATCTAAATCGTGACGCATGAAATTCCACAATAGGTAAAATTGTGGTATAAAAAACATTGACTCTTTTCAATATGAGATATCTCTTTACTACGGAAGTGATATTGGGTTCCCTTTATGAGTGAACTTTGCTTAGAAATTATGAAAAAATTTCAGACCTATCCAGTATAGTTGTATTTCGGTGTTTAATTACTATTAATTACAAAGTGCTTTGACGTCTATGTCTTGTGCCGTGCACGTAATTGTGTTTTAATAATTTAAACATTTGTACTTTCTGCTCCATAATCATATGTTGCTCTATGATATATTGTTTGTTCCATTTGAAATACTAGTAATATTAGGGTTTTTTTTGCAGTGAAATAGTGCTATAACTATCAAGGTATTATCAAGAAATTCTACTTCATTTATTAAATACTATATGCGAGAAGGAATGATAAACATTATTTTAGTTAACCAAGTCAATGTAATGTATATCAATAAATCTTTAGTTCTGTGTTTCTACTTTCAAATTTTATTATAGATATAAACATACAATAAAATTTGTTTGTAGTGTCAAAATAACAGG